>LR990216.1:3931334-5241779 GCA_905147375.1 Hylaea fasciaria
TCGCTACTAACACGCGACTGTATCGCTACTAACGCGCGACTGTATCGCTCTTAACGCGCGACTGTATCGCTACTAACGCGCGACTGTATCGCTTCAGACATGCGGCTGCATCAATGCCATTGCACGACAGTTTCGAGCGACATCAGTTATAACAAGAGCAGCATCACTATAATAATAACGCACGACTGTAGCAATGCTGCATCGCGATTGTAGCTATACAGACGCGCGAAAGTAGATATGCTGCATCGGGACTGTATCGTCTCATGACTCTCATGTACATTTTTCAGGAATTGATGCCCATAACTTGAGCATATAGACCGCATAGTGCCAAAAAAGACAGATTAATTCCTGCGTTCAACTAAAATACTTACTCATTTCCAGATACTTAGGTATATACTCCATTATATTCCTAAAAATATTTCGCTATTTCCTTTCAAGCTATTCCCCGGAACGTTGCCCAACCACAGTATCATTTACGCAGAACCCCGCGTTGCCACAGTGTAAGATAGACAGATAAACACAGTTCCGATAAGGTGGCTAATAAGACATTGCGAAACGTTAAAATAATTATAATCTTTTCGCCGCCGTTGCGATGTTTACTGTATGCATAATAATGCATATTATTAGTTTGTTGTTACGTTGAGGTAGATGGTCTAGAAGCGTCAAGAAGGCGTAAAACAAAGGTGAAAAACGGGCAAAGAAATGAAAAATGAATTATACTATAAAAAAACTAGTCATGTACCTATGTAAGAACTTATTTATAATTAAACTTTTTAAATAGTTGTTAAATAATACTCCGATTAAGACACAATTAAGTGTTAATTACCATTAATTGAAGTTGTAGCAGTTATTCAGGACTGCATCAGTGTCTTACCCACTAAAGCCACTAATGTAATTCAATATAATCTAAGCACTTCTAAAATAATTAATCAATAAAATCAGAGGGGGTGTAAACTATCAATCATGCAGTAGACATGTGCGCGCGCACGTAATAATTGTCACACTGATAAATGCATAAACAAAGTTGAAAAATCAAAGAAAGCGTGATTCGCACCTTATTTTCCGATACCTACGGTTTGTTATCAGAAACGTCAGTCTTATATATTTGATTGAGATTATATTTAAAATAATCAATTTGATGCCAAAAACCGTTCATCTCTCTCACTTTTCGTATCTTTTTTCCAAACCATTGAGTTTGTTGTGCATGAATCCAATTGAGAATTACTCTATCAATATATCTTGATAAATAACACATTTAAAAAGCTATAGGCAAATAATAAAAGAACTAAAAAAACCTTTATATAATGCAACTTGACCCATACACCTATACTATGTACCACGTGGATATGACGTGGAGTGTGTGTTTTATCCATTTATTTGTCCACTTAGTAAAGAATCCCGCACCGACTCGCGGGATACAGTAACCACTTGTCAGGTCTACGTTTGCCTCATCCAGCGTCTCTACGTCTTCGTCGTGCTTACAGGCGTTAAGTAGTAGCAAGGTCTACGCACTGCCTAATTACAATTTACATTTTTCGTACTCATCTCAACAGTGCTTTGCGAAATATTGAATGTCATACCCGACGGTTGCAGACTGACCTCTTTACGTGTTAGATTTTATTATTTATTAGCTAAGACATTTTAATTAAAGTTGGTTAATCTTATTTTATTTGGGTTGTGGTAATATTTTGTGGTTTAAAGTTTTTGGTTGCTGAATATGTTAAAGTTTTTATGTTCCAATCTCTAGTTGCAGTTCGGGTAGTGGTTTTATTTGCTTGTATACCTCCTAAGAACCTTAAAGACTTTCGTTTACGAAACACCAATTCTCGTCTCGTATTTCACGCATCCAGTGTAGGCATCGGCAAGCTTTCTTTGTACCCCATCGATGGTAACCCTTTCTCTAGACTAGACTAAGCATTGCCAGTCTAGCCTTTTACATACACGTTCTGGCATTACATTTGTCGGAAGCCCATATTTTGAGGCCTACTCGTGCCAAATTCTAACTTTACAAGCTACAATACTTTGTGGTATTACAATATCTGTAGTAGCGTCTGAGATAGCCTGGGCCAGACTTCATAATCACGATCTTAAAAAAGTCTCTTTATGGATAAAGATACTTTTTTAAGATCATTTAGATTCAGATTGAGATCATCAGGAACATTGTCCGTCTTACCACATAAGTTTAGACCAGCGTTAAACATATGTTTCTAAAATTTGGTTCCACAAAATCGACGTCTATCGTTCGCGTTTTCGTACTCAGTGCTGGCCTAGCATTCCTAGTTATTTTACTTATGAATTTGTTATTGAGATAGAAAAAGATAGGGTTAGACGTTGATTTCTGGAGAAAATATTTAGACTCATCTGTTTAACTCTGGTTTAAATCTTTTGTGGTAAGATCCATGAGTTTCGGGACTCCGTTTTTTTTAAATAATTGACATAATTGTTGGCACTTGGGTATCCATACAGCACTATGATACAGGGAACAGGTTACTCTTTATGTATTATCTAATCCTTGTTTACATGATATAATAATTCCCCATACATACATAAATAGGTATTTAAACTGCTAGAAACGATAAAGCCTACAGGTTTGATAAGATCATGCCTAGGAGCTGGCAACACATTCATTACCCATTCATATTTCGGCGGTAGGTACGCCATTCACTGAATCGACTAGTAAATGTGTCAAACCGGCGCGTGCGCAGCCATGGTGCGAGTAGAGTGGCCTTTCAAACTAGATGTACCGGACAGTCCTTAAATTTGCAAGTTTTGTTAGGGTTCCGTACCCAAAAGGTAAAACGGCACCATATTTTGTTTTACTGTCGAAGCATATTATTTACGTAGTACTTAGGTTTGTTTTAATTGTTAGAAATTAGCCACAGAAACACCTCTGTGGTGTTTCTATAAAGAGTTGATCTATCTATAAATAATACTTAAAGCTACAACATAGCAATAAAATAACAATTAATTTCACGAAGGCGGTATTATCGCTCAAAGTGATGTCTTCCACACAACCATGCATGAAAAATAAATATCAAATTATACCTAATGGACGGAATTTACCAAATTAACAAAATATAATATAATCTGTAACTAACCTTCCCAAAATCCCCACAAAGTCCTAGAACTCAAACGGATTATGGCGTCCCTACGCGTCTACGTGAAAGCGGGCGGATGCTCGCGCGTACGGCTCCTGCGCCCGTAGCATGCGTAATGTGTCAAACTTTTCTCTAGAGGAATTTCGGACGATCTGGCTGACCATATTATGATAGCGGTGTTAATTTTTTTTTACACCATTTTTTTTTCATTTTTATATAACTTAGCACCACACTAGGATTGCTCCTGTGTCGTGGGTACCGCTTACAGACATATAATATTGTATAGACATCACACCCAGACCAGAAACAAATATATCTGTGGATCGCACGAATATTTGGCTCGTACGTCAACTGAGCCCACTCCAGACTGATCCCGCGGGATCAGTTGACCTATTCGTTAATTTTATTATTTGTTCCGGGCGGGAATCGAACCCACGACATCTAGCGCAGCAGTCCGATTGCTCAGCCACTACGCCAAACGAGCCGTCAGGTATCAATTGGTATCATTATCAGCATTTTCGCAGCATCAGTTATCGTGGAGTTACTGTGAAAAAATATAAAAAGTGGATCTTTGTAGCAGACGACACTGATCAGCGTGATTATCCTTATAACTAGAAAAAGGGGAGATGGTGGCAGAGCGGTGACTTGTGCGCTTTAGAACCCAACGATACCGGGTTCGATCCTCGGCAACGCACCAATGACTATTCGTAAGTTAAGTCCGAATTGCCATCGCTCCGTGCTTCATAATAATATGGCACGGTAAGCCATCGGTCCCGGTTGTTATCAATTGATATCAACCTTTAAGTTACGTCAAAGGCCCTTGGGCGGACTGACAAAATCTGATACTAGAGACTAGCACATCCTTATACGACAAACAACCGAACAAGTAAAAAAATAGTGTAACAGGTAAACGTATAATATATACCTACATACGAGCACCCCGAAAAACAAGCCCCTCTGCGCATTCGTCGCGGTCGTCGCGTCGGCAAAAACTCCAACCGCATCAAGAACCGCCACAGACCACACAAATAAGTCGTCATTGGATCTGTCATCGCAATTAGCATTAGATAATGATCATTAAATCATTGCGTTAGATCATTAGCATGCCTCTCTGTCAGACCCCGGCGGTTAGGCAACCGCCAGCGGTGCGCTTTCTCTCTCGCATCTACTCTGGAATTGATTGTGCAATGTTATTCATCGTTATCAACTATTGTGTTCCTCTTGGTTGGACACTGGTCTAGGTGCAATGCATAGGCGCAGTGTACGAGGCAAGAGTATGCCGATGTGCCTATAAAGTTGGCCCATTGCGGTTCGGTAGATATACCTAACCACAGACATGAAAGCGGAAGTAGACCTGACGTTACATATATCTCTAGCGAATCCAGCGGTTAAGTAACGCTGGCGACATTTTAACAGCTCATTCTACGTGTACATATATATAAGGTTGGATTCAACGCAAATCTTAACCTCACATCAAACAAACAAACTGAACAAATAGCGGGCAAAAAACAGAAAGCATTGACACGTTGTTTGGCATTAAAAATGTCTACTTAAATTTCATAACTAAACCTAGCTGCGCCTCGCGTTGTACCCGCTGTATTTAGAATAAAAAGGTGCCTTAATGTGTTAATCCAGGGTGTTAGATACCTCCATACCAAATTTCATCAACATTGGTCCAGCCATATGAGCGTGAAGAAGTAACTATCATACAAGAAGAAACATACAAACTCAATCACAAACTATCACCCTTATAATATTAGTAAGATAATAAATAATATATCTTTGTAAAACTCTGGGTCACCAAGTTAATTCCAGGAAATTAACTTAAACAAAAAATAAACAAAAGAGTCCAGAAGTGTTTTAGCCGCATCACTAGAGTCGGTAGGTAAGTAAGTAATTTCGTAATCGAAAACATGTATAATTAAAAACACAAAAACACTCCGATCAATAATGCAAAGTGGGTAGAGTACGTAGGTACTGACCCAGAAGTCACTTCACTAGGGTTTATAGATCAGTACTATTTTGTTTTTCTTAAGTGATGATGATATAGCTGAAAGTGATGAAGTGGCTCAGTCTAGAATGAGTCTGAGTCTCAAAGAACACTGCTGAAACACACCGATAGGGGGGCTTGGTGACGGGTGGTTGGTAGCTCGCATATTGACTCTATATACTGAGCTCGTCCCTGAGACCAGTAATGAATAGGTCAACAAAAGCCGGTAAATGTGATAATTTTTCCGTTTTATCTTAGAACGAAACATGGATTTAGCCAGTGTTAAGTTTTATTAGCATTAAAAGACTATGTTTAAATGTAGAGCCTCAGTCAGGGCAGTCAAGAAGTCTAGTCGTGCATTTTCTCTTTTTTCCCATACATGGATCGCCTTTGCGCGCGCCACCATTTACGTCATTAGTTCGTAATTTTCAGTGCTACGTGCTTGTCAAGACCGTTCAAGTACACCCACTTTTGGGACACACTCACACAGTAATACCGAAGATGTGCGCATATTTAGACGCGCTCGTAATAAAGATTATTCGATGTATATTCATTCGACCCGCGCGCACTGTCACCTCTTGACTCTTACGTCCGCTGGCGATCATACATTATTCAGTAGAACGTTATTATCTTGACTCCGGTTGTTTTTTCTCTTATTTCAGTTGTTTGAAAAAAGTTATATTAACTATAATTGACTAATGACAACCGATCCAACTCTATTCCCGTCTGCCTTGTCCACCTAAAAGTAGAGTCTGGTAAAGGTCGCTGCGATGAGACTGCCCATCGTACCAGTCTGTGTTTTCATACATGTAGAGTTATCTAATTATCCATCTATCTATTAAATAACATTAAAAAGACACGAGCACAATATTTCACCTTTTCGCTCTACGAGCACCTACATCTACAACCGTAGTTGGTATTATTATTATCTTAGATCTGGTAGAGTTTTCGCATCATTCAATTAGTTGTATGTAGTTAATTGAATTGAGTAATAAATTCATTACTAAATAGGATTCAATCATTGTATCCTGAGTTGCTCAGTCACCTTTTGACTCTACGTCCGTTAATGTAGAGCATTATTATCATAAATATATGTTTATAGTCGTACAAATTATTTACGAGTAAGTACCTACTCACTTCAGCAGTGTTCATAATATACATTTTACAGGGTTATAGGTAGATACGTTTAAAATTTCATAAATTACTTAGGTATGTTCATAATCACATAGTTACTTACTCATTTATTCAGTGTAGGTCATTTAAAATTAAGGACGCATTATTTCTATTTAATATAGATGGATGTTAGTCACTCTATCGAAATTAGGTACCTAATTTGCGACCGCAAATACGCATAATATGGGAATTCCATTGCTATGGAACAACAAGTCCAGATTTTTTTTTGTTTTAGATACTTATGGCTTCGCACGGTTTGTGCATTGAGGCAGTGTCAATTATTATTATAATATTTCAGTATTACTTAATTTCACTATAGGATAGTCATAGCATTAAAGCAATCCTTGTGGTCAAGTAGTCAAGTCAATTATTTACATAGTCAAAGTCCCGATTCAGTAAAGTGGTGTTTTACTTAAACTTCCTAGGAATTTATGAAAATACCTATGTGATACACGCCTTTTGGGTCTAAATATCTTTTGCCCAGACTCGTGCACGTTACCGAACGCTCAATGACTAATATTCCAGCAATATTACCCATTAATACTCAAAGAAATACAAGTTTGAGAAAAAAATACAAAACCAACAACGTCTCACTACCGGACTCCCGCAAAACCTCCAAGTCCAGAATCACTACATAGTTTAAAACAATACCGCTGTCTCTGTCCCTATATCCCTATGTATGCTTAAATCTTTAAAACTACGCAACAGATTTAGATGCGGTTTTTTTAATAGATGCAGTGATTGATGAGGAAGGTTTATATGTATAATAACATCCATTAAATAGTGGAGAAATACTGTAATTTTCGAGGTTACTAATGTGATGTCGTAAATAATTACGTGCGAAGCCGGAGCGGGCCGCTAGTTTCTAATAAGTAACGTAAAGTAGTAACCCGCAGTTTCTGAAACGTCAGCCAACTTTGACTACAGATTGATTCTGTTGCTATCCTTGTCATTTGTTTATTGTCAGATAGAGACAACGATAGTTTTAATCTACTGTCAAATCCAACAAACGTTCTAGACACTGGGGGTAAGTCTGCAACTACAGCCCTACAGATAACACGAGAAACGCTATATTGACACGGTAGATTCGTCTTGCGAGACGACTGTCCGTTATTCATTCTATCGCTCTGTGGTGTCACTACCCGTGTGGATTAGAATGACACAGCGAACCGTAATTTTTACAGGTAAATTTATCCCATGTGATATTCCAGGACTGAATATAATACAATATAGGTACCAAGTTTCATCAAAAACGGTTTGGTCGTTGCAGCGTGAAGAGTTAACAAAGGACCAAACTAAAATATTTCACAAAAAATATTAGTAGGATTTTATTCTGTGATGACAGGCATGAGGTAAGATAAATACGAGGATAGTATATGTAGGTACATTACATCGAATCAATGGCGTTTTAGATGAACCAGGATGCCAATTACAATACAAGAATGCCATTGGCCAGTCTAAAAATCAAAGAAGGAAGCAAAAACTAACATATTACGAGACTTGGTGGCACCTTACCTATACATTACTAACTATCGGATACGGAATATGCAATATCAACAACATCATAATATTCGGTTGCCACACAAAAGTCTTACCAACTATCGGATACAAAATATACAATATAAACAACATATATATTCGGTTGTTCTCTCTACGATGATCTTTCATCTCATTTCAAGTATCAAGTTTCTCAGAAGTAACACCGATTCTGTCAGTTCCGAGTACGCATCTTGATACTTGTACATCAAGTATACCTAGGTAGGTACTTGCGCGATCTTCGTTGTATCGTATTGTCCGCTATAATTTCTCACGGTGCCACCGTATTTACCGGAATACGTGGCTGATCTCAATTAGGGTTGTCGACGTGAATTAAAATATATACAGAAAAGCTTTTATACAATACGTATTCGGCACTGCAAGTTAAACAAAATAAACCCAGACTGGCTGAGGTGTATCGTTGTCTATATACGTCTCTATCATCAGATAAGCTCGCTGTCACCGTATTATTATATTGCATTTGGAAATACACAGCCTAGGCGTGCAACATTTCAATTCTATTGAACGACTGAAACTATGCTAAAATGCATCAGCACATTATAGAGATTTGAAGTCATAGGTAACCTAAGGAATAATAATACCAACTTACTACTTTGTAAACTAATTTTTCTAAACTATTTTTTTACGTAATAAATAAGATAAGATAAGTTAAGATATTATAAGATAAGATAAGGTATATAAGATAAGATGGTAAGAGCAAGAAACAGTTTCAACAAATATATGTTTTTTAAAATCTATAAGTGTCTATAAGTATCTATCTATAAGTGCCACTGCTTGGCAAATCAATCCCAAATAAAAAAAAAATTGGACAAGATAAACGTATGATATGAGCATGCACGTATGTCATGAGTGACAACCCTATCATAGTGCAACATCAACAAGCGGCCGCTGCAAAGGAAAGGCACACCTGAGCTCGTAGCTGAATCAACATCCTTTGGGAACCTCTCCTCGTTTTAATTAAATAGGTACGGTACCTAGACTATGTTTTAAAACTGACATGATTAGTACAAAATGGAAATTAAGAGTCTCCTTTCTACTCGCAAGTGTTTTCATTCATACTTATTCGTGATGAAAAGAGTGGATTTTCTTTTGAACAAAATAAGAATTGGATTGGTATAGTTTCTTAGTGAGTTATTAGGAGGTAGGTACTGTGACAATCATAGAATTTTTTTTTAACACAACCCACAAATACTTTTTTTGTGTTCCGAATACGATGCTACGCGGTAATTTTCCCTGCTAAGCCTAGTATTGCCAAATTTCTCCCCAATTCTCCCACAAACGGTAGGGCGTTCGAACATTTTTCAAATAAAAATCATACGTCAAGATGGGCGACAGTGAAAGCGCGGTCATTGGTCGAAAAACACGCTGCGTGATCATCTACACACGCTTGCCAAATTAAAAACGCACGTTACGACCACCTTATACCATAGAGGAAAGAGTAGAATTTTCTTTGTGTGCAGTGTAAAGAGTAAGGTTGTCGGACACTACCGCTCGGCGACCGACGCACGCGTATCGTTTTGAGATATAATTGTTCTTTTGTTTATTTGTTTACATTTCGCTAAATCTTAATTGTCGCTTTGTAGCAATGAACTGAAATTGTGGGAAAAGATGTAGAGAGGTATGTTTTTGTCGTACGCTATTACGTGTTATTAGGTAAGTACTTACGAGTATAAGTATTTCAGAAGTAAAATAATGGTCAAGTCAAGTTAAATCTACCTAGTATCGGTAACAAATACTGTTTTAGAATAGATCGAAATGTATTTTAGAGTTGGTTTAAATTAACCTATACTACTTAATTTCATAATTCATATGGCACCATTCGCTTTCTACTGCAGCGCGATAAATCGCGGTTGCGTGAACGAGCTAGGTTCAAACGATATAATAAAAAGCGTTTTCCATCTCGATACTGCAGGCATGACGATCTTTATGCATTGTGATGAGGAATTTTTTTTTTTTTTTTTTTTTTGTTTTAGATATGGCTTCGCACGGTTTGTGCATATAGCCAGTGTCAAGTAATTATGAGGAAATTTGTTACTACGTAATGGATTACGTCATAGAGTACCTACTTAATAGTTTTTATTGACGATTGTGAGTAATTTATTACGAAAACATTTTAAATAAAATATTTTTTTCCGAATGGATCTTTTCATTACTGTGCGTATTTAGTTTTGAGTATAATTATCTATTGTTTTTATTGGGGGAATAAATAGCGATTTCAGAGATTTTGCGTGTAGATCTCAAGCAATGAAATTTACATTTTTACATTATATTAAATTTTAAATATTGAACTTGGCCGAACTGCAAATACATTAACATTCTCTCGTAGCAATTACAATATTTAAGCAAAAACTAAGCAGATAATTGGTCCGCTCGTGAGCTCTATGTGGAAATGTTGCCAACACGAAAGACGTTAAAAAAGTGCATTTTCGTAACACACCGTCCGGCCAATCATTTCATATCGATTCTGGTGATTGCCACTTGATTTCGGTGTTGCTAGTGTAGGAAATAAATGGAGTTAATATTATTCTGTATTAACAGTTTTGGGATTAATTGTGGTCAGTTATTCACTTCAGTTATTGAACATTAATTTGTACCTAATACATAAAACTTATTTTACATTTTACGGAAAAAATCATTTTCGTCGATCAACGGTCTAACTAAATATTTTTTTTCGGAAAGATAATTATGTGTTTAATGTGGAGTTAAGGTATACAGGTATTTCAGAAAACGAAAATAGAGATAAGATACTTTTGCTTTACACAGTTGCGGATTCATACGAACTGATAACAATACTTACTATTGAAAAATTATACGTAGGTACCTGACCATTTTTTTAAAGCCCTCAACTATCAATAATTATCATGTTCAAAAAACAATGAACTGATAAATTGATGTGCTATTTTTAAACTCATTATTTACCCTAAATCTCGGGTAAACCATCGCCCTGGCAGGCCAACGCCTCGCACCGTTGCAGATGTGGCGCGCTCACTATCAGGATACGTCTGTGACACGCAACCGGCACGCAACGATCGCACGGCACATTGCCACACGGTGTTGCCATCAATGACGCACAGAAGAACGATTGGGCTGGTGACAATGTGGAACTTGTGACAGACACTAAATATCATATTAAAATCATCTTCATCATCATCATCAACATCAGCCTATATTGGTCCACGGCTTGACTAATGAGCGCTACTGACTCAATGAGCCCGATTTTCGGCTCTTCTTATCCAGTTTCTGACAGCCATTTTCCGCAAATTATCACTCCTTGCGGCCGACGTAGTAGGTATTATACGGATCTTATAGTTATGATAGATGGAAGCATTCACGTATCGCAGTGCATACAATCTAATTTGTACAGTATTGTATAATACATACTTTGCATTACGTAAAACCCATAGACTGTATCAAACATTCTGGAGATCTGTCAAAATTTGTGCTTCAATAAGAAAATCAGTCACTAAAAATCCCTATCGGGGCGTTCCGGCATCGGTTCTTGAGAGCCAGCCCCATTCTCGGCTCAGCATGTTTGCTATCTTCGACCACATCATCAGATCAGGTGAGTCAGATAGTGGACAACTACTAACCTACGAGTATAACCGTATTACCACAAAAGTTTAGACCAGAGTTAAACCGAGGTTTCTAAAATTTCATTCGACATAATCGACGATTATCACCGGCGTTTTCCGACTCAACCCTGGCATTCCTGATTATTCTACTTGCAAAGTTGTTATTGAGTTAAAAAAAGCGAGGATCAGACGTCGATTTGTGGAGAAACTATTTAAACTCATCTGTTCAACTTTGGTCTACATCTTTAGTGGTAAGTCCGTAAAGATTTAGAAGTTTTGCGCCTCACCTTCACAAATGGTGTCAAAATTACTGAATTATTAAGATAAAGACTACGTGATCTGATCGAGTCGCCTCTGTTACCCTTATCACACTGATTATAAGACATATTTCAATAGTATAATGTCTTTTTTTTTACTCCATATCTTATCTATACTTACATTAAATTAAAAAATAATTTTCAGATCTCTTGCTATCGATAAATTATGTATTTGTGTCTTAATAATTTTTCCTTTGGTTTATCTTACACTCCCTAAGTTCGATAACAGTATATTTGTCATCATTACAATCTTTAATCGAGCTGGAGAATAGAGATAACGACCCTGTCTCAGTAGACAGAGTACCATACTGAACGCTTCAAAACTAGAAAACTTTTGAAGTTTTCACTTCGATATGATACTAAAGTGTTAATTTGTTGGTTTATGCTGAGCTAAATTATCGGTAATTTCTTGATACTCTTTCCTTTATAGATTAGAGAAACTCTAACATATTTTTATGAGATTCGAAAACGATAAGCGGTACGAACGACGCACCGTAGCCACGACATTCTTTCGTGATGATATAATAATCTGAATAAGTATATATTTAATTATGTGTTGTTTACTAGGAACTATAACTAGTGCAGACTGTGACACGGACATTTATAATCTGTGACTGTAACAGAACATCTAGTCAACGCGGTGCCAAACAAACCCGACATAAACTATTAATAAATGGCAGTTATTTTTTGACTCTTTCACAGAGACAGCGCTGGCAGCGTGTCCAACGCGCCGGCGGCATTGCCCCATTGAATTGCATTGCCAATTCCATGAGCCAAATAACCGGCAACCAATGCTCTCCTTTATACTTACTTGCGTTACCCCGTGCCTACAGTTAGTCGGTATCGGAGACCGCAACGCGGCCCGGCATTGTATTCAAATAGGGGACAGGTGACTGCGGGTCACCAGCGGGCGTCATTCGATGACCATGTTCTTGAATATGCCAATATTAATGCTAAGTACTTGGAGCGATTGTACAATTGAGGTAAGCGTTGGTGCCTTAGTACTTTATAGGGTATTAGAAGCGCCTCGCGATTTAACCCGCGTTAACTGCTATCCCGCGGGAACCATTAATTTTTACGGGATAAAAGGTAGCCTATGTCACACGGGGATAGTGTAGCTTCCCAACAGTGAAAGAATTTTCAAATCGGTTCAGTAGTTTCGGAGCCTATTCATTACAACCAAACAAACAAAGTTTTCCTCTTTATAATATTAGTGTAGATTAGAAGCGTCTCGCGGTTTCACCCGCGTTTACTACTATCCCGCGGTAACCGTTTTAATTTTTACGGTATGAAAAGTAGCCTATTTTACTCAGGTTGAATGTAGCTTTCCGATGGTGAAAGAATTATTGAAATCGGCACAGTAGTTTTTAAGTTTATTCATTACAAACATACACACAAATTTTCCTCTTTATAGTGTAGAAGTGTAAATTACGGTAACCGATTATTTTTACAAATGCGTGATTGATATTAGGTACCTACGGCATTATTTCAATAGGTAGGTACAGTTTCAATTTGGAAGGTTAATAATTTCCTTATTTTTAAGAGAAGGGACGCAGCAGACGCATGCCATCCTCAAACGTTCATGATTTATTCTAATGCTCTCTTTACAAAACCCAGTAGCGACTCGAGTCGGGTAGCAAGTAGCGAGCAAGTGGATTAGTGTAACGAATACCTGAGTTTACAATTCCGATGTGGTAACAGCGGACAGCTAATGGAGCGGCCGCAGCATCGGTGGTGGCACCATACCGCAGCGGTTCGGAGGACATGATAAAAAAATCATGTAAATAACGACAACCACAATTATTATTACAAATGTGACAGGACGTGATTAAAAAACTGTGACCAAAGATAGCGACAAGGTGATTTTCAATGTTGACAATCCATAAGAAAACAAAATTATGGTTCACTGATGATGTGTTGTAATGCAAGTAAAAAAGTTTTTCTTGATATATTCCTCATTTAGAATATGGGCACTATGATAATTAGTCCATTTAAGACTGATATACCACTTTGAGAACTTACCGTGACGTCTTATTGCGATCTAATTGAGGACCGAAACAGAATCGTTTCACTTTAAATAATAGTAATACATGGCTTTCGATATCATTTAGGTGAGCGTTAATCCCTTTAGATTTAAAATCAAGATGTCACAACAAGACGTCATGGTACGAATAAGTAGTAAAATGATTCTGTTTAGGTCTTCAACTGGATCGCAATAAGACGTCATGGTAAGGCCCCTGTTCATTCTGCACCTGCGCATTCTGCGTATCTCTACCGCTTTCGTGTATGTTTTCATGCATTTTTTCTTGGTTATTTAGCACTCATGGTCCCACTACACGACGCATACATTGACCCAGCGGCGTGGTGGCTCGTAATATTTGCATCGCGCGCACCCACTGGAAAACTGCTTGGCTTTATATGCAATTACGGACTGCATTCTTGGAGCCTTTGTTAACGTTTTTGTACTTTATTTATTAATACAATGCCAGGGAACGTCTACGTCTATAATATGCGCCTCTCTCAGCGCATACATTAATGTGCCTATCGGAGTTTAAAAAAAAACTTGTGCTTATATTTGCGAGCGGGAAATCGATGCAACCTAAATCTTCAATATGAATTCTGGTACTCTCGATGTAGATGAAGGCATCTATCTTAATAGCACTGTTGTCAACTCCAGTCTCCGTTATAACGCCAATAATATAGAAGACAGTGATGCTTATATAAAAAAGTCATCATCATCATCATCATCATCAGCCTGAAGACGTCCACTGCTGAACATAGGCCTCTCCCTTAGATCGCCACACCGAACGACAATATGCCACTTGCATCCACCGGTTGCCTGCGACTCTTGATATAAAAGTGGTAAGTAGGTAATAGTCAAACCAAAGTATAAAAGTTCCCTTTCGAAACCATAATATTCAAATGACCTTCCTCTTCTTTCCTTCTGTTGCATCCTTTTTATGACTCGTATCAATTTTTTATTAAGTTATCATCGGGATACAAGTCCTCTCTCAAAACATGACCAAGACACCTGGCAGTTTGAGATCATCCAAGAAACATGGAGTATTTGAAATTCTGGACATGGAAAAGATCTGAAACGAAAGGAACTCCCTCCATCTTCCACATACCAGATCACATACCTCCGTGTCGCAATCGATGCTTATTAGATCGTGGTAACGGACCCAATACACGCACGGGCGCAGGATGCGACGCAATAACTCGATTCCAGTTACGATTGTTGCTCTCGGTATGTATCGAGTCGAGACACGATTTTTTTCAATCGTTGGGCAATAGATTACGTAAATGGGGGATGATTTCTTTTGATTGTATGCGGTATGTATACATAAGGATGGAGTAGTTGTTTGTATGTTTGCCGGAGGAGCAAATGCTCAGAGGTCGTCAGGCCGTGGATCGATAATCGAGATCTTCGAATCGAGATCGGCTTCGTGTCCTTCTCGTAACAAATCGGCGCATGACATCAAATGGAATTAGGATGCGTAACACCAGTCTCGTTTATTTATCTCCTTCCAAAGCTTAATTGGAAGAGATTGCTTTTAACGATAAGTCCCCGCATCGTACTTTCGATTTAGCACGTTCCATTCTGTATATACCTTAGTACATATTTTTATAACTGGCGCGTATTCTATTCTATTCAAAGCCAGAGAGCTCAACGAAAATCGTAACCTATTTCAGATAAATAAATTAAATACAAACTCCTTTCACATAATACAGTTACATTAAGGTCCTATACTTATTGGTACCTATATACTTTACTAATTTAGTCCAACACTACAGTTCACCCTCCTCTCCTATTCAACTACTACACAGCAGACGACTGAGAGATTACCTACCCTTACCTATACATCCAGACATACCTACACACCCCTGCCCCCATATCTCAAAGCACCTAGACTCCATTCTAAAACCGATCGTATGCGTTCAAAAATAGAGTCCATCCCAAGATGAGGCGGCTCGCATCTCCGAGCGACAAGGACGCAAGATCGCCGTGAGATTAGAAGCCATTTCGTCTGAGGTATTGATCGGGCAGCGCGCGGCGGGCGGGCGGCGGCGGGGGCGGGCGGCGAAGCCGTTTCGTTAATCTCACTGTCTGCTGGGGCGGATTTAAATGGGGGCTTGGGAAACGGGGATGTATTGTTGTGTAACGTACACCTCTGTACTCAGAAGGTAGTCAAAATCACGGACGAGAGAGACAACACGCTCAAATGTAATACAAATTCCGATCATGCTATCTTACTTTGATTGAGAGTCTTCTTCTAGGTACAGTATTCTGTAAGGAATATACGCGTTATGTTGCATTCTACAATATTGCAGTGTTGCTATGGGCTATGATACAATGAGGCAATATTATACTGTTGCTATGGCTCGGAGTCCTGGGTTATCAACATTCTCGGCCTTATCACAAAATATTTAAACCCCAGAGTTGAACAGCTGAGTCTAAATATTTTCTCCACAAATCGATGTCTAACCCTCGCTTTTTCTAACTCAATCACAAATTCACGAGTAAAATAATCAGGAATGCCAGGTTTGAGTAAGAAAACCGCGAGTGATAGACGTCGATTTTGTCGAACGAAATTTTAGAAACCTCTGTTTAACTCTGGTCTAAAGTTTTGTGGTAAGACGGTATAATAAGTATGTTATTTTTTTGGAGCGCAGTGACAAAAGCCAACTGAACGCCATTCATCAATAAGAAGGCGCCTTCAGCGCTGAAATTACAGTAAGTAGGTTGCTACAGAAAATTCATCCCTTTTCAGTGGCATTCCCTCCCTTCTTCATTCTTCTCAAACAAAGCCTTTACTTTGCCCGGGGTATAATGGGAGGCATCCTCACGAAATCCATCAAGTTGGCAGTCGCGCCTCCCTCGCCACATACAGGCCTTTGTGTCGAGTTTGGGAATCTCGCGCTTAGCTTGAGAACCAGGGTGTAGGGAACTTACGAGTACTGTTGACACTGTAGTCATACTTTAGTACGAAACATAGTATTCTAACCTACATATTATTATATCGCTGTCGTCTTGCCTGCTCTTTCAAGTAATAATACCTACTATATTTTGCCTTTATGCGTTTAAAAGCATGACTGAAAGTTGTTCAACTTTTGTGCAATGAACTGCTTTGAGGATTTGCCAGATATTGTGACTGTGTGTGTGTATTGTTTCTTTATCCATTTGCACACGGAACGTGTGTTTTCAGGTGTAATAATCCCAACCGCTATCTCCCTCACTAGGAGTTTCGGTGTCAGGCACGAGTCTCAGTTCCTCCCCTGTGGGGGTGCCGGGGTGGCCGCAATTAATATTCGAGCTCGCCACTTCCGCGGTGGCTTTGTGGGCTTCAAAACAATGTGGGTTGACGAACTGTTTCGCATGGTTAGCACTTTGTTTCCGAATATTTATTAATCCCTTCTTGTACTAAGAAATGTTCCTGACGGGGTCATAAGGTATAGGTATACCTAGTGAAATTAAAATGTCGAGTTTAAAGCGTCAAGAATGTCGATTGTTATTTAGCTCTTATTTTGTAACTTTGAGTAACTTTTTCAGTTGTAATTTCGAAGGTTTTGCAGTTCCCATGACAGTATTTTGTACCAAGTACCAATTTTTTTATTTGTTGTCTAGGGGGAAACCTTCATAAGGTACACCCAGCTGCATGTAGGGGGTGCGATCGGGTTATGTGGGATTTGTAACCACACTGAAATCCCCCCGGTGGCCGACCTCTGCGCATGCAAGGGGCTCTGAGTTCTCCAGCGGACCGTACCAACACCTCTTGCACGTTGCCCTGAGGCCCACCCCAGGGGTGGCTGTTAAGCCAACCCCTGTAACCATATTATGGTGACCACAAGCTTGATGATCAAGACTGAAGGTAGAGAACAGTCACATAACTCCTCAGTGATTGTGAATCAGGTTGCAAATACCTATGTATTTTATTAAAGCTTTACTGGGAAAAAAAATTAAAGTGTATACTATCTCTTGTACATTGTCATGGTATAAAGTACACCGCACAATCATTTCTCGGTCATGCTGACACAAATTCATTTGATAAACATTGTTGTTTGATTAATCAGATGACTTATCTATAGATAAATTACTTGTTGACAAAAATATTAAATTATTTGTTGTATGAGTGTGTGTGGTGTGTGAGAGCACATACATTTGTTTATTTGAATCAAAGAAGGTTGAGTAATTAAGGTAACACTATAAAAACAAGACTATATTAAAGTATATTTATATATACCTACCAAAAATTAATAATACAGTAGAATTTTTACGCTAATAAAGAAGCCTAGCTAAGTATATTACTTCATCATTAGCACCATCAACCCCTTTGGTTCAAATTTATAATGATATAAATTATACTTCGTATTTTATTTCATCCCATCTATTCGAAAATAGGGAATGGGTTCCTCTATAAACGCGAACAAAGTGGGCCACGAAAATACTTTTCTCATAATTTAGGATGAAAAGTAGAGTGTACCACACGGGAACAAAATTATTTACCCTCGAGCGAAGTAGTTTGAATCCCTCGCTACGCTAAGGATTCTACACTAGAATTCTTCGCTTCGCTCTGGATATAAAATCACTCTAGCCCTAAATACATTATTTTGTTCCCTTGTAGTACAATCTACTATTCAGTCATGATTAGTTTTATGAACAACTACAATGTATATTAACATTATTTACGATAAAATCTCATATTATAGAAGTCGGAGAGAAAATGTGAGCATCTTATCCGAGCATGGATTTAATTTAGCTGTTAATCTTATCAAAATAGTCTGCAGATAATTTAATTTTTTTATTAAAGGTAGTATAATTTGTATCGTGATCTCATTCTAAAGAATGTAGCTGGTCACAATGATAACGACTTGTTTCTAAGTTGACCGTAGTTTGGGACGCTTTTTCATAGTACTTAATATCCGACTCATTCTCCACGAAACGTTGCAGTTTTTTGACAAAGTAAGCTTGGAAAACTGCCTCCATGTCACATATTCTCAGAATGATTATTTTTTGTAGGTAGGTACTTATAAGTTTAGAATCTAATAAATATGGGTACACAGATTTTGATATATTTCTGAGACTGAGCTCTATGTAACATTACATAATACATACAAAGCTCGTTTTCTGAATATTATACATACTTAGTTGATTTTCTTCCCATTCAGGTTTGGAGCCAATAGGATCTCAGCATAAATTCAATCTGGAATAATTTTCTCTGCAGAGATACAACGCTACTCCCTGCTTTTGCTATGCCGGAGAAAAACCTGCTCGATGTGATGAAAATAAAGTATATTTACAAATAATCCCGTTTCGTGTGACTTATGACCTTTTTAACGTGTAGAGCAAATGAGATCGATTCTCTAAAAAAAGCCAGTAACAATTCAAATTCATTCCTATAACAGTCCAGTAAGGTTTAAGTTTCTATGGGAAGCGTAGAATGATAGAACAAATTTAATATAATGTAGAGCGAGCAAAGATGGTTCTCTGGGGAAAATCGTTGAGGGAGTCACGCGGTTTTAACTCTTAACGGTGCGATATTCTGTGAGTATTTGAATGAGTTTAGTTTGTAGGTGGAAAAGACTTAGGTTTTTATAAATGCGGGTAGGTGGAAAGATCGATTTGCTCTAGGGAGACGGTCGGGTCAGATAGTCTATGGAAAATGTTATTGTGTGAGTTGTATAGGCTGTGCAAGTTCACTATATATTTTGTACAGTAATATGAGTGTGTTTGTAAGGTGGTTGACCTTCTAGTATTATTAATTTTATTTAGGTACACTATAGATTTACGTATAAGTACTGAGATTTACAGTAACTGTACGAGGAATGTGATTTTCATGTTTACCGTGTGATACTAGCTCGTATATTATATGCATCAGACGCCCAAAAAAGTCTAGGTACGTACATATCGTAATTACCTACTGTTTTATGTCCCGAAAATCAGATTCCTCCGGGCCATACTACGGACTAAGGATAGAGCTAACCTTTCGGCTGATCGTTACCCGCTACACTTACACGTAATTCCATACATAAGCATTAGAAAACAGGGTAGAAACAACTCATTACAAGTTTATACACGGTGGGGTGATTCGGATGCGAGGGCGGGCGGCGCCCCCGCCCAGCGCTCGGGCGCTCGTGCACATCGGAACCGGATGTATGTGTGGGTGTACCGCGTTTGTTAGTGTGCTATGAATAACGATGATTCATCTTGCTTGTGTCGGTGTTACTCTGTGGTAGGGTGTGGTTCTAAATTGGGGTTTGTGCGTCAGATGTAAAAGCCCACTACTTTGATGTTTCGAACCGCCCCAATGTTGTTACAAAGCTGGTGGGGAGAGAAGGATAACCCGGCTATGCTATAAAATAGCTGCAGGGATTGTAGGATAATTTGCTAATGATAAGTCTTAAACATGTGATAGTCATTTTGTATCGCAGATTTGGCAAGTACGGCGCAGTCGTAGACTTACCAATAGGTACCTATTCGAATAGGTATTCACTCTCGATTGGACATTTTCAGGTTAAATTATATTTATTGGAGAACAAAGACACTGGAAAAGTGTTTCATCTGACAACCAATTTTAGAGTTCAACTTGCCATAATAATCGCTCGTTTTACTATAGAAGGCGAGTATGTGTGTAAATAATATAGTAAATACACACAAGTAAGCTTTCAGGGAAACACGGAACCCGCATCGAGGCGCGGCCCTGACTCTAGCTAATCACCAGAGCTATTCTGCTAAGAGATAAAATACTTTCGAGTTTTTATGGTGCCCTGGTATTCGCGCTATGTCGGATGTGCGTATTGTAGGTATTTTTTTACCACAAAAATGGAAGCCACGCGTTTAGTCACTGAATAACTTACGTCTGCTTATTTTACGGCCAAAAAAACATAATATTATGATTTTTTTAACGGTGTTTCTGTCTGTGGCATCGCAGGCAAAATTCTCGATGCTAATCTTCAAACGTCTGAACATTTATTTTTAATCATCTAATTACGCTCCTGAAACTAAATTATAATTGGACCTGCCATATTATGAGAGCTACGACACACACAAATACTTCTGTAACCCATCTGTATGGTATATCTCTGTATATATATGGTAGTCGACTTGACTACCATAGAAGATCGACACCACTCTTTCATCATCATCATCATCAGCCTGAAGACGTCCACTGCTGAACATAGGCCTCCCCTTTTGACAGCCACACCGAACGACAATTTGCCACTTGCATCCACCGGTTGCCTTGAACACTCTTTACCTACTAGGATATTTCCCCGACGTTTTTGGAAAATTGGACATATCGAAGAACGTTTGTCATCATTCACTTGAAGGCTCGTTCAGAATAACCCTACCATCGTTATCAGCGCACCAGCTAGGATGTACTTCCACGTTGCGCCTCCGCTATCTATGTGTGACACTCGTGTTTGCTCCTCCATGCATCACCGCTATCGCTCCATTTGCGGCCTATTTGTGGGCCCGTGGTCCTCGCAATTGACTTGAGACATAAGTAGAGGCTTGTGTCCTAATAATTGTTGAAAATATTGCCCATCAAAATATCCAAGCAACGGCACCTACATTTCTAAAATGTACTATGCAACGGTATACTTTTCCGGTACTTCCCCTTACGGACTGATGCAAAATATCCGAAGCTTGATGTATTTCGGGATTTCGGATAGGACCCAGTTGTATTTCCCCAAGCGGACTCTTAATTTCAATTTCGGGTGATTATCTTCCATTCCATCTCTGACGTATTACTTATTAAAATTAGCAACGGCATATATTTTTAAAATTCACATCTGCCCTCTTGCTGACGCCAAGGGGGCAGATAGGAATAAAAATTATCAAACGCCCCCTTGATGGGGAGGTTAGGGGGCCTTTGGGAGTATATCATTTTTATAATGCAGCTTACAAATTCTATATTTACACCTGACTGGCTGAATCATTTTCGATAGATATCGAATGCGGTATCTCACTAACTGGGTTACTGTATTCAGATAATAGCTCAGTAATTCCGAAGATAATCTACTGTTTGTGGAACACTCGAGATGGGACCGTAATGTTCCTGTTGACTTTGATTGTAATCTTTCTAATCGTGATAACGTAGGAAGAAAAGTGCTGCGCTATCTTCGAGTGGTTACTACCCGAAATTGCGATATGTGATAGGAAGGATTGGATAAGGTGTGTTATCGTCAGTTGTGCATTACAGTTGTTGTTGAAAGATTGCCAGGTTGAATTGATACTATTACGGATTTCCAGGATATAAACAATCTACGGTATGATATGAAACATACCAGACCAGCGTGGATTGCAGCGAGCCGTATAGCACACTGAACGACAGAAGTATTGGAACAGGTCCCAATACAACATTCACTACACTAATTTCCTCCATAAAGCAATCGATTGGAATAAGACATGTTCACAGAGTTTTCACGTTGCTTGTACATTATATAGGTATGCATTTGACCACAGCACCCAGTTGTATCTTGGTGTCTTGGGAAGATATGTCTCCCCAGTATGCAAAGTCTTGTTGCATCCACCTACTAGCAATGAGCAATCTCTCTCTTTCTTTCTTATAATATATATTATAAGAAAGAATAGGATAACCAATTGGGCAAGACATTACTGTTATTCTGAACTAGACATAAGAGCATCACATTAAAAGTTTCAGTGAGCCTTTGATGGACAACAAAGGTCGTCTCTAATCATCATCAATAATCATAACTAAGAAGAAACAAGGACTAAAGCGTGCCAGATTCTTGTATGCTAAGATGTTGATCTCTCGATCACCAATCACCATCTCGACCAAGATTGTGGACGACGACAGAGTCGCTATCTTTAGGCTAGCGCAAAAGGTAGGTATTATATAGAACAGATAACATTTGGACACCCAAATCGATGAAGTGAGCAGAAGCTAATCGTTCAGAACACTTATCTAAAGTGATGTGGCCACTATCTATTCGATACCTGCTTGTAAGGTGACATACTTCCACATACGTGGCATTATTTACTTATTCTGAACCTTGTAGATTTGAGATCTGTCTGTGAAATATCAGTTTCAGTAGGAAGTATAAACTTCACTATCCATAGCTTAAAATAATCGTGTTGTAGTACTATAGATAAGATGCGCCGCATGCGCAGTCACGCATTCAATTGAAACCATGAAACAGAAAACAAAGGCTCTTACCACAAAAATTTAAACCAGAGGTGAACAGATGTTTATAAAATTTCGTTCGACAAAATCGACGTCTATCACTCGCATTTTCTTACTCAAACCTGGCATTTCTAATTATTTTACTTGTGAATTTGTTATTGAGTTAAAAAGCGATTAGTCGTCGATTTCTAGAAAAAATATTTAGGCAAATCTGTTTAACTCTTGTTTAAATATTTTGTGGTAAGACGCAGTTACACATAATTTACGCTAAGTACCAATAGCTCGTTGTCACTTCAAAATATCTTCTAGAATACGTGCACCCAACTGAGATAGGTACAAAATATCATGAATGACAATCCCCAATAACTGATAAGCCTGCGCCGGATTTCTCAGATATTTTACAAGTGTATGATAGGTTTTTCATTTGATTCTGATGACGAGATAAACCAATGACGCAAGTCGATTTCTAGAATAAGTATTTTAGTCATAATTTGTCCTTTGTAGGCGGATTAGGATTTGGATGTCACGTACGCGTCTTTAAGTTTTATAATCGAGTTGAATGTTTATTTTATTTGCCTATAGTTTCTGGTATTAGGTTAGACATGGGCATAATATACCCGTTATGGTACTATAGCATCTGAGTCGCAGTTGAAGATGGTGCTGGCTGCGCCCCTCGATTGCCATCAGTGGTATCACAGGCAGCTGTGCTAGTGATTGTAACATAAACGACTGGGAATACGCTTGTACTTTAGTAGTTGTGTGTGCCCTATGGATTTACTTGCAGTTCTTTCGTGAAGTCGTTGTATTATTCTGAGACTAAAATATCTTCTGGTTCTGAATATAATATATTACATAAGTAGCAGCAGTTCTTGTTCCGCCTAAATATTTTAATTACATTAAAAGAGAAACCCCAACAATCTTACTGACGTAAATGCCAACATGTTGGGATCTGCTCCACATTTTCAGATTATACTTTTCTAAATGTCCTAAAATATACCTGCTTATTCGATCCAACTGTATCAAAGGGTCTTGCCAAGCCGCGAAAACCATGAAATTCCCAAGCATGATGACCATTCCAATTCCCCTTGCACCTTCTTCTGTATGCAAGTATGTCAGCGCCATCTCAAAACAAGATATCCCGCTACATTTCTCCGAAAGCATTGAATGAGCCATTCATTCGAGTCCGATCATCGTATAACGGTCGCATTGGTCTATCACACCACCCGCCAAGTTTCAAGGACCTTCGAGAAACACCAGCAAACCATCTGAGTCGTCAGGTTACCTTTTACAAGCGGGAGCAGAGGAAGCTCTAGATTAAATGGTGTTGCAGTAAGAAGATATGTTCCGTGACCAGAAATCCTTGACCTGTTAGAAGTGTCACCAGCTCCCGTTACTGTCAATGGTTTTAATGATGGTCGGGGGGTGAGGAAGGTCGGAGTAAGCCGGTGTGTGGTAAGAAGTAATGTTTAGATTCAAATCCCGTCGAGTGCTTCCGCGAAGCGATGCCATGTGGACGGTGAATGAGTAAGTGTCTTCAGTTACGTTTGTTGTTGAAAATTCCGATGGGCAATTGAGGAAGGTGAGTTTTCTTAAACAGATGAATGCGAACGGGATTGTCCAGTGTTGAGTTGCAACAACAATCGTTCCAGTGCAGTTTTTATACATACAGAATATCATAATATAATGCAGCTTCGATAGTGTCTCTATCTGGGGTTCACGGAATCTTGGAAGGAATTATGAGACAAAGGATTTCAAATAAAACTCTTTAAAACTTCACATGTTTTAAGTCCTGTCCTGCCTTGGGATGTTGGAACAAAATTACGATGCCCATGAATTGTCACGAATTAGGAAAAAATATTTTTTTGAATTGTGCCCCACAATTTAATATAAGTACATAGGTACATACATAATTATACAGTCATGCCTTTTTCCCTGTGGGGTAGGCAGAGACTACATCTTTCCACATGCTACGATTCTGACACACCTCTTTCGCTTCTTCTACTCTCATGACTTGCTTCATACAAGCTCTCCGGTTATGGGTACTCTTGATTTGACCTTTTCTTAAGAACCAAATGAATACCCAAAAACAATAAGTGAGAAATAACATAAATTCAACAAGAGAGATGGCGTCTAGCCAGCCACAGAAGCAAAAATAAATACTATTCAGGACACGCTCTTGCGCATAATACAGCATAGCTGTGTCTTATTATTATTAAATCATCAAATTACATATTCCACACCAACTTTGGCACTGGCCAAAAACAAAAAAGAACAATAAATTCACATCTCGGCGAAAGGAAATGAAAAAGTCCGTGTGCGCGGAAGCAGCGGGCATCGCTCCCTGATGCGGCACCCATACTGATGAGACTGGGAGTCTTTGAGACCTCTCCGCAGATGCTAATGATGAAGTGTCGTGAGAGGAGCTCCTATGGCATTTACATAAGCTATTGCGTGACTCGGAGAGTGGGCATAGATTCTTAATGTCTTCCTGTGTTGGTTCTGAAAAGTTTGTCGTAGTGTTGCATGTTTCATCCACACATGACTTATAGTTCTTTATTTTCTACTTAGACTTTATCTATTGTTTAGTTTAACGTTGCATAAGTATTGTTAATTTTATCACCAGTTTTCTCCATTTCCATTACGTGCAATTTCCAATCATTGTTACTAACAGAGGAGGGGTCAGTATTAAAGTTCCCTTTACTTCTGGTAGTAAGTAAGCATGCTTAAAAGCTCTCGAGTCTGCCTTAAATTACCAATAGGTAACACAATTTTACTTGCCTTTATCTCGTGTAGAAGGATGCATGTTTAGGTCATCTCGCTAATCTATTTTGTTTCCGTTGTTCAATTGAGCTTGACGAGCTGATCTGATGATTGAAACGAAAGGTAGAATATAGAGCCCCCAGTGACTAACAGATTTACGATATCTTGGATCGTTTTGATCAATATCGGTACGGAATACATAATTTATAGCCTGTACAGACTATTTGGCATCTAAATCTTTTTATTTCAGATTAATCTAATGCTAAGTATAGCATTTCAGCGAAACAAACACCTATTCTCTTAGATTAATTCTTCTAGCTAGGTTATTCTCCTTTAGATGATCCTCTAGGTTAATATCTCATTCGACTAGCATTCTCCCACAACATTTATCATCATTATCATCATCACTCTATCCGCCCAATCAAGCCATATTCCACCGTGGGGTAGGGTCCGGATTGGTAGATAACATGCCTCCGAAATAATTCATAACCTCACAAAATAAGTATTCGGAAAACAGTAGCTTAGCATTCTGCTGCTTAGCTCGGCCGACAAATGGACAAATTAAGTGATTGTGAATAGAATTGATACTTCCTGTGCCAACGTTATTTTTGTAAAGGCCAGTGAACTCTAAACTGTCAATAACAGATAGATAAATTAAGCGATCAAACGTTCAAGCTTTCGTTGTTATGAACCGATTCTGTCGAGTCGTGGCGGGTAGTGCAGTGCTAGCATGAATGGCGAAAGAAAATTAGATTTAGTTAGTTTAGTCTGGTTTTTCAGAAGCCCTTAGCCGGTCTGGCTAACTCAGACACCAGCGGCTGCCAATTTATAGGTAGATCACAAATAGTAGATTGTATTACAAGGGAACAAAATAATGTATTTAGGGCGACAGCGATTTTTTGTATTCAAATTCGAGAATTAGGTCCCGCGTAGCGAAGGATTCTAGCGTAGAATCCCAAGCGTAGCGAGGGATTCAAAGTACTTTGCCTATTTTCGAATAGATGGGATGAAAACAACATCTTAAAAGCGTCTCATCTCCACAATTCTCCACCACTTTTTGAATAAACACCTTACGTATCAGCTTTATGACCACTTAGTATTAAGCTCGCATCTTAGAATTCCAATGTGTCAAGATCCACTGGTCAGCCATATGTGATTTGAATAAAGGAATGAGATGAGAGGTAGACAGAGAGGCAGCGGTCAGTTTGAGTAACGTCTTATATAGTTATAGTTAAATTCCTTAATAGAATGGCTGGCAGTTACGCGCGACTAAGATACGGGATCTGTGTTCTGAAACAAAAAACGGAATGATTATATTGATAACTTCACTGGAGGAAAGTCTTTCAAAATAAGACATGAAACATAAAAAATATAAAAATTATATTAGGTGGTTGATGTTTGACCGATAACCTGGCGCTACATGACGTTATGGTCAAAGGCTAAACTTAGAATGGGATCTGCCTGGGAGATATCTAGCTGCAGTACCTCCTCGCTCGTTATACCGGCTTCAGCCCTTGATGTGTTTAATCTCGCCTTTTTAATAGCTTGAGCGAATACAAACATTTTAAAACACCTCAGTCAAAACAGCCGCCGCCTCTCCTACTAGTACCTACGGTATGATCGGAGGACCGCGATAAGCATCAAGCATCTCATTATACGAGATTCATAGAAGCATAAAAGTTAAGGTTCGACGAATGTTTTGCTTGGTAAGGATGCTTTTGCGAGGACGATGTATTGTAGCCATTGTAGGGAGACTGTTGCACAATATTACTTTGTTATTACGGTGTACTTAGATATGTTTTTATGCAATCTAAAGCTATGTGTATATCCACTGATATAAACACTTGCGAAAACAGCTTGGAACATGTCATTTTGCGACATTGACAGATTTTAATATCTAATTGTCGGGGGAAAACGCGAAACGGGGGAAAATCGCGACTTACCCATTTTACCGTAGTAATGTCCTACATTTTTATTCTTTATTTTTAGTTTAGCATTTATCCCAGCTGGTCTCAAGTGCTGATGGGGTCGAAGGTGGTAAACATGCTCAGCCAAGAGTTTTATTAACAAAGAATCGAACCGTCGCCGGAACACCCCGACGGGGGTTGGGCGGCATCACCGGCGGAAACCGAGGTGGCGGCGACAACTGGATCTATATACGAGATTTCCAACTTGAGGGTAGTAGCTAGCCAGGCGGGTACTTTTTACTTTATATTACTCTCTACTAGATATCTACTAGATACTAGATACTAGATATCTACTATCTAGATATCTACTAGATATTACTATCACTTACGGCCGAAATTAATAAATCAATCCTAATCCAAATTTTACTATCTGGGATTGATATCACAATCCATTTTTAGGTAAAACGTGCCAATAACCTATCCGTGGATTGGTTTATAAAGGCACTAAATTTGGAGATCGATCGAACGATAGGCAGCAATCCAAGATCGATTTCAATCCTGGATCGGAGATACAATATTAATATCGAGCGTTAGGCGTCTGCCTGTCAGTCTGTACTTTTAATCCAACTAAGCCATGAATCAGTCATTAATGAATTAGCATTATTATTATGAATATGTTTATTATGTAATTTTTGATGTTGCCTGAATACAAAAAAAAAACTACTAAAATAATTTATTTTTCTACCTAGATACCTGTTATTTTAATTATTATGATACAGTATTACTAAACGACTTTCAGCTATTTTATTATAATAAAAACAAATTGAAATCTACAAACTAAACGTAATAAAACTAATCTAATAGGCCGCTACCAGTGGGCAACGTTCCCAAAATGCTGGCCGCATTGCCACGTTGTATGGCAATGCTCAATCTTTGACCAAAATAAAGGCCAGCATTTTGGTCACGTGTTTATTATTAATTGAATAGAATATAGCGATACATTAATTAATCATCAATGATTGAATAATTTCCTCTACCTTCGCTTCTTTTAGAGGTCAATCAGTTGGGAAAAACGTATTATTATTGGCATGTGTAGTGTAATTGTTATGTATTACTTATAATATTTCTCGGAAAGTCATTGATTCACGAGAAAACACATTTATAGAAAGTGCGGTCAGGTAGAGTTGCATTACTGTATAAGAGTAGGTACCTACAATGTACATACTGAACAGCCAAAAGGGGCATTTGTTTCCTTTGCGTCAGTGCCCGCTAGGCATCTCGAAAAGTGGGGAGAAAAGGCGCTCTTGGCTGCAGCAGGTAGATCTGACCCCTTTCTCTCCCTTGGGCTATTTCTTTTTTTTCTAGGTTTAGTAGGTAAATTATACTTATCTCTAAAGAGTGCAACCGTTAAGTTACTGGTACAAATAAACAATTGAAAACTTTTGATTGTGGTGCGAATCGACTCAATATGTTTTTAAATTCGGTCTTTCGCCCCACATTCCTTTTGTGATGCGAAACGACCAAAATAATGAGTAGGAAAATTCGCACCGCGGTGCGAACTGGCCTTGGGGCGAAACGCCCATACCCTCTGCTTACTAGCATTATGCACCATAAACTATTTCGTTTTTTTCTACAATAACTACAATTTTCAGTCACAAACATCTTAGAAATAGTTATAAGTAAAACACCTTACGTCAATACGTTTCTCAAACAGATAAGCGGTAAGGGAGGTCACCCACGGCGACTTTTAGTAGCGAGACAGGTAGCACAATTCGTAAACGCGCGACTGTATCGCTACTAACCCGCGCGACTGTATCGCTATACGCTACTAACGCGCGACTGCATCGGTACAAACGCGCGACCGTGTCGGGAGGTATCGGGTGAAAGAAGAGCGGGTGGAATCGCGGCGCCCGCATTCGCGACAGTAGCGATGTTGCATCGCGACCGCAGCGATACTGTATCGCGACTGTATCGCAGCCTTGTAGCGACTGTATCGCTACAAAAAGCCGGCGTGGGTCACGCGCCTAAAGTCTTGAGTTACTGATAACAGATCGATCACACAAAATCAATATTTGCTGTTGGGATTTGTTCAAAACCCGTTACCAAGATACATTCCTGGATAAAGGATTGCTCCATTTGGTACTGGCTGAACGATTTAGTTATCTGAAATAGTTACGGTAAGGTGGTGGTGGTGGTGTGGTTTTTGCTGGTGACCGAGTTAAGCCGACTTTAGCACTGAATCTTGACTTTTGGTGCCGCTATTTCACCCGCAAGCCGCTATTTCACTGTTGGGAAGCTACACTATCCCCGGGTGACATAGGCTATTTTTTCACCGTAAAAATTAACGGTTCTCGCGGGATAGTAAGTAAGTTCAAGAGTGAAACCGCCAGGCGCTACTAGTCTCTAATAAAGCTGCATGTCTATCTCTCTTGTAGGTAAAATAAAAATACCTAAGGCAAATATTATTCAAATGTGCCATCTCTGCGCAGGCGCACGGTGCATGCCAACTCGTGCGTCGATTGTGCATGCGCCATGCATGCTGAGATCTGAGATGCTTTACCTCAGTTCTGCATTTGATCTGGTTGTTGACCTGTTCAAAAAAAGTATTGAAATACAAAACAACACTGACCACGTAAACTATATCGGCGTTACCACAAAAGATTAGACCAGAGTTAAACAGAGGTTTCTAAAATTTCGTTCGACATATTCGACGTCTATCACTCGCGTTTTCTTCCTCAACTCTGGCATTCCTGATTATTCCACTTGTAAATTTGTCATTAAGTTAGAAAAAGCAAGGATTAGACGTCTATTTGTGGAGAAAACATTTAGACTCATCTGTTCAACTCTGGTCTAAATATTTTGTGGTAACACCGTATGTTTAGAAGCACTGTGTTGCCGCGCTTTGTTCGAGTAACGAGACTCGTATATGCATCTGCGGATTGTAGCTGTTGTTTGTTTGTCGTATGAGGTTGTGCTGACGTGGCTTAACGACTGTCATCAATCGATAACAACTGGGACCGGTGACTTAACGTGCCCTCCGAAGCACGAGGCGATGGAAATCCTCACATAACTTACGAAAAGTCATTGTTGCGGGGCTGAGGATCGAACCCGGTATCCTTGAATTGTAAAGCGCACAAGTTACCTCTCCATCTCACCTCAGTTTCCACTGCTTCCATCTCCTAATAACATCTACTGGTATATCTATCTTTTCGCAAATACACTCGTTGCTATACACAGATATTATCTTCTCTACAAAGAGACTTCGAATCACTCATTCTGAGAAGGTTATGATTAAGTATATCGAGTTTACATAATATGAACCATCGATTCCTAAAGGAAAACTCACAGGAGGGAAATACCGGCGTGCACTTTACCGACAATAGTAGTTCCAAAAAGTCATTCGACCGATCATCGACCACGATTTTCCATTTAAACTTATAAAATGACTTATTCTGGTAAGGAAAGTGAGGTGAGATTCGAAACGCAGTAGCGCAGGGTACAAAATTTGCTTATCTGTTGTTAGTTTGGTTGTGTGTGGCTCCGATGCTTAGCGAACAAGTTCATCATGATTATAAGGAAGAAGCTTGATTACACGCTCCATAATCGCCATTTTATTATTTAATCAAATTATCTACTCATCAAATTCATTAAACTCATCAAATTATCTAAGTAAAGATGCTCTCTCCTTAAAAATAAATGTCGCTGAAAATGTTCGATGCGTGCACCTTATTTGGGCATTCAAGCATAGTACCAGCATATTTTAATAACGTTACCACGATCGATACAAAGAATGTGGGGCGAATCGACCAATGCGAATTGAGTAGGCATTGGGTCCATTCGACCCGTGGGGCGAACTAGGCGCGGGGTGAAACGCCCAACCCCAATATTTCACCGAAAACAGAAAATCCAACGCATAACTGTAGAAATTCATAGAACCCGAAAAAAAGAATAGCATTATTAACTGTACGCTGTACGTACCTACATCGAACTAATGTCGAATCTACTTCGACTTAGCATCGCTTCAATGACCAGAATACTCCGCCAGCAGCAGGCCACCGATTTCACCGGGGCCATTGTATGCGGATTCTGCGTATCGAGAGATCACCGCCGGTGACCGCGCCGCCGGAATACTAATGGTGCCGTGAGGCTGCCAGAATGAGCTGGCATTGTTCGGGGTTCGTCATCTCGCGCCCGTATTGGTTGCCTTTGAAATGGACTCGATATACAATCTGCTTTTTACACGTCGCATCATCGAACAGGTGTATGTACTGTATCGACTCTATCATACTTCGTAGGTGTGCGTAGGGTCCGTGGCTCCCTGACGAGGTATGGGGTGTTTCACCCCAAGCCTGGTCCGCCATACGGGTCCAATCGACCCAGTATACTTATTTAGCATTGGTCGTTTCGGACCACATTCCTTTTGTGGGGCAAACCGACCCAGTTCCTACCTACTCAATTAGCATTGGTCGATAACATTTTTGAAACGCGATGATATCAAAAAAAATTGAAATAAATGAAATTGAATAAAAACAGAAGCAACAAACGTAACAAATTAAACTGAGAAAATTAGGTTTTTTCCCAACGACTACCTCTGATTCTGCCCCAGTGGTGGTCGTTGCAACAGCTTAATATTTTTGGCACAACCACCCCCAGAGGTGATCATTGGAACTAATCTATATATATAAAAGCAAGAACTGACTGACTGACTGACTGACTGATCGATCAACGCACAGCCGAAACCACTGGGTCTAGAACCATGAAATTTTGCACAAATATTCCTTATGTAACGTAGGCGAGCAATAAGAAAGGATTTTAGAAAATTCCACCCCTAAAGGGGTGAAAAGGGGTTACAAAGTTTGTATGGAGCAACGTGTTTTCTTGGTCCGATCAACTTCAAACTTGACATATATATTCTTTGAAACATTTAATTAAACATGTTATTCATCGTTTTCTAATATTCAACCCCTAAAGTAATAAAAAGGGGTTGCAAAATATTTTCATCAGATTTAGTTCATAATTGAAATTTTGCACAAGTATTCCTTAGGTGACGAAGGTATGCACTAAAAAAGGATTTTTGAAAATTCAACCCCTAAAGGGGTGCAAACAAGTTGTAAAGTTTTTGTGTAACAACGTGTTTTCTTTGTCTGATCAGCTTCAAACTTGGCATTTATATTATTAAGATTTAATTAAACACGTGTTTCATCATTTTTTAATATTCAACCCCTAAAATAATAAAAGGGGTTGCAGAATATTTTTCATCAGATTTAGTTCAAAACTGAAATTTTGTACACATTCGTAGATGACACTAGGAGACGTAGGTGTGCACTAAGAACCTGACTATATATTTTTTTAATTTAACCCCTAAGTGGGTGAAAAGGGGTTGCAAAGTTTGGATGGAACAACGTGTTTTATTGGTTTGATCAATTTCAAACGTAGTATCTATGTTCTTTAAAAGGTAGGAAGTGGTAGCTTTTGGTAGAAAATAGCACATTTAGAAAGAAAATAATAGATTTACAAAAAAAAAAAAAAAAATTAGATTGTGGTAGAAAAATTTAAACTTTAGTAGAAAATGGTAGCTTTTGGTAGAACATGGTATTTTCGTAGAAAATGGGAGATTTTGGTAGGAAATGGTAGATTTTTGTATGAAATGTTAGATTTTGGTATAAAATGCCAGGTTTTTGTATAAAATGGTAATTTTGATAGAAGATGGTGGATGTCGTACGAGAATGTTGGATATCGCATATGCGGATATATCGCGGATGTCGATGTCGAACTCGAGGTCATGGTCTATTTTTAGTTATTTGGAATTATGGTAAAGTATATAGTCTGCGCGGATGAAGTCGCGGGCAACAGCTAGTATTATATATGTCACTCCAAACATAAGTTAAAACAGTTGTTATACTGCGCTACAGTTGAAGGTAATTGCCGCCCATTGGTTCTTAAACCTCTTACTATAATCCTACATACAATAAGATTCGATACAATTAAAATTACCTACCGAATGTCTATCTATGAGTCAAGAGACTCTGAGTAGGTACTCTTACATCCTATTGCGCTCTCCTCTTGTATCTTGTTAATTAAGTCAGAAGGTTCAGCTTGAACCACTCAAATTAACACGATATTTATTGTCAAGCGAGTAAACTAAGCAACGGGTAATTATATTCGAACGGAAATAAGATAACACGACGAGTTTCTTCCATTCGGTTTAATGGCAGGCGGCGGTTTCGCATAATATTAGAGTCGAGATGTAGGGGCCTTTGTAGTGTAGGAGGCGGCGGACGGTTACACTGCAGAGTGCAGAAATGAGGCTACTTACTACGATCAAGTAGAGAATCTGTAGCCAAACCTCTATCGGGGTGTTCCGAAAGCAGTACTTGAGAGCCAGTCCCATTTTAGGCTGAGCTGAGCACGTTTGTCTTCAAACACATGGTCATTTAAGACCAGGAGATAGGTGAAATGCTAGCTAGGCTATCAATTTAAAAAGAATATACTTCCCTAAGTAATTCAAATGTTTTGCGCCGCTGTCTCCCTTCTTACGCGTTTTTTCCTCCCGTCTCGACATGCTCAGACCAGAGCCGCTGGCGCGTGAAGACCGAGGGACATGTATCCTGCCTTCTCCTAATGAAATAAATTACGCAAGAGACACCTCCCAAACACCGTAACCGCCGCCATAAAGCCTACACGAAAGGCGGCCTTTGAGCGACACAGCTAAGGTGTACATTCGAGTGACACGTTAGGATCATCGGAGAAGATTCGTAACCTTTACGTTACATGGACACACATGCCTGGATCTTATGTGGTCCGTGAGAACGTTTGTTCTGAACAGGTTGAGTCTGAATGAGACAACCGTGAACTTATATTTTGGTCTTTAAATAAAATATAGGTAAGTATAAATAATCAGATGGATCAAATTTTTTTTTAGGTTTTGATTTTGTAAGATTTGTGTATTTAGTCAGTGTATCAAGATTTTCGTTCAGATAGTCAAAAGTCCTAATCCTAATTAATCATGTAGAAGTGAAGTCGTAGTGCTGAAACTTCCTGGAAGATTTGATGAACATGTAATTTCACGTATTTGGGTATGTATCATTTACTGACGTTAATATTTCACCAAAAAAAACACAAGTTTCGGAAAAATATATAAAATCAATAACATACATTTCATTAAAATTTATTGCATTCGTTTGTTTTAAAAAAATATTGCATCCAATGCCAATCCTCAACTTTTACTCCAAAAGACAAAAACAACTAATCACAAATAACAAACTATTCTATATCATTTTAATGATATGAATGCTTTGTCAAACTACGAATTACTTTGCTTCACAATACAAATAAAATTTAATTTACCCTACATTAAAATCAGCTGTTGGTTTTACTTAAACAATAAAAATTAACCCAAGTTAAACGGTTTAACTGCTATGTACCATAACTGACAATTAACGTAAAACGGTAATGACGTAAGTATTTTATTAAATACATCGCTAAAGTAGTTCTTGTTACGTTATCTGAATTTGGAATCGAGTCGGTTATCTCAATAGAAATTAATTAGCCCATGCGATCGAGTCACCGCCTTTTTTTGTAGTTGTGAACTCGATCGCACCTGCAAAGTACAGTCAGTCGAAAAAGGGATATCAATCACAGTTCTCACAAGTTATGTTGTACTAGCTGTTACCCGCGACTTCGACAGCGCGGACTAAGTACGTTATATCGTGATTAAAAGTATCCGACGTCCGTCTCCTAGGACCAATGTCTATCCTATACCTCATCGATATCAGCCGTTTAGCCATGCAAAGATAGCACAACAAATAAATTTACTAGAAGCGCCTCGAGGTATCACCCGCGTTAACTACTATCGCGCGGGAACCGTTAATTTTTACGGGATAATAAGTAGCCTATGTCACCCGGAGATAGTGTAGCTTCCCATCAATGAAATAATTTTTCAAATCGGTTCAGTAATTTCGGAGCCAAACCAACAATCAAATCTTTCCTCTTTATAATATTACTAGCGGCCCGCTCCGGCTTCGCACGGGTATCACTACGTTATTATACATATATAAACCTTCCTCTTCAATCACTCTATTTATTTAAAAAAACCGCATCAAAATCCGTCGCGTAGTTTTAAAGATTTAAGCATACATAGGGATATAGGGACAGAGAAAGCGACTTTGTTTTATACTATAGTGAAGTATAGATTTACTATAAGTAGTAAATTATGGCGCCATGGTCCTCATAGCTCATGATTCCTTACATGAAACCCTAAGTTAGCGGGTCAGGTTTTATGCGCATAATGTGAGTGTTGAAATGATACAGCAGCTTGCTGGACAACAGCTGCCTTTTATTCCTATAAACAGGGTAGACCGACAAAATGTGCTACCGTCATTTACAGTAAATTTTACAATATGTTACAAGTGTGAAGCGTTATAATGAATACCAATAAGTATAGAAACAAGCCGCGGGTTACCGAACTAAGTAATTATGAGTGCTCACGTTTCCTCACGAGATGCCTACAGATGCATTTCTCGGTCCAATGCTCCCGATGTCAGATAAAAGCGATTTTCTATACGCTACAGTGGAGGGTTATGTAAAGATCAGAGATCTTGCGTTGTTTGTAACAACGGTAAGAGAGCAGGTGAAATAATTTTGATTAGTTCGCGCCTTTGCTGATGATAATATACTAATTATGTCGAACTAGTAACAATCACAAAGCATGATAAATATCGACAACCCGAGACAAACAAAAATGCAAACTTCTCTCGCTAATTATTTGCTACTTTGACGTAAACTACACGCATATAAATATCAGATACAGCTATAATCATGCATTATAATTATCAACGAAGTTAAAAGTGGCCTACCTCTGGACAGCTAACGATAAAACAAAGATAACTGACAAACCTTAGGTATACCTGGTACATGTACTGGTATATCAACCTTAGGTATATCTACTGGTAGACGGCACGAATTCTCCCAGTGTTATTTTCCATGTTCTGTTCTAAATATAGCCAGCACTCAGTCTCAGAGTCTCCGGCGAGATGAGACCCTGCCGTCTCGCTCGGGTGCCTCGAGGGTCCGCACCGGGCTCTACATAATAATTATGTCTTATATGTACACATCTTAGAGTATGTAGCTGTGAGTCAGGGGGAAACGCACTTTGGAGAACAAAGAGATTTTGTTATGCGAGATGAACGGTTAAGTTTGATACGTAGGTATTATTTATTTCAAATATTGATGATAATATATGTACTTATAATATATGTAATATAAATATTGGATAAAAATAACACCTCTGACGTACTAGAACTGTGACTAAGTATGACATGTATATTGTATACTCTAGAGATGAATGCGTATACAAAGGAAACGATGTATGAAGATTTTGTAGTGCTTTCTAATATTATATGGGTTATTCGCCAACTTTTATAGGCTAGTACCCTGTCCAAGGAAGATTTTGTTGTACTAAGGTGGTGCATCAACTGCTACTTTTTGTATGTAATTTTTTACTCATCATTTCATATTATTTTAAAATGGTTTCCTGAGCTTAAAACTTCGAAATCGAATAAAACCTCGCCTTAACCCTCTATGATCGATCAAAGATAGACCAAAGTTGGTGTTCCTGGTGAAAGTCTCATATATTATCATTGAATTTATTTTCTCAATTTCTTTCATCATCTATTCGAATTTGAGATTACTCTACTTTCAAACAGAACATAATAATCATCACAGTTACAAAATGTTATGAGGCATTGTCCGATATCCCAGCCATAGAAGAAACAAATAGGTACATAATTACCTAGATACTAAGTAGGTACCTACGGATATTCCCGGGAAACATTACACTCTTCGATATGCCAGTTTCCAGCCAGTGCCTGTCTTTTTAATTACCAAAATGCATTTAAAAAACATAATATCCTTAAAATATAACCATACTCTTTGCAATAGGACTTGAATATTATGCCCATAGGTACCTACTTACTATTAAAAATTCACTTGAGAAACCACCAAAAAAGTCGCCAATATAACAAAGGAGTCAGCAGCTGCCTCTATACCTACCCAAAAAGCACTCCTTGCCAATGTCCTTGCCAATGCCTATATATTATATAATAATGTATTAAATTATATATATTAATTCAAGTTACAGTAAAAAGCTCGCAGTATGTTTAATTGTATGTTTTCGATTTCACACGCAATCAGCCTACTGCATGCATTATTCATTATGCTGTGGTGTAATGAAAAATATAAACCAAGTGTGATGGAGTTTGTGACAGTGGGGTTCTGGATATGTTTTTATTTAGAGTTTTATTCTAAGTAAAAAGTTATTTTAATAAACGGTCGACAATGTATAATATAGATCCTAAGAGTGCGATGGGAAAAACACTAACTTCTGTTCCTTGGTTTGGTTATCATGTAAGTAGTTATCTTGTTTTTCCAAACCAAAACAAAAGCGAAAAACACTAGTACGTATAATTACGCTTTAAAAAAATCGCATTGTTACGATTGCTTTGGGAGTTTCTTCATGCGGCCCACTGAACCCCAAAATTCACATAAACAGCAAACATTTCACGAAACATTATGCGGACAGTTAACCCACATTATAACGAAACTCATTATTTGTTGCTGATGTGAGATTATTAATTATTTTGTCTGTGTTTCTTTGGAACTTTTTGTCACGCGAAGTTTGTGGACTTTTTGGACTTGGAAATAATATTTGTAGGTATACTAGTCTAGACGCGTTGAATAGTTTTGGTCTTAGTAATTATTTTGATAATATTAGACTTATTTTTAAATTTCTGTAAAAGTGACTTGAATATTCTTAGACACTAAAAATTTACGCCAAGCTACTAATTATTATAATTTAAATAAAACTATCCCACTCCACATTAGCCTCGCTACCAAAATTAAAAAATATTCAAAAACCATACAAACTTACAGAAAAGACGATCGTCCGGCGATTGGTAGACGCGGCGTTGCCGCTCTGACATCCGTCCGAGATACGTATTTCCATCCCTTTCATTCTATCAGCAAATTCATACGGTAGTCTCACTCTACACATGTCCGCAGGATCGTCGCGCTTCAAGACGCAACAGAGATAATTTCATCTGAAAGCTCGGAACTTTGAACTGTTTGAACTTCGAACATAGTTTGTTTGCCTTTTGAGCCAATAATAATTGCTACGCGATATGTAGTAAGAAATACTTGGGATGTGTAGTGGGAAAAAATAATTGTTCTTTTTTTATCTTTTTTATATTTGCTTCGACTTTGGCTGTTAGGGCTCATCAATCAATATCAATTAGGTAGGTATTTACTTACTTTAATTTTTTTAATTTGACTAAGAGCTGGCTTTAGTTAATTTTTCTGAAGAGCGTAATAATAAAATCTAAGTAAAGTGGTGCCCAGCGCGGTCGGAGCCAAGTGAACAACAATAAATTAAAAAAAAACTGTCATTCAAACATTCACTCTGCCTGTGACCCGAGGTCTTGTTTTGTTGACTTACCTAGATGCCTACTCACGAATTTTATGAAGTTTACCAAGCCTTTGTAGTCTTGACGACTCATTGATGACTTTCTACACAACATTAATATCCTGTCTTGATCTTATTACATAAATGAACGAATGTCAGATCCGTAACTGCTGACCAATCTATGCCGGATAGCCTGAACTACGCAAGTACCTACCTACTATTATTTAATAATCTGTGCCTGAATGAACAATGGCTGACCTTGACCTCCTCGACCCGATGCCATCAGACAGAGCAAGCGCAAATAGACCATTATCTCCTCGAGACGGTGTAAACAATTGTCTAAGCTAGATGTGTCTAAAGTGTATATTCAATTAGAAAAAAAACCGCAACTACCATGGCTGTATTATGTTTTTCCTTTGGTTTTGGCTTTGCATTGTGTTGGTTTGCATTCAGCCAGTGTCAATAATATGATTTGTTTTTTTTTAATTAAAATGTCATAAACCAGGTAGCCAGACAGCCAGTACAGCGTAGTTAAGTCTCTATTTAAAAAATACTTGAATGTAGAAATTTACATTTAGTGCATTTTTAAACTATAATGATTAACAATATTGATTAACTGGGTACCTATCCAAGTGCCAGGTACAATTTAAATTTGACGCTAATAGTACACACGTATGATATGGCTATTTATTGAGATCAAGACGTATTTCATACAATATAACAATATTCCTATTCGGAGTTAATTCCGGTCAAAAACAGAGATTGATAACAGAACTGAATAGAGAGCGATATAAATGAGTAATTAACGAATAAACCCCTTTTTGGGGTAGTTTTAATATATTTATAGATTCATCAGAAAATATGGACATGAAAATACAAGAATAGTGAGTTAAAATAATAACATAATTATTTTTGCAAGTGAACTTTTGTACGGCAACACGCGACAAACTCGACACCTTTGCCGATTGTAATCTCCTTACGTTCAACGTTTGACAGTGAATTCGACGTAATAGTGACCATTTTAGTGAAAAAAGTCTTTCTTTAGTCCTAATGAAATGTAAACGGTCATTTATCAGGAATTCGTATTTTAAACCGAATAAGGGAAAAGAAAGCTTGTTTTAAATACATTATTCCGTTCCGTGGCATTCAGGGCTATTTTGTAAGTGACTTTTATTGTAGATATTAAATAATTATTGATAGTTTGATATTTTCTTGTACTTATATTTTTCACAGATGTAGAAATTTTCAAATGTTATAAAGTTGAAAAAAATATAGTTATGCGTTGATAAAAGCTTGTAAGTATATTTTATATTATAGAACTTATGACTTTGGTTACATATAGGTATGTATTTACTTACTAAGATGCAGATTATGCACACTACTTTAGTTCCGTTGTACCGTTTCGTAACGAAACCTAAATAAGCTAGCAATATGATTTTGGTTTTATTCTGCATTTTTGTCAAGCATACAATTTTAACAGTGCCATTAAAGTTCCAACTTGAAAACGAATCGACAAGTTATTATTTTTCTAAAAAGATACGTTGCAATAACGGTCGCCGAGGGCTTCTTCACAACTGTCTGGGAGAAAGGGATGTTTGTAGGCGCGTGCGCAGCCAAGTGTTGCAAAGCCTTTAGAAATAACAGAGCTTACAATATTATACCAGATTTGAAAGAACACCAGTGGCAAGGCCTTTGGCCTTAGCTTTTGCTGAGTCAGGACCTCATACAACATTGTTTGTTCGTTTGTATTTTACTTTTAAGTATTACCTTTATAATGTTTATTTTCAAATATGTTTATTAAAAAAATCGGTTCTAATTCTAATTCAGTAATAATTCTAAAATATATAATATACCTCGACGTTTCTTTTTCTTTCAGTTGTTTATTCTTTTTCCTTCCTTTTTTTCTTTCTATAACATTATTTTATAACACTTAACAACTGAGTTACAAGTACGAGTACACTTAACGATATACTTAATAAGTAGGTATTAGCATTATTTATTAAACGACGTAATTACTAACTTTGAAAACAAAACATAAATGAGTCTTATTTATTCAATTCGTATTTCGATACAAAAGACATCAACGCGCGCATTTCTGTTGGAAACGAATGAAGTTGATTTCTGTCCACCAAAAGGTATGCTCGTACCTATATCTAGCTTTTGTCGCAGTTTATTCACAGTTGATTGTATTTTGAGTGTGTCATAATTACCTTATACCTAGAATAAGGTATAAGGTACTAACTAACAACAAAAGTCACTATACTTGTTTGAAGTTTTATCTACTACGCTACCAAAAGTTTAGTTTGCGCCCAAGTAAATAGATATACATTGGAAGTTACGAAACGTTTTTAACCCTGACTATACTAGGACTATTGGGATACCTATTTACCTATTACACATTTTTACTACTTACAGTTATACCTTACCTAACTTTGATACTAACTTTACATAAGCATTCTAACTCCTGTCTTTTTTTCTTTCCTATTCCTGCTTTGTTTTTTGTTCTGTTTTGTTTCAATAAAGAGTTCTATCTACTTTTGTATAGGTCTACATCGACAGGTGCGCAGGCGCATGTCACCTTTGAGAAGCAACGGCGTGCTCGGGGGAGAGTGACCCTCACCAAGTCGCCGCGTCTAGAGTTCGATCTGACTCACATAATGAGATCCAAGCCTAGTTTTTTATGCGGGCTAATTTTAGGGTTCCGTACCCAATGGTTAAAACGTCACGTCCGTCCGTCCGTCTTTCCGTCTGTCACCTGGCTGTATCTTATGAACCATCATAGTTAGACAGTTGAAATTTTCACAGATTATGTATTTCTGTTGCCGTTGTAACAACAAATACTTACCTACAAAAAAAGAAAATAAATATTTGAGGAGGCTCCCATACAACGAACATGATATTTTGCCGTTTTTATTTATACTAATATGATAAAGAGGAAAACTTTGTTTGTTTGGTTGTAATGAATAGACTCCGAAACTACTGAACCGATTTGAAAAATTCTTTCACTTTTGGGAAGCTATGCTATCCCTGGGTGACATAGGCTACCTTTTATCCCGTAAAAATTAATGGTTCCCGCGGGATAGTAGTTAACGCGGGTGAAACCGCGAGGTGCTTCTAGTAGTTAATAAATTGTGACATGGTGGTACGAAACCCTTGCGCGAGTCCAACTCACACTAGACCGGGTTTTTTAACCACATCACACTATAAAAATTGAGCTGAGCAAAGGTCTCCAAATTAAACATCATCATGTTCGCCCACTGTTGCGCACAGATCTCACCCCACTTTCGTGAGACGTATTATCCACCACAAGGACCCTCCAGATCGGTGGGTTACACATCTGAAATAATTCCCGGGCATGTGGGTTTACCCACGATGTTTTCCTTCACCGCAAAGATAAATCTTAATATACATAAATTACGCGTCACGTTGTTTGTCCGCTATGGACTCCTAAACTACATAACCGATTTTAATCAAATTTGGACACCGTGTGCAGTTTGATCTAATTTGAAAGATAGAATAGCTTACATCTCAACTTATAGTCGCAACAAAACTTTAGCCACAGCAACGCGTGGCCGTTTCACCTATTAAGTAGTTCATAATATAATCAAGCTTTAGTTACTTCGCCACATTATTTTGTGTACAATCATACTTCATCGTGCATTCTTTAAGGTTCATCTTAGGCCACAATTCCATTAGTACTAGGCAATGCTACTTTTTCCTCCCTTATTAAAAACGTATATATGCGAAGACCTCACAGATGTCCATAAACCTTCCTCCCGCGTGCAGGCGGAGCAGGTGATAGTTATAAAACGCAATTTATTGCCTTTCCTTACAATTGATCGCGGCTTGCGCACGCGCACGAGTCACGATATTGATATAAATATACGTTTTTAATTTATATTCTGTGGACGTGCACCTTTCTCTAGCAGGAAGACTGCGCCCGTTCGGCAATGGTTATTTAGGTTAACTATGCCGTTTGATATTTATTTTAGTTTTTACGTTTCAGTATCGGACGGTTACTGTATTTGGCCAGTGCTATTTCGGGTATTATCTATTTTCAAAATAGCCTATCTCATGTCGAATCTAGCCAGTCAGGTAGGCAGTCTATATAGTCAAATTAACGTCATGAGCCAACGACACCATTCAGTAAAGAAGTGCTTTACTGAAACTTATTAGTTTAGAAGAGAACTGATCGTCATGAATTTTGTTACTTATAGCAGCTACTTAATAGATGTTTTATTTCCAACGACTAATTTATTTATTTGATAGGAAAACCAACAACAGAACTAAACTAAATAAACAAAAATTATTGCTAACAACAGAATGTCATAATGCCAACACGGTGGTGGTAAAGACGACGAAATGTATCACGATAAAATTTAGTCTGCGCGGACGAAGTCGCGGACAAAAGCATGTATGTAATATAAGTAAGCAACCTCCTATATTATATTAAACAATCATTCTTTCAGGCACACTGTTGTGATTTCAGCACGTGCCAAAGATTAAACATTACAGAGATTGATGAAACTGAAAAAAATGTTTTCAGTACATTTCATAAATATTTGATGAACTCTCGATCGGTAATCTCAATTGGACGTTTCCGATTACAAAATTATATTTTTTCCTATCATGCGTAACAACAGATACTCGATTATTGTATCAACCTATACTCGTAGACTCTAAGTTTTTGAAAATTTTGATCCATATGGTCCTAGTTCCAAAAAAAATATAAAAAATCAGTTTCTCGGCTGGTCGATGCCGTTGGAGGGCTGGCTGTTATCTCGCACAGAGAAAAGCTATTGCTATTCAGCGAGGTAATGCAGTCAGTGTTCTTTATACCATGCCACATGGACAGTGGACACTGGACACCCACTTTTGTTAGATTTTTAAGTTTTAGATTTATCTAGTTTTAGTTTTTTTTTGTTATTTTATTTTATTTAACATATTTTCTTTCATCAAAAGCAGCTTTTTCATCGCCATTTTGTATTAACATCTAATTACTTTCGTCCACAACCTCGCATCTACTTATCCAACAAGTCGCAATTACATTACTTCCTCAACGGCAAAATAAAACAAGATACCCTCCAACCTGTCCAGTGAGATCGTCACATCGATTCCTCACTTCCGGCGAGGGTGGGGGATAAAAACCTCATTTCCGGTGCGAACCCTTGCGCCGGTCGGCGGGGGAGACGCCCGGTCTCGTTGCTATGGTAATTAGGTGTGGTGGAAATCAAATGATACGGTAAGTAGAGAGACATTGAGTTGCTCCTTAGTTATACGGACCAGAGTGCATCGAAATACGTGTGTTTAAACTGATTCGGCACTGTAAGCTGATCGAAATGAGCCCAAACGCCGTTCGTTCCTCACTAGTTCCGTTTCGTGTTTTCGATCGTCGAACTAGTAAGATATTTTTTCTCATTTTTTCGACTGTTTTAGTTATTTACTAATCTACTGTGAGTCACTGAGGGGTTCCATCGTCTTCCGAATTTTCGCTTCTTTCATCAGATCAGCTCGTTGTCAATACAAGGTCTAAACTAGAGTTGCCAGATAGAAAATCGAAAGAGTAGATTCGTTGGTTTTAGCTAACAAAGGAGTATATAAATAGTAACCAAATATCCAAGGTAACCCCATGGACCAAGTATACCAAATAAATCTATCAATATACTGATATTTCAATATTGTTCGTTACTTTATGTAACCTCAACACTCGACACCTTTGCATTATTCGTTTATTTCATCTCAATAGGATAGTTAGGGTGTGGCGTCATTAGCAACTGACTTTTCCACGCGATTTCGCTCGCCGCCTGCCTTAGTTTGGGGGAGTTATCGGCACAAAGGGCAAATCAAACATGTGGGTGCACCCCATGGCTTGTGCCGCAGGTGAGAGGAACATGATTTTTAGCCGTTATTGTGGAGAATAATGGAGATTGATAGAGTCAATGTTTTAGGGCACGCACCGAATCTCCTGCATGTTTTATTTATTTATTGAACGAACACCACAGTTCCTAAAAATAGCAAAGTAGCACCTATAAATTTTACATAGTTTATAGCCCATTAGGGTGGTGTTACATTAACTTTAACCGCTGCATTTGCAAAGATGTGAAGGTTCGCCGGTAAAAATGTAGCGTTAAATATTCTTTTGTTTTTTTAGTCTAATCTGTGGCTCTATATTGTCCAGATTATACCTACCTGGTGTTTTTGCGCCTCATCTCCCATAAGTACTGCTTAAATACGTAATAATACATACAATATTATAGCCAAGATTCCAGGCAAATATCATACATACCTAGGTCACAACGTGCAGGTTATCAAATTACCTCTAATACACCTAGTCTATATCTACCTATATGATTAGGTTACATAATATAGAAAAAAACAAGTAATTATGTACCTATAAACTCCCGACCGGTCTGCGAGCTATGCTGACTTTGAACACTCCACGGCATTCGGTTAATTTATTCAAACGAACTTTGCATGAATAAAAAACTCCCAAACAAAACAGCTAGGTACTACAGAAACAGAGACTGCATCTGGAAACTTTCAAAAACCTCTCAAAAAAAAAGTTCACAAGAAACCCTACCACAATATTCCTATTTTAACCGAAATCCTGCCTACAAAACTACCCCCATAAAGCATAAAAGCTTCCCTGAAATTGCCCTCCTCAACCCATTCCCCAGCATACAAAGAACCACCTACAGAGGGTAAATCTAATCTACCTACCATGTGCGGAAAGCCTATATAACCTCTCTTCTGGGAAGCGGTCGCGACGGTCGCCATAGCAACGCGCCGCATCAACACTCCGCACTCACACAGACACACGTGTGAATATCCAGGTGACCTGGTAAAGTAGGGGGCGTAGTGCGAGCAGAAAGTTTTTATACAGGAGTCTGGTCTTGCCATGTAATCTACCCTATATATTTTCAGGTCACTATAACCTTTGCTAGTTGTTTGCCAAGTAGTTGGTAGACATAGAAGAATAAAGTAGAGCTGTCGATAACTAGACGAATGAATATTGAATTATGGACGAAAAGAGCATAGAGTATACGAAAAGAGGCCAAGTGAAGTATGGGGATGATCCCACACTACCAATGATTCCAGTAGGATCAAGGCGTGATATTTTTAGTCAGCAGGAGCTAAGCCTCCGTTGTGCCCCCGCCCTAGCATCAGAATGCGGGTGTGTGCGTGCTTCAGTTCGCTGTTTATCTGGCCGGCCACGTCATCCGATGTCATACACAGATATAATGTAGTCAACAAATAGGTAGCTCGAGCTGTTAATGTTAGGTTTTCATTTGCGGTTCCGAGCCGCGCTAATGTTAGCTATCTAAATATTATTTACGTGATGGTAAAAGAAAATATTTTCATGAGCTACCTCCACGTCTAGGAAAACCCTAGAATAGGTCTTAGCTGATCAAAATCATGATTAATTGAAAGTCTTACGGTCACTTTTCGAACGTTTGTCGCTTATTGTAACTTTCATTAATGTCAGTCGCATAACACAGGATGGGTCTTGTAAGCAAAACTCGACAGCTGAGCAAATGGTTTTATTTGCGGTTTTATTTAATCATAACTTTTTAATACTCCAATTCAAAATGGCGTGTTGAATGGTCAGACAGAGGCGCGACCTGAATCAAAATCCCAGTCTCACTTGAAAACGCAACCACTGTTTCAAAACCTCAAAATTGTGCTTTAAAAATCGGGATATCGTCATTTGAAAGCGCATTGTGTACGGTGGCTGGATGTTCCAGGACTAAAACATTCTGATCAGCTCGATTCTTTATAGCAAACATTGAAGAGTCTTCATCAGAATCGGCTCCTGAACAACGAAGGTCACAGCAAGATTGCGTTTTCAGAATGGAAGTCGGTTCCATAGGTCTCAAGGCAATTAGACTAATGACGTCCCTCGATAGCTAGACGCAGGGGTATCTTGATAGTTAAGATGCCGTCTTTGGACAACACAGATGCCACAGTCGTAGGGTCTGTTGCAGTAGGCAGCAAAAACTCGCGATGGTAAGCGTTGAACGTAGAGGTGGTGTCAGTCTTTATGTCATGCTGTGCTGACACGATCAGTAAGCCGTTCACAATATTTACAGTAACCTGTTGATGAAACGCAAGTTAGGCATTACAATAGTGTAAATAGAGTGGCTATGTGGAACCACCATGAAGAAGCTCAGTGGTTAAGCGGCGGAAAGCTGCCGCGTATTATGTTCCTTTGCATTTATATAACGGTACTGTACTGCATGAACCCCCTTTAAAAAGATTTCTATCAAATTTTAAAGCAAGGTACAATTCTAAATCTAGGAAACTATGTATTGAAGACCAACACTACGCTGTCACTATATTTCTTTCTCTAAAGCTATTAATCAAAGAAAGTATCTACAGTTATTAAGATCTCAAATTATGCGTGGAACATTAGGTAATGCCCCAAAGAATCAGGAATTTGGTGAATTATTTAACTCTCTATCACTCTGAATTGTGATGTTCTATGAGCTATATAAAGCCTCAGTCTAGCCGAAGATCTTTATCAATAGAAACTTCATCCAATGTTATGTAAAAGGAATCTCCATGTAACTAAGTTTATAGGTTTGATCGATAATTTCTTGAGGTTTCAGTTTCCACTATAGTATTCAAGGGTGACGATATCAAAAGAGTCGCAGGGAACCGGTGGATGCAATTGGCAAATTGTCTTTCTGTGTGGCGGTCTAAGGGAGAGGCCTATGTTCAGCAGTGGACGTCTTCAGGCTGATGATGATGATGATGATAGGTAGTGATGATTCAAGGGTGCGTCTTATATTTTAACAAGGAATCAGTCAGAGTCATATTTGTATACGCTTGGTTAGTTTTTCCTATTCATTTCTTTCCCCGATTCCTTACGGATCTCTATATCTTACCTCGTCAGGTTCAAACAGACTGACATCAAACTGCAGCCTGAGGAGTTTATCATCGTCTTCGCCTTCAACTAGCGGTGAGCTAGTGATAGCCTCCCAGGCGGCTTGAGAGTCAAGTCCAGGTTTTAAGCCAGCCTGAAACCCTCTCTTGCCAGATAGGTATTGCAAGTTCTTGCTAGAAAGTTCGAGAAATAGATAGCAAGTTATTCATTGCTCCTTATTGAATCTGGTAAAATGGATCATTAATGACTATATGCTTTTATCCCACTGTTCGTATAGTCTCCAAACGCTAAACGTAATTATGCCCAATGTGAGGTTTTCATATTATGAATAAATCATTGCAAGGGAAAGCATTACATTTCCATGTTAATGACCATTGTATTAGGTAGGTATTATATTGGTCTCACCTAAAGTTGGTCATCTCATCTTCTATTCTTCTCATCTCTTCCCCAAACCTCTGCTTCATGTAGGTGAAAGCTCCATCGAAAACAGATAAGTCGTGAAATTCCACTGGGACAGTGATGTTCTTCGATAATGCCTTTTCTGGTGCTGTTGCATCTGACATCATAATTAAATTAATTGGTAGCGGGTTTTGGTTGAATATTTTATGATATTTTTCAATAATTTAGTAGATTATTTTTTCATGTTTACCGTAAAATGACAAATCGTAAATTGACGTTTCAAAACGAAAGTCAAAAATGCATGGTTAGGTAGGTAGGTACCATGTAGGTACCTATAAATGGTGAGGTAAGTAGGAAGGTAGGTTCTTGTAGGTACCATGCAGGTCGCTGGTACCATGGTGAATGCGCTTAAAAAACTGTACTGTGTTTGCAAATGGTCTGCAATGATTGAGGAGAATCCTAGCTCGTAAAAATTCAATGCAAGATATTATACTCATCAGTAGGTACCTACTATTTTAATACACCCCTGAGATTAAATATCATAAAAAGCATTTAAAACAAACTTAACGGTAGAATAAATTCAATTATAAAGAATCTACTATGTCAGCTGATCCCTTGACATTTGAAGAATCTTTTTTTTCTCGCGCTTTAATGTCAGGGCTGCCAGATACGTAAAGTTTCCCCCCGAGATGTGGTATTTGGCAGGGCCAAGGGGAGGACATCAGATTGACAATCCCCCCCGCTGCTATGGCGACGAAGGCCTAAACACGAAGCCCTATTAATCTCGAAGCGAGGGCGCGGGCGTGTCGAAATGTTAGGGTTAGCCGTGTTTATTGTTGCAAGGGTGTTTGTTTTGATTCCATTTATTATGATAGTGATTATAGTTACACAGTGTAAAATTAGTAATAACATGACTGATTTAAGAACACCTTTCAAAGTAGTTATTAGGATTGGTAGATTTATTTCTTTACATACATTTATTAATAAGTATACTTACTGAATTTAACTCACTTAACAACAAGCAATTTTTACACAGTAAACTATTCCAACTAAGTGCATTACCTACATAAACTTGCCAAGTTATACCTTATTAAATCTCGTGTTTACAATTTTTATTTGCAATTTTATATTTGCTAGTTTAATGTTATTCGTTATAAATATAATTCCAACCGTCCTTTTAAAATGAATTAATTACTTTATAATAGCAACCCTAGGGAGTACGAGCAGCGAGGGCGCATCGGCGCGAATCGACGCCAAATTGGCGGGAAAGTAGCCCGTTTGACAGATCATTTTTTATTTCGTTCGAAAATTTGGTGGCCATTGTTCCACTGATTACCAGGTGGGCAGGAAGTGAAAAAATAGTGTCCATTTTTAAAGGTTGCGTAGAGGTATACGTATTTACGCATACAGTAATTAAATGTATGATTATTTAATAAATGCAATCATCGAGAATACTTTGCATGCAAGAGTGCCTGCCTTACACAGGTTGATTTAAAAATAATAAATCCTTGTAACCGGATTTAGCCGGACCTAATTCGCACACAAAGTATGTAGTATAAAAATATATAATTTTGACAAGCATACTTGAAAGTAGAAGGACGGTTACGTAATTTTTTATGCTTTCTAAACAAAACTCGTCCTAATAAAGTTTATTTTTTAATATTAAGTTATCTATAATACTTAGGATAAAGTTCTATTAATAGAATAAAAAATTGATATCGTACCCACTACCCACTCTACCTACACTCAACAACTTCCAACTCAGCATGCATTAAACCAAGCAATAATCTATTTATTACAAAGGGGAGGTTCGGCCAGTTTTTAATTCGCGTAAAATAGGCCCGCCATATCTCGGGGGAGAGTGGGCAAACATCGTTACGCGCCGGTTACGTGTAGGTTTGCTTTGTGATGTCAACTTCTGTTTGAGGTGCTATTACTTTTTTCTAAGTGTGTTTTCGTGTTAGGGAAGGAAAGGAGTTGGAAAATATGGTTTCCGAATGTAATAAATTCATTAGTTTTAAGATGTTGCTATTTCGTGAGCTATTTCACTGATGCAATATGATCCAGTGCGTAATAATTTAAATAGCACCTTTCTAAAGTACCCACTTATCATGTTTTAAACTAAAATCTATTAAGTAGTTTATTCCATAATATTGCAACGGTATTAATTATTAAAATATAGGAACAAACCATAAGTAGGTTATATAATGTATAATTAGATCTGATGTTATTTTCATGTATGATTTTTATGCTTCAATATTTTGATTTCAATATTTCGATTTGATTCAAAGTAGATAGGTGCGCCAATAATTGTGGCCTTATTATAATGACCATAAAGTTTCGTTAAAAACTAAATAAAACAAACCTATCAAGAGATATTTTTAGCTGTGTTTTGGTTATTAATATAAAACTAGCATATTGCCTCCCCTTCTGTCCAAGTTCCAATATTTCATTACGGCTGATTAAGGTATGATATCACGATACTCTCGCGGTCCCCATCAATTTGCCGGAGTCCGGGGTCCGTGCAATCAGTAAATTGGTCTGGGTAAACAAGAACACGGCAACACTGAGGGGTACTACTGGTTTTCGGTTCATTATAGAATAATAATATGCGAGTTGATCTTACTGATATTATTGTATGGGAGAGATTGACCAACTTTTCACTCGCAGTGTTTGTTATTACTTAATATAATATCACATCGTGTTAAAAAGATTGGTTTATAGTTTGTCAAGGTTTAAAAATATTGGTGTTGTGATTGCTACACTCATGAATAATTTGGCTATTGGAAACTGTAAAGTCTTCTCGTGACCACGGTCGATGTAACTCGGCCGAAACGTCGAGGTATATATGTCAAAATTATATATTTTGATATTTGTTTGAGCGAATTAGACCCATTTTTAGCTAGTTAATAGAAAACTGTTAATTTGATGCGTTTTAATGATTTATTCAATTATTACTTAGTAATGAACCCCAGCTGGTAGATACTTACTTATAACGTACTTAGTTGTAAGTTAAGATGAGTAAGAGACTTCAAAGCGAAATCGAAGTGAATTCTTTGCGAGTCCCATTCACTAAACCAGAGTTGTTCTACGGATCCATTAGTAGCGCCACAGTTTACGCAAACGGCGGCCCGTCACGCGATCGCCGTGAGATCGGTATCGCATCCCAGCGGTGGGATGAACGGCGCATGCCCTCAAACAAAAAAGAAATAAACAAAGTTGCGGTGATGACGTCATGCCGGAAATTAAATGAATGAGGGGGTTAGGTCAGATACTTTAGGTACTTTATTAGTTTTTTTATCGTGATGAATTTTGTTAGCTAGGAGTTGAAAGGATTTTGAAGCAACAAGATGCGAGTGTAGTATAATGCATTATTGGTTAGTTACCAACATTATTATATTATCTTCACAATAGAAGTTCTTAAACTTTCGCGAACTGAATACATGTTAATTAGTATTTAAACGGGTCTAATTCGCGCACAAACGAATATCAAAAGTCTTCTCGTGACCACGGCCGATGTAACTTGGTCGAAACGTCGAGGTATGTCAAAATTATATATTTTGATATTCGTTTGTGCGCGAATTAGACCCGTTTAAATACTAATTAACATATCTTCACAATCACTGAACTAGAATAATTATATAATCTATCCATAAATTGGGAAGCGAAACCAAGGAATCGCCTATGCTAGTATTGCCAGTCAAATTATGCGAGAATCAGAACTACTTACGTCCCTAACTATGATATCCGAAAGCAACATATTGACTTTAGCCCCAAGAGAAAAAGTGAACTATCCTAATGACGCCCGTTCATTTGATTTACAACTCCCTACAGATAACAAAGGTGCGGCAATAATCAGTTTCATTAGCGGGATGGATTGCCCCAACCTCCCCTCTGCACTGTGAGATCGTTGATTTTTTGACTGCGTAATTCCGATGTTTTTGTAAATTTCGATTTATTTCTGATAATGAGTGTAAATCTCATTTTTGAAAACAGGAGCTGTTTTTCGAAATAGTGTTAATGTGTGTTTGTGTGCAATTATATACCACTAGAAGCGGCTCACGGTTTCACCCGCGATTTTTACAGGATATAAAGTTGCCTATGTCACCCGGGGATAGTGTAGCTTCCCAACAGTGACAGAATATTTCAAATCGGTTCAGTAGTTTCGGAGCCTATTCAATGGAAACTCTCAAATGGAAATCTTTCCTCATTATACTTAGTCAGGTCATAAGTATTGTCACACAGTAAAAACTTTTCTTTTAGAATGCTGGCCACAAAAAAGTTTATTGAATTCGAATTTCGAATTGTTCATGAAAATAAAAATGTATACTTTTTAGAATTTTACTCATTTTTAAATATGGAGTGGACGCTTAAAGAAGACCGCGTTGCAGTTATTGCGTTGCATCGTTGCGGTTACGCGCCAATTCAAATTTTTGACATACTGAAAAATTTGAATACAACCAAGAGATTCGTTTATCGTACCATCAAACGATACAATGAAGACTCTAGTGTAGATGACAGGTCAAGAAGTGGTCGCCCTCGGTCTGTTAGGACTCCAGCAGTGATAAAAGCTGTGAAGGCGCGAATTCAAAGAAATCCCAAACGTAAGCAGAAACTGTTGGCCCTTCAGATGGGATTAAGCAGAACCACGGTGAAAAGGGTGTTAAATGAAGACTTAGGGCTTCGGGCATATCGAAGAAAAACAGGACATCATTTGAATGCTCGTCTAATGGACCTGAGACTGAAGAGATGCCGCGCTTTGTTGAAGCGGTACGCGGGAAAAAAATATCGGGAAATTCTTTCTTCGGATGAAAAAATTTTTACCGTAGAAGAGAGCTACAACAAACAAAATGATAAGGTGTACGCACACAGTAGTGAAGAAGCGAGCAACCGTATTCCGCGTGTCCAACGAGGTCATTTTCCATCCTCGCTCATGGTATGGTTGGGAGTGTCTTATTGGGGCTTAACAGAGGTACATTTTTGTGAGAAAGGTGTAAAAACGAATTCAGTTGTGTATCAAAATACAGTCCTGACGAACCTTGTGGAACCTGTTTCTCATACCATGTTTAATAACAGGCACTGGGTATTCCAACAAGATTCGGCGCCAGCTCATAGAGCGAAGAGCACACAAGACTGGCTGGCGGCGCGTGAAATCGACTTCATCCGGCACGAAGACTGGCCCTCCTCCAGTCCAGATTTGAATCCGCTAGATTACAAGATATGGCAACACTTGGAGGAAAAGGCGTGCTCAAAGCCTCATCCCAATTTGGAGTCACTCAAGACATCCTTGATTAAGGCAGCCGCCGATATTGACATGGACCTCGTTCGTGCTGCGATAGACGACTGGCCGCGCAGATTGAAGGCCTGTATTCAAAATCACGGAGGTCATTTTGAATAAACTTTAGTGTCATAAGAACCTATGTTTTGTTAAGTTCATTTTGGTATACAAATGGTTACATAATGAATAAACTTGTTTCAATTATTTTATATAAAACATGTGACAGAATTTATGACCTGACTAGGTAATATTAGTATAGAAGACTGACTAATCGGCACTGAAATGTCTGAAAATATTTTCGTGAAAGGATACCTTCCGCAAATAGTAGGCAAGTATAGATACCTACCTATATAAATTTACATACTTACATTTAGTTTAAGTTTACATTTCGATTAGTTTAGTAAATTAGTTCATTAGCAGAGTCCACACAAGGAAGGTGGCGCGTGCGGCGGCCATCGTGCCCATGGTGCATCACGAACAACATGACAATGCGGTCGTGTGCCACGCGCCCGACCGGCGACATGAATTGATGATCGGGTAATTATTAATATAATAATGACATGCACTGCCTGATAAGTTAATAACTCACACTTGTATACTGAGCCTCATGGCTCACGCATATAAATTATATACCTACTTTAGTATAATAACGCAGAGAAGGATAGTTCCATGCGTAGTTTCACACAAAAGTGAAGCCACTTGTTTATCAATGTGTGCGTGAGTGCCGTGTAATTAACTTCTTCAAAACGCACACAAGCCCAATGAAAATGTTGCATGTGTGTTGTTATTTAGCCGATAAGCAGGGGAAATTAATAACTATTTAGCATAATACCTAGCTATGATTTTTGAGTAATAGCGAGTCAATGGCCGCACTAAGCCCAAAAAGTCTCTGTAAAAATGGCACACGGCGCTAGCGAGTACTTGGTTTCTGTGTTATATAATACTGTCTATTGCAGGATACAATTGAGTATTAGCCGATCGAAGCAAAAACTATTTCAAGCTAGCCTATCTGACCGCGGCAGACATTGTCCTCTGATTAAGTATAATATACAATAATTAGGTAGGTAGGTACCTACGTATAATTATTCATTGCTCGAGTCGTGAGTAATGGTTAGTTCTAACAAAAATCCGCTGAGCTCAATAAAAAACTGCTGGAAAACTAAAAAACAGTGGAAAATAAAGCAAAATGATTGATATAATATGTAGCGTGTGTGTGTACAGTTACAGTATAAAATACACCATAAAAACGTCTATGATATAGATATTTAAAAACATTTTTAGAGCGTTATTTGCAACCGTAATCGTTAAGTTTCCGGCGAAGTCAATGTAGGTCACGAGATAGAAGATATTCGCTTGCAAAATAAATTTTAATCATTAACATTCTAAGCGCAGCACTATTACACACTATATAGCACTAGAAATTAAGTAATCATTCTAGCTTTGTAATAACCAGGGAATCCATTATATTACAGCCTCCGTAAATTGGCGATGAGTGGACTGTGGAGTGGGATCGATATTTGGGATTGGTACAATAATAGAATTCCTTTTACTGCTGAGTAGGCAAGCACTATGTTTGTATTTGACGATACATAACATTATGACGAAATACTCCCAAAAAAATAGTTAAGATTGCATAATAGGGACAGCTCGACCATTTGGGCGACATGACCCCACATGCAAGTGCAGTCTCGCCTCATGGAAACGCGTGTGATGTCATTCAATCAATAATTAAATAATTATTATGTGTATCGATTATGCCCGGTGCTTTATTTCTGCAAATACCAGTGCGTGCAATAATGCACGATTATGTCAAGTGTTTTCTGTTCACGAAAGTTTAAGAACTTCTCTGTCAATGTCAACCCAGTATTTTTTTTCTCTAACAGAGTAAGTAGGTACATATATTTCAACAAAATCATTGGGTAATATAAAAAAAAAACAAAATGAAAACTAAATAAACCTTATCTATTAAGCCGCTAGGTATATCAATGTGCAACGTTCCCAAAATGCTGGCCTTTATTTTGGTCAATGGCGGGGATAGCATAGCTTCCTAACAGTGAAAGAATTTTTCAAATCGGTTCAGTAGTTTCGGAGCCTATTCATTACAACCAAACAAACAAAGTTTTCCTCTTTATAATATTAGTATAGATTTGGAATGCAATACGCAGTTTTAAAATCGTAATTTAAGCCTATTTTAGTAACAAGGTGTTATATGACCTAGACTTTAATAGCTTTATTCAGTGTTAATAACCTACTTGCTTAAGACGCGTCCGATGTTTATGTACTTAATTTAGGCAATTCTTAGCTAAGTACGTATGTTATGTGTTGCTTAATTTTACGCATGCTTATTAAAATATTTAATTTCATCACGTTACGAATTATGAAGGTGTAAGAAAAATACACTGGTTAAGGTGATGTTTAACCTAGATTTCATCTTGTATTGGTTATGAGAAACTCATGCCTCAGCTAGATGAGCGCTGTGCCGGGCAAGATTTTGCAATGCCAATAATTAGTATTGCAGCTGTTTTAAGCAGTCGAAGTTTTACCATCAGGATTGTTCGGCTTGACTCCTTACACTTTAGTATAAGAAAAGAATGTGCAATTAGCGGAGTAATCACGTCACAAACATACGAATACAAATATGTACAATCTTATTGAAAACCTCCCTCTTTTTAAAGCGGTTAAAAATCTCCTTAGGTAGTATAATGATAAACTTGACATTGGTTAGGTACATCACAGCTCGAATGCAGAAATGTCGTGCGACTACATTACTTTTTTTTTTTAATCTGCGATCGGTTCTTGAGCCATAAATGCAATAATCAGATTTGGTGTGTTGTCCACAGATTTGGTGTGGGTTTGACCTCCTTTGAGCCGTGCCAAATACTTCGTTTCAGAAACCATTTCAGTTTAAGTTCACTCATCAAGCTCCAGTTCCAATATAATAGGTATAATGTGTGACTATCTCGATGTATAAAAATTAATCCCAATTTCCCTTCGTTACGGCATCACACCTGAACGGCTGGACCCATTTTTTAATCATTTTTTCGTTGTTTGTTATTGTCAGGAAAAGGTTTTTATTAAGGAAAAAATTTAAAAAGTTGCGCCAATAATTAAAAAATAAGAGGAAACTTCACGACCATAAATTAACTAGTGTAACGTAATTGTTTTGACAAGAAAAATAACAATTGGAGGACAATGTCTGGCGGGTCAGCTAGTTTAATGTAATTATTATAATGCTATCGACATTTTTATTACTAAACATAACTCAAAAGAATTTAACGAGTAACACTTTAAGACAAAACACTTTGTATTCAATCCGTACCTAGTCTTTAGACTAATACGGCAATCGCACTATGCTAGTACATTGACTTGCTACAACAATATTACTGATACAAACATAACGGTACATTTCGAATTGACTGATGGACTACTTATACTGTAGAGAATAAGGAGGAAAATCGGCTACCATCTAGTTTTCCAACGTGTGGCCGTATATACGGTGTATAGTAGAAGAACAATGCTAGCACCTTCCATTTTTGCTAGATGATTTAAGATAAGATGTGTTTGGAGCCAACAAATGTATCTTATTATGACAAAGATCTCCATTTCTTGGCATATCAGTTAAGGCACGGACAGAGCGAGGCGAGGGACAGACGTGGCGATATTCTTACTGAAATTAGTTTTTGTTGAAAATTAGACGTGCTTTTATAAATAGGCATTGTTATTGTACCTAAGCTGATTGAAATGGGTTCAAATACATTTACTGTTAGTCACTGAGGAGTTCCGGTAACTTCATTAGATCAGATTATCATCGCAATAAAGTAACTTGAAAAACGTGCCATATTTTACAACGCCCAAGTCAAATTTGACTTGTCTGATTTGACCTAGAAAAACGTCCACTCTAACTAAAGCTAAAATAAAAAAAATAATAAATAAAAAAACAATCTAAAGTTCCACATAATAACAAAATACATTTTCAATACATACAAGCAAAAACTAAACTTATAAAGTCTGACAATAGACTAGGCTAGCACAACCTCATAATTATGACTAACTAAGTCGACTAACAAACTAACATATTTAATACAAACAACGAAAATAATTCAATTTCACACCGGCTAAATGCATACAAAATGCAAAGCCGAAACCTAAAAACAAATATATCAATCCAAAAAAGCTCACATGTCGTTATTATTCAGCCCATGTATCCACTGAGCTACTGTTTCCATGAAGGTACCAGCTAATATACAGAGATGACACTCGTTGTATGAAAATTACCATCCAGCTTAGGAAGGGAGCAATGCACTGTGCTGCGCCTTAAGTGATGGTATTTGGATCATTTTTAAGGCATCAATTGATGCCAAGTTGCCAACTCTGTTACAAACTTACCTTTGTATAGTCCTGTCAAATGTCATTACTGTTTTATAAAACTTACAAATCACTTTGGCGGGTAACCTAAATCGTTTTCTACCTCTCTACATATTTTCTACTTTAAAATCCGATGCAAAATTAGCACTGGGTTGATTCGCACCGCTGTGCCACCCTTTTTTAAAAGCTGCGTCACAAAAAAAACGAGTTGGTGGTCATCCCGGCCAAAGGAAAGTCGTCCGAATGACCGAATTGTTCCCATTCAATTTAACAAGCGAATATAAGTAACGAAAATCTACACTTTTTTTTTAACGAAACGTAGACTATGGAGGAATGCAGGAGAGTCCACAAAGATGCAGTTTATCTAAAGGTGTGGTGGACGTTTTAGCTGTTATCGTCGCGAGACTCTATTATCTCATGCGCACGCGCCGGTCATAGAGCTCAGTCGCTGTAGAAGTGTCCTCTTTACCAACGTTTATTGGTAGCACTTGTTTCATCTAGGTAATGTTATATTATGTAAAAATAGTAATAATATTTGAGGTCATATATGAGCTGATTCGACTTAGAGGTTGTTGAGAATGGGAGACTTTTATAGTGTGCGAAGTGACTCAATATTTTTTTTAACGATGCGAGTTCTTATGGTAAGTATCAAGCCTGTATGAATACAATCATAGTACGCCCAAATATTTGTGCGTCACCAACTCACCACTACTGTTAAGGCTTGCAGTTATTAGAAGTAAAAAAAAGTACGAACACCATCATAGGAAAACTCTCTTCTATTTGGAAATCAAAAAAATATATAATAATATTATCATTAGTTTCTGTATCATCAAAAATCCAAAACCGGCGAGTTCCTTATATCACAGGTCATCGCATTAAAACTCGTTTTTGTGTTATTATAATTATCATGCTTTGATAATAATATAAAACTAATTAAATACAACATATCTGTCTTGCCACTTCTACGACGCCCCCTTCCTACATGGATGTTGGATTCATCTTAAGAATATGTGAGTGACGAACAAACGTATCTCCTGCGTAGGCATGTCGTAAACAGGAGGCTCTCAGCCTATAGATTACGTCCTCTTAAATCGTCCCCTTTTAAAGAAATACTTAGCCGAAAGATTTTTGTTAAAGGCGTTGTCAGAATTCGTTTGCTACTGGACAGTGGACATGTTAATTACCAGCTGACGCAGCTTCGTTCGGGGTCCTTCTGAAAAAGTTTTTTTAAATATAAAAAACCCTATCTGTAGAAAAAACTATAAAAATGTCTGTGTCCAATCCCATATCCCGTAAGTTGGTAACATCAATACAACCGAGAGTCTTCTCGTGACCATGGTCGATGTAACTCTGCCGAAACGTCGAGGTATGTCAAAATTATATATTTTGATATTAGTTTGTGCGCGAATTAGACCCGTTTAAATACTAATTAACATCAATACAACCATATAATTATGTAAATAAAGACCTTCCTATTAATTTATAATAAACATCATATAATAAATATCATGCAGTCGGAGCTAAAAGGTAAAAATGCAGTTTGGCCAAAAACTTACGATTCAAGATGATAACCATCTGAGATAATACTCAAAATATTATTATCACATCATAATGAAATAAATTTAATAAAATATTGTATTCTGTGACTGTAGTAAAAAAAGTTGAGAATAATATTAGGGATCTGCGGGAACAACCCTTCATTGGCAGGGCAGTAAACAAAACAATGAAGTAAGTAAGTATATCGAAAACACTCACCGTGGGTATAATTACTATTCAATTAGGGTTAATTCAAATAATTAGTACGCAGTGTGCATTTGAACTCTGTTCACCAAAATCATTTCGGTCAATGAGCAATGCAAACCATAGAAAGCTCTGGCATTCATTGTCATACAACTACGTCCAAACCATGTCCAGATTTAGCTTGAACGGCTTGTACACTTTAGCGCCAAGTCGGTATAATAACGTTTGATATTCCCTTCATTGTTCAAAGGTTTGTGTAGGACATTCACTGTGACAAAGTTCGAAAGCGGAAACCTATTTCCGAAGACTAAGTTTATTGTATTGTGACACTTATACAGGTCAAATACCTAAGGTTTACAGAGTAGGATTAATCATTCAATGGCTACTGAAGAGGTCGATAGTTTAGGTATTATAAAGAGTAGCTATAATGGTACAGTCAGCCACAATTTCTATTATACATTTTTTGCAATAACACATTAGTTATCAACGTTCCAACCTATAATTAAATTGAGGACAGGTTTTGTGGCTTTAGAAGCTGACTGTACCTACATCATGAAACTAGGTAAAGTTGTGACATCAAGACGCTATTAAAAATACTAGTGGTCTTTTTAATGCTCGTATTCGTTAACTCGTAGCTCGTGTATTTCTAGTATTCGGTAGGGAAAAAACGGAACCATTCGGCGCTGTAAGAGAAGAACTGTCAAAATCACTCTTAGAAAATTCAACTGCAATCAAATTTTTACAATGATGTGATACTAAAATCATGACAAGATACCCATCAAAAGCAAAGGCAGGTACCCACCTACAGTCATAATTGGACACAGCAAGCTGTACCAGTGAGTGACACGCGTGGGATCTCTGTTATAAGATACCCCTAATTCTATTATCTACTCCTATATTACCTACGTACTGCTGCTATAAGATTTCTCGGCACGCACATAGTGAACGTATCATTTGCCACTGGTGTCTACACATCCACACCGATACAGTCACAGGTAGGCTAAAACCTAAATAATGCAGTTATTGCTTTCTTATAAATCAAGGGAATGAATGACTCTATTTACGACTTTTCTCTTATAGTCGGGGAAAAATTGCACTTTTGGTGATATTTTGGCCTGTAGTAGAATATTACTCTCAATGTTTCGGACTTGGCCATCATTCACCAAAAACTCAAAACCTTTAAAAACATTGCTGGATATTTAGATCTGACGATTTCATAATTCTTGAACTCACGAAATAGCGCCCATGACTGGAATGTCTAAAACGCAAAATGACTGTAGCAAAATGCCTACATAAAATGAATGTCGTAGAAGGAAGTTACCTGAAAAGCAAAGTGCTTAAAACTCGGATTGCCTACCCATACCTATAAGAATAATTCAGCCTGAAACTATCCCACTGCTGGGCAAAGGACTCCCCTCACTTTCATGAGGAGGATTAGGCCACAATTCACCACGGTACCTAGTCGGATTGGTGGATATTTCGAATATCATGAGCGAGAATTATTTCAGAGTCATGCCTCCGAAATAATCCTCGGACATGTTGGTTTCCTCACGATTGCCTACCTACCTAATGAAAATCAAGAACGATGCATTGTGTCGACACCAATGGCGACCGGCTAACGGTAAACTACACGTTTTGCGTAAGCCAGTGTGTCGCAGGGCTCAGTCACAGTAATGTATGACTGGTCCACCTATCATTCTATTGTCATGCGTAGAGCTGTGGCAAAGTGTACTTACTGTTCGTTACCTCGAAGTAAAGAAGTCTTGGTTACTCCTTTGTCGTATTACCACACGTGATGCGACTCGATGCGGTGCCGGTAGGGCGAGCACGAATCACTATCGAGAAAGTATTCGTATAGTTTACGTAAAAAAATGGCTATAATAGGGCAAGCACGAAAATTTTAACAGTATCGATCAAGTTGACTGTTCCTATACACATCTTTACGATAACAAGGGCGCTAATCAAATCTCATTCCATTTTACGAATTATTTCTCGATAGTGATTCGTGCTCCCCTATAGTGATCGATTGTATGACAAGTAACGATACTAACGTAACGAATACGTTAGTTTTATTTTACAGCTCTAGTCATGCAGTCTCTAGCCATAAGTAAGGTAGGCTTCTTGAGAACTGAGATGCGGTTAGTGACTTGATGGCACTTGGTAATGAAACGTAGTTTTCTAGGACTAGTTTAAACAGTTGAGAAAACGTCAATTTTCGTCATTTTGCCTGATAGATGTTGGGGGGACAGTATGGCTGAAGACAGTTCGTCTTACATAGGTACCTATAATTTGCGACATTGTTCCGCGATACTATTGATCTCGCGGTGTACACTATGCAATAGAGTTTCGGGGTCGGATAAGAAAGAGCATCAAATCAAAGACAAGGGAAATAGATAAATATAAAAGTTTATCACAGTAACCAAGGCTGGAAGAAAATAAAGTGCACGGAGTCATGCTCAGCAAACTAGGTCAATAACAGAAACTCAGGGTGCTGCATAACGATTAACGACGCGACGGAAGACCATCTAGGTTCTAACTTTTAAAAACTTAGCTCAGCGATAAGAGCGCCTATTGTACTGCCACATCTAGTGTAATCTTTACACAGCTGTGGTACAAAAATGTGCAAATTTTAAGTTTGTTCCTTGAATAGTTTTTGTGTTTGCTTTTGGTGTAATAGTACCTAATCATTTCTATGTCGTCGCTGTCATATCATATTATGTCGCTGTCGTGTCGTGTCGTGTCGTGTAGCTAGTGCTGTAGTGCATTTTAGAAAAATATTTTATAAAATCGTCTCATTGTTTTACATCTCGTAAAACTGCCGAACCGGTACAGTTTTTACTGGTAACGCTAACTTAGAAGGGTTATTTGCAAAGTACGAGTAATCCATTAAAAATCTCAAGCTACTAAACGAAAGTAATATCTGTCGAAATTTATATAAGTGCTACCTATATTAGTAGGTATACTGACAGCATCAAATATGTATTCTGACTACATGAACCAAACTACTATGTATCATTGATTGAACAAGTTACATACAGCTATCGAATTGTCTAGAAACCTAACTCTTCCAATAACTTAGACCTCCCCGCCGAATCGTTACCATTTCGCCCCTGAATATCACAGATTATCACCCCCTCGGTTCTGGGAAGCTACAGTAAAACCGCATTTATCTGCTTTTTAGCTGCACATAAGCCGCCACCCGGCGAGGGAGAATAATCGATATGCAAGCTAAATGTTCACCTGTGGAGACCACGGTTTGTAACAATCGAGGACAGAACATTTACACAGTTATCTGTGGTGAAGCTTGCACACTTTACACAGGTCACCGACTAGTGAGACAGTGCAGGAGTGAGACCTCGTATTGCGCAGCGTAAAGCGGAGTAACTCAACTATCATCCTATCTGTTTTCATATCTGGTTTCGAAGTTTGCATAGGCCGCCGACTGGCATGAGACAGTATGCAATAACGTCGATACTGCTATCGACGTTATTGCCGTATTCTTCGGTCAAACATCAAACCCGAACGAATTGTAGAAGTAGTTTTGGAGCTCCCTTTGATCGTCTAGGAACTTAGAACCTTAGGTAATGAACCAAAATAATCATGAAGATGAATAATCATTGATGATGAACATGAAGATAAATATTTTCCATTCTGAGAGTCCATTCAGCGGATGACGAAAATTCCCAGTACGCGTTATTCATACAGCCTACGTAAGCGAAGCACTCATGCACATCACTTCAGTCCTCTATATTGTTAAAGTTTTTAAGTATGTATCAAGAATCGATTCGGCGAGATCCAAAAGTGTTGGTGCAGGTGCTCAAGAATATCTTTCCTGTGTCCAGTGCTCAAGATTTTTCTTCACTTTGCCTCAATTGTTTCTCCTCTCTGTCTCACCACCTGCATCTCTCATGGGCACCGCGTAACACCCTTCAGGTGAGTCACTCCCACAGACGCTATCTGTGCGCGGATGTGTGCGTGAGTGGTTCGGTGTGCGTGCGAGACTCGCTGGCGTCTGTCCTCGTGATGAGTTCAGAAGAATTGACCTATTTGACGTGTTGATATGACTTTTTTAGAATGCTAATCTCGTAAAAAAGCTATTCTATAAATGTTTGTTTGACTTTTAAATTCTGTTATCATTATCATTATATCTTCAGCCAGAAGACGTCCAAGGTGGATTGTGTGTTTAGATCATATTGCCGAATCAAAAGGATCAAAGTGCTCGCCTGTCTAGTTACCAAGTAGAAAATCTCTCGCCAAAACCTTAACGAAGTGTGGTAGCGGTCCTTGAGAGCCAGTGTAAATATTCAAAGAGTAGGTACTTACTTATTAGTTAAGTAGGTAGTTTCTTTGACGTCTTTTCTTATCGTCTTATTGTGTCGGCCGCTTGTTCAGATAGCTTTCCTTTCATTCAGCTTTCCATAAGCAGCAGAACGTTATATAAATTGTATATAAGTAGTTACTTGCAACGTAAAGCTCTATCACGAAATTAGTTATGTTACAAAGACCAATCCTCCCCAGCTCGACTGCCGCACAGTGGTCGGGCGTTGTTTTTAATATTTCCACCGTCCACTCTCGGGGGAGATCCGTGCACGGCACCAGATAAACCTCACACACCCTCGTGTGCAGACAGAGCTGTGCATGTTGGCTCACACACTACCTAATGTGGCGTTTTACGGGCAGTTGGCCTTTTTGTAGGTACATACTTAAAAAATAATATTATTTTTGGCATAAAATGAAAGGGGAAGGCCGGTGTGCTCGGAATCTAATAGTCATGGGGTTTCTTACGACTATAGTGATAATGTTTGATATCGATTTGATGGTAGAGCTGGAAGGTAGACAAAGGAAACCTTCAGTGACTAAATTGATGGCGTTTGAGTTCATTTTGATCAGTTTGCAATTTACTTTCAACAATAAACCTATTAGGTATATTATTATTCATACATAGGTAACACCTCCTATTTCAGATGTATTTCCAGTTGAAGGAGCACAAAAATTCCATGCATTATTTATGCAAATCAGTCCATCACATAACTCTCATCTCTGCAGTTCCCATGCATTTGATATGCAGACAATTATCGACGTAATTTCTGCATATTGAGCGTCGCGAGAGCGCGTACTTACATATTCGTAGAAATAAATAAAAAATGGCTTATGTAGGCGCAAAGGTAATGAGCAGTATTATCGTCGATATTTATATCGCCATTTGTTTACCAGTGGCACAATAAGTTACAATACAAATAATAAGCACCATCATATAAAAATAGGAAAGGCATGAATACTTGCAAACGTGGTATGAAAATGTTTTGAATTCTCTAACTAATCGTTTAACCCTGCAGGGCTCTAAAGGTACAATGTGACCCCACCTCATGCCGCAAGGGTCAAAATGACCGGAGGCCTCTCCCAGCCTTGAATAATATCGATGTATTTCTTACTTTATACGTTTTGTCGATCTGGAAAGCGTTATTGAGGGTCATCAGCTTATAATAAAACATAACACTAAACCTAATCATGAAAAACATTGAAATATTAAATTAAATTGCTTAAACACGTAAGTAGGTGGTTATATATCTACAAACATAAATTGACGGTCACGTCATTATGCTTGCCAGTGTCTGGTAATTTACTGCAATATAATTGCTTTTCTGCACACCAGTTTTAATTATCATGTAGATAGACTAGTTCGAGCATATAAAATGGTTTGTTTTAGTGAACCGTTTTATTTTAACCCCATCATCCATCCCTGCAATGCTCATTCTCTCAAATTTTGTAAAATTTACAAAATTTTTATTTATTTTTCTAGTTATGTAGTATGATGTGGAGTAATAGTAATACTTTATCTGAATACTTCCCTGTTGAGTCTCATTAATATAATAGGTAGTTATATTTAATTTGGAAAATGTACAGTGGCATTTAAAAATCGAAATAGATACCATTTAATAGTTTTAAATCAAAACAGTGTTTATTAAAAAAATTACATCTGCCATCTCAAACTTAGTTAACACAAGAAAAGATCTACTTACCCATTTTTTAAAGCCAGCTTATTGTAAACACCCATAAAAACGCCATAAAGCGTTTGATACAAACCCATTTATACAATCTGCGTTACACCTCTAAATCCATCACAAAAGAAGGGATATTTTTAAGGGCACAGAAAGGTCAAGCAAACGAGCGTCGTAATTCCATAGGGTCACTATCGCATTGTAAAATTTGACCAATAGGATTTTTTTTATTATATGACCATTGTCCGAGTATGGTCCATCTGACCCCCGGCTCCAGTTACAGGGTTAAAGGGTCAATGCGATTTGAATGGTCAGAGGGGTGTGGATGAAGGCAAGTCTTCTCGTAGTTATTCAAGATGGAGCTAATAATTATTACAAAGCAGACGATAAATATGAGTCGGTACCGGTTATAGGTATTTTTAAAAAGTTCAAAATTCTGATCCTGTTCTTTGGCAATACCAAGGAACTTCTTATGAAAAAACTTACCAAAGCAATGTCGTTGACGATCGCCCTAAAGGTATAGATAGGTATAAAAAAATGTCTCTGTCTTTATTAAATACAATTACATCTAAAAACACGAGAATCTCTTTGAATCCTTCTTATAATGGCCAATAATTTAATCAAACTTTTCTTTAATTTCCTATTGTAGTCTCTTCGTTAGTTAACAACTGAGATCCAACTACAAGGTTAAGAATGAAGAAAACTCAAGTCCACTGGCTTACTTCAGGTAGTTCAGGTATAATATTAAAATTTAACATTTTCAGTTTTTTCAATTACCTCCTTTTCGCTCTAAATTCGTACTCCGTCTGGTCCATCCCTCGCCTCACAATCTTGAATCTCATTTGCCCTTCGTTCTCGAACATTGGACTGATGAAGTGAAATTTTTCAACAACTTCTTTCTCCATCGTAGAAACTTGCTCATCGCTAGCTCCATCGTCATGATTTAGGTTTTCTCTTCTTATTGGATATTTCGTTATTATCTCATTTGTTGTTTTCAAGAGTAGAAAAGCGACAAACAGTGTCACTTTCATAATGAATGTACGGAAATTGATTCGATCCAATATCAACTATATCGAATCAATCATAAAGTAGGTATCATGGTAAATCGATTTTGACGCTGTGATTATCGATTTGAACAAAATAACACTGCGTTACTGGCATAAAACAGTCTTAGAATACTTTTCATAATGTAGACTTGCAAACCTTACGTCATTAGAAACAGTTTTACCCATTATACGCTATAATGTACCTACCTACCCCTTTAGGTAGGACCGTACTCATGATCACCTACTGACAGTGGTAACTTCCTTTGCTCTCAAGTCACTTTGTCGCTCGAGCAATCGAGCGGTCTCTGTGCATCTAGTTGTAGTTGTTGAGCAACTTCAGAGATGCTTGATGCAGCTGCATCTAGAGGCGCATTCGATGGTAGTGCCCATCCGCGGTCAGCCTAAGATGAAGAATAACGGTACGGATTCGGCACATTAATAATAGTCAACGCTATTATAATAATAGCATTATCTAACCCCATGACCATCTACGTCCAGCTGCCGTCCAAGGGTTCAGGGACAAAAGATTCGCAAGACCGTTACGTGCAATATTTTAATTGCGCATATTTGCATAAGGAACCCTAAAATAGGATGCGCCATGATTGATTGCAAGTGGTCATGCTAGAAGGGTGAAGACAGAAGGTGTGCTGAAGATTAGCGATGTTTTGCATACGTTTTGCGAAATCTTAGACAGATGTTGCAGATGTGTGTGAGAATATGCCCGTAGATGAATAGACGCTACGAATAGATACATGCCATAGTTTGCTATTTTTACTTCTATATGGGATGGCTAAGTTATACATTGTCAAATTGTTAAATAAAATAAGAATTTAGCTCCTATGTTCATTAAACAGGCTAATCGAACCGTGGACTATGTAGGTATATTCAAAAAATTCTCATGATAAAATTCACGCTTTTTTCTATCTTCGTGAGAGCGAACGATTAACATCCATATTTATGGTGCAGTCGCTTCTTTGCAGTATTGGTAGATATAATATCATGAATATTTCTTCAAGGCTTATGTATTATTATCATATGATGAATTTTCTAAGAGTGCCATAAACTTTCGTAAAGAGAAATATTTTATACTCGAAGCTTATTATGCATTAGGCAACATCTTTTTATCAGATAGGTATATAATATGTACGACTCTATGATAGTACGTTTAGGTAAGTAAGTAGGTACCTACCTATACTGACCGATCTATTTATTCATATCATGAGGCTCTTAAAGTTTAGCCTTTAAACTACCTTATTCAGTGGCTCTGAGGAGTCATTCATAGTACCAAAAAAGTAAAGGTATAAGCGTACAAAGCGATTTAAATGCTTCAACATCTTACACGCCACAAATCCCAGCATCTCGTCCACGTCACAAAAACTGACGTCTCACAATAAAGTGCCAAATTACCATAAACAAAACATTATGCGAAAGCGGTTAAATAACCGGTTCCGGACCGGTTCCATGCGGATATCGCCGGATACAATGATCCCATAGTTCCGCGACACCTAGACAATGAGATCTTCTTTTGTTTTTTTTGCTCAGGGTCGAATCTACCACGCGCAACTATCGGAGGGTCACGTCGATTTCAAACAGTAGGGACGCTACCGGCTGTATCATGCAGTATTGCAGTTCTGTTAAATTATAGCGCAATTAATTTTTATCAATCTCATTGTATACTGTGAAATTTAATGCTCAGCGGTTTCACGCGTGTTGATTGGTTTCCTGAACTGAACTGACATTTTTTCCGGCGTAAAGTACCTACCCTATGTCAGTTTCCAGACCGTTTCACCGAAGCTAGTCCTCATACTGTTTCTCTTATGTATTGTGCAATGCGATTATGCTGAGAAAACTAAACACGGTCAAGATGAATAGCCAAACCCGACGGCGGAAGGGTTGTTTGTTATGATCCCATTAGCCGGATGCGTTTTGTTCGTAGAATAATTGAAGAATTCGTAGTTCTCATGAAATGATGCGGGTCATCTTCAGGTTCCTATTACACTACTATTCTTGCAGGCAAGTTTGAGGCTTCACGCAACTTAATTCTGGCCAAATGATCGAAGAGTTTTCAACTGGGTGCACATTCGACCACCATCTCATTAGGTTAAGGAACGATCTAGTAAATTCTAGTAGACAAAGGTGCGCGCTGTTTATTATACCTAGGCATAGACTTGCAGATTCTCAACTTATAAGGATGGTATACCTAAAAGTACTTCTATAACTATACCGAGGCACACTTCGCTATGGAACCGATTAAATACTTACTAGGTAGGTACCTATAAGTACATGTAAAATATAAACAGCAGAGATTCTGTATCCGCCAACGCGCGGTCACAGCCTCGACCGTGGGAAACCATCTCCGAACTTGACCGCTTTCACAGCCTCTGACTCACATTACTCGGAAGGTAATGAGATTAATGTACTAATAAAGCCGGCTATTCACTACGGCTCATATGGAGAAGTCACAAGTACAAATAGTTGAGAGAATCAGACGTTACTTTGCGGTTCATATTCATAATCGTGAAGTGAAGAGGTGAAGATTTCGGCGTTGGCGTACGGCTGAATAAGTTTTTTTGCTGTCCTTGTCATTTGCTCAGTGCCAGATAAAGACAACAATAGATTAAATATACGAGTACAGAGTTCTGAGGATTCTATATTGGCTGGTCCAATCCAGCCCAGCGCTCGAATCCAGCGCTGGAATGCCAATGTAGTGCCTAATGTTAACCGGCATGCTTTTTTGTTTTTGCTGGAAATGACAATTTTTTTGCAAAAATAATTTAATCGTATAAGTTTTAATTAAACCACCTCTTTTATTATGTACCTACTCGTACTACTTACACCGCCTTTGATTTAGCAATGGGACATACAATATTAATACTCCAGCGCTGGACAAGATTGAATCGCTGGATTATTGGACTGGATGTGAACTGGGCATATCGCTTGACATGTTCGGGTACGTTTAGTAACCACGTGAATTCTCGCCTTAAAAAATATATCACATTTCTCGGGATGGAATGAGATTAATGTCCCACTAAACACTATTGCCTAGTTGTAATGGCATAGCTGTAATGGCAGAGTGTTAGTTAACACTTTCGATGTCGCAGTTGACATCAGATCCATACTAACATGACCTAAGTATACCTAAATGCGAAAGTATCTCTGTTTGTTACCTTCACACGGCTAAACCAATCTTGATGTATAGAGATAGATTGGACCATAGAGATGGACATGTGATACTTTTTTTAGCTTGAACAAAGTCGCGGGTACAGCTAAATTGTTTTAGGGTTCCGTATCCAAAGGGTAAAACAGGACCCTATTACCCTTACTAAGGATCCGCAGTCCGTCCGCCTGTCTGTCCGGCACTAGGCTGTATCTCATGAACCGTGATAGTTAGACAGTTGAAATTTTCACAGATGATGTAAGTATTTTATTTGCCGCTATAACAAGAAATACTAAAAAACAGAATTAAATAAATATTCAAGGGGGCTCCCATACAACAAACGTGATGTTTCTGCCGTTTTTACAGTAAATGGTACGCCGTCTTTGTGCGCGAGTCCGACTCGCACTTGGCCGGTTTTTTTATATTTAGCTAGATAAGTGTGTGTGACTGATAGTACACGCGAGTGATAGACGGTTTTATGATAGGTGATAGGCGTTCAATTTTAGAGGCGATCCTCAAGAAACTAAAAACATGTTATTCTATATTTGGTGTCTACCGACTACTTTTGTCAATTTACTAAGAGTGCAGTGGTTAACTTTAGCAATTAAAAATTAAACTTTTGAATCCCAAGTGGAACGATTACGCAGCTGGCATAAGCCATAAATTGTTAAGTAGGTACCCCAAACGTAAGACTGGAGTAAGAATTTAGTTTTCATTTTGTTTTTTATCAGCCGAAATTAATATTGTAATCTACTATCTAAGATTGAAATCGATCTTGGATTGCTGCCTATCGTTCGATCGATTTCCAATCTGCGTGCCTTTATAAACCAATCCACGGATCAGTTATTGGCACGTTTGACCCTAAAAATGGAATGTGATATCAATCCCAGATAGCAAAATTTGGATTGGATTGATTATTAATTTCGGCCGTATATCGTACCTACCTACTGCTTAATTGAGAATAATTAATTACAGACTGGAGTGGTGGCAATCCATACGAATTCTAGTCGAACCTCATTTGCAAGTACCTAAACAGTAGCACATCGATAAACTTAAAAATACAAGTTTCAAAATAATCGATTGTTTCCACCACATCTGCTGAGCACCAAACCGTGCTGATAAGAAAACCCGTTGAGCGATAACACGCGCTAACTTTCCGCCGCGGCTAAATCGAAGAAAAAGCGCTCTTGCGTCTCCACCATAAAGCTTTTCTGCACAGCATACTAAGCTGAGCATTTTTAGTCCTGCATGGACTATATTAACGCGTACTTAAGAGCTTTATTTTTCAGGAGTTAAGGTTTAAAATACTTTGGTTTTGAAGGTAGGAAGGTGATTGAGGTCAACGGTTCGCACCTTGAGAGCTTGTTTCGTTATCAATTGACAAGAAAATGTATGGGGAGAAAAACGTCTCTTAACGACAAAGGGGGAATGTATAAATTAAGAGTTCCATAAAATAAAATCGAGTTCGTAACTTCGCGGTAATGGTTATGGGCGTTTTTGGCGCGAAACCGAAAAGGCAATAAGGTTGATTTTACTTTTCTCAAATGAAACAAACACAAAAAACGCGTAAATTCGAGTTCTCTCCAACTGTCAAAGAGTTTCAATAAAGCATCCACCGTTACTGAATCCGACTAACTGAGACTCGACGTTATGATTATTTTACAAGAAAACGAATTATGCAAAGCCAAAACAAACCAAAAAAAGATGCTATTTATCAGCTATCATCCAATCTGACAACATACGACGGTATCCTGGTATCCTATAATCTGTGATGGTATCCTTTATAATCTGTGCTGATAACTTAATTGAAACTGGCACAATGTGCGAAAAGCACCATGGCCAAAGAAGAAAAGAAAAAAAAACTTAATTAGATTCACCGGGAAAGCTTGTTAGACATACAAAGCTTTCTTATACGATTCTTATTTGGCAGGCTAATCGCACTATCTAGGTGGAGTATGGTATGGGGCGTTTCGTCCAACTCCTGGTTCGTCCCACAGTCCGAATTGACCCAGTAGGTACTTATTTTCCATTTAATTTTGTCGAGGCAATTAGTTACCGCCAACGTCTGAAGCAATTGTTACAATGTCGATGGTCGTGTCTTTTTTGGCTTAACGCCCAGAATCAAGAGTAGCATTTGGATTCCACTTGAACCATAATATGGAAATGTGAGTAATAAAGTAAATCGTAAGTAACTCCACCGCCACCGATACCACTTCATTAAAACATTATGTTGGATAATGTGTCTCAAACTGAGAACCTCTTGGATTTGCATCTCTGTAGCATATAGGCAGACAAATAGGCATACGTCCGATTTTGTTTGGAATAATTCAGCCTGTAACTGTCCCACTGCTGGGCAAAGGGCCTAGTCCAGATTAGTGGCTAACATGCCTCTGAAATAATTATCGGTCTTGTTGGTTTCCTCACGAGGTTTTCCTTCACCACAAAGCGAGTGATAATTACGTACATAATAATATGTTTCACACATTGGTTAGTGCTCGCACTGGGATTTGAACTCGCCACCCTTTGTTTGGGAGGCGGACGTTCGCCCACTAGGTTATCACCGCTTCCAACGCTTGTGTGGAATACTGCGTATAAATTTGACTGTATTGAAAACAGGTGACATGCATCGGTCTCTATGCACTAGTGAAGGGCAAGCTTCAGAAAGTAGGCTACATAATCTCAAACGTAGTCGGATAATTCAGAGTTCTACAATCCCTACATTTCGGGTCATTTTACACTCATGAGAGAAATGGCACGTAACCAATGCTATCACCATCTGCGATATAGACGCACATCTGACTCATAGGAGTCACGTGTCCTTTTTTAAGGCAATAATGACGCCTTTAACTATGTCAGTCGGATTTTTTATATAAGTATAGTTTTTATTTAATTTTCCCTTAACCGCGTCGGTCAACTTTGCGACAGTCAGCATACCGATATCTAATAAACAAACCCGCCAACAAATCTGTCAGTCCTAAGCATCTCACGGAGGCCCATTGTTCCCGCCAACTGATTTACATAACCCTGCGATGCTCATCACGCCACAACGCACCGGCTGTCTCGACGGTCTAACTGACCCACTAAACAATCGGTTAAAGAAAGCCCACTTCAATGGAAGCGCAAAAATTTCTCACTGTCCACAACAAAGACGTGTCTATGACTACTGCGTCTAAGGTCCGTACCCTTTTTCGCGCTACAATTTTTATGGGAAACAGTTTTCTATGCTCCATTTTTTGCATTGTCCGAACGGATTCGCCTGTGGCACAATTCTTTGGCGAATCTTTATTCGGCTTTAATAATAAGGAGCACAATGGGTGGACTTTGTTTGCTTTCATGTATGACCGTTATACGTCAACGTTTGAATGATATTGATAGCTAGGCTGAGTGGACGTTACACATTTAAAAATAATCAGGTTTATTGGATGTGTTTCAAGAAAATTTCTTCCAATCATAAAAACACGTAAATAACTAATTTAGGTAGACTATGGTGCCTATTCTGTTAGGGTAAGTCCAGGATAGTTGCCATACTTTTTGAAAACGCTTTATATTTCCCATTTTAATTAACGGATCTGAACGTTTATCACACATATTAATAGATTGGTCTTTCGACTACCACTTTGAAGGAAAAAGAAAACATCACTGTTGATATTTACTAATCTATATCGATTTTCCCAGACCTCTATTTTTGAAAGTATAGATGCCCTATGGCGGATAGTTGCTCTATGCGTCAAAACCAGTTATGGGATACATGCCTCATTGATAATAAAACACTTTTTCAGTATGAAATTAGGTATTCGTGATGGGAAGTAAAATCTAAACACAGACATTAATTAAAAATGTTCGTAAAAAGTGTATTTTCTTTATAATCATATTAGGGTATAGACGCCTCACGAAAGAAGTTTCCTTTCCGAGGCATCTATACCCTAATGTAGTTACATCGTTTGAAAATAATGGGAATTATTTGTTTTGTATGGTTAAACACAGGCGAAAATAAATCGAGGCGTCTATCCTTTTCGTAGAGGATAGACGCCTTTTATATTCAGGAATGTGTATTCAATAAATATTAAAAAAAAAATGATTTTAGTGTTAGTATACAGTCCAATGTAACATTTGGATACAAAATATAAATTATTTAGTCACCATTTAAAAAGTTCTAGCTCCTCAAAAATGCTGTAGAAAAAGAATTAGCAATTTTTTCGTCGCACCAAATCTTTCATTGAGTATAGATGGAATGCACGACGGGTCAGGGGTTACCTCGCGGGGGGTACCGGGTAGGTGCGGGGATGTCTCTCGTTTGGCAATATCAACGACAGCAAAAACTAGCCGGGAAATCATAGTTTTGAATTTGAGGCATCTATCCGAGCCGGGCATCTATCCTGGAATTACCCTATTACAAACTAAACTAAATTTTAGGTTAGTCCTGTCAAATAGTAGTAGGTAGGTACCTACTTTGTCACACTTCAACCTTATGAAAAAAACAAATGGGATGGCTATAACTTTAGAGCTGACAAATTAATATTTAGTTTAGTTTGTAAAACAGAATAGGCACCAATGTCAAAAATAATAAGAAAACCCCGTAATTAAAAATAACTACGTTGATTAAACTGCTTCAGAAAATTCAGTCTCTTATAACGGTTTTATTTTCGTATGCAAAAGTACGTGACAAGAATTTGATCATCACAGATTATGTTCCCCCTAAACAGAATAAGTCAAATAGCTACAAATAGGTAACATATATCACAATCACTAAATCAACCGAAAAAGTAGAGGTTATCGCGATTTTCCAAATTACAACCGTTAGTACGTCGTTCTCGTTTTAATTGTCCATTCACTGGGCCGGGTCATTCTGACCCATCGGACGCAGGTAGCCAACCCGCGCTGACCTGCGGCACAAAGCAGGGTCACAACAACCCTTTACACCAGTTTAAACACCCCGAAATTGGCGCGCATTGAGTGATGGGGTCATCCCTGCGCCTTGGCTGACCCAACTGACCTCACCTTTACAGTGCAACCCCTTTCTAACATCGCATTATTTGTAATCCCTTTCGCGAATCTATTTTATTGTTCCTTCCTATTCAGTTCCTATTTCTTGAATGGGTTCGGACGCTCGTCCATCGGTGAAATTTTTGCGTGCGTGAGAACGTTCTAGTTTCTTTGCAAATTGTAACGTTCGATGTTTTGTCCTAGTTATGGGAATTTTCGGTTGGTCGTCCGGTAGACAATGCATGGTCTCTTTTTAATGATATTCTTTGTGTTTGGCTCATTGATACAGTTTTGTCGGCGGGTCATTTCGACCGTTGGCCAACGGATTTGGCGAAGGTATTTAAGCCGACGGTCGGACGGTTAGACGGCATAACTTGCTGGGCGATGTCTGCGTTGTGATGGTGGATGATGATGTTAAAATGTATGAATGCGATTGCTGCGGCTGCTGTCTATGGTTTATCGAGAAAATGATCGGTTTGTTGAAAGCCGACAGATTGTCTTGAAGATATCCAGCAAATGCGAGAACACTTTTCCAAAGATACACAGATATTTGTTTCTGGTCTGGGTGTGGTGTGTACCTATGTGAAACTATAAAAGTCTGTAAACGGTACCCACGATAGAAGCAATACTAGTGTGGGATAACAAAAAAATATATTTTTTGGCTTTCATATTACTAGGGACTTAATTATTTCATTTCTCACCACCTATAATTACGAACCACAGATAAGCTACATAGTATCATTTTATAACTTTTTACCTCAGTATCGAAAGAGCCATGTCACCCTCTTTAATCCTCAGAAAAAAATGTAATAAACCCACTCCCCGGATGCGGAGGAAGTGAGGGAGGGAGAGACACGGGACAGTTGGCACGTGCGCCCGCGCAGGTGCCTCCTGCGCTTGCCAGATGCACTCAACCGTTTGGCTTTCGTTAATTCATATTTATAAATGTTGAAGCAGATTAGGTATCTGCTTGTTTTTGGAAATATTTCAGAAAATAGACATTTTGTCTTCACCTACAGCGTCGTATTTCACTTAACTGCACCTAGTGAGATAGTGGTAGTGTAGAAACGCTTCCAATCCACATATCCAAATTCCACAAATTTAAAACATCACGTAGATTTTTAATATAGGTAGGTACCTACTACCTACATAAGTTTAATAGGTATTCACATTTCATAGTGCAATTTATCATACATAGGTACATTAACTGCTCACAGTATAAATAGTTTCTATGTGCTTTTTTTACTAGAATAGAGTTGTAAAAAAACATTCAATTATGAGTGTTATAAAAGTTATAAGCAGGTATAACAGTAGGTATAGTGTATTATGTTGGCGATCTCTGCAGTTTCCTCTCAACCGACTTACGTTCAATACAATACTGTTGCCGCATGATTTTGATACTTACGATTTGAGTAAGTAACTCGTAATTTTTAAGACGGACATGATATGTAAATATGTTATCTATTTACTTATAACATTGATAAGTATAAGTGAAATGGGGAGGGATATTCGTCACAAGTAAAATACATTCTTAATCTGTAATTACATTATGTTTCTATCATCATAATACATGTCTAATTTGGCAATCAAAATCACTGTACATACCTACATTATGATATTCTACTATGTTTTCATGTTGTACGAAAATCTGAAGAATCAAGATTTTGGTTTGATTGACGATTTATCAAATACTTAAGTTTTTTTTTTTTTTTTAGGTTTTTTAGTGTTATTTGTGAATAAGTCTTTTAGACATGGTTTGATGTTTTTACGTAATTAATTTACTTAAAATGAGTTGGATCAAGTATCAAGTGCACTGAGTCCGCATTACCACAGGTGGCGAGTGTTGCGCCTACGCACCCCTATCACCTACACTTCCTTTGTCCCGGTCAACGGTTCTGATCATGGTCACTCGTAAGGACATTTTGGTTTTTTAGTAGGTACCTACAATATTTTTAGTCTATGTTTAATTTCGAAGTTATATAGGTTTTATAAAAATTATCTTAGTGACGATTTTTAATTTGTATACGAGTAATATGTACGTCATATGATGAGAAGTTTGATTAATATCTAAATAAATATTATTTACAAACTTCGCATTTTTATACGATAAACCTTCACTATTTAGGCTGGGCTGATTGATGAAAGTAAAATAACATTAAAAAATACAATAAACAAATAAAAACAATACAGTTAAATAACAATACCAATGTATATTAACCGAGACCTTTTGGCTATCACATTATTATGGTGCATTATGGGGGTTATTCCCAAAGTACTCCATTCGTACGCCTTAGTGCGAAGACGGCCCGCTCCTATGCCGTCAAAAATTACGTCTTACTTGACGACATGCCGGGAAGACGTTAGGAGCCGTTACTTTACGCGCCATTTTTTCTTATTAGAAACAAAGTAGTTTTCAGTACCTACCTACTTAAAAAATTTAATCTAACAACTACCTAATATCCTTACCTTATCTATAAACCAACAAGACTCCAACGGTAGACGTGTAACAGGCACATTCATAAAGATGATCGATATCGAACGATTATAATTATTTGTATAACAAGTTTTAGCCACAAAAACTACAGATTATAATGAGGTAACATGGTTTTTTTAGCAGAGAGGTTACATGACAAGAGGTCGCTCCGGCAGGTGTCCGCCCAGGTGCGATCGATAGCTTACGTAACGCGACGGCAGCCGGGAACTGGGTGGTTCACCCTACTTTTTGTGAGATACAGTCTTCTTATTAGAATTTGATAAAGGTTGGTAACCTTTTGGGAAACGATTGTATTCATTGGAATTATTGTCTTGTGTTTACATTTGATAGATGGACTTCTTTCGCATTTATTATACCTAGTTTAATATTCACAAATGCCCAGTGTGCCAAAAAAATTACAAATAAACCTACTAATATTTTGTTGTTGTTAATAATCATTAAAATCTGGAACTGAATTGGAAATCGGGAGAAATTCGAATCGGATGATGATGAAGACGGTTACCAAAGCGCGTCGAACGTTTAAAGAATCTTGAGAAACGATTCGGACTCAAGCGAGGTAGACCTTTTGAATAATATTATGCTCACAGTAGATAGCCTAGAGATTCAGTACCTATATAGTTACCTACTCTAGTATACTTGTTAGCGAATACATCCACATGAGTAGAAAGCTTAGCAGGGTCAGTGACAGCCGCCAGATGTCGACGCATCTGCCGCCTCGCTCCGCTGCTTCCAACGTCTTCAGGATGGTAGATAAAGGCGCGTGGCCGTTACAGGCGAAACAGGGTGAGGGTTTTAGTAGGTGACAATACAAATAGGTGACAGTACAGTACAATGTTTTTTACGCACACGGTTTCCATATGTAAACGGTACCGTCCACGGTTTACGAAAAGTCTATCTATTACCTAAAGAGTTTTCAAACGACGCTGATATACTGCTCCTATACATTAGCAAACTTTCACGGTATACCGTTTATTAGGAAACTGGGTGTGAGGGCACAATTATACTAATCTGACTTGCTACCTTTACCCTACTTTCGAGCAAAGTAAAGATTACGTATTTGTATGGAACATCTGTGCTCTGCGAGAGATAATATGATGGCTTTACAGTTTACAGACTAAACACGACGATCTAGACAACAAATGCGAAATGCGAGCAAAAAAAGTACATCTAAGTATATAAATTACGCGTCACGTTGTTTGTCCGCGATGGACCCCTAAACTACTTAACCGATTTTAATCAAATTTGCACACCGTGTGCAGTTTGATCTAACTTGAAAGATATCTAAATATCTAAATCGAAAAAGGGTACCTTAAATCTCAATTTAGGTATAGTCGCAATAACAAAAACCTTAGCCAAAGCAACGCGTGGATGCGTCTGCTAGTAAAATATGTTTGAAACAGTCATACAAGACGGTTCGAGCCTCATTCTGTGACACGGCAGGAGCATCGTGGAAGCGGCGCCGTAGGGCTTCCCTCTCGGGTTACCTTCCGGCCGGAGGCGCCCGGGCCAGGCCTCCCGTCGCCGACCGCAATGCTCTGCGTACGGACTTGAACAATAGCTCGTGATCTCCTGGTGGTTTAGTTCCGGACAGGGTTACGTTTCACCGGTACACTTTCGGATACGGATAGATAGTTAGGTCGGGTAGTGCGCCCGTTGACTGTTGTCACACGGGAACCGTTGATTTTGAGCGGATATAATCTTTCCTATTTGTTATTTTAGAAAGAAAGAAAGAAAAACATTTATTCTGATAAGACTGCCACAACAACCAACACAATAGAACAAGATGTGAAAAAACGGGAATACTAAACTAAGTACTCGTATAATAGTGTACGCAGACAGCCGCCGTGTACAGTGATGTCAGAAAAGGTTGGAGCTCAGCATGTTGCTGCGGTAGAACCACAATGCTGAGTTTTGGCGGGAATCCGATAGTGAGACGTTGTTGGTTTTATATTATTTTCTCAAACTTGTGTTTCTTCGAGTGTTAATGTGTAATATTGGTGGAATATTAATCATTAAGTGTTCGTTAACGTGCACGAGTGTGGGCGAATGATATAAACTCAAAAAGCGTGTCATTTCGCATTTTCTCCAAAACTCCCAGGAAGTTTCAGTAAAGCATCCACTACTTTACTGAATCGTGACTTTGACGATGTAAATAATTGACTTGACTACTTGACCTCGATTGCTATATTGCTGTGACTTTCTTAATGTGAATATAAGAAATACTTAATTAATAAAATACTTACTTGACACTGGCTATATGCACAAACCGTGCGAAGCCATAACTAAAACAAAAAAAAAAAAAACCACAATGCTGATTTTCAGCTCATTTTAGAGGTTGCTTTTATGATGACTAATTTACTATTCTTCACATTGGCTATTTCATATCATCATGACTATTTACTTTTCAAACTGAGTAACGACTTGTGCTAAGTTAACGCTGCGCTAAGTTGTACAAGATGAGAATCTAAAATATCTGTTAATGAATTCCAATTACAAATCTTTACATAATTTGTAACGAGTTACATTATTAACAAGACAATTTAGTAACGGAACATCGATATCCTAAAACGGATCGATTAAAATCACAGCAAGAAGCCAGGTTTAAAAGACCTCTGATGCTTATCAAAACCTATTTCTTTTAAGGTCATCTTTAATTAGTAGGTTTTGAACCCGAGTGTCTGATCTCTTTTTGTGAGAATCGTATTATTTAATGTTAAGTAATGTGTGGATTTCCGACAGGATGTCAGTTTGCATATTGTATTTGTATAAAATGGCAATTTCTATGGTTAATTTAGGAATTACAATACTAATTCAGGGATCTCATTTCCATAGATACTCATCTTCGCTTCCTGCCAACTGAAGAATACATTTATTACTTATTAGTTAATGATATCGTATTAAAATACTTTAGAAGATAGGTAGACAGTTATCGTTATTTTAAAATAACAGCATGTTATCTCGTCTGATAAGATGGGCCGGGCGGGATCTGTGGCTCGCCACAGTGTCCGTTCTCACATCTCAGCCATGCCTAACTGTGTGCGGGCTATCAGTTATCAGCACCGGCAGGACTGGGAAACAGAAATATATATTGATATATTATATTGTTCACATCATGTGATATTTAGAGATATACAAACGTCTGTCTTTCAAAAATAGTGGCGTTAAACTTCTTTAAAAATGTTATCGGGTTAATTGGGGGTAATTCTGTTTAGGTCCTCAATTGGATCGCAGTAAGACGTCATAGTAAGCCCCTATCTGTCCAGCTTGTCTATGAAACATCCATGTGGGCTAGGTACTGAACCGCGCAATGCTTAGGAAAGGATGATTAGCCGCTCCATCGGCAGAACCAGCCCCGGCCTACTTGGCAGCAGGAGCCGTTAGCAAGATGACCAACGGGCGTCCGCCAGCCGTGTCCTCTGTGTGTCCACATGGCGACAAATTGGCTAAGATTGGCGACAAATAGCAATGCAAGCTCCGTACCTCAGTCAACTAGGGCTCGTTTACACTGGTGACTTGCATGTCTGGTGGTCAAATCGGTTCAGTAATTTCGGAGCCTATTCAACGCAAACAAACAATCAAATCTTTCCTCTAATCTTATCTCAATATATAGGTATAAATTACGCGTCACGTTGTTTGTCCGCGATGGACGCCTAAACTACTTATAACCGATTTTAATCAAATTTGCACAACGTGTGCAGTTTGATCTAACTTAAAAGATAGGATACCTTACTTCTGAATTTATAGTCGCAATAACAAAAAACCTTAGCCGCAGCAACGCGTCGCCGTGTCTGCTAGTATTACGTAGTATAGATATTCGTTCTGCAGTTAAATCGCCAGTATGTCGCGGCCCGTGAACTATCCATCCTGACCACTAATAGCCATGTATAGCTGATGAGCACGGGCGACATCTTGCAGCCAGTCCGGGTGGAACGAAGTATTTTCTAATTGTTGGACATTGGTCCGCTGAGTCGATTTATTGCAATGTTGTCGCAAAGCACAGCTACGAGAATCCATACGCTATTTATTTGCTAGAGTGAAGATGATAAACCACAAATCATGACAACGTCATGTACGCGACAAATTAGGGAGTCAATGAATTGAGTGTCAAAGTGAAAGTCAAAGCATATTTTTGTAAATAGGCAATTAAATCGCCTTTACATTTGTAACTTTTACATTAACTTTTACATATTGTAACTTTTACTTTTACATATACTTTTACATAGGCAATTAAATAATCATTTACAAGTCAAACAGCTAATTCTCGTTAACAAAGAGAATCGTAAAAACATAAACTATGATACATTAAATTGAACAGTAATTGATTATGGTTTGAGTTTGAAAAAAGGATGTTTCCAATTCCAAGTTTCAATTCGATGTTTCCAATTTCCATGTTTCCAAGTGAATAACAATATCCTTTTGGGGGTTGATATGAAGGCGTGATGTCGATGGTGGCCTCGACACCCAATTAAAAAAGTTAAACCAATTAATTAGGTACGCAATAACGACCACCTAAAAGGTATCTAAAGACTCTCATTCTAGTCTTTGTGTAAATCCATCACGGTCCAGACAATAAATGATTCAACGCATTGTCTCGCGCACTGACTCATGGTGTCAGTCTGTACGTCACGTGGAGTTAGGATATTTTTATATAGCAATAATATTTGTGAGTCATGCGTGCTGATTGTTAATTTGAGACTTTGCCCGTGTTACCACAATAGTTTAGACCAGGGTTAAACAGACGTTTCTAAAATTTTATTCGACAAAATTGACGTCTTTCACTCGCGTTTTTCTTACTCAATCCTGGCATTCCTGATTATTTTACTCGTGAATTTGTTATTGAGTTAGAAAAAGCGAGGGTTAGACATCGATGCGTGGAGACTATATAGACTCATCTGTTGAACTCTAGTTTAAATCTTTTGTGGTAAGACTGTGAGACGTTAAGATCTATAATAACATACCTACCTATTACCTACCTACATTGACGAAGTTAGTGACTGCTGTTGGACAGTGTATGACGATGTTGTCGCTCGAACCTAGAATGAGATTGCCTCTCTAGGACCAATTGCCGTGGCGACAAACTTTAGGTTAAGGGTTGTTTTCAACCAGACATACATTACTACTTGGCTAGCCTACCACAAAGCAAGAATTAAGTACAAAGTAAGAATCAAGATCAAAAACGTCGGTCCTTTACATATTGATGATCACGGTTTAAGCGCAGGTCTCTAAATGTCATAAGTCTTAAATGGACCAATTGTGAAAAGGCCCAGTTCTACAATGGACCCATACTCCCAGATCCAGTTCACACGGACTAAGGACCAACTGGACCAAGTCACAAAGAGCGCCGCCGCGCGCGCACGCGCAGTGCATTCACCTTGCAGGTGAGCGCGTGCCGCACCTTGCGAGATACCAGATTAAAACCATTGTGTGCTGTTAACTTTTTACTCGACTCGCGCGCAACTCGCTGCCATTGATATGCGATTGTGCTTTAATTGTTCCGATTATCTGGTGTTTATAATAATTGGTGTGACATTTTAAATCTCATTATCGGATAACTAAAAGGCTGTATTATCTAGTAGATTACAGAATACAGACAGATCAAGTAGCGAGTGTGGTAATAATGGAAACAAATAATAACAGCTAGGTATACTTTCCATGTTTTGTATGGTTTTCAGTAGTATAATTAGGTCATTTATGGTTTTTGTATACATGGTACGCTAGCACCCCATAGGTTCGATATGGATAGGTAGGCAGGGGTTCGTATTAGTAATTACCTAGTCATAATGTACAGATTCAATTTCATTGAACTTATTTGAAAATTATAATATATACTTACACGTAGGTATTGTGTTTATTTTTTTCTTGTGTACGCGACTACGAAAAAAAGGAGTTATATATTTAGCTACCCTCATAATAATATTATATTGATAATATTACTGCCGACTGTTGGATTATCTATTAATAGGTGCTGCCCCTATATCCTAACAATATTATATTATATTAAATATAGATTTTTCTGCTGCGACAGAAACTGGGCAAGACAATTTCAATATAGATAATATATTTATTTATAATATTAGTATTTAGTATGCTTATTAAATTATTGCAAGTATGTATACATCAATGGTAGAACAAATGGAAATAGATAAGTACATTCCACACATCCTTTCTTATTCGGGTTCCATTATCAATATTATGTATCATTTTCAAAATGGCTGTCAAACTTTCATTTCCGTTACAAATCCAAATCGGGGTAGGCTTTAATTCCATTTGCATCGAAACTAAATTAAATGGATTTGGACAAAACGGCGGAAGCACGATTTCAATCAGAAAACCTTTTCAATAAAACCTTTCAGTTTGCATTTTAATATTTTAGCGTTTGTTTAGGTATCTTTGTAAGTATATAAGTAGGTATGTTATAGTATCTATCAGTTATACTCGTATCTATCGCTTAAACCACATTCAAATACTCAATGATTGGTATTCCAATATTTAATGATTTATTATGACAAGTTTAAGAAAAAAATACAAAATCATCAACGAGATTATTGTCGATTTCCGGGCAAAACTCGCCATTGCAACTACCTATACATACTCGTATATATACTGTAGATAAGTAAGTACATAAGTTCTTATAAGACCCCCAAGTATGCAAGGGTCAACGTCCAGAAATCCTCATGAAGGCAGGTGGGCAGCAGATGGATCGCACCCTACATCTATGTTACGGGGGTCTGTTACTATTTGAGTTGCGTGTGCGCAATTACGAATATTTCTCGCTGTTGAATCTTATGAGAAGGTGCGCCGCTTTTTCTTTAATGATAATTATTGTGGTTAAAAAGTAGTTATCTACACTAATATTATAAAGAGGAAAACTTTGTTTGTTTGGTGGTAATGAATAGGCTCCGAAACTACTGAACCGATTTGAAAAATGTTTCACTGTTGGGAAGCTATGCTATCCCCGGTACACATAGGCTATCTTTTATCCCGTAAAAAATAATGGTTCCCGCGGGATAGTAGGTAACGCGGGTGAAACCGCGAGATGCTTCTAGTTAATAACAATCCAATAGTGGTGAGTTTGTTGGTCGCGGTGCCGCATGCCGGGTTGCTTTGTAGTAACCTCCTTTGGTTCGAATTCGAGACTTGGCGACGGTCCAAACAAAATTTAAGTAGAAGCTTTAATTTTAATTAATTTACATTTTGTAAGTTTTCTTATTGTATCAAAAGTTGCCCGCCCGTAAGGAATTCCTAAAACCGATAAAAGGAGGCTTTGTATAACATTTATGCATTTACATTGAATTGTTTCTTTACGTTACGATCTTATGCGGTCTTAACACAAAATATTAAAACTAGACTTGAACAGATGTGTCTAAATATTTTCTCCACAAATCGACGTCTGACCCGCGCTTTTCAAAAATACACCTGTATAATTTTTCAGGTACAGATATAAAAAGACAGTTAAGTTTCCACCTGGAGGTGCGAAGTTCCTAAATGCACCTGCTTACCAACCTCGCCGTTGACCCACTGACCCCAATTTGTCATATTGACAAGAGAAAATGTCCTCAGAGCTTTTTGCAATATGAATCAACGACTCTCATAGTAGCTGTATGGTATGCATGAATCATTTACGATTCGGTTTAGTGGTTAGGTGATCGTGACCTGCGAAATAGGCACCTATTGTAAGCACCTACGTAAGTAGGTTTATAAATAATTCGTAAAAAAATTACATCATCACTTTTTACCGAATGTAATGTTTTGTGTTAGTGAAATAGCTCTGAAATTCAAGTGGTGCCTATAAAGAAAGTGTCTTCTCCATAATAAAGAATGACTAATAGAAAAATGCTGTTTGGACACAGTTTCATTAGGTACTTACTAATTAGTCATATCAAGGCTAGATTCCACTAGCTAGATTGTGACCAAGGGACGTATATACCATGACGTCTTATTCCGATCCGATTGAGGACCTAACCAGAATCGTTTCACTTTAAATAATAGTAATAGCTTTCAATATCATTTAGGTAGACGTCAATCCCTTTAGATTTAAGATCAACCTAAATTGAGCGACAAGGTGTCAAAACAAGACGTCACGGTACGAATAAGTAGTAAAACGATTCTGTTTAGGTCCTCAATTGGATCGCAATAAGACGTCATGGTAAGGCCCCAGATTAGGGGTATTTAGGGTGTACCTATCCGCTCTAGGAAAAGGAAGGTGGCGTATCGAGTACCGTATGACTACGATGTTACCTATTGATAACGATGTTGTCAAAGGTACAATACACATGCCAAGCCTACAATGAGAAACTGTCGAGGATTACCGCCGGAGATCGCTAGAGTCTAGGCAATAAATAAACATACCCCCGGTTTCTAGAACGTTTGTTGGCGTTGACAGTAGATTAAAACTATCGTTGCCTCTATCTGACTATAAACAAATGACAAGGATGGCAATAGAATTAATCTGTTGTCAACGCTGACTGACGTTTGAGAAACTGGGGGTTAGGATTCTACATAAGAATATTAGGGAGCTAGGTATCTTGACAGTCCAAAATTATAGAACCCTACCACCACACTGTGCCTCCAGTTCACAAAACCCCATAAAACATCACACAAGACACAATCCCGAACGTCAAAGCGTCCATATGCGCAGGCGCAGCTCAACCTTTAAATCCTTCTAGGCAACAAAAAAGAAAGTCACAGGTAGCGATCAGCTGTTCCCGGACAGGTTGGCGCGTGTGAGATCAGCTGTGTCTGTGTGCGTGGAGTGGACAGATGCTGCGGCGCATCTGCCGCGGCGCGTGCGCCGGTGCCGACGCGTCTTGATACTTGACGTTTCTAATTGGAATCTCATCTGAGTCCAGTTTGAGGATAGATAATATATTTTTATCTTACGGAGATATGTAACGGAGATTACAGTAGATAATATGTTTGTAGGTTATACTCAATAATTTCCATAATATGTTTTTGCAATGCTAGTGCAGTGTGTTGTAGTAGTTTAAACGTTAAAAAATTAAGTTGCGGTGCTAATGTTAGATTGGATATAACAGATCAATCATAATAGATCTTCCTGAATTGATATGTCCCGAGGTGGCTATAGGGATGGAGGAGACTTTTCTCAATAATAAGGCAGCATAGGCTAGGAAAAACAATAAGTATATTTCGTTATTGTAGAACAAAGTTGTGTGTCGCAAAGGAATTAAGTAGGTAAATATACCGTGAGATTTTGCTAATAATAGTTTTAAAATTATCATTATGGAATGTTTACGTAAGTAATACTTAGTCCGCTAACGTTATTGTTATTTGGAATTGCCATTCATTCCTATTATTATATCGTATTCATTTGAGTATAAATAAAGTATCTTGCGTATCAACTTCGTCCGGACGCAGTACGCGCCGGGTCAGCTGCCGGCGCGTGCGCATCTCGCGACGTCTGCTGCCGCCCGGTGAGGCTGCAAACGATCGAGGCTGACTGGCGCAAAGATTATAGAGCAGCGATTTGAATTAAATGTACGTTTTCTAATAAGAACTTAAGATTTACGCACACTTTCGTTCCATTTTAAAATTTATAAAATCAAATTTTATTGTAAATATCGGTAATATCTATTTATTTTTTGTAACATTTACTTAAAAATATATATAAGTATATATAGGTATATACCTGCCATATATGTTCCAGTTCCTAAAAAAAGTATTACAAGTCTAAGCAAAAACTGATCCCTGATTGAGAATCTAAGGGCCGTATTAATAAATCAAACTTAGCTCTGAGAGCTATCTTCAGTGTGCACTTGCTATTTCGTTCTATTTAATAAATACATCTTAAGTTGTAGATTAGGAACAGAAACTTACATGATATCAGGAAAATTAATAAATGACACTCAGCGTTACGAGTAAGTGCTATCCGATTATGACACAATTGACACATACAAAACAGTATCTAGTAGCCAGTGCTACATCTCAATATCCATTTATTAAATAGCAACGATTTCAAGATGTAGATTACATTTTGAGTGTGGATCAGCTGATAGCGCACTTGGTAGCGCTATTGAGGTTCATTTATTAATACGGCCCTAAATTATACCTAATTATTATGTGCAAGGAATGCATGAAGATGGTTTCTTTACCTTTAAAATATTAAACTTATTATTATGAACGGCCAAAGTTAGCCGAAAAGCAGATTTTTGGTAGCATAAATTAAACAGATAGTTTAATTTTAACAAACCGCTACCCCTTTCAACTTGCACCACTCTATCGCGAGCTCGCGGCTGTAAATTCTGCGCTCGGTGAGTCACTGCCCGTAATCTTCGTGCTATACATCTCGTTAGTTATTATGGAATTTATAGACAATGCCATTTTAATGTTATGCTCGTTATGTAATTGCATGATAGTGTCTCGAGTTTTATAACTGGGGGCATAATATTGGAATTTGTTAATTTTTTGGGCACGCTTCGCATCTTTTTAACGGAATCTTCAAACGTGATTTTCACGAATTCAAGTTATAATTTAAATAGTTTGTCTAAAGCCGTGGTAGTCTAGGTAGGCGAACGTCCGTCTTCGAAATCGCTTTTTAATTGATTATACTTAATCATTATATAGGTACTTACGATGAAATTTTTCGACTTTTTGAGCGCGCTCGAATTCTTGAAATGTGCATTAGATCCTGAACGAAACAGCCTCGTCATCACCATCGGAACACAACGGCCGAAAGCCACAAAAGGCGAGACTCCGTTCGTTAACCGATCCTATCAGGGAGAGGGGACAATCGAGACGTTTTTACTACTTTTTGCCGTCCGTAGCTCGTGCCGGTGTACACACCTTCCGGTACAGACGGGCACGAAAGCGTCAAACAACAATAATTAATGTAATGAAAATAGAACACGGGTAACAAATTTACCGGTAAGGGTAATTTATACATACCGACAAATACTTGTAAGATTTAAAACTTAACAAAATACGAAATTGATAAAAATTAGTGAAATGGTTCCAAGATGAGAATTAAAGGTACTTTTTCCGCTTTGTACCTACAGTGGTGTTTTTTAACCCAGGTGTGAACATAGTAGAACATCTTGATACTTAACAGATTATTACTTAGATTAGGTAGGTATTTACCCTAACAATATTTTGGTGCTGGGGCCGCGCCGCGGCGATTGCGTTTTTAATCGTTCCACATTGTGCCCGCGCCTGTACCAGCCTTTGTCAGCATCTGGCGTCCGTCAGTTTTTTGCCGTTCCGTTAATTTTCTCTTAGTTTTTTGTCGGTACCTATTCATTGTTCTTATTCCGTTCGACAGGTAGTACGCATTTTGACAGATGAACTTTTACCTTTTGGGGAAAAATACGAAAATCAAATATGCTGGGCTCTAATTCGAATCTTTGATTGGCCTTTGATTACTACATATATACTTAGCACCTTAATTATAGAGTATAATGTACCTATTATTTGAATGAGGAAGAGCTAGTCTTTGGCGACAGATACCTATAGTTTTAAAGGCCGATGAAATTTTAACGTAGACCTACCTACCTACCGTGATGTGAAGTTATTTGGTCTCAAATATAGTTTTACAGGACGACGAAATGTTAACGCACCGTCGCGTGTTTATTACGTGTTTGTCATAGGTAGTAACGTAGGAACCTACTGAGTCTCAACGTATATTCGTGATCGCTCACATAGGTAGGTACTTACTCGTGATCGAGTGTGAACATATTCGTGATCGCGTCTCCATATTCTTGATCGCGTTTCAGCACATCATCTAAGCCTACATTTTAGAACCATTCGACATTACAGTAAAATGAAACTTATAGTTTATGAAATTTTGAACTCAAAGAATAGAAATAATAGAGAATAGAGTCAAGGAAGTCTATAAAACCGGCAAAATAATCACGGTTGTCGTATGGGAGGTCCGGTTTATTTAATGCCATTCAATAGATAATTTGACGTCTTTGTTACGCAAAGTCTTATCCAGATAGCATCAAGGAAAAGTAATACCAAAGACCTAGCTCAGACCTACCTATAGTTAGATACCTAGTACTAAATACATAGCGAACATCTTTCCACTTTCATATCTCGATCAATTTATCTGAATCACTGCAGCAGCACAGCCACAATACATAAGCTCTCTATTTACCCATCTCAGCACACATCGGTCCCCTCATCTCATCGATGCGAGATGATTGGATGCTGCGCGGCGCGCCACGCCCGCTGCGCCGGACCAATGGCGCGCCGTGTCGGGTTGCGCCGCCAACCGGTTTCGGAGTTTAGGTATTGATTGGAGAGATTTCCTTTATGTAAGTAACTTCTTACTGAACTGTAGTGGCTCGTTTCGTTATGTTGCAGCAGAGAAAAGGACTAACAACCGTGTAGTCGGTGGCTATCTGTTACCTACCTACCTAATAACTGTTACCTACCTATGCATCAGTGAAAATATGCTTGTAGGTATTGGACTACCTACTTAGATCACTGACTTATTTATTATCTACATTCTAGGTATACCTATTCAAGTTAATGAGTGAATATAAAAAAGTTAGGTAGCTAGGTAGGTACCTACCTACTTATATACCTACTACGGTCTTTTACCACTAAAGATCAGATGTGTCTAATTATTTTCTCCACAAATCGATGTCTAATCCTCGTAACTCGATAACAAATTCACAAGTGAAATAATTAGAAATGCCAGGATTGGGTAAGCCAATGCGAGTGATAGACGTCGATTTTGTGGAACATAATTTTTGTAATCATCTGTTTAACTCTGATTTAAACTTTTGTGGTGAGACGGTAGGTACCTATATTAGTCTAGTAATTTTGTACCTACCCCTAAAATTGGTAGAAAACAATGCTTCATACAGTCTCAGGGAGCTAAAAGCCCACCTCAGTAGCGTGACGTGATCTGACATAGGTGAGTCGAGACTCGAGACTTATTACAAAAGTTAGGTACATACACGCCTACCTGGATGTTGGGCCATCGTGCTGGAATATGGGCCATTTTCACTCAGAAAGCGCCCTGTGCTGTGCCCCATTTAATTATGAAATCACAAGTAGGTAGGTACGTACTATTCAATAAGTTTTTACGACCTTTCACACCAAATATAATTATTATAATATGTAAGATAACTCTATAGATTCCTTGCTGAGATGTTCTACAAACATTTATATAAGTAGGTAATATGATCTCATTTCAATGGTAGCCTAATTGTTGGACAATCGATGCCAGTTATAGTCTACCTATCAAACACATCATTCAGAATATGTGTTTGATAGGAATTTTGAAGTAGAATGATTCATTCTACTCTATCGTAAGTACGAGTAGGTATATCAAGACTATGTGCTTGGTAGGTACTTAGTCCAGCAAGCACTAGCATCGGGAGACGGCAGTATGGGCCGCGCGAGCCTGCTGCAAATGGGGACGTATATAACTCTAAAAGACAATATAAATAATGTATTGTACATCCTCGCCTATTTTAAAACTAGGTACAGACCTACTAATGCTTCAGGTTTCAATCAGTTCTGTTACTGCAGCTGGTAGTGCCATCTGTGGGTTTATTTATTGACTAGTTAGTCTTAAGTAATATTCATAGAGGGCGGTAAAAATGTGTACTGCTAATTTGCTACTCGACGGTAGATGGCGGTATAATCATACAGTACGTACTAGAAAATATATTATCTGTAGCTATTAGCTACGCTAAAGTTCATTTTGGAGTTTTGGCGGGAATCCGATAGTGAGACGTTGTTGGTCTTGTATTATTAGCTCAAACTTGTGTTTCTTCGAGTGTTAATGTGTAATATTGGTGGAATATTAACCATTAAGTGTTCGTTAACGTGCACGAGTGTAGGCGAATGATATAAACTCAAAAAGCGTGTCATTTCGCATTTTTTCCAAAACTCCCAGGAAGTTTCAGTAAAGCATCCACTACTTTACTGAATCGTGACTGACGATGTAAATAATTGACTTGACTACTTGACCACGATTGCTATAACATTGCTGTGACTTTCTTGTTTAAGAAATACAATAAAATACTTGACACTGGCTATATGCACAAACCGTGCGAAGCCATAACTAAAACAAAAAAAAAAAAAAAAAAAGTTCATTTCGCTCATTCAATCATTCAAATCAAGTCAACAAACACGCGGAATGAAAGTAAAACGACCGGTTTAGCGCGTAAAAATGAAAATCAAACAAAAACTTTTCTAAAAGTCTGTTTTATCGCGTGTAAGGGCGCTAAATTATCTCCAAAATGAGTACTGGAAGTACAGGTATTTACCACTGGAAGCTGGGAGACGTAGCTCTTGCCAAGGTTTGCCAGAAAGCGTATGCAAGAGTGCGCGTGGTCAAAGATGAAAAGGGGTTGTTTTATGACGACAAAGGTACCTATGTTATGCTTATCTAAACTGACTTACACCCACCGGTTCTACGTTTAATTACAATAATAGTTAACATTCCATTCATATGATCATAAATTACAACAAAACTTACTTACCTTCAAAACATTGAACAGTGACAGTAGGTACTTATTCGTTACTAATACATAATTTCATTAGGTAGGTACCTACTTACTAGCACAGCGAGCGCCGCGTGCCCAGTGATTCTTGTTATAAACGTGCCTAATCTGATAGTTTAGAATGGGATGCCCAACCAAACACCTCCACAAAACATATCCATACTTACCTACTAATATTAAATATGCGAAAGTACAATTATGTATAATTATGTAATGTTATTCCTTTTTGTTACATTCTCACAGTTACATTACTGATCTCGATGAAATTTGATCTGAAGATAGAATTGATAAGGTATATGCCTAGGGTACAACATAGAATACTTATCATTGCGAGTATCTGTTCTCTGTAAGTTGCTAATCATAAACAAGTTTGAAACATACTACAACCTCCTTAAATCTCAGTTCTAGGCATATCAGGAAATGAAGACGGCAGCATCACAGTGACGAAGGAGCTGTGCTACTATGTGGAGACCTGCCGGACCAACCACAGGCTCTGGCTGCCCTACACAAGCCTGCACCTCGCCGAGAGGTCCCGCCCCTTCTACGGCACCGAAAAGGTTTCCCCCAACAAGGTGGTCAAAACTCAAGTCTCGCCCAATAAAACTGCGGCAATGCCGAGAAAGGTAATGTGTAAATGAAGATTATAAGCCTTCTATTGGACACAGTTAAGTGAAAAAGGGCTATGTTACTTGCAAAGACTGAAGTGGTTGATTTACTTAGTAATTATGATTATAGTAAAGATTCTGTTGTAAAAAAAAAAACATAAAATATGTTATAAAAAAAAACTAAGTATACAATTGGTTTATAATTGCTACAAAAGTATATTTTTAACGTGAACCATAAACGGCAATATTTTAATAAAAAATTTATGTAGTTATGTACTTAGCCTATTTTAATGTAAGTACCTACTTATATTTACATTTTTATTGATGTCTCTCAGATGATTCAAGGGAAATCTTAAGATAATCATATATTTTTCAGTAATGAATTATTATTTATGGCAGCTTTAACTATAAAAGTACAACAGTCTGGGATAAAGTTATGATAAAAAATATCACACAGTTGAGACATTTAATGGGTTAAGAACTCTGTAAAGTGGATTGGTTTTACCATATATTCACTATCTACTATAAATGCCAACTGTTTGATTGAAATAATATGTATTGTGCTTATTATAATATATTATGGAGAAAATAAATAGATATATTTTAATGTTATCCATAGTTTAACTACTTATTTGTAAGTTTTTTGATCCTATGTCTGCTTACATTAATTAGAATTAGCATACAAAAAAAAAATATTTTCCTGTTTTGGAAAAAAAAATATTTTAGAAATTATTTTTATATTATTTGACAACCCTACTTGATGCAGGTTTATCTAAGTGCGAACCCTATAGATGTACATGATTTTGTATTTTAAATAATTTTGTTACTTTGTGGATGAAATCACTTTGGCCTTGGCAAATAACAAGTGCAACATTTTAAATGAACTATTATGTTTTATATAACATTCATTTATTTTTACATGAATATCGATAAAACCATATGAACTGGTGCCTTAGTAAATGAATAAAGATCTATTTTAGATACATTATAAGTTATGATAAAGAATGCCATGTAGAAATAAATATTGTTGAACAGAATTTGTTTTTTCATTTCTAGGTTTTTTTTTCACTAACTTTATAGGCTAGTTGTAAGTTTAAGTAGAATATGAATCGCTATACAGAATTAATTATGACAATAATAATTTAGAAAAAAAAACTATCGACAGGAAATTCTACAGTTTAGAAAATTTCCATATTTTTATTTACATAAGAGATAGTAGGTATTTAAAGTCACCGCAATACTTTTAACAGTTCACATTCTACTGTAGGCTCAGCTAGTGTACAGTGCAAAGTCCAAATTAATTAAAATATTTTGATTAGTACCCACCAACAAAATCTAACATATTCTTAGTTTCAAATGAAAAGTTGTTACTGTATGCTGTAAAATATCCGTTAATGGTATAATTTCTCAAATATTTTTATTTAGGTACCTACCTAGTAGGTATAGGTTTCCTATTCAACTACTATCTCACCAGGGCGGTGTTAAGTTTGTTAAGAGATGGTATGAACGAAGGTGGTAGCCATGGTGAGTCGAAAATGGGACTGGCTTTCACAGACTACACTGGGAAAATATGGAGGCGGACTTTTCATGAGGAATTGTTACTTCACCAATTCAATTACAATTTCTTAATATACATAAAAAAGTTCCTATCTATTGCAGAGGAAGATTAAAGAAGAATACATTGTCGCCTTAGACGTTAAACTTAGCAAGTTTGAACCCGACCTGAACACAACCTATGATATCCGGCACATGCCCCTTAAACAGGGCAAATATGAGAACGCATTCAAAGAGTTTGTCCGGAGAGGCAAAGAAATGATCTTCGACCAGTACTTTGAGTGTCTTCAAGCCGACGTAGACGCGAATAAAGACTCTTTGAATTATCTGATAAATGTTGATGCCAGTACCGAGGATAAGTTTGAGATGGTGATTCAGAGTGTGGGGACGGAGAAGGAAATTCAGAATTACTTGCATCAGTGCTGGAGGTTCAATTTTGTGTTGAAGCAGAGCTCCATGGACAGTGGGAGGGAGATGGCTGATAGCACTGTAAGTGTATGGTATACTTTTATTTTATACGGACTATGTTTTTTTCAAGGAATTTGCCGAAAGACAATTCTTAAACGATTGTGTCTGGAAAAGGGTTAATAAGTAAGTACCTACAATATTTGTGAGCATTTACTTCAAGAGCAACGCAGATATTGTGCCGAATTAGAAAAACACAGGGCGCCTGATAAAAATATTATGGCAAGACTACGCCAATTATTTTTATAACATAATTTTGGAATAGGTACTTTTCTATGTAAATCCGTAAATATGTAGCTGCAGGCAAAACCAATGCTCCAGAAAGACAAGCGCAGTGCAGTGCAAGTTTTTGTGGCACTGCAAAGCAAGTTTATGAGCAAGCGTGGCGGTTGCCACCAGACGCCCTTACAAGTGTGGTCACTCAAAAACAAGCATTCGTAGTAGACGTGTGTAAGGAATGCTTGTAATGATAAGATGTAATATTACCCAGCCGCGTAATGAATTACTTTCCATCACGCGGTAAAATCAAATATCACCTATCACCTCCCATCACCCATCCATCACCCGCGCTGAACCGACGCGCGGCGCGGCACGGCGCCGGCGGCGCTCGAACAAGTCGAATAACCGAGCGAAAGAAACAGCACGATCTGCGGCAACGCGTGTGCGAAGCGACGAGCGCGTGATGAGATATGAGTATTTATTAATATTCAGCTATTTGTTTTTATCCAATAGGTAAGTGCCTACCTGATTGTCAACCTTATTCTGAATAGAATACGGTGCACGCACGCTTCGGTTGGCAAGTTTAGTATTTATTTCCACTATGGGAACCGCTACGCGTTTGGCTGGCAGTTGGCGCCATAGTGAAATGCAATGTTTTGATTGAATTTTTAGAAACGCTTCCGTAATTTCATGCGAAATCGTTTTTAAGTAATTTGTAAAATACCTAATACAAAGACTGGCCTGACGTCATTTTTGTTGATCGTCATAATTTTAGACATGATCAAAGGTAACAAAATAATGGGTGATGGATGGTGGTAGTCGCCGCGCGATGGTCTCGCTCGTCTCTCTCAATCGAAAACCACGGCCCGACCGATCATCACAGTGAAGGTGAACCGAACATCAGCAACCAACCGAACATCACGCGTGATATTACAGGGTAATATTACGCGACCGCGTGATGAAATGGTGTAATGTATCACACGTTCGCGTAATGATTTGCGCACGTCTAATTCGTAGATTTCGTAGGGTGATAAACACATTACCCTCCTTCGCGTACCTCCAAAAACCACAGGACCACAGATTAAACAATATCACGATGGCTTTTTTTTTCATTTCTTTGGCCATGGTGCTTTTCGCACATTGTGCCAGACGATGGCTCTTATTTTCCAGAACAAATCCCCCATCAAGGAGGCCGTGAGAGTCCACACGCCGTGGTGCCTGGTGTGCGGCGAGGGGGAGAGGCTGCTGAACTGTGTCAGCTGCCCCGCGGCGTTCCACCTGCCCTGCCGACGGGAGTGGCTGCTCACTGTCATACGTGAGTGCAATAAGTGGGGTGGGGAGGAGTTATTCAGCAGTCTGCGATAAAAGTAGCCGATTTAATACAGTTTTAAGGATTATTATGACCAAATATTACCACTCGTACCTAAGTATATACCTATATCGAAATATTAACCTAATTATATCTATACCTCAAATCTAAAGGAACTTTTAATAATTGATGTTAGCGCCCTCATTAAAATTCATAATAATACAGCAATTCTACCCGTGTCTTCCTAAACAAACGACGTTCGCATATATAACTATAATTTATTTCCTTCTAGACCGCAAGAACCCGCCAAAGAAGGCCGCGAGGCCCGCGACCCTGGTGGCTAAGATCCTCTCCAGCACCAGGACCAAGGTGACCGTGCGCAAGGACAAGGAGAACGTGGAGCTGTGCCCCAGCTGCATGTGGGGGCCCAAAGTGGGGTGCGTAGGCTCTGAACATCTACACCATGGTTTCCCAACCTTTGTTGCATGTTGCCCCCCACCGGATAATAAAAAAAAAATGCCCTATATTATTCTACTAGCGCAGTTTTGTTCATCATGGTCCATTAGCATTGACAGGTAGGTATTTTGAGGAATTGTTTTATTTAATTTCAAGTGCGCGAGAGAACAAAATAGTGGTATAGCGTGGCAGTTAGTTCGGCCGATTGGAACTAGGTGGCGCGACTAAATCTGTAATAAAAAATGATAAGTAATTAGATTAAAATATCCTAACACGCCGATCGCACTGGTATACGGAGAAAGAATGATAGGTTAAAAAAAAGGAAATATAAAAAAAACACTAATTAATTTTGGATGCAAAAAGACGATTATCTTGCTCGACGATTATGGGAAGACTGACTTCTCATTTTTCTATAACAATGATTACCTACTACTTGGCATTAAGGTGATTGTGCCAATTATGCACTTTGTCTATACTAAAGATGTAACAGCACGCAGCAATAACCCCGTCAACAGAAGTGTGTATTCACATGCTGCGCTACCACTTCTCTTTCACTCACGCCGGCAGCACGAGTGACAAGGGCATGAGAAGTATCGCGTTTACATTCCTAACCTGTACCCCTAGTATGAGTTTTTACTAGCTCGACATAGTACGCGTCAACTAGCACTTTTGTATGAAGATCATCATCCCTGTACAGCGCCTCTACCGGCGCGTTTATGAACGAAAAATCTTCATACAAAGAGTTAGTTGACGCGTACTATGTCGAGCTAGTAAAAACTCATACTAGGAGTACAGCTCGCTGTCCTGTCCACTTCCCTACTGCCGAGTGTAAATGGGGTAATACAACAAAATAGTCTAATAAGTAGTGTAAATGTTCCAGATACGACGACATCGTGTGGCACAAACTAGGCACGTTCCCGTGGTGGCCCGCCCGCGTCCTCACGCCGGGCGAGGTGCCCTCGTGTCTACTCGGCCGGCACCACTCGCCCCACGACTGGCCTCTCAGATACTATGGTAATCACCTCTATGCTACTTCCTAAAATATCCTACTAATATTATAAACGCGAAAGTTTGTGAGTATGTATGTTTGGTGCTCTTTCACGCAAAAACTACCGAACGGATTTTGATGAAACTTCACAGTAATATAGCTTACATATCAGAATAACACATAGGGTACAATTCATAAAGATATTATATCGTATATTATCCAAAGGCGGGTGAAACTGCGGGGCGCAGCTAGTCTATAATAAACTTAGAATACGAAAAGGGGCCGTAGACGGACAAAGCTATAGACGGCTGGTTATCGGTAGTCTCTGTAACAGGAAGGAAAAGGACAGAGCTATACACTATTTGCCTCCCTTTCGAGGTCAGCTGCATAAGAAGCTAAACAAATTGATATTACTCTGGGATACCATGTGATACAAACTGGTATCGTAAGTCTTCTATCGCGTATGGACATCCTGTATGTATATATTTCTACTATCTATGAGAAGGGGCATTACCTCTGTTTGAACATGTGGACAGGATCGGGTTAAACTTCCATTGCCTATGTACAATTTCAGAATTTTCAGGTTCTGTCACTTGATGGGATGATTTTGATTCCGAGCAGCCCAATCCGTAAGTGAGTTCTGGTTTGGTGTGGACATGTCATGTTTTCTATATTGGTGGTAGCATTATTGTGTCTAATGATTGTGATTATGGTGTCTATGATATGATTAGAATAGTCACTGCAATACTAACATTTCTGTCATATCAACACAAATGCATGAATCAGTGTTATTTGAGTCACTTGCTTTGCAGGATCTTTTGCTTGCCCACAGCTCTTGTTAGCAAAAAACAACTTTATTTATTTCATCCATAACTCTTTCAACAAAGATAACAAAGATAGCGCTGGGTTCATTCCCAATGACCACCCCTGATTCTACCCCTAGGGGAGGTTACTTTCGTACCATGACGTCTTATTGTGACATCTTGACGCTCAACTTAGGTTGATTTTGAATCTAAAAGGTTTGACTTCTACCTAAATGATATCGAAAGCCATGTATATCACCATCATTTCAAGTGAAACAATTCCGTTTAGGTCCTCAATTGGATCGCAATAACACGTCATGGTAAGCCGCCTGAGCGCGTCTTCGATGCGGTGGAGGGATAGTGAAGGGAGCTGGAGGACTAACCTGGTCTCCATGGACTGCAATCAACTCGGTTCTGTAGATCCGTCTTCTAGCCGCTTGTGCCATTAGGATGTTGTGGTTCGATGTAGTGGACTAAATTCTTGAGCGGATGTCGCGTGTCGCGTTTACGTTACGTACGCGGCGGTATAAATAGCGGCTTTGCGGTCTTACCACAAGATTTAAACGAGAGTTGAACAGATGAGTCTAAATATTTTCTACACAAATCGACGTCTAATAATCGCTTCTTCTAACTCAATAACAAATTCACAAGTAAAATAATTAGGAATGCCAGGCGTTAGTGAGGAAACGCGAGTGATAGACGTCGATTTTGTCGAACGAAATTTTAGAAACCTCTGTTTAAACTCTGGTCTAATCTTTCGTGGTAAGACCGTAGGGGTTTATGGATTTATCGCGTCGAATGCACGAGGATCACCAGCAAGGAGTGGCAGATACCGTACTCTTAAGATTCGGCAGCAAGGTCGAGAGGTCGGTTGCTTACTGGTGCTTGCAGCTGCATGAGGCGTCATCGCGGATGCCGCGCGTGAGGTACAGGGATAGGCGCCAAAAATTTAGGAAAAGGAAGGTGGGAAATAATTATGAGGGCCAATTACGTGGCGCGAACAATAACTTCACACTTTTTTGGTTCATTACCTAAATACAACTTTACACTAATTCGACACATACATTTATCTATACAAATAAATACAATTGAAGTTTGTGTTTGTAATTTTAAATTACATATATGTTATATCTAGCCGTCTACGAAGTAAATGCATAATTATGAATAGTATATATTATACGGCATTTATAAACAACAGTATATTTTTTGATGTTGTTTGTTCCGGCTAACCTCCAAAACGGCTGGACCAATTTTGACGAGACTATGGCAGATAGTGGATATTATTGAGTAACTTAGGCGACCTTTATTTTATGACTAGCTTCACCCCACGGTTTCACCCGCGGAATAATAGCCAACACAGGTGAAACCGCGGGGCACAGCTAGTAAAATAAAACCACTATGGGTAATACAGTTGTTGATCTACGAGTATAATCCATAACTCTTTACAAGAGATTTAACAACGGGTCTAATTCACGCACAAATAAGTGGGTAGGTAATGTCAAAATTTTATATTTTGATATTAGTATGTGGGCGAATTATACCTTTTGTTTTTAGTTCGCGAAAGTTTAAGAGTTACTGAGACAACTTTACTTTGATCCATGATTTTCTCGAAGGTAAGTTGAACCACTCGTGGGGCGTGTCGCAGCGCACCTGCCTGTTCCTGCCGAGCCACACGGCCGCGCTCGCCGCCAAGGAGTCCGAGCTGAAGCAAGCAGTCATGGACGCCAACGACGACTATATCGCTGTTTATCTAACGTAGTCATCTATATCGCTGTTTGTCTCATATAGACGTCTATAACGATGTTTATCTAACGTAGACATCTATATCACTGTTTGTCTCATATAGACGTCTATAACGCTGTTTGTCTCATATAGACGTCTATAACGCTGTTTGTCTCATATAGACATCTATAACGCTGTTTGTCTCATATAGACGTCTATAACGCTGTTCGTCTCACATAGACGTCTATATTTTGTTGCTATTCCCCCCCTTTTCACCTTTTTTTGTTGTATTTCAAGAGTTTGCTATTTAGCTTAGTTAATGGTGATAGATTATGTAGATCCAATCATGTATGTTTCGTTAGTTTTGAAACGAAAGAGCATTGCGCTATACAATTATATTTCATTTACCGATTTTTTATTTGTTAAGTACCTACCTACTTTACACTGTTTTTTTATCGCATATTGTGTTTAATCGTGATTTTTTCTATATAATTTGAATAGTTTTTAAAGCTTTTATATAATAAATAATCTAAGCGTGCTCAACAGTGGGCGGATAGAGTTGACGATGATGACCAAAGGAGTAACGGCTAAATATAAATGATCAGGGTACGAATGTCCAATTTTACTTAGTAACGAGACACGTGATAATAATCGATGATAACCGATAAGCTTAAGCTTATAAGCTTGCCTATAAAGTTACAGTGCCACCAGAACTTAGCAATCAAACGCAAATTGTTCGACTTGAAATTAGGTGGCTTGTTTTAAAAAAGTACCTACACCTTGTGATGACTAAGCAAATGATTATTCAAAGAAAATAATCATAAAATTGATAATTGACGGCACCTTTTACCAGTAGGTATGGAACTGCCCGCATTAAATCTATCTTTATGATGTTTGAGTCTTTATCGATTTGTGTACATTAAAATGTGACCGAACATGACTCGATGCATGCTAAATCGATTCGAAAACGTTTAAAAATCGATCTATCATTTTTTGATAATAATCTGATCCATTTGCTTGAAGATAAATTATCTGACAATGTTATCGTCATATAAATTAATGGATAATAATTATAAAACTGGTATCTTTTGTTTTAATAAAATGATTACATTCTTTTTGTGTCGTAATTTCTTACTTTTGTACCTAATCTTTTTTATTATGTTGAATAAAATCTAAGTACCTACGTAGGTATCTATCTGTAATTATTACTAGCTGACCCGACAGACGTTGTCCTGTCAATGTCTCGTATGAGTCAAAATGAGTGACAGTAGTCAACTGTACAACCCGATTTTGAACATCTTTTCATTGCATTAATTAGGAGATTATTTTTTAATAAATTAAATAGATGGCGGGTTTATGTCGCACGTGCTATAAAATAGTATACGATACTCGCTGCGTAAGTCTATTAAATAAACGGCGCCGTGAAGTTATTAATATTAAATAACTTCACGCCGCCGTGTATTAATATACTACTTAGACAGCACGTATCGTAATGTACTATTTCCCAGTTTCATAAATTTTCCCGTGATAACGGGATAAATAGTATCCTATATCATTCTCCTGGTTCTCAGCTACCATCCTACCAATTTTCAGTCAAATCGTTCCAGCCGTTCTTGAGTTATAAAAAGTGTAACTAACACGACTTTCTTTTATGAATATAGATAATAATTATACTAATGTTGACATGCTGTTTCTTTTATGTCGCTAAAATCCGAGGGAGACAACAGACAAAATTAATACATATTCAGACTATTATTATAATATGCTACGTCGTTATACCACAAACAAAACGAATCTTTACAAATTATTTACACATTTAATTCTTCGTTTTTACATAAAAAATAATACTTTTTACAATATTTATCAACACCTAGCGAAGCACGTCGTCGATTTTGACATTATCCATATTATAGGTACATAATCGAGACTTCTAATAATAATAATATAATGTACTTAAAAGGAAATCACCAAATCTGCCGTTGAACCAATGGGCCTGCTGTATTTCGGAATATTTCCTATTAAAGAGCCACTTATTGTCGACAAAATATTTTCGGAGTCTCTTAGGTGGCCTAAGGAACTCCGAAAATATGAATGATTGTGGCATAAGGCCATAATTTAGGAGACGGGAGACTTATTGAAAGATATTCTAGTAGTAGTGTCTATGAATGCCGGTTTCCATTCGCAGCAGAATTTACTAGACATTTACTCGTATTATGTATTTTTCGGAGCACATTTCTTTGTAGGTACTTTATGATATAAAAATAACTCACACAGTACATATATGTTGGCCATGTCGTCTTTGAACTGCTAAAAATATGTTACTATCAAATTAGAAATTGAAAATCGTCTGAAATAGCTGATTTCATCTTGTCAAGGTTACTATTGTCTCGATGAAGTTACTATTGCCTTGATGAGGTTACTATTGCCTTGTTGAGGTTAATATTACCTTGATGAGGTTACTATTGCCTTGTTGAGGTTAATATTACCTTGTTGAGGTTACTATTGCCTTGTTGAGGTTAATATTACCTTGATGAGGTTACTATTGCCTTGTTGAGGTTAATATTACCTTGTTGAGGTTACTATTACCTTGTTGAGGTTAATATTCCCTTGTTGAGGTTACTATTACCTTGTTGAGGTTAATATGACCTTGATGAGGTTACTATTGCCTTGATGAGGTTAATGACTATCTCGTTTTGATAGCTGCACATTATTATGCTACATCTATTAACAATGTGAATTCAACATGTTGCTAGACCTATTTTTTCTATTTTTTATTACACAGTTACGGTGCACCTCTTCAATTGACAATGAATAACATCAATTTCTTATTGTAAGTATACCTACTATTACTTTAGTGCAAACATAATGTAGTGCATTAAAATTACAGCCATAGCTAAACAGTTAACTTAGAAAATGTATGATAGTAACTATGGTTGTACCATGGTTCAAATGTTAGTGGATGACTAAATAGTATGTCACATACATAAATATAGTAAAACAACATCACAGGCGTAAGAAATAAGGATTATTATAGTTTATAATGTGTCATGCCGTTTCGTTCATACATTTTGTATGGAACTACAAAATGTACGTACCCGATACGTCACACATTTTATATACTTAATATGACTAACTAAAATATAATTATTTGTTAGCTCAGAATCAAATTATGAGTAGCTAAAATCAATTAATATACAACCTAATTTCATCGAATCATTATAATACAATTAAAACACATATAATATAAATCTTGTCCCCTTTAAATAAGACACAAAATACATGTTCATAAATCTAAATTATATAATTTACCGAAGGGAAGCACAGTAACACAAATATAGTATATTTCAGGGCATACTTTGCATTCATTTTGGGGCACATTTCTTAAGGCTGCATGGCAAGTCTCTTTTACACTTTATTTTAGGAAGAGACGCATAGATCGTCTTATATTTATCGTGGTCGGTTCCGAAGCACTGATATAGTTCATGGAGTTTCCTTTTCCGCGAGATTCAGCCATGAATCAGCGAAAGAAAAGGAAACAAATTTTCTAACACAAACCAGATTCAGTTACTATTAATTTAATTATCATATTTTATGTTTTTAACCTTCTCTTCGTTTATGAGACGCGTTTGAATTGTAAAAGTGCAGGATAATAACTGATCTTAGTTTTTTGAGTTATTTATTTAGATATATTTTTTGCAACACTGCGCACGAGGTTTGGAACGTGCCTTAGGTAGAATTTACACGTGTTATCTAACGTGTCAAATCATTTGACGTCAGTGATGAATCGCTTGATATGCCGGCCCGGATCCGTTTTGCAATTTTCGGATCTTTTATGTTCTTGAAGATATCTTCAGGTTTGACGGCTGTCAACACATGACTGGTTTGATGAAAGATTGAACGTGTAATGTCTACTTTAAGTTGTTTTTATTTTGTAGCAACTACCGTCTTGTTTGGAATTGGAAGTTTAATAAGGAATTGTTGTCATTCCTTAAAATTTGAGTTATTCAGTAAACAATATGGTCTAGCCTCACAGCCTGTGAGGTCTTTAATGTTGTGTCTAACATCTATATTACCAGAATCCATGATTACAAATTAAAAGTGCCATTCAAAAGGCGTAGGTACGTTTAGAAAGTGATAGTTACTTGACTTGCTAGTAACACGACTACTTGTAATATCAACGTTATATTTTGATAGACATTTAACATTCTAAAGCGATGAAACCTTCGTTATTTTAACTAAAACATAAATTTACAAACATTAGGCACTGGGGTCATTATCACACATAATGTGAATCAAGCTTTAAAAATAATAAATTGCACCTTTCGTTGCACAAATACCAACAAATTCTATTGCATATTCGTCACACACCAATCTTGCGCTTTTGCCTTGCAATGTTATTGGCATAATTAGTGAAAAAGTATAAAAATACAGAACAGTCACGTTTTTTGACACTATGTTATTTTGTGTCCTGCCCCTTAATTCAAAACCCTTCGGTATCTCAGTTATCGATCGGTTCGGTTTCATATCGTTCGATTTGCTACATTTTCAATTCACAATAATCGAACTCGAATCGAACGTGACGTCATACCATACGAAAAAACTATGGCAACGCAATACAGAACGCATTTATCGAGCAGTTCTCGAACGTTCGATTATTTTCTTCGGATCATAGATGACATCCATTTGCCGAAATCTAACCGAATCCCAATGTCGATTGTTCTGAATAGCTCAACAATTTGACGTTCGATTCGTGAACGATACCGAACCAAATCGATTCGGTTCCTTGTCGGTAGGGTTCTGAATCACCTAGCTAGGTCATACTTAGGTATTGTCAACAGAGCCAAGCTTGTTGAAGTCTATTATCCTCGGTTGTTCGCCTAAATACAATGTCGAGTGTCTACTGTCTACAGCACTATCTTTTGTTTTATCAGATATGTACTTGACATACCTAGATATGCAGGTATAGCATATAATATAGTTTATACGAGCTTAGTATTACTTTTTAGTACTAACACGCACTTAAAACCACGTGTAAACGAACAATAAGCCCTAGTAAATCTGGGGCAAGTGAATAGAAAGCCGACATCAGTAGGTATGATTATAAAGTAAAGTATAATCTATCTGTAGCTATGTACCTACGTTCGTATCAATCTCAGATCATCAAATCTCAAAAACAACTGAGGATTTTGTTTTGGCTGATTCACGAGAAAGGTAATAAAGAAAATTCTAAATAAAATTCAAGTAGGTAATAATAAAATCCATAAATGTAATTCATGAATGTACCGCCGTAGACGCTCAGTGATACTGTGGTACCCGTGCAAAGCCGAAAAGCGCAATATTTTTTTGGCCATTTTTTCCTACTTTTACAAGTACTAACGACAAGCACTAAACTCGTGTAAACAGAGCATTGTGCAGTTTCGCTGTAAGTAGGTAGGTACTTCTTTTTGTAGACAAGATAACCTACGTCATGACGTGGGGTTTCACTGGTTTTATATCTTTTAAAGTGCCTTGTACTTATTGCGTTACTTATACCTACATCTATTTACGGGCTATTTTGCAAGTTCTTATTTAAGATATCGTAAAATTTTCACCATACTGTACAATTAGGTTATTTTTGGGTTCCAATTTCCAACTCTTACCCAAAAGATAGTGCCGTATACATATACATATAAATGCTCAACGTTACAAAATGAGATTGTCCTAAGCTTTAAACGATTAACAATATTGTCACTTACACATATAGAACCGAAGGGCGTTATTCGCCTGGCCCGATGAAAAGGGCGCTCACGGCGAACAATAGGAACACTAAACCACCGATTATTGTAACTGTGGAAGAGAAAAAACAAATGGTTAGTCTAACACATGATTACACAAATTTTAGTTGTTAAGTACGTACACAAATGTATTTATAAAGCCGTCTCCTGAGTTTGTTTTTACAAAACATTACATAAAAACCTTACACATATACGTTTGATTTCATACACAAGCTGTCTCCTGCAATTTGCGGCTGGTTGAAAATAAAACAAACCCAGCCCCCTCTTCACCATGCACCGCGGAAAACATGACACATTGTTTGCTCATAGACAAACGAAATCTTCTACCGTTTGCATAGACAAATGTGTAACGCCTCTATGATTTGACGTTTTTTTTGGTTTTTTTTTTTGTGCTGTTTTTGTTCCGTAAAAACACGCGCAGGAGACCCGGCTTAAAGTACACAATTTTTATTTATCTTTCGTAATCGGGTTGGTGCAACTCTGTACCCATAGTGATCAACAGCGACCGAAGCAAGGAACGATTGAAGTCCGCAAAAGTTTCGAGAATGTGCTTTGGTGCGGTTGCTTCGAACCCGGTGGGGTTCGATCCTCGGCCAGTAGGGCGAGCACGAACCTCTATCGAGAAAGTATTCTATACGTTAACTGTCAAATTTGTTTTAGATATTTTGAACAGTACTCCTACAATAGAGCAAGCAGGAACATTTTACCGGTTCGTATCGTTAACGTATCGATCAAGGTAACCGTTCGCGCACGCATCTTGTCGATATTGCAATTTGCAAGGCGCTGATCATATCTAAAACAAATTTGATAGTTGACGTATCGAATACTATCTCGATAGAGGTACCAGCTCGTCCTACGGGTTCGATGGCGTTCGGGTTACCGCCTACCGCTCGGCCACTTTAGTGTCCGATCGGCATTGGTAAAATCAAATATATTTTTGAACAAATGTCGCCATCGATCGCTATTTATCACTGCGAGATATGGTCACGTCGTGAGGTAGTCAAAAATAGGTACAACAGTACTTACTATCAGAGATCTTTATCATGAAAAATGCAATCTTTTTCGCAATAAGTTTGAAGCTATATAAATAATAAACACCTATCAAACATTGCGTTTTTTCAGACCAGTCTGACTGCTAGTCATACATAACCCCCCAACCCCCGCCCTTCCGGTACGACCCCCCTAAACCTGCAAAACCAAGGCTGAATATTCCACTCACCAGTTCTAACAGAGATCTTCTGGGCGACCATCCTGCCGCCTATCACAGCTAGACCCGTGCACAGCGCGTGCCCGAGCGACCCCCCCACCACGACCCCCACCGCGTCCTCCCTCGTGGCGAGGACCACGGTCGCCAGCTGCGACCGGTCGCCCCACTCCGCCAGGAACGTCAGGGACGCCGCTTGGAACAGCACCTTGAGGACGGCGTTTCTTCTCCGCCGCCTGTTCTCGGCTTGCCCTTGCTCCAGCATGTCTAGAGTCTCTTCTTTCTCTTCCTGTCGAAGGGGGGTTTGCATTTGAATGTGGAATGGTTTTGATTGTGTGGTTTAGGGGACTGTCGGCGCTCGATTGTCATGCGTACGGGTTTCAGATAGGGTGCAAGTTAGAAATACTGTTAAATTGACTATATAATAGTATATTGGAGTGGCGTTAGCCCTATATTTGCATGTTTTATTAGATTTTCGATCACGCAGTAGATCCTGACTCCCGAATCAGAACTGCGATTCTTTGTGTCAACGGAATCTGTAACTGCGTGGACCATAGTTCCACAATCTCCCAGATTTTGGCAAATACTTGTGGTTCCCAAAAGTACTTCCCTTTCGCGTGAATAGAAACCGCAATTTCGAGCTTCGCTATCGCTCCATAGAGGAATAGGATTACCTACTCTTCGCCAACACTACGCTGTGCTGACCGCTACCTGTATACGTCGGCATAACAGTATTTCTGGCTTATTTTGTAACTTTATTTGTAGAGTAATTACACATTGTTATTTAATAATGCTTTGAATGAACATGCCATTTGAAATCCGAATAAGCGTGACTGGTATTTTCAACTTCCTTTAGCGTATTTTATAGTTTACTTTTGTCTTAAGGTCATATAAATCTTAATGTAAAATTTACCTATTTGAAAAGCTTTTTCGGATTATAACTGACTAGATATTTTATGTGCTTATAAACAGTTTTACTATCTATGCTTATTAATTTAAAGTACATAATTACGTGCTAAGCATGTGACAGAAAAAGCTAAATCAAACATAAAATGATATGTCGCAAGATACATCAACTATAAATTGATTACAACGTTAACATCGAATTCCAACTTTATAATAATTAAATAAGTATCTACTAAATTTAAAATATTCCTAACTACATTTTTTTATTCTTCAGCTATAGGTAAGTACTTTCGATATTCGTCTGCAAAATATATTTGCCGTAAAATTAAGTTTAGGTGTTAGTTATAGTTTTATAGCTATTACGTATAAACGTTTGGTATAGGTGCAGAAATTAGGTACTATATAAATGGTAAAAGTAGGTATAAGTACCGTTGTAACCAGGTTGTAACTATTTTAGATTTTAGCAATTTCAGACAGCTCATAGTATTTTTTTTTTTGTATTATTTAGAGCACGGTCATAATCCTACTAATATTATAAACGCGAATGTTTGTAAGTATGGATGGATGGATGGATGGATGTTTGTTACTCTTTCACGTAAAAACTACTGAATGGATTTTGATGAAACTTTACAATAAAATAGCTTATACATCAGAATAACACATAGGCTACAATTCATAAAGATATATCGTATATTATCCAAACGCGGGTGAAACCGCGCGGCGCAGCGAGTATTAGAATATAGACACGAATAAAAACCTGATATATTGGCTACCGATACGCATTTAATTGATGTTTTATTGACTCTTCAGATAATATGTTCGCTTTGTTTCACTATATTATATACGTTCCGGGTATTTTCCATACAACCCAATCTAATGCCGTATTTAGAGAGTATACAATAGAAGATAAATAACGCAACCCTAATGACGTCTGGTGAGGCAAGGAAATACATTATACATTATTAAATATTTCAAAGAAAGTCGTTACGTTGCGTCACGATGTGCAAAAGAGCAATATTGTGTCCACAGAGCAATTTGAACACTCGAATAATACAATGAAATAATATTTTCTCTATAGAAACACAAAATCACAAAGTTACCTCTAGGTCATTTTCAAACATTTGCGTTTTAATTATTATTGTCTTGAATGGTATGGACTGAACTCGATAAAATTTGATTTTTCGATTATTTTTTTCATTGTATACTTACCAATATTTGTATTTATACGAGGTTTGAGTGCTGAAACCCGATAAGTGTGTAAAACTTAGTTCTGAGATAATCAATGTTAAATTTTCTTGGCATAAAAAAACTTGTTTCTCATACCAAATATGCGTAAACTTGTATTAAATTCGTAAGATTACACATTTGTATCATGTTTTCCACGATTTCTGGTACGTAGTAATATAACTTTTAATGTTATTGATGTAAAGTGAATTTGGCTATCACGCGGCGCCATCAATTTATTTCAATCACATGGGTAGTCAATCTATTGTTATTGATCAACCAACTAAGTTATCAATATTTCTCTAAAATCCATATAATATTGGGATTGATGTAAATGGAACGTAAATCATAATTATCTTACTAATATTATAAAGCCGAAAGTTTGTGAGTGTGTGTGTATGTGTGTATGTTTGTTACCTCTTCACGTTCAAACGGCTGGACCGATTTCGATAAAATTTGGTATAGGGGTAGATTGGACCTATGAGACGGACATAGGCTATCTTTTGTCTCAAAAAATAATCTCGAAGGGGATGAAATAGGGGTTGAAAGTTTGTATGGGGAATCCATAATTCTTCAAGTTAGGGATCTGAAAATTCTTATTTAGGCTTTTGGTAATAAATAAATAAATACGGGTTTCAGCTTTTTTGCAAAATCATCCCTAAAGGGGGGAGAGTGCGGGGAGGGGAGAAGAAGAAAGGCGGAGAGTGGGGGGAAAGGGGAGAGTGGGGGGGGAGTAGATGGTAGAGTGGGGGGAGAAGAGGGGAGAGTGGGGAGATAGAGAGGGGAGAGCAGGGAGAAAGAGGGGAGAGTGGGATGAGAAAGAGGGGAGAGTGGGGGAGAAAGAGGGGAGAGTGGGGAGAAAGAGAGGGGAGAGCAGGGAGAAAGAGGGGAGAGTGCAGGGAGAAAGAGGGGAGAGTGGGTTGAGAAAGAGGGGAGAGTGGGGGGAGAAAGAGGGGAGAGTGGGGAGAAAGAGGCGGGTGGGGAGAACGAGGGGAGTGGGGAGAAAGAGAGGGGAGTGGGGAGAAAGAGAGGGGATAGCGGGGAGAAAGAGAGGAGAGTGGGGGACAAAGAGGGGATAGTGGAGGGAGAAACAAAGGAGAGTGGGGGGAGAAACAGGGGAGAATGGGATGAGATAGAGGGTAGAGTGGGCGAAAGAGAAGGGAGAGTGGGGGGTTAAAGAGGGTAGAGTGGGGAGAAAGAGAGGGGAGAGCGGGGAGAAAGAGGGGAGAGTGGGGGAAAGAGAGGGGAAAGCGGGGGGAGACAGAGGGGACAGTGGGGTGAGAATGAGGTAAGAGTGGGGTAATAATAAGAGTAGAGTGGAAAAAGGGGAGAGTGGGGGGAGAAAGAGGGAGAGTGGGGGAGAAAGAGGGTAGTGTGGGGGGAGAAAGAGTGGAAAGTGGGGGAGAAAGAGGGGGAGAGTGGGGGTATAAGTAGGGGAGAGCGGGGGAAAATAGGGGAGTAGAGGAAGAGGGGAGCGTGGGGGGAAATAGGGGAGAGGGGAAGAGGGGAGAGTGGGGGGAGAGAGAATTTGGTTCGCAGATAGGTTATCTTCTAATTTAGGACATAGGCTACGAACATATTATTAAGTCATCATCATAATCATCGCCGTTTTCTATCAATGCGATAAAAACTGTGAAAAACGGGTAGTTTTTCACAGTTTTCAATGTGCGTAAAATTTCGTATGTAGATAGGTTATCCCGCAACTTATGACTTAGGCTTTAATTCATCATCATCATCACCACCGTTTTGCATCAGTGCAATAAAAACTGACAAACTACCCCATTGGCATGAAATTTGGTATTTTTATAGCTTATATTATATTATTACCTTATACCCCAACTTACACATACACACTGGCCTAAAAACTGGGAAATAGTACCTTAATTCGCATAAAATGTATTATGCAGATAGTTTAGAGACACAATATAGGCTACAAATCATCATCATCACTGTATATTTGTCCATCATTGCGATAATAACTGTGAAAAACTACCTAACCTCTGTATTTTCTCTGACACAATGTTACAAGTCGTATCTAACATCCACCGCCCCATAGGTTTTATAATGTGAAACGCGGGTGACACCGCGGGGCGCAGCTAGTTATAAATAAACTTATATTTGCAGTTTTATCTTAAATCTAGTACTGCGTAAAGATGTAAAACTAATATTTTTAAATAAATAAGACTGGTGTCTTCACATTAATAAATAGGTAGGTATCGGTATCATTGCAATACATTTACATCTTGCTAGATAACTAATAAACAATATAGCTTGCATTCGTTTAGTAATAGTGAAGTGTCGCGTGTATCAGTTCAACTGTCGTGCAAAGCAATGTGTCATTCTTATAATATGGACAAACGGGTTTGTTCAACAATTATAACTAAACTTTGCTTCCAAAAAAATAGAGTTTAGATCCGTCTACAATACTTTCCATTATTACTGCATTTTAATTTTTACTGTCAAGCTATCTTAATAATTTCTAAAGCCAGTGTTACACAATCAAACACCACAATCGCGCAACGATTTGATGGTGTAACGCTCGCCTTACGCACGATAGTACAAACAAATGCTGAATTCCTTTGTACTCATACAAATTACTATAAAGCCGTCAATAAGCTTTTGGATTACAAAGAGAATGATATGATTTGTGCGAAACGGAACGTAAAAAGCTAGGCTAAAAGAAAAAAAACTATGGTGTCATTCGTACTGCCAGGCATAATGACGTAAGTTCACCCTCAGCGGTTCTGACTGTGTAGAGGGGCCCGCACGGGCCTCCTCTGGGGTCCCCGGGGGGCTAGGCTCTACCGGCTGCGAGGGCCCCGGCGTCTGAGACCTCGACGACGCCGCAGACCCTTCAGGAGACTTCTGCTTTTTTGGAGAAGATTCCTGTGTTTACAACTTTGGAGATCAACTTTTTCAAACTGGCAACACTCAGAGTTCTTACTTCAAATCCCCTTCCCCTTCTTTTTTTTATTTTGTGCCAGTCGCCGAGACTACAACCAAAAACGAAAGGAATTCAACATTTGCAATTCTATGTTTGAATAGTTTTAAGACTACACAATTATTTTAATTATCGTGACGTATTCCTGTATCTTATCTATAGTAATTAGATACCTGAGCGGTGGGTGAGATTCTGAAAAACTTTATTATACGATTATTCGGCTCAAATCGGCCTTTATACTTACCATTTTGCACGACCTACATTGAAATAAAAACAAATAAAAATATCTACTTGTGATCACAGTTTATGTGAATTGTACTTCCGAATCTAGTTTAGAGATATTTTATCTGTAAGTATTTAGGATAAAAAAGGAGTGTCAACGCCCGATATAAGAAATAAAATTAGAACTCATAATAATTATACAAATAACATAATATGATAAAAAAACAACATTACGCTATTTTAACTATTCTCATTGAGAAATATGCTTTCAGAATTAGGTACCTAAGTCATGCTTTCAAAAACATACAACCTCAAACATATTTTATTCATTAAAATTATACCTAATAACCAAAATAAAAGAAATAATTAATTGTCAGTACTAATTAAATAGCGTCGATACTTATAAATCAATGTTATCTAGTTTGTCGTCACGCTAGATTAAAATGTACCTAAGTAGTAAAAAGCCGCTTCATTGATAAGCAATGAAGAAAACACTGATTTCACAGATAAAGAGATGTTATTTATATATACCATATCTACAATATCATTCTTCTACTTAATAGACAACAATTTATTGAAAAGTTCGTTTCTATTCAGTAATATATTTTTACTAAAATCTTTGGATCGCACAGGACGACTAGTGCAGTGCCGCACAGGCATTGCCCAATGCTGGAAGTTATAAGTGGCACTGCAAGTTATATAGACAGATGTAACGTTTATAATCAAGCCAACAGATTCGAGCTATATCAGATAGTAGCAATAATAGCCTATTTAAAAAAGATTTACCAAGGGGAAGGAGATGACAATTTGATACTCCGTTGTACTATTTGCAACAAGATAATAGAATAGGTACATCTACTCTACAAAATCTGCAATAAGTTAAAACAGCTTTAACGCCAATTTATCGCCATACGTAACACCTTCTTCCATACACACCAAAATAAAACTCCTAATCCAGAAATAGACGCTCTGACGTCAATGTTACATTTCAGGGGCATCTACCAAATCAACAACCCAATGTCAGCCAACTCACCTGATCTTCCCTCCTCTTCAACTCGCTCTGGACTTCCTCCAGCTCCTCCTGCCCCTCATTGGGGTCCATCTTCCATCCGTCTCTCAGCATCTTCAGACCGAATATGGCAAATAGGGCTGCGCTGATATAATACGTGTACACTCTTGGTATCACTGTCGCCACCCAACCGAAGGCGGCTGACAGTATCGTCATGAAGACAAGGGCGGATATGGCTCCGGCGAACACTATGATCCGTGGGTGCTTCATGGCCATGATGGCGGCTATGAAGAAGGTCTTGTCGCCGAGCTCTGACACTATCACCACGGAGAGGGAAGCGAGGAAACCCTGCCAGAAGCTGCCTTGGATAGTCGCCCTCTGGAAAAAATATTGAAGGTGTATTAGGAAATTGTTGAATAGGTATACTAATGGTGAATTTTGATAGTCAGGGTGGCCGCTCTTTTAGACCCTTTCGACTGCATCTGTGATATTTACATGACCATCCCACGACCATCTCTATGAGGCATCAATACAAAAGTGGAATGTTGGATTTCACTCATGTTATCTCATCAATTTAGGCAAACTAGGTTTAGAGGACGGAATTTTCAAAATTAAAAACAAATGGCCTGTTTTTGAAGTCTATTTCGGGCGAATCAACCTATAACAATTTCGATAGGTGGACATCTCGTCTGTGGTCTGGCCAATTTTTGAGCCGGTGAGATACAGCCAAACATCTGGCTCGTTAGTCGCAACCACTTATTAGGCTATTTAACACACCAGTTCCTGTTCCCACACCTCTAATACTAGTATCACCTTAATTACCAGACATAACTAGTCGACAGAGTTATTAGGTACCATTTATTTACAAAATTGTTCAGTGAGTTAGTACCAGTCATAGTTAGTATTCTTTGCCAACAGCACAGTAGACAACTGCACTTACCTTCCGAGTTTATTATCATAATCTCAATAATAACTGTTACGTAACTTGTATAAACTAAAGTATAGTTCGAAACATAATAATTACTGAAACTGCACTGGGAATAGTTATCAACAGACGGATTCTTAGTGCATCGTTGAAAGCCTTGATGGAATAGGCCACTAGGTTTGTTATCCCCTCAAGTAAAAAAACTGTGGCTAAGTGTGTACCAGCAACAGTGCTGGAATGTCAGTACTGTTCTAGACTTCAGTGTGCTTAGTGTGTTTTGACAATTTCTTTACGTGCTCGGTCTTTTACGTTTCTTTACTTTTATTTATTTTTATTTTTGTTTATTTACATTTATTTCTTTACGTTTCGTTACGGTGCGTCAGTCAGTCAGTCACTAGATGGCGCTGCTCTTATTCCATACAATTTCAAGTTTACGCTAACCAGACCGAGCACGTAAAGAAATTGTCAAAACTCACACTAGGCACACTGATGTATACCACATCCGTCACTTAACACGAAGTGAGATAGTGTTCAATGAGTATATTTACTAATATTATCTCTGTCAAGAGGGTCTAAGTTTGATACTTGTCTATAAAGTAACAAAAGGATAACTTTCAGGCAAATTTTTGTAGATAAACTTACAATGCTCAAAGCATTTTTCGTGTATGAAAAACATTACCCTCTTTTAGGGGTAAAGAGGCCCATGATCGCAGCAAGATGATTACAAGAAGCTCATAAACTCCGTCTGGTAGTTACTTAGGTCTTAGGTAGACGACCTTAGACGCAGGAAAGATTAGAGATCTTAAATATAAACAAAATGGCGGAAGGAAGAATCGTCACCCGCAAAAAGCCTCGTTACCTTACAAATTAAAAACCATTATCTTTTTAGTGCAAGGCAATTAATTACTTTATGTTCTGTTTGCTCTTGACGAGTGTAACGTGTGTGTAGTAGAATTTATTTTACAGCTCTCTGTTTGAAAAAGTGTTTCTTAAAGAGTAATGCGTAAAGATAATTTTATTTGGACAAAGACCGCTAGCGCTCAGCTCAGTGTGTTAGTTACATGTAAGTTGGTACACAGAAATTAACGTGTCTATGTATAGGTAAATACACATACACAAATGCGCGTGTGCATGACATGGTTACCATCATACTATGCAAACAAATGTGATATACTAATATAGAATAATGTATTTGCATTAAAAGTGAATGCAATTCCAGATAGAGAACACAGAACAATACTGAATAGACGCCGTCTCGTCCCAACCAATACCCTTCAGATGAACACTAGAAACCTTCTAATATGCCTTTATAAATGTGATTTTATTTTTCGAGATACGCTCGCGTTGGACTCTATTACCCTCAGGACAATATAGTACCATGGAATCTCGGTAATGTTATAAAATGGTGATATTGGTGATGTCATCTAGCAACTCTTGGCTAGAAGGGCGAGATGAATGGTGGTGGGATATAAGGTAAGAGGTGTCTACTTGCTAGCACTCTTTGGCTGGAAGTGCTACCGGTAGTCAAAAGTGTTTCTCGCTCTAGCAAATGATTTTGGGCCACGAAGGGGAAAAGTAGAGTCGAGCCCTAAAAACCACTACCACGGAACCTTCTGGCAATCCACGCATCATTCTGACATGACATATGCCTCAAAGGTAATCAAGAGATTCGGCGACGAAAAGAATAATTTCTTACGGACCTTTCATCTGCTCCATCTAGCGTAGTCGAATGCAAAAATAAAACTCCCCAGAAAAAACTTCAAGGAGACATTTTATAGGTATCGAGCTCGAATTTAAATAATATTCGGCCGTAGTTTCAAGGTGGCCCCACTGTCCATAACTATTTTCGTCCGTTCATGTGTTAGTGTCCAATTTGGTTACTCTAGATTTAAGTGATAGGGGTGTAAAGAAAAGGTCGCGATCATAAATAACTAACCTAGTTATTCTATGACATGGGGTTCCACTGCCTGAAGACACATTGTGCGTTTTTTGTACCCACTGGATCTGATCCATTTCGGCGACAGTTGTCGTTCATTCGTTCATTCCCTTCTTTGTCAATATTCATAGCTCAGCTGACATAAAATATAGGTACATTATGGAGGATCATGCACTTGTTGCATGTATGGCTAGAAAGAGAATGAGCCGCTAGATATCGATATCAAGTAAGTCCATAGTAAATTCCCGTTGGTGTTCTTTAGTAATGGTTTACAATTTTCATAACAATTTTTAGATAATAATATAATTATCTTGTTTTAATTAAAAGATCGCGTGCGTCCCAGTCGACCAATACCGATCGACTATTCGTGTACGCAGGTAAGGCAGTTTAACTCAGAAGCATTACCTAGGTGAAGGTTATACAATTTTCCCCAACAGAAGCATGCTAATGGCTGGCACGTCTTAACTATGTAGTTTTTAATCTATGGCCAGGCAGTATCGAGTACACAACATCCTTTGAATTTAATTGGTACCCCGCAGAAGATTATGTAAACGAATGTTTGAGTCCCTACGGATAATATTTCACTTTTTAATTTTAGTATCGATTGGCCGTATCGATTTCTCGCATATTTATGTACGTATCAATGGCATTTTACCGAACGGCAATGCTCGCTTCTAGGCCTGGATTTTCCTTATATTATATTCTCAATGAAATACGTCTTATGAAATATATTTGTCTAGTATGGGTTATATAGTGGTTTAATTACTCCCATCCAACCTCCCAATCCACAACCACACCACCACGCCAGTGTACCGATTTTTTACAATGTGGCTTGCAGCAGTTGGATGTTTACTACAAAAGTATGGATTCTACTGGTCAAAATCATAACCCTCTTTTTTGCTTCGCCGTAATCGGGTAAAATCAATTCGTTGTGAAGATTTTCTTTCATTTTTCTGCGAGAAAATCCGTTATGAATCAGCACATGGTAAGGGCATTTCAGATGCAATCCATCAGTAATTTAGTTAATAATTTATCATATTTTATGTTATTAGGTACTATTTTAATATTTTCTTTGTTTATGAGACTTGAGCGGTTGACTTGTACCTAAGTGCTATTGCTAGTTTACTATTATACATTTTGGAGAAAAAAACAGCCCATGCTCGCTCAATGGGTTATATGGAACATAATCCACTTTGCTAACTCATTTGGGGTTGAGGAATGTCAAGTTCACATAAAACTTGGACTTATTGATCCACCTGAAGGTTAGACCTTGATAAGGAATAAAATTACGGACACCAATAGTGGCCAAGCTAAACCAAACCATACCTAAGCCATTACAGGCGGCACGCCCAAAACAAACTATTTTTAGCCAATCTTCAATGGCTATGATATGGGAACTTAATGAAACCTAACAGCAATAAAAAGACGCGTTTTTCTTTTATATCGATATTTCTACCATTAGGAGATTTGTTTTAGTTGAAATGGTTTTTGTAGCTCGACCAAAGTTTATTTTATCTTTCAACACCAAGCCACCAAGGTAAGTTGTCTAGCAACAAACGGTTTGTCGTCATAAACTGTCTCATGCATACAGATGCAATGCAAGACTGTTGCAAATGGGGGTGATTCATAAAACCTTGTTTAGACGCGGTGATTTACCTTTGTTAATATCAGTCAGTGTAGTGCCGTCGGGTTTAGTAAACACATAGAATGACGAAACACCAAAGTTGCACAAATACATAGGTAGAGATGATTGGAAAGACAAATTATTTCCGCTGTAGATACAATGATGACGTGAGAATGAGGGTTTTCAGGAATTAGAACTAGTAAGCTTTGGTACAAAAATGATGCTTATGAAGATAATGATGATGATGATGATGGATGGTGATGATTCTTCTTCTTCTTATTTAACCAGTGTTCCCTATCTTCAGCCAAAGCTCTGACTTCCTTATACGATGTGACATTTGTCTTTTCTTTTATCAGATCTGTGAATATCCTTCTGGGTCTGCCTCTTCCTCTCTTCCCGTCTACCTTCCCTTCTACGATGATTAAGGTAACGAAAATGATTATGACGAAATAATGAGAACAACGATCTTCGAGCACAGTTATGCTAAACTAGAATGTGAGAAGCTTTAGAAGGCTTTTCATTGGAATAAAGGGTCCCGAACATAACACATTAGAGCAGAAACACTTCGTACTGCCACTAAACAGTACTGCGTGCAGAATATTGCGAATCTTACTATATAAAATACTGTACTAAAAGTTGAGCATAATTACAAGTTTGAATACAAAAATTTCGGACAACAGTATACTTACAAAGATGAGCTGTACTGATACTTACTAGAAAATACTTAACACTCAATACCTACCTGTAGTACTTGTCATCTGGCATAAAAACTACGAAGACCTTGTGAAGTTCATTACACACATCCTATTGACCACCAAACTACGACATGTGAACAAGTTATTTCTAGCTTTAGCCATTATTCTCAAGTTTTTTTCAAATAACACACCGCCATAACGTACCTACTCCGTGTCACTTTTTGTTCATAGTTTGACTATACATTTAGTAAGTAACCAATAGCTGAAATAGACATAGTAAGTAAATACCATAATAATACCAAAAAGTGATTTAGAGCCGTCAACTTTTTCACTAGAAGCAATAAGGGTTAAAACCGCAACAAAATTCGCCCCCGTAGTCAACTCACCACCTTTCATTGAAATATTATTGTGTAGTAGGTAACTCGACCACTATTCTCATTATCCTACTATCCTACTAATATTATAAACGCGAAAGTTTGTGAGTATGGATGGATGTTTGTTACTCTTTCACGCAAAAACTACTAATTGGATTTTGATGAAACTTCACAATAATATAGCTTACATATCAGAATAACACATAGGCTACAATTCATAAAGATATAATATTGTATATTATCCAAACGCGGGTGAAACCGCGGGGCGCAGCTAGTACTCGATATGTGTAGTACAGTCGGAGAAACAAGTGTTACAAAAATTAAATGTTTGACTACAAAAACACTGTTACTGTGTCAGGTCACATTTTATAGTCAATAAAGAGTTATCCATCTCTATCTATCTATCGCTGCGAATCGTTTATCCATTCCATGTTTTTATCACCACTTTTTTTTGGGATGTTGACATTTATCAAAGCATAAGCTTTGGACCCTTACCGAGTGGTATTTTTTTTTATTAAATCGATTATTTTGATTCTACTAGTTCTGCCACAGCGTACTTAGTCATACCGACATAAAAAAAAGTATAGGGACTTTTTAACGACGGTGTACGATATGCAAACAGGTTATGCAAAGTTAACTAAATAAGCTACTGTATACTTATGCAAAAGTTGCGGCGGTAACTTTGGGATACTCTACGTGCCTACCTGCATCTGAATTTCTAACTTTAACTTCCAAAGGCCTGCTGCATCTATTGTCTCTATTGCACAGTACCTGTTATAGAATTAAAACGATTCTTATCGTACTTATACATATTACTTTATAACATACTTTTTTGAGAAAACTTGTTGTTGACAAATCTCATGTTAATAAGCTTAACAATTAACTATTATGACATTCTTGATTAATAAGCAATTATAAATCATCAAAATGACTCATTTAAAAACACGTTCAGTTTTTTTTTTCTTTTAATTTTAACTCTACCTGACCAAGTATTAAGTGACGATGTGGTCGAAAGTGATATTCATGCTCCGACTAGAATGGAAATGGCCCTCAAAGACCGCTGTACGAACACCTCGACAGGGATTTATGGATTTTCTTCTTTAGAATGGTAGCTAGCCAGGTGAGCATTGTACTACCACCAAGTTTGATACTTTTGATGTTATCCTTGATCGGAAGCTCTTGGTCACCTTTTGCGGTCGACTGGTATCGAACCTACGCCCTGCGACGCGATCCAAAGACGGAAACAACTGAGCTACCATCGCATCATCTAATATTTCTAATATTGTAGTCAAAAATATTAATCCCGGAGAATTCAAAATCAATGTAATAATACTAGTGAATAGATATCATCGCCGTATCTATTTCTATAAGCAGTGTCGTTAAACTATTACACAACATCGTGTCAACGGAACTGTGTCAACAATATTGGTAAACAAACAAACAAACAAACCTGCAACACTATGTCCATCAGCCACGTCCTGAAATCCGGCGCCGCGGTGGACACTTCTGGCATCATCGTCGTGGATGCCAGATCCATGTCCAGCCAATCCGTCGTATTCATCATTAAAAATAATATAAGGACGCGCACAGCACTCAATTATCCCACTTCAATTTTTTAAGTTGACCACACGGCGCGCGGCGAAGCGGTCGACTACTCGACTGTACATGTCACAACTCCATTTGAAACAATAAAAACTGATACAGTTATCAATTTATCATTTTAACATCAGATAGTGGAGTTTTAGATATTTTCGGTGCGATGTTCAGTGCGTTGCGTGTCGCGATGTCAGGCGACCGCGCGTCGCGTTGTACGCGGACTGACTGACGGACACAAGACAGAAGACATGCTATCAGTGAGTAGTTTTCAAGTAACTATGTTTGAATAGTAGCCAATTCTCTCACTATCAAAGGATATGAGACTTTATGCGCTAGACTAAATAGATTTTTAGTAGTGTTATCATATCAACATTTATACCTCTACTAGAAATTATTTTCAGTTCACATTTAGTTTTTGCATGGGCGTAATGACGTCCATCGTTATGAAGACTATTATCGCTATTGGTGGTTATTTATCAATAAAATCAACGACCACCAATCTTCCTGTTTATCTGAAAGACTGTAATTTCGTCATAAAATATGTTATGCCGGTTAGTATTTGGACCAAATCCCTCATTACAGATCCAATACTATGTTATTTAGGAAAAAACACATATAAGTAATTAGGTTTCTAGATGTCTAAAACGAAAATAATGTACGCATAGAATTAATGCACGATTGTAACTAGTGTTGTCAAAAGATTTTGAATCAGAATTTTTATATTAATTTTTTTTAAAGCAGACGCTGAGTTAGCGATATGTTTGGGACACTGTTATCACTGAAAAGTAGTCTATAGAGATGTTCATTTTATTATCTTCACTAAGAGTATGGCGGATAAGATAACTTTTGGATCGAAACAGAACAATTCAGTACTTATTGAACGAAATAAATAGAAAAAATAGCGCAACTTGATAATCAGCCAGTATTGCAGCATTAGCCATGGCTGTTTGAAATTATTTCACAGTTGATTGGATTGTCCGACGATAATTGCGAAATTTTCGGCTTTTCTCTCGTCGATCACGTTTCTACGGATCGTGAGAAATTAAGAGCATCATCGTCATTGACCGCTCAACCCATTCAAGGCTTGTCTCTCCTTCTTTTTATGCCAATCATCCAAGCCAATAATTTGCCAGGACTTTCCTATAAACTTTGTGTTGTCTTTTCTATAAGACTGATACTAAGTATTTATTAGTATTGACATGTTAAATTACTTAAACCCAGAATCGTAAGGTGTCAACGAAGTCATCATAATTTATAAGATTTGTCACCCGTGTTTATCTATTATTTAAAGTTTACATTGAGGCCACGGCCATGCGTTAACTTGTGCGCTTTGTAACTAAACGATGTTTAAGTTAATAAGTATTATATGCTTTAGACACATGAGCACAAAGGCTATTTTTAAAATGTGTAATCAGAAAATTATTACTGACTGCTAACCTGTTGTTTACATTCATAATAACATGTCTCACTAAAACCCCTAATCAAATACTTGACTTTGGAAACTATTCCTTGTCACACGGTCAGTAAATACTCGTATTTGCAGGTTCATAAACTGTCTGGACAACTCCTAATGAGAAAGTTTATCGTCCTGTTGGAAGTCCTAAGGCCACTTAAGGGCTTAATGAGGTGCTTTAAAATCTAGCCGCGGAGAACGCACGCTTTTCATGTCAATTACTGTCGTATATAATTTCCATCTCTGGGACTTCGTAATAGCATGGATAGTTTAGATTTCGTTGTTATTTAGGCTAGATAGAGGTGTGTTGAACGGCTTTCTCATAAGGTAACGTTGATAGTCGATTATAGTAGATGAGCTAGATATAATAGGGGAGGGGTAGATATAGTAAGGGTCCAGTGACGAGATAAACTAGTAGAGGTGCTAGATATAATAGGGAAAGGGGTAGATAGGTATAGTAAGGGTCCAGTGACGAAATAAAGACACGTAAATCATAATAGATCTGAGTAATGAAAGTTACACCGGTTTATAAAATATAATTATGCTACTGATAATTTTACATACAATAATACATTTGGAGTCGTTAGCTGATAATTATTACATCAAATACTTAACTGTATCTACTAACAATTATAAATTGAGGAGCCATCTTATTTTTATTAAAGCGACCAGTTATAGTCAGGGCCTAAGGCTTAATTAATTCACTAACACGATAAGACTCCTAAATCTCATGCCAAGGATAACTTTCATACGAAAACCAGTTTAGGCCTCTATTTAGGAAAATCTTAGGATTAGTGAAAATGGGCGTAAAAAGAAAAACTGTAGGTAAGTAGGTAGCTAAACAGAAAAAAAGTTATGGAATAGGAAATACTTCCAGCTTCATAGTTGATTTTTATCTCTATAAATATGTGATATTATGTGATTGAGTGTGTTTTTTGTTTATCTGGATGTGTGTCTGTGTTTGGTCAACACATTTCCTCTCATTTACTCTACAACGATTACTATAATATCAATATGATCAACAACACAATTATTTTAAGTTATTTTTAACTAGTAAACTTTACGACTAAAAACCCAAGGCCAGACAAGAAAATTAACATAAATATTATGTAGTTTTAGATTTTTGTCCTATTTTTTTATTATTTAACGTTGCAACTTCACCGGTAGTTTACGGTAACATTTGACTCAAGGTATTACCAAGCTAAAGGCTCACAAAAAGATTAGATAACCTTCCGTGACGACCGGTCGTGCTTATTATCATCAAATCTTGTCCTTCTTCGATTGTCTTGGAGCAATCAATTCACTGCTAAGTGCTAACACAAAATAACTAGGACAATCTAGGAGAGATTATTTATGTGAAACCGTGACTTCAAAACAATGCAAGTAAGTCGGTACTTGAAATTCAACAATTGTCTTGGAAATAGATAATAATAAAAATGTATATCGTGTTGCGGTTTTAAGGCATATTCGACTCTTACATGATGTAAGCGCTAATAGGTACCTACCTAAGTATAATGACTAATATTTCGCCAAATAGAAGAATAATCACAAAAATAAGTTTGAGTATGTGGGTTATGTTTATGTTGTGTTAATTTTTAGTCAGAAAAGACACAGTAAATAGTATTGTCATAAAGAAGCGGTGTTATCACAGTAACTAAGTAGGTACAGATAAATATTTCTTAATGAAGCATTGTTATCATAGTAACTAAGTAAGTAGTTATAAGAGATAATTTCGGGTTTTTCTTTACAGTTAAAAGTGTCATTGTTTTACAGTGCCATCTAGCGAAAATCCATCGAACTTCCATCACAACTATTCTTTGTAAAACTTGAGTTTGAGTATTAGAAAAGGTGATAAGCTAAACATGCTGACAATTAGTTTGTATTTTAATTTATTCTCCAGACTATAGCTAATAAATTATGAGAATTTTAAGAATGCAATATGCTTATTTATAGTGTTATAATGGAGAAAATGTATATACTTTCAAGAGTTTTTACTCATTAATTTGTAGTTACTTGAGATAGCCTATGGTGTCATAATTAGTCCAGCCGCGCTAGGGCACGATAAGAACCGGGTGAGGATGACTGCTTAACAATTTCTAACATGCCTTTCTAAACACGGAGCGATGGAAATTCATAAATAAATGTTATTAAATACCTATTTGCATCACAGGCACTAAGCTGTGATTTTGAAATCAATGTCATTGACTTGTAAAGTGTGTCTATTGTAACTGCCTATTACTGAAACTGGGCTTTTGAAACTTCGATCCCCTAACTTCATAGCGATAATGCTGCCTTACTTGTCTTATAGCCGGTTTCTCGAGTTTTATAGGTCTACCTTACTTGTCTTTTAGGCGGTTTCTCGAATTATTAACTTAAGGGTATTCGTTGCTTGATTAGTCCTCAGATACAGACAACAATAGACACCGTAAATGTTAAATCATTCCGAATCCTATGTCATACCTCGGTAGTGGTAGTTATTGAAGGTGACGATGGTTGTATCGGAGCATGACCCTGGGCTGCAGACAGGGCCCATGACGCTGCAAGCACACCGGCAGCCAAGCAGATGCTTCTTTTCTTCAGCATATTGACTCTGGACACAAAAAAATTGCATAATCAATTTATGTTGACGAGTAAAGCTCGTCAGATAGATCAACACTTTATTGAGTAACTATATTCTAGTCTAGGCAACCAAGATGCATTGTCAACCACAGACATCTTCACCACGTCTTCAGGGAGGACAGGGTAAGAATGCTTATTTGGCAAGCAACCAAGCATTTATGCAGCATAATATTTATAACATACATTTACAAGTGTATGTGTATATAAGTAATTTTGATGCACACAATACACTCTCAAGTGCAGTTATAAAGTTAGCATGGTCAAAGGACTCAAGATAATCATGAATAGAGCGCATTTAGTTAATGAATAACGGTACAATGCTTAAGATAAGCTATTCAAACAATAACTAGTTATAAATGGACTATGTATGACCAATAAAGAGAATAAATCTAGCAATAGGTAGGTAGGTACGTTCAGTAGAGATAACAAAAGTATAATAAATTGAGTTCTTAACTTATACAAAATAACTAGCAGTGTAGCAAATTTAGCACTTATGTGGTATGGTAAGATAGGTACCTACTGAAGCTAAGCAAAAAAAATCTTGGATAGCATAATTATGAATATCATCAGATATTAGACATTTGATACATACTACCTACTATTTATCAGTTTTCTAAATAGGTGCATGTATGTACCACTTGCTATTTTTAAAAAGCCCCTAACACAAAAACATACCAGTATAATAGGTAGAACTAATTGACCAGAAAATTACTTCATACTTGTTTTATCAACACATCAGTTAGGTACCTACATACTGAATGTATTTAAATGTAGTGGTATTTCCAGGCTATATACAACACATCATTTATTGAAAGAATTCGCCCGAGAATTGTTTTTCAGTCTAAAACAACGTCACCGTTTTCATGAAGTGAGCGGATCTCCTCTCTCAATCTCGGCATTCTCGGCTAACTCAGCCTTACAATAAAATTCACTTACACGTATAGTCTTTCTCGTTATGAAAGTATCAAAGAAACAGCCCGAAGAATTGCTGTTTTCATCACACGTTTAAAAGTTCCTGTTTTAAAGCTTTTGCGATCCTAGAGCCACATTTTTATTTTAGAATAAAAATTGAAACTTTCGTTTTCTAGTTTCATTGACGTGACGGAAGAGGAGAAGACGGAACGAAACGAAATCAAGCAAGCCAGCGCCGGCTGAGACTAAATACACGCAGTAGCACAGATAAAAAAAAGAATGAAGTTAAATAGTAATAATAATAATATCATAGGCAAAAAACCACTACGTAACCCCATGAATAGGAACTTTAAAATTTTATTATCTGGATAATACTTCATTCAGCGCTAGGAGTATTTTGTTCTGTGGACTATAGTACCGCTACCGACTGACACCAGTGGTGCCAGATTAGGCAGATTATCGCTATTTAGGCTATATCAAGGGGCAAAAAATACAATCGACCACAAGTAGCCATTCAAGCTACCTAGAAAACAAAAACGGGCGATTTGGGATAAGTACTTCAAGATTACCCCAAGTATGGATTTAGTAATTTCTTGATAAGTATAAATAAATGCTTGTAACTAAACTTAATATTATAAATGCACGTCAACCTTTCGTTCCTCATGTTTTTTCCGTACTGCTTGCTTTCTTCTAGTTAGGTACATCCACTATTTATAGGAGTGAGATATGCATATTGCATAGACAAACGCGTATGAAAACGAGAAAACAATCTTTCTACTATTCTACGGCCCGCCAAAATTAAGTGACACCTCGCTGGGATGCAATTGCCTAGAGCCCTAGAGCGCGGTGGTGCCCCGCAATGAGATGTTACGAATCCAGTGAGTCATTATATATATATTGTATTATTAGTATGTATGTTTAGTATATTAAGTTTATATATTATGTTACTATGTATTTATGTTTATAATTACCAACTTGTTTATTTATTTACTTAAATGAAAAACCACCGTCCGATCTTCTCGTTACTCCTCTCCATGCATGGTTGTCTGGAAGAGATCGCTCTGAGCGATAAGACCGCCCATTGTGACACTAATTGTTAAATCTGTTTTGTTCTAGTTTTAAGTTACTTTTGTACTGTGGTGTCTCAATAAAGAATTATCTATCTATATATCTATCTATCAATTTGATATGTCCGGGTGATATCTCATTCTGTCTCTTTTCGCGTTTTCTCTTTATTTGGCCTAAAAACATAGGCTACTTAGCTCAAGATGTAAGGCGAAATTGGGCTACTTGTCAAAATAAATATTTAGGCTACTTGATACCTAGGCAAAATAAAGCTAATTGAGTTTGCTGATATGGCAACCCTGTCACATCTCACACATAGATATCGATACGTCGTCTGCTGACAGTGTTTCCAGTTTGGTGATTTTGTCGCTAGATTTAGTGATTTTTATTGGCTACATGGTGAAATTTTGGAAAAGATATCACTAGAAAAATATCTGGTGATTTTTAATGATATTTTTAAAATCTGGGGTAATTAGAGAAAACAAAATGGCAACCCTATTTGCCCGCCCTTGAAGACGGGAATCCCCACGCCAGAGTGTAGACCACCCACCTACTCGTAATGAAATAAATAGTGCTATCCTTTTTTTCTAAATATTGGTGATGCTCGTGGAATTCCCATTCCATACCAAGACACGTATGCATTGTTTTGTTTGTGTAAGTGTAGTCAGTTGTTCTCTTCGGTACCTAACGAATGTATCAGAATTATTAATTTATTATAAAGTTATATTGAAGTTCTAATTTGTGAAATAACTACTATGGATGTGCCGGTGAAAAAAAAGACTGTTTATCCTCAAAAATATCGAAAAGAATTGGAAACCCAAGAAGAATTTAAAATGTGGTTACGGCCTGTGTCAAATGATCCTACTAAAGCTTTTTGTAAGTTTTGTCATACTGAAGTTTATGCTAGAATTGGTGAAACACAAAGAAACGAAGAAACATAAGGAAAAATATCGATTTCTAACCTAACGTTTTGATTTACTTATCATAAGCAAAATTGTTTTTAAATTCTTAAGTTGCTTTTTAAGTTGTCACTAAGATTAATAATTATTATTCTTACGATTAAAATTATGTTTCTTAACAAATAACTTGTAATTTTATTTAATACTTAACCCTTGATAAAAATAGTTCTTTAGTGAATTTTGGAGATTTTTTTATGAAGAAAGCTAGAGATATTTTTTTATTTAGCTGAAGATTTTTTTTTCTGTGAGCTGGCAACACTGTCTGCTGACTGACACGTCTCCCGTTGGTGTTGTTTGTAGTTTCAAGTTTGTAGGTAGTTACTTTGTTTTGTATCAGTTTCATGTAATCAAGTAAAAACATTTGTTTTGTTTGCACTTTGCAGATGGCCATCACAGAAAGGATACTATTATAATATTATAATATCAATACCACCCTTATTCTCACAGTACCTACCTACATTATTTCGGAAGATTACCATGTTGACCCTTTCGTAAAAAATCGTGAGCTATACATAACCTATTGGTTGTTGCAAAGCCAGTTTGCATGTTTTATAGGGTATGCGTGCAGGCAGGTACCTATAGTTTGCATACCATAACATGCATAATTATTGCTATGGAAGCAGTTTATTTCAACTTTACTGCGGGTTCAAAAAATCTTGATGTGTTATTAGGTAGGTACCTATTACTTGCTTGGATAAAAACAATATTCAATGGACTGTAAGACCATCCATGTGCTGGTCTTCTGCAAGACATTGCAAAAGGCCAGCCTAATATAACAAAATTTACATTGTGTACATATTACAATGTGGCAGTATATTATGTAGGTACCTGCAGTGGGTTATTAGCAGTTGGTATACTAAGTAATTTTGTTTGTGTGAATATTATTTGTGTTTGTTGATTAAAACATTATAATAATATGTTTGTTTTGTCAATAATAATATCTAAAATTTAGATTCTAAATGGTATGTAGGTACATATGTTATACCTACTTCATTTATTTATTATAATATTTATTGCATGCATTTCACTTGGTGTATGTATGTATGTTTATGATAATAAGGGACAAATTATTATGACTGTGTAACTCCGCCACATAAATGTTAATATAATTTAACATTTATGACTCCGGTTCTAAGCGCGGGTTAAGGAGGAAGGTACAGTATCTAATAATTAAAACACAGTTTTAGTAGGTACCTACCTAACTAATTGTTTGTGAATATATTTTGCAGCCAACTAGTTTACTTACTACTCCTTGATTACAAAGATTAGTTATCAGATTGTTTATTTTGATATGATACTGCAATAAAATTTAAATTATGCACCTACTTGTGAAAAAATTGTTTTATTTCTGAAAACTGCTCACATAATGTGTCCGGTTTTTTTAATATTTTTAGTGTTAAGTATAATCTACTCCTCTGTAAACCCAGAAATCCTGCACATGGTCTAGGGGATCTCCGAAATAAGCCTCTGCCATGACCTACCTCTCACCCTCCGCTCCCCTAGAATGGTAGGTCTGTGCATTTGTTTTTAAAACATTAGTTCATGTACGAAAATTGTAATAAACAAATTCGTGCTAGTTACATACACCATTTATAACTTCAGAACAGCTGGACTGATTATATTTTATGATGTTTGATTAGGTCAAAGTTGTTAAGTACGGGACTTACGGAATATGAAATTAAACGTACCTATGGTGTTGAGTGGAATGATCAATGAACTATAGGATAGGTAGGTAGGCACCTATTCTGGCAAACATCGCATCGCTTTCTTAAAATGTCGGTAGGTAAGTAAGTACATTATTTCAAAGTATCGATATGAGTACATAGGTATCGATACCATTATACCAGTAAAAGACAAATAGGTACCTATAATAGTACCGATATTTAGCTAAATATCGATAGCATTATCAGTATTTCCGTAGCAAACACCTATATTTTGGAAATATCGATATCAGTCCCTATCAGTAGGTAGGTAAACCCTTATTTAATTATACAGTAGGTAGGTCCTACCTACTTAGCCATTAAACATTTCAACTACGACGTCACAATAATTCAAATGATGATCAAAATATTATGATTGTTGTCAATAAGATGTTGTGTCAGCCTTACCTAATCTAAAAATGTATAAGATACATTTTTATTACAATTTATTACTATACCATACCTACCTATCTAGACAATTTATTAATATTCTTTGTAAGGAAAAATAAAACGCAAAAAAGATAGGTAGGTACCTACCTACCTACTACGTTTTCTTTCTTTATTTGCATTCATCGTGTACACATATACACTGTACACTATTTTATTATATATATACCACACGTAGCAAATTATCGTAAAGTTGTTAAGACTACAATAATAGTCTCTATTCCAATGTTGTTAGAGCTGCTGTTTTCTGACAAGAATGCTCTTATGTTGGTAATACGCCTTACTGCGTAAGAATAGCCAAAACAAACCATTATAAATGTCAAAAAAGTGCACACATGCATAAGACGTCAAACTAAATTACGCACACGTATGTAAATTTGCAGCATTTATCGTCTGTACCACAGGATATGTATATCATCCTAATGAGTAAGTGAGTGAACAAATGAACTCATATTCCATTTTTTCACTCATTTGCGGGATTCACATACACAATCCTGCAAGACCGAAATTGCACAGACAAAAAAATTGTGCAATTAAAAAAAAAAAATCTTGTGACTGTCAAAATTACTGAGTGAATCTAGCCCGTTCGGCCAGCGCCAGCCACCAACCAGCGAGCAGCGACGTGCACACTGTCGTACTGACAACGACAGTGACAATGACAACGACAACAAATACTATACCTACAAAGTGTCATTATGAAGGTCAGATTGGTAAATTAGGTACCTACCTACCATAGATGAAATATCACACGGACGGACTTGGCAATAGCGTACTACATAGTATATGTACATACCCGTAAGGGACAAAACTTTACTGCAATGTATAAATCGGAATAATGTAATACACGATAATTAGGTGTGAGGTTTAGTGTGTCCAATCCATCGTGAGACATTCACACTCTAAAATGTTATGATTGGTTTGCATCTGCAGTACAGTAACAAATTAGTGCATACGCCGACAAAGACAAAACATCATCGTAATATCCTAATTACTCCTTTGTCCATTTGTATACACTTGTCTCATTTCTTCCACAGATCTTGAGTGAAATGTTATGTGTGTTGGATGAATAATCTGAGTGCAAATAGGTAGGTACTACCTACTACCTACCTAGATAACTTTAAGTATGAAATGCAGAAACTATGCGAAGCCGAAACTAAAAAAAGTAATGTGTAATTGTAACACAGGCTAAACAGTAAAAAGCCGTAATTAAAAAGCCGAGTTGAAGTTGAAGTTGAAAAATAAAAATTAATTTGGTTTTGAGTTTTGAGTTTTGGCAGGAATCCGATAGTGAGACGTTGGTTTTGTATTATTTTCTCAAACTTGTGTTTCTTCGAGTGTTAATGTGTAATATTGGTGGAATATTAATCATTAAGTGTTCCTTAACGTGCACGAGTGCAGGCGAATGATATAAACTCAAAAAACGTGTCATTTCGCATTTTTACCAAAACTCCCAGGAAGTTTCAGTAAAGCATCCACTACTTTACTGAATCGTGACTTTGACGATGTAAATAATTGACTTGACTACTTGACCACGATTGCTATAATTGCTGTGACTTTCTTAATATGAAATTAAGAAATACTTAAATAATAAAATACTTGACACAGGCTATATGCACAAACCGTGCAAAGCCATAACTAAAACAAAAAAAAAATTGGTTTTGTATTTTGACAATCGACATTGACTTTTGTTTTGTATTTTTTATTTTTAGGTTAATTTTTGTAATGAGGTGTTTGTTTATTTGGATTTAGAGTCAATGAGTTGTGAAATAAAAATACTGAAGAAGATCAAAAATGCCACAAGACTATCGGAGATTTAACGGCCCAGAAGACAGCATTCCTTATCAGCGGTTCACAAAAACATACGTAAAGCCATACGATGAGCAGCTCGCCGAACTTCTGGACGACAACGAAAAGCGGGAAGAAGGGCGCGCACTGGACGAAGCCCGAAGCATGTGTATGTTTTGAATGTATTGAGGTGTTGGATGAGTTTTGTCTTGTGCCGGCTCTATTTTTATCTCTACTTACTCAACAATACTGATACGTACCAACTTCTTTATCGCCTTGTTTGCTTTCAACGATGCGATAGTAGGTACCGGTACTCCCTTTTGTAAGTGACGATAGGCACTGTACTTTCAAAGGAGCAATGCCACTGCATTTTCTGTAGGTAGCGTAGGTAACTAGGTACACTGCCATTGGTTCAAAGACTTCATAACAGACTTCCAGAAACCAGTACTGGGTTGTTGATCATCTAACTGTTGCATGTAGTACCCTGTTAACAAATGCATGAGTGTAAAAAGTCATTATTTGAATAAAACTCGAATTACATAGTTAAACCTAAATTTATAGTTGTTTTATATTTTGGGTGTCGTAGTGTCTTTTTTCGACACAAAAGCCTCCTCTTTCCAGTCTCTTCTTGATTGAGTTATTCTGTGCCATAGTGGACCTGCGATCTTAATGTCATCGGACCAATATTTTTTCGACTTCCTCTTTTCCTCTTTGTTTGGAACACTGTTATATCTCTATTCCATTTATTACTGTTCTTTGACATCATATGGCCTACCCATCTCCATTTAAGTTTTTTGGTTTTGACTGTATAATATGTAGGCCATTACATGTACAATCATTATTAAGCTTAGATCTTGTTACAGATGCTTGCACAGATATAGTGTCTCAAGCGAAGGGGTCTGCCTATGTGGAGTTGAATAATACAAAAGTAGTGTGCTCCGTATTTGACCCCAGAGAGATACCTCATCAGAATGAGTTCAGGTAGTACCAAACTTATTTTGTCCTAGCTGTACTGTGGTTTCATTGACGTTGACTATTAAAAATAAAAATAATAAAAGCTATCTGCTAGCAAAAGTCCAAACTCAGTCAGTGGAGGCTAGCACATGCTTGTAATGACAAACAAACAGTGAAAGTCCCGTCAAAACAATACCCTAAACTTAGAAGAAACCATGTCTTTTGCCAATATCAACATCAGCCCACTCAGTATTGTTTGAGATACCCACGTGTCTACATAATTGCCCCTATGTCCTTCAACTTGAGTCCGAGTGACTATGGTACATTCCACCAGAAACTTTTATAATTAAGTTTTAGTAAATTTTTTATTTTTTCAGCCAACTCGGTCAGATATTGTGTGAAGTAAAATTCGCGCCATATGCATGCAAAGGTGAACGCAGGTCCCCAGTCCCTGATGCTGAAGAAAAAGCACTCTCCGTAGCTCTGCGACAAGCCCTGGAGCCCTGTGTGTGCCGACACTTGTTTCCTAACTTCCAGGTGATTGGTTATCAAAAAAAATTGTGTCATAACAATAATGACTAAAGATGGATATAATATGTAGGCTGCAAGCTGAAATTCTTTGCCTGCATGACTGTGATATATCCAGTAGGAGTATTGTAAGGATTATTTTTTGTTACAGATTGATATCTTTGTGTACATCATAGAAAATGATGGAGCCTGTCTCGCTGCTGCTGTGAATTGCTCAGGCTTGGCCCTAACGGATGCAGCTGTCCCGATGTATGACATCATAACCTCTGTCTCTCTCTCCATAATTGGAGACAAAGTCTTTGTAGACCCCAACTACAAAGAAGAATCCTTGGCCATAACGAGCACAAACTCAAACAAAAATCACGGTACAATAACTATGTCTTTGTTACCAGAATTAAAGCAAATAACAGACTTCAGACAAGTCGGTTCCATGGATATGGAGTGTGTAACAAAATCATTAGAAATTTTAGAAAATCAATGTTATATGATTTTGCCGTATATACAGAAGGTGATCACAGGAAATGTAATTAAGAATATTGAACTGACTAAACTGTTGGAGCAAGAGGCTGAAAAGCAGGAAGAGCTTATAAAAGCTGGGATTGAAAATTGGCCAGCAGTAGAATCAAATGAGATTTGAGGTTTAATATTTGTTTTATTTTTTCCATTACCTATAGCTGCATAGGCACCTAATTTTTAACCCTTCACATAACCTTTAATTCTACAATAATTTAGGGTAAAACTGGACCCTATTACTAAGGCTCTGCAGTTAGTCTGTCACCAGGCTGTATCTCATGAACTGTGATATTTAGGCTGTTGAAATTTTCACAGATGATGTATTTCTGCAGCCACTATCAACAAGAACTACTAAAAAACAATAAAATAAATACATAAAGGACTCCCTTGCAACAAATGTAATTTTTCATCGTTTTTATAGATAATGGTATAGAACTCTTCATGCGCGAGTCTGACTCACACTTGGCCAGCTTTTTTGTTCCAATCTGCAATCAGTATCACTTTTACTATCAGATTTCTTGTGGGAGATTAATAATTGAAAGTATAATAATATGATGAAATATTACTGTTTTGCACATTTTGCAGAAATACCTGGCCTAGCATTATGTACCATGCTGTAATTTATCATCTTCACTACACAAATATTATTTACTGTTTAATGAAACAAAAGGTCACAAAACAAACTTATTATTGAATCACATAAAGTTACACACAGAATCACTTAGTCTTCAGGTTTTTCTGGCGGTGGACCGCACGGCTGCAGCATTCTTTCCATTAGATTGAATTTCACACGAGCTTTGGATTCGTTTTCCACTATAGCGAAGTAGCTGAGCAAGTCAGGATGACCCATGTAACTGCAGCATGAATCTCTCTGTTGGTTCGTCAACCACTCATACTTGGTGGTGTCAGCGTGTCCAGTACCGATGTACTTGCTCTGTAAATGTTCCAACTGGCTGTGGATGTTATATCTTTCGCCCATTTCGCTGAAAAGAACAAGATTAATGTTTTTTTAGGGTTATGATAATCTAATCTAAAAGCTAGGTAATTTATCTGGAACATCGGGATATCTACCTGCAAGTATTTATCCAGAACTATACACAATTACACAAAGGCGAACAAAATAACACGATTGGGCGCCGCCGGGCGGAAATAGATTATTCGTTTGTGTTGTGTGAGCACTGATAATTAAAAAAAAAAATTACGATTGCGACTAATTGCGAGCGAATTCAAAACAAATTACTAATGAGCTCGCTGACGCTAATAATTCACATTTCGCTAAACCAGTGTCTCCAGATTGAGTATGTGAAATTTCCCCAGATCAGGTATAATTTTTCCCCAAAATGATACCTTTTTCTAAAGTTTTCCCCAAAATCATTAATGTCCTTGTATTTTATTATTGTAGTTAGCTGCGCCCTGCGGTTTCACCCGCGTAAATTAGTTTTTCCGTTTTTTCCCAATGTTCCCGTGGGAGTATCGGAATAAAAGTATCATATTATACACCCAGTGGTCTAAGCTATCTATTAAATAAAGTCCCGTAAAAATCGGTCCAGCCGTTTCGGAAATTACCTAGTTAGAACTTTAGACAGATAGACAAAAAACAAAAAGAAATGTTCTACTATGGGTAACAGATATACTCTTATAAATTTCAAAATAAGTAAGTAGGTATTGCAGGTTGATAATACCTGACATTTCTAGACATGTTTCAACAAAAAGTACTATACAATTTAAATTTATATTTTTCGACCTCGCTCCTTGAACATACAATGGGCAGTGTTTAAATTTTCTGACCTATAATTTTATATAATTTTCTTAAAATATAGAACACTTTAAGAAACTTATTTGAATATTTTAGTTTTCCATGGAATAGTTATTTTATAAAACACATTTTAAAATTTAGCATGCTGATGCAATGATGACGATCATTAGCAGAATACCATACAGCACCGTTGCCACTGCGTGAGATTAAAAACCAAAAGATTTTTAATCTGTGAGATTTAATATTATTTGTGTTTTTTGTTTATCTTTTTGATAATTGGTTAATCTATAGACAGACACAGACACAGGTTTAACTTTTTTTGGATGGGGAAGGGCTATTCTAGAACACGGATGTATAATGACTTTAAAAAAATAGAAATGCCCATTACAATCATCTACACTAATATTATAAAGAGGAAAACTTTGTTTGTTTGGTTGTAATAAATAGGCTCTGAAACTACTGAAATGATTTGAAAAATGTATTCACTGTTGGAAAGCTATGCTATCCCCGGTTGACATAGGCTACCTTTTATCCCGTAAAAATTAATGGTTCCCGCGGGATAGTAGTTAACGCGGGTGAAACCGCGAGGTGTTTCTAGTAATCAATAATAAGCTTCAGTTGGAATGAAGTTAGTAAACATTTCATTCCATGACTAAAATAATAGTAAAGAAATGGCTGTTTGACTTGCCATTGGCAGCGGTGTGACGCGCGGTTACAGGCATGTTATAGAAAGAATAATGTTGGCAGCATTGTATTGTTTTACGCGTGCAATTTCAATTACGACACAGAACAAAATATTACCTAAAATATGTATTTATTACAAAACTGAATTAAAAATGTGTTCACATATCTCCCCAAACTTTCGCCAAAGTAAAATGCGTTCCCCAAAATTTTCCCCACAGTTTTCGTTCCCCCAAAAATTTCGCAAAAATTTTATTTTTCCCCAATATGGGGAAAAAAACCCCCAATCTGGAGACACTGCGCTAAACTCGCTCGGTAAGCCTCGGTAGAATGAACAATGAAGGTACGAAACTACGAACAACTCTAATGACAATTTTTTGAATTTGATTGACAGTAGGATAGGCTGACATTTGACAGTTTCCATTACCCACAGGTAAGACCGAAAGATTGAAAGAACGAATACTATCTATGGTTAATTCAATTTACGCTGATCAAAGGGACGCAGAATCCAGGCCTAATCCCAAACAAACAAAGAAGTTTGGCCCTGAGCCCGAGCAATGAGCATCTCTCAACGAGCATGGATGGATGTACTAGGTACCTCTCTGTATATTAGTGCATGATCTATGGTAGGTACCTACTTACTACCACGCCCACGCCCAGAATTAAAGGTTAGGTAGGTACCTACTATATGCGCCCAGAGCAAGGCGCCATTTTCAAAGCAAAGTTTGATCAATTTTTACATCTGACGTTTTACTTGCAATGTATATTAAAAATCATGGACAGCATTAAATTAGAAAGTTCAAAAGAAATTGAGATCAACTTACGTAAACAAGCAAAAAGGATCGTAAATAAGAAACATGCTGATGCAACCAAGAGACCAACGCACTTATTCATGCATGAAAAAAGCCTCACGGAAATTGTAAGACTACATATTTTTTGAAACCATCATTGAAAATACCTAAATTAGATATTATTATGTTTTTACGATTTTTTGATGATATGTAGGTATACCTACCTACCTAATCAAATAAGTTGAAAAAACTCGCCTTTCAACCTTTAGGTAGGTACCTACTCTGTTAAATACCTACCTACCTCAATTTAATTTCTAGCCTAAACCCAAAAACACGAACAATCTGGTTTACGCATACTACCACAACAATCTCATCTCGAAAATCGAGAATCTCGAACTGCTTTACAACGTTACCCACTTGCACCTCCAATGGAACAAGATAGACAAGATCTCGGGGCTAGAAACCCTTCACAACTTGAAGAAACTGTATCTAGGGAATAACCGCATCAGCGTCGTGGAGAACTTGGAAGGACTGAGGTATTTGGAGGAGCTTCACCTGGAGAAGCAGCACGTGGAGAGTTCTGATGGTCTTTGCTTCGATCCGAGGACTATAATAAACCTTGGGGTAGGTAGGCACTTACTTAAGCGGCTAGCTTTCGCATTAAGCCATACCTACGGTACTACACAAGCACGTTATTATCGGTCGATAATATCGCAGCAGTGTATAAGAACGCGCGCATCGTAAATTCGTAATACAAATATTATACTAAAATGAAATGAAATGAATATTATACTGAAACTGATGTCACAAAAACGCCTGCTATTTAATCGACTGATAATTTATTATTATTATCCTGTATATTTTATTAGAGGTATATGCCTCCTAGCCGTGATCCACTGCCTAACTAGGTGGTACCTATTTGGATTTTATTTTTGCAGGCTTCTCTGAGAATTCTGAATGTATCCGAAAATAAGATCACGGATCTAGGTTGGGTGAAGCCACTACGGCGTCTCGAGGTGCTCATCGCAAAGAAAAATCGACTGGAAGAATTACAGGTTAGTGTTATAGTGAAGACACAGAATATCCACCCTTCTAAAGCTTCTTATCTTCGCCTTGTTGAAATTGGTGGACTCTGCAACTGTTTTATAGAACCAATATTATTTCAGGTGGTAGCCGACGATCTGTGCACGTTGATAAGCTTAGTCGACGTAAACTTCATTGGCAACCCTATTACGAAGAAGCATCGCTACAAGGAGACTATCATTGCGAGGTGTTCTCAGCTCCGTAAGTACCTACACCATAATATTTTATCTATCATATTATTTTATGTAGAGTTTACATCATTAATATAACATTCTTGGTTTCTCATCTTTTCCCCCGAAGTCGCTCGCATTTTGACTTGGTTCATGCAGTTACATATTTGCATCTATGCTGGCGTGATGCTAAAGATTCAGCGTCACGCTCTAAAATAGCTGTCAGAGATGAGTTACCTATAATATCGTGCGTGACCACGATCAATGCAAGTGTAGTCAGAGATAATTTCAGTATTATATTATGCGTAAATCCTGTTTCTTTTTGGAACCCATTTTCCTGTTTCAGGGGTTCTCGACACGATAGTTATCCACAACAATTCCAAAGTGTTCCTGCAAAGCTTTGACAAGCACGTCCGTTTGCGTCAAATGCACCAAAAGAACAAGATTTCATACAACAAGCAGGGTGCGGAAGACTTTTTTGAGATCAATATGCTCCAGGGTCCGAGGACCATGAGTGCTTTCACCATCCCTGATTACTCTCAGAAGCCCAAGTGTAAGTAAAATTTAATTCTTTGATGGGCGCTAAGGCCTTAAAAACGATCAGGTAAAGTTTATTGAAGGGCTCATGTGAATATGATTTTCTTCTAGAATCCAAGATGCACGAGTAATTTGCATTTTTCTGAGTTTTTGGTTGTTTGGGGCAATATAGTGGGCCTTAGAAATGTTAACGTAAGTATAATTTACATGTCTAATCATAATTTACTTATCGTTTACAGTGACAGCAATAGATTCCACTTATAACTTCATGCCGCGTTCATTCTGGCGAGCCAACCCCACCCCATCGCCTCGTGAGGGCGTAGCGCCCCCAGTGGAGCCTCCGCCGCTGGCCAAGCAGCCCCCGCCTGCCGACGTGGATGGACCTCCCATCAAGGGAATACTGAAGAAACCAATGCCAATTAAATATATTTAGCTTATAAATAAATATTTTATTACTTACAACCCCCCATACGATATAAGTTATTGTCATAATCCCCACCAGCCAACATTCAAAACTTTGGTGGGGAAAACGCCAGACCTTTTTTGGAAATTGTCATAATCCCCACCAGTGGGGACGGCCTGGTGGGGATTATGACAATAAACCTACTAATAGACTCTTACTAATAGATTGCGGGATAGACCGATATTATAAATCTTTTTAATTTTATGGCAGTTATGTAAGTCATAGGACAGTCATTATCTAGGTAGCTACTTACCTACCTAGTGTATAGCCATATGTACTACCTACATACTTATAATTATTTTCTTATATATTTACAGGTGTACCTACCTATAGCAAAAGTAATAAATACATAATAGGTACTTATTAAATTTTGTAGTAGGTACATACATATTTTACATTGTATTTTGAGAAAACAAGATTTTGTTTTTGACTATGGCTATGGCCATTCTTAATTAAAGCTTTTTTTACTAAAAAATTTTAAATAGATTAGGTACCTAACTGAAGTGTTTTACATCAACTAGGTATGTACCTACTTATTACTAATGCAAAATGATAGTGTATAGTATAGTGTATAGATCGATAGAAACGCACAGATTTCTCATCCATTTCTCTCATTTCTTGATACTACGTCTATGTAAAAACGTCTTCTGACCCTGTCTTGAGTTGAGTCTTCCCGTATATATATTACTTTACTCTTTGGCCCTGTCTGTCTGCCTATCGATCGCCTGACATGACAGACGGGGACAGTCTGCTAGCTAGACACTGACAGACACCAGACAGCCGACAGCTTCATGATTTTGATTATTATATTCATGATCAGCCACTGATCAGCTGTTTGGTTTGTTATGTCAAGTTTTTTACGTCAAGTTATGAAACTTTTAGAGGTAGCGTACCACCTACAGAAATTTAATATTTTGTTTTGTTTACAATTTTATGAATGTGTATTTTTTTTCTCATGAAACAAACAATATGGAAACAATGTAAATCACCTTAAAAAACGATGGACGAAAACATTGCTGAAGCTTTCGACGTCCTCAATGAAGAGTCGTCAGGTATTTATCTCATGAATTTAAAACAAATCATAGAAAATAAATAACAACCTGTAAAGTTAACTGAAAATAACGAAAATATTTGTAGGTATAGTTACTTTGGAATACCTTGTATAATCAACTAAACTTACCTATATGTACCTATTGGTAATTTGACCAGACGATTGATTATACATCTTCGATTTACTGCAGTCATGTGAAAAAAGGATTTTGGCAACTACAAAAATAAGTGCAACCTCAACCAACTTTCCCTCAGTATCTACCTATTATATGAACCTATCAATCATAAAAAAACAATCAAGGTTTATCAATAAAATCGCCACATTTAAATTTACAGCGCAAAAAAAACAGGGTTTATCAATTAAATCGCCATATTTAAATTTACAGCGCTATATCTTGGTAGTTACGTAGCAGAAACCTGTGACATAGATCCGCTGGAGTTCCAACGGGATTATGTTAGTAAGAATATGCCCCTGATAATCCGAGGAGGCTGCTCTATGTGGCCCGCAGCACAGAAATGGAACTCTCAATACTTTAGGTAACTTACGTAATTAATATACATTATTATTAATGCCTGGTTTCTGAACCCCTTGTTAAGTTTGACCAACCAATATGTGTATTGCTGTCTTTGTCATTTGCTTAGTGGCAGACAGAGACAAAAGACTTATCGGTTGATTATAGTTAACTATTAGCCCAGGCTGGACACTCCTCACTCAAAAGGTAAGTACTCCAACCCACAGAAGAGAGAGAACACACTCAAATCTCATACAAAATCTCGATCATGCTATCTCGCTTTAATTGAGAGTATCGCTTCTTCTACTGTATTTATATAGATTAGTATTCTGTGATAGGGATTCAGAAACCCGGTATGAGTAGCATATTTGAAGGAAGAAAATGAGTCGAGTTTTTCCTCTATTTATCTATTTCAAGCCACAACTTCCCACTGCCTGCTGGGTATAACCCTTATGGTAGCACCACTGTTTCTCGTCCTGCATCAGAATAATGTTGTGTTTTCCTACAACAATTATGCATAATAAATTCTACAAACATTTTTATATAGCAGAAAACTTTATTACTTTCAGGGAGAAAATACCAAATAAAAAAGTGGCAGTGGCAATAACACCGAATGGTCTAGCCGATGGAATCACAGAAAAAGCAGGAGTCGACTATTTTGTAATGCCTTTTGAAGTTGAGATGACTATGACTGAGTTTCTGGATGCCTTGGAACTCAAAAGGTATGAAATTAGATTTTTGAATTATAGTTTTTAAGATAAGCAACCATTACACAAGAAATAAACTCAGGCAAAGCAATGTGAAGTTTCGTACCCACAATTCGGTACTCATGGTCTGTAGAATACAAATAAACACTTCTTTACATTAGACCGGTTCCTTTTCTTTCTCCTGGCAGCCAGTATTCTCTTCACGCATGGCAGTCATGACCTCCCAGTAGGAAGGTGGCAGCAGGTCGTCCCCGCAGTGGAAGTCCCTCCGATAGCCGAGTGCGACCGGCATCTCAACCGCGGCGTTGGCGCGCGGCACCGGCAGCCGCACCGTCACCCTCACGCGGTACTCCCGCGATATCACCTTGGAGTTCTGGATAGAGTACAACTGGGCAAGAGTCGGCAGTGCGCACGAGAACACCCCCACATTCCCTCCTGGCACCCCCGGCGATGTCGTCTTACACCCCTTCACTCTAACACACTTCTTCTTAGTGCGCCCGCAGTTAGCGGTGTAAGTTGTGTAGCAGAAGAGATCCGTCTTGACGGAAGGGATGGTCAATTTTGTGTCGTTGGTCAGCTTGTAGGTCAAGTGTACTGCCTCGCCGGGGGTCACGCAAGTCTTCGCCATCTCAGCTTTCAAATTGACCACGGACTTCCTACCGAAGAGCGTAAAGAGCGTCTTTTCGAAACCGACAATGACGGGCCCCTCGTCTGTCCCACCATACTTCGACGACGCTACGGAACCGCACACAGGGATCTTGGCGGTGAAAACTTTATTGAAACTGAATAGTTTCGTCTTTACTAACCTCAATTTTATCTTGTAAGCGATCGAGCCGGTCGCATCCTTGTACGATGACGGACTGTCTTCGGGTAGATAGAACTCGAAAGGAAATTCGTAGACGCCGTGCAGAGTGATGGTTTCGTTGGAACCTTTTAGATTGACGTGTCGGATGATGAAGAGCTCTGAGCCCCGGTAGGAAGTTGCGCTCGTACCGGAGCGTTCCGTCCAATAACATTTGCCTTTGCCGAGGAACCACAGGGCTACTTGTCGGTATTCCGTGGGCTTGTCGACGGTGTATTTCACTACGCCTGTGACCGCTCGGCCGGCCCTCTGCACACCTTCCCTAGGCTTGTTTATAAGTATTTGGCACGTCACGCCCATGTTGATTGCACCGGAGACTGTTGAATGAATACAAGTCGTAACTGCGTTGGTTGTGAAACAAAACAACGCGTGTATTATAATATTATCATTCCTAGTATTCCTACGAGTACCTACCTACTTACTTGCTGCGGGTTGCCAATGGACGGTAATTCCCCGATTTGCGGGGAACTGGACATCTGAGCGGGGAGAATGCAGGGAATAAAATCTAGTATTAATACAAGGAATTTACAGTAGAATTTTTAGGCACGTTTTATTTGTGGAACCCATTAATTCTGGGACGTTATATTTTGTGAATCCTATGCTAACGCTGACTTGTTTTGTGTGTGGAATCGTAGGTACGAAATGTTTGACTTTTTCTAACTAGGCTTACCTAACCTTATACAAAGCGACCGTTTTAAACATTTGTGATTTGATTTGTCAAACGAAGTTATGAAGTCAGATCACAGTGGGGATTCAAGGCTAGTGACTAAACTAAGTGTAGTAGGGGTTCTACAATTTTACATTGGCAGCACTGCAGTTTTCAAAATAATAAACAGACAGTGCGTCATTCTGGCTTCTGCTAATTGCTGTGCCTTGCTCAGTCAAGCAGCAGCCTAAAATTAGGTTTTGGATAGGCGGGATCGGATTCCCATCCACCATATCTTGACTTAAGACGAGGTGAGATAGTAGTCAAATGCAAGCCTATAAAGTACTAGCTCCGCCCCGCGGTTTCACCCGCGTTTGGATAATATAATATGATATATCTTTATGAATTGTAGCCTATGTGTTATTCTGATATGTAAGCTATATTATTGTGAAGTTTCATCAAAATCCATTCAATAGTTTTTACGTGAAAGAGTAACAAACATCCATCCATCCATCCATCCATCCATACCAAACTTTCGCGTTTATAATATTAGTAGGATTAAAAGAAACACCATTTTTAGAGATAATGAAATCCTATACATTCAGAAGCAAAACTCGAACCTCATTGAAGACTTTCCGGAGCTACTATCGGACATCGGCAAAGAGATAGCATTTGCTAGCAAGGCGTTCAACAAACAACCGGACGCCGTCAACTTCTGGATGGGGGACGCCCGAGCAGTTACTTCTAGTTAGTATTACCGTAGCCTTTATTTTATGTAACCTTGTTCTGATGTCCTCTTGGTCCGAGAGCCAGTAACAGATATATATGACCAAGTTCCTCTCAAGTGATAATTAGTAAAATGCATCAGAAAATCGAACCATAAAGCCTCGTGAACGTCAGCTAAGGCTCGGTGGGGGGGATGAGCGGTTGTAACCTCCCACGCTTGAAGAAAAAAAAAATACATTCACTCATTTCCTCTCGGCTAAAAATTTATCAAGTTATAGCTAACCCAATATCTCAACAAAAAAAAATAATCAGCTGGCTATAACATAGTGTATTGTTCGTCAGCTGATGTCTCGATCATGGAAAAAAAAATCTTCAATTTCAGTGATGTCCTCTCAAATAAAAATTTACCTGATGATAGCTTATATGTAACTATTGATAAATATATACGTCAGCTGGCTGTATCTAGGTGGAAAAATCGTCAGCTGATACTTTGAAGATCGTTACATAGAAGTTAGCCAGAAGCATTTACTGACTATTTAAAGGCATCAGCTGACCAGGTTTCCCTCGACTTACTGCTAGCTGATTTTTTTTATTTATCACAGAAGTATATTCAAAATCAGCTCACAAATTTTCATGCGGGAGGAAATGACGTCTCTTTAATTATTCGGCATAGCACTCCAATATGAGTGTTGAGGTGAAACAATTATTTCGTATCAATATTTTTTAAACTTATATGTATATAATCAAATAATTTTAAATATATTTCAATATTTAAATAATCAATTTGCTTAATATAAATTAACTAGTTACTCGATAAAAATATTTATTATAAAAAAATTATGAAAAATTACAATAAGAATGACAATGTTATTTAATCATTTTCATTTTCGCTTTGGCTTGAGTCATAATCATCTCTCTCTGATCCATTGTCCGAGTCGCTGTCAGAGCTGTCTGCTCTAATATTTTCATCGTCATCATCTGTACAAAAAAAAAATTAGAATGCGTATTTTACCATAAAATCATTAATTTGATAATAAAATGTTACCTTTTTCGGGCTGGATAGTTATTTCATCAATCGATGTTGGCAACTGACTTCCAAAGAACCAGGTGAAATTATATTTATTGTCGATTTCTTCCCAACCATAGTCTTCCGGATCATCAGAAGTTGGAACCTTCAAGTGTGCATTTGACCAAATTTGAGCAATGTAACATGCTCTTAAAAATTGCTGATATAGCTCTGATTTGCAAGGTGGTAGAGAAGAGCCATCAATACCTTTTTTGGTAACTTGAATGTCTCAGTATCCAAGAATTTATATGTTTTTTCAAACAATGCTACTCTTGCCTCATTGACCTGTTTCAGACGATTTAATCCATACATATGGCAAACAAACTCTTCTATTTTCTCAAAAATATTGTCTCTATCCTCTAATGATTTTGACATTAACAAGAATAATTAAAGAGACGTCATTCCCTCCCGCATGAAAATTTGTGAGCTGATTTTGAATATACTTCTGTGATAAATAAAAAAAATACAGCTAGCATTAAGTCGAGGGAAACCTGGTCAGCTGATGCCTTTAAATAGTCAGTAAATGCTTCTGGCTAACTTCTATATAACGACCTTCAAAGTATCAGCTGACGATTTTTCCACCTAGATACAGCCAGCTGACGTATATATTTATCAATAGTTACATATAAGCTATCATCAGGTAAATTTTTATTTGAGAGGACATCACTGAAATTGAAGATTTTTTTTTCCATGATCGAGACATCAGCTGACGAACAATACACTATGTTATAGCCAGCTGATTATTTTTTTTTGTTGAGATATTGGGTTAGCTATAACTTGATAAATTTTTAGCCGAGAGGAAATGAGTGAATGTATTTTTTTTTTCTTCAAGCGTGGGAGGTTACAACCGCTCATCCCCCCCACTGCGCCGCAGCTGACGGTCATAAGGCTTTATGATACTATTGTCTGATGCATATCACCAATTATCTATCGAGAAGAAATAATTAACCAAATTTTCACCTGGCTCTCGGACTATCTGTTTTGTTGGGAAAGATAAGTCTCTGCTTACACCAACGGGAAACTTACCTGGAAAAATTCTCACTTGTTTGCTGACTATTGAACTACTGAGATTTTTTTTCTCACTAGTTCGACGATCGAATAAATGATTAGAACTATATAGTGGTAACAAACGTATGTATGTTTATATGTAGGTGCTAGCTGCGCCCCGCGTTCTCTATTATTCCATAGGAATCCTTAATGTTTACGGAAGAAAAAGTATCCTATTAGAAACATTAGTCATTGAGTGTTCGTTAACGTGCACTGTGTGGTGTGGGCAAATGATAATAAAGCCAAAAACTTGTCGTTTCGCATATTTTCGAAACTCCCAGTAAGTTTCAGTGGAGCGTCCACCACTTTACTGAATCGTGACTATTTGAGACGCTCATTGCAACTTGTACTAGGTACTACTTGATTTGCTATAGTGAAAACATTAAATAAAATGCTTACGTGAAACATTACATGACACTGTAATTATTTTTTTCAGTGCACAAAGATCCGTACGAGAACATTTACTGTGTGATAGATGGCAAGAAGCAGTTCACTCTCATCCCCCCCACGGACCTCCCCTTCGTCCCCTACCAGCGATATCCTCAAGCCGAGTTCTCGAGACAGGGGGATAGCTGGGACATCGTGCCGGTGAAGCGGAAACATGGTGATGGTGATGGTGGTGATAAGCTGCCATGGATTTGTATAGGTGAGTTAAGAATGATAGAAATGTATACTACCTTTAATTTCTTTCGTTGGAATCTTAAACAGCAATATTCAAAATCCATACTAATATTAAAATGCGATAGTAGCTCTGTTTGTTTGTCAACTTTTCACGACTAAACGGCTGAACCGATTTACGCGCCATAAAACACTTTCGATCAAGTAACATTTCATTAGAAACATACTAAACACTTTTAATATTTCAGATCCTCTATCACCCGACCTAGTTAAGCACCCGGAATTCCTCAAGGCACACAAATACACGGTGGAACTGAACAAAGGCGACTGCCTATACCTGCCTAGCCTGTGGTTCCACCACGTCAGACAAAGCCACGGGTGCGTAGCAGTCAACTACTGGTACGACATGGAGTTCGACCTGAAATATTGCTATTTCAAAATGCTGGAGAAACTGTGCAATAAATATTAACAACACAAAGAAAGGCCAAGTCAAAAGTACCTACTTATAACCGGCTAGAGTGTATGAAGAGAATCGTTAAAGTTGAAGAAGCGAAGAGATGTTTTATGTCAGGATTTAATTAAGTATGTGGAAAGAATAGTCTCTGCTTACCCCAACAGGGAAAAGGCACGACTGAATGAGTGTATGTGTGTAAAGCCAATATTATCGATCGATAATAACGCTGGCGATTTTGCGATAACTGTTTTAGTACATTTTGTATAAGTATTGCGTCCGCTTACGCACCGTCGCGACAATTTATCGCCGCGACGCAAAACAAAACGGCGCACTCCGTGGACAGTCGGAATTATCGTAAAACGCTGCGATATTATCGATCGCCTTATAGATAGTTGAATTAACTGAGGAGTAAATACAGTGTTATCTCCATACGTTTTGACTATTAGCGAACATTGGCCCATCGTCGTGGATTTTAATTATTTTGCTATTTGTTTATAATACCACTACGTAAGAAAACAAACATTTTAATAATTTTAGCAAACAAAGTGAATATTTTTTGATTACTTATAACTTCGTGAAATATAGTCAGTAAATGTAAAAATCAGTCAATAAATATATACCTACAATGGTATGATTTAGGTATAATTGCCATTGTTTTTAGGATAAGTACTTATACAAATTATTTTTACTGTTAATAAAAACATTTAAATATGATACAAAACTGTTTAATTCTGGTCATAAAATAATCGTAACACAGATAATATAAACATGGTACCAAAGATCTGCAACTATTATTATTGAACATGAGGCCCCTACCAGTCGCACGCGCTGTAAATAAACCAATTACACAGATACACAAGTATTTACACACACACTGTATAGTGAAGTACAGATTTGTAAATAGATACATAAGAATCTCTGTTTGTACGAACCAATTCAATAACAATTTACGATGTAATAAAATCCAATGAGGGCCTAATAATTTATACATTTTTCTCCGCAACACCTAGGGTAACAGTCGTCCGTCTGTCGACGTCTGTCGTCGTCCATCCATATGTTACTTTTTATATGGAAATAAATAAATAAATAAATCCGCAAATAAATCCAATTTGTGTTGTTCAACACACAACAAATTGAGATGGCGTTGTACACGGTAGACTGAGTTAGTATTAGTACCTACTAGTAATCCTACTCCTACTACTTATACTTACTACAATAGTAGACCAAAGTATCCGTTACCATGATGTCCGGGTACACGTTAGACCGCGGCGCGTCCTGCACGCGCGTGCACACGCCGCGCGTGCTGCACGCGCCGACCGCGCCGCGCGTCACGCACGCCGCGCCCGCCGCCCACGCGCGCAGCGCCGCCGCCCGGCACCGCCCGCCGCTGCACACGGTGATGGTCACGTTCGCTGGTAGGCAGGAGTTTAGCCATACATAGGACTTAGGCTAAAAGTACGTAGAAAGCTAGTATGTTATTATAATCAGTGTTTTAACGTTTTGGCGATGAGGCGCCACTTGACTTTTTCTCTCGCGGCTGCTTTAAATAAACGCTAAATATAAATTAAATGATTTATTCATAAGAACTTTGGGTATCTAAATTATCAGTGTTTCAATTTCATCGCAGTTACCTCGGGAAGTTGATAATAAAAGGACATGCATATACATAGGACACATTGAACGAGACGAAAGTAAAGCTTTGCTGTACCTAACCTACTGCCAAAAACAATGTGCCAATATTTATCATGACTTCGGTACCTACCTACTAGTAACGTGATTGGTGCTCATTAAACTCAGTTTAGCACAACATTTCGAATAATTTTGGTGCAAGCCTAGTTCATTAGTCCTCAGGTGGTCCTTAGTAAAGTCCGTAAAGGTGTCAATAAAGAGTTATCAAGAACACTTTTTGGCGGAATTAAAGCTTCATAATATATTTATACTTCATTTTTTGAATATTATGGATTTGAACAAAGTAACGCCTGATTCTGTCAACTACGAGTATCTTAAAGAGTGATCTATCTATTCTAATAACTAACGTCCGACGTAATCGTCGCCGGGCCACTCCGCCGGCAGAGGAGTAGTCCGCTGTGCGTCCCGCGCGGCCCGCTCCGCGCCCACGCACTCGGCGCCTCGGCGGGCGCTCCGCACCAGACAGCAGACGCCGCACCTCCCGTGCTGCCCTAGAGTACCACCCTGGAAATAATCCTACTAATATTATAAACTAGGTGCGCCCCGCGGATCCACCCGCGTTTGGATAATACACGATATATCTTTATGATATTTTGTAGCCTGATATGTAAGCTATATTATTTTGAAGTTTCATCAAAATCCATTCAGCAGTTTTTGTGTGAAAGAGCAACAAACATACATACAAAATTTCGCGTTTATAATCAAGTAGCCTATGTCACCCGGGGATAGTGTAGCTTCCCAACAGTGAAATAATATTTCAAATCAGTTCAGTAGTTTCAGAGCCTATTAAATGCAAACAAACATACAAATCTTTCCTCTTTATAATATTAGTATTTTTCAAATCGGTTCAGTAGTTTCGGAGCCTATTCAATGCAAACAAACAAACAAATCTTTCCTCTTTATAATATTAGTATGGAAGTAGGAAGTTTAGGATGCGAAAGTTTGTAAGTGTGTGTTTGTTTGTCCTCTCTTCACAACGCAACGACCCAATTGCTCTTGATGAAATAGGATAAAATATTACTCCTTTATACTATACTTGGTTCCTGTGGGATGATAGTGAAAGCGGGTCAAAGTATAATATATAGCTACTTTAGTACATGGAATAGGGCGTAGAATACTTTTGATCTCTAAAAAATTTATGGTATTTGTGGGATTGTAACGCAGCACAGCTTTTCCAACACCACTGTCGGTGGTACAACAAGGAGTGTACCGGGGATCTGACGCACTGGCACTCCGTCAGGCCCAGCAGGGCGCACTCTGCCGCGTGGCAGCCCCCGCCCGGCAGGCACCTGCCGCCGAGCCTGCACCGACACCGCGCCGTGTCGTTGTGGCAAACACACTCATGGTTCTGAGTTTCGCAATCCTGTACATTATAATGAAATGAAATAACTTATTTTATTTATTTGAACAAGACTTGTGAAACAACTACAGTGGAAAAGGAGCACCTGGTTCCCAGGCTAGGCTCGAGACCCACGAATACTTAGATCCCAAAAAAATGCTTATAATTGTAAAGTACCTACCTACACAAGGGAGCTAAACAAAAAAAATCAACGACACATTAAACCTCTTTACACTAATCATCGCCACGGGGAAATGGGTTTATAAATCGTCAAGCATTTAGCGGCGGCCGCTACAAATTTAATCGAGAAAAAAAATAAGAGGTTTTCTATTGATCATTGAAGCATTGAATGTTTAGGACTCACGATTCCACTTTCAGTCAGGTCGGCGTACTTGCAGTCCGGCGTGCAGCAGAGGCCCTGCGACGGGTGGCATGCCGCCGCCGGCGCCACGGAGCAGCCTTCCTTGTGTAGTGTGCTGCGAGAGAAACAACAATGAACCACCGCCGTGGCGCAGATGATCCGACTGCGAAGCATGCGTTACAATTCCCGCACAGGACAATCTTTGTGAAACACAAGTAGGTATAATTATAATATAAATAATAATAATAATTCAGCCTGTAACTGTCCCACTGCTGGGCAAAGGCCTCCCCTCACTATCGTGAGGAGGGTTAGGCCATAATCCACCACGGGGGCCTAGTCCGGGTTGGTGGATAACATGCCTCCGAAATAATTCTCGGGCATGTTGGTTTCCTCACGATGTTTTCCTTCACCGATAAGCGAGTGATAATTACGTACATATGTTTTAACGAGAAACACATTGGTACGTGCCCGCACTGGGATTTGAACTCGCCACCTCCGTTTTCGAAGGCGGACGTTCGCCCACTAGGCTACCACCGCTTTTTAGCAAGTAGGTATACCTACGTATATCTATTTCTTTTTTTTTGTTAAACGCAGCCCCACAGTAGGATTGCTCCTGTATCGTAGGTACCGCTTACTGACATATAATTTCACATACACTTCACACCCAGACCAGAAACAAACAAATTATGGATTGTACAAATATTAGGTCCAGGCGGGAAATGAACCCGCGACACCAAGCGTAGCAGTCCGATTGCTCAGTAACTACGCCAAACGTGCCGTCGAATACCGTGCCGTATTTGTATAGGGTCAGCAGAAAGTGGCTGGAAGGGTAAAGATTTAGAAAAGATAAGCATTGATTTTAATGTCTCAGTGTCGATCACAGTGTAGGACCGCGCAAGATGGGCAGGTGCGATTACAAGCAGGTGTGACTTGCTGGTCTTGTTACTCACAAACATCAAAACCTAACCCTTCTTCAGAGAACATGGCTCCTCCAGCCCTCGGCGTGCAGCAAGGGTCTCTCTGGTTGCAGCGCAAAGGCAGGCCGCAGTCGCAAGCTTCACCCTCTTCTACTATACCTGCAAGTTAGGAGATACAATAGCCGTTTTCGAGGTGCTGATAGCTCAGTTGATCAGTATTTGGTTCGCACGCCGCAGCGTGTAAGAACCAGCTGTCCGCAAAAACTGAGCATGTGCTTTCAATGAAGGAAAATCTCGATGAAAACTTTAGTGAAAACCCAAAGGTGAGGTAAGGAACTACTCCTCTCGCCCGTTCTCTTTCTACTCAGGCTTCTCAAAAATAAATAACTATAATTCTTCTACTAATGCTCATGGAAAACATCTAAGTATTAAAATCTTGGTGGTAGGGCAGTTTATTATGTCTGTCTCGCTGGCTACTACAGAAAATGTGTCGTCAAGAAGCATCATCATATTAAAATCTGTTGTGCTGGGCGGTCTTCCGACAGAAACACTGAAGTAGCCCTTGAGAAGCATTCTCATTCTAGGCGTATTACAACACTGTCAGAAGAAATACCTAGTTAGCACTTTAAAAAACTTACTATACTCAAAGCTACTAATGAAATGGATAAGTATTGACCATTTCCACAATAAGGAGTGGCCTCCTCAGTAAAGCAATAGCCCATGCTGCTCAGCGCGGTGGCTATCAGCCGTTTGCTGCAGAGGGAGAACTCTGAGGACATGCTTTTATCTGTGGTCGAGGACTGGGCGCCCATGAGGTAGCCGCGGCACTCCGGATTTGGGAACTTGTCGTCGTGATGGGCGCCGAAGCTGTGACCTGTCAAGGTAGTAAATCTTCTATGGACGCCGATAGAGGTAGAGGATAATTTAAAGTTGCTTATTTTTATGTGCTCATTCCGTAAGGACCCTCAACTACAACGTTTGTATAGTGCCGAGATGGACATTAGACAGGTCGTTCCCTGTTCATCTCATGAGATCATGACGTGTTTTTTGCATAGGTAAACCTACCTAATCATTGCTGAAGTCAGATTGTAAGGCAACAAACAATGAAACCCTATTGAAATTGGATTAGCAGGGAAACTGACGTTTTCAAAATGCAAGACAGCCATTTAAGGCTTTATTAAGGCATGGATCATTGTACCCATTTCGTGAGCGAGCGTTAAGGCGACTATCCTCTCCGGCACCCTGGTGTCGTCGTCAGTGGTGGCGTGTGCCACAGCCAGCGTGTTGAAGGAGCGGCCGTACGCGCGGCGGTCGCACAGCCCGCCCGCTGCGCCCCCCAAACCACCGCCGAGAGACGTAAAACTGAAAAACATTTCTGAGACAATTGTTCAGCATTGTGGCATTAATAAAATGTAAAAAAAAAACTAGTATTTCACCAATTAAATGACGATGTAATCAAAGTTGGTAAGCATATACTCATTACTCAGTCTACATTAATTGGTACTGGCTCTCAAAAAGCGCTGCCGGCACACCCCGATAGGGGTTTGACCACAGAATAATTAGAAATAGGTGACAGCTAGCCAGACGAGCATTATCTTTACCTCAAGCCTAGAGTCCTGTTCTGAAACGCATGCCCTGAGAAGGCCACTCCCAGGCAGACCTCGGAGAGTCTCCGCAGCCTCGAGAACTTCATCAGGTAGTCGCGTCCGTCGATGGCTCGCGAGCTCAGTAAGTTCCCGAAAATTCGCGTATTAGTCTCGTTAGATGTCAGCACTAGGATGTATTTTACAGAGAACCCTGTGAACGGAATATACTTAGCTCAGCTATTTGAACTGGTTTGTGATAGAGTTATTATTGTGGCGTAAAAGTAGTAAGTTGTAGAGATTTCGCAATAAAGTCTAATAGTTAAGTCGCAGTATTAACTCATCAACCATAATTATGTTTACTTCAAAAGTTTAAACCAGAGTTAAATAGATGTTTCTAAAATTTCGTTCCTCAAATTCGGCGTCTATCACTCGCGTTGTCTTATTCAATCCTGGAATTCCTAATTATTTCACATAAGAATTTGTGATTGATTTAGAAAAAGCGTGGGTTAGACGTCGATTTGTGGAGAAAATATTTAGACTTACCTATTTAACTCTTGTTTAAATCTTTTGTGGGAAGACTGAAGGAGTTTCAACGCGTAGGTTACTGGTAGCTCACAAATTAGACAACGATTTAAGGATTTAATGCGCCCGATTTAGATGTGATGTAAATCTGCAATACGAAGTTCTGGCCGACATTATACTTAATACAGAACTGTTTCAAAAGGAAGCTTCACCTATATTATCCGGTATCCCATCCTCATTAAAATCGGCGTTCCTGAAGATGACATCAGCTTGTGCGACCGCGTGCATCATCCGCTGGACCGCGTGGTTCAGGCTGGAGTTGGCATCCTTCACGTAGAACTCTTTATCAGCCAGGAGTAGCAGGTCGCAGATGCGCCCGCGCGCGGTGCCGACCAGCCGGCCGCGGTCTTGGATTCGGAAGGGTACGTAGCGACGTTCTATCTTCAACTAAGTAGTTGGAATATACAAACTGTAAATATACCTACCTAATGTGTGGAAGATTTCTGACGATTATCTTATCAGCGAATCCTTTTCCTTTGATATAATTTGGAATCTAGCTAGTTATACCTACCATTATCACATTGTTTACGTACTAGATTCGACCATACAGGTGAGCTTACTACCCTAAAACCAAAACAATAATATTATTCAACCTGGTCGCGTGGCGCACGGCCAATAAACCACTAAGAACACCTAGCTATCAGCTGTTCCCTAGCAACGAAAACGCAACAGGCTGAGCGTGATCAAAGATTACCCTTAACTATTTACATATAAGTTCAGTTGGACCCTGTAGCTCCTGCTTATAGATATAGAGTCTAATTCTTTGGGCCCCTTGTGAATTATTAGCCTTGTCACAGTGGTATCGTAACAGGAGTAATGGAACTGCTAGATACCGCACAGTTAATGTTATCACCAGATCACCTGAGCATGCTGGTCGCGTCTCCATCTAGGCGCTGCCACATTGTCGTTCTCGAAAGCTCCGAAGAACCGCTCCGGATCATCATTGCCGTAAGGGTCGGCGTAGAGGGTTCTGTTCCCTGAAAGGTAGGCTTCCATTAGACGAGGCGACTGGCGATTAATTGTATTATAGTAGTTACCTACCTATCTACTTAATAAATAGGCACGTAGATTAACCAAGGCGTAAGTGGCAAGGTGCCAGTTTCTAAAATAGAGAAAGACTTGGAACCTATTGCAGGAAGTGAGGTAACTAACCCCAGTAAGGTCGTTTGTTCTTTTGTAATTTGGATAGAAAACTTGCGTTTGATTTGACTATCGTTGATCGGTACCATCATGTGTTAGCCTATTCTCTCTAGAAGGGAAGAGACAAACATACACTAAAAATTTAGGCTTCTAGTTTTATCCATAACGAAGTTACAGGGGGTCGAAAATGGCCCGAATGGCTTCGAGAAAAGGATAGTACGGCCGTGCCTTTTGTTTTGCTCGACTTGGCGGGGGCACTGCCGTGCCCCCAGATCTACTTTCCTATGTGACGACGTTCTTTCGTAACACAAGTGTCAGATTTATATTTCTTACTTGTTAGCTTAGCTTTAGTAATGTTATAATTGTCATCTATTTAGATCGTAACATATAGGTACCTACCTAATACTACTAACCACATCCACATCATCTAAACCCCTCTACTAAAATAGGAATAAAGCGAATGCCTTACCTAAATGCAGCACTCCATAAAACTGCTGATCTTCCCCGATATATCCCTCAGCTGATCCCGAAGCCGGATCCTGCAGCAGATATCCGTAGGCCATGACAAACTCGCTGAGGGGTAACGCTTGGATGTAATTGTCTTGTTCAGAAGAAGCGTCTTCTAAGTTAGGATCCAGTAGAACAGCTGATTGTTGGTTCGCTATTGGAGAAGAACCTACAATCCAAATGAACTGCGATTAAATTCGGAGAACACGTCGTTAAGCCGTCGGTCCCGGTTGTTATCGATTGGTAACAGTCGTAAAGCCACGTCAGAGGCCCTTGGGCAGCCTGATAAACAAACAAACAAATAAATAATTGTGACTGTGAAAAAGTTTCAAGGTTGGCTGCAAAGCACACAGAATACCGCTCGCTTCCATAGGTCTCGAATCGTTATCCCAATTTCATCGAATACAGCTGGAGCAGCCAGGCGATTGCAACTCTGAATTCTCCAGCAGGACGGTCGCGTGGCTGATGATATCAGCAGTGATATCATGTGCCTCTCACGTAAGAGAGGTATTCCTTAGTGTTGCTAAAGAAGTTGAAAGACCAACTAACCAATAGGTCTCATCTTCAAACAAAGCAAATGTGATTCATCCCCGAACTTAGCTTCCACCAGCTTAAACCCATCATGGCTGCAATCCGCATTTCCAGTCTGCCGGTTGTATCTCGTCTTCACATTCGCAACCCTCACAGAGTCAATTAAAAGCAGGAAAATAAGGAATAAGCTCATAGTGGAAGCCATTGGAGATTTCACAGATTAAAGCAGATCACGGATTAAAGCATGGACCTAAGATGATTAATCTGAAGATTAAAGATACTAGGGAAATTTTTATGCAATTCTAAGGCAATTTTGCTGTGTTTACGCTGTCATTGCGTGTCAGCTGTCAGGTTCGCGTCAGTCCCATAGATGTTAATATGTAGTTTATGTAAGGGGGTCCCATAGCATGGTAGAAGAAAACATCCCATAATATTTATTTAAACAAAGGTATAAAGTTAAAAAGGGTAATAAAATGTAGGGGTAAAAAGACATTATGGGAAGTCTCTGTCGTTATTACAAATTCTTACAGCAGGCTTTATTGGTTCAAAGTTAATAGATTATATTAGGTACTTACTTACGAGTAGGTACAGAGAAGATTATCTATTCACCGTAAGCAACACCAACCATATACCTACTACATAGGTAATAGGTACACCATAAAGAGAGTCTAGGAAGATTTTCTAAGACATCTACACATATCTATACTTACGCATGCATATCTCTCTAGCTTGAGGTTGAAGGCACAGGATGCTCGCAGGCTTACATTAATTAGGTGCAAGCTATTTTTAGCGGCCTTTTACACTATTCCTCGAAGGCAGCCCCGTGGCGCTAAATATAAGCTAATTACTGCACGTGGCGCATGCCTGAGGAGCCTGGATCTCCGGGAATCGTGCGCAGTGTTCAGACAAGACAGTACTCGAGTGAATGCCTTTCTCCGAGACAAGCGCGTTTTACCTTCGGGCATGTTGTCGCTTATCATCGTGAGATCGAGAATCTGACCATCCCTCTTGCTCATAAAGTCTGCTAACATAAAGCATTGCTAATTATCACTCTGACTTCTTCTATTGCCCTAAGTCAGAATGAAAAATAACACTCTGTAGCAGCTGTTTTAAGTTAGAGGACCATTATGAATGAGGGGGTTGTTTGTCGAGCTCATCTAAAGAGAAGTAGAGATGCTGGAAGAATAACTCAATTGGCACCGTTTTACTGAAGAGCCCCTTTGCCTAGCCTTCGTATACCTATCTCTATCATCAGATCAGCTATTGTAAACATGGATTACATACAAAGGAAATATTGGTAGTGGAACAGTGTCAATATTTCTTGTAGAGTAGGAAGTAGCGTATGATAAATTCCTTGGTCAAAATTGATTTACAGTAGGTACCTATTATTGGTATTTGACTAAACAAACAAGATTGTTAGCAAGATTGTAATAAAAATAAACACTCCTATCTATTACTACATAATTATGATGATAGGTACAAGTGGTACGATACACGTGCGGTCAATTTACCAGTCCCATAATGATGGGATAGGAGCATTCCTTTGCCGCAGAAGCTTTACTACTGTATGTTTCAGTACGTGTCTGGTCTAGCAGGAGTCATGCTCCTAATGGCTGCTTTCTCATGCATCGTGGAAGGTAAATCGACGGAGAACGTTTTACCGACCAATTGGAATATAAATAAACTGATATAGAGCCTTTGAGGCGGTGTTAGAGGCATCAGTAAGCAGTTAACTTTTATGGCCTCACGATCTTGTCACTACATTTTCAGTCACACTAATGTCTTCTATCCATTTTCAATATCTATTATTGAACACAGAAGTTAATAAGTATTGACGCGGTGAAAGACTACTTAGGGAACGTCTGCCTTATCGAGGGTTCGAGCTGGATGTCACCGTCTCACCACAAAAGTTTAAAGCAGAGTTAAAACAGAGGTTTCTAAAATTTCGTTCCACAAAATCGACGTCTAGGTATCACTCACGTTTTCTTACTCAAACCTGGCATTCCTAATTATTTTTCTTGTGGATTTGTTATTGAGTTAGTAAAAAAGAGAGTTAGCCGTCGATTTGTGGAGAATATATTTAGACTCATCTGTTCAATTCTGGTAATTTTTTTATGGTAAGACCGTCATTGCCTTAAAGTACCTACCTACCTACCTAATATGTTTCTTGTAAAACGTAGTGCGATCAATAATGTTACTAATTGATCGAAGTTGGTGAAAAATACTTGGTGATGGTGATCCACGTGCCCGAGAATTCGGAGGTAGTATTTGATTTATGGACCGCTACTCCGTGGTGACCTTATCCTCCTCACGTACTATAATATGAGACCCGCTGCAGCAGCTGTTCAGCAGTACGCAGATTGTGATGACGGATATTATGTAATTCCTTCTCGATGTATGGGTTTGAAACCAGTATTTTTTTAAAGACATAATAAATTAATCTTTTAAATGGTGCGTTGTCCTCAAAAGCTTCTAGTGATTTTATCTCAAATAGAGTTCCAATGAAAATATGCCAAGATCATGAAGATAGCTTATACGCGGAGAACTAAGATCTTAAATGCTAAGATCTTAGATGCTTATACGCGGAGATCTAAGTAAATGCTAATCTATACGGAGAGTTCTAAATAAAATCCCAAAAAATATTAAACAAATCGCGTTGTGTCTAGATACGTACCTACTTACAAGTACACGATCTTAGCTAACGACTACACACAAATCGCCGTGAAGCTGCAGCCGGTAACATACAAGTATACAACCTCAACTTCATTGTACCGTGGCTGTCCGGGCAGCGTACATGTGCCATACACACATTACACACTATACAGTGATTTAGAAAAGGTGTTTCAAAATGTTGAAATACACGGTTAAGAAATATTGTGCTCAGGGAAGCAAGATTAATCAAGTGCTGGTATCAATTTTGGGTGAGTGATATACTCGTAAATGAAATGGCAAAACTTGATGTTACATTGCTACGAGTTTTTTCATAGGCATATTTGCAAATTATATTAATAGGTGGGTGCGTAGATAGAATATATATTGGAGAAGGAAGAAGATATACGAGGGAATAGAAGTAAATGTGGGGTTCTGAATATAGGAAATCGTCTTTGATTAGTGCTTGTTTCAAACATGTCATTCTTTAAAATTTTTACTCTCTATGATTTTTTTTTATTTGAAACGTTTGCGGTTGTGTTTGTAACATCACTACGCCTGTTTGAATGTAATTAACCATGAATAATTACTATATTATGAGATACTTAAAAATAAATAACCACTTACAATATAATAAACTTTACTTACATCAACTCTTTTTATAACGCTTCTGTGAAGAAGTAGAGGTACATACCTACCTACCTATACCTATATTATTTATTATTATTTAGGTTAATTAATTATTGTAAGATACAAACTAGATAGAATCAATATCGCGCCAGGATTTTTTAAAATTATATAGGCTAGCATTTTACTATAATCTCACTTGGTCTTAAGTGGCGATGTGATCATATTATGAGTGTGATCATAATTATTTTTTAAGTTAAGATCAAAAGAAGTTTTGACTCATCGCACGTGCTCAGTTTAACAACTCATTTCTAAAATTAGGCGTCCATCATAGATTAGAAATGTAATTAGGTACTTACTTTAACTTTATTGACTGGCTGCTGCACCTCTCGGTGTCATCCGCGTAATTCTCGTGTTGGGTACCTATTGCATGAATTCTGTTTCCCTGGGATATACGATAGCCTATTTATGGCTTTTCGATACCTATACCACTCAGGGTTGGATCAATAGTAGAGACATTATTCACTTTCACTCCCAATTTTGGGTTTCCTACCCTCGTTCATAACTTTAGAGCAAAAGCATGAAATATTCTATTGAAGAATTATTATCACTCCTTCCTCGTACCTTAGAAAGTGTATCATACGTACCTACGTAAATTAGAGCTACCCCCACTCTCTAAAAACTCGAATCCTTTAGGATAATAATATAAGGATTGAGGCTTCTTTCCAAGTCTCGTATTCTATGGGCCCACCGGTTTAGGCTGTGTACTGTCAGTCATTCACGGTTATGTTAAAAGATTATGTGAGAAAATTAATAATCACTATAATAATACTTGACTATGTTTAAAATGCTTATGATTTTATATGCTTAGCGATAGCACTAAAATCGATCAATGAGCGTTTGTAAGGAACAGGAAGATCTCAGGCTTATTGTGTTTCATATTATTATATACAAATGGTAGATAAGACTTCTTATTGTAATATAATAGGGTATAATATAATTAGCCTGAACTTGAACTAAAAGATAATTAGGAAAAAGGAACCTGGGTTCTACGGCAATCTTTTAAAGCTTCCAATAAACCGAAACAGTGGAATGTAATTCGTTCGCCAATTTAAAATGGCAGCAATGTAGAAACAACGCAGACAACTCGACGGCGCAATTCAATCAGTGCTGGCACAACAACAACAACGACATTGTTATCCGGACCTTGTCCTTTCAATTGTTCAGCGTCAATTGCCAGCCAACCTTCGAAGAGCCCCATCCAGTCGTCGACCACCATAGTTATAGGGTCTAATTGACTGGCCGTTATTGGCATCTGCGAAACGCAGTACGACCCTAGTTGTCTATACACGGTTGGAAGTCAATGTAGTCAATGTTTAATGCTTTCGGCTCAGTTTGATAATGTTTATAAGTAGCCAAAGCCAGACCTATGCAGATACAACTGCTAAGCGAGAACAAACCGAAATGTATAAAGCTCACTGCAAACAAATCCGGATTTCTTAAAGGTGCAAGGCCCCTGCATGCCTTTACGTGCAAATCTCTTTACAGTGGTAATGCCAGTCTTCTCGTACGGGTCAGCTATCGGCTGGATGTCCCCCATGAGCCAGCGGCTGATGTCCGCCGACACACCGGCGGCCGAGCCGGTGCACCAGGACGTCATATCTTGGATGGCGTCGGTGGTGTACCTGGTGGGGACCTGCACTGTGTTCCTCTACGGATACATCGTGGACAACTTTGGACGGAAGAAAGCGCTGATGCTGACTTCTTTATCTATGGCAGTGAGTACCTACTCATTTTTATATATAGCCTAAATGTTTTCATAGCAAACGGACTGTATACTTATCTTGGTAACCAGAGAAAGACGTAGCGACCGCTGGAACGTGATCGTAGGTGGTTTACAAATACGGTAACCATATCAATAGGTATATATATAATGGAATTCAGATAGGTACGAACTTGACACTTGTATTGACTTAGTTAGTTATGCAAGTAATCAGTGCGAATGTTGAAGTGGATCGAAATGGTCCTGCATTAGAGCATCTACCCAATACACGTATAGGCACAGTGTCTGCTTAGCAACAGTTGGCAGCTAACAGCTATAACCTGTAATGAGCTGATTTTAAATGCTGCTGCAAAACATTCTTCCAAATTGGCTTAGTGATAGAGCTGGTGATAGACTCTGCAGAACAAGCAGTCTGTCCCTAACATCAAGATTCAAAGACATAACTGTGTCTTATATCCCAGCTATGTTGGGGCCTGAAGCTCTGCTCGACTTCCACATGGGCGCTGATCGCAGCCCGCGCCATCGTCGGCCTCGGAGTCAGCGGCTGCTACGTCGTCACTCCACTCTACATCAAGGAGATCAGTGAAGACTGCATCAGAGGGACCCTGGGAAGCCTCGTGGTGTTGTCGCAGAACGTTGGGAATCTGCTCGTGTATTTGTTAGGTAAGTGGTTATGGCATAGCCAAAACTTCCGTGTAGACCAGCGCGTTGGTCACTTATAACATCGGGAAATTAATGCATAAAACACATGGCTGAAAAGGATGTGCAGAAGAGAAGACCAAAGACTGCTGTGATGAAAAAAAGGTTGAAAGAAGAATTCGCACATCACTTCTCTATGATGCTGAAATAAGCAGCACACAGGACTTAATCTGGGGGCACGGCAGTGCCCCCGCCAAGTCGAGCAAAACAAAAGGCACGGCCGTACTATCCTTTTCTCGAAGCGATTCGGGCCATTTTCGACCCCCTGTAACTTCGTTATGGCTAAAACTAGAAGCCTAAATTTTTAGTGACCAAGAGGGTATCACGTCTACAGATAATAATCCAAGTTACATCAAATTTGAACCAGTAGTTTAAGAATTATTGCAAGTCAAAGTTCCTTAATTTTGCTGCCCACTGACTGACTGACTGACTGACTCACCGATCATCAAAATTCTAAGGTACTTCTAGCCGTCCCACAAGTTTCAAATTTTGAATATAGCTATTGTTTAGCTTATAAACCATGGAAAAATTCTGACATTTCATAATTTTCATCCAGTTTTCTAGATATATGATCTGCATAAATAACTTTGTATTCCCATATAAATCCTATTAAATTGTATGTGATTACAAAGTTACTTTTACAGTTCATAATTAGACTTCATTGAAATTGAATGAAATGGGTAACAGGGGTTAATAAAAATAAGAAATGGCTTCGAGAAATTCGACAGTTAAGCGCTTTTTAAAAACTTCCACGATAGATAGAGAGATACAAATCCCTATACTACGAGTATACCTACACTTTTACAGGTCGAACAAATTCGTTACCTAGGTACATTAAAATAGGTACCTCGGTACCTTATACCTAACACGCATCTGTGGAGACGCAAAGACGCTCGTTCATGATAATCTATGAACATGACATATGTCGCAACAGCCCCGACCGCACAGGCGCGGGGCGCGCGTTGATGCGTGTTTTGCAAAAAAACGAAATTAAGAAAGAAAACCTACAAAAAGAAATGAGATCCCATCAAAAACATTACATGTACAAAAATGCACAAGTCTCGCAACGCAGTTTATCTGATGTAAAAAGTTGTGAGATCGAATGTAAACCAAGTCGGTTAATTGAATACCTACCTACTTATTTATTTCTTTAGTAAATAGAGTGTCTTGGCGATTGTACACGGCAACATAATCTACTAGGTAATCGAAATAATAATAGTCTTCCGTGTAGCGCTATGTAGATTTATGTTGAAGTGTGCAATTGCCAAGTCACTCTATTTACTAAAGAAATAAATAAGTAGGTAGGTATTCAATTAACCGACTTGGTTTACATTCGATCTCACAACTTTTTACATCAGATAAACTGCGTTGCGAGACTTGTGCATTTTTGTACATGTAATGTTTTTGATGGGATTACGTTTTTCGGAACCTTCCGCATTCAGATATGCCCCTAATGTCAGGCCAGCAGATAGGTAAGATGTTTTCCTGTCTCTAACTTGTCTTTGTCGTGCGCAGGAGAGTACCTTAGCTACCACGCGACGCTCTGGATATGCCTGACGGTGCCGCTCCTCCATCTCCTCTTGTTCACAACCATGCCAGAGACACCGTCGTATCTTCTCAAAAGTGGAAAGGTTGAGGTGAGAGTCTTTTATGTTCAATTACAGCTGAATTAAACAATATCACATTTACTTATAAGTTTGTTTGTGAGTTTGCAAGAGATTCCCGAAACGAATACTGATCCGATTCTTATAAATCTTTCACTAATAAGAAACAGCATGGTCCCGCTCTCTGAAAATACAGAAATACTTCGGAAAATACAGATAGTACTATCCTGCGGTAAAACGAAATTAAGGTAAGCGTTTAGAAGGTCTAAAGCCACGTATACCACGGATGCTTGGAAACATATAGTTACTATATGGTTCATCAGACAACTTATGGATAGCTATGAAACGTTTGTTCGCAGGAAGCGCGCGACGCCCTCGCCTGGCTCCGCTGCCGGGACTCGTCCGAGGCGGCGGTGGAGAGCGAGCTGCAGGTGTTGCTGCTAGAGTTGCAGGACACCAAGCCTGGGAAGTTCTTCTCGACTCTCAAAACTTTAGGTGTGTGACCTATCTTCCAATTAACATCTTACATAAGTCAATCAGTAAAAACTTCACCAGCAACGTGAAAAATAACATTTCTACCTAGTTACAGAGATTGGCTTAAGTAATTGACTCATTCATCTTTGGCTAACGTATAATTACTTTGATTTTTAAGGGTAAAAAATGTTTTTCATGTTTTACTTCATGGCCGAAAGCTCGTACTGAAAAAGAAAAATGGAAATACGTTATTTGTAGATTGTCTTGTTATGTTGGATTTAGTTACCACGATTTTTCGTCACAAACAACACACACTGACCTAAAAGTAACAAAATAGTGTTACCCTATTTGCTGCCTAAACCCACACTCACCAGAACCGCCCACGGACGAAACGCTAACAATAAGTAAACGGACAGTGACTGCGACCAAACAACGGACTGTCCGTTCCCAGAGTTTCATGTTTGCTGACGACACGATATGTGAGCAGTACGTAGGCGAAGGGGTTTTGACTACCATAGTAGCTAGATACCATGGGATTCTTAGCTGTTCTTTGATAAGATTAATGGATCAAGTGTCTGCTACCCGTTATAAGAAATAAGATATGGACATGGAAGTACCTACTACGGGCATAAATATATGCTATCCATTCATTCTGTCTATTTACACCGTTATAAGATATCGGCTACTTACTTACTAGTTTTTGATGTAAATAACTTGTACTTACTTACTATTCTAGTTCACCTACTTACTCGTAGTGGGCAAGTATATAGGTATACCTACTTACCTACACGTTTCACGTACCTACAAGCTCACTAAGTATATTATATAAAAATAGCTAAGTACTTATTTATTCCCAAAGTATAGCTTTATAAAAGGTAGTTTACATAATGAACTTATTTACTAGGTAGATGTGAAGGTACTTCGTTTGTTTTTTGCCTCAATCAATAAAAGGTTCGATCGATGATGGTAGAGGAATTTACTTAAGTAAGTATAATAATATACTATAGCAGTGAGATGTGGCTTATGAAAAGTTTAGAATCCACAGATATTAGACCACCAAATCGTTACCTTACAATTTTTCGGTTCATTTTCAGTTGTTATAGATGTATTTTTCAATCGGATAAATAGCTGATGATACAATAAAAACAGCTAAAACACAGCAATATAAATAACAATATAAGTGTCACAATGGGCGGTCTTATCGCTCAAATCGTTCTCTTCCAGACCATACCTACAGTCATGAAATACCAAGATACAATAGTTATCCGATAACATATTGCCTCAGCCTAAAAGTCAATTTGCATAGTAGGTAAGCATATTAAGTAATGTGCATACCACATCATAATATGGTCCCATATTTTGCATACAGTGTCAGATCGCAGCATATTCCGGGCCTTCCGGATAACCCTCATCATCACCCTGGCGCGCGAGCTGTGCGGGTGCCTCGCGGTGCTGCACTTCGCGTCGCTCATCTTCGGCCAAGCCACCAGCGACGGCTGGGTGTTCACGGCGAACCAGCAAGCCGTGATGCTGGGCGTGGTGCAGCTGGTCGGCTCCTGCACCGCCTCTTTCCTCGTGGAACGGACTGGCAGGAAGGTGTGGGCATCGTTTCGTTTTTAACAAGCTTTTATTTGACTGTGTTGGTTTGGTATGGATGGATGGTTGTATCTTTTCGTTTTGCAAGGCCATTTTGGTTCAGTTACTAATGTTCAATGGTGAAATTGTATGCATGTCGTATCATATCGTTAGGACATGTTGTTAAAAATAATGTAAGTAGGAGGTGCTTGGCTTTTCAAAGGAGGAATGTTATCCTCTAACGAGATTTAGTATTTTCGGAGCAGCTTTGTCCAAACTGTTATGTACATAAAAAAGATTTTTGTTTCAATTTGAAATGATGAAGTGTGCTCGTACCTAAATTATAGTTTCCATGATAAAACCCCTTTATATCTAGTCCTAGAACAGAATGCAATTCCATCTAAAACTTAAAATTGTTAGCAGTTGTTGTACCGAAATTATTGGCACGACGTTCCAACTTAAGTTGGGAGGTAGGTACTACTCCTACCAAACGTAGGTACCTACCTATCACAAACTCTTCGTTCCCAGATCCTCCTTGGCGGCACGTGTCTGGTCTCCGGGATCGCCATGTGCGTCCTCGGCGCGTGGTTCTACGCGGCGGCGCGCGGCGCGGGTGCGGGCGCGGGCGCGGGTGCGGGTGCGGGTGCGGCTGCGGGTGCGGGCGCGTGGTTGCCCGTCGCGGCGCTGTGCCTCTGCATCTACTGCGACGCGGCGGGACTGCAGCCGGTGCCGTTCGTTATCATGACGGAGATGTTTTCTTTCCAAGTGAGCTGTTTACATGTTTGTCGCACTTTGGTGCATCTGCTTTTGCCTTGCTGCTTGCAGTTTGATTCGAATGATTAGGTATTTCTTTATACACCTACCTACCTCTGACGTAACTGTTACAATAAACCATTTTCTAAAAGACGTCTAAACGGGTTTAAATAGGCCTTAAAGTAAGTAAAAGTGAAGATCAAACCATTTTGTACGTAGGCACGTTTATCTGTTTACGTCACGTAGTAGTCAAAAGATAACACCAAAACACTATTATTAAATTACGGAGTATGATGACGTTTTGGGTTTGAAAAAGGACTTTTTCCCTTACATGCGCCGTTCGAATAATCTCGGATGGCAAAGTAAACTCCGTTGACTCTACCAGCCTTACGGAATACGTCCGTTAGAGAAGTCATCAGTCAACCCTAATTTTTCTCCTCAGCTCCGAGGCACGGTGACGTCGATCGTGATCGCGTTCGCGTGCGCCCTGGTCTCCGTGCAGCTGCGCGTGTTCCAGCCGCTGCTGGCGGCGGGGGGGCTGCACACGGTGTTCTGGCTGTTCGCGGCGGTGTGCCTCGCCAGCACCCTGTACATAGCCTGCGTGGTGCCCGAGACCCGCATGCGGACGCTCGACGAGATATACGCGGACATCGGGGGGAAGAAGGAAGATTGCGAGGGAGGAGTTACTAAGCTCTGAATGGGCGTCGTTTAGTAATATCCATACTCATTGTATAGTACCATCCATACTCATTAGTAGGTATAGCTATATGTACCATTTTCATATTAATATTAATTCATATTCATAGATAATATTAAAATATCGAACTAAGTCATAATAAAATGTACTTACGTTAGCATAAAATAAGAGAATCCATAAAAAATGTCGTTGATGTAGATTCTATACAGAAACTAAGTAAATTGAACAGCCCGGAAGATATTCGATTGTCACTTTAAAAAATTAAGATAGAGCAATCACTTAATAATCTGTCTGTTGGCTGTCGCATGTTGAATTTGATTATTTGCTAATGTGAAATAGAATGGATCGTCCAATTAAGAGCTAGCACTTTTTATATAATTACTTATTAAAGTATATTTTTCTATGAAAAAAAATTACCGTCGAATTTCCTCCCTTTTGGAAGGCGGTTAAAAAATGGAGTAGGTAGGTAGGTATGTTTACGCGGGACACTTGTTGGGGAAACTTGCAATTGGAACCCTATAAAAGGTTGGTAAAGGTATGCATCGATATAAATGTAGGTAAATGGAACGATTAGGTATAACCCCCACCAGGCTATCCACACTAGTGGGATACTATTGGCTATAGCTATTAAAAATTAGCAATGGATTGATACGACATATTCTTAGATAGCTTGTAGATATTTTATTTAGCTTAGAGACCATTAATTCACGTTATTTTTTAATTAGCCGTAGTCTTGATTCGATAAGTTTACATTGTAACCGGCGGGCGCTGACGGGAGTTGTATAAGTACTTAGGTAGAATATATAATACTCATAAATAAGTTTAAGAACTCCTTAAGTGTTACCTACCTATTATGTTAATAGCTATAAATCACTTATCTTTAACTTATAAATTACAACAAATTGCCTTATTGTAAGTTTCATTTCACGGCTACTAAGTTACGGCAACGTCGCTAATCGATTGAACTTGAATTTACAAGATTATCTTTCTCACTAAGCAGTAATAATAATATGTAAGCTTTAGTGCGAACAATAATCTTGATCGCACGAAAAAGTACGATCTCAGTGGGTTAAAAAATAGTAGGTAGTTGTCATTTTGTTGTAGGTAGGTACTGTAGGTAGTGATGAAAACATACCTTCTTACCATAATATTAATGTATAGTAAGTAAGTACACTTAAGTAAATTTTGAATGCAATGCCATACGATGTAGAAGATAGCAAGCAATTAATGGAATTAATGTAGTTACTTTTTAATGTAGTTTAGCCGAAAAATAATCTTATTTTTAATATTTACTCTGAATAAATGACGTAAGAGTACCTACCTTAATAATATAGTTATTTTCTTTCACAGCGTCAGTGTCAGACATTTACTTGAGGAAATGTTGCTGCATAAGAACACAAAATTGTGAAGAACATCGTCACGCGCCGTATATACTAGTACCCAACTTATAAGGCGCGTCGTGAATCTTCGTTCGCGCAGAAAAGAAAGTATGGTCCGAAGATTAGCGAAATAATGCTTAAAACTTACAATCAACCTAAGATCACTATTATAAGGTTCATAATACACTGCAGCTGTTAGTTCCATCTCACTCTAAGCTCGCTAAGATGGCGGCGGCTGCCGACCAATAGCGGTCAATAGCATTTCCCGCGCTTTGAAAATTCATCTTCTGCGCAGGTACATCGGTAAGCCATATCAGTTGGGTACTACTGTACCTACCTGTAAAATTGTGCATTGCAACACGACAATCATCTCCAAATAAATAATGTTACGAGACATCACCAGAAACGTCGCGCGACATTTACTCGTACTTGTTCCCATTCCTAATGAAAACACAGACGCAGTTCTTTTGTAAGCGTGCCTTACAAAATAGTTTTTGGGAGGGTAGTAGGAAATAAAACAACCAAATTCACAAGCAATGGAATGTTTACAGTTGCAATGATAGACTCCTTACATTTACGATGTATAAGTACATACAAGTCTAACCAAGGGAAAAGTCCTGCCCGTACACTTTAAATTAATTCAATATTAAAAAATAATGAAAAATACTGAACAATATAATGTCTTAATATCCAAATACGAATATTACAATTTAATATACTTACTTTTGTGTGATAGTAATTTCTATTGCAACTATTTCTATTTCTATACTTATGTAGGTACGTCATAATTATCATTATTACGATAATAATGGTATGTAAAAATTATCTAGTTACATTATTATATTAAAATATTTATACAATTATATCAATATTTTAAACAATAACTGTCAATTAATATAGTAACTGTTTATTTAGATCTCATGTGTCGAAGCAAGACTTTCCCACTAATCAGTTCAATATGACGTTTTATACACAAATAGAAAACATTAACGTACATAGGTTAATACAATATATTACATATACATATTACAACGTCACGACTCTGCGTCCTATACGTATATAAGACACGAATAGAAATGGAAGTATATATTATTTGTATGTATATAAAAACGACGACCACGATACATAGTAAACGAGTGTTTATAGCAATTTGTGCTTTCCCTACAAGTACATTAGTACATAATATATTCAATAATATAATCTTACATAGACATACACCTACGCAACTATGCTATTACAAAATCTATGGGTATAAAAGTTAAATATAATGTAGGTATGTTTGTTAGTTAGCTTAATATACATTGCAAAAGTAGTTCTATGGAAGTAGCCTTTAGTCACTAGGTAACTGTTAATAGAACGTCGAATGTACGCTTGGAGCCAAAATAGAATATCGCCACTTTGGACTTAACAATAGGAATCATTATAGTTTGAACACTAGATAATACAATATACGCGATACGTATGTATGTATAATGTACATGTATTTTCAACATCGATGGCCGTTTGTTCCGAGATAAATCCACTTACCAACTTTATTCAGGGAAAACAAAAATAGATCTCCCATTACTCCTTTAGAGTTCGAAGAAAACTATCCTCTCGGGCCCCAAATTGTAAAATTCATAAGAAAAAAATCATTGACAACAATATTAATGATTTATAAATTGGTTTGCAAGTTATGCATCTGAATAAGTCTGTATTCAGAGATTCGACTCGAGAGTATAACTTTAGTAACATTTACATCAGGTTTATTTTTAAAGTACCTAGTAATCGCTATACAAAATTATATATATATTATATTTGAGTTGACCGAAACATTTTTTTGAGTTAGGTACCTATTCGTTGCAATTTTTTAATTTTTATAGATGATTTCCCAAAGTTTAACACTAGTGTAACAGTGTAACTCGATTAGAAAACCCTCCCAACGAGTCACACTGTGACCGGATCTGATGTGACTCGTTGGGAACCTATTTACATCAGAATTATATGGCAACCCAATATTATATCAATAACTGAACTTTCCAAAAAGAAGGTAACTAGATTTCATATAACTAATCTTGCAACGTCAGCTTAAACTATATTTAATTAACATTAAGTACAAATATCTCTGATTTTTATATCACGTGATGAGTAGAATATAGAATAGATTCTGTGTAAAAAATCTCAACCAAAACAGAATGTTTACTTGTATTTTTTAATTACCATAATAGGCAGACAATGAAGAGTTCACATTCACACTTTTTAAATAATAAAAGTTGATACAATTATAATATTAACATGATAATTATAGTTGTAATAGTTGTAAGTACAATCACTTGAATAAGAGCTAAGTGCCGCACTTAGAGACGCAAATGGTAATTGGCATTTATGACAAAATTCATGGTTTAAAAACGTTTGATGTCCCTGAACACGACAATAAGTAACATTGGAGTTATAAAATAAAGTACAACATGATAGTTCTTAAAATAATTATGCAGTAATTGTCTATGACGCTGCGCCTATGTAAAAATAAGGTAATATTATACTATAGTAGATACCTATCATATACTATGTTAGGTATCTTCTAGGCAACCGTTCATCACATTCGTCTACGTTGCTTCCCACAAAGTGAGACGGCGAACAAACGCGGTTCAATTTAAAAAAAAACAAAGCGGATGCAATGACCCAACCCCCAGTTTCTGAAACGTCAGTCAACGTTGACAACAGATTAATTCTATTGCCATCCCTGTCATTTGTTTAGTGTTAGATAGAGACAACGATAGTTTTAATCTACTGTCAAAGCCAACTAGCGTTCTAAAACCGGGGGCAAGTCTGTCAGCTATTAAAGCGCTTTATCGCTGTTAAGATAACTAATTTGACAAAACGCCCGATAATAGCTAACTTTCAACCCAGAGCTTTCAAGGCATTTTAATAAATCGATCCAACATCCGACGCGTGCTGCAGTTAGTGCTTATTCGCAGTCCAGCTAGCTCTGTCACCATGATGTTTCAAACAAATTCCAATTCCCAACACAATAGTTGAAAGAATGAAGATATGAAATCAAGATGAAAAGATAATCTGAGATGTAAAATAATTTATAATGCAATTCATAAACGCAGTGCCATAGTCAATGGAATAAAAAGTAGACTTAACAATAAACGTAAAGAAATTTTAATTTTAAAGTAAGCAAGTACATAACTAATCTTAAAACTATTCGTAAATCTAAAACGCTTTGGATATAATTTTCTTAAAAATATTCGCCTTTTCTGAAAGCTCCCAACAGTTTGAAAACGAATAAAATTTCCCCCAAACACTGACTAATAAATTTTAATAATGTATTGGATTATGAACCTTGCAACAATAAAACGGAATAACGCCTGTGTGGGGAGACTTCAAGAATGCATGTAAAACAAGATGGGCACACCTTGCTTTTACCATAATATTAACTGTAGTCTAGACTAGATCATGATTTGGACAAATTAATTAATAGTTTCTTTCGACAATTATTGGGTGCTCTCAGAACAAAGACATGCTAAGGAATGACATGTAAAAATAACAGATCAATATAAACTTAATAAATAAAGTACGGCAAGACCAATGGGCCAAATTCAACAAATATTGCACTAAAAGTAAAATGATATGCCAACACTTATCCTAAAAAAAATATAGTAAATCGAAAATATATAATTTCGAATCTTTGAATGTTTTCATGAGCAAATCGGTAATTGTTCTTTCATTTCCTTAATTCAAAAAATAATATGTTCATTTATGTCCTGAAAGCGAGAACATTTATATAACAGAAGGACAGTATCCATTGAAGCAGACGTTCCACGGATAAACTGCATCGGCGTTACACCCATTCGCTTGCAGCTGCTACAATCACGCCATTACAAGACGTGTCGCATCAGTGGATACTGACCTTAACTTCTTAGCTGCCTACACTAACATAATTGTATGGTATGTTATACAATAATTTGGTTTTGATTTGGTAATTCCACTCCGGTGGTAAATTTCGAGCCTCAGTCTTACATAAAAAAATAGGTAGCTGGCAAAAGTCCGTAAAAAGTACGTCACGTATACGGGTCACGTGATATGTCGCTACGTAAATAATAACCAATCACGGTTTCGTATTGTGTAGTGGCGTAGTCATATGGGTATCGCGGGCAATTGAGAGGTAGAAACCCCACTGTTAAAATGTTATCAATACATGTTTAGCTGCAAAACAATAGGAAGGTTTATACACAAGTGGCTTGGATCTGCACGTGTGGAATGATGCATCTCTAAAAAAAGGAAAAGTCCCCGTCCCCGCAGAGCGATCGATACGTGCGGGGACAGGGAATTCCATTTGAGGAGTTATTATAGCTTGCTTTACGTAGTGAATTCAATCATATAATAATCGAGTCGTCAAAATGTAAACATAGGAAATTCTTTAAGATATCTAGGCTATGAATTTGCGGTTCTTACTTCTTGGTAGGCTTCTAACGCATTCCCCGTCCCCAGTGCCAAAACTGCGGGGACGGGGAAACTCCTTTTAACTAAGAATCATAATGATTAAATGCTTCACGTGGTCAATGTCAACAAATTGTACATGAACCAAATACAATAACTTTGTACTGTGACAAAGTCGTCACATGTTCATCGTAAGATACATTTTCGAGTTAGCTCATTTGCGTGTTGCACGATCCAACGTACAAATAAATATGCAATGGGAAGTATAAATTGACATTTTTGTACACAACTGGAAGGAATTGACACATGGAAGACGGGAGAGGAGTAATATGTATCAAATAATAGACAAATAGTGATATTGATAGAGTTATTACTGCCTAGCGATATAATAATAATTCGCCATTTTCGGGGTATTTCGACACCAGTCCTGACAGTCCCGTTCGTGACTTTGACGACGCGTTTGGCGTAGCGGCTGAGCAATCGGACTGCTGCGCTTGGTGCCGCGAGTTCGATTCCCGCCCGGATGAGGCTACCTTTATTATTTTGTCAGTCCTAGGCAGCAATAACGACTTAAAATTAATTTCGAGTGCATTTACAAACCTAACAGCTTGGGGACTAGACACAGTAAGCCGAAACAATGTTAAACATATTATTTACATTTCCAATGATACTACCGTGACAATTTTACATGTACAAATAAGTGCATGTAATAATGTACATGGTATGAATGAATATCATAACTAGCAATCGGCGCAGGCGCGGCTCCAGGGGGCGATGTGGCAATCGCCCCCCGCTGAACTCACGATGGGCGTACTTTACTGGCAAATTCCTAAACCAATCGTCATTAAAGCTTATCGCTACTTAAATTTCACCCCTGAAAAGTCCTGAATCCGCACCCGAGTCGTCTTCCAGTGGACTGCGAAACCGATCGACAGTTTCGATACAGTTATAACAACTGTAAGGCGAGCAGGAACCTCTATAGAGAAAGTATTCGATACGTTAACTGTCAAATTTGTTTTAGATTCGATCAGTACTCCTACAATAGTGGAAACACGAAAATTTTAACGGTTCGTAACGTTAACGTATCGGTCAATGTAGCCGTTCGCGTACGCATCTTGTCAATATTTAATGGTCAAATCCAAAACATATTTGACAGTTAACGTATCGAATACTTTCTCTTTGGAGGTTCCTGGTGCAACTTGTAGTCCAAATATAGATCGTCTAACTAAATAGACTCTTCAATATGAGAAATTACAGTTCGCATAATGATCAAATCCAAAACAAATGTGACAGTTAACGTATCGAATACTTTCTCTTTGGAGGTTTCTGATGCATGCATCTAACTTGTAGTCTAAATATAGATCGTCTAACTAAATAGACTCTTGAATAGGAGACATTACAGTTCGCATAGTTACTCTGACAGTCTGAACTTAGCAAACAGTGGGCGCTTCCTGAAACACGCTCTCAGTCATAATTTTTCACGTAATAGACAAATTACATTTACACATCAGAATGGCGATAATGAGAAAGTATTACGTCCAATAAATCCTTCAGATCTTACTGATACGGAAGTTTTTATGACCCGCAGACAATTTTAGTTTATGAATCTTTTTGATTATTACGCCTGTATCTGTACGCAATGGGTTCAGGAATATTAAGCCACAATAATATAAAAATTTAACTTCTATGCCATATTATTATGTTCTTGGAGCCAAAATTGTCTGGTCACATTTACAGTTTACAATTATTTCAATTTCACATATTTAGATTCATTGGAATTTTGGAACTTCATATTTTCATTTGAATTTAATAATATTTATATAAAAGAACGATAAAAAAAAAAAAAAAAAAGCTATGGAACTGTTGAATATAACCGTAAGCTCTATCTAGCTCCAATATAAACGTAAGTACATTTATTTCTAACATTAAGTACAAGAACGCTACGTTGCGTACACAATGTACGTACACGCCCGCATTTTTATCCACACGCACGCTTTTTTTGGTACACGCACGTATTTTTCGGTACACGCACGCATCGTTCGGTACACGCACGCAACTCTGCGCACACGATGCGTTGCGGAGCTATGTGCGGGGGTAGTAGTGGCCGGTGCGCGCGGGGAGCGGCGGGGGAGTGTCCTGGAAACGGGTTTATTATAACATTCAAATGAGTTCAACAAAACTTATAAACAGTACAGTAGTAGTGGAGGAAGAAGTGGAAGTGGCGGTTTTATTTAGGAGTGTCGAAGTATTTTTGTTTAGCTAGTAGGCGAAACCCGGCCATGCTACGCTGTGGCTCAGTCTGATATAAATTATTACTTGCTCGCGTGGGAATTTTGGGAAAAAAATCATTATACTGACGCACACGTACGAACATGCAACGTTATATAATAATTTCCAGTCAATCCATTGACTACTTCTGAAATTGTGTGAACACAAACATACAGTAGCAAATTTTTATATTATTAAAATTGGCTAGCAATATCTCACCTGGTGTTAAATAACAATGCGGTTCGTAGAATAAGCAGGCATGCATGTACATTGCACAATAAAATGACCATCAAAAACACTATTATATTAATGAAAACACAAAGAAATAATAATTAAAAAATACAACAAACCTTTGGCGTGTTTAAGATTGCGTAATTACACTAGGTGCCATGCTCTGAAATAAAACGGACGTCACATTGTGAAGCAAAAATATAAAATAAAAACCTAAACATTACGTCACACACCAAGCTTGTTTGACGACGCCATAGTCTAACCTCTAATACCCGGTTTTGAACCCCTAGTTAACATGAATGAAAAAAAAAAACATTTATTTCAGGCAACATTCAAATGAAAAAAAAATATATATAAAAAAACACACCACAATAAAAATTAACACACAAAATTAAATTTTAAAATATCAAATTAAATCTCAATTATATTAGACACATATATTGACCTAACATAACATTGATAAACCGATAAGTCTATCTTTGTCTCTATCTGGCACTAAACAAATGAGAAAGACAGCAATACACTTATCAGTAGGTCAACGTTAACCAAGGGTTCAAAAACAGGGCATAAAGCAGGCGCACCTTAGGCGCATGAGACATTATATGGAACGTTGGATATAATATGTCCACTTCCTTTGCCTATATTCACAACTGAGAGCGCAATAAAAACATATCCGAAAATATGTTACTACTAAAATAAATGGTGCAAAACTGTGTCAAACAAATCTCGACTCAAACTAGAGGGCACAAGTCCCAATTTACCTGAACATTGGTGTCGTGTAGATAATGCCGGGGAGGTTGCGGCCGCGGCATCGGCTCGTCGCTGTCCTCATCCTCCTCGAAATCTGAAATCGTTCATTCATTTTAATTCATTCATTCATTCAATCGTTCAGTTTAGTTCAAGCGTCCACCACCAGAACGTCGTCCAACCGTCGTCGAACGTCCAACACCAGACGTCACTAGCATCGTACATTCTGGTGGTAGCGCCACAGATAAAAAGCATTCCCAAGAACCATGCCTACAAAACATGCACTGTTACTTATTTGAATGATAACAATTAATTGTGTTCATTTCTAGCAATGTGGTGATAACATTCTTTGATGACGCAAAATGTATCTAACAGTTATAATTATCTATTTTAATTTAAAACACGTGTATACTGTGTGTACGCGATCTTTATGGTGAACCTGTCTTTCGGGCAAGATATATCTGTCAGACGACCTTGTGGCGACTCTATCAGTTATTAAATAGCAGGGGCGGCGCTAGACCTTAATTTGGTATGGGCAATAGGTATTGGCAATAGGCCATTTTGCGAGGCCCTCTTTTCCTCTCCAGGCGTGTATCGGCTAACTTTTGACAGTTACTTCCAACAATAGTTCCCAGTCCATCGCTGAACATTATAAAGTTCCTCCATCAGTGTTGTAAATGAAACGAAATTCTAAGTTAGATGCGAAAGGTTGGACGCTTCGTGGTCTGTTAGGCGACGCGAGGCTCCTCGAACCATAGACAGTGCCCCACTTCGCCCCCGCCTTACACCGCCTCTGGTCAACTCATGCACAAATGCAAATAAAATGAAAAACGGGCCTTTAAGATGACCCGTAACATGAAGCGAGTTCACATTTTTTGGTATGAAATAAATATGGTACCCAAAAGAAAACCATCGGTACTTACTTCTCTGTTTTCTGGCGTCGCCTTTAACAGTGTCCTCTGTGTCGGACCCCTCTGCAAAACATTTACCAACGTGAAACATCTACATCCGCCGTACGTATGTGCGCAGAAAATAATTTATAATTGGAAATTGGCGCTAAGCAACTCACTTATCCCGTGCGACATTGTTAGGAAACGCAATGTCTCTTTGTCAGAGTGTTTATATTCGTAAATGCTTGGTTTGTTATTAATTACTAGCTGTTTTCTGTGACTTCGCTCACTATGCGACTCGTGAGGCACCTAGACCTACATGGATTACATTGATAGTAGATACGTAGGTATGTTGGAATAATTAACGGAAGGTAATGTCACTTTGCATAAAACTTCCCGATTCAATGTTGCAGTTATGTATTGTGGCCCCATAAAGTTGGAACTATTCTGTTATTTTCTTATGTCCAGTAATATATGAAAAAAAAATAACACGTTTTGTCTAGATAGTTTTCTGGGCTCTTAGTATTCACTACAACATCTAAAGAACTATGATATACTAACACACAGACGAATAATGCTAGTTATTATCTATATTGGATAGAAAGCCGCATAGCGCCAATTTTCATTAATTGAAAGTTTTATCCACATCTAGGTGATTTGAATTCAGAAAGTGTCTAATTTGTCAAGCAAAATGCCGATGTACATAGGAACATCCATTCATGCCCAATGCGTATAGAAAACGGATAATCGCATGCTAGAAGGATGCAGATAGGTATGAGAAAGTATGTTCATGAGTGTAATGACAGCGAAAACGTATGTTCACGAATGTAATGCCGGTGAGTAAGTATGTTCATGAGTGTAATGGCGGTGAGTAAGTGTGTTCATGAGTGTAATGGCGGTGAGTAAGTGCGTTCATGAGTGTAATGGCGGCGAGTAAGTGTGTTCATGAGTGTAATGACGGCGAGAAAGTATGTTCATGAGTGTAATGGCGGTAAGTGTGTTCATGAGTGTAATGGCGGTGAGTAAGTGTGTTCATGAGTGTAATGACAGTGAGTACGTGTGCTCATGAGTGTAATGGCGGCGAATAAGTGTGTTCATGAGTGTAATGGCGGTGAGTACGTGTGCTCATGAGTGTAATGGCGGCGAGTAAGTATGTTCATGAGTGTAATGACGCCGAGAAAGTATGTTCACGAGTGTAATGATGGCGAGAAATTTTGTTCACGAGAGTAATGATGGCGAGAAAGTATGTTCACGAATGTAATGACGAAGAATGAGAAATAAGTGTTCTAGTTTGTAATGGAGTTATTGACGAATATGAGTGTGTTAGGTTAATTTCAAGGTAAACATTGATAGGAGTATACAGTGGTATAATATATAATGTTTGATGAAACTAAAACGTGGCAGCGAGTAGTCATCGGATTAATGAAACAAGACTTAATGGGTTGTGACGAGATAGGACTGATGTTTTGGAGTGAATTGGTGTATGTGTGTGTAAAGATTTTGCTAGAGGCATGTGAGGGGTGAAATGTGACATGGCTGAGTCAAAAGAGTCAAAATCTCACCAGAGTTGAGTTCTCGGACCAGAGTCGACATCGCATTAGTGACCGAGTCGGCGGCGTAGAGCAGGTCGCTGCGGAGACTGCGGTTGTCTATGCCCACTGCAAAGCAGACATGGTTAGAGACAAGACCCAAAAAAAAAATGTAGCAGCACGATGCGTGTGCGTGCAAAAATCGATCGTAACCACTTCAAAATAACAGACGTATTAGCGCGTAACTATTGACTGTTACAAAACGATAGACTTCATCTGTTTCCAAACAAACGTTCTAGTAATCGGGCGTCACACTATTTATATCCTCGTCTAGCACGAAGAAAATGACAAAGACAGCAATAGTTGACTCACTTGTTGTCGGTCTCTGGTTTTGATGAAAGCTCCTGCCATCGTTTCCCATGCTCTCCATGCCTGTTTACACAAAAATCACCCTTAATTCATTGATTATGCGACATAGCTACACTATTCCTGAGTGACGTAGGCTGTTTCATCTCATAAAATATAAAAGCATAAATTAAAAAAATTGAATAATTGATCTTCATTTACCTAGACTGTGAGTCATATCGATCCGTTCCCTTTCGCCGAGAGATGGCGTTTGCGGCGCACTTCTTACCACGCCTCGTGTGCTCGGCTCTCTGAAAATCGCAAATAATCTTCGTACAAACCCTATTTCAATTATTGTCAATTCTATTAGAAAAAGACTACGACAGTCAGTACAAACAAACATCGAACGTAAGTCCTTGTAATAACGTTAATAACAGCGTGCGCTGCTACATGGCTATTCTGACAGTAACTTTCAAGCGCGGAAGTGCTCTGCCACTTTTGCAGGTCCATGAGCATCGGTACAAACTAATATCAAACGTAATCCCTATAAAATAACGTTGATATCAGCGTGCTGCCAAATGGCTGTTATGACGGTACCTTTCAGGCGCGGAGGGCTGCGGCGGCGCGCCGGGCAGCGGCGGGCTTTTGGTCGATCGAGGTGACGAGTTGGGGGTCGAACGTGGCGAAGATTGCTGAGTCTGTAACAACGATACCTGTGATGACGGGGCAGATGGCACTGATTAATATGATGTGACATTGCCGCGTGAGGTCGCGGCCGCCCCGGAGCAGATGGTACTTTTATTCGATAGGAGCGAGTCGAAAATAGGTATCCATTGAATACATTTTCTTCAAAAACATGATCATTTAGATTGTTTTTAGCATGCCACTACATTCTTAAAATAGTATTGGTTTATTACTCAAGTGATTTTATTATATTGTAATCGCAATAGAGATTCCACTAATTCCTATAAATAGTTTCCAAGTGGGAGTCAGAGCTCGCGATATAAGTGTTCCGTTCATACCGTGACAGTACCTGATTACATATCAAATAGTTCCTAATAATAAAACTGAATCAAAATAATTATTATTTAATCATTTCTATTTTTGGGCAATTTCATAAAACACGCCACTTGACGGTGCATTTTTTATATTTATTGTTATTATTATTATTTAAATTTATTAAGCCACCTGCATTTCGCCATAAGTTTAATCATACCAAATGGTATCTATGTAGGTTACACTGTTTAGCACTGGCAGAATGTGTCATAAAAAACCCGTCTGAATATAATAGTGATCCATTTTACTTGCACCGGATCACTAAAACATTAATCTTTTTTAAAGTATAAAACGCTGATACTTTTTTTCAGCACCATTCTATTGAACACCACTATCCTATCATTAACTACAAAAGGAGGAGGTTCTCAATTAGACAGTATAATTTTTTATTCACAATTCGACTCCTAAAGTGTGGCAACATGAAATATTTGGTAGTCACTTTAGCTGTTCTTGCTCTATCTTCCGTTTCTAATGGAAAAGTTGTGAAACGATTGCCTAAGATGGTAGAAACAGTGCCAAAGATATCGGAAACCACACCAGCCATGGCGGAAAAAACACCAAATATAGTAGAAACAACGCCAGAAACAACAGAAACAACTATAAAGATAGTAGAAAAAATAACAAAGCAACTGAAACCCTGTAATACCGATGCAGAGTTAAATGAAAATGAGCATTGCCTAGAGTCAGACCCAAACCTGAAATCAATAGAAGAAGCGGTAGATTATCCTCTAGAAGTATCACAAAAAGAAGATAATTCAGAAGACCTAAAAGTTCTATTAAATCTAGCATTGAACAATTATATTGGCATGGAATCTTGTGGTGTCAAGTGGTTTGAGAGAGTAATTGGTTGCCTTTTCAGTTTAAAGTATGACGCCGCGCCGGATAGGCACTATCCAGAGTATGAGTATGGATATTGGGACCCTTCTGTAGAAGGTTATTCATACTCCCCCGAATCATCTGAATCGCACGATATCGAAGGTATTATTTTAAATATCAATAAATAATATGATAAAAAGGTAACATATTATGTTAGCACAGTTCATTCCGTCTTCGTCGTGGTCGAAGCCCCATTATAACATACTTAACTATTTATTTACACTTTCTAAGCTAGCAATTGACCACTCTCTCACCAGTGCCCCTAGTATGAGTTTTTACTAGCTCGACATAGTACGCGTCAACTACCGCTCTGTATGAAGTTCCTGTACAGAGTCCTGTACCGGCGCGTTTATGAACGAAAAATCTTCATACAAAGTGCTAGTTGACGCGTACTATGTCGAGCTAGTAAAAACTCATACTCAGGGCACTGATCTTAAGTGACGATGTGATCAAAGGTTGTAAACATGCTACGCTTAGAAAGGCTGTCAAGGCTGTTTGAATACCACTATAGGGATTTGGCGACAGATTTTCTGCTTGATATTGGTAAATAGCCAGGTGGGCCCTTAATGGGTATATTTACGGCCGAAATTAATATTGTATCTCCTATCCAAGATTGAAATCGATCTTGGATTGCTGCCTATCGTTGTATCGATCTCTAATCTACGTGCCTTTATAAACCAATCCACAGATCGGTTATTGGCACGTTTGACCCTAAAAATGGATTGTGATATCAATCCCAGATAGCAACATTTGGATTGGATTGATTATTAATTTCGGCCGTTAATGGGTTTCCTTCATCGGAAGCTCATGCCCAGTTTATGCAAACAGCTGGATTCGAACTCACGCCCAGCGGCATGTGATCCGTAGACGGAACCTACTAAGCTATCATCAATGTCATCGTGTTTCAGGTTTGCCGCCCCGTGCCGTTTGCCTGGCGCGGGCGGTGGGGGAGTTTTTAGTATGTACCATCGGTCAACCCGCAAGGCAAGGGCAAACAAAGCAGCGGTGCTGAATACCTTAGTTAACTTGTCGAGTGCTTAAATTGTTGTGTGGACTCTTTATATCATACTTGGTGTTGTTAATATGTACCTTTTTCTACGAGCGCACTAGATTCCTTTTAGCTGTTATATCTACCTAACCATTTGTAAACATAGGCCTAGCATTCTATCATAACCAGTCGCTTAATACACTTGCAACGGCACACACGCATTTTCATTTAATATTCCCAAGAAAGTGAAGGACAAACTGAACCTTATTACATCCACCATATGGTCGCAATCGAGCCGGATTCTACCTGTTATCTATCAGTCGCCGCCCGAGCCTCGAGAACAAAGGAAGCGCATTCCAGCAGAAAGGATTCCACTCAAAACAAATTAGAAACTTGTTGCATTCATTTTACGATTACGGAAGATAATTTGTGATAATTACATAGTGAAGATTTTAATTATTGTGATCTCAAGTTAAGATGGCTACTACTATTACGTACGAACAACAACAACTTATTTCTGTGTTGGAAGATAGTGCAAATTTGTTACGAAAAACGCAGAGTAACCTAAAGAAATGTCCTAAATCTAGATTGACGAAAGGATATATAGAAGCGCGTATGAAGATAATAGATGAATATTGGACATCATTTAAGAGTTCACATCAAGATTTAGTGAAGTTAACACCTAAAGAACAAAGAGGAATTTTACCGTACTTTTTGAATGAAGAATATTATATTTACGAAGATTTATACAATGTACTGCAAGGAGACTTAAAGGATATGCATATAGCCTTGTCAGAAAGTTCATCTACGGAATTGAGATCTTCAAACTCAAGTATGAATGTAATAACTGCACCAAACAACAATAATATCGTACACCTTCCTAGAATCCAGTTACCTACATTCAGCAGTTCTTATGAGGGGTGGCCTGCTTTCAAGGATTTGTTTACATCGTTAGTGCATGGAAACACAACGCTCAGTGATGTACAAAAACTGCATTATTTGAAAACTAGTGTTACCGGAGAAGCTGAGACACTGTTGAAGCATATACCAGTAACCTCAAGTAATTATCCAACTGCATGGGAAATATTAGAGACGAGGTATGGCAACAAACGCTTGATCTTAAATAATATTATGAAGAGACTATTTAACCAAAGGAAAATGACTTCTCAATCAGCTGTTCAACTGAAGGGCTTATTAGATATAACTACGGAATGCCTAAATAATTTAGACAATCTAAAAATACCCATCGCCTCTTGGGATCTAATAATAATATTCCTTCTGGTTCAGAAGTTGGACCCAGAGACGCACAAAAGCTGGGAGGAGTATGCATACCGTGATGAGTCTGAAGATTTGCCAACATGGAGGAACTTTAAAAAATTCATGGAAACTAAGTTTCGTACCTTGGAACTAGTAACGGCAAATACCACACGAGATATTATCAAGCAAGTCAAAGAACGATCATTCTATGTTGCCTCACCAAATACGCAGAAGGTGTGTAGTATGTGTAATGATAACCACACACTGTGTCATTGCAAGAACTTTACCAAGATGGAACCGAATGAGAGAAGCGAGTATGTCAAGAACAAACATTTATGTTTCAACTGTCTAGCTCCAGGGCATTTAGTATCGAAATGCAAACTAACAATGTCCTGTCAGATATGTCACAGACGCCATCATTCTCTGCTACATGAGAACAAGAGTACGGAACCAGTGGCTTCAACGAGCACCTCACAACCGCTGGTTTCACAACATGTAGTTGAAGAGGAGGAAGAAGTTCAAGTCAACACAATGATCGCGTCACACCTCACAACTAGACAGGGAGTAGCACTACTAGCGACCGCTGTAGTGGAAGCAACCACTGAAGAAGGCTACACCATTCCACTGCGCGCGCTAATAGACCAGGGTTCTCAAGCAACCTTCATAACTGAGAAGGCGACTCAACTACTGAAACTGAAACGACAATCAATAAAGGGAAGTGTTGTTGGTGTGGGATCTACGAAAACAGAGATCAAACATGTAGTGCAACTGCAAATAAAATCACAATGGGACCGAACATTTGTCTTACCAATACAAGCTTACGTGATGTCGAAACAACTGACCACAAAGATACCCACCAAAACAATACCTACACAACATTGGCCTCACATCGATGAACTCCACCTGGCTGATCCAAATTACCTCACGCCGGGTTCTATAGATTTACTGTTGGGAGTCAAGGAATACGCACAAATTCTGCAACAAGATTTAATCAAAGGTCCCCCAGGCACACCGTGCGCTCAAAAGACCAGCCTGGGTTGGATTCTTTTCGGAGATATCTGTGGAAAACAAATAGAAAATTCTTACATTGTCATGCATCATCAAGTCGATGTCGATGACGTGTTAAAATCGATCTGGGAAGTAGAAGTTGACAACAACAGACACTTAACAAAGGAAGAGAAAATGTGCGAAGAAATTTATAAGAAGACAACAACCAGAAACGAAGAAGGAAGATATATAATAAAATTACCATTTAAAACAGACAGTCCACAAACACCTGATGGTAGTACAAAGGAGATAGCTACCCAGAGATTCTTGCAACTTGAACGTAAGCTCAAAAGGTCACCAGATCTGAAAAGAGAATACACAAAGGTTATTAACGATTACATAGAACAAGAGCACATGGAAAAGATACCTGAAAGAGAAAAGAGTACAAAGAGATCAGTATACTTACCACACCACGCTGTAGTTCGCAATGATAAAGAGAGTTCGAAAACACGTGTGGTCTTCGATGCATCTGCTGAAGGCAAAAATATGGTTTCGTTGAACCAGGAACTGCTCGTAGGTCCGCAACTACAGGAAGACTTGCGGACGCTTTTAATGAGATGGCGCATGAAACGTGTATGCTTCATGGCCGATATACAGCAAATGTATCGCCAGATACTGGTAGCAAGGGAAGATGCAGATTTTCAGCGCATCATTTGGAGAGAAGACGAGTCTGACGATCTACAAGAATACCGTCTACGCAGAGTTACCTTCGGTACTGCTCCAGCACCATATCTAGCAGTGAAAACACTCCATCAAGTCGCTGATGACGAGGGAACTGGCAAACCGTTGGCTGTTCAAAGCATTAAAAATAACTTTTATATGGATGACTGGCTTGACGGAGCCGATGAAATACATGAAGCTATATCGTTGGCACAGGATGTGACACACATATTACAAAAGGGAGGTTTTAAACTTACCAAGTGGTCGTCGAACAACATAGAATTTTTGAAATCCATTGAAGAAGAGAAGAGATCGGCCAACGCCCATGTAAACTTGAATCTTGATGGCACAATCAAGGCATTGGGTATTGTGTGGAACCTAAGTGCTGACACGTTTCAATACAATCTGAGGTTACCGACAATGGATAACACCTTAACAAAACGGAGTATATTGTCCGACATTCAAAAACTCTTCGATCCACTTGGCTGGATTGCGCCAAGCACAGTCATGGCAAAGATGTTGATACAAAAACTATGGCTTGAAAGGGTTTCTTGGGATGAAAACGTCAGTGATAATTTGCAAGAAGAATGGAAACAAATCAAAACAGACTTTGCAAACGTGAATGACATACAAATAGACAGATGGCTTGGTACAACTGAAGCTAACATAACAAAAATACAGATACACGGGTTCAGTGATGCGTCAATTCGTGCTTACGCAGCTGCAGTATATTTGAGAACGGAAACTCCAGATCAAACTATTGAAACACACCTGATCGCTGCTAAAACAAGAGTAGCTCCATTAAAAACTATTTCATTGCCACGCTTAGAGCTGTGTGGTGCTTTACTTCTTTCAAAATTAATGAAGCAGATTGGCCAGGCAATGAGAATACCAACTTCCGACATGTACGCATGGACAGATTCTTCTATCGTCATCGCATGGTTGTGTGGCGAGCCTAATAGGTGGAAGCCCTTTGTTGCCAATCGCGTAGTTGAAATTGTCGACAACCTGAATAATAAACACTGGTACCACGTAGAATCTAGTAAGAATCCAGCTGACGTGGCCTCAAGAGGAATTCTTTTGTCGGAACTGAAAAAATGTGATTTGTGGTGGAGAGGTCCAAGTTGGCTATCTGAAAGGGACATAAATATCAACAGACAAGAAGTAGTAGAGACAGATATCGAAATGAAAACTGTAAAAATAAATACTTACCTGAACACAGAAGAAGATCAATCTATAACAAAAGAATTTGAAAATTTTGAGAACCTATCTGAATTACTTAAGACTATTACTTACTGTAGAAGGTTCTTAAATTACAAGAAAACCTTAAGTACAGATGATGACATAACAACAGAAGAATTGGAAGATGCATTGGTTATTTGTATTAAAAGGGTACAAGAAGAGGAATACAGGGAAGAAATTGAAAGGTTGAAACTAAATCGACGATTGAAAAAGAAGAGCTCGTTGCGATTCCTCACCCCTTACCTTGATGAGAAACAACTTCTTAGAGTGAACGGTCGCCTGAGACATACAACCTTACCTGAAAATAAGAAATATCCTATTATACTGGGTAATAAGAACAAGTTGACTCCGTTGATTGTTGCTGATGCACATAAAAGGACTCTTCACGGAGGATTACAGCTCATGCTATCCTATCTGCGCTCGAAATATTGGATTGTGAAAGCAAAATCCATAGTGAAAAAGCATATCCACAAATGTCTTATTTGCGCAAGATTGAACGCTACTGCCCAGGTTCAAATGATGGGTGACTTACCAGAACAGAGAGTAACTCCAGCACGTCCATTTTTGAACAGCGGTGTAGATTTTGCCGGCCCATTCCAAATTTTGATGTCCAAAGGCCGAGGCAACAAGACTGTAAAGGCTTATGTGGCTATTTTTGTCTGCATGTCCACCAAAGCGATACACATTGAACTGGTTGGTGATCTCACGTCGGAGGCGTTTATAGGCGCCTTCCGACGATTTGTCTCTAGACGAGGAAAATGCAATCATCTTTGGAGCGACCAAGGACGCAATTTTGTGGCTGCAAACAGAGAACTTCATGAGGCCTGGACCCATGCAAGTTTAAAATTCACTGGAGAAATAGCAGAAACACTAGCCACAGATGGTACTCAATGGCATTTTATCCCTGCATACAGTCCCTCTTTTGGTGGATTATGGGAGACAGGCGTCAAATCTATAAAATATCACCTTAGAAGAATTCTAACAGGTCATCTCACCTTTGAGGAGATGACGACAATACTTTGTCAAGTAGAAGCCTGCTTGAATACTCGCCCGTTATCGCCCCTTGACGACACTGATCCTGAAAACATAGACCCGCTTACACCGGGACACTTCTTAATAGGAGAAGCACCGATCATTGTTCCATCACCTGATATGAAAGACATAAAAATGTCGAACTTGTCTCGCTGGCAACACACACAGAAACTTTTGAATGACTTTTGGCGGCGATGGCAAGACGAATATCTGTCACGACTCCAACAGCGTCCTAAATGGCTTAAGAAAGCGGAGTTTCAAATCGGAGATATAGTCTTGATTAAAACTGACAATCTGCCTCCTGGAAAGTGGTCATTAGGGCGCATTCTAGATAAACATCCTGGTGCCGATGGCTTGACGAGGGTGTATAGTGTGAAAAGTAGTGGATCAGTGATAAAGAGAACTGTTACTAAATTGTGTCCATTACCTATTGATACGTCATAACTATTCGTAGCATAGTAGTACGATATAAGAATGTCTAACTTTTATTTATTAAGGTTGATTCATTTTTGTGCAAACATTGTGTACCTACTGTTAGCCAATACATTATAGTTATTCTACTCGTGATGAATATAATTTTGTACGTACCCACAAATAGTTAGTTTATTGTTATGAACTGTTTCTTGTTTTGTAGTGTTTTGCTTTGGAATGTATAGTGATCATTTAGTTATGCATAAAAGAGACCTACAGTCCTTTTGGTGGGCGGTATGGTGTTGTTAATATGTACCTTTTTCTACGAGCGCACTAGATTCCTTTTAGCTGTTATATCTACCTAACCATTTGTAAACATAGGCCTAGCATTCTATCATAACCAGTCGCTTAATACACTTGCAACGGCACACACGCATTTTCATTTAATATTCCCAAGAAAGTGAAGGACAAACTGAACCTTATTACATCCACCAATACTTAATAGATTATATTAAGATTCATCTGTGTCTGTTATCAAATCTTGCAAGTTCAATTTGACCCCACTTCCCGGTTATTGAATTATTATAAAATATTTTTTTCTATACTATATTTTCGTTAATTTTGTTTAAACTGCTCATCGTATTCTCATGTAACTTTGCATAATATTTGGTCCTAATAAAGTATATATAAAAACATAGTGCCATTTTATATAAAACTCATAATCTATGAGCGAGCCTAAATGATTTGTGAACTTTATGACGAGTAATCAAAATCCAACTAACACAATACTTGTGCAGAACTTTTTATCTGTTCATATTTATTATAAGGTAGGTAGAATGGTACCGTCTTACCGCAAGTTTAAACATGAGTTGAACAGATGTGTCGAAAGAGTCAATGCAAGTGTTGGCCGTCGATATGTGAAACTAAATGTTTCTAAAATTTCTTTCCACAAAATCGACGTCTATCACTCGCGTTTTCTTACTCAATCCTGGCATTCCTAATTATTTCACTTGTGAATTTGTTATTGAGTTAGAAAAAGCGAGGGTTAGACGTCTATTTGTGGAGAAAATATTTAGACTCATCTGTTCAACTCAGGTATAATATTTTGTGGTACAGTAGTACCCAACTTAAATGGCTTACCGATGTACCTGCGCAGAAGATGAATTTTCAGAGCGCGGGAAATGCTATTGACCGCTATTGGTCGGCAGCCGCCGCCATCTTAGCGATCACCGCGTGGCATGAGTGAGATGGAACTAACAGCTGCAGTGTATTATGAACCTTATAATAAAGATCTTAGGTTGATTGTAAGTTTTAAGCATTCTTTCGTTAATCTTCGGACCATACTTTCTTTTCTGCGCGAACGAAGATTCACGACGCGCCATATAAGTTGGGTACTACTGTAAGACCGTCAACTTCTAAAACCTCTACTAGACAGACGGCATCGAATATGGATTCGGTGTTACCAAGTACCTTGAGCATCCTCATGAGTCCCTCCAGCTGCTGCATGAGGTGCTTCCGCGACTCCTGCAGCGAGGACAGGTGCCCCTCCAGCTCGTCCTTCCGCTGTCGCAGCGCGCGCAGCTCCGACACCAGCGGCGGCGCCGCGCCCCCGCCCCCGCCCCCGCCCCCGCCCCCGCCCGCGCCCCCGCCGCCGCCCCCGCACGCGCCCGAGTTCGCCTCGGCCTCCTGCTGCCGTCTGCAAGGGGCACGTCTTACATATGTAGCCTCATTCACACTAACACGTTAGGATTTTTGTTTACAGTTGGTACGAGCTGTCTGTCCCGGTTGTTATCGATCGATAAGCCTTGCCAGGGTATCGGAACAGTATAGTACCACGAACAACATTGCAATGCCAATGCTGGATGGCATTGCAGTGCCGACGCCCTCAGCTTTTGCCGAGTCGGGACCTGTTTGTGACACACAATTATTTATTCGTATTCCATTTATCTACTTTGTTCACTTCAAAATGTGTTGTGTTGCAGCAATAAAGTGTTTTTTCTTCTTTCTAGTATGAGCCCGTGGCGTTTATCATCAGGCGAACGTGTTACTCGTACTGTTACTATTGTCAACCCGCATGCATGCCTTATATGTGTGCCTGTCACTGTTAGTATTGTGATGTTGCTGTTGTTTGATGTTAGTATTATAATGTTGCTGTTGTTTGTTGCTGCTGTTGTTTGAACTGGTGTACAATAAAGTAGTTTATATTCTATTATATTGCCAATGAGCTAGCATCGGTCCCGACTCCCGCATCATACCTGAGCCTGGCTATTTCCCGCATGATCTCTCTGTTCTTGGCCTCCAGCTGCGAGATGAGCTCGCGCTGCTGCCGCGCCGCGTCCACCTCCGAGCCCTCGGACGACGACCGACCCTGGACGGAGGAAAGCGATTTCTGACATTTCTAGTACTCTAACCACAGTCGGTCCAGTAGAGACTTTTGATCCTTATAAGTAACAGGATTGATTGGCATCTAAAAAAACACTTTATGTAAAATGACTAATATTTCGAAAATGTGTAAATGCAATTCAGAATATCTAAAAAATATGGATAGTCTCCTAAAAACATTTTCCTGTAACTATAACGGTTAAGCCCTTACTGTCCCGTCTCAAAAATCAACCTGTATAAAGTTAGGACACTCACCAACTCCGGCGTGAGTGACGCCGACCTTCCTGCCCGAGGCTGTAATAGGTAAAAAAAATATTATTATATACTCGTACATTTCGTACAAGACATGCTTACTGTTGTTTAGTACCATTTTATGTCACTAAAAGCGGTATTCAAACTACCTTTGCTACATTGTATTATTTATCTTTCTCACTGCGTTCCGCGGTGTTACTCGCTGTTTTTGGAATAAAAAGTAACCCATCTGCTAATCCAGGGTGTTAGCTACTTCCATACTAACACTCCATACACTCTAGTACTCGCTTAACTTGGGTCAACATCGCGTGTAGTGCAGTGGCGGTTTTAAAGCTGCAAAAATGCCCGGGTTCTGAACTCCTAGTATTGCTGTCATTGTCATTTGTTAAGTGGCAGATAAAGACAACGATATACTTATCGGTCGGACAAGATTAACTAGGGGTAAGGTACCCGTGCATAACTCACCATGGTCCGGTTCTCGTGCGCGAGCCGGGCCGCGTACCTGGCTATGAGCCGGTGCTCGTCGTCCACGCCGCGCGACAGGTGCTCCGCTATACCTGCGCAGTCACACGCCATCTCTTAGTGACCGACATCTACCTCGGGGCACTTCTAGGGTCTATGAGCCGACGGAATAGAACACTTTGCTATTAGACATCTCAATAGACATAGGACTCACTGCGATGCGTAGACCTTGAGGAACGCGAGTCCAAGGAGCCAGTGTTGACGTAACCGCCGACGTACTCCGGGAAGCCGTTATGTGCCGGCACCGGGGATGGTGGCCTGAAAATATGTCAGTTAATAAATGTGGTCGATAATACTCACACATTGTGACCGCAATCAGTAATAAACATAATTATGATGTGACTGTGACCGATGCTACTCACACGCCGGTGCTACGCACACGCAGGTTCTACGCACACCGCGGTGCTACTCAGACACCGGTGCTACGCTCACGCCGGTGCTACGCACACGTAGGTGCTACGCTCATGTCGGTGCTGCTCACACACCGGTGCTATTCACACACCGGCGCTACGCTCACGCCTGTGCTACTCACACACCGGTGCTACGCACACGCCGGGGCTACTCACACGATGTGGCTGAGGTTGAGCGTCCGCTCGGGTTGGTCCGGGTACCGCGGCAGCTGCGCGCGGCCCCGCTCCGGCACGCAGCGGAACGACTTGCGCAGCGTCGCGCCTATCTGCTTCGACGGGGACTTCTGCGGAGACAATAATGGTGTCAGTATTGAGACACCTCACTACCATCACTTCTTACTAATCAATCTTAACCACTTTTTTGACAAGCATTAAGTACATATTCAAAGAATAAAGTAACATTAGTATTTAGACAATAATTCGAGCCAGAACAGCGGCTTGCACTGCTCGCTCGTTACAAGTACAATGCAGCAAGTAAGCAGCTCCCACTCACATATGCGGCGTACTCCTTGACCTCGTGTTCGTTGGTGTGCGCGGCGGACACGCGGCCGCGCCAGAAGCACTCCTGGCACAGCGTGTAGCCGGCGCAGCGCGTGCAGCGGTAGCGGAACCCGCTCAGCGAGCCGCGCCGGCACACGCTGCAGGCGAGCGGGTGCACCACTGCGGGGGAGGGGGCACTACAGACTCTACAACTAGAGCTCAGCGAGCCGCGCCGGCACACGCTGCAGGCGAGCGGGTGCACCACTGCGGGGGAGGGGGCACTACAGACTCTACAACTAGAGCTCAGCGAGCCGCGCCGGCACACGCTGCAGGCGAGCGGGTGCACCACTGCGGGGGAGGGGGCACTACAGACTCTACAACTAGAGCTCAGCGAGCCGCGCCGGCACACGCTGCAGGCGAGCGGGTGCACCACTGCGGGGGAGGGGGCACTACAGACTCTACAACTAGAGCTCAGCGAGCCGCGCCGGCACACGCTGCAGGCGAGCGGGTGCACCACTGCGGGGGAGGGGGCACTACAGACTCTACAACTAGAGCTCAGCGAGCCGCGCCGGCACACGCTGCAGGCGAGCGGGTGCACCACTGCGGGGGAGGGGGCACTACAGACTCTACAACTAGAGCTCAGCGAGCCGCGCCGGCACACGCTGCAGGCGAGCGGGTGCACCACTGCGGGGGAGGGGGCACTACAGACTCTACAACTAGAGCTCAGCGAGCCGCGCCGGCACACGCTGCAGGCGAGCGGGTGCACCACTGCGGGGGAGGGGGCACTACAGACTCTACAACTAGAGCTCAGCGAGCCGCGCCGGCACACGCTGCAGGCGAGCGGGTGCACCACTGCGGGGGAGGGGGCACTACAGACTCTACAACTAGAGCTCAGCGAGCCGCGCCGGCACACGCTGCAGGCGAGCGGGTGCACCACTGCGGGGGAGGGGGCACTACAGACTCTACAACTAGAGCTCAGCGAGCCGCGCCGGCACACGCTGCAGGCGAGCGGGTGCACCACTGCGGGGGAGGGGGCACTACAGACTCTACAACTAGAGCTCAGCGAGCCGCGCCGGCACACGCTGCAGGCGAGCGGGTGCACCACTGCGGGGGAGGGGGCACTACAGACTCTACAACTAGAGCTCAGCGAGCCGCGCCGGCACACGCTGCAGGCGAGCGGGTGCACCACTGCGGGGGAGGGGGCACTACAGACTCTACAACTAGACCTCAATGTTGTTTTTTAGTTTTGACTTCGCACGGTTTATGCATTTAGCCAGTGTCAAGTATTTTATTATTAAAGTATTTCTTATTTTCACAGTAGGAAAGTTTCAATTATTCTAAGCAATCCTCGTGGTCAAGTAGTCAAGTGATTATTTACATAGTCAAAGTCACGATTCAGTAAAGTGGTGGATGCTTTACTGAAACTTCCTTGGAATTTTGGTAAAAATACGAAGTGACACGATTTATGGGTTTATATAATTTGCCCACACTCGTGCACGTTAACGAACACTCAATGATTAATATTCCACCAATATTACACATTAACACTCGAAGAAACACAAGTTTCACAAGAAAATACAAAACCAACAACGTTTCACTATCGAATTCCCGCCAAAAACCAGTAGGTAGTCTCAGGCAACGTTATGCAGCTGCTGTGAATAGTCTATGCAAGGAACGCTCCAGTTCTTATGCCATCACAATCCTTGAAGTGGTCAGTCTTGTTTTAAGTTCGAGAGTTAGGTTCGAATTCCGTCTGCAATCCATATTTTTACTACTGACAGTTACAAGATCTTGTATCATTTTCTTAGATACCCTAAATAGACTTTTTAAACATATCTAACTACTTTATAGTGGTTGAAAACCCCATTTGTTAAGTTAGTTCAGTTTAAAAGTCACTGCAGATTTGTACATACCATTTTCAACGCTTGCGAGACGATGCAGTAAGGGCAGCCAAACGAGGCACGGGGGTCCCGGGTCAGACATTAATGTGTCCAAAAAGTCGTTTACTGTTATCTTTGTATTCTGAAACAGATAATATGAAAACGTGAACCCGCAATTTCAGTCTTCACTCATGAAGGTCTTTAATTATTTTAGGTGATAATTTACCTGGTTAAATATGGAAAGGGCTAAGGCGTCGTCGTAGCAGAAGGACGGCGATTCGTAAACCGCTGCTGGCAGCGCTAGCACTTCACGCAGATAGTCCGACAGCCTCTTCATTAGTAAATGGCCGTTGCCATCCGATAGTTGTGAAAATATGTCTGAAAAATTGGCATATTTCTAACAAATAACATATTTTGTTGGCTGGTTGTTGCCGCTTGTGACATGCTGGGCGGCTCATATCTTGTACATAGAATACCTACTGGAGTTCAGTTTGGAAATGTCTTTCTGAACTAATATAAACATGACTCCTTTAATTTAAGTAATAAAACTACATTCTTGGACAAATATTCACATTACATAGAGATCTGCATGTTTGTAAAGAAATATGCCCCTATTGTATTGAATATGACGAAACTTACATCGCAATTTGTCTGTTAGTTTCCCAGCGCACATTGTGGCGAGCGCGACCTTTATTGAAAACACCCTGATTTTTCCCACATTCTCTCTGCAAAAGAAATAGTTTACCATTCAGTGAAGTTTTGCAAGAGCTAAGATATCAGAGGAACTAAAACGAACACCTGTTTTTGAATTATTTCCATCATATCCTCAATCAAGGGTTAACATTATTTAGTAAAAAGACCACCCTCATACTGAGCAGAGAAATAATTAGTTTGTGTGATATCTCAAACAGGCTTAGAGCCCACACTGCATCTTCATAGTCCACCCGACCCACAAACTAATAATAATATGATTATAATCCTGCCACAAACAAAAAAGTAACAGTTGATTATAAGATTACTCATGATTTGATAGACACAATACCAGATCAGCTTTGAACACCGATCCTTCCTCATGCTTTACCTGGTCGAGTAAATGAAATAGTACATGTATGTCAGGTCATGCATAAACCAGATGCTACAGCTCAAATTACTTGCAGAGTCGTGGCACGAGCATTTGCATTTAGAGCATGACTGATGTACAATTTGTTTTATTAATGTATTGACTGCTTCAATCTATTTCAATTGAATATGCTATTTTTATTGATGATTTAGGCCAGTATAATTAGAGTTGAAAACACTGTGTTGACAGTGAATACTATAGTTTCCATCGACATACTGAAATTGATATCACCATTCCCTTTCTACGCTAGTATTTTCAATATCTTTGACCATATTACTAGGTGATATAGTGCTCAAATACTAGCTTATAAGGTATGAAAAAATTCTTCATGAAAGTAGATTTTCCGTAAAATGATATACACTTTAGAATTACTCAGATCTGTGAGATATTAAGAGCAATAAATACAGGTGTATTCAAGGCCTAATTATGTTTAAGTCACTTTACAATAGATCCTTCAAAATTTTATACACTACTACCAAAAACATGTATCAATCAATAGAACAGCAAAAGTTACTGGTGTGTAATCTTGACTTCACAAACTTACTGAGTTCAGTGAAGCCAAGCAATGAAGTCTTTGTATAATAATACTTTTTTGTCAATAAATGAAAAAAAAAAAACATACCCTGTACTATAAGCTGCCAGTAACCAATTCAACAACAAAGCGGAGCACGCTTCAACGGAAACTTGGTGTGCAGGAGGCAGTCTCTTGTTCAGGTTGTGGTACAAGGAAGACACCAGCGTCTCCAGTCTTGTGACGTTCACACACGCTGTAGGTTCCAGGGTGTTAAGAGCATTTTCCCGGAACGCCTCTATTACGTTCCATATGTCTATCACATGTACTGGAAAATTTCAAAGTGATATATACTTTTGTGTGAATTATGGTGAGAAATTGAGTTGGTATTTTTAATTGATTTGATAGACTAACTTTAAATTTATAGATAATTAATAGCAACAGAAAGCCATCTGGTCGGGATGATTATAAGAGATCTAACCATAGAATTACAAGGTGAATAATCAATGCTTTGGCAATTATGTTTATTTGCTGTTTACAACCCAATTTCTATTGATAGAATACTGTACATCACTCACAATTACACTTCTTCTGCACATATCGGAGCTTGCAGGCGGTTCTGTATGTAGCAAATCTTATTACATCAAAGTTCTGTTCCCTCATCTCCTGGTGGAGTAGCGAGCGAGGGTCCGCGGAGGCACCCACCGCGATCGCAGGCCCCGGGCCCGGGCCTGCGCCCCCTAGACTGGGCGCTACGCCCGAACTGTCGCGCTCCAAAGACATATTCAATACTGAAATTCAAAATATATTTTTCACTGAAAATATGGTCTGACACGTAGAAACAAGCCGTTAGTGAGCCAATTTGAAGACGCAAGCTAATTGAGACAGTCATTTGCAGTGTGTTAGATGAACATTTCAAAACACACAGCTTACTCAACACTGTGACGAATAGTTATGAATACCGTGAATTATGATTTTATGCTGTTGAAACACCGCCTCACCTTTGTTCAACGGTTAGTTCATCACTTTGTTGACATAACGATAATGTATTCACGGCGAGAACCGGATAATTTTTATATTATATCGATTCCATATTATTACCAACGATTATTTAGAACTTGTTCTTCTGACAAAACTTAAGATAAACAGTTCACAATGTCAAATAATCTTCAGATTATTATACTGCAATATTATAAATTGTTTTTGCTAAGAACTTTATGGAATAATTCAGAAAATACAAAATACATTACAGGATCTAACGAAATCAACATGACAACTCTGCCATTAAAATAGCGTTTCGTTTCTTTCAGATTGAGATAAGTTAAGATTTTAAAATGAAATAACGAGAAAATATTCGCTCAGTTATTACAAGATTAACCATTTGCACTTTCAAGTTTTGATGTAAGTATTGCAAAATATGTAGGTACCTCTACATAATTAGAGCCAAAGTAATACAACGTTAAAATACAAACCAAAAATATTTTGAGTTAGCGTAAAATGGAACGTTAAGTTCCTTGACATAGACTATATTTTTATAGTTTTATAATACATAGATTTTTATTAGAGGGTTATACAGTAGGTAGGTAAGATAGTAAATCTATGAGGTATTTTCTTTTATCTATAGCCCACCAATGTAAGTAAGGTGAGGATTCCGTGCTCGTGGGCGGATATGAATTATTGTGATGATGATGATGAAAAAGAGTAGTCTTTAGTCGAAGGGTCTCATTGCGTGTAGGGGCTTCGGTTGGCATGAGGCTCAGGTGAAGTACCTATAGTATACTAGGTTCATGAGTAAGCTGTCAGGTTATTTATTAGTCTAGATTTACTATATTTATCGATGTTACTAGCTTACTTATGGAAAATTAAATGATGTCAATAGACATGCAATAGACAGTCTCAACATCTTCCAACAGATATTTAAAATACTATTATTGGAAGATTAGACGTAGTATCAATAGACTTGACAAAAGCGTATACCCGAAAGGGAAACTCCTATGCTGTAATTGATAAATTTAATACACGTTTTTAGGTGTAGCTCCAATCATTCGTGTGACATTGTTATATTGTCAAGATTGGTTTGCTTCTGCAGCACAGCGATAAATGAGTGCATACGCTGACAATTACAAAACATCATCGTACCTACTACCCTACTTAGTCTTTTGTCTATTTGTATACACTTGTCTCTTTTCTTCCCCGGATTTTGAGTTAAATGTCATATTATATAATGGATGAATAAATCTAAGGTTGGAACGAAGTTTCTATAATACTCGGTCGATGTTTTTTTTTAATAGTAGGTACCTACTCGTTACCTACCTAGAACCTCAGCTCAATAATTATAACTGAAGCTAGGTGGGTAGTAGGTACGTATTAACATACCTAATATTTTTTTACATAACCTATGTGAAAGATATTATCCCAATCTGTAGCTACCCCAACGCGTGGTTGCGGGCGCGCTGGGGTAAGTTAGACAGATCGGGTAGATAAAATATGCCATTTCTTTACAAATTTATAAGTCTCTATTATCCTCGACGTTGGTTAGAATATAATGTTATAGTATAGACGGTCAAGTGTAGGTACTAGGTACCTAGGTAATATTTATATGAATTTGGGTTCCGTAGCAGCTACGACGTAGGCCGTAGCCACTATCCGTGTATCCGTATCCGTCAATAACTAGGTTTAACGAAAACTTACTATAGGTACAATTTGGATTTTCTTTTAACAATAAATTATGGTTTTGAGTTCATATGACATCAACTAGCAGGCACCTATCTATACACACCCATAGTCGATTGCAGCTTCTGAAATAAACTTAATTGACTCTAGCTACATAGAGAACTAAATAATTGAATGTAGATAATAGGCATTTATTTAATAGTATGTTACCTATACCTCTCCCTACAACGACGACAGAAGGTGAGATGACAGATTGGACGGAAGGATACTTAGGTTCCGAACTTACCTTGAATATTGCAAATGGAACATCTCACTAAAATAATACATTATAATGTAGGTACTATATGAATTTAAAACACAATTTACTGCATTCATAGATATTACAATAATTACATAGGTAGTTGAATCGGATAATGCACTGTTAAATCAATAAAAACACACAATTATCTAACACATTTATTTTTAACGAAACAAATTATGAACACAGTTTATAACTTAGTTTAAGTAAGTACATCTACATTGGGGAATAGTATAGTTAAAGACTTATAATAAAATTAAAGGAAACATCATTTTATTGTGCAAAATAATGGGTTTGTAGGAACCTTCCTATGCTGATATTATATTATATCGGCCGAACAGACGTCAGACCATCGTATCATCAGACAGTCCAGAGCCCAGCGGGAACTGCACACGATAGCGGTATCAGTGTGTAGTGTAATGTGAATATAAAATAATATAATAGGTATTTAAAAAGAAACTATGTATATTACTCTCGTCGCACATTCAAATTAACAATAACTAGTTAAGTATAAAGTTGGCATGACCTACCTCAATGATAATAGCGAAGTAGGTATTAGGTACACATACATACTTACCTAATTTTCAGTTAGTGAATTATACCTAGCTACCGCATATACGTAGTAGGTAGAATCAACATAATATTATACATGTATGGATAAGTGCATGTTGATTTAAGTAGGTAGGGGTATAGTATAAACTACTATTTTTGGAACCTTAGATACGCATTAAGTTACAGGAATTAATCAAAAACGTACCTACTTAGGTAGGTCTACCTACAGCATTCATTATATATATTTTCTTTTTACTCGCCCGGAGCTATTTTATTTTATTTCTAAAATATGTTTAAATACCTTATACTTACACATTCGCTGATACAATACATTACCTTTTTCAACTAACCACATATTTTATAGGTATTTTTAAATAAGTACACATTTAAAATATGCATAAGTGCATTTATCACTACGTACTACTCGTATTATTAATCATTATTGTTACGAACTTAGTTTTCAATCATAGTACCTATAATTAATTACACATAGGTACATAGTTAGAACTAAGTAGGTAGTATAGGTATACTCGTATATATATACGGAAATTAAGGGTTGTTATATTTTTATTGTAGTACCTAAGTAAGTAGGTACTTAAAGATAAATATTTCTTGACTCTAATTTATTGTTATCAATGATTAAACACTGTGATAAAATGTAATTTTTAATTTTTATTTATATTTTGATTGGTTCATAAAACTAAGAATATTTTAATTGGTTTCCTGTGCTTAAAAAACTTAGAAAATGAAGAAAACCACGTCAGAATGTGTAATAGTAGGTATAAGTATGGTTCATGGAAGTGCTTTTCTATTTACTTTTAACTACGTACCTATAGATTTAATTAGGTTTATCTACCTACTTAATTCTTGAATACTACACATTAAGCTTTGGAAATAGCACACTAGTAAAGCGTTGTATATTAAATTTAATTCAATAGCAAAAATATTTCAATAGATACGTAGGTACAGCGTTTTATATTTGTGAACCAAAATTTGTAATTAGGTTGGTACACATTACAACCTCAAATGGAATTAAATTATGTACAATTATTCCCAAATATTACCATACAATTATTCCCTAACAATATAAGCGAATTACAATATAATGCGTTGGTACATTTATCAAATACTAATCAAAATAGATCATCAAAATATGCCTCTACAAGATGTACATTATTCAGGTAGGTATATAGTATAATATAGAGTACAAAGAATAAATAATAATATTAAGTTTTATTCATTTTACAAAATTATTGTGTTCGTCACAGATCTGTTAGAAAGATTGGTCCTTAATTGGACGATTAATTATCATCATACGTAATTAATAATAATTTAATCATATTTCAAGCAAATGGATTCAAGGTTGCCTATAGTTTTTTTTAAGTACCTACATATAAGCAACTTAGCTCTATTTCTAGTTAACTTATTCTTACACTAACCAAATGTACAGACAAACTGCTATGTTTTTTCTTAGTAAAACACAGTATACCAATATGATATAATATAGGTATATAGGCCTAGGTAATGCACGCCTCTTTTATTTAGTTAAATATGCCATACTGTTATATGCCCTAAGTACATAACTAATGCTTCTCTACAAAAATATCTATATAATATACAACAGTAATAATAAGTCATGTTTAAGTAGCTACTTTTTTGTATCTAAATATTTAATTTTATAATCGTAGTTTAGCATATGTTACGGATGCCATACATAAAATTGGCATATCGGAATAAGCCTCTAGCTGCATAGGAGCATCACACACAGTGACAGTTAGGTAACCTTACAAAGGTCAACCATTGTTGCCACCAATACGTTGCCAACTAACCAACTAAGTTGCCAACTTTGCTCCCTTTCTTTATTACCATTCTCCAAGATTTGTCACTTAAATTAGTTGCCAATGTCCAGTCCTCTACACGTACAGCCAATGTTGCCATGTGAACCGGCTGACCGGAGCACCGCCACGGATAGCTTCGTGCTCAGATTCAGGTGAAATACAGCAGGCGATACGCTGAAAAATAATAACGCATTGTATATTTTACAAAAAAAACAGTTAATCATAGTCACTGAAAATAAACTGTGCCCTGATTATGAGTTTTTACCATCTCGACATAGTACGCGTCAACTAGCTCTTTGTATGAAGATTTTTCGTTCATAAACGCGCTGGTAGAGGTTTTGTACAGGATCTGCATACAAAAGCGCTAGTTGACGCCTACTATGACGACCTAGTAAAAACTTATACAGATGTCGTTTTCACCCATTTGGTTTGTCTCTCGACTGTACTTAAGTCAGTAATATTATATCTGCTTGTGTAACAATCGTATGATCGACATATTTAAAAATATAGGTACTATCGTTATATCTTACAAAATACGAAATGCGTCTTAAAGCACGAAATTATCCTATTATTTTGTTTACATACGACTTCACGTATACCGTTTCACCTAACTTATACCTACCTACAGATACGTACCTACTAAACATTACTTAGATAAAAACTATCCAACTAACCTGCCGCAGCGTTCCAGGGGTCGTGGCCAGCTTGTAGATGGCAACGACAGGGATCATCAGGATGGAGGAGCAGGCCAGCCCCCAGCCCAGCACCACGGCCCACGGCGGGTACGTGTACTGCTGGTACTGCAGGGGTTGCTGGTACAGCAGCCCGAATACCACTACCCCCTGAAATAGACAGTAAGATCATACAAATAGATGCGAAAGAGTGATGTACTTTTTATGTATAGTCAGAAAAATTCGATGTAACAATCTTAAAAAGAGTGCTGTATTTTTTATGTAGGTAAGTAGTAGGTATATTTCAATAGAATACCTGAAAAGTGATCTTATATTATTTTTAGTGCAAAATTATCAATTTTAGTAAATACATTTGGTATCAATTTGGGATTAAAGAAGTATACTTACGTAGGTACCTAATTTGATTGACCTCAACTACTATTTCCAGACAATTTCTTATTCTCGGTACAAGTAACTTTCATGATATTTTTCCCAACTTACAATAATAAACGTAGGGCTGACAAACTTCCAGCATATCCGCCAGTAGAGGCCCGGGCGGAACCCTAGCATCTCTTCCACGTCGTCGGAAAACCTCTTTAACCCTGGATATGAACATTTTAATTTTATTAGTCAACTGGTCATACCTTGTTAGGTTTGGAACAAATCGAAATAAAATAATTTACCGTAAAACCAAGAAACGGCGACTGCTTCAAAGAGCGCAGAGCACAGCAACGAAATGCCAGCGGCATAAGTGTCCAGCAGATGGAACATGTAGATGCCGCCCTGCGACAAAAAGTAGATGAATTAAGTAGCCTAACTCTCAAAATACTTGACGGCACTTTGGTGTAGTGGCTGAGCAATTGGACTGCTGCGCTTGGTGTCGTGGGTTCGATTCCCGCCCGGAACAAATATTTTGTGCGATCCACAAATCTTTGTTTCTGGTCTGGATGTGATGCGTATGTGAAATTATATCTGCAAGCGGTAGGTACCCACGATACAGGAGCAATCCTAGTGTGGGGGCTACGTTTAAAAAAAAGAATCACTGTATAATATAAGCTCTCAAAGAAACATTACCGGTGTGATATTGATGCAAGCCACGCAAAACGACACGCAGACTACGATCAGAGTGAAGTGCTCGCGGCGGAGCCAGGTGGCGCCGCACGCGCGAGCCTCGTCCAGCAGGCCTGTGATCACGCACTCGAGACCGCCCATCTGAATAAACATACAGATATAGGTATGCACATACAGGCGCGAGTGTTGGGAAGTATTGCCGATTGAAAAGTTCCTATTACTGCAATAACCTTAGGGGGATCGGACTCTCCGTGTCCTCATCAGCTGATCGAACCGAGCATTGCGGCTGTAAGAAGTGCCGTGGAGCAGCTTGAGCCGCAACAAAGAGTATTCGGTATGTCCAATGACAGTTTCAAAAGAGGGGTAAGTCGCAAATTGTTACGTAGGTGTGGGGCGGGAATTGCCCATCACTACGATCATCAACTTGATAGGTGCAACCGTAACCTTTCAATATAAGCGATTATAACGTGAAACAAACTTACCCCAGAATCCAAACCGAGCATAATCAGCATAAAGAAGAAGAGCATAGCCCAAAGACTCGCTCCGGGAAGAGTTGCGACTGCCTCCGGGTACACTTGGAACACTAGGCCAGGACCTGTGAAAAAATTACTTATATGGGTTTTGTCTTAAAACATCCGCTTTGTCATTATTTCATCACTAGAGCATTAGATAAAAATACACGTCATGTGAAGAACCTCCATAATTTTTAAAGTCGTTTAGTAAAAAAAAACATGTTGAAGCTCTATTTTGAAAAGTTAAGTTTTTGCGAGAGGTCGTAGGTACATTTGTAAGTATATGACGAACGGATCAAGTCGTCGTCATCACCGGAAAAAGGGTTCCGCGCAACTCGGTTTCTGGAAATGAAGATCACACAGCCAACAGCACCTACCTTCAGTGGCCACCGAAGATATCGGCACCCCTTGCTTGTGAGACATGAAGCCTAGGTACGTGAAGATGACGAAACCGGAGAAAAATGACGTGAAGCAGTTCACCAAAGTCGTCACCAAGCAGTCCCTGAAGAAACATCGTGAACAGTGAACAGTTATCTAACTAGGGTGTTGATCAAATTGCACCAAAATTAAGTGACACTGGCAAGTTGCACAAACAGTACGAAGCCGGACATAATAAAATGCCTACGCTTGTTAGGTACATATGCACTGAGAAAGGTATTATACCCACGGAATTCTAAACTGAGTTTACCTGTAACAGTTGTTGTGGAAGGTATTGTAACTCGCGTACGAAAGATGCACACCGAAACCAGCACCGACCGAGTAGAAAATCTGGACGGCAGCATCTACCCACACCTGCAACAATATAGCTATTCATTAACAGCCGAAATTTTTATTGTATCTCCTATCCAAGATTGAAATCGATCTTGGATTGCTGCCTATCGTTCGATCGATTTCTAATCTGTGTGCCTTATAAACCAATCCACGGAAATTGGCACGTTTGCCCCTAAAAATGGATTGTGATATCAATCCCAGATAGCAAAATTTGGATTGGATTGATTATTAATTTCGGCCGTAAATAATAAAGTCTTGGGCCCCTTGGAATACCCCGAAAAAAGATTAGCAACAGATTAGTGGAGGAGCCAAATGCATTAGTGCCTTATTAGCAGAAGATTATGTTTGAATTGTGTTGCTGGACACCGCATCCTACTACACAGCTAACGGAACAATCACACATATTTCTACATGCCTGTGTATCCTTCAGCCTGGTGAGCTCCGGCTGCAGATAGTATGCGATGCCCCTCGTAGCGCCTGGCAGTAAGAGACCCCTCGCCAGCAGGATTGACAGCACCACGTACGGCATAGTGGCTGTCAACCAGACCACTTTACCTGCCATCAACATAATAAACATTTTCAATTATAGCTAAATATACCAATAATGACGACGTGTCTCTTTATAATGTCAAATGAAAAGAAAGTGGGTGTATGGAAGATCTAAAGTAGGTATGGGTGATCGGACTTACCGGAACTTTTGACGCCCTTGAAGAGTGATAGATAAAGAGTGACGTACACCAAGCCCAAGCACATAGCCAGCTGCCATTTCGGAAAGCCAAGGTCATTGAGGCCCTCTGAGTACTGCATTTCGAGAACGGCACGACTGAAACATTACATAACTTTGAGCTAATAGAAAAATTTATCTTCAAACCAATCGTTTTGTTCACGACTTTCGAACTCTAGAAACTCAACATCACTTTGTTATGGAATTAAACGTTGTGCTTTACAATTAGACTATAATTATAAACTACGTATAGTCTTACATAAGTAGGAAAATAATTATTTTTAAAATCAAACTGACTGAAAGAATTCTGAAGCGGGAGTGAAATGCGATAGCGGCCCATGATACGACACGTCCGTCTTGTTCGTCACGTTGGCTCTGCTCGCGTCCCAGCACTGCTCGGTGTTCCAGGAGTTGTCGCAGTGCAGCCAAGGCAGCTCGGAGCGGGCTGATGACACGAGGAAGTAGAATGCCCAGCCTGAAAAGTTAAATCACAAAATACGGTAGGAGTGAGCTACATTTATAACCAATGATACCTTTAGAGTAAAGCTAATACGTGCAAAATTATATTGTAAAATGTGGCGCCCAAAATGGGGCCGCAATAAATGTAGTAAAGTTAGTAACCACCTGAAGTCAACATTATTATTTGCAGTTGAATCATAGCTACCATCTAAAGTCCACAAAGATCTGAAGGTAAATAAACACTTAGGCATATTTTAACTGTGGCACCCAACGTGGGGCTCTTCGAGCACTGCCTTGTATATTATTTTGTTACTGCTTTATAAAAAGTGATAAGATTTATTTAAGCAGACGTCAATGTAATTAAAAATGTTGAAAAACACAGCAGTCTATCGAACATTCAAGCACTTAAACCTAAATTTGTTGGATTTATGAACAAGGTAGGTAAAGCAACTTTACGACGTGGCTCCATATAATGGCTTGCTGTTAATGGTGGTAAAGCATAACGTACGAGTACTTTTACATAGTTAGCACTTATTGCGCTGCAGTTTATGTTTGGAAGGGATCCAAATGTGATGTGGGAACGCTCGGTAGCAGATTGTAGAATGAAGATAAAACGGTAGAATGTATGGTTTCTGTTCACGCTGATATACCTACTTAACTGAAGACTAGACAAAACATGATTTACGTATTTAAAAAGTTATAAAATATCATCATAAAGTTTTTTGGCGATAAATCTAAAATGTAAGTAGGTATCTAAAGAACTAATAAGATACAAAAGTAAAAGTGATAGTATCATTAGGAATGTTATGGACTGTAGTCGATGCGGTTAGCGTGAAGTGGTGATAGTAAAATATAACACAGATTTGGAGGATTTTGATAAAGAATACCGGGGCGCGTACGTCAACCAAGCGTCGGTGAGTATGGCTGCGGAACGACTGTTTTTTAAATATTTGACGTCTTGGTGGAACGCGAGCGTAGGTAGTCCGTTTTTATTAATATTAGAAGGTAAGTACAAAATAATATTATTTCAGATTACCTACATTTCAAGGTATTATAATGTTTACGTTTTTTACCATGGTAAAATCTAAAGAAAGAAAGTTAAGCTTTTAAATCTAGACATTAATATCTTATAATCTTAATTATTGTAAGTTTCTGTCTGAGATCGCGAGGCACGTCGTCTACATTCTCCGCCCAGTGTCACGTCGTCAGTGACACTCATCAGCCATCGGAACTAGTGCCAAGCGAGTGACTGGTCTGGTAAGTATACCGGTCTTGGTTTTCAAGTCAACCGTGCGAATCCGTCCGTCTTTCCCTGGGTAAACCCTAACTATTTACCCTTCGGCCAGGTATTGCGCGGCAAGTTGGGGTCAACTACTATAACCACATCTCCTTCTTTCAGGTTCTCTGTCTCCTGGCACCACTTCTGTCGCGGAATGAGCTCCGGTAGGTACTCTTTAACCCAGCGCTGCCAAAACATGTCAGTTAGTCTCTGAGCAGTTCTCCACATCTTTCGTAGGTACAAGTCACTGTCATCAAATGCTCCAGGCAAGGGTAAGTTAGAACTAGATCCAATCAGGAAATGGTTAGGTGAAAGAGCTTCCATATGTTCTAGTTGAACTGAAACATGAGTCAGTGGCCTGCTATTTACTATATTCTCCACTTCGGCAAGTAGGGTCACCAGGGTCTCTTCTCGGGGTGCTCGTTCTTTCAGGACTACTCGGAGCGCCGTTTTTACGCTCCTTATCAGGCGTTCCCACGCTCCGCCCTTATGGGGACTGACTGGAGAGATGAAGTTCCAAGTTACTCCTCTGTTTGTCATCTCATCTTTGATAAGAGTTTGATCGAGTTCTTTATACGCCTTCTTCAGTTCGATTTCAGTGGACCGTAGATTCGTTCCATTGTCTGAATAATATATTTGACTCCAGCCGCGTCGGCATGCCATGCGTCTTAAGGCCATAATGAAGGAATCAGTGGTCAGCGATGGCACTGTTTCAATATGTACCGCGCGCACTGTCAAGCAGGTAAATAATACCCCGTAACGTCGCTCTCGGCGGCGGCCGACCGTTATTTCCATCGGTCCGAATAAGTCAACGCCACAATGGGTGAACGGGCGCTGATGATGCGCCAGCCGCCCAGCAGGTAAATCACCCATACGCGGCACCGTCGGTGCGGCCTTTCGTATGCGACAAAACAAACATTTAGAGGCGACAGACCGTACTGTGGGTCTTAGGCTTAGCAGCCAGTACTTCTGTCTCAGTTCGTTCACCACCATCTCGTTATTACCGTGTGCGGACTTTTCATGATATTGTTTAGTTAGCAGTCTTGCTATTTGGTGACGTCCGTCCAGTATCACAGGTCTCTTTGTGTTCGAGCTCACGTCTTTGGCGGTGTCAACTCGTCCCATTACTCGTAGAATCCCACACTCGTCCAGGTATGGAGTGAGAGTGCGTAGTCGGCTGTTCGGCTGTATTTGTTTATTATGTTGCAGCAGATGTATCTCTGTAGCAAAAGATTGCATCTGAGCAGAACGTATGAGCACATTTTCAGCTTTTTGTAGCATATCTGTGTTTATTTCAGCTTTACAGTTTTTCTTGCACCTCTCAATGAATAATAACACGCTGGCAGTACATCTCAATAAACGAAGCCACGACGAGAACCGTGCTGGATCAGGTATAGGTAAACTATCGCTCTCAGTTGCGTATACATGATGTACATTTTCTAATATTTCTTCACTAATTTCTTCCTTTTCTTTTTCAGGTGCAAACTTGGACCACTCGGACTCCGTCTGGTGAAGAAAACTAGGGCCTTGGAACCATTCACAATCTTTGTGTAACTCGTAGTTATTATTCTTTGTCGCTATATCTGATATGTTAAGACTTGTAGGTATGTAGTGCCATTCATGCGGTTTGCTCAAGTCATCTATTTCGCCGAGTCTATTAGCGACGAATACTTTGTAACTTCTGGTTTCATTTTTAATCCAGTGGAGCACCGTCATGGAATCGCTCCAGTAGAAGAATTTTGTTGGTATCAACCTGGTGGCTTTGCGGATCGTATCGGCGAGGCGACTAGCTAAAACAGCAGCCTGTAGTTCCAGCCGTGGTATAGTTACCGGTTTGATAGGTGCGACGCGGCTCTTACTAGCGATAAAGGACACACGCACATCGCTGTTATTAGTGTGCACGCGCCAGTACGCCACTGCTGCGTAAGCGGCGGGGGATGCGTCACATAGCAAATGCAATTCTAATGTCTCGCTCGCACTTGCAGTCGATGCTACTCTGTTATCGTTATTAGCTCGCACGCAAAAATACCATCTTGGTATACGTATCTCTTTTATCTTTTCTAATTTAGTTATCCAGTTTTTGAATGCAATGAATTGCTTGTTATTTATCTCATCATTCCAGTCTATGTTTGACTTCCAGGTATTTTGAATGATAATTTTTGCCTGGATTGTGAAAGGCGTGAGTAGGCCATAAACATCGAAAATAGACATTACTATTCTTAATAATTGCCTTTTCGTCGGTCTCTGTTCGCATTTCAGTATTTTCTCTGGAATCTGTTTCAGTGAGAGGTTGAATCCGAATGTATCGGTCTTCGGGTACCACAATAGGCCAAGTGTGCGTTCACTCTTGCAATCATAATCGTCGTCTTTGAAGTGCACGGCCGCTTCGCTTAGCGTATCTGCAGGTAGGGTGTGACACACGGCCGGCTCGTTCGACGTCCAATTTCTTATTTCAAAAGAACCCTGTTTGTGTATGTAGGAGACTTGTTGCATGGTTTCAACGGCATTTTCGACATCGTCAAAACAGTCAATATAATCGTCCATGTAATGACTTTTTGTGATGGCCGTCACAGCATTAGGCATCTCGTTCGAGAAGCGCTGAGCATTCATATTCTTGATATATTGTGCAATGAACGGCGAGCAGTTGGCACCAAATATTAGTGACGTCATACAATATTTCGCAACTGGCTCGTCTGGGCTGTTCCGCCACAGGAACCTCAGTGCGTGTTGATCTTCATGTCTTATTTTCACGCGGAGAAACATGTCTTTAATATCACCGGTGAGGCCGATACGTCGTTCTCGAAATCGTAACATAATGCCAAGCAGTGATTGTAGCAAGTCCGGCCCTTGAAGTAGATAATGATTTAGCGAATATTCACTGGAAGTCGCAGCTGCATCAAAGACAAGGCGAAGCTTCCTTTTGTTTGGGTTATCTACTCCGAAGTGCGGTAAATACCATAACTTCAATGGGGTAATTTCATCTGCATCAGACTCGAGTTTACGGGCGTAGTTATTGACGAGTAAATGTTCGACTCGTTCTTTATACCTCGAAGCATAAGTCGGATCGTTTGACATCTTCTTCTCTATTGTTTTCAGGCGACGGAAGGCGTTATAAAATGAGTCTGTCATCTGGGCGTTACTATCTTTCCATGGTAAGCCAACTTCCCACTGTCCTTCTTTTATTACAGCAGAATTTTGTATTATTTGTATTGCTCTGAGTTCTTCTTTATTAACTCGAGGTTTATTGCAGACACCGATGCTCTCGAACGCAAATGATTTTTTAACAAGTTGGTGCAGTTCGTCATTCGTGAGATCCGTGTGTATCGAATCATCCGTTGTAGACAAACAAGCCGCATTGGCGAGTGTATGACTGTGCGACAGCTGATCGGAGCTTATCTCGCATGCGCCTGTGTGCGCGGCCTCCGATGCGTTATCAGTGAGGGCTGCGGCGATGCAGGCGTGGCGAGCTTCACTATGCGCAGAGGCAGGGGATGCCCCGCGCTGTGCTACCGTTATCATAGTGCACTCAAGTGGGCTTGAATGACGTTGTATCGGAATAACACCATGCACGCACCATCCTAACGGTGTTAATGTCGCGCATGGTTCGTTTTTACTGCGAATAATTGTCTTTAAGGGCACAATTAGATGATAATTATCCTGTCCGATTAGTAACTTTGGTTTCACTTTGTCACTACACATTATGTTAATGTCTAAATGCTTCAAGTGTTCATATTTTTCTATGTTAACTTGAGATAGTTTTTGAGAAGGTAAATTTAATTCACTGATTTTACGAGCGCTCAGACTGAATGACTCACTGTTCGTGTTTATGATTTTAAAGTTCACTACTTCACTTTCACACGTAAGTTCTGAGTTCCAAGCACCTCGTACACTAAGTTTTTGTTTATGTCCGTGTAAGTTCACTTGTTCGGCGATATCGGCTGATATGAGGGACACCGTTGCACCGTCATCGAGCAGTGCATGCGTACTTATTATTCCGCTCGGGCCCTGGATGTTTACCGGGACAACTTTTAAAAGGACACACGACTTTGTGTTGGAGCTCGCATGAGCTACAGTCTCATCGTTTATTGAGCGGTCACTGTTCACTGCATTGTTATTGAATAGCACGTTATCACTATTGGTAGGTATATTGTCATTATTTTTTATTACACTAGTTTGTTCGCAGGTGTTTTCACTGGTTTTAGGTACCCAGTGGAGCAGGCGGTGATGCTGCAACCCGCATCCATCGACGTCGCAGGTGACCGCGGGGCAGGTGTCGCGGTTGTGAGTGGTCAGTAAACATTTATGGCATAATTTGTTGACTCGCACAAATCGCCAGCGGTCTTTTCTCATTGCCCGCTTGAACCGGGCGCACTCTGGCAGGCCGTGATTGCTGGCGCGGCAGAACTTGCAGTGCTTCGCAGAATCAGGTTTTGTTCCCAGGAGAACTGCATGGTGTCTTCGCTCTTCAGGCTTCTTCCTGTAGTCTGGTGGACAGTGCATGTGACTCAGGCCGGCGGCTGCAATTTTATTTGCTTCGGTATATAAGAAATCACTAAGTATTTCTAACTTAGCCTTCTGTGTGTTGCAGTTTAGAGCGTAGTAGTCAGCCCACTTATTGATAAGCGGGCCGGGACACTTGGATAACACTGACGTCACTATTTCGGGACTTCTCAGGTAATCATTTTGATTCACTGCTTGTAACGCTGCCACGGAATTCTTAATTTTGATTGAAAATGAAACTATTTCGTGGTGGTGGTTCTGTGATAACGGTGGTATTTTCTTCAATTGTGTAATAATTTTATTTGTTATTGTTTCAGGTCTACCGTAGCGGAGTTCCAGTGCTTCAATGACGGTATGCGGAGCCGTGTTCCCGATGAGAAGTGAAGAGACTGTCTCCTTAGCTTCTCCGCGGAGTGATTTGCGTAATCTCCACATATTTTCAGCATCACTGAAGTTACAGAAGTTTGTCGACTCATCGTAGGCTTGTTTGTATGCAAGCCACTCGAGAGAATCTCCGAAAAACTGTGGTAAGTCCCTGGATGTCGCAAATCTAGACATCATTTGTTTATTCTGCGCATTCGATGCGAAGATTGCGCTGGCCAGGTTCTGCAGGCCAACATCGGCAGCGCCGTCTTGTTTCTGTTTTTCAGATAGATGGCTGCGCTCGAGCCACTGCTCCACTTTCTCCAGTGAATCTACTGCACTTTTATTTGAGCTGCGGTGTGATTTAGCCGATTGGTTTTCAAGCGCAGCTAGATCCGCTTCTAACTTCTTCTTAATTAACTGCTTGTCGATTTCAGCTTGCGCTTTGGCAGCTTCGAACTCCAGCTGTTTTCTACGCGCTTCTGTTGATCCTGTCGAAGCGGATTTCGCGGTCGGGGTGCCCACCGGGAGGCGGTCCACAGGGAGGGGTACGGTCTTCAACCAAGCCCCATCCGATTTAGGTCGTTCTGGGTGAACAAGCTTGCTCACGCCTCTCGGCTGCATGATTTCCGACTTGACTTCGCGTGCCGGGTCCTCCTTCATCGTGTTGTCAGCTTGTTCAGCTTTCCAAGCGCTGCGTGTGCGCACCGTGGTCTCGAAATGGCGGCGCGAATTGTGCGGCGGTGTGTTGAACATTGCACGGATTACTACACTGTTTCACGTTGTGATCCGGCTCGAAGGAAAGGTTGTAGTCGATGCGGTTAGCGTGAAGTGGTGATAGTAAAATATAACACAGATTTGGAGGATTTTGATAAAGAATACCGGGGCGCGTACGTCAACCAAGCGTCGGTGAGTATGGCTGCGGAACGACTGTTTTTTAAATATTTGACGTCTTGGTGGAACGCGAGCGTAGGTAGTCCGTTTTTATTAATATTAGAAGGTAAGTACAAAATAATATTATTTCAGATTACCTACATTTCAAGGTATTATAATGTTTACGTTTTTTACCATGGTAAAATCTAAAGAAAGAAAGTTAAGCTTTTAAATCTAGACATTAATATCTTATAATCTTAATTATTGTAAGTTTCTGTCTGAGATCGCGAGGCACGTCGTCTACATGGACCTAACCTTGATATATAGAGCTTTACCTACTACTTCTCTTATTTAAACTTTTCGAAGAAGTTAACTTTACTTTTTCATTAATTAAGAGTTTAATAATTTACCTACCGTGTTTCAAACTTACTATCAACAGTATACTGAGCGTCTTATTAATTACTTACCAATTATAACGTTGTAGTAAAACGATACGTAGAATGCCACCATTACAGCGCAGAATCCTACTCCTGAAAACATATGAACGTTGTACATTTGTTAAATCCAAGTCTAATAAAACCTAACACCGGTAAGCGGTAGACTATGATGTTATTAACTATAGACTATGATGTTATTGAATATTGAAACTATGATGTTATTGAATATGATGTTATTAAATATAGACTATGATGTTAAATGAGATATTGACAAACAAAAATAATACACTGTGCACTAGATTGTTACTTAGAACTGCGTCGCTGAATTACCAATTGACATAGCTATATTAATTAGTTATATCGTAACGAGAGTTTAAGCTCACCTTTGAACAGTGGGCAGATCTTCCAAAGCGTAATGGGCCCCTGTCGGTTGTACTGTCCCAGGATCAGTTCCATGTAGAACAGAGGCACGGCTCCGAACACCAGCATAAGCGTGTAGGGGATCAGGAATGCACCTGCAAATGCCAATCAAAACAAGCGCGTGAGGTACTCGATTGAGACTAGTATATATCTTTGGTAGTATCGTAATAGGTATACCTACCATACCACTTCCAAAAATATAATAAAAATGTGGTGTGTTTAAGGCTAGGCCAGCTTTTATCTGTGTTCATGAAAATTGTAGGTATTGATATCCACTTTAAAACCTTGTAGAAATATAATTCTATAAGCTGAAACTGCATAAGCTGTTTATTACATCCTTAATTATTGTTTACAAGTATTTTTGATCAGTTATTGTGGGGCATCTTCATATTAACATACTCATCCGAAGCAATAGAAGTGCCATCGCTTTTACAGATTCATCTCTTGATTAAGAATGTGCGCGTATTAACCTAACGAGAATTTAATCAATCTAGCTTCTCGTACAATTTTCATTTATCAAGCAAATCCTTTAACACTCTCTTCGTTATTCCCGAGTAACAGCACTATCCGAACTCAATTTAGTTTTAATTAAGGAAAGAGGGGAAAAGCAAGGAGTGGATTAACACCACCTCTGTTGCAGTTCATTTCCGCTACGTCGATGTCTGACTGCAGAAAAGTGGGTGACCGTTTTATAAATAGATTTTAAAGGAATCGATTTTAAACTAGACAGACTGTTGATAGAGTTTATATACTTATTTAATACAAAGTTTGTTTAAGGCAACATTACCTCCTCCATTCCGATAACAGAGATAGGGAAATCTCCACACATTAGCCAAGTCAACTGCAAATCCAATGATGGATAGAAGGAAGTCAGCTCCGGTACCCCACGTTTCTCTTCCATCATTGGTTTCTGGGCCTGTACATAAGGAGAAAATGTGTACTATTTTTAAACGATATTTCAACATTTCCTAAAACCAGCCTTCATTTCGGACAAAAATTAAGTATGTTAAGCATTGCAATACAACGTGGAATTGGAACGTTGCCCATTAGTAGCTCGTTCAGGTTTAGAATATTATTTTGTTTTTAGCAGTTAGGTCTGATCACGTATTCTTTCAATCCCCCCAGAGCCGAGTCCCGTGCGTATTTGAAATTTCACCTTCCCTTAATTAATGTTTCGGTACTTATTTAATTACCAAATTTTGCTTGTTAAAAGTTATTTTCTTAGACTCGTGTCGCAAGTAATTGATAAAAATAAAATATAAAGAACATTCATAGATGAGCAATGCGTTGGATGTACCTACCTGCCTTGATACTGTTCGCTCTCAATCTCTTATTAGCTTCGCTGTAAAACTCTTCTTCGATCTGGGTTTTAGGCTCCTCTGTAAATATACAACAGCTGTGTAGTTAGGTGCAAAGATACTTACGTATGAATATTAATTAGAGGAAGTATCCTTATCTATGTGTAGGTATATTTTACTTACTTTTATAACACGATAGAGTAACAACCGATCCTTTCGTAGGCTTGTGATCTGAAAACAAGGATATTTAAATACCTAATTAACTATCGCTTTCAATTACGTATTTAGATTTATTATTATTCAGATTTTCCAAAATCTAAAACTAGAGGTGGAAATGTTAAAGCTGTTACTACTACAGTGCATCGTTTCCTTGAAGGTTACGTAGCTTCCGTTAGGTATATATATATACACAATACTAATCAACAAATTTACGCATTGTTAAAACGTAGTAGGCTTGGGGTAGGTAGGTAACTATAGGTATATTATACTAATGTACAAGAACCGAAATACGTTTATTTGTTACAACAAACAAAAGAGTGTGATTGAAGTGTGTCGATTAAATTCGATTGCAAAAAGAATACCTAATAGATCTAGTCAAGTGCTCACCCTACATAGTACCAACCAGCCACTCGAACTTTACTGACCTATACTACCTTAAATACCGTTCGTTCCTTCTCACCCGCGGCGTCTTAATAACGGCTAGGCATCCGACCGCCGCATAATAGCGTGCCGATGCGGAAATATTCCGCAATAATTCCCAAGGTGCCATTATGCTAGTGGAATTCTTAAATGGCGATGACGGAGGAATGCGCGCGTAATGGAATTCGATGAGCATTGAAAAGTTGTATATAATTATATAATACTAGCTGCGGCCCGCGGTTTCACCCGCGTTTGGATAATATACAATAATATATCTTTATGAATTGTATGTAGCCTATGTGTTAGTCTGATATGTAAGCTATATTATTGTAAAGTTTCATCAAAATCCATTCCGTAGTTTTTGCGTGAAAGAGTAACAAACATCCATCCATCCATCCATCCATACTCACAAAGTTTCGCGTTTATAATATTAAGTAGGATTTTTATTGTGTTTTCTGTAATGCCTTTCGATGTTTTTGCTAGTTGTGAAGGGATTAATATGTTTATCACCCAATAGTATTGAAATAATTGAAATACTAAGTACTTGTACAGTATCATACTGTGCTGTCCTAACATATAAAGGAAAATCAATATCTACGTGAACCTACAATAAATTATTTAATTATCATAATATACATAGGGATTTTTTTATTCCAGCTATGTATTTCGGAAGGCGGTCATTATCAACAGAAGCTCTAGTTTCTCGTCATAATTTTAATTTGAACTGCAATAAGAGCTTCAACAAAATAAAAATTAATTTTAGACTTCGGCCAGTTTGGAACTTCAATAAAATTATCTATGGAATAGGATAGTAGGTAATATACGAGTATATGTTTCTAAGATCTCAATTGGGCTGGTATTTGGGATACTTTATGCAAAAAAGAAAGTACCTATATAAGAATGTAGGTTATCTTATCTTAGCCTATGATAGATACGGGAACGGGAAGTACCACCTATACCTAGTTAAAATTGCTCACGTATACTTTTTTTTCTAGTTTTAACTAGTAGCAAATAATTAAGTATATAATAATAGATAGGTACCATTAAGGATTTTGTGCATATATGGAGAATCCTACCTATATGAGTGTAATCGATGTCTTGTAGGTACTTATATTTAAGTTTTATGTAGAGTTAAGGTACCTATACTAAATTCTAAGTTTCTCATTTGCGATCCTTCAAGTTTATTTGCTGTCTAGGCATTGAGATGTTCTAGTTGCATTGCTGGCGTACAATATATTAAAGCCCACGGCGCTGTAATGGTTCTCAAGCCCACGGCCCACGGCTTATTGCCTCTCCAATAATTATTGCCCTCGCTGCCGCCCGTCGAGTAGAAAACTTTCTTCATTCTTCTCAAGTAGTTGCTTTCATTTGGTTTCTTGATTTTCATTGTTCATAGAGTTTTGAAGAGAATTAAGGAAGGTTCGTTGGCTGTTGTTATTATTGTGTTTGTTAAACTTATAATTGCCGTAACGTGATAAGTAGTCTGCTTTACAAGTTTATTGTTTGTCCTCCTCATTTGTCCCCAAATATGTAGCCTATTATAACTAGACATAACTGTTTAAAATATTTGGTACGCAAATCAAACTGAGCCCAAAGATCACAATCTGCTGTTTGTCATTGAGGAATTCTTCAATTTTTAGCTTTACGTGTCTATCATCAGATCACCTTGCTGTCACGCCATAATATTATTGTTATCTTTAGAACTAAACACTTCACTAGACATGAACAATTCCAACTCATGTGAACAACGAGCACCAGGTAATTAACCTCGCAAGATTTGACTTTTCTATACAAAAAGCTATCCATGCAAACAGCGTTTATCTCGACGATTATTTAATTGTCTGGTATTCCAGGCCCTTGTGGAAGTTCCCAGCTTGTTACAGTACTACAACAACCTGTTGGTTGTTTTATTACCAAGTTAATTGTTCTCGATCCCTTCTCGTACAATTTATTGCCGATGAGGTAAATTTAAATAAAATTGTGGTAAACAATTTGTTATCTGGAAATACAATAACAACTTGTAAACTGGTAAGTGATTGGTCGTATTGTTGAATTAAGAAACCTAGGAGTTGAAGTATACTAAGTTTCATGATACTAGAAATCTATTGTATGGCTTATAAAATTGTACTACTGTACTTTTTGTTTGTATTGGTGTATTGAAAGGGAAGCACTTACGTCTTCCATTCCATTGAAATTTTTGTAAAGTTCCGTCGTAGAATTGAAATGAGAAATTAACATGACTTTTCATGGAATGCTTTCGGAGTTTCTAACTATTGATAGAGCAGCAGTTTTTGCCATCAATACGGTTAGTGCTTGTCGTACCACTGACACGCTGACTGAGTAATGCTAAAGTCACAGTTATGTCACAATAATAGAACCTGCCTGAAGCAGTGCCATTTATCTAACTCTAATGACGAGTGCCCTCTAGAATGACCAAAACATCACTGCCAAAGGTATCAATCGTCAACAACCGCGACCGCTAGGTTCAAAACATCGACCAATGACAACTTCAGACGCTACGTGCGAATATTCATCGCTCTATACTTCGAAAGGCACGTTCAGTATCGGTCCCAGTCCCCGTAGGTACTTCAATCAACAAATAATATCAAGCTCCTGTGACACGACTGACCGAAGGCTCTGATTTCTTCTGTTAGACTTACCAAAGGCTCTCGGGGTACTGCTGGCTGAGCAGTAGCCGTCATCTCTGACACTGCGCCCTCCGGGTGTGCCGCTGGCGCGGCTCAGGAGCGCTGGGCTGGCACGCTGCTCCTCGTACGATGGGGCCGTGTGAGTCACCACCCCACCAACACTGCTGAGAGATGCCTGTTGACAAGTCAATGGAGGGTAATTTGACAATCTCTTATAACCGAAATCTAGTATGACTAATAGGTGTGAGCTGGCTACGTGAACGTCATATCCTTTGGTCAACTTGAGATAAGCATATTCTGCAAGTATCTATTGATCTCATCAATGAAAACGTCAAAATACTTAGTCTAATCTAGCTAAAACGGGTGTAAAAATAATGAAAACAAATAACGATATAATAATAAATAATGTCAACATTATATATTTTGATAGATATTAGTTTGTGCCCGAATTAGACCCGTTTTTAGCTATACTTAAAATGTTTTCTGTTCGGGAAAGTTTAAAAACTTCTATTGTCAAAAGAACAGGTGGATACTTAATTAAAATTACGGATTCTGATTTGGCAAAATTCGACTGTTGAGAAAGATACTTTTCTGGACAATTTAAATCACTCTGTTACCTCCAAGCCCCTCCAAAATACAAGATAAATGTTGTTTCCAAAAGTAAAATTAAACTGAGATTCTCAAATGTCTGGCAGGTGGGGCAAACATCCACGTAGACTGGCCGTCTACTTACCACAAAAACTAATTATCAATGTATAAATCGTTGTAATTAATTATTGCCCCGTTTTCAAATATTTGACCGTCGTTCGTATGCATTTATACAACGATTATAGCATTCGCCGAATTCTCCTGAAGTGTTATTCGATACCAGAATGTAATTGCAGTGCACATCCAATCAATTTCCTATATAACAGAGGACTCTTCAGTTGTTGTATACCTAATTTAACTTTAGACCAATTTAGCAATTTCAATAAAACTATTTCACTTAGGTACTTCACTACATTCCATTGTCTTATTTCATTCGGTAGGTAGTAGGTAGCGACTTTTATCTAGCCAAATTGCGTTTATCAAAAATATCATTTTACAAATTATTTACTTCTTCAAATCACCTATAAGAGTACGATAATTAGATTGATTTTAATGTCGAAGTACTTAACCTAATCTGAAAATCTCACCGTCTTACCACAAAAGATTAGACCAGAGTTAAACAGATGTTTATAAAGTTTCCTTGTACAAAATCGACGTCTATCACTAGCGTTGTCTTACTCAATCCTGGCATTCCTAATTATTTGACTTGTGAATTTGTTATTGAGCTAGTAAAAGCGGGGGTTATACGTTGATTTGTGGGAAAATATTTAGACACATCTGTTCCACTCTTGTTTAAATATTTTATGGTAAGGCAGTATAAGTTTCAGATCCACCTGGAAAGCTTCTCATTGTCTTACCATTGTCGGAACCTTGTCATGGTATTCCCTTTCGTAGCTGGTAGGCCTGGTTCTGGTAGGTGGTAGTGCACTGGTGAGATCGGGCTTATGGACTGTCGCGTCGCATGTCTCCTGCTCCTGATAGGAAAATAAACAGTAATTTTGTCAAAAAATTTCAATGAAACAAATTATACATGGCTATCTAACAAATTATGCAGGGTCTAAAACATGTTGGTCTGCCAAAAAAAGGGGAACCGTGATGTCATTTAGACGTCAAGTCATTTAACCGACTTATTTATTGTTTGTTTTATTGATGATTTTATCATACTATCACGTGCTCATCAAGAACATTTGGACTTCGATTTTAGACCAATAAAAAGGGATGGGCGCTGCCAAAATGGAAACGCAGATCTAAACTCCACTGTAACAGGGTCATCGGATTTTTATCACTATGCCACGCGACGTAATGACCTCTAATGGTCTGTAATACTTAGATGCTCACTGTCTTCCGTTCTTCGTTTCATCGTACACTGATCCGGTATTTCAAAGTAACAGATAACTTTACTTATGCCCGGTTTCTTTTAGTTAACTTTGAGCAACCGATAAAGGGCATTCCTGTCTTTGTCATTTGTTTAGTATTTGATAGAGACAACGCTGGACTTATCGGTTTGTCAGAGAAAAATAGAGATTCAGGGACTTCTTTTTATATATGTACATACTATGATATACAAAACGGGGTAGGTACGTTATTTCAGCTTCACTAGTAACACCGGCATGATCTTGTGATCCAGAATACTTAAGAAGTGTGGAATACCAGAGTGCAAGGTGGACATACCGCGACGCGGTGCGGGGAGGAGCCGCGCCGAGACCCGCTGCTGGAGGACCTGTTGCTCCCGTCTGAAACATACGGACAAATTAGTTCCAGACCTTAATAATAATATATAGAACCTACTGTACATACAGAGATATTAAAACAACTGACAATCGTTCAAATACTAGTAGAGACAGAGGGGTGTTTTTATTTTCTTGTGCAAGGTTGAATTACAGCATCAATGATTTTTTGGATTAGAACCGTCCTTCTCGAAATGCACCTTACTTAAACAACAAATATCATTAGAACCCAATACTAAAGCAAGCACCGTTAAACAACACGTTTTCTAAGACTGGTTTCCACCAGCCATTTGAAAGTAAAAACGATCTCCTTCCGCTCAAATCTATTCTACATGCTAATCATAATATGGAGTTTATAAATTCATAAACTCTCGTCCTATCAGGTGAACGGCTCTCGTAGATCAAAGGTCCATTTACCCAATTTGATTGTCACAGCCTGACACCGACCGCTGGGGGTTTCCTGGAATCGAAGACAGTACTGCGGTTCTGTCAAACACGTTCGGCTTTTGACATGAACATGAAATGATGCCCGTGTGATTAGATAGCATTTCGTAGAGCCTTATACTGAGCGCATAATATAGGAACGTAAAAAAACATAATAATATCCTACTCGAATTGAGAATCTCCTCCTTTTTCGAAGTCGGTTAAAAATAACAGACAGGTAGGTAGGTACATATACTTTATAGCCTCTTTGTCACTGTTAACGTTGAGAACTAAAACCGGTATATTTTAGTTTTTTTAACGTGTATGGTGAATACATAGATAGGGTTAGGATTTCAAAAAGAGAACATAATTATATCTTCCGTCTCGGATATCAACGACCGTTTGTATTATAAACGAGGTACAAACAAAGATCAAGTGCTCCATGACACTGCAACCTACGGGTCCCACAGCCTCTTGACTCTCGACCTTCGTAAATCTGTTATTGGTAATGAAAATAATAAAAACAAAATCTCCGAGCCCTTCCTGTCCTTGTCCTAAGCAAATACATTCACCCTTCGACGGATCAAAAGGCTTTTTTCATTACCTTTGCGGCTTAACGCCACCTATATTATTTTTGAAATAACGGGATCACTCATGTTTGTTATTTTTATTGATGACTGTGTTAACCCAATTTTTTTCGAAAACTTATTTGTATTTGTTTCAAGATTATATACGAAACCTTATTTATTTCACGAGGTTTAGGTTTTTTTGGCGTAACTGTATCTAAATTAGTTATGTAGAGTTAGCGTCAAATAGAAGCAATATTTCCTCTTCAAACACAGAGATTGCATATTTAATTTTGCTTTTCGTGCGAAACTGAAGCTCTATGCGGCGTTTGTTCAAATAGAAAGGATTGAAACACTGTTTGTGGACGAACTACAGAAAATATATAATATATTCTATACGACTTAAATCTTACTAATATTCTAACGTCACTCGACAACTCTCTTCTCAACAAGAGCGTCTCATCAATTGAATTAATCAACCATATTAATCTACCTTCAACCACATCGTCACTGTAGATATTCTGTAGATATCGAATCGAATGGCACAGTGCCAGCCTCTAGGTGGTCGGTGGTATACTTCGACAAGGATCTTTTCGCGTAGTCAAAATCGATAACTACAGCGCCCTTCTTGTAATGTCACTCATGCGCCAAAAGTATCCTTATCGCTCTATAATGTTACTTCTGTCCCCTGCTACTAGTAATGTTACCTCTGTCCCCTGCTACTAGTAATGTTACCTCTGTCCCCTGCTACCGGTAATGTTACCTCTGTCCCCTGCGCTGACGCTGTTTCCCAGTGCTGGCATACCCGCCATCTCGCCGTTACACCGCCCCTCTCCTCATTGTCTTACACCTGATGAACAAAACATAGTTATTAGATGCAACTCATAATCTATATATGCAAATAACAGTGAAATGCTGTTCGTTGTTAAGCGCATGTGGGCTATTTAGCAAGTGTTTTTAAACACTCGTGATAGTCCGAATATTTTCCGGATATTTATTGGCGTGGAAATAAAATTCACTATCCATTAATTAAAGTATCTCTTGTCGAAACACGTACGACCGTGAAATCCTACAAAACAAACGTACCTACATATAACATGTCCCGTGTCAAATATTCATCGTTACGTCGACGCATTATTTATTTTTATTCACTAACACACGAACTTCACTCTTGCCATAGGACTTTGCACCTTGTTTTAATAGCTTGAAGCGTGTAAAATATGTATTATGCCGGACTCAGTGAACGCCTTAAATGAATAGGGCTGGCACGAAGCATGGAACAGAATCCATTTCAGTATTGAAAATGTATGTACTTTTTTGGCACCGCGAGACGAAACCGCATAATGTTATTTTAAATTAGAAGTTCTTAAACTTTCGCGAACTGAATACATGTTAATTAGTATTTAAACGGGTCTAATTCGAAGTACGTCAAAATTATATATTTTGACATTAGTTTGTGCGTGAATTAGACCCGTTTAAATACTAATTAACATAATTTTAAATTGTATCTTATCTATTTTTCGCCCTTATTTATAGAATATTCATCGTCCCATTCCTGTCTGATTCGAAGCTTACTCGATGCACTAAACTTTCTAGGATACCTCGGTGGCTTTTTATGACATCAAACATTACCCGGTGAGTGTCTATATTTGGTCCTTGGGTGTAAGTACCGTGTGGTATTTCCCGTCGCCTTTTCTAACCGCCATAAGCTTTTCCTGTTTGTCAGGGCCTCTGCGACCGACGTCGCCAAAGTAATTCAATATCCGTTGGAACAGATTGTAGAGTCTTGTTGATAAACGAGATCAGAATTGAGTGTTGTTATACACACATAGGCACCTTTTTTATTACTCGTATTTTAAAAGGTATTCAAAATATTTGATATAATATACTTTCGAGGCAAGCATGTTTGCTATTAATGACCGCATCATTACTCAACACCAGCACCAGGAAGAAGGCTGTGAATAGCGTCAGCGTTCTCTTTTTCAAAAAATTATAAACTTTTGTAATGGAAAACATAATTTAATCCGCAGATCAGTATCTACTTTCTTTCAATATTTTTTCTTTGGACTAGCAACCCTAAAAAACGGTAGGGTGTGATCGCGTAATTAATTAGTCACTAAGTGAGAGCCTCCAGGGACGACGCGGCGCCTCCTGACCTTCCGTGTAATGCTTTACGGAATTACAAAATTGTATAATAAGGTCTACGTATTTCGAGAGTCTACGAATCAAATGTGAGAGTATAGAAATCATCTACGAAAGTCTACGCTTCATCTACGCCGCAGACGCTACGAAGCTACAAAACTTCTACGAGGCTACGTATGGTCTACAAGATAAATTATCAAGTAGATAAATGTGTTTCCTTGATGAAATGGAAATAATTAGTCTATACATAAAAAAAAACGTCTATTTATTTACGTTGCCAAAATGTATTTAGTTGTTATTCGTGGCTGAGTGATAAGAAATACTATTTGTATGCACTCTATAATTAACCACATAATATTTAAATTACCAGATAAATTTTAGTTACCCTATTACTTAACATTCATGAATTCCTCTCAATTAAAACGCCTTTAAACCCAGCATTTTATAACAATAACATAACAATAAACTAACTATAAACCAGAACATACGCTACCGCCATCCCGCACAGCCTGCAACGACGCCAGAAGCAATAACGGTCATTATTAGCGTCTATTTCATCTTAATAAAACTAAAGATGAGGCCTATTATTCTACCAAAAATGTACTTTACAAGCTCATGAATTAAGTTCAAAATCGTGTCCCGGATGTCAAAGCTTCATTACATTTCCGAAGTCCGTGATCACAAGACGCCAGAGTACAGTGCAGTACAGTTAATAAAGTTCGAAGAAAATGGCTGAAACCTACTAACAGTAGGTACTTACTTTATAGTAGGAGACATTTACATAGAGACAGATAGATCACTTTTTATGTATTCGTTTCATTTTAGTTTATTAAAAGATTACTTGAGGTTATAATACCTGAAAACCTCCATCGGTACTTAAAGCTATTGCAATCGAAATAATTGAATTTTGCCATTGATGATACGGATAAGGTTTTGACCACAGATTAGATGGGCTTATTCAATCAAGTTTTGACAAGCTCAAATCATTAATTGATAGGCAATAATATACAACTTATACAATTCAAAGTCTCAACGAAGAGAAGAAATGAAGAATAATACGAATAATACTTTGTATCTAGTCATAAAGCTCTCATAAACAATAAAATAAAATAAAAATAAAAACGTGAAAAAAGAAAACTAATGTTACAATACTTTGCTGGGACACTATTGCAACCAAGGTTACGAGTATGTAATGTGATCCCGATATCAGTCACTGTATTACCAGTTTATGTCCCAAAGGTGTTCATAAAATCCGGATGACGCGGACATTTTATCATATTTCATGTCCGAAAAACTGTAAAATATTTATGTTGGACGTATTATTTGCATTGCCTCCTCATTTATTCTGTCGCTTTGATGATTTATATTCGTTTATTGAATTTACAGAATATTAGGTACATTTTATTCACGATGTCATACAAGATTAATTAATTGTGATAAGTATTAAATTTTTAGAGACTGGTACTTCGCAGGAAAATAAAAAATTGCACAATGCGATTTGAAAATTGCGATATTTTTGCCAAAAATATCCAAGTAATACAATTTAAGTATAAGTAAAGAAATTAAATTATTGAAATTCGGTCAGCTCTATTGTAATATTCAGAACTAAATTCATTGATCTTCCGCTAACTACTCTGCATTCACGTCCGTAGCAGAGACCTTGCAAACTCAAGGAAGATCTCGTAGCACTCGTAGCACTTCGTAGCTTCAGCTTACGCCACGTGTCTGTGTAATTTAAGTTATGAAACAAACTTGAGGAAGATATCTCAAGTCCAGTCCGATTTACTCAAAAATCAAATCGTTCCAAAAGTAGTAGCACAATTTCCCATACATCGTTGTTAATGCGACTTAATCATCGTTCTCAAACGCTTAAAATTATAGCATATTTTGCTATAAAGTCTAGCCTTTTTATTGTAAATAAAACTGACTTGTTCTTGGTTTCTTCAACAAAAATATTACCCTCCTTCGGCAGTGTAAAAGCTAACTCCATCGACGGTTCATTTCCTGTCGGCGACGTTTAATATATTTCTGAATCACCGTGTTTTATTTTATGTTTATAAGTTATCCATTAACCATCCGAGTGTGAACATTATAGGTAGGTACTTTGTGCGACTTTTATTTGCCGTGTTTATTTCAAGTAAGCACGTCAAAATTTAGTAACAAGGAACGTGTTTGACCCAATTTAAAAGGTTCAGAAATCCCATCTTGTACTCGTAGATTTAGTTACGTACTTGAGATATGTGAATAATGGGTGTCGGACGTATTTCCGGTTAACAACTTTTCCCCAAACCAACATATAGAAGTCAATCTGGTGACAAGCATTAGTACTACATCCTTTAATCTGTGCATAGGAGTGTTTATTCATCAGTCCTGTAGACCCAGTTGTTTTCTAGAATAAGAATTTTTACCTCCTTCGACCATATCGTCACCAGCTGAGATATTGGTCAAATTATCTACTATTTATCAGCCCACATTCTCCCAATACTGGGAAAAGACCTCCATTCGCTTTTCTTATAATTCTTTATTGCACATCTCACTATAAATTAACAACAATGCGAGAACTAATTAATAATCTGTAACAGTTCTAGAGAGTTTACAACGTAAAATATTTTCGGTTCAATTTAAAACGGCATAGGAAGACGTCATGAAATACGTGTGGGTGGATATCAGTATGAAGTATTTAACATGTGACTATGAGCTCAATGGCTCGAAGCCTTTCAACATAATAATATCACCTGTCCACAGGGCCGCAGTTAGGTAGGCGCTCGGGGCCCTTTGCTTTAACGGGGGCCTCACTACACCTTTGTAGCAGAGTGGATAGATTTGTCAAACTGAATACGGAAATTTGATAAATGTATCCTCTCAGCTGTGAAATCTTGAGCTTTCCCAGGAGAATAGCCTTTTAATCTTTTATGTTTCATTTATAGAGACAATGGATTATAGCGAAAAAGTGTACGTATAGCTTTGGATATCTTATAGTGCCACTGTAATATATCGATTAAGTAATTTTATTCAATAAGGCGCAATTTCCCATTGTTAAAATGTCACACATCTGTGTTCGTGCACTAATAGTCCGCTGTCCCATTCGAACCACTCCATCTTCAGCTCTTCATCGTATCCAGTTACAAATGGGTCCCAAAATCAGCAACACATAGAAACAGTAACTGTGGTTATATCTAAACTCCAGTTACCTCACTACTCTGAGTACAACCCTGGACGTCTACTCAGATACATAATATATCAGAATAGTCATGGCTGTCATTGAAATGTATACTGAATAGGAGAAAAATATCACGCTTGGAGCAACGCTTTCAATCAACATTGCATATGAAAGTTGTTCGTATGTGCAAGGCAAATAAAGCAGTGTATAAATAACTACGCAAATAATAAATTGCAAGAACTTTTAATAATTAGAAGGTACTATTTTGTAATTATTTTTGTACCAAGCAGAAGGCAATGATTGCATAATTATTTGTAATATGAATAAATATAACGAAAACTAACAGTAACAGTTTTTGCCAAAACGTACAAATAATTACTGGACTGCAATGTGACACATCTTGAGAAAATAATTTAATAACGTCTTGTAATATCTTCAATATTAATTTATATGTTGTTTTATACGCCATTAAAAGGCAGCCGGAGGAGTTATAAAAGCTTGAGTAGCAATATAAAGTTATGCCTATAATAACGGTTTTTGGACTCGAACCCTGAGGCATTATTGCTAACGGTAGGCAGTACGCAATGACGACCGACCATACTTTGCACTGAATACACTATTCATTTAATTGTAGGTATATCTGAGTTAGTCACTCACAAAAAACAGGAGACACCTTAGGCAGGTACACATCCTACCAATATTATAAACACGAAAGTTTGTAAGTATGTATGGATGGATGTTGGTTACTCTTTCACGTAAAAACGATTGAATGGATTTTAATGAAATTTACAATAATATAGCTTATAAATCAGTATAACACATACTTAGGCTACAATTTATAAAGATGTTATGTGAATTGTCCAAAATATGACGATAAGTGTAAAGTAATTTGGAAAAATCTACCATATGCGAGCTATTCTGGCGTGCGCTACCAAAATCGCAATTGTTACTGTTACAAGTCGTAATGCTAACTACCACCGCCCTATAGGTGTTTTATGTGAATCGCGGGTGAAACCGCGGGGCGCAGCTAGTATTATATACAGAAGTAGTTAACAACGTTTACAATAATGGAACATCGACGTGTCATCCGTCACTGTCCCATCTCTGTGCATGCTTTATTCATTGTTTTCGTTGTTGTAAAATCATTTATTTTCTTTTGTTACAATAACACAATGCAGTACTCGCGCCAGGTTTTAGTTTCTACGCACCCTCCATGGCAGCTGCTGGGCATCGCTCAAAGTTAAAACTATCGAATACTAGCTGTGGCCGCGACTTCGTCCGCGTTCGTGCCTTTTAAACCTTCCCTGGACCTCCACAAATAATTCAAGACCAAAATTAGCCAAATCGGTCCAGCCGTCCTCGAGTTTTAGCGAGACTAACGAACAGCGATTGATTTTTATATATAAGAAGAAGAAGATATGGCACCTTGCTGTTCGTAAATATCGAAGGTATTATTTCCAATTGCTCCTTTTTCTTGCTCTATTGGGGAGAGGCATTAAAAAAGAGGTTTTCTCTACATCGATGTTTATCTTTTATTGTCCTTTGTTACCTACCTTAAAGCTATTTGTTTCATCTGTCCTGAGTTTACCTTTATTTTAATACTGTAACAAAGACTAAGTAGGTTGCGGCAAGCAGCTGGTGCTAATGAGATGATTGTGGCGGTGTTGGCAGAGTAGCGGAAGGTCTCCCTGACTGGAAGGAATACTGACAAATCATTAAATATCTTCTCTATATATAAAAATCAAGTGCTGTTCGTGTGTCTCGCTAAAACTCGAGAACGGCTGGACCGATTTGGCTGATTTTGGTCTTGAATGATTTGTGGAAGTCCAGGGAAGATTTAAAAGGTGAATTTTATCACTATTCCACGCGGACAAGTCACGGGCACAGCTAGTATAATATGTAAATTACCTGCGTTGTTAATTAACTGTCGCTAAAGGCATCTCATACATACGATATTTCTACTGAAGGTGCAAAAAATCTGTAGCTAAATAATTTATGAATAAGGTCATTTTGAACTCATACATTTTCTCTTCTTATCAAATAATGTAAAATTACACAAAACGAATCCTACTTGTTCTCCTAATTTAAAATTGGTTTTTAACTTATTTTTACCCAAGCCCTGTTTTTACATGACTTTAAACAACTTCTTTAAATTCGCCATCGAACATCTGTTACTTTATAAATACCACGTAAATGCCCTTTTTCCAATAAGTCATAATGCAAAGGTATACCTATACAAACAGTAGGTAAGTACATAAGTTATACCAAAGATCTTGTGGTAATAATAATGCCTTGAAATTCTGCCAGATAGGTACTTGTCAAGGAAGAAGGATGGTACCTACTTATGGAAAAGCGATCCGCCAAAGACAAAGTCACAAAGGGCCCTTCAGAGTTCCGCCATGCATGCTCAGGAATCAGGATACGCAGTCCGTAATACGGACTATACATTACCTCCAATTTGCCGCGCGAGCGCACACAGATCCAATTCGTGCGTCAATCATATTTGGGTATGTTCTCGAAATATGTTCGACGTACTACACTTACTAGTTAAAAGTAAAGTACTGACCTTCAAAACTCAAATCATTAGCCAGTAATTATATATTTACACGTCAAACTCTCCAGTCTCAAGAATGTGTGATTTTATTATTGTTCTAAGACTTTACCGTAAGTTTTTCGTATATTTTTAAAGCCGTGAGCCGTAGTTTTTGAAACATCTCTGAAATATCTTTAAACAACAGATCAAATAAAACATCAGGCATCACGATCACATAGGTACATATATTTCCTCACCCCTAACTAACCCTAAGAGAGAATTCTCCATGAGAACTACCATGAGAACCATGGTCCGGCACACAAACATCCAAACTGATGACCAGAACATATGATGCAGTATAATCTAATCATTTACACTACACGGTTGGAAACAAATTTCCAGGTACCGATAAAAAAATGTGTACAAAAAGGCCCTGTTTAACAGTAAAGAATTTATCCGTTGTTATTATAGCATACCAAAGCTCAATTCGAAGGTCACTGTCATTGTTAAGGTCTGTTCACACTCAATTAAACATAACGCGCGGCTTATCACGCGCGTGCCACGACTGAGTGATTTCTGCTGTCGCCTCCGGGCTTTATAGCTTTATCGGACACTGGTACGTTTGGAAATTAGGTGTATGGTACATTAGGCACGGGGAGAGTGCTAAATGTACGGGGAACGGGCAAGCGCACCTCTCTGATCGAATCACTTTACCTCACGCCTTCGAGTACGATGGCAGTATTGAATTCGAACAGTGCTGTGTTTCGAAATAATCAAATATTTGTCCCGAAATAACAAGTTTTACAGTAACATAATTATTTATTTTATTTCAGTCAAGACGAAACTTCTACAGAAAAAACATGACACTCAATAAATAATCCTAATAATATACCAACATTTAGAGAATCTATGTTCTAATACTATAAAAGTGCAAGTTTATGAGCGTGTTTGTATGTTTGTTGCTTCTTCACGCTCAAACAGCTGTACCAATTTTGATGAAATTTGGAGCTAGTAATAAATAATGCGTCATGTTCACTTATTAGAGATCCTGATTTTAACTAAGGATTCAGGATGTAATATTTTAACTGTGGTTCACGAAAATTTTACCTGTGCAGGAATTGAACACCGCGTATAGCGCTACGCAGTCGGCTCCTCACTCACAAACATTACAAAAAGGAATAATTTTGAAATGAACATAATTATTTTTACTTTTATTATTCTACTTTCGTTGCCTGCAGTAACAATATAAAGCAATTGTCTTACCTTACCTCCCACTACTAATGCATTTGTTGGACTAATGCGCGCTGAGTGCGCTTTTTGCTTCCTAATAACATTGTGGTTTGTGTTTACTGTATTACAAACCACTTTGCTTAGATTATAGCTCTACATTTTTTACATTATTTTGAATCTAAGGTTAGGTTAAGTTTGTAAGTTTCTTGGTGGTAAAGCTGTATACTGTCCAGCTAGTTACCAAGTAGAAAATCTGTCACCAAATACCTATAAGTAGATGTGTTTTTAGGCGCTCCTAGAGAGTCAGTTTTCCAGGCTGGGTACGCGTGCCAATTTCGACCACATCGTTCGACCAAATAGGTAATTACTGCCGTGGCAAAACTTTATTTCTGTAACATTCTTCTGTCTAGGACGAAGTTATTTGTTTCATCTATACTAATATTATAAAGAGGAAAACTTTGTTTGTTTGGTTGTAATTAATAAGCTCCGAAACTACTGAACTGCTGTGAGGTGCTTCTAGTAATCAATATGGATAAATGATTCACAAGATTGATGATGATGTGAAATCACAAGCAAAAGAATTAATATTCGCACAACAATTACAAAATAAAACTCACCTAAATTAAAAATAAAGGTACCATGCGACATGGACACCCACTCTAGTTTTAGTTTTATATTAATTTTATTTAATTTAACTTGTTTTATGTAATAAATAAAGATTCTCTGTCATATTAAACAAAACTAATAATAAATTATGAACTTCAGTAAAAGTTATTATGTGATTACTCCGATGGAATGCTCCTAATGACTCCTAGTCAACAATCCATTAAGGATCGAGATTGGAAGACTCTATTGAGTGATAGATGGTAACACTATCTCTTGATTCTTGAACACTAGGGATGTGGTAGCGAGTGATCGATATCATGTTTAAGTGTTTGGACTAAACGTCGCGTAGCTTTCCGTCGGCCGCCAAGGACAGGGTAAGGTATTCTATAGCATAGGTTAAAGTATTCTTTGCCACGGATGACTCCGTGATGCTGGGGCCACACCTATCTTGATATTCTACTGAATATCTTGTAGTTTGACGTCATTTGGCGTTCGCCGTAAGTGTATGTACCTACAGTCAAATTTAAGGTGACAAATTATCGGGACAATATCCGCGTTGTGTCAAGTGATGTTGGCCGTTGACGATGTCGATAGGTGTGGCCCATGCATCAGGAGCTATAGTATAAAGCTTCGTGGGATTGTGCGCCAACATAAGCTTAATTTCATTATCAACTTCACACCTCCACAAACACTTTTTACGCAGAGATTTAACAATGCACTGTTTTTTATGAAAACTGAAATAAATGTCTAACTGAAAAATTAGCGATTCAATTAGAATCATTTTTAATTTAGGTAGATAAGAATATTCATGCTTGTTGAGTTTTTGTAATGCTGAAGGTTTGTTTTTTTTTTGTTTATTGGGATTCGATTAGTAGTTTCATTATCCGACTATAGTAAGAGAGTGTTACGCTTTTTATCTAGTGGGCATACGTTTCACCACAGCTTATTGTCACTCTATATTATAATATCCCTCTCGATTTTACAATTTCCGGATTATATTTATATTTCTCGCTTTCCGGTGAAGGAAAACATCGTGAGGAAACCAACATGCCCGAGAATTATTTCGGAGGCATGTTATCCACCAACACGGACTAGGCCCCGTGGTAGATTATGGCCTAACCCTCCTCACTAAAAGTGAGGGGAGGCCTTTGCCCAGCAGTGGGACAGTTACAAGCTGAATTATCATTATAGTATTATCTCATACATGAGTCATCGTTGTATTGTATGAAATATTCTATAACCCTGATGAGTTCTCCATATTTTTTCGTAATTTTCGAGATTTTTCGAATTTCCGATTGGTACCGCAAACTCAAAGTGCAATTGAAGAGCTGGCATTAGCTTAACGCGTACTTGCGTTTCATAAACGGTAAATCTAGTCTAACAGCAATGTTCTAATATAACAAAATACATATATCTTGATCGGTGAATAGAAATTTCACGAAGTCCCAAAGATCTTCTTTACAAACGTAGATCGTTATATTGAAATAAATCGGTGATTGCCGATTCAATCGCGCAAAGGACCAGGAATTCCTCAAATGTCATTATAAAAGGTACAGAAGGAGGGGCAGGTATCCAGGATACTGAAATAGATAGCTAGATATCGATATATTCATTCCCAACTTATAATTTTGTTCAGCAAAATTACATTGATGTAAAAAGCAGAGATGTATTAAATATTCGGATTCTGTTTGAGAACTCCAATGTCACTACTAGAACCAGAGAGGGAGATACAGTGAAAACATGCATGAAAATATCATATTAACTGGCGTATGTATGTACTTACTTGTAAAATAATTTTTTTTATAATCGATAAATCGACTCATGCGAGTTAATCTGTACAAATGTTGTTAATATACTATATACTACATTATAGAAAATAGACCGCGTCGATATGTAGCGACTTCGAAAGATGTATGCGTTGTTAAAAATCCATTTGCCTTTATATATTTAAGTGGAGTTGTAAAGTAGTAAACAGGTACAACAATACGCTTCAAGGGATTTTTAGTAAATAAACCACCAAGTTACTGAATCATGACGTTGATCGTAACCTTCCTAGATTACTGACTACCTCACAAACTAGAACTAAACGATTTAAAGTTTAATACGAATTTGTCTGTTGCTGAATGCAGCAGTTTACAGCTAGCCAAAACTTATTAAAACACATCTTTATTGACAGAGTTCGAGGCCTACTCTATTACAAAATTAAATTGTAGAGGGTGGAGACACTGAGCAATACCCAGCTACTCACTGCCGGTGATAATGGTGTATGCTGTGTCCTTGACATCAGTGTAATATTTGCATATCACGCAATGTTCAAGTGGAGATGAGTAGGCAGCTACTTATTTGTACTTCAAGTTGTATAATCAAGTACTGTAGGAAAGTTACCTTCTTCTTCTTCTTATTTAAGAGCATAGCTCTTGTCGGTGGAGTAACCGCCAGCGTTCTCTATCTTCAGCCAAAGCTTTGACTTCCCTATACGACGTGACATTTGTCTTTTCTTTTATCTGATCTGTGAATGTCCTTCTAGGTCTGCCTCTTCCTCTCTTCCCTTCTACTTTCCCTTCTATGATGTTTTTGATAAATGTGTCATGTCGTATAAGGTGGCCAAACATCTTTCCTCTCCTCCGTTCCACAAGGAAAGTTACCTATATTATATAAAACAAAGTCGTGCATCCTATTGATAACGAAGGCATAGTTTATCCTACTAATATTATAAACGCGAAAGTTTGTAAGTATGTATGGATGGATGTTTGTTACTCTTACACGTAAAAACTACTAAATGGATTTTAATGAAACTTTATAATACTATAGCTTATACATCAAAATAACACATAGGCTGCAATTTATAAAGATACTGTGTTAATGGTCCAAAATATGATACAAGTGTCAAGTACCTAAGTAGGAAATAATCTACCATCTGCGAGCTATTCTGGCGTGCGCTGCCAAAACTGCTAGAGTTACACATACTCGTACTATACTATACTATACTATAAATTAGGCTTGTAGTGACGTGTACATGCACTTTGTTTTAGTGTGCGTAAACTCCTGATCTCACAGTCATGACACGCACACTGACACGCTTTTCTATCTCCACACAGCACTACTACACCCTTGGCTAAGCAGTATTCTTGAAATCAATCTGTAATTGAAATCGATTGCAGCCAAAGTTAAGTAATCTTTACAGACACTTCGACGCAATAGAATTGAAATCCCTCATCATTCGATATCTCCAACAGACCATAAAGGTGTTAATCCCTTACCACTCAGCACCGACCAAGGTTACCTCCTGTCCAAGCTCTCAATAGATAAGAGTCTTCGAGGAACTTTTAATTCAATCTTTATCTCCTTCTTACATCGTTTTGTAATCTTTGGCTTTGGAGCTTTTGAACTTAGCTGATGGACATTTAATTTTAAGTTCAGGACTAAATGAACAATTGAGTAGGATCCAGTATCTTTTCACAACGAACAGGAATACATACATGTTTTTATTAGAGTAATTGACTGTATGAAGTACCGATTTGTAAGTAACATACTAATACTAAACATACTAATGAAACTACTTTGCAGAATCTCAGTCACATTTTTTTTTTAATTTTAAGGTAAGGCTTATATCCACTTTTCTCACTAATTGATAAATATTTCCCTCAAGATGGCCGTCGTCTAAAGTTTGAACTATCTGAAAAAGATCCTGGTATTTTCAGTTATATCTTTTTCTATCCGTTAATGAAGAAGTTGTCCGTTACGTTTTGACTTACTTCCGTCAATCCTAATGGAGCTTACCTGTATATCGTGTCGTGGTAAATAACAATCTATTCAGCTTATTTAACTGGAGTATGTTTTGAGGTAGAATTACGTTTTTAATCTTAAGAATGAAGATAAAGAAGAAGAAAAATATAGGTAACAAGAAACACAAATTATGAATAACTCGTACACTTTAATGTTATTTTCGTTCTAGTCTGCTGCACTATGCACATTGCACAGCCACAAGCTATTCACAAAAAAAATGCAATAATAAGTAATTAAACTGACTTCAATTCTAACAGAAAGGCCCTATAAATCGAAAAATAACTGTAGGTTAAAATGGAATTAGTGAATTAATATTGTTATGCGTTACGCACTGATAAATAAGGAGTAGGTGTACTTATAATAATGTATAGTAAGACTTAAGAAAGTAGCAAAAGCAAAATATACAAATAGGATGTAGGCAAATTCCTGCCAAAATTAATTTAATAATTGTGAACTGTTACGATGAGGATTACCTAGTTACAATACGGTGGTGCCGATGGTTCTAAGTCGTTCATTCAGCAGGTCCTTTGAAAGAACTGTTAAGTTTCACGGCTTCCCAGGCCAGATACGCCGGATGCTTTATGTATCATACGAAACGATCACTCGGGGGAGAGACTTTCATCTTGATCCTCCGTGTCTAATTGTAATAATTCACGAACGAAAACGAAACCTAAACTTAAAAATTGTACACAGTTTACAAACATCAATGAGGTGTGGCGTCAAGAACACTTGTTATGTGCTAGCACCTAGAAGAAGCCAATATACAAAGATGACTCAAGCCACCATTTCGTAACACTGGAACTGCAGATTGCTGACAATGGGCTGCCGTTACATGGAATCGATGGGTGGCACATCGGGACGCTGATCGGAAGATGATTCACCTCACTTTCGGTTCAACCATCGAACGATTGTGACTAATTAAGTTAATTATATTTTAAATTTAATATTTTAAATAAATTAGTTTATTACTATTTCGGTTTTTTTTGCGCCCTCGTTCGCTGCGAGACGTAATTGGCGCAGACGTGGTAAGATCCTAGAGAGCCGCCTCCTAGGATTGAAGATCATCTAAAATCGAAGATCGTCACCTGTGGAGCCGCTCTGGTGGTTTTCAAGCCCCACTCCAGGACCAGAACCTACAAGTCGACCAGCGCGAGGAGTATCCAGACATAGATACAGCAAGAGAGGCCGAAATGCATTTACTGTGAGTACATTAATTCTTTTAGTGACTTGCTATCCTTATCCTTTAATTTTTATCGCGTGTGTAATAGAAAAAAAAAAAATTTTCTTTCCAAGAAAATCGCGGAACTTGGGTACAAGTAATAGTAGTAGATCTAGGTCCCAAGACTTAAATAGAGAATTAGTATATGACGATAGTTGTAATTCGAATTTACCGGAGGTGAATAGTTTAAAATATTGTAATATACCGGAAGTGAATAGTTTTAAATCAGAGAAACCGGAAGTAGATAATATGGCAGATTTGGACCAAATTTTTAAAGCTCTTCGATTATTGCCTGAGTTTGACGGGAACGTAAATGTCTTGACCAGATTCATTAATTTGTGTGACCAGTTAGTTGCGGAATTTATAGTCAAAGAGCCGACGAACGAACTTAGAGTGGTAGCTTTGCTAAATGGGATTTTAAATAAAGTAACCGGGCCTGCCGCCCGCCTGATAAATTCTAACGGGATCCCGACCACCTGGGAAGGAATACGCGGAGCGCTGATTAACAACTTTTCTGACCAGCGCGATGAGACCGCTCTCTACAACGATTTAGCGTTATTAACGCAGGGACAAAGTACTCCCCAGGAATTTTATGAGCGTTGTCAAAATCTTTTTAGCACGTTAATGACTTACGTTACGTTACATGAAAATATTCCAACCACCCTCGAAGCGAAACGAGACCTATATAGGAAACTCACGTTGCAGGCCTATCTACGTGGCTTAAAAGACCCCTTAGGGTCACGCATTAGATGTATGAGGCCTGACACTATTGAAAAAGCGCTAGAGTTTGTACACGAAGAACAAAGCACATTATATCTTCAACAGCGTAACGAGCACCTTTCTGATAGGAGACCTCAGCCTCCTGTACTATATAAAATGCCAGTACAAAACTCATATGCGCCTCCCTCTAGGCAACAAGGTTTTAGCATGCCTGGACCATCGAAGCCTCAATTTGCTCAGGCGTTTGCACCGCAGTGGAGACACAATTTCCACAACCAAAACCAGGTAGGTCCATCACGCACTATGCAGATATTCCGTGCTGCACCCCCTAATTACAACCCCAATAGTGGATTTAGGATGCCGCAGCGCAACCCGGCACCTCAGTTTCAACAGCCGCGTCCCATGAGTGGAGTGAGTCATTTTGTGCCGCGTAATTTACCACCCACATCTTTTATGAGGGGACATGACTGGACCAAGTCTGGCAATCCTCCCCCTAACAATTATTTCAAAACCAGGGAAATGAATTTTAACGATTGCCTGGGATACGACAACTACAACGAAGACTACTACACTGATTTTCAACCATTCAGTGAGCATGATCAGTATGTCGAATACTACTGTACTGATTCCGACCCACATTCATACCAAGAGCACGCTGAAGTGACTCCTAATATTGAGGAAATACCTGTCACATCCAATGAAAATTTTCAGAATTCCTCGAAATTAGAAAAACCAAAATAGAGGTGAACCTTCAAACGCAACGTCAGCTCCCGTTTATACAAATCAGCGATCCACCGCTTAAATTTTTGATAGATACCGGAGCTAATCAATCCTTTATCAGTCCCGAAGCAGTACATAACCATTTTGGTAATTTCAATTTAAACTACGATCCTTTTGAAGTCTGCAATGTACATGCCGTAACTCGTAGTGATTATTCTATAACGCTACCCTGTTTCGCGGAATTTAAAGACAACGATGACGTCACGTTTTTCGTCTACAAATTTCACGACTATTTTGATGGGCTGATAGGATCAGATCTGCTAGATAAATGGGAAGCCACCATAGATTTTAAGACAAAAACTCTAAATACGCGAAATGCCGCGAACCCTATAAAAGTATATGATTCCCGAAACGCGAACCTATACGAAGAAGTAATACCAGCCGGTTGTAAGCGACTAATTAGACTGCCGATTAACGTTCATGACGGAGATGCCATAGTAACAGAGCAAACTATTTCAAATTGTGAAATAGCCGAATGTTTGACTACTGTTAGTAACAACCGAGGGATTATAGAAATCTATAACCCAAGTCGTAATGACGTAATTTTTTCTGTAGACCGCCCTGTACGTGCCGAAATCTATAACGAGGAATATACGCGCATCACGCAACCGTCAGACCGTGTTAAAGAAGTTTTGTCACGCTTGCGCACGAATCATTTGAACGAAGAAGAACTTATCAATTTAAAATCACTATGTTCTCAATACGCGGACGTGTTCTATTTAGAAGGAGAAAATTTAACATTCAATAATAAGATCAAGCACTCCATTAAAACCACTGACGAAGTACCCGTGTACACCAAGAGCTACCGATATCCTTTCGTACATAGGCAAGAAGTACAAGATCAAATAACTAAGATGCTAGAGCAAGGGATAATTCGACCATCAGACTCCGCGTGGAGCTCACCAATATGGGTAGTACCGAAGAAAGCAGATGCGTCTGGAAAGGTGAAATGGCGTTTAGTTATAGATTTTCGGAAATTAAACGAGAAAACTTTGGATGACAAATATCCGATACCGAACATTACTGACGTCCTAGACAAATTAGGAAACTGCCAATACTTTACTACACTAGATTTGGCTAGCGGATTCTACCAAGTGCAAATGAACGCCGCTGATATTCCAAAGACGGCATTCAATGTAGAACACGGGCATTTCGAATTCTTGAGAATGCCCATGGGTCTCAAGAACAGTCCATCAACTTTTCAGAGAGTCATGGACAACGTGCTAAGAGACCTGCAGAACACTATTTGCCTAGTTTATCTAGACGATATAATAGTGTTCAGTACGTCCCTACAAGAGCATATTGTAAATCTAGAAAAGGTCTTCATAAAACTACGCGAGTCCAACTTTAAAATCCAAATGGACAAGTCCGAGTTCCTCAAACTTGAGACTGCCTATCTAGGTCACGTCATCAGTAAAGATGGCATTAAACCAAATCCGGACAAGATATCTGCCATCCAAAAGTATCCCCTACCAAAAACACCTACGGAAATAAAAAGATTTTTAGGACTTCTCGGATATTACCGTAAATTCATACCAGATTTTGCAAAAATTACGAAGCCAATGACACAATGTCTAAAAAAGGGTTCAAAGGTTCCTTTAGATCAAAATTACTTAGAATGTTTTGAAAAATGTAAGACACTTTTAACAAACGACCCCATACTTCAGTACCCTGATTTCAACAAAGAATTCGTCCTCACAACCGATGCTTCTAATTTAGCCATTGGAGCTGTACTCTCACAAGGCCCCATAGGTTCTGATAAGCCAGTAGCCTATGCATCACGAACCCTTAATAGCAGTGAAATCAATTATAGTACAGTCGAGAAGGAGCTTTTGGCTATAGTGTGGGCGACGAAATATTTTCGACCCTATCTATTCGGTCGAAAGTTCAAAATCATGACCGATCATAGACCACTTCAATGGGTTATGAATTTAAAAGACACCAACTCCCGTCTCACGAGGTGGAGACTGAAACTAAGTGAGTATGACTACACTGTGATGTATAAGCAGGGCAAGCAGAACATAAACGCTGATGCCTTATCCCGAATTGAAATACACAACGAAGAAACCAGTTCTCTAGTAGTGAATACCTCTGAAAGACCACCTTCAGTGGGAAGAAATTCTCAAAATGATAATTCCGACACTATCACAGTCAATTCTAATTCAGACACTCTCACAGCACGTTCTGATTCTGTACATTCTAATTCAAATACAATGACCGTACATACAGATGCAGAAAACCCAATCCTAGAAATTCCTATATCTGAGTTTCCTTTAAATAAATTTAGTAGGCAGATAATTCTCACAGTAGTCGATGATGTCAGAAGTAGACCAACCGTTACAAAACCGTTCGAAAATCATACCAGAACGAATATTTATCTTTGTAAATCCAATTTGGAGGAAGACGTAGTAACGGCTATTAAAACGTACATTAACCCTAAAGTGAAAACCGGCATACTTATTAACCCTACACTTGCCATGTACTCGATAATTCCGATAATCCAGGAAAAGTTCAAAAGTTCTTCGATGGACTTAGTCTTGACCAAAGTAGAACTAGAAAATGTTAAAGACTACCTTAAACAACAAGAAATACTTCGGAACTATCACGAAGGCAAGACGAATCATCGTGGAATAAATGAGACCTACCTAGCTTTGTCTCGCAAATACTTTTGGCCAAAACTTAAAGACTATATAACTAAATATATAAACGAGTGCACAGTATGTGGCCAAGGTAAGTACGACAGGAAGCCAGTTCATCAAAAATTTTGCTTAGTACCACCACCTACCAAACCATTTGAAATAGTCCACCTAGATCTTCTGAGCGTTGAGACTCAGAAATATCTCACCATCGTTGATGCTTTTTCGAAATATGGCCAGGCATACCACCTCAGAGATGCAACAGCTGTTAGCGTAGTTCAGGCCCTTCTACAGTTCTGCACTCATCATGGCGTTCCCATGACGGTTGTGACTGATCGTGGCCCTGAATTCACAAACCAAATATTCATGGAATTCACGAGGCTACACAAAATAAATCACCACAAACTTCTGGCGTATGCTCCAAATGAAAACGGCATAGTAGAGCGTCTTCATTCTACTTTGCTAGAACATTTACGTCTGTTGAAATTAAATCATAGAGGTGACTCAGTAATCCTCCTAATGCCATATGCTGTCCTAGCTTATAATAGTTCCATTCATAGTTTTACCAAGTGTAGACCTATAGACATAATAACAGGACATCTAGACCCTCGCGATCCACTAGACATAAATTTATCAGAAAACATGCTGCAACAATATAGTCAAGAACATCGTAACAGAATGCAAAAAGTATTTGATATTATAAATGAGTCATCCCTACCCCGGCGCACTCAGATTACCGAAAATGCCAACAAAGACCGTGAACCTCAGATAGAGTATTACCCTGACCAACAAGTCTTTGTTCGTAATCCATTAGCAAACCGACAAAAATTAGCTGCTCGATACACACACGACACAGTTCTTGCAGATTTACCCATTCATATCTACACCCGAAAGAAGCGTGGCCCCGTGGCCAAGTCAAGGTTAAAGAGAATCCCTAATAGTGCATCATTGTTGCAGGGTCCTTCTCCCGATACTGGCCCTAGCACAAGCGGAAGAACCAACCCTGACTAGTTTGGACAATGGACCGGGTATATTGCCATTTAATATTGGAACAGCGAAAATTATCTTGCACTATCATTCTTTTCTCCAGCCAATTGACTTAAAAGAATTACGTGAGGGTATTAACCTTGTTAAAGCTCAACTTGCCACTCTTTCTCCACAATTTCATAATATAACCCTTTCACTTTACCGACCTCATATTGAGCACCTGCGTAATAAAATTGAAAAATTGTCTAGCCAACTAGAGACGTTCGAACCCAATCGTGCGAAGAGAGGTCTCATCGACGGTTTGGGCTCTGTCATTAAAAGTATTTCCGGGAACCTTGACTATACTGACGCTATGAAATATGATAAAGCAATCAAAACTTTACAAGAAAATGAGAATAAAATGGTCACAGAAATTAACAATCATATAAGTCTGAGTAAAAATTGGACTTCACAAAATTCCGATATAATAACTCATTTGGTTCAAAATCAACTGAAAATTGAGAACGCAGTTAACGATATAATATCCGGCGACATAAGGCGCGAGAACGACATGACTAAATATGCTCATCTAGCGGAACATCTAATTATTTTAGCAGACAACGTGGAAGATTTAACGTATGAATTAGTTAGATTAGGAAATTTGATGGGTTTTATTCGTGCTAGAATCACGCATCATTTTATGTTTAATATAGATACACTTAAGAGTATGTTAGATCGGTTAAATGACCTCTATAGCAGAGAGCAAATACCGCAAGTTAGTTTTAGAGAATATTTTGATCTAATAAAAGTAGGATATTATTATAACAGTAGAAATATAATACTGGTATTCAAGTTCCCGGTTGTCCGCCCTGCAAATTACGATTTATATAAGCTTTCCATAGTCCCTAATAAAGAAAACAAAATATTAATCCCTTCTCATCCCTTCCTGGCAATTCACGACAAAGATTCGATGTATATGGAGGCTGAATGCCCGAAGTCCAGCCTCGGATATCTATGTGAAGACAAGCTAAACCACCACGGAAGCAAAGCTGATTGTATCTACCGCTTGATCACCACGCAGCAGATCGACGAGTCTTGTCATTTTACTTCAATCATCCTCGAAACTGAAGCAGTAGAACAACTAGACGACCGACACTTCGTGCTGAGCTTCCCTACGCCGACGAAAATTCGCCTATCTTGCACCCAAGACCAATACAACATCATAAAAGGAAGTTTCCTAGCCGAAATACCAAAAGGATGTCTACTTCAAACCACCGAGTTCAAGATAACGAATGATGAAGACCGCATTAAAGGACAAATAATGAATATAATGAAACTGCCAGCTATAGAAGAATCAAAATCTAACTCAGAAGAAAGAACAATTAAATTTAACTCAATAGACCTTAAGAAGCTGCACGCCACTAACACCGAGATCGCCATGGAAGCACCAGTAACTATATCAGAGACCCAGATAAAGAGCGTGTACTACACTGTCATACCGTTGTACATGCTGCTATTGAGTGCAGTTGCACTGAGCACTTGGATCGCTATACGCAAACACCTCAGAAAGCGAATGCGACAAGTAACGATTACAAAAGAAGAAGGCGAAGTTAAAACTACTAAAACCAAAACCATAGAAAATTCTGATGCAGCCGAACCTGGACTATCAGCGATATTAACGACGCTAGCTCGCCAATGATCGCTGATCTTAGGGAGGGAGGTGTTATGTGCTAGCACCTAGAAGAAGCCAATATACAAAGATGACTCAAGCCACCATTTCGTAACACTGGAACTGCAGATTGCTGACAATGGGCTGCCGTTACATGGAATCGATGGGTGGCACATCGGGACGCTGATCGGAAGATGATTCACCTCACTTTCGGTTCAACCATCGAACGATTGTGACTAATTAAGTTAATTATATTTTAAATTTAATATTTTAAATAAATTAGTTTATTACTATTTCGGTTTTTTTTGCGCCCTCGTTCGCTGCGAGACGTAATTCACTGATAAACTTCCTAGTTGAATAACTAATAGCTATACTAGATATGAGCCAACCTTACCAGCGGTATCAACTAGCTAAATAAAAAATGTAACTTAAATAATCGTAACAATTTTCTTTAAAATTAATATAAATGAACAGTTCCTCCCATAAACAGAAATTACTTCGAGCAAACTAACCAAAAAGTCACTCACCTGCCAACGCCACTGACCGCGCCACAAGTCCCGAAGCACCACCGCCGTCGCCACCAAAGTTCGTAAGCAGAGCGGGCTCGTCGCAAGTTTCTCGCGGCGGAGGCTGGTAGAGACGTGCGGCCGCCTCGACGACTCCCACGCTACTGACGGACTGGTGCGAGGCAACCCGTCGGGTTAGCGTGCTGGATGCAGGGGTGGGACTTTTAAGTCCTAAGGATTTGTTTTTTTTTAAATCTTAATATGACTTAGGACTCTTTAACTCGACCAAATATGATTAGTTAGTCTGGTGACTGTATAGATAAATGTGGAACCTGCGGCTGCGACTCAATCAAGTAATATATTTGCGCAATACCGAACAGAAAAAGACAATTTGAATGCCGAAAAGCAGATGAGCAATGAAAGAAAATGTTGACGAAAAGTAAGTTTTGTTACAAACTGCAATGTTTGTGATGCTACGCGCGCACATTGTCATAAATAAAATTGTTTCGTAGAAGCTTCTACGACCATCGTAGCTCCGCCGCCGCGTCCCGTAGCAATCAACGCGTAGAGCTACGGCGTAGATACGCTACGGCGCGGCAGCGGCATGCTACGCCACAATATGTACACATCGCATCAAATTTCAAGCCCTTTTTTACTACCGCAGAACTATATAACTACTACTAAAACTAGACTACTATATAAAACTCGTTTTGTATGAAACGGCTAAATAATAAGTAAAGCGCATCTATAGACTCTTACCTCTGGACGAATCAACGCCGGATAAAATTCTACCAGCATTTAGTCCGTGTGAGATTCACCTTATATAGTTGTGTTTTGACCAACAACTGTCTGTTTAATAACTATACTGTTGAATTGTGTATGAATCACAATCTGCAGACAATGTAGCATAGCTTCATAACGATTACTTTTCCAGAACTACTAATATAATCGATACATCGTCACAATGCAACTAGATATCTCAGCGATAAGCGACGATGCGGTAGATGATGCTAAACTCTGATCTTAGAGCATGTTGGTTCTGTTTTGCGACAACTAGACTGGATGAGCGATACGTGGATTGCGATACGTCACGAGTGCAGTCGAGTGTGGCGGCTAGTGCGCGGATTAGCCCCTACTATGCGTCGATAGCACTTGTGTTCATCATTGTAAGTATTTACTCATTGTTTGTTGATAGTATAAGCATTATTAAAAAGGTACCTAAAGATAACTTATTTCTCAATAGCCTGAAGACATTATTACTAGCTAAATGCTACTACACTTTGGAAGAGGTTTTTAAAGATACAATATAACTGATTATATTTTAGTAAGTACGTCTGTCTGCTCCCACCCATTATATTGCAATGCCTTAGCGGGTATCTACATATATTGATGCTATAATTATTATTTAGATCTGTTGTAAACATGAACATGTATGATTCAATAATCAATTTTAATTTGAATTAGAATTAGAATTTGCATCTAGTGAGTTTGTCTGGTAGGAGTATAGGACCTCTGACATGGCTTGACGACTGCTTTAATTGATATCAACTAAACTGTTCCCGAAGCACGGAGTGATGTAAACTCCAACATTAATGGAATTAAGTCATCGATGACCGAGGTTTGGAACCCGGTGTCGATTGGATGCAAAGCGTACATATCCATGTCGTCCGCCGTGAAACTATAGATAGATGATATTGTTGAGCCAATTCTTGCGAATTAGAAAATGGATGCATTTATAATGCAGCTTCATATGAGTGAAAGAATTTTCACAATCGGATTTGAAGTACGGGATTCCGATGATTACCTCATACTAACCAACAAAGTCACAATCACCTGTAGATGTGTAGATGAACACAGTGTAACAATATCTCACGCGGAGTTAAAATGTACAATATCATTACATATATACCTAATTGTAAAATCTCCGATTTCAATTTGAAAACATAACCGCTTTTGCTGCAGTAGTTGCAAAACTCCGCCATCTATGAAAGCCTGCTTTCACAGTAAGACGCTCCGTCGCCGCAGAATCGTGCTCGAGCCACTTGTGAAACGCTTAGCGAAGTTTAGATATCCGCGGATGACGTGGTACGAGTTGGATGTTTGAGTTGTCTTGCATAATTTGTGAATTAACCTATCGTTGCATAATCTGTTAAATGAACGGTTGGATGCACTGTGCGTTTCTCAAACTCTTTAAAATAGGTAACATCTCCGACGGTCTCGTGTCAGATCAAGTTACAAGTAAAATTGGGCAGTCATCGAATTTAAACAGAACGTATGTATGGTAAATACATAGTTAGACAACCAATCATAATATACATATAGGAGTATACATGAATGCACTAATGTGATGTCCCCAACTGAAAACAAACATACTAGTAATATGAGTAGGTATATTGTACCAGTAGAAATGTAGGCACGGCCTCAAAATCGATGGGCATGTTCAATGTCCATATTCATCATGATCATCATCATCATCATCATCAGCCTGAAGACGTCCACTGCTGAACATAGGCCTCCCCCTTAGACCACCACTGGGTGGCAGTGTGAAAGTGATCGTAAACGATTTATATCATACGACATAACCTTTTACGAGGTAGTGCCGGGCCAGTGGTTTTGTTGTGGTCAGTAAGAATTTATTAAAAAGGGTAAATTGTATCGTTAAAAGAAAAAGGTGATATTACTTGCCCACTTGTAGGACATACACCGGCTAATTGTAATGTATTGTGTATAAGTATTTGCGATGAGTAAAAGGCTGTATAGCTACATGGGACTGTCAAAACCATGTAGGTAATACTAATCTATTTGTATAAAATCAACGTCCTTTTAGTTACACCATTTATGACTCAACAACGGCTGGACCAATTTTGATGATCTTTGATTTGTTGGATTTGTCTGCGTCCCGAATAGCAGAATAAATACTGTATTATATGAATGTTAAAGTTTTGTTTGTGAGGAATTCCAAAGTTGATCGATCAGAACTCCTGCTGCTTTTGAACGATCGTGAGAAGGTACTGATTTGTCTGCTATAACACGCCCTGTGGTATCGTTAATAACCTATTTCCAAAGCTCTATAAAACACCCAAATGATCATCTTTAAAACCCCATGTAAGATACGAAACGAGACACAAATAAACTCAAATTGACATCGTAATTACACCGCACAGCGACATTACCCTGCTGGTTCGACGTCGCCATAAATACCCGCATTTATGTCTCAACAGATAAGTTCCACGAAATAGCTAAAAGATTTTAAAAGTCCTCCAAGAGTCAAGACCAAGCAATCTTGAGCAATTTTCTCGTTGAAAACGCAATTACCGGAGACAAAAGAGTTGCCATAGATTTATAACCAACATCAAGTCGATTATCAGCCGAGAGATTAAATAAATTGATATTTTAATCGAATAATCGTTACATCAATTTAGGAGCTGGCAAAGGCCGTTTAGAGGGGAATATTTTTAAATTGTTGTCTGTGGAATATACAGCAATGACCACTACTAAACTATATACCTACGAGTACAATATATATATATCTGTCTTATACTTTCTTATCTTATTAAATAAGTTGCATTGAATTGTCCTGTCGCTATCTGTAACAAAGTAGGTATATCATGTTCAACAAGTGGTTTAAATCAATTTATTAAAAATGATTTAAGCCCCACTTCTTCAAAAATTTGATTCAAATTCACTTAAATGTAATCAATGTATCTATTGTAAAAAGAGAGGTAAAATGCATCTTTTTTACAAACGTTTCCAATTCCATCGCTGCAGAACAATCGACGATCTGTAACTAAATAAACCAGTCGATTGAACCACCTGGTATCCCGCCCGTGTTTATTAGAGAGAGGTCATTGAAGTGAAGGGGGTGCAAGGACGGGGTGTTTTACCCCGTTTGCTGTGATAGTTATTGAGGGTCATAAATATTCCTAAATAGATAAGTAGATAGATAAAGATCTGTATGATACTGTATATAAGACGTGTTCAGGTTTCCAGGAGTATGCTGATAGCTGTTAACATTTTAAGTTTCATAAGATTTATGTGAACTAAAAATGTACACTTTTTAAAGGATATAAACACGTAACCGTCTCCAAGTTGCACGATTTACATAATTATATTCAGGGTATCTTCAAGTCAAATATTAAATACTTATATCTTCTGTAACTTGGAAGTTACATAAGGTGAGACAGAGTGACCAATGTTTGTCAATTATAAATTTTAAACAATACTGTAATTTTCCCAGTGCTATGCTATGCCTACTTCAATTTACAACTTACAAGAAAAAGCCCTCGGTAGGTGTGCGAGCGCCTCTAGGTATTTTACCGCTATTTCAATTATACCTCTTATGAAATAGTTGTCTCTGGCCGCGTCGATCGCGCCGCAGCATCCCGGCGATGCTATGGACGATTGGAATTTTTGTTAGGAAGCTTATCTATTAGTAGGAGGAGCGACGAATAGCGATTATCATGCGGCCGATAGCACAACAGTGCGACGCCTATACGCAAAAGACTGCGTCGTCCTACTACCTATGCATCTATGTATTGCTGATGCAGTGCAGCTTACCTATAACTTTTTTCGAAGAAGATTACGTTGACTTTTTTTCAACTCATTTATTTGAACATCGATCGACGTAGTTGTAAGAGTCTACCAAGAAAACGAAAAGAAGAGAAGTGTAAGTTTTACTTAAGGTCATTTTCACTGGTCATGCAGGACCAATGAAAATGACAAGTTAGTTAAGGTATCAAATATCTTGATGCAGGACTCCTGTATCAAAATATTTGATACTTCTCACTCCTCGTTCCCGCTGCTCCGCCGACCGCGCACCCATCCTAAGGCCCATAAGCGTGTCATTGCGCCAAGAATGAGAGATATAGCGCGATCAAGGCTTTAAATTCAGTGCAGGGTGCCGAAGGACGGCTCATTTATTAGATTTTTATTTTATCGGAATGCTATTGAAAATATTTCACGATATTGAGAGGTAGCGATGGAAAATTTCTAATGGTTTTCAATTATTTTCATGACACGATTTTGAGATGAAAGCATTGATGAGTTTCAAACTTAATGGATAGTATAAGTAGATACCTAGGTACCAACCATTGAAACCAAATAATATTAACCTACTTTTTTTCTCATTAAGTATATCGCTATCTTTTGATCATTATTTCGGTGACGATGGGGGCAAATGTGGAAACATACTAAGTATTACATTTACAGAGGAAAGGAGACCTCTACAACCTACACGTTGTCTTATCCTTCCAACAATCTATTACACACATTTTCCAAGTTGCAGCTTAGACTTCCCTACCTTCCGTAGTGTATCCCCTTGTCAAGGGCTCTCAAGTTTGTAATCACAGGTCCGTAATTGAAATGGCCGGTTAACGCGGTTTCAGCAGTTAGCCCTCGGTGGTTTAAGATTGACACGAGATGAGTCAATTATCCACTCCTTCTAGGAAGTGCCTAGAACAGAGTATATACTCGTATTACTTAGCTTAGTTCTTGTTTCATAGAATGCACGAGCGTATGGCTTTTGGGCCGCGGCTGGGGTAGCAATTCGAATGCAGTTCCCTGAATATTATTTTTTTACTAATGGGTTTCCTATGATTATTCCTGTGCTATATACAGTATCTACCTATAAAACTTCTTTTTTGGTATATAAATACTATAATGGGCAGTGAGTGACGTATTTCCGGTATATTATACCTTATATACACACCATACTATATTGTACTCTGTGGTGATTTTTATAAGACAAGCTGGCAAATTATAATAATTTTCCGCTGACTTTTTATTCGAAGTGTTTATATTTTTGTAATATTTAAATTTCCTTAAACCTTTACATCTATACGTAATTAAATTAAAAAAAAAAACAACCGGTAAGAGAACACATTTTAGAATAAGTAAATTTAAGATAATAGGTAGGTAGGTAAATAGCATAGTAACAGAATAAGTACATAATATAACTTTCTGTATATCCGTGCGTACCAATATGCGTATAGACGATTAGCGTAGACGTATAAGGCACCAACAACTACACATCTCATCAACATACCTACTTATCCGCTTCTGGGATTAAAACATGCTCTCAGAAGAATATAATATGCTAGTACTAATAGTTATAGTAGGTATCCTACCTCAGCTAATAGGCTTATTTCAGAAATCCACCTGTGCCCACGCTGTCTATAAGTGCTTATCAATATGTTTAGTAGCCAATAAGCAGAATAGTCAAAACTACATAGGTACATGGTCCACACCCACTCGGGACAATAAAAAACAATCTCAGTTGCCATCAGTGCAGTCCTGTGCTGCCAGTAAACTAAATCGTGACGGTTTAGCAATGTACCTACCGTCGGGCCTCTAGTGTTGTAGAAGCGCTTATCATCAGCTTATTTTCAATAAAAAAAGGAATTAACTAAGTACAGGCCGGTTTTCATCGTAGTAATTTCCAGCTACCGAAAGTTTAAAGGAGCTTTCACGAACGCTAATGAGTCTAACGCCAAAGTTTTAAAGAATCACATATTTTCGAGCTAACGCCATTTGTAACTCTAAATATTTGTTGCTATCACAAACTTTAATAATTCAGAGAGGGAAAGCCAACAGAAACAAACCCCTTGAATTCCAGCATAGGGAACTAGTCTCGAATTTCAGGCCCCACTCTTTGCCTTTGGTCAGTATTCCGTACATCCCCGCACGTATCCTGCATCCTGCACATCTTTAAAATGTCCAATAGCCAGGACTAAGACTAAACGCACAAGTGGCCAATAGCTCAGGCTAATAGTAGCCGTGCAAGTAGGTCTTAGTATGTATTCCCTTTTAGTTCTCACCATGGGTGAAGCAGGAAAATGCACTTTCGGCACAAAACTTCCCATCGACATACATATGCTGAATGAGATCATCTACCGCGAAGTCAAGCACTTTCGGAACTACAAGATTTACAGGCCTAATTTTGGATGTATGTATTCCTTTTCTTTATCTATAAACATTGATAGGTCATATCGATCATGAAAAAAGATGGTGAAACAGTGTGACTCGTTGGGATATTTTTCCCAACGAATCGCACCCAATCCCATCATAATTATATAATGAAATTTCAATTACGAACGGAACTTTAACACGAGGCTATCAATACCTCTGCGTACCATATTCTCCAAACCGATAATTGAGCCATCAATAAATAGCAATATAGCAACACATTCGTAATGCTTCCTCTAGCTCTCCTTCCACGGAACTTCTAGGAATAAACGCCCCGTTTTATGACTGCAGAGGGCATTGACGATCGCAGGTCTGAGCCCCTTGCGTAACCGAAAATTCTCTATAAAATGTATCCACAGCAATCCCCGTAACGGGTAAGTTCTACGCCGCCCACGATCAGATCAAAGCGGAGACCCTGGAACAGACTCAGAAGATAGACAACTACCAGCACAACGTTACACAGAGCCGCGCTAAAGGACCTCATAGCAAATACCCCATTCCGGCTACTGAAAACCAATGGTAAGAGCAGAAAACCACTGAAGCGGAGTTACAGTGGAAATAACATGTTATGATCATGATGTCATAGTCTAGATCTAATGTGTTTATCGTTGATCTCTAACCGCCTCACCACAAAAGATTTAAACTAGAGTTGAACAGATGAGTCTAAATATTTTCTCCACAAATCGACGTCTTAACCTCGCTTTGTCTAACTCAATTACAAATTCACAAGGAAAATCATTAGGAATGCCAAGATTGAGTAAGAAAAAAACACGAGTGATAGACGACGATTTTGAGGAAATTCTAGAAACATCTGTTTATCTCAGGTTTAAACTTTTGTGGTAAGAAGGTATATATTTCGTGAGCTATGGCGAACTGGCGTCAATTGACGATGTAGTTTGAGGTGATACACGCCTATACGCTTAGATTAGAATGGGCAGCTCTTTAGAACTGCTACCGGAACACCCTGAAACGCGAGTGACTTCTTCAATATGTTTGAATCAAAGACCCCAAACTCACATACCTAAGACTTTATATCAAGAGAAGCTCTAGGAAAAAGACTTAAACTCATATTCAAGGAGACTATTCATAAAACTCCAGTTCAGGCCTCATTCATAAAACTCCAGTTCTACCAATAAAACCTCTTACAGTTACGGCTGGTACTTCGAACCCCTGGAGCCTATGGACCGCAACGACCGTCGCTTCTACAACCCCAAGAGGGAGAGTCAGCACACCAAAATAGAAATCGTCATCCTAATGTCCAACCCTAAAGCTAAGAAGTAACGACATGAGAACAAACTAACGGCCATGGATAGGAATTTGCGGGTAGAGGAAAGTCCTCAAAAGAAACAGGGAGTTTGAAAATAAGTGACTAATTAGCATGTTTAATCAATTCCACAAGTAAGTACCTACGTAAGTATAGCACATTTTATAATTTGTTTATTGGGCATACACGTATATTAGGTATTCGGGAATGCCATGCCATTGTATCACTCATCTTGACTCTTAGAAGCGTACTGGTTCCAGCCACCTCTAGAGGCCTTGTAATCTTTCTTCTGCAATGGCTGCAGATGCGCGGCTGCAACCCGGTCTCTGGAAATTAAAAATTAAATATCGTCTCCACTTGTGAGCTTACTTGAAAGTCACGTGACTTGCTCAGGAGTAGGTATATAGTCGCACACAATGCGCAATCAGTGTTTTTAGCCCAAGCTAGCTATAGCTCGAGGCAAGACAGCTGTGACTAGGGTTCATTGACTATAGTATATAGCACGGTTATATCATAAAAAAGATGAACCTATATCTAGGTGAAGATGTGATATTAGTAGGTCGTAGGTCCCTATCTACCTACCTACTAGTCGATACTCACGCGAACTCCTCATAACTCTTGGCTGTGTAGATGGCATCGCATTTGACGTCGTTTACTCGCCAGTACTTCCTGTCTTCTTCCACGCAGCCCCGTAGTTGGCCCTCCATCGCCGCTATGTCATCTTTGCTCAAAGGTTTGTCCATTGCTTCTGAAGTAGGTTTTCTATGTTTAGGATGGTTTTCGAAGACTACGTGGGACGTGTAAGCAATTTTTACAGACTTGTTTCAGGCTTCTCGGACTGAAAACTTCTTATGAATTAATGCAAGTTTATTGATCAAATAGTGCAAAGAGTTGACGTGACAGAGAATCCAAAGACATCCTAATGTCAAGCGGTTACTATAGTAACGCGGTGACGTAGGATGTTCTAATTTTGCTCATGGGCATAGAACAGCCCATTATCACCTGATATTAGGTCTATGGGGATAGAGATAGAGGTCAGTAAATGAGGGTAATTTTTTTTGCCCCACCAAGCAGGCCTTACTAGGTGAGACCTTGATCACTACACAAACAGTGCGAAACAACGACAAAAAAAAAAGAGTGAAGCACTTGCTTCTTTTCTTACTTTCTACTGATCAAATAGAAAAGGTAGTAAGTACCTACCTACTTAGGTACCTACTCTAATACCTAACTGTTTAGTAACCTCAATTTGCAGAAACATACCTTTTGTATGGTTTATCGGTTTCGTAACTTGTGCTTACAAAACACTCCATAATTATACTTACCTATAAACAACTCGGAGCGTAACTGAACCTGTGGTGTTGGATCAACCGCTGCAAGTGGTTGTATCTCGATTAACATCGATCAATTTTCTCATAGTACCTACCTACCTATGTACAATTAATGTCTGGGTTGTTTTCGTACATTTATTATTATATCCATTTCAATAGTTTACTCTGTCAATGCCCATAATCTTCCGTATTCCGGTTAACTGTAATAAGGAAAGTTGACTGGACATAACTGAACCATACCACGGGCAAAGAGTGGATTATCAATTTGTTATCCCCTTGCGTTTTCGAGTAGGAGTAATTACGCGTCACTCAAATCGTGAATACAAAAGATACCTGGGTAACGAAAGTAACAAAAAAAAACAAATTATAAATTAGTCGGTATATATACCACAAAGGCGCAGTAATACCTGAGAAAGCGTGACCACAAACTCAACGTGCGGATTTGCGCAAACTTCGGCTCTTTGCACAAACTTATCAAATTATTACTCAACTCCGGCTGAAAACTATAAACATGTACTTAGGTGAGTTCCTTTACTTTAACTTACTACTGAGTACTAGGTACTCGACTCTCAACCAACATTAATACAATCATAATAATAGAAACAATCATTAATATTATGTGTTGTATTAATTTATTGTTGTTCAAAAATATTAAGTAGATTAACCTATCTATTTAGGGGGAAGTCCCGTAACCCCGGACGGCTCCTAAAGCCGGACAGGATTTGAATCGGTCTCAGAAAGCGCGCCAATTTTTTACTTGTGTCACGTTTAGAAAGCTACACCCAAGGGTAGTGCGGGGGAGGAAGCGCACCCGCCAGTGCTAATTCGTTATTCGTGGAGCGTGGTGACAATTTTAAGGTCAGTAAAAATCTTGTTCTAAGTAATATTTTGGGGTCTGTAAACAGTATTTAAAGGATGGAATTGTATTTATTATGGATAATTGTTATTGATATGTTACTAACCTGTCATAATTCACGCGTTTTTTTGTGGTTAATAACACACAATGTGAGTGAGAATTTTTCTTGAATGTATCTAAGGGCCCCTAAGATCGGACACCCTAAATGTCCCCTAATACCGGACAGTTTTAAAGTAAGGTTTTTTCGTTGTATTAATTATTTTTGTGTTTTGTTTTTTAGATTCAACATGGGTAAGCCCAAACCAAGATGCGAGAATACTTCCAAACATCAAACATTGAAAAAAGCCATGGATAAGGTCATGTCAAAGAGGCTCAGTTAGCTACAGTTGTGATTTATGGATGTTAGATTAGAACTTTGTGATTTTATAAAAAACGTTTATGTTTATGACCAAAGTTTACTAGATTAACTAAAGTTGCCTTTGTTAATTGTTGATTATTTTATCGTGCCGAATACCGTCTTATAGTAAGTAATGTTTAAGCTAAAATTATTAAGGAAAAGTTGACTGTCCGATATTAGGGGACCTTTTCGAGACTGTTATTTTTAATATATAAGTTTTTCCGTAGTATCTACTACACTTAAGTTAATATTTGAGACTGCTAATATGTCTGTGATGATTACATATATAATTGAGAGTTCTTTAAACCTAAATAAACAAATTACACTATTACAGATCTTTTTTAATTTTTATTATTCCTTAAGCGTCCGGTACTCGGGGACCTCCCCCTAAGCACCTACAAGTAACATAACTTACAGAGTGTAAAAAAACAACTTAGTAAATACTTTTTTGCGGTCCTGCGAAGTCCTGTCGAAGTAGCTGCGCCACTCTTACTCAAATAAGCAACGTTTTCATTGTAAAAGCGACTTTGTAAAGGCACGCTATAGATTTATGCCTACGCCAGACACCGAGCGCAGCGCGACGGTACGGGGCGTCGCGGCGGCGCGATGCGACGCGACGCTGGCGTGAAGGGAGCAGGTTGAAATGTACTAAGAATGTATTGAACACGTACCACGGAAGCGTCGCGCCTAGCGTGGCGCTAGTGGTCGCCAGCTTCGTGCCGCGTCCCGTCGCGACCCGTCGCGTCGTACCCCATCGCGCTCGGTGTATGTGACTTGAGCTTTATATATCTCTTAGTTTGCTCTACAAAGTTGTTTCGAAGTTTGTGTCTGCGACCGCTGGCCTACGTGTCTAGATGTTACTTCGTCACCTCAACCTTGCTCGAGCAGCGAAGATTCCTTTATGATTTTATACCGACTTCAAAAATAAGTTTCTCTATTCGACGGTAGGTAGGTTCCTACGATTTTCTGTGTAGATAAATATTAGGTCCTCATAATATGTCCTGGATTTCTAAATCAACCAATTATGATGATATTTTTTTATCTCAAAAGCTGTGTACCTACTTTATTGGTGTTTCAATAATTATTGGGTATGAAGGCCTTCCAGAACCACTCTGAAACCGGAACTGCAGACCGGTACCCCGTGGTGGATTATAGCCTAACCCTTCTCACGAAAGTTAGGCCGCCTACTTATAATATAACCCATGCTCATACCATAGTGGCCGGATATTAATTGTGATGAATCCTTTATAGTTCCCTGTTATTCCCTAAAATCTACCACCAATATTTTCAGGTATCACGATCTTCACCATCCACATCTCATGCTGTTTTTGCTACGTCAGCTATGAAATGTTCAAGGGATTCGAGGTTCATGCGAGAACTTCTGCGCGTAATATGACCAGTTCCACGCCATCTGGGTACGGTATACTATATCTCGTACTTACCGTATAAGTATATAAATATCTGGATGACCGAGCTTTGCTCGGTATTTTTTTTTTTTTTTTTAATTTTGTTTTTTGGAAATTATATTTAAGTACGAATTACTAATAAAATTATGAAATATGAATAATATTTTTCGATCTTACCGATAGAATAATGAAAAAATATGAACTGGTTATTTAAAGAAAAAATCATAAAAAAACACTAATAAAATGTCATTTTCTAAAAATGATTCCTAGCTAGATCGATTTATCGCCCCCGAAACCCCCTATATACTGAATTTCATGAAAATCGTTGGAGCCGATTCCGAGATTCCAATTATATACTTACATATATATATATATATATATAAGTATATTAAGAATTCAATAAGAATAAGAATTGCTCTTTTAAAGATATAAGATATACTTTTTATATAGGAACTTTTTGTTTATACCGTCAACCGTGCCGAAACTAGCATGCACCAAAAGCAAGACCACGCCGCCAATCTTTACAAATCTGGTACCTAACGAATCTAACTTGGCCAAAGTTTTAGCTAAGATATTCAAACTATAAAAAATAAATCAGGTAACGATCTTTTGTCACCTAGACAGGTACATAACAGTTTCCAAATCTTCCGCCCTCAGGGAAATGTCGCCCGGGACACACCACGCTATTCTGGATAATCGGAAGGACGGCTTAGTAAGTACATACATGGCTGCTAGTATACTGTTCGAATACTAGCTTGTAAGTAGGTATACTTATAAAGTAAATATTACCATAAAAATCTGATCGTAAAGTCAGCCAGCTTTCATGAGTTCCCCATTTAGACGCAAATGAGACTAATAATATTGTTGATTTGTGATGGATGACCGATATTGACTTTATAAAATCCCCCTAGGGTGATTAATATTACAAACACCTACTTACCTAGGTACAACATTTTCAGAGACTTACACAAACAGCCAACACAGACACAGCACGCATCCACACGACACTGCCCTCCATCCTAGCAGTAACTGCGCCCGATCTCGGCTGCTACGAGGCCGAGGAGCCCTCCAACATAGGGGCCTACGAGGTGCCTTCGCAGAGGGACCTGGTGCAGCTCATCAGGACAACCCTGGTGCGGAAGTTCAACACCTACCGGGAGAAGACCATGTACTTCTTGAAAGATATACGAGACGTAAGGCGGTATACCAAAGACTTGGGATTGGGATGGATAGTATGTTCTTATGCAATCGCCCTGTAACGACCTCTTTTTTTTAATTATTTATTTCGTAATAGGCGGTAGCATTTGACCACTTTCTGGTCTTAAGTGACAATGTGGAGGTAAACGTGCTTAGCCTTGAATGGGACTGGCTCTCAAGGATGTTGCCAGAACATCTCGATATGGATTTGAGTTAGACTACATCTTGCTATATTAGGTATGAGCTGTGTTCACTGACAGATGTCACTGCACCGCACCAGCAATGCTGTTCTAAGGAACCTATAAAAGGTTCAGCGCAGACCGACGAAGAGGCTAAAGGCGTTTATACGAATACCTATACCGATAAGGAACCATAAATATTACGCTGATTCCAAAACTGATCTGATGCTGCCTCCTCCGATGTTACCTTTCAAGCTACCTCGATACAGGCTCGCCTAGTGAGGTAGCCAACATATGTTTTCGGCTAAGAGTTAAACACTCTCCACTGCAATATTTGTGTTAGATAGTTTGTTGTAAAAAACTATTTTTGGTAAATAAACTATTTTCATTTCATTTTCACCTAATATTTCTTTCGCTCTTTATATTGACAGGCTACAAAAGCCACTTCGCATATAGAGAAGCAGTGCTCTCCCAAAACACGCCCGGCTTACAGGCAGTGCGTGAAGCGAGTCAGCAGTAAATGCGAACTCATCACCAAGATCCTCGTCATATCGCTAGAACGGCAGAGATTAGACGTCTCCAGTTTTATTGAGGTGAACATCATTGATTCATCACATCAAGCCATATAGTAGGTACACTCGTATTTACTTCATCAACACCAAAACCGCACCATAGATAGAATAGGTACCTACCTAATAAGCGTACCTACACCTGCAATAAAAGTTACAGCTAAGCATCTAGCATTCACAACCTCAAGCAGTGCCTACGCTAATTATACCTATTAACTAGCTAAAAACGGGTCTAATTCGCGCACAAACAAATATCAAAATATATAATTTTGACATACCTCGACGAGAAGACTTCTTCTCGTGACCACGGCCGATGTAACTAGGTCGAAACGTCGAGGTATGTCAAAATTATATATTTTGATATTTGTTTGTGCGCGAATTAGACCCGTTTTCAGCTAGTTAATATGTTTCCTGTTCGCGGAAGTTTAAGAACTTCTCTGCTACTTATACCTACTGCCTACTGCACTGTGCTAATCGCCCGGTTCGGAATGGTTACTTGCCTGATCATTTTACATCTGCAATGTGATTTACAACAACATAAACTATATTTGTATACCTTAAAATAATGAGGTGAACTGGTTCTGGTTAGGTGGGTGGCTGGTGAACTGGAACTGGAAAAGATTTCTGATTCCCATTATTTTTATAGGGAAAAATTTGCAATGTTTCTGCGATGAACACGGACCCAATGCAGCTAATCAAAGCTCTGGCTATGGAAGATGCAGCTCTTGAGTTTGCATTACCCAGCTTTTTGAGACTGCTCGGGCAATGTTCAGATTACTGCGATAAGTAAGTTATTATGTGCGGCATTTTCAGAGCTTCATAGCTTTTTGCCTATAGCGTATGGAATTTTGAGTCGATGTACTCGTATCATATAGGTATGTACTTAGATAAGTAAATATACATATATCTAATCAAAGTATAAACTTGACTGACCAGTGACCAACATAGATAAAATTATATCTAGATAGGGAAGCTAGATAGGGAAGGTCTAAAGAACTCTCGTTTGTTTCAAATAGGCTCCTAATTAGGTACCTACTGCATAACTTACAGAAAACTTCCAATGACGAAGCAGCGGAGACCTATGCGACACATGACAGATCAAGAACTCGTTGTAAGACATTTTCTTTCAAAGAAAACCTACAAAAGCATCCTGGACGACAATAAAATATGAAAAAATTAATTACCGTACCGTGGAAGGAATGGAATGGAATGGAATGCAGTGGTGCATTCATAGCTTCATGCATTCTGTAGTTTGTAGTGTGGTGTGTGTATCACAAACTGGACGCATTCCTCACATTCACATACAATGAACGCATCCGGAGCAATCGATTGAGCTTTCGCGAGTTTCACATACCATTCGCTAGATGGCAGCAAGCTGGTTGAACTTTTGACGTGAACTTGATTGTAACTTGAATAACTTTATCCAAAATATCTAAGCTTTTTTTATGTGATATGCATAGTGATAACCGTGGGAATATGTATTGAATTATCAAGGAATTATAATACAATACGTGAGAAATGCTAGTGTTTGGTTTGAAGCCTTGCGAATGAAATCCTGTGTGCCCCTTCAAAAACTTTATCAAACTTCGGTTGAGCCAGGTATGTGGTGTTATTTATTAGTTTTAACAACATTTCACTGCCTTATCTTATAAAGTAACACCTATTTATACAGTAAGTAACAGTTAGAATACTAGTTTTAGCATAGTAATGTGACTCTTGCCAAGTTTTTCTGACCACTTTCTACTTTGCCAGAAATAATCATTCTCATTGAATGTATGGAATTGTGCTGAATTACTTGAAGAATATCGTTAATTCGGTGACTCAGATACTTAACACTGTATTTAGTTCTGATTTAGCAATTACTTTCTTTTTAATATGTAGTTCAGTTGGAATAATGATAGAATCAAAATAAATAATAAAGTATATTTATTTGTAACAGCCAAAGTCGACAAAACTAAGTACTTAAAATTTTTTGAACTGTTACCAATATACTTTATGTAGGTGGAAGTTAGGCCTGTTGACATACCAAGGATTGCAGGTTACATTATCACTACCTCTACAAATAGAAACACTTATTCAGAAAGTATGAGGTTCAGAACTAAATTGTTTATGTAGTCATAACTGAAACTACTAGTTTTCCTCAAAGTAGTCCTCGAAACCTCTCTATCTTACATCTTAACTACCCCTGAACCATAATCATTTTTTCCTGGCTCATATTCTAACTGTAAAAGATATGATATTGTAAGAGTTTTCGCGGCTAACCCTTACACAGCAGGAACCTAAGTTACTGTTAGTAGTACCCTAGCAATGTATCTTCTTGAAGGAACAGTACACAGGTACAGGAAGCTGGTATCAAAATAAATAACACATTTGATAAGGTATATCTAAACATAGTATTGATTTTATTTATAAGTCAATCCAAAAATATATTTTACATTACCTAAAAACCATTGAGGTAGTGTTTTTTACAACAAATCAGCCTTAGTTTCAAATATTGCCCAGCACAACCATCTTCTATTGCTTTGCTAACCCCCTCGAGAGTTGCTTATACAAGATTCCACACAAGAATGATGCCATGACATGCCATGACAAAGTGGTGGGAGCATAGTGAGTCAATGTCCACCTTCCAAAGCGGAGGTGGCGAGTTGAAATCCTAGTGCAGGCACGCGTCAATTGGTTTCTTGTTAAACAGAATGTACATAATTATGACTTGCTTTTCAATGAAGGAAAACATAGTGAGGAAACCAACATGCCAGTGAATCATTTTGGTGGCATGTTATCCACCAATTGGGACCTGTCCCCTGTGGTGGATTATGGCCGAGTCCACGAAAGTGAGGGGAGGCCTTTGCGCAGCAGTGGGACAGTTACAGGCTGAATTATATATGATACACAAGGGTTAACGAAACTTGTTGTAAAGAATAAACAGATGACATGTTTACAGAGCACATGTTTCAAAAGGCTACATTTATTTTTGTAAAAGTATTAACTACAAGTAAACTTAATAGGCACTACTAAATAAAACTACAGGTTACAGGTAACTAATCTAATAACTAGAAATTAATGTGTTTAACTGATTGAGTTGAATCTTTCCACAGATATTATTGGCACTGGTGAGAAACATTCTCGCATAAGTATCATAGAAATGTAGTAGATGAGGCACAAGTCATCGGAGAAGTGTTTGTATTTGCACATCGTCCGTCAGATTGAGATGAAACAAATTTTATTGTAGAATGTGAATAAAGACGGTTTCTATAGAAAACGATTGGACTATTTTGCAGTTACAAGGCTACATAATATAGTTCAATGTTCTAGCAAAAGTTTTATGTCACACATTAGTGCCATTTTAAAACACGGCTCAGCCCAATACTTTGGAGCTAAGTCATAATTATGATTATTTACACTACATAAAGTAACATTATAGCCATAACATTCAATTCCACACAAAATTATAAATTATGTCAGACTTATTTGAGATTAAAATGTGGTAAAAATAATTTAATGTTATCCTTTGCAAGGTGAGAAAGCTGTGCTTAGAAGAACAAATTGTTATTATTGCTATTTTTTACTTTTTTTCTTTTCCTTATGTGATTTCTTAGATTTGGATTTTTTTGATTTCTTCTTCTTACGTTTCTTTTTCTTGTCTTTGTCCGCATCACTGCTGTCTGATGATGATGATGAACTGCTCGTTGTTGATGATGTGCTTGATGATCTGTATTCAATGATTGATTTAGCATTGCTTTATCAATATTAGTATATTATTCTAGATCTAGATGGATATAAACTATGTGTTACTCTCGAAGCTTGAAATTAGCTTTCAAGTGTCACATATTATACAATTTATATAAAGGATTCGGTGCACTTCATGATTTAAATATACTTAGTCAGGTCATAAGTATTGTCACACAGTAAAAACTTTTCTTTTAGAATGCTGGCCACAAAAAAGTTTATTGAATTCGAATTGTTCATGAAAATAAAAATGTATACTTTTTAGAATTTTACTCATTTTTAAATATGGAGTGGACGCTTAAAGAAGACCGTGTTGCAGTTATTGCGTTGCATCGTTGCGGTTACGCGCCAATTCAAATTTTTGACATACTGAAAAATTGATGGGACGATAAACGAATCTCTTGGTTATATATAACCAAGATATTCGTTTATCGTACCATCAAACGATACAATGAAGACTCTAGTGTAGATGACAGGTCAAGAAGTGGTCGCCCTCGGTCTGTTAGGACTCCAGCAGTGATAAAAGCTGTGAAGGCGCGAATTCAAAGAAATCCCAAACGTAAGCAGAAACTGTTGGCCATTCAGATGGGATTAAGCAGAACCACGGTGAAAAGGGTGTTAAATGAAGACTTAGGGCTTCGGGCATATCAAAGAAAAACAGGACATCATTTGAATGCTCGTCTAATGGACCTGAGACTGAAGAGATGCCGTGCTTTGTTGAAGCGGTACGCGGGAAAAAAATATCGGGAAATTCTTTTTTCGGATGAAAAAATTTTTACCGTAGAAGAGAGCTACAACAAACAAAATGATAAGGTGTACGCACACGGTAGTGAAGAAGCGAGCAACCGTATTCCGCGTGTCCAACGAGGTCATTTTCCATCCTCGCTCATGGTATGGTTGGGAGTGTCTTATTGGGGCTTAACAGAGGTACATTTTTGTGAGAAAGGTGTAAAAACGAATGCAGTTGTGTATCAAAATACAGTCCTGACGAACCATGTGGAACCTGTTTCTCATACCATGTTTAATAACAGGCACTGGGTATTCAAACAAGATTCGGCGCCAGCTCATAGAGCGAAGAGCACACAAGACTGGCTGGCGGCGCGTGAAATCGACTTCATCCGGCACGAAGACTGGCCCTCCTCCAGTCCAGATTTGAATCCGCTAGATTACAAGATATGGCAACACTTGGAGGAAAAGGCGTGCTCAAAGCCTCATCCCAATTTGGAGTCACTCAAGACATCCTTGATTAAGGCAGCCGCCAATATTGACATGGACCTCGTTCGTGCTGCGATAGACGACTGGCCGCGCAGATTGAAGGCCTGTATTCAAAATCACGGAGGTCATTTTGAATAAACTTTAGTGTCATAAGAATCTATGTTTTGTTAAGTTCATTTTGGTATATAAATGGTTACATAATGAATAAACTTGTTTCAATTATTTTATATAAAACATGTGACAGAATTTATGACCTGACTAGGTATATTAATTAATTTTAGTGCAGAATTATATTATCATCTATTAAGATACTAAATAGACTCAAGACACTAGATACGGTGAAAAAAATATTAAGAAATATACCTGGATCTCTTCCGTTTCTTGCTTTTCTTCTTCTCTTTAGCTTTCTGCAGTTTCTCCGTTAGTTTCTGCCGTAACTCGGCTTCCCGCATAGTTTGCAATGGTGTTGCATATTCCTCCTCTGTGTCGCTGCTTGTGCTGCTCACATCTAGTACTATTTCTTTGTTTGGGTCAACCTGAAATTAAAAACACATAATGTAATTTTGTACAAAACAATAGACCTTATTGATAAATATTAAAAACATGTTCTGAGCTCCAACACCCCAACTAACATTTTTTGAATACAAGTAGCGATTATTATAAGACAGTAATTAGGTATAATCAAAAGTACTCAAGCTAGGGGCGAACCATGAAGTCTTCAATGCATAGTTAACGCGCTAAATGCTACAAGCAAATAAACAGATACGTGCTGTTTGTTTTACGGCTACGTGCCCGCTATGCAATTTCTGCTTATTTACAAATGGTACAAGACTATTAGTGGTCATTATTACGCTTTTCGAGTTTACTTCACAGGTGTTTAATATGTACATTATCTGCGGTGGACTGAAACCAGCGTATAAAATTCTCGTTGTATTAGCTTACTTTGATAAAGTTTCTGCATTGATATGTTAGGTGGCCAGCATAACCGCACTTCTTACACGCAGCCCTCGATGTGTCCTTGCTTATTTTAGTCACTAAATCATAGTTAGACATTGCTTCGAGATTGCTAGATTGAGTTATAAATTACGAGTAATCCTTTGAATTTCACAAAATATCGCAAGAAAAAGTAGGTAGGTACCTATTCTTGGAAACGTCAACAACAAATTATGCGTTCCGTTTCACGACATTCTCGTTCAATTTTACGGATAGATTACACATAGGAATTTAGTTTCTTGGATGAACATATTTTTAGCTTTGTTGATACACAAATCGCTTTTGTTTTAAACTAAGAAGTATGAAATCGATATAATAATCGTATATTTTTCCCACATATTTTAGTTATTGGAAAAAATCACCATTGAGATTTAAATAAAATACGAACAAGGAAAAATCTACATAAGAAACAAGACCGTGTAACGGAGTGTATTGTAGCGTTCCATTTCAAGTAGATTATTCATGGCTTAAAATTTACAGATAATGGAGAAGTAAAAATTCACTTGACACTGAATAAATGAGAGAAATGAGCGGCGATGGCGGAATTTCTGCCACTATGCGACGTGCTATTCAACGTTATCTCCCTGGCGGGATACTTCTGCGACGTCGTCTTCGACGTAGTGATGGGGTATGCCCTGCTAGAGAGGGGGTATAAGGGCACGTTTGCGGCTGCTATTTCCATTGTGGTCACTTCGCTGTTAATTTCACAGGTAATAATAAATATTTCTTATAAGACGACCTAGAGAAAATTATTTTTAACACTGCACTAATATTTTATAAGATCACGTTACTTTACTTCACAGCCTGAACCATTCCAGAGTTGCCATGCTTATAATTTTTACTTGACTTTGTTACCTAATTTCTACAAAAGCTGCTTATTCCAGGTGCTCTCAATTCGATGGTACCTACATGTGTGGTTTGAGAGCGAAGAGCGGAAGGGCCGGCCGCCCTGGCTGCCGCTCGTGCTGCACTGCCTGCAGCTCGGCGTGCTGTGGCGGTACGCGCGGCTGCTGGTGCCGCTGGAGCTGCGGAGAGTGAAGCACCAAGTCAGGGATCTATGTGAGTGTGCCAGGATTTGTCTCTAGCCGATAAGTCTATTGCTGTCTCTAGCTGCCACTAAAAAAATGACAAAGAAAGCAATACACTTATTGGTTGGTCAGAGTTAGCTAGGGGTTCAGAAACCGGGCATTAGTAAATGTAGCTGCTGGGAGTCTCATTTCTATTAAGTTGCTGCAAGTATCGATCTTCTCTAGGGGGTTTTCGGCGTCTCTTCTCTAGCGCTGGAACCCTCGTAAGGGACCGTCCAGTATCACACAAATATTTGTTCCCGGCGAGAATCGAACCCGCGACACCAAGCGCAGCAGTCCGAGTGCACAGCCACTACGCCAAACGTGTCAATCTTCTCTTCTCTTACTCTCTGAAAAACTCTTCACCGTCACCATGAAGAAGAATAGAATCGTGACAGTACCGTCGATGTCACCAGGCATGCTGCGGTTGGTCCACGCGTTCTGCGAGGCGGCGCCCATGCTGCTGCTGCAGCTGCACATCCTGTTCCGCGAGGGCCGGGAGCGGCAGGAGGCCGAGCCGGGCGCCGCGCCGGACCCCAGCGTGGACGAGCCTTCAGGTGAGGACCTACACAGCTGGTCCACCTGCAGGGAACACATCCTGTTCCGCGAGGGCCGGGAGCGGCAGGAGGCCGAGCCGGGCGCCGCGCCGGACCCCAGCGTGGACGAGCCTTCAGGTGAGGACCTACACAGCTGGTCCACCTGCAGGGAACACATCCTGTTCCGCGAGGGCCGGGAGCGGCAGGAGGCCGAGCCGGGCGCCGCGCCGGACCCCAGCGTGGACGAGCCTTCAAGTGAGGACCTACACAGCTGGTCCACCTGCAGGGAACACATCCTGTTCCGCGAGGGCCGGGAGCGGCAGGAGGCCGAGCCGGGCGCCGCGCCGGACCCCAGCGTGGACGAGCCTTCAGGTGAGGACCTACACAGCTGGTCCACCTGCAGGGAACACATCCTGTTCCGCGAAGGCCGGGAGCGGCAGGAGGCCGAGCCGGGCGCCGCGCCGGACCCCAGCGTGGACGAGCCTTCAGGTGAGGACCTACACAGCTGGTCCACCTGCAGGGAACACATCCTGTTCTGCGAAGGCCGGGAGCGGCAGGAGGCCGAGCCGGGCGCCGCGCCGGACCCCAGCGTGGACGAGCCTTCAGGTGAGGACCTACACAGCTGGTCCACCTGCAGGGAACACATCCTGTTCCGCGAGGGCCGGGAGCGGCAGGAGGCCGAGCCGGGCGCCGCGCCGGACCCCAGCGTGGACGAGCCTTCAGGTGAGGACCTACACAGCTGGTCCACCTGCAGGGAACACATCCTGTTCCGCGAGGGCCGGGAGCGGCAGGAGGCCGAGCCGGGCGCCGCGCCGGACCCCAGCGTGGACGAGCCTTCAGGTGAGGACCTACACAGCTGGTCCACCTGCAGGGAACACATCCTGTTCTGCGAAGGCCGGGAGCGGCAGGAGACCGAGCCGGGCGCCGCGCCGGACCCCAGCGTGGGCGAGCCTTCAGGTGAGGACCTACACAGCTGGTCCACCTGCAGGGAACACATCCTGTTCCGCGAGGGCCGGGAGCGGCAGGCGGCCGAGCCGGGCGCCGCGCCGGACCCCAGCGTGGACGAGCCTTCAGGTGAGGACCTACACAGCTGGTCCACCTGCAGGGAACACATCCTGTTCCGCGAGGGCCGGGAGCGGCAGGAGGCCGAGCCGGGCGCCGCGCCGGACCCCAGCGTGGACGAGCCTTCAGGTGAGGACCTACACAGCTGGTCCACCTGCAGGGAACACATCCTGTTCCGCGAGGGCCGGGAGCGGCAGGAGGCCGAGCCGGGCGCCGCGCCGGACCCCAGCGTGGACGAGCCTTCAGGTGAGGACCTACACAGCTGGTCCACCTGCAGGGAACACATCCTGTTCCGCGAGGGCCGGGAGCGGCAGGAGGCCGAGCCGGGCGCCGCGCCGGACCCCAGCGTGGACGAGCCTTCAGGTGAGGACCTACACAGCTGGTCCACCTGCAGGGAACACATCCTGTTCTGCGAAGGCCGGGAGCGGCAGGAGGCCGAGCCGGGCGCCGCGCCGGACCCCAGCGTGGACGAGCCTTCAGGTGAGGACCTACACAGCTGGTCCACCTGCAGGGAACACATCCTGTTCCGCGAGGGCCGGGAGCGGCAGGAGGCCGAGCCGGGCGCCGCGCCGGACCCCAGCGTGGACGAGCCTTCAGGTGAGGACCTACACAGCTGGTCCACCTGCAGGGAACACATCCTGTTCCGCGAGGGCCGGGAGCGGCAGGAGGCCGAGCCGGGCGCCGCGCCGGACCCCAGCGTGGACGAGCCTTCAGGTGAGGACCTACACAGCTGGTCCACCTGCAGGGAACACATCCTGTTCTGCGAAGGCCGGGAGCGGCAGGAGGCCGAGCCGGGCGCCGCGCCGGACCCCAGCGTGGGCGAGCCTTCAGGTGAGGACCTACACAGCTGGTCCACCTGCAGGGAACACATCCTGTTCCGCGAGGGCCGGGAGCGGCAGGAGGCCGAGCCGGGCGCCGCGCCGGACCCCAGCGTGGACGAGCCTTCAGGTGAGGACCTACACAGCTGGTCCACCTGCAGGGAACACATCCTGTTCTGCGAGGGCCGGGAGCGGCAGGAGGCCGAGCCGGGCGCCGCGCCGGACCCCAGCGTGGACGAGCCTTCAGGTGAGGACCTACACAGCTGGTCCACCTGCAGGGAACACATCCTGTTCCGCGAGGGCCGGGAGCGGCAGGAGGCCGAGCCGGGCGCCGCGCCGGACCCCAGCGTGGACGAGCCTTCAGGTGAGGACCTACACAGCTGGTCCACCTGCAGGGAACACATCCTGTTCCGCGAGGGCCGGGAGCGGCAGGGGGCCGAGCCGGGCGCCGCGCCGGACCCCAGCGTGGACGAGCCTTCAGGTGAGGACCTACACAGCTGGTCCACCTGCAGGGAACACATCCTGTTCTGCGAAGGCCGGGAGCGGCAGGAGACCGAGCCGGGCGCCGCGCCGGACCCCAGCGTGGGCGAGCCTTCAGGTGAGGACCTACACAGCTGGTCCACCTGCAGGGAACACATCCTGTTCCGCGAGGGCCGGGAGCGGCAGGAGGCCGAGCCGGGCGCCGCGCCGGACCCCAGCGTGGACGAGCCTTCAGGTGAGGACCTACACAGCTGGTCCACCTGCAGGGAACACATCCTGTTCCGCGAGGGCCGGGAGCGGCAGGAGGCCGAGCCGGGCGCCGCGCCGGACCCCAGCGTGGACGAGCCTTCAGGTGAGGACCTACACAGCTGGTCCACCTGCAGGGAACACATCCTGTTCTGCGAAGGCCGGGAGCGGCAGGAGGCCGAGCCGGGCGCCGCGCCGGACCCCAGCGTGGGCGAGCCTTCAGGTGAGGACCTACACAGCTGGTCCACCTGCAGGGAACACATCCTGTTCCGCGAGGGCCGGGAGCGGCAGGAGGCCGAGCCGGGCGCCGCGCCGGACCCCAGCGTGGACGAGCCTTCAGGTGAGGACCTACACAGCTGGTCCACCTGCAGGGAACACATCCTGTTCTGCGAAGGCCGGGAGCGGCAGGAGGCCGAGCCGGGCGCCGCGCCGGACCCCAGCGTGGACGAGCCTTCAGGTGAGGACCTACACAGCTGGTCCACCTGCAGGGAACACATCCTGTTCCGCGAGGGCCGGGAGCGGCAGGAGGCCGAGCCGGGCGCCGCGCCGGACCCCAGCGTGGACGAGCCTTCAGGTGAGGACCTACACAGCTGGTCCACCTGCAGGGAACACATCCTGTTCCGCGAGGGCCGGGAGCGGCAGGAGGCCGAGCCGGGCGCCGCGCCGGACCCCAGCGTGGACGAGCCTTCAGGTGAGGACCTACACAGCTGGTCCACCTGCAGGGAACACATCCTGTTCTGCGAAGGCCGGGAGCGGCAGGAGACCGAGCCGGGCGCCGCGCCGGACCCCAGCGTGGGCGAGCCTTCAGGTGAGGACCTACACAGCTGGTCCACCTGCAGGGAACACATCCTGTTCCGCGAGGGCCGGGAGCGGCAGGAGGCCGAGCCGGGCGCCGCGCCGGACCCCAGCGTGGACGAGCCTTCAGGTGAGGACCTACACAGCTGGTCCACCTGCAGGGAACACATCCTGTTCCGCGAGGGCCGGGAGCGGCAGGAGGCCGAGCCGGGCGCCGCGCCGGACCCCAGCGTGGACGAGCCTTCAGGTGAGGACCTACACAGCTGGTCCACCTGCAGGGAACACATCCTGTTCCGCGAGGGCCGGGAGCGGCAGGAGGCCGAGCCGGGCGCCGCGCCGGACCCCAGCGTGGACGAGCCTTCAGGTGAGGACCTACACAGCTGGTCCACCTGCAGGGAACACATCCTGTTCCGCGAGGGCCGGGAGCGGCAGGAGGCCGAGCCGGGCGCCGCGCCGGACCCCAGCGTGGACGAGCCTTCAGGTGAGGACCTACACAGCTGGTCCACCTGCAGGGAACACATCCTGTTCTGCGAAGGCCGGGAGCGGCAGGAGGCCGAGCCGGGCGCCGCGCCGGACCCCAGCGTGGACGAGCCTTCAGGTGAGGACCTACACAGCTGGTCCACCTGCAGGGAACACATCCTGTTCCGCGAGGGCCGGGAGCGGCAGGAGGCCGAGCCGGGCGCCGCGCCGGACCCCAGCGTGGACGAGCCTTCAGGTGAGGACCTACACAGCTGGTCCACCTGCAGGGAACACATCCTGTTCCGCGAGGGCCGGGAGCGGCAGGAGGCCGAGCCGGGCGCCGCGCCGGACCCCAGCGTGGACGAGCCTTCAGGTGAGGACCTACACAGCTGGTCCACCTGCAGGGAACACATCCTGTTCTGCGAAGGCCGGGAGCGGCAGGAGGCCGAGCCGGGCGCCGCGCCGGACCCCAGCGTGGGCGAGCCTTCAGGTGAGGACCTACACAGCTGGTCCACCTGCAGGGAACACATCCTGTTCCGCGAGGGCCGGGAGCGGCAGGAGGCCGAGCCGGGCGCCGCGCCGGACCCCAGCGTGGACGAGCCTTCAGGTGAGGACCTACACAGCTGGTCCACCTGCAGGGAACACATCCTGTTCCGCGAGGGCCGGGAGCGGCAGGAGGCCGAGCCGGGCGCCGCGCCGGACCCCAGCGTGGACGAGCCTTCAGGTGAGGACCTACACAGCTGGTCCACCTGCAGGGAACACATCCTGTTCCGCGAGGGCCGGGAGCGGCAGGAGGCCGAGCCGGGCGCCGCGCCGGACCCCAGCGTGGACGAGCCTTCAGGTGAGGACCTACACAGCTGGTCCACCTGCAGGGAACACATCCTGTTCCGCGAGGGCCGGGAGCGGCAGGAGGCCGAGCCTTCAGGTGAGGATCTACACAGCTGGTCCATCCGCAGGGGAACTCCTCGACTGCGTGATACCAGCTACCAGGCACTCCTGTCTGAGGCCACCGTACATGTTGTGACTGTAATAAATAGAATTACATACGATCGTAACTCTTATCAATAACTAAAGTTTGTAGCGAGTTAATAAATGCGAGAGCTTTTGTTCTTAGCCAACAAGGCGTTCGCGGAGCTGAACGTGATCTCCGCGTCGCTGTCGCTGTTCTCCGTGTGCTGGGCGCTGGCCAGCTTCAGCAAGAACGTGCGGCGGCAGAACGTGCACCGCCTCGTGCTCACCTGGCTCGGCGTCATCTTCCAGGTACCTGCTGTAACCTCATCGGTGACGAGGCAAACTCCTTGCATAGCACTTGGTTTTTTTAATATTGTCTCCTGACTTTTGTCACATAATGTCTTTTATCTTATAAATAAAACTTGGATATAATTTACTAAACGTACTACCCTCCTTGGTAACCTCCAGTGTGGGCGCGTGCCAAGGTGTTTTTTGTGAGAGATATTTTCTCGGATCGATTTATATATGGCGGAGTTCTTAGGTAAACAACATATAAACGAATAGAGAACCCCTCGTTTTTATAGTTTAAACATTAAATAATGTCCGTTTATCATTCGCTTTTCGGTTAGGAAAATATCATAAAATATCATACCTGAGAGTTAATTTTTTGTGTGATCTATCAACATACTTAGGGGGCGTCCATAAATTACGTGAGGTGTTTAAGGGGGGGAGGGGGTCGAGTCAAATCTCACCTAATCTTACGTTGGAGAGAGGGGGGGTCTCGGCAAATATCACGCAATTTTTTTTCTGATTGAAACAAAAAAAAATTATACTATTTTGGTCCATTTAATCCAGATTGTACATGCTTAAGATTTAATCTTAAGCGTAATCGTAATACGATTAAGATCATGTACTAATTCGTTCGAAAGAAAATAATTTCATTCATACTTCGACGTTATACATTTACTGACTGTCAAACCACCAAAAATCTCACGTGAGATTGGGGGATGGGGGAGGGGGTTGAATAAAATCTCACGACATCTCACCAGCGGGGGAGGGAGGGGCAGAAAATTAAAAAAAACACCTCACGTAATTTATGGACGCCCCCTTATCTAAATAATTTGGTCATAAGATGAAGGTAGGTACAGCCTAGGGTTATTTGGTTCTCATCTGTGTTTGCAGTTTGGCCCACTTTTTGTAACAATTGCATAATGATTTCACCAAAGGATTTCCCATTATTGTTTTATTTCAGTTCCTATGGAGGTTAGGCACGATCTCTGCGCGTATCTGCGCCCTCACCGTCTACGGTCTAGTCTACGAATACTGGCTCTTCTTAGTTATAGGTGGGTTCTAGTGCAATTTTATTCTACACTCTTTATTACATACTAAGTAACTCTGTATATTAATGTAGCTTACATAATATACTTATTATAGATAGGTACCAGTTCTTAATCATAATCTACACTTTGTTGTAATACTATTTACTATGTTAAACAGTAACGTGAGGTTCGCTACGTATTTAGCATGGCCAACTTTCGCCAAGTCCAAGACTGACCACGAAAGTATTCGTTCTATCGCGCACTTGGTTGCGCACTTGGTAGTCTGGTATACAGATGGCGCTGTTATAAACTTCCATAAGATGGTACAACATGGGTACAACCCGTCAGTCTGCCTGCACCGGCCTGTGGATGGAGTCTACAGTCCACCGCGCGCAATAGGTTGTAGTGTACCATCGGAAAGATAGATGGCGCCGTCCTAAACTTCCGTACTTTAACCTAATACTTCCGTCCAAGTGTGCGACTCCAATATGAGTGAAGCCTTACAGCGTAGTCCACCGCCGGCCACACAGATGGCGCCGTTACAAAGCCCCGCCCCTCGGCAGGTCTGCACTGGCTGTCCATGTTCGTGTGGCTGATGTCCCCGCGGAACGTGTTCCACGGGGAGCGGCTGAGCCGGGCGCGGCGCGCGGCGCTGTCGGCGCTGCTGGCCGCCGTGCTGGTGCTGGCGTACGTCAACCTGCAGGAGCGGGGCCATCGCCAGAAGATGGTGAGCGCACCGCGGTGACGTCACACCACACTATAGCCTCATTGAGTCGCTGGTGCAAGTGCTGTGGCGCCCGCTGACGTCACGGTACTATACTGGCGCTCATTGTCACTAGGACGAATGTGCTGAAGCGAGTTGTATATCTGTCGGCTACATGTTTTATTTTGCTTTGTACTTTGGCTAGATTTTGAACACTTTCGCACCGGTCTAGAGTGACGATGTGGTCGGAGGTGGCAAACATGGTCAGCCTAAAACGGGTGAAAGAGAGGGGCAACGAAAATATATGTAAATAGGACAAAAATTATTAGTAATGGATCTCCTTCGAAGGAAGGGAAACATCGCAAGGTAAAAGACATGCCCGAGAAGAGTTTGAGGCGTGTGGTCCACCGACCGGAACCGGGCTCCCGTGGTGGATAATGACCTAACCCTCTCACGCTAGTGAGTCGCTACCCCGGCCCGGCAGACGCCGACACGGCGGTGACGCTGCCTCGGTTCCAGGTGATATTCTACTGCGTGATGTGCATCGAGAACTCGCTGCTGCTCACGCTGTGGTGGATGTCGGGCCGCGCGCGGCGCGCCGCCGCCGTCGCCGCCGCCGCCACCGCCGCCTTCTTCGCGGGGATACTGTTCATGTTGCTGTATTATAGGTACGATCAATAATGTACTAGATTAAAGGTGACGGCCTTAAAAACGACCCTTGAAATAAGAGCACAAATAAACTTGTGGTCTTATTTGTATTAGTCGAAAGTAAACCATAATGGAAACAGATAAGGTTGATTATAATTTTGTATACTTTTTTAATGTTTCGTATAAAAACTTGATTCATCCAACTATTATGGTGGTGTATACAAAATTTAAAGTCTTCAAGTATTTTAATTTAGAAATCATATAACATCATAAGTTTTGCTGTCTTCAGTAATTGTTAATAAACATTAACCATTAATAAATTCAATTATCTGTCAAAATATCAATATTTATGATTTTAGATAAATGTCTAATTCTATCGCCTTGATTTATGATTCCAGATATTTCCACGTGAGAAGACTGGGCTACATGCTGGGGGAAAACCAGCAGGGCACCAATAGTACAAATGCCTCCTCTCAGAATAAGAACGGTGAATATTATTTTTGGTATAATATCACCTTATACCATCCCACTATTGGTTGAATTCCCTTAACTTTCCCAAGAACTAGGGTCCTAACTCAAAATACAAAAATCATATCTTTCTCTGTTCTTTCTATCTGTCTTTTTTCTTATCTTACTTCGATCAAATATACTATAGATACACAGTCTCTATGAAAATAAAATCTCTAAAGTGTTCACTCGTCAAGCTGATATTATTTTATATCACTAGAAGCACCTCGCGGTTTCAGCCGCGTTAACTACTATCTCGCGGGAACCATTAATTTTTACGGGATATAAGGTAGCCTATGTGTACCGGGGATAGCATGGGAAGCTATGCCTATGCTATCCCCGTGAATAGTGAAATAATTTTTCAAATCGGTTCAGTAGTTTCGGAGCCTATTAATTACAACCAAACAAACAAAGTTTTCCTCTTTATAATATTAGTGTAGATTATAACATTTGTGACGGTTTTTTAAAACAAGCCATATTATGTATTTTATAACGTACCATAACACACTGTAATAGCGTTGTTCAAAACAAGGCATAGGTATGTCAGCCATTTTTGATCCATGATGTTCGAGTGAAAACACGAGTGATAGACGTCGATTTATTTGAACGAAATTTTAGGAACATCTGTTTAACTCTGGTCAAAATTTTTGTGGTAAGACTATTATTGTTGATGTTGCGTTCGCAGGTAAACAGTCCAACCAAGCAGACAACGCGGCGATACCGGGCGTCTTCAATTGTAGGTTCACAAACCCTGTAAATAGGTGGGTACCACACCAAAATATATTTACAACTAATTCTTTAAGGTTTAATGTTATTCCTTTAGCTCTCTAGCTTAGGTGATATCAAACCAAAATTAAGTTGACACATACGAAAATACTTCTATCAAGGCGTATTTTCACATATTTTAAATAGCACCACAAAGGTTTTATAACGATGTTTTTGATAACTATGTTTTCAAAAAATGCTCATGCTTAGTTTGTACGGTTAGTAGGTTTCAAACCCACGCACCATAATATCTGCCATATGGCGACCGAAAGTACAACCAAATTGTGCAATCTTCGCTCCAAGCATTTGTCTGATGAGGCAGGCGTCTAGTGCCTGTTTGTCAGGCCGCTCAAGGGACTCTGACGTGACTTAACTATCGTCAACAACTGCGACCGATGACTTAACGTACACTCTGAAGGAAGCGATGGTAATCCTCGCCTAACGAGAAATCATTGGTGGCCTGTAAAGCGCGCTAGCCACCATTGTCTTAACCATGCATTGTGTAGCCCCCCCCCACTCGATGGACCGACGACATTGTTAAGATCGCGGGAAGTCGGTGGATGGAAAGGGTTTAGAATCGTTCTCCCTGGTGATGATGATGATGATGATGATGCATTGTGTGTGCCCACAGTGCCGCTAACGGGCGCAAGAAGAAGAAGCCTACGACGTTCGTGCCGCCCCCCGCCGCCCCCGCCACCGCCTTCTGGCGCCGCCCACTGCCCGCCGCCCACAACCACCATGTAAGGGACAATGGAACATAAAAAAATCATAAAGGTCCGCAGCGCCAAGTGTTGCTGTTGGAACATCAATGACAATGGCGGTGGCTTGCATAACTGTTTATTACCTGAACTTTCGAGCGTGTAATTTTGTATGTAGTTTTCTGAATAAAAAGTAAGCTATGAGCTATGAGAAGCTATGAGCTTCTGAATATAAAGTAAGTTAGCTACCTCCATACCAAATTTCATCAAAATTGGCCCGTTTGAGCGTGAACAAGCAACACACACACAACACAACCATCATAATTATAAATACGCTCAAAACTTTTCACCATATAATATTAGTAGGATATCGGCGTACCTCACAGCTGTCAATAAAAGCCAACAATAAAACCTGTGTGTTCTTCCTAAGGGCGGGTCCTCCGAGAACGAGGGCTCCAGCGTGGGCTCCCGCGTCAACATCCAGCAGAAGCTGCAGGAGAAGAAGCAGAAGCAGCTGGCGGAGCTCCGCGTCATAGAGGAGGAGATCAAGCAGGGCAAGCTGGCCAAGACCACGCCCGTCGCCGCCGAGGAGATCTACAGCAGCCTGCAGCGCCAGCCCATCCCGCGCGCCAAGACGCACGCGGAGCCGGCCTGGCCCAGCATGGAGGCGCCGCACTCCTACCAGAACTACCCCGCCCTGGTCCACGGCTGCAACGTCTACCCCACCTACACGGAGATCAAGCCGGAGTTCGCTTTCCAGAGCGAGAATCCAGCTGGCGACTTGAAGATCAGACGGTACGACAACGCGCGGACGTTCTACGAGAATCCGGGCAACCTGAGGAGTGACGTCACTAGGACGCCTATCCGCTCGCCGAACTATCTAGAGACGAGGACTTACGAAGCGAACTCCTGCGCCAGTCCCAGGAGCGTCCTGAACAACAGCCCGGGGAACTATATCGCCGATGCGGGTAACTACGAGGCGGCGGAGAAGCCGCGGATATACTCGGACGGGCATATGGCGGAGTACGCGGGGTACTGCGAAAATAATCAGTATAAATATAGCGATAAGGATGATTATAGCTCGCCGCTGCAGCATATGGGGGTGCAGCAGATTGATAACATGAGGACGACTTACGAGCCTTGCAGCCAGTACAGTCAGAATTGTGATAGGTAAGGACATTGGATTTCAGTATGTACTGTCTCTTCAGACTTTTGGGAGTTAGTAACAAAAATATAGAGTATCTTAGTCAGAAGTGGGATCTATCAGTGTCCACTTTCAGGAAAAGTCAAAGAAAGTTAGTGGAGTCTAAAGTGTCACCTGAAAAGTCAGACCAAAATTATGTTTTAGACTTTCTTTCACGTACTTTCAACTTTGTGATTGAAAATATAAAAATGTCTAGTTACCACACTGATAGCAACGGGTGAAAATGATCACGCTCAATTACGCTCTTGTATTTAAAACGCTCCTCGTATGGGAGGCCGTGATCACCCATCCATCCACCTTAGTATTTGTTTAATCCTGCAGGTTCCAGTATTTGGGCGGCAAGAAGACGGAGCAGCAGCGGAAGCGGCAGCGCTGCCGGACGCCGGAGATACTGCTGGCGCCGCACTACCTCGCGGGTTGCAGCCGCCCCGCCTGCTGCCCCGCCGGGCCCCGGGGCGCGCCCTACACGTACGTACCGAGCCAGCCGCGCCGGACGCCGGAGATACTGCTGGCGCCGCACTACCTCGCGGGTTGCAGCCGCCCCGCCTGCTGCCCCGCCGGGCCCCGGGGCGCGCCCTACACGTACGTACCGAGCCAGCCGCGCCGGACGCCGGAGATACTGCTGGCGCCGCACTACCTCGCGGGTTGCAGCCGCCCCGCCTGCTGCCCCGCCGGGCCCCGGGGCGCGCCCTACACGTACGTACCGAGCCAGCCGCGCCGGACGCCGGAGATACTGCTGGCGCCGCACTACCTCGCGGGTTGCAGCCGCCCCGCCTGCTGCCCCGCCGGGCCCCGGGGCGCGCCCTACACGTACGTACCGAGCCAGCCGCGCCGGACGCCGGAGATACTGCTGGCGCCGCACTACCTCGCGGGTTGCAGCCGCCCCGCCTGCTGCCCCGCCGGGCCCCGGGGCGCGCCCTACACGTACGTACCGAGCCAGCCGCGCCGGACGCCGGAGATACTGCTGGCGCCGCACTACCTCGCGGGTTGCAGCCGCCCCGCCTGCTGCCCCGCCGGGCCCCGGGGCGCGCCCTACACGTACGTACCGAGCCAGCCGCGCCGGACGCCGGAGATACTGCTGGCGCCGCACTACCTCGCGGGTTGCAGCCGCCCCGCCTGCTGCCCCGCCGGGCCCCGGGGCGCGCCCTACACGTACGTACCGAGCCAGCCGCGCCGGACGCCGGAGATACTGCTGGCGCCGCACTACCTCGCGGGTTGCAGCCGCCCCGCCTGCTGCCCCGCCGGGCCCCGGGGCGCGCCCTACACGTACGTACCGAGCCAGCCGCGCCGGACGCCGGAGATACTGCTGGCGCCGCACTACCTCGCGGGTTGCAGCCGCCCCGCCTGCTGCCCCGCCGGGCCCCGGGGCGCGCCCTACACGTACGTACCGAGCCAGCCGCGCCGGACGCCGGAGATACTGCTGGCGCCGCACTACCTCGCGGGTTGCAGCCGCCCCGCCTGCTGCCCCGCCGGGCCCCGGGGCGCGCCCTACACGTACGTACCGAGCCAGCCGCGCCGGACGCCGGAGATACTGCTGGCGCCGCACTACCTCGCGGGTTGCAGCCGCCCCGCCTGCTGCCCCGCCGGGCCCCGGGGCGCGCCCTACACGTACGTACCGAGCCAGCCGCGCCGGACGCCGGAGATACTGCTGGCGCCGCACTACCTCGCGGGTTGCAGCCGCCCCGCCTGCTGCCCCGCCGGGCCCCGGGGCGCGCCCTACACGTACGTACCGAGCCAGCCGCGCCGGACGCCGGAGATACTGCTGGCGCCGCACTACCTCGCGGGTTGCAGCCGCCCCGCCTGCTGCCCCGCCGGGCCCCGGGGCGCGCCCTACACGTACGTACCGAGCCAGCCGCGCCGGACGCCGGAGATACTGCTGGCGCCGCACTACCTCGCGGGTTGCAGCCGCCCCGCCTGCTGCCCCGCCGGGCCCCGGGGCGCGCCCTACACGTACGTACCGAGCCAGCCGCGCCGGACGCCGGAGATACTGCTGGCGCCGCACTACCTCGCGGGTTGCAGCCGCCCCGCCTGCTGCCCCGCCGGGCCCCGGGGCGCGCCCTACACGTACGTACCGAGCCAGCCGCGCCGGACGCCGGAGATACTGCTGGCGCCGCACTACCTCGCGGGTTGCAGCCGCCCCGCCTGCTGCCCCGCCGGGCCCCGGGGCGCGCCCTACACGTACGTACCGAGCCAGCCGCGCCGGACGCCGGAGATACTGCTGGCGCCGCACTACCTCGCGGGTTGCAGCCGCCCCGCCTGCTGCCCCGCCGGGCCCCGGGGCGCGCCCTACACGTACGTACCGAGCCAGCCGCGCCGGACGCCGGAGATACTGCTGGCGCCGCACTACCTCGCGGGTTGCAGCCGCCCCGCCTGCTGCCCCGCCGGGCCCCGGGGCGCGCCCTACACGTACGTACCGAGCCAGCCGCGCCGGACGCCGGAGATACTGCTGGCGCCGCACTACCTCGCGGGTTGCAGCCGCCCCGCCTGCTGCCCCGCCGGGCCCCGGGGCGCGCCCTACACGTACGTACCGAGCCAGCCGCGCCGGACGCCGGAGATACTGCTGGCGCCGCACTACCTCGCGGGTTGCAGCCGCCCCGCCTGCTGCCCCGCCGGGCCCCGGGGCGCGCCCTACACGTACGTACCGAGCCAGCCGCGCCGGACGCCGGAGATACTGCTGGCGCCGCACTACCTCGCGGGTTGCAGCCGCCCCGCCTGCTGCCCCGCCGGGCCCCGGGGCGCGCCCTACACGTACGTACCGAGCCAGCCGCGCCGGACGCCGGAGATACTGCTGGCGCCGCACTACCTCGCGGGTTGCAGCCGCCCCGCCTGCTGCCCCGCCGGGCCCCGGGGCGCGCCCTACACGTACGTACCGAGCCAGCCGCGCCGGACGCCGGAGATACTGCTGGCGCCGCACTACCTCGCGGGTTGCAGCCGCCCCGCCTGCTGCCCCGCCGGGCCCCGGGGCGCGCCCTACACGTACGTACCGAGCCAGCCGCGCCGGACGCCGGAGATACTGCTGGCGCCGCACTACCTCGCGGGTTGCAGCCGCCCCGCCTGCTGCCCCGCCGGGCCCCGGGGCGCGCCCTACACGTACGTACCGAGCCAGCCGCGCCGGACGCCGGAGATACTGCTGGCGCCGCACTACCTCGCGGGTTGCAGCCGCCCCGCCTGCTGCCCCGCCGGGCCCCGGGGCGCGCCCTACACGTACGTACCGAGCCAGCCGCGCCGGACGCCGGAGATACAATCTTAGATAAGTCATAATTCTGCCCTCAAAGACTGTTCCGGAACTCTGCCGTCTCCACGCGCTGTTTCGGTATGGATATTGCTAACCTTGTATTTTGAGGTTGTTCAAAAGCAAAAGAGGTAAGCACACGCGGCTCGTTTCATTTTTTAATACCAATTTATTTATTGATTAAAATCTATAGATCATTTATCTGAACGTTTTAGGAGGCTTTTAGTGACTTCGTATTTATTAACCGCTGTGCGCAGGAACAGGAAGAAGGAGGAGGGCGGCGGCAGCAGCGGCGAGGAATCGAGCCCGGACGCTGCGGCGCGCGACACGCCGCGCCCGCCCAGCGACATCGACAGCCAGGTGAGGAAGCTATTCTACTTGTCGCGCCGCGTTCAAGTGTCCTACGATGTTTTGTTCAAACAACGGCATTGACCAAATTGGACCGTTTTTACTTTTGTACACTTTCTGTCAAACGAAATCGTAGACGTTGTCCTGGTCCCGCAGATATCGTTGCCGCGCTCGTACACGCTGCCGCGGGAGTTCCGCTACTGGCGGCGCCGGCCGCGGCCCCGGGACCGCGCGCCCAGCAACAACAGCAGCGACGGTACGCACGCCAATCTCTACTCTTTGTGTTTATACTTTAGGTTTATTTCACCTACATCGCACGAGGCAGATATCTCAGCGTAGAGGAAACATACTCGCTTTTGGTACTTGTTTTTTGTATTAGGAAACATGCGGCCATCACATTGATGCGATGCATACACTTTGTGGACGCGTGCAGTTTCACGCACAATGCTTTGTAGGCACTACTAATATCGGCTCATAACTCACGTAGCTTTGTGAAAGACCGCTCGCGTTATCGACGGATAAGGTCGCACTTGCGGTAGTCGCTTCACTCGTAGTTACGAAGTCATGTATTGCAGGCGACGTGGACAGCGCGGACGAGGCGGACAGCGACCGGCGCTCCAACTGCTCGGCCGGCTCGCAGCTGCAGAGCGCGCCGTACGCGCCGCCCGCGCCATACCACGCCACGCCACATGTCGCGCCCCACGCCACGCCACACGCCGCCCCGCCCGCCCCGCGCCCCGACATGTTGCCGCGTCGCGAGCCCGACCCGCGCCCGCGCCGTCTGCCCCGGAAGCAAGCACCCAAGCCGGAGACCAAGCTTTGATGTACGAGCGTCCGGCGCGCCAGGCGTCACTTGAGACACTCAATGAAAATCTGGGTCATTCCCAGTTGTCACCCGCCTCCATGTCCCCAGTGGTGACAACTGGGCATGATTTTTAAAATGTGTCCCTATTGTCACCACTGGTGACGTCCCTCTGCTGACAACTAACTAGACGGTAGAAAAATCCTATCGGTCACAAGAGGGAAAAAATCGTCTTTGACCTCGATTCAAGCGGTGGCATTATTAGAAGAATAGTTGCGGCACATCTCAATACGACTGAATTAAGTATTTTTTATTTTTCATTCCAAGTATAATAGTGACAGTTAATCGCTGCGCAGTCGATGCAGTCTCGGCGGGGTCTAACAATTTAACAGCTACATTTAATTGTAAACAGTTTTATTGGTGTCGTGAAGTCCTAATTCTTACTAATGTGGGCCTTATTAATCTGTATTTTAATTACGACTGTTTAATTATTTTTAAGTGTAACAAATGTGGTAACTATTAATGCCGTCCACCCTCATAATCAATTGTTATTGGATCTCTTTGTAATATTATTCTTCCAACTCATTATTCTTAAGACTTTTAATACCTTTTACTGTATACAATTTATTTTAAGTGTACCTAATGTGTATATTATTTGATATTTTTGTAAAATACTGTACTATCACTAACCAAGGAAGGAAAGCGGAAAAATAAAACAAGATATTTTTTCAAACTTTTATTTATTTTATTATCTATATTCCAATTGTAAAAGGGGGAACCATTCACTCGCTATCACTCCGTGTTCACTACTTTACTACAGATCTCGGTCATTTACACATTTATAAAGAAACATCAACCGAAATAAGGTTAAAATTCACAAATACACATTTAATGTTGATTAAACCTAACTTACAACTAAGAGGTGTGGGCGCACGGAGAGACGCGCGGTCTTATGCGGTACAAAACGGGACGTTTTTGACACCATACGCGGTAAAAATATATCAATTGATGGGGGGTCTTTAGTATTCCGTACGTCCGAGGCAGACATATTGAGGACAAAGCCGTTATTTATTCGGGCACAACGTTGCGCGTCATGTTGCGCAACAACGAGCGACGTCGCGGAGGCCACGACACGCGACACGCGCGTCTCCCGGCGAGGCCACGCGACGCGACACGCGCATCTCCCGACGAGGCCACGCGTTGTTGCGGGACACGAGTATGGAAAGACGCGCGACAGTGTAGCCAAATGAATAGCCCGATTGAACGGCAAAAATGTGTCTGCTTCGATACGCAAGTGTCTCCGCGCGCTCAGACCCGCCTATAAACTCACCACGGACTTAGCGACGACTTCGGCCACAAGACAAAAAAAAACAAAATATATCAAATGCTACAAAAGCACCTAAATAATGAAGCCGGTGTATCCGAAATAAACATACACTACTCAATGTAACAGAAAAAAGAAATATATTCGCCCGATCGGTGTAAGCTAAGCTCTGTACGATACACTGATATGAGGTACGAAAAAATCGATAACATTCGCTAATCTACTGATAGAAAATATGCACTATTGAATGGAAAGTTGTACGAAATGCGTTAAATACGTGCCAATGACTATACATCCAATTGAACACAGATCGAATGCTTACAAGGCTAAATTATGCGAAGAGCGATTATACAATAGGACTTGTGACTTTACCTCACTCACGCCGAAATTAAAATGAAAATCTTAAGATACTAACAGTATCATTAGTCCGCGTCTTCAATTATTGTATACGTATATATCGCTCTCATTCTCCCATAAGATAAACAACATAGTCCCGGATCTTGCGATTTCAGTGTGTTTATTTACACAGCTTAAATGTACACTTAATTTCGAATAGTTATGCCACAGAGCCCATTTGCGAGAAAATACGTTTTAAACCTACCTCCATATTTAAAAATAACTCTTATTTTCCAAATTTATTTCCAAACCATAATTATTAACACATTAAAATTAGGAAACGAATGCTTAAAACGGTCGAATGTTTACATTACACAAATGTAGAGATATATCTTTCCTAAAATACTGGATCTGCGATTGTTACATTTATTAACAAATTAAATATTCAATACATACAAAAATAATTTACATTTTATTTTTTATTTCAAAAACAAAATACAAACGTAAAAAAATATGATTGATACATACTGGAGTCTGCAATGGTCATTTAGTTCATTTCAAATAGGTACATTATATGGGTCAAAGAACGAAAAGTTCTAGTTCCAAACGGAAAATTCTTAATCGCATATCCTGACAAGTAGTAACATGACGACTTGAATCCACCTCATCATTACATCAAGTCATGTTGAATCGGCAACATAAACAAATAACAAAATTCACCACAACAGACAGACAAAAAATAAACGATCCTCACTTATTACACTACAACTGTTTACTTGTGTTATCCTTATGCTAAAGGGAATTATTTCCTACAACATAAAATTACATACAGCCCTCGCCTCTCTCTACGAGACTGTGACAAAGAACCAAAATGAGGCGGACATAGGTCGACAAGTTCCGGCTGTTTGTGAACAGTTACAAAAATAGCTATGTACTTCTCATTTCAGTTCACTTACATAAAAGACAGATAAAACTATGTTGTGTATATCACAACAAGCCCTTATAAAAAGCCGCCAAAACTTACTTCTAACCAGTTTAGTTCATGCAAGAACATCAAAAGCTGTGTTAACATTGTCCGCCTCTTTCGGCGCCTCGATACACGTGCTGTTACAATATTGTCTTTTTAAACAATAGCGTAGTGTTACATCGGAAAGACGCGATGGGCGCATTAGTCCTAAGTTTTTATAAATGTGTGTGTCTTAATTCTATGTATTAATTATATTGCATTGCAGCCGAATGGTCACCGCTCACGATGATATGAGCTGAAAAGACATAAAGATAAGTATCGTTTTCGAGTAAACACCTTTTAGGAGGAACAGAATTGTGGATAATGAATTTGCTACTTTTTTTAATAGGGCTTTGGAAACTCACAATTAAGCCGGCAGCTAGTTTCTCGCTGCAAGTATGAGCCTTCCCTTCTCCCGCGCCATTGTCTAGACTGGGGCGTCCAGGTCGGCTGACATACTCTGAGCACACTATCAATTTAACTCTTTACGTCACGTTTCTCGTCACAAGTAACTTTTCTCTGAAGCCAGCATACTCTACTCAGGGATTATAATATACCTACTCGAGTAAATAGAGAAAAACATGCAAATAAATAATAAGCAAAAAAATAGCTACCTTTTTATAAAACCCAGTTGTTTATCCGTTCCGACTTCATTTAACATTTTATTTTTATAATATATTATTATTGTAATAATATATAACTATGTCCTTTTTTTATAAACTATAGGTATCCTACGTAGACATCTACACTCGTCCCTTATCGCCTAAACATCTTAAATACACTGCAACAGAAAAAAATAACAAGTTTAAATAAAAAATAACAAACATGCTTGACAAATTCATATTCATGCATCAAAAGCTGCGGCAATGGGTATGGAATGTCAACCCTATTCACGTTCATAGCTTTGACTACTGGGAATTCAATCTATTTGGACAAATATGCAGTTAACAATGTAGTGTAGTGAAACTATGTAGTAGAAGTAAAACAATGTAGTGTTTACCCTCGGCAGTTGGGTAAACACTACATAGTTTTTAGGGTCTTCGACAGGAGTCGGCCAGACTTTTCGCTACACATTGGGTTGCAGAGTGCCATAAAGGCTACAACGGTCTGTGCAAGCGAACGCTTACTGAGCGATATCACACTGAGGCTGAAACGCGTCTTATTCCCATATGTTAAAAATGAAATAGAACTTCACTTTTTTAAATTCAATAAGTCTGCATTGTACGCCTCAACTTTGCCTGTAAACCAATCAGTATCGTCTCCGGGAAAGTATGAACAAAGCAATGGCGATCTAATATTACAACAAAAAGCAGTAACCTCATAGTGTACTGACCGACTTGACTGTAGCCTTGATGAAGTCCTTCTTGTGCGCAAGGTCGAAGTCCGGGTAGTGGCTGTACACCTGCTTGCACACCGTCTTCATGGTGATCTGCTCGAGGTTGGCTCCCTCCAGGATCTGCTTCACGTACTTCTTGATCTCGTCGTCCTGAGGAGTTGGTGACACATCAGTCCCTACTCGCCGATAGGTATAGACGACATGGTATCGGCGGTCTCTTTCTCACGGGCAGGAGAAGCATATGACCCGCGTGGTCCCTGCGTACATTGCTTAGTGCTTGGTGTGGTAAATTTCTCCCAAGACATTGGATACAAAGCGCGAAACCTCGCCCCCCTCTCCAAACTCCTCCGAGGAGGCATTGTTATCTACACTTCTATACTACTATTATAAAGAGGAAAGATTTGTACTTTTGTGTGTATGTTTGTAATGAATAAACTAAAAAACCTCTGTGCCGATTACAAAAATCCTTTCACCATTGGAAAGCTACATTCACACAGAGCAACATAGGCTACTTTTTATCCCGTAAAAATGTAACTCGTTCCCGCGGGATAGTACATAACGCGGGTGAAACCGCGAGGCGGTTCTAATTGGGAGATATTTCTACTAGCGTTCGTTACTCACAGTGGGCGGCCGCTTGGCCTTCTTGTCCGTGGGTCCGTCGGAGTCCTCCCCGCTCTCCTCCTCCTCGCTGCCCTCCTCCTCCTCCTCCTCGCTGCCCTCCCCGGACTCCTCGTCCGAGGAGGCCTTCTTGCCGCCCTTCTTGGCGGCCGGCCGGCCCGCCGCTTTGCCGGCTGGCTTTTTCTTCGCTGATGAACACACAAAATATTGAAGAGTGTCTTTAGATGTTGCTAGTGATAAAAACTCGCATCAACAGCTGCATCACTGCCATTATCATCGCAGACAGTGTGCACAACATTTTCTTTGCTATGTTCTAGTTTATTTTTTCATTTTGGTGTATAATAACGTTTGGCCTACTCTTACTATGTATTCTAATAAAAAACGTATAGCCTTTATTTTAATTATTTTCATCACTCGTTTTATATTACGTCTCTGCACATTATTGTTTCACACACTTCCATAGCGAACTGTTAGCCAGTGTAGGCACATCAAAAAGACGTTCTGGCACAATCGAGTAACAAACATCCAAACATAAAAATACATATTCACTCTAATAATATTAGTAGGACAACGCTGAATATATACCTGGCGGTTCAGGCGCTTTCCGTTTCACCGGCGTCGCTTTAGGGTTGCTCTTAGCGACGGCCCCTTTGCCCTTCTTCACCACTGTCGCCAGCCGCCCGGCCCGACCGCGCTTGTTCTGTGGCTCCTGGGGAGTAAACACAACTTGAGGCAGCCCTAGCGCATTGTGACACATCGAATAGTAACGTGACCATATCATGTCCCATTTGAGTGGAGGACTACCCACGGAGGGGGTTTCTAGTGGGTCCGAACCCCCACACACCCCCTGCAGTCTCCCCCCGTGGCGGAGGGGACAGTGCAAGGCATCCCCCGATTTTTTTCCAAAAACTGTGTTGCTATAATCTGAGCTGGGGTGGCTAGCCAGGTGGAGGGGTGACTAGCCAGGCGGGCACTAGGAAAAAGTAAGGTACATAATAATATAGCAAGTTATAGTCAGATATGTGATACTTACATCCGACTCCTCTCCTTCGCTTCCGGACTCGTTATCGCTTTCGCTTTCTGACTTTTCACTTTCATCGTCGCTCTCAGACTTCGCCCGCCGGCCGCGTCCTTTGACCGCCGTCTGATAAAATAAATTCATAACTCACTAAAATAAATTAATAACAACTGAAATCATCCATTGTAAGTACACACTAACGCGCCTCATCAAATGGACAGAATAAAAACTAAGTAGGTATGATACATTAAATTAATACCTTAACATGGTTATGTACTCCGATCATAAAAACATGTTATAGCAGAAACTGTTGAATCGAAGATATCAATCTCTGCTTGTATATATTTGTGTAGGTACTTCAAGGAATTCATCCAGTTAAAACTGTGACTGACAAAAAAATAAAAATTTTCGACTTATGTGTGGAGTCTGAAGTTAGCCGTTGATTACCTTCCCCTTCTTCCCCTGCTTGGCCCCCTTCTTCCCTTTCTTCCCCGGCCTCCCCCCGGAGCGGCGGCGCACGGTGCCGGAGCTCTTGCGCTTGCGCGTGGCGGCCGGAGCGGCCTCGCCCACCTCCGGGTCGAAGTCCGAGTCCGCCTCCGACTGACTGGGGTTGAACGAGCCCTGCAACCGAACCATTCATTAGCACGAGACTTATCAGATTGAAGGTGCAAATATGGATCATAAATGCATTGAGATAGCGTTCGTTTTAGTGCGTGCTGTTACGCAAAAAGAACAAGAAGTCACCGACCCGAGGCAAGGATTAAGGGCACAAATAACTACGAACGACTTTAGCCAACTACTGGAAGGGAAAGGGAGACTACTCACGTCGGAATCTTCTGATCCATCTTTAGCCGGTTTCGGCCCTCGGACTTTCGTCTCTTGGTCAGTCTCATACTCTTCGTCGGAATAGCCTGCAATAAAAGCACAATTATAATAAGTTCCGAACAAATTAGGATACAACATTCAGTGTACTATCTTTACCTGTTAGGACGGGCACAAATGCCAGCTATTATTAACGACTATTGCATTACGTTATTAAGCATGCATATTCTTTTTGACCGCTGCAAAGTTGTAAGCGGGAAGTTGAGAGAGTCTGTCGGCTCAACTAGTACAATAATGTTGTTGTTGTTGTTGTCTCACCTCGGTTGTGCACCTTGACGGCGGCGGAGCGGCGCGGGCGGCCGCCGGGCGCGGCGGCGGGCGCGGGCGGCGGGCGCGCCACGCCCCGCGCGTGCGGAGAGTTGTTCACTGGCTGCTGCAGGAACCCCACGAGCCGCGCCGCCAGCTCCGACGCCGAGCCTGCACACGGATAATGTATATATCTATGGTCTCTATGTCTCTGGTCAAAACGTCCAACGTATCGAGGAAGCCGGATTGCGTCATCTCAGTCTAGCAAGTAGCTAATCCTGTCACCCGAATCAGTCAATCTCTCCGTTATCAGTGAGTCATCCCGCTATTACATTTTTTTTATTGTGACTGAATATATCATAGAGCAAAATCCCTTTTGCCAGTATAAAACAGAGTGGAATCAAACATACAAATACTTTCACATTTATAATTATGAAGTATGTCTATCAATCAACCGTCTGCTTTGGCCCTGTTTTTATCAATTCATGGTTCGCATCAAGACACTCTTCCATAGCCTGACGAACTCTGACCCCCAGAGAACATCACTACATCATTTGAGGTTGACGGATTGATTTTACTAACTTTCACCGGCCTCATGTCCAGGTCTGTCATACAAGATTCAACAGGAGGATCAGCAAGACAATGCAGGTTACCTTTCTTATCTAAGTCGAGCATCTCGCACATGGTGCGCAACTGCTTCATCTCCATCTTAGAGGTCTCCTCGAGCTTGGCCTTGTAGTCGGAGGAACCGATGGCCCACTCGTACCCTTTGAACTTCTTGACATTCCGCTTCACGTTGCGATCTAAGCATAGTTGCTAGGAAGAAACAAAATAAAGATATGTCATTACTTGTACGGTTTTAGCAGCAATATAGCTGCTTGGGTACTCGTATACTTGTTTATATTGTGCGAATGGAACCCCAGTAAGTAACTATAATATATTATTATAGTAGTAATATAATATTATAGTAGTAATATATTATTATAGTAGTAATATATTATTATAGTAGTATAGTAACACTGACGAACTGTGAAATCTACATGCCTTTGCGACACCCTTGCCGTGTAAGATGTATACCAACTGAACCTGACTCCTATGACCTGTCTTCTCTTATACATTGAAGCAAAATTAAATGGATTTGATTTGATTTGAGTCCCTGTAGCATCTTATTCTCTTCTAGATTCATGCAACTAGTTTGTGTTCAGGATTAATTATTTGCGAGGGCAGTAACGTATTCTAGTAACATCTAGTAACAGATTTACGCACTGACACATCTTGCCTTCCAAATCTACTATTATGGCAAGTGATAACAACAGATTTCTTTCTTAAAAAACCTAGACGGACAATTGTAAACTACTCACTCCGTACAAGTACTGATGCAGTAACTTCTGGTCCTGAGTCTTGAACCGCGACAGTGACACCTCGACGTTGCCGATGTGGCCGAGCGGGATGCCCTTGCCGGCCGGCAGCGGCACCGGCGGCTCCGTCGGCTAAACAGAAACGCAAGTTAAACATAGAAAAAACGAACGTTTTTGGATGGCAAAATCTTTTAGCCTAGTCAGATTTTATTCAACACATAAATTATCGAATAGTAAGTTGTGCGTTTTAGAACGCAGTGATGCCGGGTTCGATCCTCAGTCCCGCACCAATGACTTTTCATAAGTTGTGTACTACATCTGGATCTGCATCGCTCCGTGCTTTATAGGGCACGTTAAGTCGTCGGCCTAAGAAGCTAACGTCTGATAGAAGTCGGTAAGCCACATCAGAGGCCCTTGGGCCTGATAAACTCTGACATTCAATGCTAGCACATCATACATATTCCCCGTAGTTTCTTTCCCCGTAGAGTTTCTTGGTGCTGTCTTCTCTAACGGGTGTATTCCGAAGCACTGGTAGAGTCATCGGAGATTCCTTTTCCTGTCCGAGATTCAATCATGGACCAGTGTTGAAAGAGAAACATCCTTTTTCAAACTCAAACCATAATGAATTAATTAAGTTATAGTTTGTTTTCTTTTATGGTTTAATTTGTTTATTAGATTGAAGTGTTTGACTTGTAAAAGTGCGATTTTATTGCCTATTTACAATAAATGATTTGACTTTGACTTTGAATACGAGAAGCAAGCAAGCATCAAACGATGTTTCAGTATCATTATAATCGCATTTCAACAGACGATAATCGCCTTTTGCAGTAGTACGTCAATTACACACCTCTTTCTTCGGCTTGGGTTTGGGCGCTTCCTCCGCCCCCTCTTCCTCTTCCTCCTCTTCCTCTTCCTCTTCTTCTACATCGTCCTCTTCATCGTCATCCTTGGACTTCTTTTTGGCTGGCTTCTACAAAATTTCAACACAATAGAACAACCAATCCAACATTCACACAATATTAGAACCATTAGAAGTTCTTAAACTTTCGCGAACTGAATACATATTCATTAGTAATGAAACGGTCTAATTCGCGCACAAACTGATATCAACTAACGTCGAGGTATGTCAAAATTATATATTTTAATATTAGTTTGTGCCCGAATTAGACCCGTTTTAAATACTAATTAACATTAGAACCATTGTTGTGAAGTAGCACTGTGTTATGAACCAACATTGCGAAATTCTTACCTCTTTTTTGGGCTTAGGCTTGGGCGCGTCATCCTCTTCCTCTTCCTCCTCCTCCTCTTCCCCTTCGTCGCCCTCTTCGTCGTCTCCCTCTTCGTCATCGCCCTTCGCCTTCTTCGCCACTGGTTTCTTTACTCTGGTGGTTGGAAAATTACGATTTTAGTAGCGTGAAAAACTCTAATATAAATGAGCTTAATATTGCCGATATATAGCGCGAAAATAACCTACACCACACTGTGCTATGGTAAATAAACTTTTCTACCCACAGTTGTCTCGAACGAGAACATAACTCAAGAGAAATGATAACTGGAAATGTACTGAACTGACTGAACAACAAAACAATATTATACCTACAAATGTTTGAATATTATCTCTTCAACGTACCTTTAGGTACATTGCTCAAGGTCTCCGAAAACATACAAACAAAAGCTAATATTCCACAAATATTTGCATAAAAAAAGTTACTAAAAGTTAAAAACCCAACAACAAAAATACAACATGCACCATCAAAATTATAATATGTAAAAATCACAACTTACTTCTTGTCTTTAGCAGGTTTCTTCTCGTCTTCATCATCCTCGTCTCCTTCATCGCCCTCGTCATCTTCCTCTTCCTCTTCGTCTTCCTCCTCCTCGTCCTCTTCTTCCGTATCCTGATAAAAAGTCCGCCCTATAGCCTCAAATACAAATCGCCTTATCACAATAAATAGGCGATCAAAGTTCGGACTTGGTAATTTATTCCAGTAGCGAGTGATGATGACAATTTTACACCTTGTGCCGTCAAAACTGCCACACCACTTACCTCTTTCTTCGCCTTCTTCTTGGGGGCAGGTTTCTTAGCGCCCTTGTCGTTGGCTTTTACGTCTTTCTCATCATCGTCGTGAGTTTCGCCGTTTTCCTCCTACACAAACAAAATTGTGAAATTAGTACGTTTCATTTTCGCACTCAATGTCACCAAGCTTATCGACTATTACCGAATGTATGCGTTAGAACCTTAGAATCGCCACTTATCAGTAGGCGGGACAGTGTTCAGTCACTACCTTATAATGCATTTATTAAAAACAAATGTGCAGTTCTCTAGAGCTTTCTCTCATTGACAAACTTAAAAGCTAAGCAGCTACAATATGAAAGAGTTTACCAGTCATTGTCCTATGTCAGCCAATTAGTTGGCAACACCAAATGTATTTCGTTTAAAGTTCCCCGATCTCTTAAATTCCTTGCGATTGATGTTTTGTATCGTACTGTTGCATCATGACTCGCACGCGACCCGCAAATCGGCCTATTAAAGATATTGGTGAAGTGCCGGACGAGTGCGTCAGTGTCAATTTAACTTGGTAACATTGTATGCAATCGCGAATCTAACGCCATACTACTAAATTTTTAAACCAGAGTTAAACAGATGTTTCTTAAACTTCGTTCCACAAAATCGACGTCTATCACTCGCGTTGTCTTACTCAATCCTGGCATTCCTAATTGTTATACTTGTGAATTTGTTATTGATTTAGAAAAAACGAGGATTAGACGTCGATTTGTGGAGAAAATATTTAGATACATCTGTTCAAATCTTGTTTAAATCTTTAGTGGTAAGAAGACCGATAATGTCCTTCGTAAGTCTTGTTTAGGATTCAAGATGCGCAAAGCGTTGCTCTGTTAGACGATGTTCACAAAAGACACGGTCGGCGCCTCGCCGTTCCAAGGTAATTTTGAAGGGGCGCAACTTGAGTTAAACTTTTTAATATTTTTGTGTATTAGGAACGTTTGTTTCTTATTTCCATAGTGCTGAAAATGAACTGGAATACGTACGATATGTACCTCACATGACGTGACTAACAATAGCGAACTTGCCTATCGAGACTTCCCAAGAAAGTACCAAATTCCATGTCCTGCAAAATGGTCCGAGAATGTATGCCAAAACGCCTTTTTGTGTTGTCCCCCAATTGACCTAGTAAGATTGTTTTGACAGTTCATGCCCATAATTCACCTAGTTGTCCCCACTGTGGGGGATTGTGCCCCATGATCCCCACCAACCAGCATATAAACGTTTTGCGGGGTAGCCCGTTTTTAATGCCACAATCCCCTCTCGAATATGTCTTTAGCTCTCGAGCCGTCCAGTATGACTGTGTTTTAGAGTTTTGGCAGATTCTCGAAGGAACAAGCCTGGGGCACGCACCTTTTTAACGTCCTCGGCCTTCGCCGCGCCCTTGTCGTCTTTGGTGTCATCGCCGGCCGCGTCGTCGTCTTTGCCGTTAGCAGTTGTATCTTTCGCGTCACCTGGTGGGAACAACTCGATATGAACACGATGTATATATACTCAACACTACCCTATGGGAGTAGACTTACGGCCGAAATTAATAATCAATCCCAATCCAAATTTTGCTATCTGGGATTGATATCACAATCTATTTTTAGGGTCAAACGTGCCAATAACCGATCCGTGGATTAGTTTAGAAAGGCACGCAGATTGGAAATCGATCGAACGATAGGCAGAAATCCAAGATCGATTTTAATCTTGGATAGAAGATACAATATTAATTTCGGGCGTTAGCTGTGGCCACGACATCTACGTGAACTGTGCCCTGAGTATGAGTTTTTACTAGCTCGACATAATACGTGTCGTGTAGCTCTTTGTATGAAAATGTTTCGTTCATAAACGCGCCGGTAGGGGCGCTGTACAGGATCTTCATACAAAAGCGCTAGAGTCTGGCCAACGAAAGTAGACACTGAAAAACCCCGGCAAATTCAAAAAATATTAGTATGGCAACTCAATCACCAAAAAGTAAACAGATCGATTGCCACCATCTTGAAAATATTGGGGAATTTGTGTATTAGTGATGCCTTACCCTGATGCCGGTTCTCCCAAATTTTTGAAAACATCATTTTAATTTTGCAATGCTTTTGTTTATTTTTACGATTCAGAATTAATAATAATCAATAAAGTACTAATAAGATTGTTTATTTTGTATTATTTATTTCATTAGTGGTCGTTTTAAGTTGTTTTTATACATTTTAGGTACATAAAAAACCATGCAATGCTAAATCACAATGAACTTAAAACTATGTCGATAAAAGTAAAATAACACACTAAGAAGTGGGTTACAATAATTCGAAATCAATAATTATTGCATCCTAAATTTACCGTCACGGAGCATAATGTTCAGTGGTGGAGACACTTTAGTATGGCCATGTAAAAAGTTTCGAAAAAATTCGAGTGTCTACTTTCGTCGGCCAGACTCTAGTTGATGCGTACTATGTCGAGCTAGTAAAAACTCATACTAGGGGTACACTGATCTCTTCGACGCAAACAAAGTAAGTACATTGTAGGATATAGTAGTAACGTGTTTAAAAAAAAATCTGGTCGTGTGTATATGTGTAGTATCTCGAGTAATAATATCTATTTATATTATGTATACTTATAAAGACTGTTAGGATTGGATTAAAAGCAACATTAAAGGAGTAAGAGGCGCGAGGCTGGAGGGGGAGAAAGCATCAGTTCAAATGTTATTATGACCACTTACCTACCGACATAACCCTATTCCTGCTATCTTGTCCATCCAAAGGTCGCCTGGTAGAGATCGCTTCAAGCGATAATACCGCCCATAGTACGTGTTATTAAGTTTGTTGATTTGTATGCATTTTGGTGACATAAAGAGGTATCTATCTATGATACGTTGTTAACACAGCATCATGATTTGTAAGAACGAATAGTGCTAATATACTCGATAATGAATCGCGTTGTAATCATTTAAATAAATAATTTAAATGTGACCGGTCAAACTAGTTCTTTTCTGGGTATCGATTTATAAATAATGTAATAATTTGGTACTGTTGTCACGTTTCGCTGAAGAGGTATTGCCTATTTGTAAAGTACAAACGCATCGTGTGAGACTCCACGGTTATCAAGGCCTTAAAATGTTCGTAGGCGTAAAAATGCCGCCGCCGCACTGTTCGTTCTGAACTGAAGGGGGTATTTTGGGCTTGGACCCACTAAAACCCCCCCGCGAACAGTCCTCCGCCGAAATGGGGCAAGATAGGGGCACTATAGTATTCGCTATTTCGCCCCAGCAACGCTTATCAAGGCCTAACCTAACGTAAAATCTAGATGCCGAGATAACTGTCTCACCGCGAATCGTTGCGACCACGTTTTACTGAACAGATAAGATATTGGAACACGTGTTTATAAATCTAGGGTCAATAGGATGGGACTTGAGCTGTTAATTGGAGATTTTACCCGTAGTGTGAGTTTTCACCAGCGACATAGTACGCGTCAACTAACGCTTTTGTATGAAGATCGTGTACAGCGCCCCTACACCGGCGCGTTTATGAACGAAACATTTTCAAACCAATTCGCTAGTTGACGCGTACTATGTCGAGCTCGTAAAAACTCACACTTAGAGACCGTTTGACAGAAAACGAGCTTTTTAACTTCGGGGTGTTACCATAAACGATTACTCTTATTTTTCTATTCGTTTTGATTACTCGCATTACTCTTACTCAATAACAAATTAACAAGTAAAATTATAGTATTATGTTAGACAAGACGCGAGTTAGACGTCGATTCAGAGGAACGAATTTTTGAGACTTTTTTTTAGACTTTTGTGGTAAACGGCAGATTACTAGGTGATATTTTTGTCAACTGAGCCATAAAGCACCATATCTGTGGCATACATACAAGATGTTTCATGTGGTGAGTAACTAGCTAGGCTGAACCGAGTCTACAGTAATACACCTCTGGCTCTGTGGCTTTTGGAAGCGATTAAATCATATTTGGAGAAGCAATCACTGAACACAATACTTGTCAATTTGGTTTAGCGAGCTAAAACTGAACGTCATAACATGATGAAGTCCCTGGCAATCATCCAATTAACTCGCCATAGCGCCGTGTGGTAATGACGCTTTTTTTTGGGAATGGTATATTATAATAATGCTTCGGGCTGTTGGGGCAAGGTGCAAAGCGTGAGAAAGCGCTGAATCTTTAACTTATGTTGACGTAAAGCGTTTCTTCCGCTTTAATTTGGGCAAGTCCTTTCCGCTTTTATTTATCACAGGCGCTGGTTTAACTTTATTATCACTTTGATTGGCATGAATTTATATTGTTGGCAAGTCTGTATCTTTTCACCTGTGTCTAGAAAAGATGAGCTACATAACAACAAACACTTCCATGCAAAACGATAATATGTAATGTTCTTATAACGTGTTTGTCTAGTACGACCAATCGCGTCTTTGGAGATACGTGATGTATGAACGGTACCGTTATGACAATAATGTACAAAGTATGTCCCACGGGACAACTCGTACGTTTTTCAACCACAGACGCTACCGTTGGGTGTTGAACTTCGGCTGCACGTACGGCCGCACGATGGGATAGTGCGAGCAAACGCGTGCAGTCGCATTTTTCTTTGCATCTCGCCAGAGCAACCGACGGCTCTGAGCTATAGAAAGAGCTATGGGGATGTTTATACAGTTAGCTGAGGCGGAATTTAGCCTCTAATCTATCAATGCGTACTAAAAGTTAGACTGGTGGTAGCCGAATAACACTTGCCCTGATCGATCTTACGGCATGCGATTGATAATCCCGGTGGTAATTTCCCGGATTTTGAATGACTTCTGAATGGGATACACAAAATTCCACGATTATAGACGTTGTCACGTCTATTGACGATTGTTACTAAATGCAGAACGGTTGGCAACGCGACTATAATAACTCAGGTACTACATTGAATTATCGATTTTTGTAATAGACGCCCTAGAGTTCGTGAACTCTAATGCATCAGTTAAACAAAGACTGCCCGGCCCGGTATCGATGTCATCTTAATATATATAAATCTCGTGTCACAATGTTTGTCCTCAATGGACTCCCTAAACTACTTGACCGATTTTAATCAAATTTGCACAGCGCGTGCAGTTTGATCTAACTTGAAAGATAGGGTAGCTTACATCTCAATTTATAGTCGCAATAACAAAAACCTTAGCCACAGCAACGCGTGGCCGTGTCTGCTAGTTAATTATGTGTTAATACAAACATGCCCAAGAACCTCAAAATAATAGACTTTTCATCATCAGCAGCCTACTGTAGGGCGACCACGAACCTCTATCGAAAAGTAATCGTTACGTTATAACGTAAAAAAATGTTTTAGATTTGATCAGTAGGCACTCTTACAATAGGGCAAGCACGAACATTTTAACGGTTCGTATCGTGACGCATCGATTAAGGTAACCGTTCGCGTACGCATCTTGTCGATAGCAAAGGCCCTCATCATATCTCTATCAATTTTTTTACATTAATGATACGAACACTTTCTCGATAGAGGTTCGTGCTCGCCCTACTAAACTAGTGGCATATAATAGCCAATCTTCTATGCAAGAGAGGTCTGTGTCCAAGTAGTAGGAATACCGTAGGAATATAGGAGTAAATTAATTTAAACAAGTTAAAGCTGCCAGAATATCTGCAAGCTTTCCGAAAAATATATTTCACTGATACCAAGTGTCAAGCCCCGATAAAAGTTATCGTCTTTCTTTTAAAGTTGCATACATTTTAAACAGAGATAGTACTTTTAAGTTTATTTATCTGCCATTAATCGAATTAATAATACATATTTTTGTACGATTCATTTTAGCATAGTTGGCAAATTCTAGTAAGCTAATCTCGTGAGATTCATAAGAGCTAAAGGCGAATCACACCCATCACTCGAGTGTCAATCGAAGGCCAAATCAAACTACGTCGGGTTGGTGAATTAGTGAATCATTCGACACTTATATTAAATTTTATTTTGCGGTTAATTTTAACCCAACTTTAAGAGCCAAAACTTAAAGAACAGAAATGACGGAAAAATTATAAGTTTGATTTCGATTTAACAAAAAAAAATGCAACGACCAAGCCATACTATGTTTGCTTACCGTTTGCCCTTTACGTAGGTTTCTTTACACTAAAATCGCCATCTTTCTTTACCACAATGACCATAATAAAGTAAGTAAAGTACCTTTAAATTTGCACTCCTATGCTTTGTTAAAATAAAAAAATAGAGTATCCTTTTCATCCGCCATCTGTGGTGATGATAACGAAGTAAGGGTAATAAGCGGGAAAAAGCGCGCGCGATTTATAGAAAAAGGGCGATTTCAAGCTGAATGTTGAAGGTAGATCTTCTACACTCAACACAGTTATTTTGTGTTTGTTTGTTGAATAAAGTTTAACTACTACACATTTTGTGCAAGTCGGTTTGGTAGGTTGAATATCAATTATTCGTCTAGTATAAATTCACTCCAACTCCAAAATCCCCTCGTGTGCATGTGCGTGCTGTGTCCTTTTTGTGAGATATGTGCATAGGCCCAATCCAGTGCCTAAGGACTTTGGAAATCAAAATTCTGGGTGACAATTACTGTTCCTATTATAAGCAAGTTTAACTAACCCTTACAACAATGACTAATCAATCAAGTTTGCCTTATTAGCTGCACCGCACTGCTCCACCTTTCCAAAATTATTCTGTGTTAATCTAGCACCTTTAGAAAGAAGTTGGGGGTACATCAAGCCGAATATACTTACATCTGAAATCTGAAATGTTGAGTGACAAAACGTACGTATTTCATCTTGATTTTTGGCAATGCCATGCTGTAACGCATAAGTTTGACATGGTGCGTCCCAAGTTCATATAATTATGCGAAACAACATAAAATGTTGTTTCGCATATATAAACTTTGTTCCTCCAGAAAATCGCAGCAGTAAAGAACCGTCAGGTGAACAAGTCAGCCATAGCCGAGCACTTGCTTGATTCAGGACCAAACCATTGGATCGAATTACATGACCCGAAGATCCTTTCCACTGATCGTCATTTCTATCCTAGAATTGTTCGTGAAGCGATTGAAATCAAAAAGTACCGAAATTTCAATCGGGAAGATGGGTTTAGGTTGTCTGGTTCATGGAATCCAGTTATTAGCAAGTGTGTACGGCGCAACTTATGTTCAAGTGGGACTTCGGATAGTGTTAGTGTCGTGACGATTATGTTTTGCAAGATCAAACGCGGATAGTTGGAAACAACACCTGCCGCTCCAGACGGTGATACCCGCATTTACCAGTCTTCTCGTGACCACGGTCGATGTAACTCGGCCGAAACGTCGAGGTATGTCAAAATTATATATTTTGATATTTGTTTGTGCGCGAATTAGACCCGTTTTTAGCTTGTTAATTTGTTCCTCCAGTTAAAAGGATGCTTTTTAGGCATATTGGCATACTAACTCATTTTTAGCAATTTTTACAATTGTGCCCTTGTCTTACCGAAAGTGCGACGATATCCGTAAACGTCACGGCACTTACATTAGTACTGAGTAGCAACAAACAAACCAAACACAGTTATACATTGTATAATATTAGTGGGATAGTATATGTAAAGGTATGACCCAAGCTTTTTTGTGTACCCTCTGCCAAGTCATGGTGATGATAATTGCCACCAGGACATAATAATGATACACAGGATGATACAAAAATAGCCCCAAAAAGGTTAGTTGCCATGTAGATGAACAGACTCTTGTGAACACATTCGAGGACGGCGACGACATTTGAGCCTGACCTTTGGGCGGCTGGTCCTCCTTGGTGTCTGGTTGATCTACATCGGCGTTACCTTTCTCTTCGGGTCCCATGGACTCACCCTTGGAGTCTTGCGAGGACTCGTCTTCGGTTGTATGCCCGTCGCCTGCTGCTGACTTCTTATCTTCATCCTGTATGGAAAGATGTGTGTTATTAGAAAGAAATTAACAAAAAGAAATTAATATTTATTGAAACAAGGCTTATGGAGTACAGATACATTAGTGATGGAGGAGCAGGTTTTCACACGAGACTCAAAGCCCATGTTAATAGGTAACCACACATTTTCAGCGGATTATGTATGTTCCTTTATTTTACGTACTGAAATGTGATGTTGTTTTGTGATACAGTTGTTCCACACATTTTATGAGTTGAATTCCTAATTTTACATTTATCAGGTATCTTATAAGAGACAACAAAATACACATAAATATGTGGTAAATACAACTTTTCTTCATTTCCTGTTGCAATTTTATACATCTATTTATTATAAGGAGTTGTTTAAAATTATTGTTTTAATCATATACCAAGATGATTCTACAATAAACAAACGGAATGACTTCTAGCCAACTAACTTTTTTAGGTTTGGTACAGAATATATGACGGATCACGGTTATAAAAATCATCTTCAAAGTTTATTAGAGTAAGGTAGGCAATTGCTAGTTCTATTTTGCATTAATTTAATTGTAATGTAACCATATTGATTTTACTTTAGAAATAATGTTTTGAAAAAAGAGTTCTATTGGTTATGGTTTTTAAGTACAGATTAGGTAATGATAAATGATAATTAACCTTAACAGATATTTCACTTAGTAATAGTCTACTCTGGCAAGAATAGGAGGCAAAGAATAAGGATGGCAGTAGTGTTATTTAATCATGTATTCTTATTTTGTATGAATATCGCATAATTTTATAAATCTCAGTGTTATTTAACCCCTAGTTTAAATTGGATCATATTACATTGCACAAACATTTATTACTGTGTGCGACTTTTAACTTACATTTACAAGATGGGGTCAATAATGTGCCAACTTCAAGATTATAGCACTGAATATGCTATATTTTGTATTTTAGTTAATAACATGCTATTCAATTGAAACAGTGATACATTGACAGTGCATTTATCAAGTTTTTTACAACACTTTTACATAATAATCACTGTTTATATGGAAAAATTGCAAACTTCAATTGCCAAATGTGCAAGTTGAATATTGGAACACCATTCTGTTGGCGTACACTTAGCGTCACTGAACGCGCGACGCCGATCTAATATGCACCTTATTGTGAGCATCTTAAGTCACAATCTTGAAAACCTTATCTTGAGAACTACCACACATATACAGTTGTGTACATACAACAAAAGTAAGTGTGTATGTGTGTACATTCAGCACTATTGAAAGGAAAGGAACATTCTATACAAAATGCACAGCCTCATGTCGGCGTCGAACATTATCTATCTTATTAAAATATTATCTATCTATTTTATGCTTCAAATAAGTATGTATATTTGTCCGACAATCGTTTTACACTACAAAAAAATCGGTACTTGTTGCAAAAAAATCAAAGGAGGTCAGCAATAAAGGCCCCCCGAAAAGGTACCAGACTTTTATTTACATTGCTGGTCGAGTAGCAAGCGTAAATAATGTGCCGCGAGGCCGCCGCTCAGTGGAAAACCACATAGCGCGCTGCCTCTAAAATTGAATAATCGCAAGAAACCAAATATCAAGGTCATGCGGATTTCATATCAATGTCATATAACATCGTGCACGCTAACAAAGGCCCTGCAACGAAATGCAAAGGGGCGGGGGTGGCCAAAATATGTGAAATCCTGAAAAATATCACGTTAGAATCAGTTTCGATAACTGATCATGATGGCATTCACAGTTTTTCTTGCGAAATATTGACTGGTATCACAACCCTCCGTGGCGTAGTTCCCGCTTTTAGCGGGAAGCAAACGTTCTGTCAGCCATGTTGAGACGCAGACAAACATTTTGTGATATAATCACGGAACTAACATCACTTCACTATTGAAATTACTCTCTGTTGACGCGCACTTGTATGTAGAAAATTATTACAACAGCATAATTCACAACTATACCTGATTGTCACTGATTTTCGCTTTATCGGTATCACCCGACATTTTTCCTACGAAGAAATTGAAAGCGAATTCCAAGCGTCTTCAAACACCGGACAACACAAATGCACGCACTCACAACATAGAGAAAAAATATTTTTGCGTTTCGTTTCGTTTCGTTCACTCAGTCAGTGCAACAACCCATCAACTTCATTCATTCATCTGATTCATCACGCATGTCGGCGCGTTTTCTGTACTACGTCAATACCGGTTCCCTTCCACTTCCAATGTCATAATCATAACTTCTGTTCGTTTGTGTATTTGGCTGGATTATCTGCTTTGCATCAACAGCAGCGCGAGCATAGCAAGTGCGAATACTGTAAAAGTATTTAACTTAGGTACTTATTTTAATAAAAGCGTCATTCATCATCATCAACACATTCATTTGGACTATAACAAATTATTGCAGAAATTGAGATGAGATGAGTGCGCATTGATACACCTCTAGGTTTATATAAAGCCGGTGTGGCATTGCTTGGCCTCGTGCATGAGCAATGGCTAGCTTTAATAAAATATAAAGCCATAGATACAACCCCAGATTCAGAACCCTTTGGTAACTCAGTTATCTGTTGATTCGGTTTGATATCGTTCGATTTGGTATTTTTTCAAATCCCAATAATGGAAGTCGAACACGAATCGAACGTGACGTTGATACGATAAAAATAAAAACTATGGCAACGCAATTCAGAACGCAGTTCTTTATCGAAACAAAGTTCCCAAACGTTAGACTGTTTTCTTGGGATGATGGATGACGTTATTCATAATTATGCGGAAATATCTATGCCAATTATTGTTCTGAATAGGCAGCTCAATAAATATGGCGTTCGATTCGAGAAAGATACCGAACCGAATTCGTTCGATTCGGTTCCTTGTCGAAGGGTTCTGAATCGCCTAGTCAGTGGAGAATAATAATTAGTATTTAAAAATCTAAACCACAACAATGCTAGCGCCTACCGCCCCGCCCCGCGCTATGCCATTCCATAGCTGACACCGATCGACGAACGACAACGTCGTGTCGACGATGACGATGAGGCCATTCTCTCATTGACTCAAAAACAATCTATCTAAACCGTCAAAATCTATTTGCTGCGTGTCCAAATCTAGGACCGTATTAATAAATGAAACTCAATAGCACTACCAAGTGCGCTACCAGCTGATCCACACTCAAAATGTAATCTACATCTTGAAATCGTTGCTATTTAATAAATGGATATTGAGATGTAGCACTGGCTACTAGATACTGTCTTGTATGTGTCAATTGTGTCATAATCGGATAGCACTTAACCGCTGAGTGTCATTTATTAGAAGTTCTTAAACTTTCGCGAACAGGAAACATATTAACTAGCTAAAAACGGGTCTAATTCGCGCACAAACAAATATCAAAATATATAATTTTGACATACCTCGACGTTTCGACCGAGTTACATCGGCCGTGGTCACGAGAAGACTGGTGAATGCGGTATCACCGTCCGGAGCGGCAGGTGTTGTTTCCAACTACCCGCGTTTGATCTTGCAAAACATAATCGTCACGACATTCAACACTAACAGTATCCGAAGTCCCACTTGAACATAAGTTGCGCCGTACACACTTGCTAATAACTGGATTCCATGAACCAGACAACCTAAACCCATCTTCCCGATTGAAATTTCGGTACTTTTTGATTTCAATCGCTTCACGAACAATTCTAGGATAGAAATGACGATCAGTGGAAAGGATTTTCGGGTCATGTAATTCGATCCAATGGTTTGGTCCTGAATCAAGCAAGTGCTCGGCTATGGCTGACTTGTTCACCTGACGGTTCTTTACTGCTGCGATGTGCTCCTTCACTCTTTCCGCGATAGTACGCTTCGTCTGTCCGATGTAGGAGCTACCACAACTGCAATCAACTTTGTATACCCCCGGTGTCTGGAATGGTATCACATCCTTCGCCGTCCTAACTTGCTGTGCTACTTTGGATAACGGAGTATATACAGTCTTCATGGAGTATTTTCTCAGTACTGCTCCAATTTTGTCCGTTACCCCTTTCACATATGGCATGTATACCATTTGCCGGGCGACCTCAAAGTCAACCGCCTTCTTCGGGTATCTTCGTCTGGGCAACCTCTTCTCCACTTTGTATCCGTTCCATTTAAGCACCTTCTGAACATGCGACAACTCAGCCTGCAAATGCTCAGGGTCACACAAATCATGGGCACGGTCCACCAAAGAATTAACAACAGACCGTAAGTGGCGGGGATGGTGGTGAGAAGAAGCATCCAGATATCTGTCAGTGTGAGTTGGTTTTCTGTATACAGAGTGCGCCAAGGAACCATCCGGACTCACCATCATTTTCACGTCTTCTCGTGACCATGGCCGATGTAACTCGGTCGAAACGTCGAGGTATGTCAAAATTATATATTTTGATATTTGTTTGTGCGCGAATTAGACCCTTTTTTAGCTAGATAATATGTCATTTATTAATTTGCCAGAGATCATGTAAGTTTCTGTTCCTAATCTACAACTTAAGATGTATTTATTAAATAGAACAAAAGAGCAAGTGCACACTGAAGATAGCTCTCAGAGCTAAGTTTGATTTATTAATACGGACCCTAGTCATCGCGGTTATTGTAATGAAAGAATGGCCTGACGCACATACGTCCGTAGTGACGACGACGCCCGACGCTACCGCCGCCGCCAAGAGCGTCAAGTGTCAAGCGCAGTGCACACCTGCCCACAGATAATAATGTATGTATTTCGGTCGGTCGGTGACGATTTATCTGCAGTGCAGCGCAATAGCAATAACGAAACGCAAACTGCCATAAACCACAGACAATTGATAAAGTTTTTAAAATTCTTGCGTTAAAAACTTGCATAATTCTTTTTTAACAACCACACAAAATAATCGAAAAACTTGGAAGACAAATATTTATTCATGAATTTTGTAAGGTGATTGAATGTAATTTAAAAATAAATTTATTATTTTTTTGCGTCATTAATTTCGCGTCGTGGTATTTAAGCCATCTATATTGTCTATAGACCGCGTCTTTCTCGCTCGGCTTTCTCGCAAGTTTGCGGGGCGAGTCAACTTTTTCGCAAATTTTGGGTCATTTTGATCCCTATTAATGGCTGCCCTGTAGCTTATTTGAGTGTGTGGTTTGGTACAAACATGAGTGATTATTCTTCTATGGCTACGCTTCAAAATAATAGTCCCACGGCAGGATTTGCGGCTGCTTTACAACGTGCCAGATTGGTAAGGGTATTTTGTCAGTCTACTAAAATGCTTGTCCGTTCCACCCACCCTCGCTTTATTTACTGTGGTTTTTCTCATATTACCTTCAACTTACCTAATAATATCCTAAAATACTTATAATTACGTTCAATCGGCAATAAATTATAAGCTTTTGTTCAAAGGGTGAGTACGCCACTTTTACCTAACCTACTTTTTGTTTCTAATTTCCCGTAGCAATCTTCATTACAAGATGGCAAATACTTACGCTCTTTTACCGATTGTAAAAGTAACGTAATCCTCTTTGTTCCGTATTCCGAGGGGCGTAATTTAGACAAGCAAAAACGGCGCGAACGCTTTGCACGCATCAAAGCTTTCGATAAGAAAGATGCTAGCATGGCAACAAATAAATCGTCGTGTATGCCTCTGTTCGATCTAAACTAAGTAGGTACCTACTATAGCAAGAAAGAAATTGCAAATCACTATCGACATGCAGGGTTCAATGTCCTTTCAATGATGAATGTCATGGTCACAGAAGGTCCAAACAATTTTCCACAGTTCAAGTAATAAGGAAAATTGAAATTGATACATCTTCATACTTCAGAGAACCATAACCTGAATAACCTCATAAACACTTGATTACCAGAGCGCAATGATAGGTGAAGATGGTGATTGATTAAAAATCCCTGTAGTAGGTACCTACAAAATTAAATATTTCAAAATAATTAATAACTGGATGGATTTACAGACAATATTATAACAACTACTGCTCCTTAAATCTCACTAATCACACACACCCTCGCAAAAATTCAGACTAACAACTGCAGCTAGATAGAGCAGATGTTTTATGAGTTGCTGTACATCACATTATGTTGACTTGTGTATTCTTGGCCATAACACTACCATGATTGCCATCAGGAACACAATAAAGTTTAATTAAATGCACCTGTAGCTGAAAAATATCTCATGCGATTACACAACTTACATTTCAAAGTTTGTTTGTGAGTTTATGACTTTGTAGAATGTAAACTCCGGATCCACTGATCCAATTCTGTAAAATCTTTCACTAACTGAAGCTATGTGATTCCTGAGTGCTGTAGGCTATGTTTTATCTAAGATAAATTTGGTTTTTTAGTTTTCCATGTGAAACTGCTAGATGCAGCTAGTTTGGGGTCATCCAAAAAGTATGTCACACAATAAGGGGGAGGGAGGGGGTCGTCCAAGTATGACAAGGGGTGGAAGGTGTCCTACGTTTTGTGATGTCACATTTCAAAATACTGAACTATTACTGAAAAATGTATAACATTTCCAATCATTGCATTGGTAAGATTTCATCAAATTGTGAAGTATAATATGCACTCTTTGGCATTTTGGAACTACTGTTTGAATTTAATAATTTCTACATGTAAAATTGCAAGATAATAATATGTGATGTCACACCAGGGAGGTGGATCTAACAAATTATAATGTGATCTACTGTGACAAGAACGGGGAGGGATAAAAAAACATGAATTTAGTGTCACATACGTTATGGATGACACCCTTCTAATATAAGTAGAAATTGTACTTTGATACTTACAGGTTGCTGCTAAGCTCGAAAGTGGTAGTAGCAAGAGGCCTCTAGAAGACGGAAACGAACCTAGCGCAAAGAAAGTAGCTTCATCTGACCAGGGATACCCTGCACAGCCCCCAATGGGGTGAGTACACTCCCTTAACTGAGGATAAGGTGATACTGATAGGCGGAAGTATGATAGATAATATATTTTTATAATTATAATCAACACATAATGTGTGATAGAAACAAATACAACATTATGGTATTCTTATTAATTGTTACAAAATGGTCCCAACTCGGATGATGGGTTGTATGTAATCCACCAGTCGCCATTAAAGGTGACCTGTGGCAAAATTCCTAGAAAAAAGGTTACTCAACTTATTTCAAAATTAGCAGGTACATTCAAAGGTTGTATTACCTATTAATAGTTAGTTTCTTCAGTCTTTTATACATTTTGGTGTCAATAATGAGCTTTCTATTCTACCTTTAACAATAATTGCACTTAGATTGAGACTATTTGTATAGTCTCAATCTAAGTGCAATTATTGTTTGCAAAGTTAAGCTAAAGTGGGATATGAATTGGGTTAAATATTTATTGAGGTGGTGCAAGCTGCTGCCCTTTACTAATTAGGACTTAAAACAGTAATTTCGTAATGTAACCAGTTATACACAATCTGCTCTTTGTTATTTAAATGTAACTAGACTATATTGCAACTGTTGTATGTATTCTACTATAGTGGTCATGTGACTCATTGACATTATACAAATTTATTTTGTGATAGTTTGTTGTTGCGGAAATTAAAACTCATAATGGTGAGGGGTGAATAAAAGTAACTTGAAATGAAATTAAAATGAAATGAAATTAATTTATTCAATAAAACAGATTTTTCCGAAACTTGATGGATTATGGCCTAGCCCCCTCACGAAAGTGAGGGGAGGCCTATGCCCAGCCGTGGGACAGTTACAGGCTGAACTATTATTATATTAAGTAGGTGGGTACAGTATCTATGGGTTACAGGATAACTCGTAACTAATGCATAGGTGCTTCCGCATGTGTTTTTGCATCGTCTCGTATCTATAAAGTGTTAATATGTCTGTCCAGAAACCCAGCAGCGGCGGCGGCTGCAGCACAGGCCGCGGCGGCGGCGCAAGCGGCGGCAGCGGCGCAGGCGGCTAGCGCGCGCCTCTCGTCCTCGAGCAGCAGCGGCGGCGGCGGCGGCGGCGGTGGCGCCGGTGGTGGAGGCCTAGGGGCCGCGCCCGGTGGCCCGAGCCAGGGGCCCAACATGATGTCGGACCAGACAATCAATGAATACATCCGCGTGCCGGACAAGATGGTTGGATTAAGTGAGCCACCTGCATTCTTCCTTACATCCTTTATTTCCAGCCAGTAGCGAAGCCACAGATTCAAAATTTTTAACGTTAGACAAACAGATTGTACTTAAATTGGTTAGTTTTAAATCTTGCCAGTCTCAATAGCTTGTTGCGCATGTGCCGACAGTAATCGGACGCGGCGGCGAGCAGATCACCCGTCTGCAAGCGGAGTCCGGCTGCAAAATCCAGATGGCACCGGACTCGGGCGGCCAGCCGGACCGCATGTGCACTCTCACCGGGTCCCGCGAGGCGATACAGAGGGCTAAGTACGATCCTAATCGCAATCATAATGCATGTTGGAACTGGGCTACTGATGTTACGAATTCAGCCCAGTCTGCTGGCCTACAATAACCCTTAATGCATCACATTTCTATGTAATATTTTTTTTCGTTTCAATGGTCTGCTTGGCTATGTGCTTGCATGGTTAATTCAGTACCATTAGACAGGTAGTCATCAACTAACCCTAACTGATTTAAACATTTGAGGTGTACAACTTCGAGTAATAGAATTTATAATTTGGAGTAAATGAATCAAATGCATGTACCTCAGAACTAGTTAACTTATAACAGCATGCAATTGTTACATACAAATACCATTATGTATGTATTTATTCTTGAGTTTGTTTAGTGTGCAGAATTGCCTGTAGAGTGTTGAACGAATGTAGACAACTGTTTTGTGTTGATATAGGTTGTAGGTATGTGTATGTAACTAATAGTATTGCACAATAATATGAAAGAAAAGTAAATAACGCGTCACTATAAAACATACATAGATCGACTAGATTCTGAAGTCTAACCAGGATTCTATTAATGACACAGGAAAAAACAGTTACCTATCTAGAATCAGTTTGCCGCCTATTCGCACAATAGTGGTGAATATCTCGGCCTTTCAATGATTTGGCGCTTTATTTCCAAGTAGGGAGAAGGTAGAAAATAGATGTAGCGTATTTTATACTTAGCCAGCGCTTGATTGCTTTACTACGGACGTTTCTTGTGACCAAACTTGATTTGGCATTAGCATTTGTAAATTCACGGATCAACTATATAACACTGCATGGAGCAGGTAACACGCTTGATTTTAAGCTGTGTCCACATTGCGAAGTAGTTTAGTGCAAGTGCGCATGTGTGAGAAGTAAAATAAGGACGCGGCGACCGCTTCGGCTCTTCGACTGGTCGTTGCAATCCTTCTCTAACTCATGCACTTTACACTAAACATTTCGCCAATTGTGAACCTGACTTTACAATGTATAATTTAACAATGAAAATTCTAAAAATACGCCGCATGGATAACGCTTGGATGGAATGGGAGATAGAAAATGTCTATACCATATTTTCTACACTTCACCATTGGTTGTTCCGCCAGGGATCTAGTCAACCAGATTGTTAATCACAGAGGGCGAGAGAACGCCCCGCAGTCGGACGGCCCGATGGGCGGCGGCATGGGCGGGGGTGGTAACAGTATGCCGCCCAATATGCCACCGATGAGTCGCGGCGGCGGCGGCCTCGCCACCACGGTGAGTGTTGCCATATCTCTCTTTTCTGGACTAAAGGCGAAGGGCGCGTCGTGATGGTGACTTGTGTTGCTATGCCGCATCGCTGCTAATCAAGATTTAGCATCGCATCTACAACAACACTATCATTGCCAACTGTACAAGGGGGCCTAATACTGGCAGAATATTTTTAACATGATATATCTTCCATCATTATAATATGTATTTGCAACATTAACTCGGAAATGTGGGTAACAGGAGGAAGTGATGCTGCCGGGGCCCAAAGTGGGACTCATCATTGGCAAAAATGGCAAGACGATCAAACAGCTGCAAGAGCAGTCCGGCGCCAAGATGGTCGTCATACAGGATGGACCTAACACAGAATATGTAAGTAGTGTTTGCATTGTGTCATGCCAAGTAATTTCTCCTCTTATCCTTGCTATGTACTTATTAAACACATTCCGTTCAGGAGAAACCTCTACGTATATCCGGGGACCCGCAAAAGGTTGAGCATGCCAAACAGCTGGTGTTCGAACTCCTGGCTGACAAGGATATGGGCCAGCCTGGGGGGCCCAGGCCGCCCTTCGAGGAATTCCAGGGGCAGGATCAAGGGAATGGCCTCGCTACCAACTCCACTGAGGTGAGGCTGAAGGCAGGAGGTTCCTTCCCCTTGAAAGGAAAACCTCTTTTAACAAACTTTAACAAAGTTACTTTTCAATTTATCTCATTATCTATTTACCTAGGTTAGAGATAGCACCTTTTTTTGTAGATCCACAGATAGGGGTTTCTATTCTGTCTCGAGACTAATAAATTGCATTAAGTTTCAGTTAACTTTAAAATGTCTAAAGAAAAGATGTGTGGGATGCCTTGGAGGTGTTAAGTGTTCCTGTTTTTTTGTCTTATTCTTAAATGAAATCTTATTGTGTAGGTACTAGTGCCGAAAATAGCGGTGGGTGTGGTGATAGGCCGCGGCGGAGACATGATTAAGAAGATCCAAGCGGACACCGGCGCGAGGGTGCAGTTCCATCAGGAGAGAGACGACGGGCCTGGAGACAAGAGGTACGTCTCATTAGATACGACAAAAAAAAAGAAAAGGCGCTTCACCTTTTTTTTTAAATACTTTATATTTGACTATTTTTGTAACAGGTGTTACTTACAAGGGAAGCCGCATCAAGTTGAGCAGGCGAGACAAATGATTGAAGACTTAATTAGCAGTGTAAATGTAAGTATTGGGACGGGTTGTTCACTAATTAGGTCACAGTAAGGTGGGTACACAAAAAGCGATACAATTAACTAAACAGAGGCATATCTATTACCTACTAGTCAAAAACTAAAAAAAACATCATAGTCATCATAATTGCTCAAGAATTGGCAGTTTGAAGTTCAGCACTGTAATTGTTGTAAGTATAGCGCTTACCGTAAATTGAATGTGCATCTAAAACACTCTACCAAAGCACAAATTCTATGAAATTGGAGCAGAGTAGTATTTCAGCACAGCATTCTTTCTTTGACCAGCGACGTGACCAGGACAACAGGCAGCGGCCGCGGCCGGCGGCGCGGAACGGCGAGCGCGGCGGGGACTTCGCCCCCTGGCAGGACCAGCCAGAGATCAGGGTCACCTTCACCGTCTCCAATGTCAAGTGTGGACTCATCATCGGTAGAGGTGAGCTCGATTTACAGATCTTTTTTTTTCTTTTTTGAAACGTAGCCCCACTAGGATTTCTCCTGTATCGTGGGTACCGTCTACAGACTTGTAATTTCACATACATAATATTATATCATATATGTACTTACTAAGATTATAATTACAAAAGTATGTTTTTACAACAGTCTGGTGACAGTGGTGACCGTCGGTGTTAGATAGAAGGTTTAATTGTTTGGTTTCCTATTATTTCACTGAATGAAAAGCTATATTTTTTCATCGATATTTTGAATAATATTATGCGTTTTGATTCTGTTAGTCCACACAATCGCGATATTACAGGTTTTCCTATCTACGCAGCTGGAGTTTAATTTGCCGATATTTATAGCGTTATCAAAGCATTGCACGCGTCCTAATACAAAATCAACTACATAGTAAAACCATGTAACATCGTACAATACCTATTATACAATAATTCAGTATAGTACACCCCTACATAAAAATAACAATACAAGGTGTGTTTGTAATAATGTTGCACAACAGCATAGAATACCTATTATACACTAGAAGGGACACTGTATTTTCAATTAAATGGCAGATCGAGAGTTCGTATGACATTTTGAGCGTGTTGAGTGACTTATTGAGTACCCACGCAGTATCAACGCGAACGACGCTATTGTTTCGCAAACAGTTTCGCTTGTCCGATTCAGCCGTTTGTATGGAGCGTCCACCCTGCGACAACGGGCCCAATAAACATGAAAACAATAAAAATAGAGTTCAAAATCGAGTGAACCCCTCAGGTGGCGAAGTGATAAAGCAGATCAACGCACAGTCGGGGGCGCACTGCGAGCTGGACCGCCGCGCGCAGGGCACCGACCGCAACAACCGGACCTTCTACATCCGCGGCCATCCCGAGGCCGTGGACGCCTGCAAGCGGATCATCATGGAGAAAGTGGGCATGGTGAGTGCCCATTACTATCTGCCAGTAACAAAAAAAAATACAAAAAAAACATACACTCGAATTAAAAAAATACAAAATAAAACATACACTCGAATTGAGAACCTCCTTCTACTTTTTGGTAGTCGATTATAAATGTAACTCATTCTTCTTTCTTTCTTTGTTATAAAAAACTTAGCCCCACACTAGGCTCGCTCCTGTATCGTGGGTACAGCTTACAGACATATAATTTCACATACACATCACGCCCATAATATCAGAAACGAATATCTTTGGATGGCTCTATATTTATTCCGGGTGGGAATCGAACCCGCGATACCAAGCGCAGAAGTCCGATTACACAGCCACTACGCCAAACGTGCCGTCACAACAACTAGTCCAAATAACTGGTTTTGTTATTTCATAAATATCCCACATTTATCATTCACGTTCATGATAAAATTATTTACCTGCGTCTCAAAAAGGATTAAGTACCGAGAACGAGGTTTGCTCGATTTTCTTTTTGTTATATCGCGTTGAGAAGCATTAACTGTCGCGCTGGTCCCTTCAATTACTGCACTTCGGGCTGATTATACCTAGTCACAATCATCAAAATCGGGTGTTTCGTAGTCCTCAATTACCGCTTCCAAATTACTTAAAAGTTACTCCACCTAAAACGCTATGCATTATTCTGTGTCGTAACTTCATATTCAATATAAGGGGCACTGGATTAAAGCGAGATAGCATGATTGAAATATATGACATTGGAGCGTGTTGTCTCTCTCTTCCGTGGCTTTGAGTACCTGTTTAGCACAGAGTGTCCATCCTGGGTCATTACGTCACATGTTCGTTCAGCGCAAATCTGTTGACGTCTTAAAAAAGAGGCTATTTTTCGAGACTTCAGAAGGCCTCCACCTTATGTTTACGCTAAAGTGAGCTTTGTCCGCAGCCCGTGAACTTCATCCAAGACGGGTCTCCGGGCGGCGGCGGCAACGGGAACGGCAACGGCGGCGGCGGCGGCGGCGGCGGCGGAGACTACTACGGCGGCGGCGGCGGCGGCGGCGGCGGCGGCCCGCCCGCCTGGGGGTACAACCCGCACTGGCACCAGCAGAACCAGCAGCAGCAGCCGCAGGTAGCTTGCTCAAACAAAATCTATACTTATACAAAATCTATACTATATAGGAAAAATATTATTGGGACTTTTATCGACGCAAATAGCACAATGGTTGTTATAATTTTTGTCTATTTGTCTGTGCGTTTATGCACGCTAATCTCAGAAACGGCTTATCCGAATTAGATGTGATTTTCACTAACATATTGTGGTAAACTTCTGTTGGCATTTAGTGTTTGTTTCATGTCAATCGGTACATAAATAAAGAAGTTATGCCAATTTATTTTAAATATGAATAATAAAACGATGGTGTTTTTAATCCAAAAACTAAAAGTTATACCCAAAAAATGTTGCCCAAAGTCACTATTCCACGCGCGCAAAGTCGCGGGCACAGCTAGTAATGAATAAACATGTGCCAGAACAAAGTCAAGTCAAAGTCAATCGATCCGTTGAATGAAAAATACGTGTCATGTTATCGTGCGGTGTGCAATCTTGACGATTATGCAGCACATATTGCTGGCCGTACCGTGATCGTAAACTTCTTATAAACTGTACTAAGTTCCGCATAAAGTTGCATTATATTAGGTTAGAGCAAATCAGCCTGCATCAGAAGATTGCGAAGCGCACATAATACCTTATTACAATAGTCACAATGTCCAATTTAAATGATTACTATAACGATCACATTGTTTTGTCGCAGCAACAGGTGCAGATCAACCCGGCGACGGGGCAGCCGGACTACTCGCAACAGTGGATCGACTACTACCGCTCGCTGGGGCTCATGCGGGAGGCGGAGGCTATAGAGATGCAGGCGAAGCAACAGCAGTCGCAACAGCAAGGTAAACACGCGATACTATTATAGATTATCTGTGCTACAGAAGTTCCAATCCAGTTTTGAGGTACACCGGAGCGTCGGATTATCCGAACTGGGGACTTGGGTGTTCGGATATAACTGATTTATTCGAATAATCGAACTGTATTGTTTTGTAAAACAATTTATGGTTATAACTAGTAGCAATAAGACCGAATTCTGTGTGTAATATAACTATTTTCAGGTAATTTAAATAACATTTAGTGACTACTAATATTATTCAATGACCCATATAATATTATATACCTTACAGACTAACCTACATTAGTATACATAATGCCTATATTAAATTACCGCTGAATATGTATATCTTTCATTATGCAAGTGGCGAGTAGGAATTACATTGAGACAAAGACAGTAGCAATTGGTAGCCTTCGTCTAATCGTTTATAAATCTCGTATAAGCGAGTGGGTTTTGCGGGCGAGCAGTTCGGTTAACCGATGTTCGGATAATCGACGCTCCATTGTAACTATAGTCCGCGCGCAAGTACTCGTCTCTGCCTTAGGCACAGAATATCCTAGAAGAAGGGAGTCTCTAAGCGAGATAGCGTACCCTAGAAAATGGGACACAAGCGAGATAGCATGATGGGGATTTTGTATGACATTTTGACATTGTTGTCTCTCTCTGCCGTGGCTTCGAGTACCTTTTGAGTACGGAGTGTCCGACCTGCACCTTAGGTATGTTTAGTATCACAGTTACTATGTACCCTTTCTCGGTACGATGCAGCGATAGCTTAGTGGGATAACGTCCGCCTGCCAGGCAGAGGATTGCAAGTTGAAATCCCAGTGCGGGCACATGCCTATGTAAAATCGTATATGTAATCATTACTCGCTTTTCCGTGAAGGAAAACATCGTGAGGAGACTGGTTTCTGACTTGATCCAGACTCGTGGGGGATTATGGCCTATTATTATTCACATCATTATTTTTGTGAAGTATTTTTTTTTTATAAGTACTTACACATTTTTATAACAGCCTAAAAACTTGATAAAAAAATTAAACCCAGAATACCATCGGTAGCGAAGCAGGGCCCAGGCTACCGGTGGTTTTATTATTATACTACCTCACGTAAGCTGCGCTCAGCTGTGGGCGTAAATGGGTTGTGACGATGATTCTTTGTTGAAACTGTACGCGTGACGCTCGACGCGTTTAGGCAGGGACTAACACTTGCGCCCGAACTATACCTCATTATAATAGCTAGTGCAAGTCTTCCTGTAAGCTAAAGCAGCTGGGATAAAAAGGTAAGTGTCGACCAATCATCATCATTCATATCACCGCATTTGATAATCGGCGTTAATGAATCCTTTGTAGTTTAGATACCGCACTGACATGAAGCTGTATTTTTGACCATCATTTTGTTGCGATTTCATACGTTCATTGATATTGTTCTGCTATAGGCTAGAATGTAATATTCGATTGTTCAACAAGAGACCAAAGCGAGTCAGTATATATACATCGAGTATGCATGAGTCGATAGAGACCCGCGTTCAACACCCTATTTTTCACTTCGATTGCGAGAAAATTAAACAAGTACATATTGCGATAAGGATCTTTTGGCACTTTTGGTCGTTATGAACTCCGGGGAGCTTTTATTCGATTTGCATGGTTTCTCAGGTTAATCATCTAACACATGACTTCCCAAACGGGGGGGTAGGGGGCGTGCCTCCCCGTTTAAAATACTTACACACAGGTTTAGTCGCGCCACCGCTAGTTCCAATCGGCCGAACTACTACGCTTTACCACTATTTTGTTCCATCACGCACTGGTATATATACTAGACTTGTACTTTGTACTTTTAATAAAACAATTCCTCAAAATACCTACCTGTAAATGCCAATGGACCATAATGAACAAAGGGGCCATGAATGTTTTTTTTTAATCCTTGGGGGCACCATGCAAAAAGGTTGGGAAACCCTGATCTAACAGATAATAATGACATGATCCGGAGAAGAAAAGAGACAAGTGTATACAAATAGACAAAGGAGTAAGTAGGATAGTACGATGATGTTTTATCTTTATCGACGTATGCACAAATTTTTGCTTATTTTTGCTTGGCTGCAGTAGCAAACCAATCTTGACATTTTAGATAGATAGATAGATAGATAGATAACTCTTTATTGAGACACCACAGTACAAAAGGAACTTAAAACTAGAACAAAACAGATTTAACAATTAGTGTCACAATGGGCGGTCTTATCGCTCAGAGCGATCTCTTCCAGACAATTAGAATGTCGCACGAATGATTGGAGCACCACCTAAATAACGTGTATTAAAGTTATCAGATTTATAGGGTTACCAGCGATCTTGACATTTTAGAATGTCGCACGAATGATTGGAGCCACTATAATAAGGTGTATTAAATTTATACGGTTTATAGGGGTTTTAGCCAAGTTTGTCCCTTTCGGGGGTAGACGCTTTCGTCAGGTCCATATCTGACAATGTCCGATTTCGGCCACTTGTCAAAATATCCTTGTCGTACTGTATATCCAATGATCGCCAACAATGTAGTTAAATATCAGATCAATTTTCAAAAATAATTTGTTTTGGCTACGCACGCACGGTGTGGACATTTAGATTGCTGTTTATTATTTCTTCTAAGAAATTATTTCCAATGGAATAACCAAAAGTCGAGTGTTTACAAATAAATTGTAGCCTGTTTACAGAGTAAAAAGTAAAAAAAAAAAATACTACTTTAACTCACTAGCGCGTAACTATTACATTTTAGCTGCGCTAAGCTGAGCTTTTATGAAAACTTTTCGAGCATGAGAAGTGAAAAATACTAGATTTGCACTAATTTCCTGTACCTTTTATAAGCTCTTGAACTTTCGCGAAGTGAAAACTTTAACTAGCTAAAACCGGGTCTAATTCGCGCACAAAACAATATCGATATACCTTGATGTTTCGGCCGAGTTACATCGACCGTGGTCACGAGAAGATTGGCGAATGTGGGTATCACCGTCCGGAGCGGCAGGTGTTCCAACTACCCACGGTTGGGCTTACAAAACATAACCGTCACGACATACAACACTATACTATCCGAAGTCCCACTCGAACATAAATCGCGCCGTACACACTTGCTAATAACCGGATTCCATGAACCAGACAACCAAAACCCATCTTCCCGATTGAAATTCCGGTAGTTCTTGATTTCAATGGCTTCACGAACGATTCTATGATAGACATAACGATCAGTGGAATGGATCTTCGAGTCATGCAATTCTATCCAATGGTTTGATCCCGAATCGAGCAAATGCTCGGCTATGGCTGACTTGTTCACCTGATGGTTCTTCTCTGCTACGATGTGCTCCTTCACTCTTTCCTTAGTACGCTTCGTCTGTCCGATGTAGGAGCTACCACAACTGCAATCAACCTTGTATACCCCCGGTGTCTGGAATGGTATCACTTCCTTCAGCGTCCTAACCTGCTGTGCTACTTTGAATAACGGAGTATATTATATAGTCACAGTCTTTATGGAGTATTTTCTCAGTACTGACTGCTCAAATTTTATCCATTACGTATCACGTCGAGATATCTCAAAATTATATTTTTTATATTAGTTTGTGCGCGAATTAGACCCGTTTTAGCTAGTCAATATATTTTATAAGCTATTTATAATTATTTAGCTTCACACAATTCGTCGCTTGTCTGAGTCGAGTCGAAATTGACATTACGGCAAATGGCTGACAAGACAACTATACGCGAAGTATCTCTCTCTCTCACACACACTCACTCTTTTACTCACTCACTCACTCACTCTCATGTCATCTCATTTCGATTGTCAAAAAATTGTACTCTATGATATTATTAACGATATGCATAAGTTAATACAATTTAAGTAAGATTGTAATACGATTTAACGAAATATTTTTACAAGATGTTCGAGTGAAGAGAGTGAAATTCACAGGATATGTTAGAGACGACATTTTGGTTAGACAAGCGACGAATTTATGCTTTAGGCAGTGGGGCGTAGCGTGTATATCCCAGCCGGGGCTAACCCTACATTTACCTCATGATGTCGTCGAGCATTTACCAAAGAAGATGTCAACGATAAAATCGGCAATTGTGGAGACGAGGTAGGTAACCACGCATTGGACAATTTGGACATGCAAGGTCTCCGTGACGCGCACTACGAATAATAGTGATGGACGAATTCACTAACATCGATAAACCTGAACGATAAATAAATAAATTAAATTAACGTTTTTTAAGGATTCTGAATTTCAAGAGGTAAAAAACAACTCTTATAGGATCACTACGTTGTCCGTCTGTCTGCCAGACCCTTATTCTGAGAAACGCGTTCTCAATCGGTTTTTATTGCATTTCACGTAAACTTAGGACCACAACGATTTTTGTGCTTTGGTATTTTCGGAAACCTGTCAAAATCAGTAAAGTTTGTAAGTATATGTAAGTTTATAGTGATTTTATTCTATTTCAAAAAACGAAAACCTTAAACCTTTTGCATAATAATTAATGAAGAAATTGGTACGATTTTTACCCTCTGAAAAGGTATCGCATTATGAAATAATGTGACGTTCAATCCATTATTCATTCATTCACTCAATAAATTTCACTCAGTTTGCCCCCGCACTGTCTTATGGTCAGCAGAGGGCTGCGCCGTGCATTGCCATCTCCTTTGGCAAATGCTCGAAGCATGAGATATACGAGTATATGATTATATACATATAAGGATTCCCCTTTGACTGCATCCTTGACTAAATGGTAAAGGCGGGTCACCAGCGCGTGTTTTTTCAAATCATTGCCCAAACACCTTATTGGAATCGCACACTGGGCGTCTTGTCGCCGCGACAGATCTGGCGTTGTCGTTTGCATCTGGCGTATTGCGTCGGCGACTAGTCGTTACGACAGACGTCGAGCAGGAAGCGATCATTAGTTTTGTCATTATAGAATATTCTAGAGACGGCCGTGTTGAAGTGTGAACTTGTGAGCGAATATACAACTATATTCGCTTGAGGTGCCGAAAAATTATTAAAATACAGAATTTAGCCAAACTGCTGCCGCTGCGGCGCTGTCGCGCGACTGTCGTGTGTGCACAGCGCGACAGACGCGGCGACAAGTAGCGAGCGCACGCGACTTCCCTAGCTTGTCGTCGCGACTCGGCAACTCTGAAGTAAAGTGTGAACAAAATGTATGAAAATTGCCATTGTCGTGGCGTCTTGTCGCCGAGCTGTCGCTGTCGCGTGTCGCCTAGTGTGCGGAGCCTCTATAAAAATAGTTTTGTCACCGATGACAATAATAATTATGCTTGTAACTGGACAAAAAGTTACAGAAAATGACCGCGACGCGCGTAACGGCGGTTGAAATTTAATCAAACTTTTCCTCTCTTCATCCGCGCGGAGAATGTTTTTCACGCTTTGCTGAAAACATAAAGCTTTGTTTGCATACACAAATGTGTATGGCCACGCCTCTTTGTTTCGATGTTTTGTGTAGTTAGGAAAAAACATGCATCGGAGACCCGGCTTTACACACGTTCTACAATGTGTAACCTGTACAAATATATACAGTGTGGTTCACTATGAGTGTCGGAGTCTTTAGGGGGGGGTAAAATACTATCAATTTTATCGCCAAATCAGCTTAGAATGTTTGCAAAAGATAATCATTAAAAAAAACGTATTTTTTTTATATTTTTCTGACATATATTTTTTGTCTTTTTATGAAATAAAACTTGGAATATGTTTGCTATTGATTTATTGTCTATTAATTTGCTATCGAACGAATCTTATTTTGTGTTTCTAGAACCTCTACATGGGAAGCTATGGCTAAATTAGCACAATCACTGGTGCTTCGATCCCAATAAATAAAATGGCTGCCATTATTTAATAATGGTGGCAGAAGCCCCACTTCCGGGGATGATTTGTCGATAAAATTAATCGTATTTCACCCCCTCTCAAGGCTCCCAACGCTCATACTGAATCACACTGTATCATATTCCATGTAAGACCTCATAGAACCATGTGCAATTTTTTTATCAGCCACCTTAGAATATAAACCAAAGCTATAGAAGCCCTTATTCAAGCCAAATATGCAAATAAAATACACCATTTTGTATACTATTTTCACTTGCTACGGCGGCATTGCAAATAAATAAATATATTAGAACGAGATGCGCCCCGCGATTTGACTCGCGTTCCTAACTACCCCACAGGAAACATTTTGTATTGTTTTCCTAAATAACACGAATTCACCTAATTGGCCACCAAGCTTTCGACCCCATGACGATGCGACTATGACGAGTTGATAATAAAACTTTCTGTTTCACTCACTCTTGTGTAAGCTGCATCACTAATACGTGAAAGAGCGAGCTGTTAGACAGTTGTTGCACAGCATTATTCAATAAGGCTTCTATAGTTTTAGTTTAGATTATATGAGTTAACCACATTGTATCTAGCGTCAGAGCCAATGACAGCGACAAAGGACTACACCGCGGATTGGATCGATTACTACAATAAGCTAGGAATGCCTGAGAAATCGGAAGCTATAATGTTGGATGTGATACAGAAAGCGGCAGAGGAAGGGAAGCTGTTCAAACAGACAGCAGTAGTAGACCTGACTCGGGAGTTGACAGATATTCCGATGCAGCCGATAGAAGAGCAACGAGACAAAGAAATAGAAGCGCAAGTGCGACTACAGCTGCTTTGTAACCAACGGCTGGAGGAGGAAGAGCAGGAGCGGAGGCAAAGACAACGGAATGACGGACAGGTAATGGAACAGCTGCGGCAGCTGCAAGCCAAACACAGACCACAGTTGGTGGATCGGCCGCTTCAGGTGATAGTGCTAGGGGACGACCACAGACCACAGATGCCAGATAGACTGCATCAGCGGATATTGCAAGTGGACGATCACAGATCACCGTTGCCGGATCAGCTGCGTCAGCTGATAGCACTACAGGACGGCCGCAGGCCAAAGTCGCCGGATAGGTTGCGTCAGCTGATAGTGATAGAGGCCGACCGCAGACCACAGTCGCCGGATAGGTTGCTTCAGCTGATAGCGCTAGAGGATGGCCGCAGGCTTCAATCACCGGATAGGCTGCGTCAACTGATAGCGTTACAGGACAGCCGCAGACCACAGTCGCTGGATAGGCAGCTCCAGCTGATAGCGCCCGAGGCCGACCGCACATCCCAGTTGCCGGATCGGCTGATTCAGCGAATACCCCAAGAAGACGACCGCAGACCACTAATGTCTGATCGGCTGCGTCAGCTGTTAGCGCTACAGGGCGACCGCAACCCACAGTCGTCGGATCGGCTGCTTAATCGAATACTGCAAGAAGACGAAGACAGACCAGAGTCGCCGGATAGGATGCGTCAGCTGATAGCGCTAGAAGACGGCCGCAGACCAGAGTCGCCGGATAGGCCGCGTCAACTGATAGTGCCAGAGGTCGACCGCAGATCACAGTTGCCGGATCGGTTGCTTCAGCGAATACCCCAAGAAGACGACCGCAGACCTCTGATGTCTGATCGGCTGCGTCAGCTGTTAGCGCTACAGGGCGCCCGCAATCCACAGTCGGATCGGCTGCTTAAGCGAATACTGCAAGAAGACGAAGACACACCAGAGTCGCCGGATAGGCTGCGTCAGCGGATACTGCAATTAGGTATATGTAATATCTATCACTTATCAAGGAAGCTGGCGTCAATAGCTAAGTACTGATAAACGGTGCGTTTGCATAGCGGAGGACCGCTGGCCGATGCTCCTGGGGCAAACACCATCCGAGCAACAGGAGCGTGTAGTGTTCACGGTTCGATGCACGAATAGGTTGTCTCGATTGCACTACAGCTGATTACTGCTGTGACGAATTTGTCATTTTTCTAACATTGGTAGGGGTATAGTTGTTGAAAATCGGACCGGTTAGTTGTTGCGTCCGCGTTGAAACTTTTGCTAGCGAGGTAGGAGAGCTACTTATCACACTTTTTGTATCCTTAACGTGGTACATTGTAGGGCTACATCGTAGCTTACCATCAGGTGAGATAGCCGTCAAACGTGATGTTAAACTGCCATAGGGGCCGTCCATTAATCACGTGATGTTTTTCAGCATTTTTAGCCTTTTTTTTTAATTTTTATTTTTTAGCCTCACCCTCCCCCTTGGTGATACGTAGTGATGTTCAAGACTAACCCCCTCTCCCCCCCCCCCCCCCCACACACACACACAATCACGTGTATTTTTAGTACCTACAAAGAATCTTAAAATGTTTAGAATATTATCTTTACATACAGGTATAAAATATTTTAATATTATTCTGAAATTAAGAACCATGACCAAAATGTCTAGACAGAAAGGTTGCAGGTTGTTTTCGACTGGCAAAATAAGTACCTGTGATAATTTACTACCCCTCCCCCCTTGTGATATTTCGTGATTTTTGCTTAAACCCCTCCCCCATCTTTTAAACCTCACGTGATTAGTGGATGGCCCCATAGGAAATTGTAAACGTGGAGCCTTAATTTAAAACGCTTACGGGAAAGTTACAATGCAAGCTACACATGTAAAGAGAGCTAAAAGCCAGCCCTGTCTGGAACGTCATGGATTTTTAATAACAGAATATCAAATTTTTATGTAGAGTCGAGAAGTTTTTATTCGGAAGCGGGACATTAACAATAGTTGGTGACTGAATACATTACTCTAGCGATATTATGTGTGTGGTCTTTGAAATAATTAATTTGGAAAGTTGAGTTGTTACAGGTTTAAGATCCGTTGATTACTACGTCAAACAGGATTCATTTTGGACAACACTGGCGAAATATGAAGCGAAATTAAAATACCATGCGATGCAGTGGGTCTGATGTGGGAAGATGCTGCTTGTGTCGCGTGCGGGACTATCTCTAGTCTGCATTCACCTTTATTCATCGCCTTCTGAAAAGGAGTAGTTGTTATTTGTGTTTTAAATGTACTTTCTACATTAGCATCGATAATGGTAACATTTGGTTATCGTATACAACGTAGACTGTGTTCTTCAAACGTGTGTTATAGGTTCTGTTGGTGATAGAATTGATAAAACCAATGTGTTTTCATTAACAATATATCTATGGTAAATGTTTTTATTCGTTAATTCGTTGTATTATCAGCTTATCATTTTTATTTTCAGGCTTTTTATGTGGTTAAATGATATAAATTTCGACTGTTCACGTGTATATTTATTTCGCCCATCCCTATCCTCTCTCACGTGATCTCATCGCGCTTTAGAAACCCATACAAAGTCGTGCATTAGTCTAGGATAAACATTCAAATGTCCAACATCATAATTATGATAAGCGCTGGCGTTAGAAACCTTTGTCATTGCCAAATATTGATGGTGTCTTTACGTTGTATAGATTCGTTCGATGCCGGTGGTCCTTCGCCGGGGCAGGGCGGAGCGCCCGGAGGCCCGTCAGGGGGCGGAGGCCCCTCGGGCGGCGGCGGCGGACCCGACTACAGCGCGCAGTGGGCCGAGTACTACCGCTCGCTCGGCAAGATGAAGGAGGCGGAATCGATCGAGGCACAAATGAAGATGAAGGTACACTATCTTACGAGGGGAGGTCAAAAAGTCCGCGGAATGGCAGGGAAGAGAAGCTAAATTAAATGATTTTTTATTTTTCCTTTTCAATATATTCTCCCTTAAGCCTAATACATTTTTCAGATCTGTCAAAAAGTTTGCTTATCCCTTCGAAAAAAAAAGCTGAAATTGTCGACTTAACTTCTTCATCGTCAGTAAACTTTTTTCCACGAAGTTCTTTTTTCAATTTTGGAAACAAATAATAATCAGAAGGAGCTAGATCTGGACTATAGGGAGGGTGGTTAATAGTTTCGTAGCCACATTTTGGCATGGCAGCCATCGCAACATGGCTCTTGTGAACGGGTGCGTTGTCGTGCAAAAGCAGCACGCCTCGAGTCCATTTTCCCCGTCGGTTTTCCTTGATGGCATCTTTTAATTTTTTCAGTAGAGTGGCATAGTATCCCCCTGTGATATTCAATCCTTTTTCTTTGTAGTCGATTAACAAAATCCCCTCTGAATCCCAAAAAACCGTTGCCATGATCTTTCCGGCCGATTGTGACACCTTGAATTTCTTAGGGGGTGCTGTGCCTTTTTTCTGCCACCGCATGGACTCCTGTTTTGATTCAGGCTCATAATGATGAACCCAAGTTTCATCTCCAGTAATAATCCGGTTCAAAATTTCGTCCTTGTTCTCACTACAGAGCTCCAAAAACTCGCGTGAACACTCGACACGCTGCTGTTTTTGAACCGCTGAGAGCATTTTCGGCACCCATCTTGCACTGACCTTAGACATGCCAAGATGGTCATGGAGGATATTCAAAATAGTTGTAGACGATACTCCAACCATTTCTGCAAGTTGTTTCTTCTTTAGTCGGGCATCTTCAAGTACAAGTTTTTCGACTTTTTCGATAATATCTGAGGAGGTGGCCTCGATTGGCCGGCCCGGGCGATGGTCTTCTTCAATTGACTCCCTGCCTTGCTTGAATAAACCATGCCACTTATAAATCATTGTTTTTCCAGGGCAAGAGTCCCCGTAAACAGATGACATTTCTTCCAAAATGATCTGAGGTGTCTTTCCTTGCTTAGTAAGGAACTTTATAACAGCACGAAACTCAATGTTGTCCATGTTTAACGATTTTAACCCGATTGAACTGCTAATGTTGTGATAACTAATTTGTTAATGACCCTATTTTTCTAAAATTCTAAAATCTAATTGGCATCGACTTTCACAACATCACATACGTTTATTGCATCGGTTGGCATCAAAACATCTTGATACTTCGCAGCAGCCACAGCCGCCGCAGCCGCCGCAGCAGGGGACGCCGGGGCCGAACCCCACGCCCCCCTCGTCCACCCCCGGCATGGGCTCGCAGTACCCCCCGCAGTACCCCGTGTACGGCGGCAACATGTACCCCGGGTACGCGCCCTACCCCTACCAGGGGGGACAGGCGCCGCAGCCCGATCAACACCAACAGTGGTGAGTTTCATGGCTGTTTATTTCTGTGAGAGAGAGTGAGAGAGAGAGAGTTTAATTCTGGACAAGCGTGCTGGATTATAATCCTTACGATCTATGGATATCTTTTAGATCTCTAGAAGTTTAGTGTGTGTCTAGGGAGGAAGTAAATAGCTAAGGCTAATTGAGTTGATTCGGGATTCACTACAGTTGTACCTCGAAATAAATCATGGAAATTTAGACTTTATATCTTAGGTTATTTGGTACATTTTGGTATGTAGGATGGGCATAGCTCGTAGAATAGTGTATTAGTAAGAACACGGGAATTAAAAAAAATATTTATATGTAGATGATTTGTTGCCAAGACCGATTCGCAAGTTAGATAGAATAGAAAACTGCAGTAGCAATGCATGAATCAATTATACACAGTAATCGGTAACATCAATGCAAAAGTAAAATAGTATGAGACAAAGATGATTAGAAGAAGAATCGAAAAAGGTCACGAAAAGAATGATGAATGGATGTATAAATTCATATATATAAGTATATAACGACCTAGCTATGTAGGGTGTAAGCTTGTATCAATTAGTTAGATGCTTTATAAACTTAGAGCTAATAGCATTCAGAGTAAACTTATTTGTACAATATTTTATGAATTATGTAATTGTGTTTTTGGTTGTTTAAATGTTAAAATTATTAGTTTATTCATGTATATGTAATTTATATGTACTTAGATGTGGTGTGCTATATAAAACTGATATAGGTACTATGTTACTGAAAGTATAACAATAAATAAAACTTTATTTAAAACATGGTCTAACCAAAATATATTACAATAACATAACTATTAAATTACTTAAAATTACAATAATATGAAAATGGTTCTGATTAGTTCAGATTATAGCATCGTGATTAGACTATATTGTAGGAATGTTGCCATCCCAAACCAAATATTATTATTATATCTAAACTGATAATTTGCTCATCATATCTTATTTACAATTGACGTACTTGCTTATGTTTCCTTTTCCAGCATGTAGAAAAAGCCCAATCACACAGATTTAGAGAAAAGCTGATCCTTCATTTACTCCCAGTTGTTAAAACAAACTTTCTAATACCTACAATGCACAAATACATAAAATGCTAAGTTGCTGCGCAAAATATTAAATGAAAGTTTTGATATGCTTGCCAACTTTTTTCACTGACTGTACCTTATATATACCTCTTTGCAGAAGTATGCTCCTTTGCTGCTCAGTCATTTTATGTGAAATCAACACTAATTTAATTTTGCATTTTAATGTGTATCACATACATTGCCAGAATCTATTTAAAACTACCTATCTTGACAGACGTTTTACTGTCAGGAATGTATGAAGAAATGAATTATTCTTTTTCTCACTTTATTGTGTTTTTTCCAATGTGTATTCTGCTATTCGGAGCGGAGACAAGTCCAACAAAGCAAGGTTCATAAAAGTCGGTCCAGTCAGACGTTTTTGGGTTATAAATAGTGTAACAGGACTTTTTTTTTATGTATAATAGAATATTATAGTCAGTGTGATTGGGTCATAATCTCAGTTGGTGATGGTTCCTCCGATTAATTCAATCAATGCAATTTAATGACCCTTTATTTTACAGGTAGTTCTTATACATTGCGCTATAAAAATATATGCATGCACGTCTTAATTTTGATGTTTCTTTCAGTTGTATTGCATGGTTTATATTATTATTTTTTTAAAAGAAAATATAATGTTTATGTAGTACATGTTATTGGTATGTAGTTATAATCTATGGCTCACGTGTTTTGTTCAGTGTGTAGTGTTGCAGATGTTGGTACGCCAGTGCCGGGGCTGCCAGCTCACGAGAAAATAACTACCGATTTGTTTCGTACCATTGTTGCCATGCCCGTTTGTTTGTCTGCTTGCAGAGTGCCGAGACGGGTCGATGACCAGCGCAGCGCCACTCCTACATTGTAGATTATAATTTGTACGGATAAGCTAACTCGTTTCGTCGTAACCACAGAGAACAACGCCACGTGTTCTCCCGCCCGCGATGAATAAAACGACGCGCAGTGGGATTAGTAAAGAATGTTGCCAGTAATTAGAAAAACTACTATTTTGGTAGATTTTCACAAACAGTTGTATCGAAGTCTCCAAATCTAAAAATGTGATTTAATCGGCTTGTAAACGTGTATTTTTTACATATCAGGATGTCGATTTATTCATTGCGGGCCACAGCACTTAAATTGTATGTTGTAATTTTATGAGATTAATTTTTAATTCGACCGGTACCAAATAATATATATTTTTTTATGAAACACATGTGTGAACATATTACGGAAGTGTGGTCTTTCTCGTTTCTTACTGTGCAATTATGTGTGTAGATATATATATTGATGTATCTTTTGAATCTTGATTGTTTTGTGCCCATGTTTTATAATTGACATGCGTATCTGTCCAGGTTTAAATTATAGAATGCCACACTGCCCTTTACCGTTACAAACGAGAGCCGCGGAGCTATATAAGAGACAAGCGCACGATAACGAAATGTGAGCGAGTACCATCGCCGCACCCGAGGAATCGAGGTAAATGCACTGTATTGAGTGATTAGAACACTTTATTTGTCGTATACTTATAAACGTGTATTTTCTGTGTAATATCTACGTAATATGTCTCACAAGTTAGCCGCTACCGGGCAACCTTAGCGGGGAACTTTCTAGAAAACATCATAGATTATTAAGTTAGATAATACGAAAAGTCGCGCCTCATCTCTCGCAAGCTCACCAGGTTGTAACTCACCGGTATATAGATATATGTATTAATTAAAACTATATTTACAATATAAATTAGGTGTTAGTGTATATGAGTAAAATCAAAAGGTAATGTATATGAGTACATTCCTTAAAAAATTGTTCAATTATGATTAACGCGAGTTGAGCGCTTCAGGCCACGCGCCGTCTTGTATTTACATTTAAGATATAAAGTGTATGTTGATTGATTTCTGTGTGTTCATTTTATTTATAATCAATGTTTCTCTCCACAGACCTTTGAGGTAAGTCTATCCTTGATAATATTGGCTCTATTTCACATGTCACTGTGTCTACATTTCTATATGATTTTCTTTATTTGTGTCTATATCATGGTTATGTTGATTTTTGTCTATATACAATTTGGAGATTGCCGTTAGGATGATTGTTCGTACTGTGAGTGTCTTATGTTATATCATATGATTATAGCATTGAAAAAGTGCGTGTCAGAGCGCTCATTGTGAGGCAATGGCGCTATCTGCGTGACGAATGATTCCATGATTTAATTAGGCTATATTATTATGTTTAATTGGCATAGAGAAAATTCAATCAACACACAAACAATAGTTGTAATAGCCAACGAAAGGTTTTGGTAACAGTGATTGTTTTCTAAACTAAGGTCCTACTATTTATTTATAGAATCCTTACTACTTGCAATTCAAATTGTATGGGTATGGTGGATTTTTCGGTAATTCGCTCGACTGTACCGAATTGCCGAATAATCAGAAACAATTTTGGCAAAAAATCCTATGAATGTTTCTTATAATGCTTATTGAGATCCACTGAGGCAATACTGTCTGAATAAGTGTTCAGAATAATTATAACTTAAATAATATTCATTTCTAAATAACATTAATATGCGAATATGTTGCAACACTATTCCAGTTGTAATAGAAATTTAGTTTTGTGTTATGTCGATTAAAAATTAAATTGAAAGTTAAATTTGATATCTCTTGGAATGGTTCAATGAAATTCAGTAATTGACCGGTTACTTCGGGCCGATTGAATCTTCTCGTTGCCAAATGTGTAACAAAATTACTTGACATCCTTCTCGTTGGCTTTTAGAATCTTTGATAGAACAGAATTCCCCGCCTTTCTCTATCCCTCTTCAAAATTCTACAATGGACATTGGACATGCTACATTGGCTATTTCGTGTAAACACATTTTGGAATTCACATTTGTCTGTTATCGATTCCTAACCGCCACCCTTTACAGGTTGTTAAATAATTTTGTCACTTGTATTTCTGGTGACTATTGACTTTGCAAATTATCTTCTGTGTCTATATAAGATTTCTCTGATTTTATATGAACTTTTACTGATATGTACAATTTTGATGTGATTTATTTGCATTGCTCGTATTTTTCTGATTTTCATCATGTGATTATGTCACTGTCCCCTGTATTGTCGATCTGTTGAAGGTGGAAGAAGCCCATTCCATAATACAGACCAAATTGCAAAACTTTAAATACCCCACTCGGATCTCTGGGATGAGACGTTGCTGATGAAATGGCGGAATGAAAAGGTGGTATTGGATTAAAGGGTAAGTTGTAATAGAAAGTATGGCGACTTGATTCTCATATTTAATCATTTAATCAGTGACATGAATGGAATAGATACATATTTTAATCTTGAATTGTACAAAGTAATTAGCTTAATTCTAGAGGTTTATTATCTTCGTTTCTGAGTCCTGGCCAGTCTAGGAACTCTGAGATATCGACAAGTTATCATATGGATTGGATTAAGTTTCTTACTTTGTTTTGTCGATGCATCGGGTATAACTACAATTTTATAGAGTTAGGGTGACGAGCGCATTGTAGTGTCTTATAATCATGCAATACAAAGCTTGTGGGTGGCACTGCTCAGGTAATGACCTCGTCACTTAGTTGAATGAATAAATCTTATCCGTGGGATCATGTAATTCAGTATTTCATGGGAAGTTTCATATCTTGGGAGATCGAATAATTATTTGAAAATTATATCATTATTCACTATGTATTTAGGTTAGGTACCTACTGCCAATCAAAAATATTATTACTTTTATTAGTGACTTACCGGAAAAAAATGCGTTAGGTAGTATATATTTGATAATTATGTATAGGTGTAGAAGTTAAACATTGTTTTATGAATTCGACAAAAGGTGTTACGTAATCCCACGGTTGACATGTACCTACTTATTTTGTCTAGGAGTTTCTCCACTAAAACCAAGAAAAGGAAAAGACTAAATTCAAGTCACAACTGGGTTCGAGTCCCGTTGAAATTAATTGACTACATCTGTGTCTCTAAAATATATACCTACTTACTTGATCTGCGTAAATTAATCGTTCAAATTAGTTGAGATGAATTCTGGAATTTTCTCACGGTTTCGGTTTGAAATTGGGCCAACAACTTAATAAACAGTTTGAACGGATATCTTTGTTTCATTTTCTAAACTAACGGACTAACTTTTGTTTTGTATTTATATAAACTTTAATATTTACTTATTTTATATTAAGGCCATCTATCGTAAATTGTAACAGACCTCTACCATACTGATCTGATCACACCAATAAGAATTATTTTTAATTACATAACAATTGGTTAGGGATTAAAAATGCATAGATGTAGATACATAGGTATGGTAGGTAGATACCTTTACATATAATTTATGGACCTAATTATTATCTAAAGGTTGTCATAACGACAAAAACATTTTACCTTTCTTTATTGTTTTCAAAGTCAAGAGACGATGAGAAGGGTATTACAAGATTCAAGATAAGTGTAAATAAGTAAGTAATATAATGTATAAGAAGCGGTAGGAGTTTATTAAAATTTAGGCTCGCTGGCAGTGTCGCAAGTGTTTTATCAACTTTTAGGGCGGCGAGGAGGCATCAAACCCTTTGTGATATCCCAACATGGCAGACTAGATCGGATTCCATCAGGTACCCTAGTAGTTGTACAATTACCTACCTGAATATTCTATTAGAGGTTTCGCCGTTAGTTCAGATTCACGGTTAGGCGGAAGTGTCTCTGCAATCTGCATAATATACCACCCTTTTCATAACTTCTAGGTACTTAAACTTTCGCGAACTGAATACATGTTAATTAGTATTTAAACGGGTCTAATTCGGCGCGTATTAGACCCGTTTAAATACTAATTAACTTCTAGGTAGATACGCATACTATACTGAAGCTAAAAAAAGACCAGATTGTCATCCATCACATTGTGGAGCCTAGAGAATTTAGAGCCTTTACCCTACACACGCAACGACTTGTTCATCTTCGGAACCAGACTACTGTTTTCTGAAATTCATCTTGAAATGTCTTCGTCAAGCTTCATAGAATGAATCATCAATATTTTTCCGGGGACTCTACCGAAGTCTGTGACGTCAAGGAGGCAGTAGAACCGCTCGAGGATCGAATGAGGCGCGACAGTCTCGATAGAGGCGCAGTCGCCCAATGTTCCAGTGGACTGCCGGTCTCGGGCACTGGCGACGGTGATATCCTGAAAGAAAAGGTGAAAGTAGTGGGTAAAAAAACTCCTAACGGGTCGCACTGTGACTGGGTCTCGTTGGGAGTGTATGTGTGACTCGTTGGGAGTTTTTTCCCATCGAGTTACACTGTAACAAGTATAACACGTTGGAAACTCTTCTATAAACAAAAGTTGCAACGAGTAACAGTGTGACTCGATAGGAGAAAAACTGCCAACGAGTCATACCAAATTATTTTCACAATTTGATAACACCTAGGTATTTACATAATAAGGTTTACTTTCAATTCGTTAAAAGTCTGCATCATTACTCTCAGGTATAGGTAGGTATACCTACTTAAAATGGAAATAAGATGGCTTTAGAGATATCTTGGATTAGTTAAAGGTCAGACCGCTCAAACCCATTGTTATAAGATCTAGTTACCTGTTCCGTCGACATCGTGCCGTTTTGGGACGGACCCTTCTTTTTTCTGCCTTCGAAGGAGCAGGCGCCGCGCTTTCCACTTCAGTGCCATCTCCAGTCCCTAAAACAAAAACAAAACTCATACACATTGGGCAGAGTCCGGCAGCCTTATTGTCTAAGTGAACTGGTAATCGTAATCGACTTCATTTTTGACATTTGAAACCTAGCTTGGACTTCGACTTTTGTGACACTTGATAACTTTTGTAACGCATAAAATCGGTAGTAACTTGTTAAATGTTCTTACTTGGCACAATATTTTCAAGTTTCCAAGAAAAACAATCGTATTATTTGTTCAAACCAACCACCAAACTTCAAAATAAACCGCGAATGAAGTTTTGACAACTCCGACATAAGTGAGTTTAAAAAAAAACGTTGCGTTTCTTTACTACTTTTGTGTTAAACTTTTTTTATTTACCTCCACCCAACAAACTAACAAAATACGTGATTAAATTGCAAATAATGACAAAAATAGTGCACAAGTGTTTTTACAGCAAAATAAATATAATTACCCACTTTGCAACTAGTAAAACAACTAAATTGCAAATAGTACCAGTGGAACTAGTAGTAGTTCAACTTGCATTAACGGAACGTATGAAAGATCGAAAGCTAGAGAAATTGGATTCACATGAATCATTCATTCCGAAACCGAAGGCCAGTTGAATACCTTAGATTAGACAATACCAAAAACATTCTGACTGGGATGACAACTGGTGATCGACTTGAAGTTCACTGGTAATGGATTTCAAGTTAGACAATAGGGCTGCGGGACACGAATATGAATTTGTGTGGCGAAAAGAGGAACTACATTCAAACTGCAAGGAAATCTGTCTCGGCTATCGTCACGACCTCTTTATGCCGCGTCTGCGTAACTTTCGTAACACGGACTCTGTCAGTGCCTGCCTTATATGAAAAGTTCTAACTAACATAGTTACGAATACAATCATCATCAACCTCTAAGCACGGGCCGCCTTCACTTTCGTGAGGAGAATTAGGCCATAAACCACCACAAGGAACCCGGTTCGGATTGGTGGATAATTCTCGGGCATGCTCGTTTTCTTCATCGAAAAGCGAGTGATAAATTAATAATATTTATCTATGAATACAATACCGGCCACGTATAATGAATGCTCCACTTGTGGTTGCGCTGTGCCGGTAGCGTAGTCGACACAAAGCGGTCGAGCTGCCCTGATTCGGGCCACGTTTTCTCTTCTGCCACCGATTGCCCTGAGGAAGAAGTTATAGGTGTATTCCTTGGTAGGCCATGATCACAGGCCTACCTCTTTATATATAAATACACATAATTTTTCAGCCCCAACAGTAGGTAGGTACCTACCGAATAGTACCTAAGCTTCGTAAATTGTTCAACAAGCTAAAACGAGACCGCAACACTGCGAGTAGGTAGGTACCTATAAATAATTTGGCTGCCTACTAGGGGTACCTTTATCCCACGGAATATAGGGGTAGGTACCTTGTCTCTCTTCGTGCTTTATCCCCCCTGCAAAGTACCTATAAATAATTTGGCTGCCTACTAGGGGTGGGTACCTTTATCCCACGGAATATAGGGCTAGGTAGCTTGTCTCTCTTCGTGCTTTATCCCCCCTGCAAAGTAGGTAGGTACCTACCTATATATCGAGGATTGGGGAGATAGTAAGCCAATATAGGGCTAATTCCAGAAATGAAAATCCTCTATTAAAAATATAAAATACCAGCTGATACCCGCAACTTCGTCCGCATTTTAAGTACCTACCTATATAAAATGTCAACTGTTTAGTAAATCAATTGATGTCGCGGGTAACATATAGGCAATAATATCTCTCTCTGTCACTCTCGCTCTTTCTATAATATCTATCTCCCTCTTCCTCTATCTTTCTCCCTCTACCGCTGTACCTTTCCCTCTCCGTCTATTTCTATTTCTATACTCTCTCACAAAGGTTGGTAGAGATCGCTTTAAGTGATAAGACCGCCCATTTTACCTATTTTAAGTGTTTCCTCTGCACTCTCAATCTCTCGCTATCTTTCTCCCTCTCCCTCTTTCAATCTCTCTTCCTCTATTTCTATGAATTTCCCTCTCAATCTATACCTATAATATCTCTTTCTTTATCTTGTATATACATTATTATCTATCCCCTTGCGAAATTGCATTACGATCCGTTCAGCCGTTTATTGTGGTCCGTAAGGGGTGCATCTGAAGAATACCTCATAATTTCAACCCCGTGTTTTGCCCCCTTTAGGGAAAATTTTGCAAAAAAGCTGAAGCCCGTATTTTTTTATTTCTTACCAAAAGCCAAAAATATACATTTTCAGATTCCTAACTTGAAGAATTATTACCGATACAAACTTTCAACCCCTATTTCATCCCCTTATAGATTATTTTTTGAGACAACAGATAGCCTATGTCCGTCTCATAGGTCCAATCTATCCCTATACTAATTTTCATCTAAATGTGTTCAGCCGTTTAGCCGTGAAAAGGTAACAAACAAACAAACAGTTACATTCACAATAATAATATTAGTATGGATTATAATTAAACCATAGTGGGAAAAAGGCCATAAGTAATATCGGTATTTTATACCAATAAAATATCTGTATATTTAGCTAAGCAGCGATAGCATTTATTTATCTATATTTCATAAGCAAATAGGTACCGGTATATTATGTAAAATATCAATTTCTGTCCCTGATACGAACACAGGCGGGAATCTGACAGTGAGACGTTGGTTTTGTATATTTTCTCAAACTTGTGTTTCTTTGAGCGTTATGTAATATTGGTAGAATCTTTCATTGAGTGTTCGGTAATGTGCACGAGGGTGGACAAAATATATAAACCGAAAAAGCGTGTCACTTCGCGTTTTTTTCACCACTACTGAATCGTGACTTGGACTATGTAAATAATCGACTTGACCACGAGGATTGCTTTAATGCTATGACTTTTCTAGTGTGAAAATAGGAAATAAACAGGTTGTGTGATAATAATACAATAAAATTACTTGACACTGGCTAAATGCACAAACCGTGCGAAGCCATAACTTGAGCCATGCCACAAAAAACTTCCTGTCATAAAAAGTCAAAGTCATCATCAAATCAAGTGAATCAATCAAGATGAGAAAATGGTTTTTTTGGCGGGAATCCGATAGTGAGACGTTGTTGGTTTTGTATTATTAGCTCAAACTTGTGTTTCTTCGAGTGTTAATGTGTAATATTGGTGGAATATTAACCATTAAGTGTTCGTTAACGTGCACGAGTGTAAGCGAATGATATAAACTCAAAAAACGTGTCATTTCGCATTTTTTCCAAAACTCCCAAGAAGTTTCAGTAAAGCATCCACTACTTTACTGAATCATGACTGACGATGTAAATAATTGACTTGACTACTTGACCACGATTGCTATAACATTGCTGTGACTTTCTTAATGTGAAATTAAGAAATACTTAAAATAAAATACTTGACACTGGCTATATGCACAAACCGTGCGAAGCCATAACTAAAACAAAAAAAAAAAAAAAAGATGAGAAAATAGAAATGTACAGTCACAGCACAGATTTCTCAGAAATGTCGACTCGACGACGCGATCGACGAACTAAACCCAGTAGGTTACCTAGGGGGATAAAAAGTTACACTAGTAGGACTAGTAGGTACTAGGTAGCGTTTGTATTCTCTTTGGGTACTAGCTACTAGGTAGGTACAACTGCTGACTGAACACAAATCTTTGTTTATGTTGATCACTCATTTTATTATTCTCGTTGAATGAAGAATTCACGTTTGATGAAGACTTGCAATGGATACGAACGATGACGCCAACCAGAAAACCGCCGGCTTTTGTGATATGGCTCTAATGGAGAGGCGGTTTATAAGAGCTTACAAACAACACTCTCACCTTTGGAATCCAAGTCATCCTGACTACAACAACAGGTATAGAAGGAACGCGGCCTACGACGCCTTGTTGCCGATATTCAGGGCGTACATGCCTAAAGCGACGAGGTTCCATATCCGTCAAAAGATAAACATTCTGAGGTCCTGCTACAGGAAAGACCTCAAGCGGCATTTGGCTTCGAGAAACATCGATGAAGATGGGAAGGTGGGCTACACGTACACCCCAACCTCTTGGAAGTTCCGCGCGTTGAGGTTTCTAGACTGTGACGAGGGTGATAACAATGATATGGATACCAGTATTGAGCTTGACAATGAACCTGAGTATGAGGTAGGTGCAAACTGCAATGTATACATACTACACAATATCATTTAAAGTGATAGGTACCAACCTTCTGAAAGCTAATAGAAAAAATTTACTCACTGTTTTAACCCTATAATTTCAATTAAAATCCAGTGTGCCGTTTGAGAGCCAAATTTTCAGACAGATAAATATTCTAAAAACATTATGTAGCATATTGACAGAAAGCAATATCTTTTTAGGAAGAGACAGAACTTGAATTTGTGCATGACGGTGAGACGGAAAGTTGTACAGAGGAACCAGACACGTCAAAAATTCACGTATCACCTCTCTACGTCGAAGACTACCAACTGCAATCTAGAAAGAGAATGTGGAATTCAAATAACCACTCCAGCCAACACTCCAGCAGTGAAGAGGACATTTTAGAAAGAGAATTAAACGCTGTTGGTGCTAATGTAGCTTGTAAACTGCAACGTATGAATGTACAACAGCGATATCACGCCGAGCTACTGATTAATAAAGTGTTGATCAAAGGACTGAAGAAACACTTGACAGATGAAACTCAGTTAACTGATATGTGGAATGGTGAAGGTAATTAAGTTCTAATCTTTGATGTTACGTCACAGAATACCTGTATTAATACCCTAGAACAAGGATTCCCAAAGTGGTTGATATCGACCCCAAGGGTCGATATTGATTTCCTAGGGGTCTACATAAACGAAAACTGATTTTGGGCCTCGACGAGGTCTAAAAATCTACCCCTTTAGATTAACACAAGTTCTTATTTCAAACTTTCAAGATAGGTAGGTAGGTACTGTAATGTTTATGTTGTGTTTGCTTTATTTACTATATTATTTCCTTTATTATTTAAACATAATGATTATATTGTTAACTAGGTAGGTACCTACTTATTTTACCAACAATCAGCGGATTCCAGTATAATTAAAATAACACATTCAAAGCCACAATGGTTAAAACATTGCCATTATTCACTAAAATTTAGAAGAACTAAGTATGCACCTAATAAGTATTTAAATAAACTTTTGGTTTTTTATAATTTGTACAATAAGTCCACATGCTTAACAATGGTAACTTGAAGCATTGTGTACATAGTATGTACAGAAGTATTGTGTGTATGTTATATTTCTTTTTTTTTTGTTTCAGACACAAATAACTATAATATAAATAGAGGTGAAGTCAGAACGCGAGGAGTTGACCTGAAAAACGAAGCCATAGACAAGCAATCAGACAGGTGATCTGATAAGCCTTTGTTGAATAAAAAATTAAAGTGTAAATATCAGGCTTACATACCTTACTTGGTAAGTTATATATTATTTAATAACTTTAAGTTTATGTAATTATTAATAAGGTTGACTTGAAGCAAAATCAGTTTATATTAAACCAATGCATTTGGATTAAAGTTAATTTTAAAAGAAAAAACAATTGTTTAGTTTCTGTTTTGACTGAGGTAAAAAGATTGTCTTCGAAGATCTAATTCCATGTAAGATATTTCATAAAGAACTATTGGATGAAATTACAGTGCTACTTTTCCAACTGTAACAAGGAGAATAATTAAAAATTAGATAATACAACATGATCTGCAGCCATCCCCAGTTTATGCTGTTAGATAACTAAAATGCCTGGCTATTACGTATTACGAAATCATAATACCAGCCAGTAATGTCACATTGCAGCTAAACCTACTTCAAAGTAACATTGCCTAAATTATCCATGTCTAAAATTCTTGCTTGCCCGACCTAGACAAACCCAAATGGTTTACATAAAGTCAGTATTCTTCCGGGCTAAACATAGCCTTATGTCACTCGGAATCTGTCTTCAGATGTACTGTAGATTTAGTAGGTTTACTATCTACCTACTATATACTGTGTTATCTCTATTTTTATTATATAAAAATGAATCCCAATTTCCCTTGGTCACGGCATCACGCGTGAACCCCTGGACCAATTTAGCTAATTCTTTTTTTGTTGTTTGTTATTTACAGGAGAAGGTTCTTATGAAAGAAAAAAATTAAGAAAGTTTCACGGAATATGACAAAAATTTGAGAAAACTTACCCCCGGTTTCTAGAACGTTTGTTGGCGTTGACAGTAGATTAAAACTATCGTTGCCTCTATCTGACACTAAGCAAATGACAAGGATGGCAATAGAATTAATCTGTTGTCAACGCTGACTGACGTTTCAGAAACTGGGGGTTAGCGACTATGTTCACTTAGAGTAGGGAAAGAGATAGAGGGAGAGGGAGAAAGATAGAGGCAATGACAGTACGTCTGTCGGGTCAGCTAGTTGTATATAAAGTAATGTATGGAAACACTGGTTGGGATAGTGCCTTTTTCTATCAATATGAGAATTTTTAGAAACTGATCAGTAGTTTCATATACCTACTTATTAGCCGTAACAAGCAATCTTACAACAAACTTTACTTTGCTCAAACACCATAAAATCAACGGAAGTCTCAAATTACTTCCAGTTGATTGTTCAAGTGAAATCCATAGATACTTGATTATAATTATCTAAGATACATACGAGTTGTTGCCAGAGCTGGGTTGCTCGTCCCACGGAGCGTCGCTCTCCATGGCACTGCTCTCTGATGCCACCAAGTACATGGACCTAGTAAATGAACTTCATTGTATGATCTACCCACATAAAGTTACATATAAATCAGTTGGCAGCAAATAACAAAAATTTTTTAAAGAGAATTTAATTTCCTGTTCGCTACTTTTCGATTATGTCTACTGCGGGGCTCACACAATTTTGCCAGTGTAGAGGATAGAGTGGATGATACACAAATTGTAACATTAAAATGTGGCTAGGCTAGGTCATCTAACCATGTACAAAAGTACCCACGATACATTTTAGAGAACTATTATTATTGATGATGCGTAGTTACCTACTGCTTGCTTACCCGAATCATATTTCAATTATTCTGTCGCAAATGTCATGATGCTCTTTTTGGTGCAAACGTTTCGGTAACTTACCCAATTACCCACGTCACGGTAGAACTTATTCGCTGACGTGGCTTTGGGATAGCACAATCTAAACGAAACAACAATAACTTACCTCGCTGGTACGTAAAGGTGAGGCGGCGGAGGCGCGGCCTTCCTCGACGCCGACCGAGCTCGCCGCGCGCGCGATAGGCGGCCTAGCAGTACTGATTCTGGACACAAAGTACAATCATACAACAGTTTAGTATGACGGACACAGTTTGCAGGCAGTTCGGAGAATTAGACTTCTATAGTTCACATATTTTAAGTGGGTCTAATCTAGTTGAGGCATTCAAGGATTTGTAAGCTGAATATTTAGAACTGAATGAAATCAATGTCTACATTTCAGTACCTAGTGCTCGAAGGACCACAATGGTCCTTCGAGCTCAAATTATGTCCATTCGTTCATGATGTTTCAATTTATGTAGGGTAGATTTTGTAATGTTATTCATGACAAGTACTTACAACATGTGTCCTAATCAAACCTAGCCCTAATGCAATAGGAACAAATCTATTCGCAATGCACTGTTCAGTACAAAAATACCTGAAATAGGATCGCTGTCGCTATTATCCTGGCGGTCTCGTCGCCAGGAGTCAGGGGTGGGTGCGTTGGCTGCAACCCCAAACAGTCCGGACACTGCTCCCGCTACCACCTTGCGGGCTGATCTAGCTGCCGTCTGTTGGGGAGATTTAGGGGTATCAGTATAAGATTGTTTATAGAGGCAGTCTCCATGTCTCCATAGCCAGTGTCTTTTTTTTCTGTTATAATAACGCATCACGAACATAGATGTTAAGGTCTAAATAAAATTCCCCTGTCTAGGGAAGCAGGCTTATCGAAAAATAGCAACTTACGCTGACATTGATGTCTATTTCGGGAACGTTGATCAGATCAGCCGCTTTTTGTGCCAATTCCTTAACTTCTTGGATGCTTGGGTTAGGTTTTTCAGTAAGCAATATCAGCTCGTAGAGATAATCTTGAAACACCTGTTCTGGTGGCAGAGGCACTGTTGGGAGCAATGTCCAAACTTAAACCTCTAATGACAGCTATTAGGCATGTATTAACTTCATCAGAGGCGTTTCTATCGTATTCGAGACTAACTTATAGAGCGATATGAATAGCCATAATAAAAACGACTCCAAACTCAAAACTACGACGTGAATGCGTTGAAATGTGCCGGTACTCGTCATTTTCAACATCTTATATCTTGGTGACTTACCAAATGGTATTAGAACCGGAACTTCCTTCGAATTTGCGTCCATAATGATCAGTTCCATAGAGCTTTGCGCCCCCAGAGTGCCTCTGACGTTTGCTGTCATTCCTGGTGCCATTTGTACATTGTTGACCACGAGTCCAGTTCTAGCCATCGGAATAGTTGACCCGACGACTCCAGGCATCATTTGAACATTTCCTGCTATCATGCCTGGTGGAACTGCAGCACCCCTCATCCCTATACTAGTTTGTCCCATCATCTGACCAGCCCCCAAACTAATTTGTCCATACACTTGCCCTGCATTCAAACTAGTTTGCCCCAACGCTTGACCAGTACTCAAGCCAGTTTGTTGTCCTATTACTTGCCCTGCGCTCAAATTACTTTGGCCTAGTAGCTGTCCAGTTCCCAAAGTAGATGGACTCAAAATTTGACCGGTCCCTAAAACGCTTTGACCAAAGACTTGCCCGGTTCCTAAATTACTCTGTCCTAACATAGGCCCAGTACTCATATTAGTTTGACCCATGGCTTGTGTGAGCCCCATACCAGATTGTCCTATCTGTTGCCCGGTAGCCTGACCCAACACTTGTGCCGTTCCAATACCAGCCCGACCAAACACATTCCCACTCCCTACATTGGACTGGCCGAACATTTGTGCCATCCCTATACCAGACTGAGCTACTGGCGGTGTCCCCAAAACGGTCTGACCCAACGCTTGTCCCGCTCCCAAACTAGCCTGACCTAATGTATGTCCGACTCCCAAACTAGTCTGTCCCAATGTTTGTCCGGTCCCCAGATTAGTTTTACTCAAAGGAGTAAACGTAGGAGGAACTGTTAGTTGATTAGGGATCGGCGCTTGAGTGACTGGAAGAGGCCCAGATGGAGGGACCATCGGAGCATTTTTTCCATTGACTAGCAAGTCCGGAGTCTGAAGCTTGTGACTGTCATGAACTGTAAAGTCAAATAAGACGTTGTTTGTTACATAGTTGATAAATGTAGAGGTGGTATTTGAAAGCCCTATCTATGAAATATACCAGTGAGATCCATCTCCTGAGTAAACGCCATTACGTTCAAGGCTGAAGACAGCGCTGGTCCCACGCCGTTGCCCACCTCTCCTGTCAAGCCTACGTCTGTGGAAGCCACGCAATCCGGGGGCGGGGCGGCGGTTGCTGCGGCTCTTCGTCTGTATAGGAAGAACGTTACATAGGATTTTGGGAAAACAGAAAATTGTAGCCGCTCGTAGAATCCGCCGAACGTGCCGTGCGATTTTTCTTGTTAGGTTAAACAGTATACCTACCCATCATACAAAGGTATATTACAGTTAAGAAAATATAACCTAATTAGAATAGTAATTAACACCGTTCATAGATGATTCTAAGTAGGTACTACGCCTGCCAAGATTACTTTTATTATGGACTTAGGTTGGAACATAATATTTAGTTTTCGCTAGACTGAAACGTATAACTTATTGGCTCTACAGGTTTGTGGATTCAGACCACTTGTTGCCAGCCTTTTACAAATCCAGATCCTCTGGAACTATGCTAGCCTGGTACTTTAACCGGTCACAACTTGTTGATATAGCTTTTAATGCTCCCTGTAGTATTTATTGGCTGACCACGTCATGCTGGTTGTTTTTGCATCGAAACATCCACGTGGCAACTTGTTGGATTGTGTCTCCATCATTGGCTGATAATTATTTCACCTTGCTACAGAGTTATGCGATCCTGGTACTCTTGGATGCAAACCACCTGTCGTTGTCACGTTTCTGTCTCGTGATAGGAGCAACTTGTCGGAATGTGTTTCTATTGGCCCAATGTAGGAGTAACTGACTAGCTACTGCTATTGGATTATGAGACCCTGGTAGTTTTGAGAGAACAACCACCTGCCACTTTGTGCATTATTTACGCTACGACTACATATCGGATTGTGTTACATTATGAGCTTTAAAGTTAGCAGCATTTGGTCGTGTTTGTTTCATAACACAATCTTGAAGATAAAGTAAAACTGAGATAAAAAGAAGATAAAAGACACTTATGTCACCACTCACCATACCCCTTGTAGATTGAAAACGTTAGCTTATCAAGTTACTTACGCTAGAGGCCCTTTAGTAGGCGTAGATATCGAGACGCGACCCCACATCAACCGGCGTAACTCCTCGCCACTGATGCCCCTTCTCCTCAACTCTGCTATCGTTACTTTGCCTACTCGCTGCAAGAGACAAGTCAATAATTCAAGGGCAAAGTAGGGCGATGAAGCAATATTTAAATATCACAGCTTGTTTGTCGTCAAGTCGGTACCTTCCAGTTAGTCAAAGCTCCTTTCCTCTGCTTGGCTCTAGTCTTGGCCTTGCTCTTGATGACCATGACGGCTCGCTGCTCGTATCGAGGATCGTCCGAAGGGCCAAGGCCTATGGAGTACTCCTGGAGATACTTATGTGCATCTTCCTGGGCTACGGAGCGCTCGAGGGACACGACGATTTTGGCCCACTACAATAGATGGTAGTGTCATGTATATTATCAATCTAAGACAAGAAGACAAGGTTGTAGCGATAGACTAAAATAGTGTGTCATGTAGGTACATTATCATTCTAACTGACAGAGTTGTAGCGATAACAAAAACGTGTACCACAGTTACCTACTAAATGGCAAGACAAGTGGGTCATCATTAATTTGCAAGATTTGAACTAAACCACATACGAGCGACTTCGTGTTACAGGCGTAGTGCGTAACTGAGGAGATTCCTTTCCTTAGTTTAGCGCTACATCATGTGTCAACCCTCCTGCACTACTACTCGGAGGAAAAGCTTGTAAATCGTGTAATGACGTAAAAATTACATAAATAACTTACTTGCTTTACCCATTCCTTCTCCGACTGCTCAATAACGTGAGCATACGTGTTGCCCATCATTGCGATCAACATGTTGAGAAGAAGAATGGGTACAAATATCATGAACACTGTGAACACTGTCTTCGAGAGGTTCGGGTACGTTGTCATTCCGAGATCCGAGTACTGGAAGTAATATTGGGTAGCAAGTAGATGTATTTATTTTGCACGCAGGTACAACATTATCCTTAGTGGGTTTATGCAAAGTTGTGGAACTTGTGGGTATTATTTCGCGAATTGAAATCAAATTTTAGGTGTGTCGTGTAGGTTCTGTTGCGTGGTGTCGTATCTGTTGTGTGTGGTCGTATGTATCAGTGCAAACGGCAGACATAGTGTAGGATGCTGGCCGGCCAGGTAGAATTATGGATGACTTGTATTCCAGGATCTAGAAAGGTCTACTGTGTAGGTAATACCTTTGATTATACTTACACTGTAATCGCCAAGGGTTATCTGGAACAAAGCCATCCATGTGCTGGGGTAGCTTGAGAATAAAGTGGAAGATACATTTGGAAACCCTGAAACAAAAAGCTAGAGTCAAAATACGGTCACCATGTAGACATGCCTACTATTGGTAATCTTGTGGAAGAGTTCTACCGTTTTTCGGCTTATTTTTCTTTAGAAAACTTGCAGTACCTAATTATAACGTTTTGTATTATTATTCCCCAAACTTGTGTAGGGGAAAAAGCAGTATCCATGATCCACCGGTAGAATTAAGTAGAGACAAAGGTGTCCGCGGATCCACTTGTAGCACACAGACCACATGTGAATCCAAGTGGAAGGACTTGTTATTATATTTTAATACCTACTTGACACTGGTCAAATACACAAAACCGTGAAAAGACAAAAGTAAAATAATAAAATGTGCGAGTCTGTTGAGTCGAGTTTGTTGTATGGGAGCCTCTTTAAATATTTACTTTATTGTAATTCTTAGTATAATAATATTTGTTCTTATAGCGGCAACAGATATATATCTGTGAAAATGTCAACTGTCTAACTATCACAGTTCATGAAATACAGCTTGGTGACAGACGGACAGGCGGATGGACAGCGGAGTCTTTGTAATAGGGTCCCGGTCCCCTTTGGGTACGCAACCCTAAAAAAGAAGAAAAAGGTAATTCTATGACTGCCAGAGTGCCAGTGCCAGCAAACCTTTGTAGAGGAAGTAGAAGGACTGCGAGAAGCCGAACAGCACGATGCAGTAGATGATGCCGAAGGTGAACATGTCTCCCGTGATCATGCTGTAGATCATCGTCACGAAGGGCCCGGTCAGCTTCACCGCCCTGTTGATAAGCCTTTTCATCTAAGTATTTCATTACCAAAAATGAAATATAATTTTATAACACGCAAGTTCACGCGAGAGCATATTTCACTTCCATAATACTACATTCACCAAAAAATAGGGACAAAAACTGAAACCCGTCTACTTACTGATATGATGAATACACTCGCTAAAAAGTATTAAACTAGACAACAGATTCGTAGTGATGTTCTGAGGATAGCTGTGGTCGTATGCCGCCTACCCTAAATGGTGTTTAAAATGGAAGGTTAGTCCATAAGAAGAATGTTACCCAGCAAAGAACATGAGCAGGAACCAAGAGCCGGGCAGCAGGAAGATCAACATGGCCTCCTCGACCAGGGTCTGCCGCATCAGCCGCGCCGGGATGCAGGCGAGGAGAAGGAAGTTGGACGCCAGGAAGATGAACTTAGCTGGCTCGTGGATCTGGAACAATAGGATACAATGGAAAGAAGACGAAGAAATAAGTGGCAAGAAGAAAGTGAATAGTGGTTGGTAAGTGTGAAGATAAGTAACATTATAACTTTAAAATTCTTTTTCTTCGTCTTTGAGCATGTCAATGTTCACTAAATCAAAGACTATTGTCGTTATCGGTTTTAGCCCTTTCAGCCCAAATCACTAAAAAAGGGTCACACCAACCGGTTACACTTAAATCGGTCTCACAAAGTCTATCTATACCTTTATCTGTTTTGTATTTTACGTATACCTACGTCTGAATTTCAGACGTACCTACTCTGAATATAATAAAGAGTTTTTATCTTAGTCTTCCTAGCCATTGGAAACAGTAGGTATCTAAGAAGGAACTACAAACTTAAACGACTTACAAGCTGCTTAAAATACGCCACCAGCCCTTGGTTCTTCAGCTCATCTCCTTGCTGCAGTATAATATAGCACAGCGTGCTCAATATAGTCCCCAGTTCGCTTGCCAGCCTGAGCCCAGTCTTGGCGTCGGTGACCCGCAGGCTCCAGTCGGGATCGGCGTCCGCTTCCGCACTGCTGTGGCGAAGGTACACGGAGACGGAGAGGAGGAGCAAGTGCAAGAACAGGATTAGCAGCCGCTTGAGGAATTTCGTCTGGAAAATGAAGATCTGGTTTATGTTGACTCAATAATACTTTTGATACATCCTTTTTGTTTTTATTTTAGGGCACAGAGCGAAGAAGTTTACGGCCCGTCTGGTGGTAAACTGTTACCACGTATGAAAATCTTCAAGTCTGCAACACTCTGGGCGTTGTCGTCACTTCATAGGAACTGTTTTTGTATTGGTTTTTGCTAAAAGAACACTAGGTAGGTATAGTTTTATGGTTACTTCTCATTAAAGATACCGAGGGGGCTTTAAATACGCTGAAATACGAGTAAAAGGGTGTGCGTGGTAGGTAAGCCAAATTGATAATGGAGCAATTCTTGCTTATTTATTTCCTTGTGAATACGAACCCTAGCAAACGTCTTCCACTTCTCTTCAAGCAACCTCTGAATTATGCCACCGTCTAACATGTTCAAGTGCTCTTGTTTCGTGCCGTTCAGGATGATAAATAAGGCTGAATTCCAATCTGCAATAGAAAGATAGATACGTCTTTAAATGACACCAAAATGAATAGAACACAGAAAGTATAAACTTTATCTTGAGGACAGTGGGCGACAGTTAAATTGGTAGGATACATACAGTTTTTAATTTTCTCTAATGTGAATGTGCCGGTCCGGTGTCACAGCTTGTCAGGCTGCTCAAGAGACCTGACATGGTTTAGCAACTGCTATCAATAAATTAAGATCAGATACCTAGGTAGTTTCGAGACGTCATCGCCATCCCAGGATCGACCCCGTTGTTATTAGGTTTCAAAGCTATGATACAAGATAGAGAATGGTGATCTGTATGGAGAAACCTTACTAACCAATACTCGGAAAACACCTTTAAAGTAGGCACGAGAACCATTAGCACTTTTACTCTTAGGTGTTTTTGACTAGAATTATTAACGATTTACTGGGCAAATAAAACAAAACGTAATTATTTCTCACTAGTCTCCCACCTTATTTTGGGCAGTTCCTACACTCTTACTTGTTTTGAAGATTATCCACCTACAGAAGTAAAGACAGTTGGTCGTCGCTATGGTAAGACTGACGACAGCTCTAAATTAGGCAATAGATCTATAATATCTCACTGGTCCTGCCATCAGGCAGTAGTGTGTCCAAGGCGTTGAGAGGGTACGCCGAGCACGTGATGTTGGAGTACCGCCAGAACTCCCTGGCTGAGAGTTCCAGCATCTCCCTGAAGACGGACGCTCGGCCCAGCTGGCATGCCAGGGTGAGCGGCGTGAAGCCCGCGCGGTTCATGCGTCCGTTACTAGCTGGGACCTTCGGGTGACGGAGCGCGTAACCGAACATGTCCTGGAAAAGTCATCATCATCATCATCCAGCTGAAAAAATGCCTTCCTTTTAGAATGACACAAAGAGCAGTCGTTAGCCGTTAATCCACTGAAATGGTCCTTCGGTCATCGTTAATAAGTGTAAATTCTAAATTAAGAAATCGTAGTGTACCATGTCTTTAGTACGCAAGTACAATGTTGGTTCGTTGTGTGGTGTAGTCGATGTACTTACATTAATTATTGTAATATCAACTATCGAGCCAATTTCGCAGGGAGCAAGGTAGAGCAGGAGCATTTGTGTAAACTTACTTTCCTAGCACTCCTTTGAAAGTCTTCCGTGGACCGTGATAGAAGCGCACAATATATTACCAGATAGAGGACTATGACTTACCAGTTTATCACAAACCACAACCATGTGCAAAATCATGTTTCCAAAGGAGTCCTGAGCATCAGGATCTGCTCCCGAGTCCAGCAGGAGGTTATAGCCCGCCTCATTGGCGCAGCAGGCGGTCCAGGCCAGTGGGTACTCCCCGAGGTACGCCAGACCTTCGTAGTTGGTCTGCCGCGCCGGCGGGTTCTTCTGCTGATCGCGAGGTAGGAAAAAGCTTCCTACGAGTGGAAAGGTGAATTTAGCCCAGCTTAAAGTAAGAATGTTCTAGAAGCTTGAAAGAGTTGAAAGTGATTGACTTACCTATAGCTCTTTGGTGAACATCTGCTCCGGCTTCCACCAGATCCTGTACCAGTTCGTTGTTGCTGTATGCTATAGCAAGGTGTAATGAGCTGGCTCCTAAAGAAAAGTGTTATTATTGTCAGATACGTTTAATAAGTCTTATATTATATTTTCGTACCGATATTTCTGGAATAAGGCATTGGTCTTACCTAAATATTCTTCGCCTTCGACTACATCCAATGACAGTTTAGGAAAACATTTGACCAGGGTCCTTGCTAATCTTGTGTGGATCTGTAACCAAGGTTGTTATTCGAAGAATATGGTAAAAATTGTAAAGATACAGTAATTTCATATGACAATGCGAAATTCGTTAATCACATCTATCTGGTAGGACCGAAGTATTACCAGATATGAACCGGAATTATTACACTTGACTATCCTGTAAAATTCACTTTTCATTCATATACCTAAACATCTACAAGATACACGATTGAAGCTAGTAATGCATAGCATACCTTGGTGTCACAAATGATGAGCACGTGCAGTAAGGACTCCCCTAACGCGCCTCGATAGCACATCTGCCAACATGCCGTGTGGTCCTGCCACTTCGCCAGCGGATCATGCGGAGACAGCGAGGCTTCTATCGGGAGCACCACCTGGAAGAATTGAATAGAAATAAAAGAATAAAAATAAAAAATAAAAGAATCTTCGTCATCAGTAGGGCCCGAATGAGGTAACACTATCATCTCCAATAGCGCCACTACCTGCTCTTGATCCCTGAACTTCCAGCGGAGATACTCGGCTCGGTTGATGATCCTGCCCTTCCCTCCAGCATACATGTAAGCAGCAAACGTCTCCCGCATCAGCTTCTCTGCCGCCACCATCCCGCCTCTGGCGTAAGTTTCTATGAGAAGACCACCTGAAATGCAGACGAGTCGAAGTTGGCTTGCACCCGATACGTCACTGAAGGTGAACAACCGATGGTCTGATGATCTTATCGTCAGATAAGCATCATTTAGAAATAAAATAAATAATTTAATTTGAGTTGCCCGAAGTACCTACCTACTTTTTGAGTCGCACTGTTACTCGTAACAACTTTTTTTTAAAGAATTGTTCCCAGCGAATCGATGCGAAAAAAACTCCCTACGAGTCACTCTGTGACCGGATCTGGTGTGACTCGTTGGGAACCCACCGGAAATTGCTCAATACCATGCCCCGCCTATTGCCTACCTTTCTTGTAATCAGCCAGTTTGTAAAGCACCGTATGGTCCTCGCTGCTCGGTTGTGAGATGACGCGGTCGAGCACAGAGCCGACGCCCTGCACGCCCTTGGCAGAGAGGAGCTTGCTGAGCGCCTCTCCCATTGTAGCCGACACTCCCCCTACTTGTTCATTGCTAGAGTGCCGCGAGGGGAATTACCTGTAGAAAGGTTTATATGCCTGTAGTGTCAACTTATTTAGGTACATTGTAAGTCTTACAAACTACCGTAGGTACGGCCATTTGTAATGGAGGATAATTTGTTAAGCACTAAGCAGGCAGATAGGTACCTACGTATATATACATAGCTAATACATTAGTGCATTTCGATTTGCTCCAAGTTCAGATTCTGTTTTTGCAAAGGTCTATTACAGTGCGCACTTTAGAACTCACCTCTGAAGACAAGATCAACAATTCTACTCAACTTCTTCATGGAACCAACTGCCCAAAAACTTGGATTACATTTGGTAACACACAACACCATTGTTTACGCTTTCATTCACACTTTAGCACTGTGTACCTGGTCATTTTTGAAGGGCTTTCCGAAAGTCCATCAGTGACCTGACCAACTCAATTTGGGTCACAGCCAAAACCCACGGAGTTCCAAAATGCTAATTCCCTGTATGGTTCGTTCGATGGATTTAACTCTATTCAACAGCCATAGGTTAATAATTGTTCCAAGTACACTTTTAACATTAATGATGTAACAAATTTAACAAACAATAACAAAAGAATTTAACGCAATCGTCAAACGAAAGCTTCTTGGTAATAAACAGTGCGCCGTTGCCATGGTACCTATCACCTAACGACTCTTTTGAGCATAGCGGAAATATTTAGTTTTTGGGGTGCAAACTGCAAGATCAAGCCGGCGATTAAACATAATATCCATTCAAAATTAGCAAGTAGGTACATACATACTACCTAGGTTAAAATCATACGGAATTTCTGCCCAAATATAACCAGCTGCACTGGTTAATGTGGCTACGATGTGGCGCTACGAGTGCTACGACAGCTGTTGCTCTGTCCGCGCGTCTCTCACATTTTCACGTAGGTACCTACCTACTACCTACCTAATTCGTGAATAAAATAATATTATAATAATTATTTTATTCACGAATTATAATAATTATTATCATGGTCTTACATAATTCTTAGTACCTACCTAGACCTACCCACTTATTGCTTATGTTAAGTACATACCTACCTAAAATAAAGATTTACATGATTAGGGACCTACATACCTATCTATCTGTTATTTATTTTCTACTATTTTATCGAATACTTACTTACCTACTTATATGTTTTGAGTTCTAGTTATCAGATAAGTACTTACCTACTAGGTAGGTAGTAAGTATAGCCTTTTTTAAAGAATGAAACAAATTATCGGCGTGGGAAATTAGAAAGAAATATTTCCGTTATCATCATCAGTCTTCTCGTGACCACGGTCGATGTAACACGGCCGAAACGTCGAGGTATAATATTATGTCAAAACAAAATTATATAATATTTTGATATTAGTTTGTGCGCGAAATACCTACTAATAAACAATCTTCATCGTCATCCGCAGCCTTTATCCTCCATTGCTGGGTAAATAAATACAGTTGATTCACTATCTATCTATCATAATTATATGAGTGTCAAGGTGTCGGATCCCTCAGGGGGTAAAATATTATCAATTTTGTCGACAAATAATCCCCCGTAAATGGGGCCTGCCACCATGATAAATAAAGTAGCAGCCATTTTGTTTTTTTGGAATCAATACACCAGGTGATTTAGGTATACACTGTGTCATTGACCAGCTGTTTGATTCGGCAGACATCGACTACTTCGGCAAAAGTCGGGTCTCTCGATGTTTCCTCCCCCGCCCGCATTCCCCAACCCGCAGGGGCCACGCGTAGCTTCGACTGTGCCGTTGCCGTGCTTCGCAACTCGCAATACCTAAATTATATAAACATCACAAGTGTTTCTAACGTTTAACACCGATTTCTACTGTTCATTTGTTGAATATTTGCTCTCGGTATACTTGCATGTGATAAAAAAAAAGTGTCGTTTATGTGCTTGCAAGTGAGTAAGTGACGCCCACAGTGAAATTAGCAGCTCTAGACGCCATGGGCGACGTTTACGTTAGCGTTAAAATGGAAGTTGTTAGTAGCGGTGAGGAAATTCATTTTTTAATGCTACTTTTGATTACATGTACCTACCTAATCGTTTTACTGTATTGAACACCACACAGCAGCTGCTATACTACCTACCGTAGAACCTTACAACATTGCCTTTGCAGTACAACTTTGCCAAAACCCGAAAAATAAACAAAAGTTGTCGTGGTAAATTTAGTTTATAAGATAGCAACAGTTTTGAGTGTTTGGGTAAATCTCAGACATATTTAAGGCAATACAAGCTATTAGTTCTGTTCCTAACTTCGCTGAATTTCCTGACAGCGGCCATCAAAGTAGGGGTAGTCGAAGGTGGTGTCAATTCCGTGTCGCAGATTTTACCGTGCTATTCCCAAAATACTTGTTTCAGATGAGTCAAGTTGCATGTGCTTAAAAACGCTTTATTGGCGATGAGTTTAATTCCTTATTCTGTGCTGTAGGTCGCTTTATTACGAAGAAATTTAACTGGGCAAAGTAGTGAGACATTCCGCAGCAAAGAGTTTGAAACATTGCCCACCGCAAAAATGGTGTTAGGGTTGACACTTTTAGAAATTGAAAATTCTGCATAAGTACATACTAATTATAATAATAAATAATAGGTAATTATTACATAATAGGTACCTACCTAGGTACCTATTATGTAATAATTAGTCTATGTATTGAGTATATATTGTAATTATAATTGTAATAATTAGTCTAGGTATTGAGAAGAATATGGTGGCAGTCTAAAATATATTAAGTAGGTAGGTAAGTACCTATGGTACCTCAATAACTTCCTAAGCTATTGCTTTGAATTGTATTTACAATTCCTAACTAAGTAGGAACAAAGAGATAACTAGGTATAATAAGTTTGGCATACCAAGGTGCAAGTTTAGTTTTGTTCTTTATTTTCATAATTGTATAAATTGATACCTACGTAATATCTTGATAGGTAGGTACTACCTAGTTACCTACCTACTTATTTAATATATTTTTTTCATTGTTTGTAATAATAAATTTAAATAAATCTACAAAAATATAATATTAAGATTTTTCTTTTGTAGCAGCCCTAGCACCTCACATCACTTTGTATGAAAGTAGATCTGGAGGGTAGTACAAAGTTGCCCACCTCATTTAAAAAAAAACTATAAGGTATTTTAGCTTGTTGTCAACTGGGTTTTCATCTTTACACCATTCCTCAAGATATATTTTATTATCAGAGCAATAGAGCTTACGGTTTCTCGAATATTCAAGGTGAGCAATGTTGTAAGAAATGGCTGATAAAGTTGCCCGCCTCTTTGACCGTAATTTTATCCGTATATATTTAACATAATGACTATTTGTTTGGATATATACATTCCTTTAATTGCGCTTTGTATAACTGCATATTTACATTTTGAATGAAGCTAATCCTTTTTGTGCTATCTTAAAAAATAGTAAAAAAGCGGGCAATGTTGCAAGGTTCTACGGTACATAATACTAAGTAGGTACCTACCTGTTTACTTTTTATTACCACAATATCCACTACCATGGATAATATTAAACTCGAACGATTCTCGCATTTTTGTTGTAGGTCTACCTTACAATTTATGAGGAACGTAAAGTTCGTAAAATAAAATTAGGTAAGTACCTACCTACCTACCTACTTAATATCTAAACTATAATTTATGATAAATATAGGTATTTTTGTTTTTTGAAAGTAGATATTCGGTAAATAGGGTTATTGCGCTGGTTTTCAGCGTTTTAATATTGGATTGGATATTTTTATAAACGCATTTATATTGGGTTTCGATAATAATATGTACCTACTACATAGTTATTTATACCTTAGAATAATAACGCATTGTAAGTTTCTATAATATTAGGTAGGTATACTAGTACCCAACTTATAAGGCGCGTCGTGAATCTTCGTTCGCGCAGAAAAGAAAGTATGGTCCGAAGATTAACGAAAGAATGCTTAAAACTTACAATCAACCTAAGATCACTATTATAAGGTTCATAATACACTGCAACTGTTAGTTCCATCTCACTCTAAGCTCGCTAAGATGGCGGCGGCTGCCGACCAATAGCGGTCAATAGCATTTCCCGCGCTTTGAAAATTCATCTTTTTTTTTGTTTTATTAATGGCTTCGCACGGTTTGTGCATATAGCCAGTGTCAAGTATAAAGTGTTTCTTAATTCCACATTAAGAAAATCACAGCAATATAGCAATCGTGGTCTAAAGCAATATTTTAATAAAAAAGCAATTTCAAAATTTACGTAAACTTGTCACTACTAGATGAAGTGTGGGTATTTATTCAGTAATGTATAGTCAACTTTTTGACAAGTCTAGTGTCAAAAAGAGTTCTAAAATGGATTAGTAAGTATTTACTAACATAGTATACACCTAGGTGAGTACAGTATTACCCAACTGATATGGCTTACCGATGTACCTGCGCAGAAGATGAATTTTTAAAGCGCGGGAAATGTTATTGACCGGTATTGATCGGCAGCCGCCGCCATCTTAGCGAGCTTAGAGTGAGATGGAACTAACAGCTGCAGTGTATTATGAACTTTATAATAGTGATCTTAGGTTGAATGTAAGTTTTAAGCATTCTTTCGTTAATCTTCGGACCATACTTTCTTTTCTGCGCGAACGAAGATTCACGACGCGCCTTATAAGTTGGGTACTAGTATACCTACCTAGTTTTCGTTTCGACTGTAGGTAGTACCTAGGTAAATAGGTATGTTTTGGACGCTACATTTAACTAAATATATTATTAAGAGTGCGCTACATGGGTCTGAAATTCGAAAGCCGAATGTTTATTATTAATAAGTACGTTGAACTGACCACAATACATATAAGTGAATAATAATAATATACTTCTTAAACCTATCTTCGAGATACTTTAGTAATTCTTTGTGATATCAAAGAGCGTCACAGATAATCAAACGGTCAGAAGTGACTATAGGTACCTACAGACCCACATGCGATGTCTAGTAGATCTACTGACTAGATTATTAACCTCGCGTAGGTAAGTATATACATAATATTATAAATCGTGTAGGTACCTACTAGGGCTTTCAATCTCGAGACATGGCGCCGTCCCGGGACCAAAAAATCGAGACTCGGTGCGGTCTCGAAATTCCCGGAAAAAACGAGACTTTCGAGACCGTTTCCAAAGTAGGTTTCCACACAATATATAGGCTGGCTGTATAGTCCATAAAACATGGTATTTTACTTGGCACTCGACAGACAACGCATAGATAGAGTAGTTTCTCTCATTGGAAGGTAATATTCAGCTTACTTCCACCAAAAAAAATCGGATTCTGGTAATTATGAGCACGATAATTAGAAGCAGGCTAAGTAATTATATAAGTAGATTATATTTTAGCCTGCGTCAGCCATCTAGCTTAATAAACCATTTAATCAAACAGCTAGGCAAATGACTTGGACCTGTCACCTGCAGTCGACTAGTTTAATCAGCCGTTTAATTAACAGCCTAGCCTTTTCACTAAACGTCGCTATTTAACTAGCTTCTTGAATAGTATTCAGCCATTCAATCAATCAGCTCGGCAAATATCTCGGTATGATAACGATTAACTATTTCCCTGACCAAGTCATTTAAGCTTAGTTAGTTCCATTTTCTAACACCTATCACTGAAACGCTCTCACTGTCAATATGGCGCCAACAAGCAATATTTGTGTACGTAGTTCTCAGTTTTTGATTAGATAATTACTAAATAACAATACGGTTTATTTAAAAAATACCATAAGCCATTGGCCTAGCTGTTCGATTGAATGGCTGACTATCATTCAGGAATCTAGGTAGTTGATCGGTTCCCTATTGTAAAAAGTCTAAGCGGTGAATCGAATGCCTTAACTGCGATAGATACCTACATATAATAATATTTACATTTATCTGTTGGCAAAAAAATTCGCAGTTATTATTTACAATACCTTATGCACAGAAAATTTCAGAATAAATCTACTACATAATGCATAGAATTAACTTTATTTTGTGTTGTTGTTGTCGTCACGCTCATTGATGGTACCAAACCAGATGAAATGAGGGTTGATTTAGTAGAATTTTGTGCTCGTAACGAGTTTTTAGTACTGTTGAAGTAAGTCTCGAAAGTCTCGAAATTCCCGGGACTGTAAACCTAAAAGTCTCGAGTCTCGAAAATGCCAAAAATCCTCGAGAATCTCGAAATTTTCGAGACCGAGATTCCCGGGATGAAAGCCCTAGTACCTACATTATAACAAAATCGTGCTCTTATTTTGATTTGTTATACATGACGAGGGTCCATTTTCTAAATGACTGGGAAGTATCATTATTACCTAGGTACATATTATTAATAATATAAGTCCCTAATAATTTATGTGATACGGGACGACAGCAAAGCAATCGCCCATTGTTTAAGATTTAAACTAGATTGCCTCCTCATTTTTATAAAAATACTAGGTATTCTTGTGATGGTCACACACAACTCAAATCAAACTTTCACATGTTAACTTATTAATCAAATGAGTTGAATAATAATTATTATAGTAAGATCGTAACTGTATCTTTTTTAACGTACGAAACAGCAATAGGGTTACCTTGAATACAATTGTAGTCATACAAATAAACGTAGGCAGAATAATATCACTGACCATTCTGATTTTTTAATTCTTTCCGCCAGATAGTAGTAGCGGTAGATAGGCTCTGTGTGCGAACGAGAAGATTACAGTGTTTCATTTTCATAGACGTGGATTTGTTGGTTGTTAGAATGAGATAGAAACTATCGCCAGGTAGTAGATTCGGCGTTTGTCTTGTTCTAACAACAGGGTGGCCTGATTCGTGCTTGCTCTTTTGCACTTTTGGAGTTTTGGTTTGGCTGGCGCTCGCTCGGTCGGTTTCGTTCTATGAAGGTCGTTGACGCCGCACTAAGAGTATACAGACGATTGAATTTGGTGATACCGGACTACGAACGCGGACCGCCCTCGAACCATATTTTTGCGATCGTGTGGCGCGCGATACGATACGCAGGAAACGGTTGGTTCGGAGCGCTTGCACATCGAACGCGTTCTTGTACCGTTACTATCGTGTAGAAGACGGCGCCAGGCGTACCTACCGAACCATTTGTTGGTTTAGTTGATATCGTGCTGCCGTACGTGCAACAACCAATATGGATTCGGAGCGCCAAGAAGATACCTACCGTTTTTTTTCGGAGAAAAAGCTGTTAAGGAAAACATTCTTCATCATCGAGATCTTTAATGTGACTCATATGACTGTACTTACTCTTGCCTGGTTTCGGCCCTTAGCCAGTACATTTCATTGTGCTTGAGCATCGAACTATTATTAGGTACTATACCTTTACAATAAACAGGATGTCCTACATCGAACGAAACCCCGGAAAGAGCGAAACACAAACGACGTGGTCCTTTCTAGCCATTCATACAAAATGGATAGGTATTATGAGAAAATAAATTACTTTTTTTTCTTGTTAATTTAATTATTCCCATGTTTAGTAGTTATTATGCTATTCGAAGCGGCGACAAACCCAACAAAGCCAAGATCAAGAAATCGGTCCTGCCGGTCTTGAGTTATAAATGGTGTACCTTCCTAACTAACACTACTGTGTTACTTTGTTGAATTATATTATTAAGAATTAAAGCTCTATTCTTATTCTTTGCAGGGGAAGAAGAAGATATTTTTACAGGCTTCTCAGCAAAAGAAGAAGACAAAGTTGACCTCCTTCGGACGTTGAAACCGATCGTGTACACAACTAAACTCGACGAGATGCATATTCTAAAACAAGACCTAAGAGAATTCAACCCCAAAGAAATAACCGCTATGTTAATATCTGAAAGCAAACCGAAGCTTACGACGACGCACAAGAAAATGCCATCTAACTCAAAAAATATAGATTCATACAAAAAACTGGTTGGTGTCGTAAAGCAGCTTAATTTGAAGGCAAAAGTTCACGGGCATAGCGTATACGTTAGGAATTTGAAACTTTGGAATCAGTGCAAGTCATTTAAAATACTCCTCCATGATGTAAGGCATACAATTCTGGGTAAGCAAAAAACTGAAGCCCATAATCACATTTCAAACTTCTCTCTAACTGAACCTACAACAATAGTTGCAGCTCAGACCGCAAATCCCAAGGTTTCTTCGGTCGCAATTAAAATAGAAAATAGGGAAGAACAATCTTCTTCTGAGATCGAAATACATGAAGGTGAACTTAATACAGGCGTAGACGTGGAGCCTTGGAGTTTCATGAGCACAGTTATCAAAAACGTTAAAACAGAAGCAATGGATATTGCTGGTGAAAGAAGCAGCGAAAGACTACCTAGAGCTGTAGTTATTGAAAATAAGATTAATAATTTAGGAAAAACATTTTCATGTTTGACCCCTGCTGAAAACGCAAAATCTATTGAACTACACCACAAAGATGAAGAAATTGCATCGCCCGCCAAAAAATCTAAAAATATCACAGAGCTTAGTAAAAATACCCAACAGTCATCTAGTAAGAATGTCAAAAGTATAAGACGACCACGTACAAATAGATCAGAATCATCCGATAAAAATGATAATACATTAGTACCAGTTAAAAAAAAGCCTGTTAACACTACCATAACTCCACCGTTGGCTTCCGATAAATATGCTCTAATCGTGCTTATTCAAAAAAATAAACAAGCTTTTGTCTATCGTGTTAATCCCACAAAACTTGTAACGGACTACTTCATTACCGGAAAATATGATGAGTACAAGTTGGCAGCCATGTACCCTAAAGAAGAGAAATTTATTGAACATTACTGCTGCTGGATAAAAAGAGAAGAAGCCGTTGGTAAAATATGTACGCGAAAGAGTTATTCGTACTCGATTCAAAAATTTTTGAGAAATCCACACAGTTGTACACCTGGAGACTGCAAGTGTTGCTGTTTTACTAATAAAAGTGCTTCTAAACAGAATGAAAACCCACAGGTTCTTGTAAACAAATCTCTCGCTGCCGCCGATAGTTGGGTTCGTGGCTTATTTGATAAAAGTGAATCCGTTACTGGTGGCTTAGTAAGAAAAGCTCTGAATTACATTCCAAAGGCAGAAGTAAAAAAAGTTGTTTCAAAAGAGACAAATAAGTATTTAGAATGTGTGATATTGTGGATGAAGTACACAGGATTGAATGACTACTTCAATAATGTTCCTCAATTTTATGAAATCGGAATGAATGGAGATGTGGTCAGGTCATTTATAATAGATAGCCGTAAAAAATGCCATCACATTTGCAGAACTTATCAATTAATGGGACTTGAAATTTTGGAGTTAGAATTTTGCTGCTGGTACACACGTGACAAATTATTTACCAAGTTGCGTGTGAGAAAAATTTCACCAACAGCACTAAAAGCAGTGCAAATCGCTCACTTTTGTGCTAAGAATAGTTGCAAATGTTGTTGTAAACCGCGAATTAAACCTTTGAAAAATATCGAAGTTCTTCCTGCAAATGTAAAACACACAACTGCTTATGAGAAAGGTGTACGATCTTTATCAATCCGATTCAATGTTAGTAACGTAGAACGCTACTCGGAGAACAAAATAGTGCGCGAGTATAACAACAAATCTAGTAATATTCTAACTAACACAGAAACAAGTACAGGTATCGTAATAAGTCCTGCTGAGAAAACTGACACAGGCGATCTGAATACTAACATAATGAGCGAATTAAAAAATGTTATTCTTGGCGTTAACAGTGATGGTAAATTAGAAGTCGTTCTCAAATCGCCTGCAAGAAATTTAACTATAAGTGAATTAAAAGCATTATCTGGCATGCTTGCGCATTTGAAAAATCAAATAACTGAACTTGGAATAAAACCTGAAAAAGTCTACGACAGAATAAACTCTAAATCCTGTCAGGTTAATGATGATAATATTGCTCCAGGATTTGCTCAACAAACTGATGCGAAAATCGCGTCACCAGAAATTGATTTGCCGATAATTGCACCACCAGGTGCTCTTGCGGCATCGTTCAACTTAAAAAATAAGCCACCAAAATTAAAGACGTCAGTAACTACCTCAAATACCAATTTTTCGAAAGCAGGCTCACATAGCTTGTATACATCAATGGCGAATTTAATGGAAAAGAAAAAGAAGAGCTTAGTCGTCTCATTTAAATCATTCTTTGAGAATGGCGCTGTGTCAAATATCATTGAACCAGAAAGTAACAACGTGCAGCCAGCTGTCAGTATACTTCAAAAAACCGCTGTGTCCAAAATTGACAGCACTTTCACCATAGCGAAATCTTCATTAACAACACCTGTCACTAGCACACACGCTCCGTTAGGTACAACACTTCAGCCAGGATTTTCTAGTACTAAACATAAAGACCCCGCGGCACCATCTACGAGTTACTTTTCACAAACCGGAGTAAAAACCGCGTCTCTCAAAACTTATAATACAAGATCTAGTGTTGGAGTTCGTAAACGCAAATCATTTTTCGATTATAAAGCATTAGATAATAAAATTACAAAAATATGGAATGCACCTGCGACCACAGTTACACAAACTAAACCCGTTTCGATACGACCAGCTCCAATAATGTTGCAAAGGGAACTCCATTCCAATATCCACGCAACAGTAAACTCTTCGCAGTGGGCATCAACTATACAAATGAATCCAAATCTGCAGTCCGCGGGTTGCTTAATCGGCACTAATGTTGTGCCTGCTTTGAACGTAAATGCCTCTACTACTACACTTAGCCATGTATATCAAGTGCATGGAAGTGGCATAGTAACAACGGCTTCTAGAAATGCTGTGCAGTCGAATAGGAGCGATATTGGTATACAGTTTTTGACACTGACGCCTGTATCAGCACAAAATAGCTCCCCTGCCATTCAAACATCAATGTTGGCTCAAATTCTGAAGAAGCCACAAGTGCCGTCCTTTCCCGTGACCTCAGATTCTAGTGTTCCCCCGCTTGTTCCTATTAGTAGTACATCAAAGATGGGTCACAAAATTATCTCACTGCGAAAAATCAATGGTCCCATTCCTACAAGTGCAGTTGCCGTAAAAAAGCTCATTCGTAAATCTTGAATGTAGGCTATGATGACCTATGGAAATTTATACGTTACATTTCAAGAGTATACGGTGTACCTACCTACGGCAGGTGGAGCTCATGTAAATATCCGTGGGTATCCGTAAACAATGAAATACGGCACTAGATTATAATCTGTCGCCAAGGTATCTCTATCGGGTTGTTGCGGCAGCACAGCACTATTGGAGCGGCTATCCCATTCTTGGCTGCAAATATATCCCACCTTGGACCACATACCTAGTCAAACCCCACAGCACGTTAGTCTGTCGCTGGTACCGCCGCAGCGCGGTGAGATTCGCAGCAAGGTGCAAGGGGTAAAGAAGATACCTAGACAGTACCTACTTAGGCCATTGTGCTGCTTAATTCTGTATAGTGTATCTCGTGTCGTCATTTCTCTGACTCTGTGAGCCAAATTCAGTCTCTAAGGTCTGGCTGGGTCACACAAGAAGAGTTAGTCGAACGCGAATAGCGAAAAGTCGTAAGCGATTATCCTGAGCGAGAAACACGATTCCTACCCACAGGAATCGTGTTTCTCATTATGTTTCATCTCGTTTCATCATTATGATAAAACTCGTCCTTATTGTTTACAACTTCACACACGCGATAACCGACGATATTTAGGGGGGGGGGGGGGGAGCGTGGCCGCGATAAGCAATTGCTGTGAGCGCTGAAAGTTATTCCTTTCCTTTTGTTCACAAGTTGATATTGGATGAAACTGAAACTGTCGCTTCGATCGCATCCGACAATCTCTTCTTGTGTAACCCAGTCCCCTCTACAATAACTTAAAAACTATGTAAGTAGGTAGGTACCTATTTATAATTTTGTATAGAGAATTATAGGTACCTACCTACCTACCTATTCCTGGCCTACCTACCTATTTGGTGGGCTTATTCTGACAGAAGTAAGGTGGCTCGAACGGTGGCGCTTAGAAGTCACTTTTATGTGCTAAACATATTTTTATGGTACAATTGTTTTATGTAAATGGACTGATTGCCGATTGTATTGTAGGTAAAAGTAAATTTTGTAGTTACCAAACATCTGAATGGTTTTTAATTTGTTTTTTTTTGTTTGAAAGTCGAACGATAATGTAAGAGAACCTGTTCCACCCTTTGCATTGTTAGGGGGGTTTTGAAATTTGTTTTTTTACTTGTTTTTTATGTATGTAGCTGTACCTAAGTACTTACCTACCAAAATTGTTGAACCTTAGATACTGTTATATCTACACGTGTCTTTATCTTATAATTACTTAAATAAAATGAAGCGTCTGTACTTTTAGCTAATGTGAAAATGACAGTTTTACTATGAATGAATAAAATACCTACCTATGTAATAAGTAGGTAACCTACCTACTTACTTAAATACCTCAAATTTAAAATAATAATTAAATAGTCTTTGTAACAATTAAATAATTATTTTGTTGTATGCATGTTCTTTTTTCAATTTTACCGCTTCATTTTCAGTATGGCCACGAAAAAGAAAACAAGTTTGAGAAATAATCATTGTGAAATGAACATTAAATTTATGCCTATCTTGAGAATGGTCGTCTTACATCACGTCATCTAGTCTTCTATCTCTTGTGGCCAGTGGCCACGCTCACAGCGCTGCCGCCGCCTACACTACAGAAATGGATCAAATGGACACCAATCTGCAAGGTGACTTTGGCAGAGAGGCTTGTTGGCAATCGTGTATGGGCTTTTTTTGCCACAACTAACAAGTTTCTGAGGCGCGGCCATAATTTCGTTTAATTTCAGGATGATTCAGATTTTACCCGACTACACCGAAACTAACGGAGGGTTATGTGTTTCACCGGTATGTATGACTGTATGTTCATCTATTCTCTCATAACTTCTGAACTACTTATCATAATTTGACAAATGAGGTATCGTTGGAAGCGTTTTCATCGTCGTTTTCATTATAGGCATAATTATTATGTGCGTCATAATACATTTAATATGGCGCCCTCTAGAGTAAGTATACTCTAGCTAGACGATAGTAGTCATGCACAATTTTTTTTCACACCTCATGCTCAAAATGTGTATCATATTAGCTCAGCTTAGCGAGACCAAACGAGGTTGTTGGGCACTAGGGAGTGAACAAGTTTTTTTTTAATTTGTACCTTCTACGCTAGGCTGAAGATTCGAATTTCCAATTTTCCATTTTGACATAATTATGTACTTACAAAAAAAATAATGGTATCTTAATGCACAAACCGTGCGAAGCCTAAACAGTTTACTTTTTTAAATGAAACTGTAATTCTCGTCTACATTTTTGGCGATCATTGGATGTACCTATGCTATGTGTATGTGTGCGTTTGCGAACATTAGAATAAATTTAAAAAGTTTGTAATTGCTGCCTATAATCTGTAGGTGTGTTTAGAATTTTGACAACAATGCAAATTGTTTTTAAGATTGAATTTGATATTATTAGAAAGTTAACGTGACTACCTACTTATTAAATATTCTTAGCTTTTATTAATTGTATAGGGTACATAATACTTACTATATTTTTCGCAATCTCGTTGTGAAAAATTGTGTGTTTTACGCGGGACTCAACGTAGCGTTTGTATTCTCTTTGGACTTACTCATACATACTCGATTCTACTATAGGTAGGTATATTATATTTTAATGCAGTTTTGATTGAAAATCTAGTTCTAATTTGTTGTTTAATTCTAAAGCACATAAGGTAGGTTAGGTTTAGTAGGTACATAAGCGTGCACCATCGAAGGCGTCATGCAGGTACGGGTTGGTGGTGATGGTAAGTGGTCTTAGAACTATCAAACGCAAATCTTTAATGGAAAAAAGTGGCCAAGTGCGAGTCGGACTCGCGCACGAAGGGTTCCGTACCTACCTACCATTATCTATAACAACTCGTTCAACAGCAAAATATCACGTTCGTTGTATGAGTGCCCCTTAAAATATTAATTTTATTGTTTTGTAGTAAGTATATTTGTTTTTGTGGCGGCAACATAAATACAATAGGTAGGTACCTACTTATCTCTGTGAAAATTTCAACTGTCTAACTACCTATCACGGTTCATTTGATACAGCCTGCTGACAGACGGACAGACAGCGGAGTAATAGGGTGCCGTTTTACTTATTACGAACCCCTGGAAGGAAACGGGCAAAACTGCCGGTTACGAAGTACCTACTATTTAGTAATCTGTGCTGCCGGCGCGGCGCAGCGGCGCGTCTGTGCAGGTTCTCTCTCCCTCTCGTTACATAAATGCGCACATCACACACACACACACAATAATGTATATAAAAAAAGCCTGTCGGTCGTGCGTGTGGTCCTGAACTGTGACGGCAATATACGGCCGGCTCCCTCACTCTCCCACAATCCATCGCTGCGCGGGGCGCTAGATGATTTCGATTTTAGTGACGAGAGGCCGTGTCGCGCGCGAGCTGCCAAACGTACATAATTATTTTGCATTTTATTATCAAGCGCCATTACGAGAAAGAATTTAACTAAATGAAAATAATGGATCATAAGGAATCGACGTAAGTTTTATAACTTGTTCATAATTTATTTCAGTAGCGCACCCGTTTGTTGTTACTGTTAGGTTTACCCCAAGCAAGCCCCAATTGAAAAACTTATCGACAAAGGGTGCCACGCTGCCGCACCTCGCAGGATAGGTATACAGTGGGATCCGAAATGCATTCATTGCAGTGTACAAAATATGTAATAAGAATCAAGTTCGTAGGTACATCAAAGTAGACACCTACGTACTTAGGTAAGGATTGTATTGATGATTATCAAGATGGGATTAGTTTTACCAATAACAGCAAAATATTATTATTGTATCGTGTTTCTAATAAACCTACTTACAACATTGTGAGTTCATTTTTTATGATTTCGTGCGAGCACTGCCCTGAGCACTACTGAGCAGTACAGAGCTACGTCAGCTCTACCCGTCTTCGTCCGCTCGGAACGAAATAAAATACAAAATGGTGGAGTGTTGCCAAACTTTTGAACGAATATTTTTCCCCGTTTATGGTGCAAAAATATTTTAGTGTCGCATTAAAATGAAACTAGTGCCTAATAAATAGCTTTAATTATAGTCTGTTAATTATTTTCAATTAGGTATAGGTACCTATATTTGCAAAAATGGTAACTTGACTTTAGTTCTGACAGAATCTGAATAGAATAGAATAGAATACTTAAATTTTATTATCATAATATTAACTGTGTACAAACAATGATCTTTAAAAATAATGTTGTTAAGGTATCAACAGTTTTCCCATTCCGGACGCACAACATTGTTTCAATGTTATAACTAAATCATTAGCTTATTATGTATGAAAATATTTTACACGTCGTAATATTTCATTAAATGGTAAAAGACTTCAGTAGAAAAAAAAACCGCTTACATTTTTAAGTTCATCTACATTTTAAAAAATTGTAGAGAGTAGGTACCTACATTTTTAATGCACTGATGTAGGAACTTTTATGATACTAAATTATACAGTAGGTACAATAATCATAGCTAATAATTATTTACACTTACTTAGGTACGTACTTAAGTCAGAAATAATACAAAAATGTGAACAAATTAGTAGGTATAAATAAAAAATAGAAATAATTACAAACTGAAATTCCTTAAGATTTCAATAAAATGTCTGGTCAAAGTTGATGTATGTAGGACTAGGGTACCTAACTCTACATACCTACTTAATCACGATTCTGTACAAAATTCTTTGTCTGCAGGATGAATTTTCATAAATCCCACTGCAAACTTACTAAACAGTACCTTGCCAGGCTAAGGGATGCTATGGAATGTATTATCAAAGGAGAACGCTGGAGTAGAATAACACAGAGAACCGGCTTACCTTATGCGAGTTTATATAGATACTACGGCTTGTATAAAAAAGATAATGAAATATTTAACAAAATTGAGTCATGTATTGAAGAGAAAACGTTGACTGCTGGTCGCAAAGTCGGCGAAGTCTTCAACTTGATTGAAGAAAATGCACTGGTAGAGTGCTTGAAAGAGTTTGAAGGTCTATTTTATGGGCTTTCTGACAGAGAATGCCGCATTATAGCCTTCCAAATGGCCGTCAGGAACGCTTCTAAAATACCTGATGACTGGAAGCATTATAAAAATATGGCTAGTGTTGAGTGGCTAAAGTACTTCAAAATGAGACATCAAGACCTGAATATAGAAAAATCTGATCGATGTAGTACGCGTTTAATACGAAGTATTCTCTGGGCAAAGAAAAAGGTAACTGATTTTTATGATGAATTGGAAAAACTTGTCAATTCCCATCCAGTGTTTCAAAGCAGAGCGAGGATATACAACCTAGATGAAACGTATTTAAACATGGACCCATCTAAGAAAAATATCCACAGGGAGAGAAAAAGCGATCTAATCACCATGTGTTGCATTGTAAGCGCCAGTGGTACATGTTTGCCCCTGGTTAAAGTTATACCACCCACCGCTATCGTCAACCACGACACTGGGGACCCTGACGCTATATGTATAACAGCACCCGGTGGACGAATTACACCGGAAATATTCCCTATAGTATTACAACATTTTGTGGACTATACAAGTAGCTCGCTACAAAATCCCACTATATTGATAATGGACATCGATTTAGTCCATCTATCGGTTGCCGCTTTTGATTTGGCCAAGACGTCTGGCGTGCACGTTATTACTATACATCCACACTTATCACAACAATTACAACCACTTGTCGCTGAACTCTTCGATCTGTTCCACACATATTATCAAGAATACATTAAATCTACTATTGAAAAGAAGGCCCCCCTGGACCTGTGTGAAATTACAGACGAAGCTTACATGAAGGCGATGACACCTGACCATATTAAGAATGCTTTTAAAAAGTGTGGCATAGTACCGTTCGACAGAGACCTTTTCACTGAAAAAGACTATCGGTCATACGAGAGGATGGAGCTGCCTTGCCCTGATTGTAGATTACGAAATGATGCAACCAATAAGCCCGTTGCTCGAGATCCAGTGGACGTCACTGATGAAAATGCAAGTGGAACTTCAAAGGAAGCACAAGAGGAGCCGGAAGAGCCTTCAACAGCCTCAGCAGAACATGACGATGCTACTCAAACTCTGAAAAGAAATAAAAAGACACCACTTAAGGGGTAAGTTTATATATTATTATCATAAAATGTTATTTTATTATCCAGCTTAATGTCAGACTTTTATTTCATAAGGAGTTAAGAGGCCTGTCACAGTCTAGCCCTCGTAAAAGTTGCAGTTTGCCTTATATTATAATGATTTTACTTGGCTAGCGAACCTTAAAAGATTGCAAGATTTACAAAATAAACAACCAGGATATTTTTATACTAATTTATTCAGTATCAGAAGTACCTATAAGATTCATTCAATGTCCGCTGCATTAATTAAAAATCTATTTGAAACACTAACTTACAGTAGGTAGGTACTAGCAAAATCAACAACTTCACATTTTATGATTTTCGTCACAGCATATTTTTTTTTAAAGTTTCTTGTACAATTATATTATGTACTTACATAAATAGGTGAATGCGTATTTTAATACATTAAGAAACATTATGAGATTAAAATCCTGAGTAGTTACATAAATTATTATTCTGAATTTTTTTATTGTGTAGTAAGGTAAATTTGGGTAGGTACCTACCATAAAATTTGGGGTGGTAACATTCTGTGACTGTATGGCGGACGACGGACTGATTGCGATGGCGTCTGGTGGTAGTGGTCGTATCTAGCAGTGTTGCCACCTTAGTGGTTTCACCACTACAACTGGTGGTTTGGACAAAAATACTTTTTGACATAGGTACACGCATATAATTATATCCAATGATCGCCAACAATATGTGGGTCAATTTCAGTTGAATTTTCAAAAATAAATTCACTATACAAACATTGTTATCTTTATAGGTATTTTTAGTTTTGGCTTCGCACGGTTTGTGCATTTAGATATCCTTCTTTTTGCTATGAGAAATTTCTAGCCTGTTGTTAAAATAGAGAGTAATAATTAAAAAACAAAGTAGGTACGTTTAGACTACCTACAGCATCACTGTCGCCCTTTAGTTCGCCTACGTTGAGCTTTTAGACACTCTTCGAGCATGAAAGGTGGAAAATAAATTTAAGTAGGTACTTACATAATATTAAATATAGGTAGGAATGTACGTAGTTCACCTTTAGGTAGGTATGTCGTTTGTTACCTGTATACAATTACAACTATAAACGAACTGAACCAATTCAAACAAACCAACGTGTATTTTTATCCTCTCTTCACGCCGGTACCTATATAGATAGAATTTGGATACAGTAGGTCCTGGGTAATACAGGTGAGACCGCTATCTTGTTTGGAGGCACTGACAAATTTCTCGGCGCGAGTTGAAATTAACCTTTAGTAGGTAGGTATAATCAGGAAAATTATTATTCTTCAGTATACATAATTATACTTACCTACATAATTTAAGTGTAGCACTGCAATACTATATGGTCAAGAAGGTCTGCTGGTAGGTCTGTATGTATTCACATTGTTTGTTTCTAGCTGACAAATCAGTAAGTACCTACCTAGATTACATTCTAAAAACTGATTAGTTAGGTGAATGTAGGTAGGTAGTATCTTATCTTCCATGACATTACTTACAGACACATGGCTCTGCGACAGTTGTTATACTAGTAATAGTATTTAGTACTACATTTACGTGCAGTTAGGTACCTACGTAGATGTACAGATGTAGGTAATGTCATACATTTTATTTATCTCACACGATGACGCGTGTCCCGCTCGTCCCGCTTATGAGTTTTATCTAGATACACCAAAAAAATAAAGTATTATGTAGGTACTATACTTACGTATTTATTAATTATTAAATAGAACTACTAAGTATTATGTGATTGTAGGTAGACGACTACACGACTGAATAATAATAGTACCTACAGTGCCTAGTGCGAGTTTTGTGACTGATTCACTGACGCTAGATGGCGCTGCTCTTATTCCATACAATTTCAAGTTTACGCCAAACGGGCCGAGCGCATAAATAAATTGTCAAAACTCGCACTAGGCACACAGGTCGACCCAAACACGTCTCTCTCCCTCCACCCGCACCCACCTCATTCACGGCCTAGTCACAATTTGTACTGCCAACAGATTGGCAAAAAAATAATCCAACCATGCTCGGCCTGGGCGCGCTCTGTGTCGCTGCAGAAAACTGATTCACTTATTTCATTATATTATTATAATTTTACTAGCTGTGCCCGCGACTTCGTCCGCGTGGAATAGTGATAATATTCACCTTTTAAACCTTCCCTGGACTTCCACAAATAATTCAAGACCAACATTAGCCAAATCGGTCCAGCCGTTCTCGAGTTTTAGCGAGACTAACGAACAGCGATTGATTTTTATTTATATATTAAGATTTTTGTTACCTACCTAGGTACTAGTAGAAACAACTAAGAATACTCCTTTAACTACATTGTAGTTATGTTTAATTAATCTCAATATATCTATGTAACTAGCTGATACCCGCAACTTCGTTCGCATTTTTATATAAAATGTTAACTGTTTAGAAAATCAATTGATGTCGCGGGTAACAGCTAGGTAAGAATATATCTGTCTCTTTCTCTCTCCCTTTTCTTCTATCTTTCTCCCTCTCTAGCCCTCTTTCTATCGTTGTCCCTCTTTCGCTCAATCTATATCTCTTCCTCTACCTCTATCTCTTTCCCTCTCCTTATATCTCTATATCTTTCCCTATCTTTCTATCATTAATATGCCTCTCCACTATCGATCTCTCGCCTTCTCTCTCCCTGTCCATCTCATCCATTATATTTATTTCAACACCCTCTCCGTCTATATCTCTCCCTTTCCCTCCTTCGCTCACTCTCTCTCCCTCTATTTCTATAAATTGCGCACTCAAACTCTCTTTCTCCCCCCTCTTTCTCCCCACACTCTGCCCTCTCCCCCCTCTTTTATATTTCCCCCCCCACTCTCCCCTCCTTCTACCTCACTCTCCCCCACTCTCCACTCTTTCTCACCCCACTCTCCCCTATTTCTCACCCCATTCTCCCCCCACTCTCCCCTTTTTCTCCCCCCAATCTCCCCTCTTTCGCTCCACTCTACCCCCTTTCTCCCCACTCTCCCCTTTTTTTCACCCCACTCTCCCCTCTTTCTCACCCCACTCTCCCCTCTTTCTCACCCCACTCTCCCCTCTTTCTCACCACACTCTCCCCTCTTTCTCACCACACTCTCCTCTCTTTTTCCCCCCACTCTCCCCACTTTCTGCCCCACTCTCCCCTATCTTTCTCCCCACTCTCCCCTCTTTCTCCCCCCACTCTCCCCTCTTTCTCCCCCCACTCTCCCCTCTTTCTGCCCCACTCTCCCCTATCTTTCTCCCCACTCTCCCCTCTTTCTCCCCCCAATCTCCCCTATTGTCCCCCACTCTACTCTATTTCTCCCCCCACTCTCCCCTCTTCTCCACCCACTCTACCATCTACTCCCCCTTTCCCCCACTCTCCTCCTTTTTCCCTTTCCCCTCCCCCGCCCTCTCCCCCCCTCTCCTCCCACCGCACTCTCCCCCTTTAATTACTTGCCAAATTAAATTACGATCCGTTCAGCCGTTTATTGTGGTCCGTAGGGGGTGCATCTAAAGAATACCTCATAATTTCAACCCCTTGCTTTTCCCCCTTTAGGGATGATTTTGAAAAAATGCTGAAAACCGTATTTATTTATTTCTTATCAAAAGCCTAAATAAGAATTTTCAGATCCCTAACTTGAGGAATTATGGCTTCCCCATACAAACTTTCAACCCCTATTTCATCCCCTTCGAGATTATTTTTTGAGACAGAAGATAGCCTATGTCCGTCTCATAAGTCCAATATACCCCTATACCAAATTTCATCGAAATCGGTTCAGCCGTTCAGCCGTGAAAAGGTAACAAACAAACAGACAAACAGATATACAGATAAACAGATAAACAGATAAACAGACAAACAGATAAACAGAGTTACTTTCAGATTTATAATATTAGTATGGATAGTATTATCATGTAGACTCTACAATAAATAATGCAAAGATCTCTAGATTACTCTACATTGTAGAGTAATGTAGATTGTAGACCGAGCATCTGTTGTTGAACATTTGTTGGCGACAAAGGTTTTTAATGCACCTTCTGTTCACTTTCATACAGTAAAATAATCAAACCGAAACCTTAAATCCAATTTGCATTGCTGTAAAATTTCTACAGATTAGAATATTGCGGCGATACTAACTAATAAGCTCAAAATTTACATAGTATAATTTATATAGGTTGTCTGTTGATATTTAGGTAGGTACTAGGTAGTGAAAATTAAACAAAATCTACTTTAATTACCTTGAGCGCAACACTTATAAAGAGCTGAGCTTCAAAGACACACTTTTCGAGTGTGAGAAGTGAATATAGTAGTTTGTTTTACATGGTAGAAAACGACTCATACATTACTCGATGTTTTGCCTCACGAGCGTAGCAAGTGTGGCACATAGAATCGAGTATGAGTGAGTCGTTTGACGCCCACGTAAAACACAAAAATTTTCACACAGAGATTGCGAGAAATATAATAAGTAGGTCTAGGTATACAATTAATAAAAGCTAAGAATATTTCACAAATAGTCACGTTCACTTTCAAATAAATAAATAATCAAATTCAATCTTTTAAAACCAATTTGCACTGTTGTCAAAGTTCTACACACACCTACAGATTATAGGCGGCAATTAAAAACTTTTTAAAATTATCTAATGCTCGCAAACGCACACGTACACATAGCAATGTACATCCTATGATTGCCAAAAAAGTGGACGAGAATTACACTTTCATTTAAAAAAAGTAAACTGTTTAGGCTTCGCACGGTTTGTACATTAAGATACTCTTCTTTATTTGAAATTGAAAAGTCGAATCTTCAGCCTGTTGATAATAGCGAGTACAAATAAAAATAAAAACTACTTTCACTCCCTAGTGTGCAACAACCTCGTTTGCTACCGCTAAGCTCAGCTTATCTGACACCTTTTTTGAGCATGAGGTGTGAAAAAACATTTACCTATCACAGATATACTGTTCGAGTAGACACCTTGGATCTAATCCATGGATTCATTTTTTAATGTTTTTTTTTTTTTTTTTGTTTTAGTTATGGCTTCGCACGGTTTGTGCATATAGCCAGTGTCAAGTATTTTATTTTAAGTATTTCTTAATTTCACATTAAGAAAGTCACAGCAATGTTATAGCAATCGTGGTCAAGTAGTCAAGTCAATTATTTACATCGTCAGTCACGATTCAGTAAAGTAGTGGATGCTTTACTGAAACTTCCTGGGAGTTTTGGAAAAAATGCGAAATGACACGTTTTTTGAGTTTATATCATTTGCCTACACTCGTGCACGTTAACGAACACTTAATGGTTAATATTCCACCAATATTACACATTAACACTCGAAGAAACACAAGTTTGAGCTAATAATACAAAACCAACAACGTCTCACTATCGGATTCCCGCCAAAACTCCTTAATGTATTTGTGTTGCCTACATTAGCGAGCAGCTAGTGGTATTACGTCATGGAACTCACAGAACACGATCCAATAGAGTAGGTAAAGTTGTCTACATATAATAATATTTTTGAGGACAAAAAACTCAACATTTAATTTTTGGCCATCACTTTGTATACAAGCACTAAACACTTTGTAAACACTGAAAACCTAAAATATCCGACCCACAAGTATTTTTAAGTAGGTAGCTACCTAGGTGCCTAAGTAGGTACAATTATTAGTTAGTAGGTGCTTAGTACCTACGTCGGTATACCTTTGCTGTAATTTTTGGGTATTATTATATTAGGTTAAAACTGTTAAAAAAATGTGTTTTTTCATTTAACGCATATAAATAATATTATGGTGCTTATTATGTAAGTACAGCGAGACAGAAAAATATAACAGTAATATTTTTCAGTCTCGCTATACCTACATATTTTAAATACCTACTTACTTTTTTTTTTCATAAACGTAAAAGAAATTACATCGGGAAAAAAATTAGCAGTAATTGCGACTCTATGCGCTCTATGTTTATTTCTATGGCTTCCGCTATAAAACTAAATAGAGATAGTAAGCAGAAATGCTTGCAAAAATCCCCTGCGCAGCGGATTTCATTGTTTGAGAAAATTGTTTTTTTTTAATCACTTATGTAGACACTTATGTGTACTTACTATAGCAACAATATAAAATACCTCATGCAGCGGAAAATTCATACAAAATAGGTGTACACTGTACATAGCTAGCTACTGTGTCATCATAACACCTAATCGTATTATGACCATTTTGACCTTGATTTCACTTTACAGATAAGTAGCTACTAAGTAGACGACATATCTTTTACAATTTCAATAAATACAGGTGAAAACCATCATGCTACTCTATCTTTATAAATAAAATATGTAGATAAAAAACCTTGCTAAGGGCATAATACTAGGTAAGTATAGGTACCACACACAGTCTAACTGTAAAAAAATGTAACGTTTCGATCTGAAAATTCCTGCGCACGTCCACCTCACGCGGTGGCTATGATCTAAATAATATTTTCTATGGATGTAATGGAATTTGAAAGCGTATCGTTTGTCTCGTTTGCGCACGCATCGATCGCACCTTCCCACTCTTTCAACATCGTTCCATATCACGGGGCCTCGTAGAGGTAGCGCTTCGCTTGAAATCGCCATTTTGTGTTCAACTATCGTACGGCGTTCACGGCTACAAATTATAAAATAAATTTTGTGCCACATGAGACTGCCGCGACGAGTTAATATAGTGAAATACATTAATCTGATGTGCAGTGTATCAAGTTTTGTGATAACTGGTCTTCAGTATGAATAGGTATGGTCTAATTTTCCTTTTTTTGTCGTTGTCCAAAGATATTTATTGGTCATTGTTCTGACGACACCACGGACGAGCGGACGTGTCGTTTTCAACCCATACCTAAATACCTAAGTACTTACAAATAAAACGGAATATTAACAATGTAATTTATATAACAATCTAGCAAAGTTTTTTAAATATTGTAGTATAGGTAAAAGTACTTTTAAGTATTTACGAAACTAGATAAACCAATAACTTCAAATATTGGGCATCTCGTCTGTGGGACTTTTTTTGAGCAGGCGAGACGCACAGTCTAGTTTCTTCTTGTGGTCTGACTTTATCAAAACATTTTAGTGTTGCTAGGTATAAGTTCTTCTTGTGCTTGTGTGTCTCATATTATTAGTGGTCTGTATTGTGTGTGATACAATATAAAATATATCCTGTGACAAATGAAAATAATGAGTTCTAGAGCGTGTTATGGTAGGACACGGCTGGTTTATTATTATTATTATTGTAGGCTGCAAACGTCAGACCGCGGCCGGCGCGGTAAGGGGTGGGCGGTGGCTGCGCGCGCGTAGCTCAGTGCTCACGGTCGCATACGCGTGGTTCACAACGCACTACACACGTCCGCTCTGCCGCTAGGGTGACAGTGAAATGACAAAATATGACGGTCTGACGGACGGACGTGAATGTTATATCTTTAAAGGCTGGCGTCCTTTAGGGACGGATCGGGGCGGGTCGCATTGGAACGGGCCGCGGTTCTGTGATGCTCTTGCGTCCATCTGTACGGGGCGCGGCGGACCGCCTAAACGGATTTGATCTTACAGACGTGTTTTCGTGCTTGGACTGACATCGCGCTACCATGGACAGCTCCGACGAAGAGATGTTATGGTTTCAAATCCTTCTTGAGGAAGAGCAAAAAAATAAAAAACGACTGCTCATCGTGATATCTAGGGTCTCCTAGATCATACAGTTCTCTATACTTTTGCACTAAAGAAATAAGCAGTTCTTCGTTCAGTTTTGTTTATTTTTATTAGCACGGCACGTGCGCTCACATCCGCCTGCCTGCGTCGACTAGACGGATCGGGGCGGGTCGCAGCGCACCGCCGACAGAAATACGCCTGCGAAGCGATCCGCCAATGCGTTGCCGCCCGCCGCGCTCCGATCCGTCGCTAATAGACGATATTTCTATGAAATATCGTTTATTAGCGACAAAACATGGGCCAGGCGTATTTTTGCGTTGCGATGCGGCCCGACCCGATCCGCCTAGTGGACGCCAGCCTTTAATGAGCAATTCTTGTATATACATATAATTGGAATCTCGGAATCGGCTCCAACGATTTTCATGAAATTCAGTATATAGGGGTTTTCGGGGGTGATAAATCGATCTAGCTAGGAATCATTTTTAGAAAATGTCATTTTGTTCGTGTTTTTTTATGATTATTTCTTTAAATAACCAGTTCATATTTTTTTATTATTCTATCGGTAAGATCGAAAAATATTATTCATATATTTCATCATTTTATTAGTAATTCATACTTAAATATAATTTCCAAAAAACACAATTTATAAAAAATAAAAATACCGAGCAAAGCTCGGTCATCCAGATATTAAAATAATAATGCTTTTGTATACCGTTCCACCTAAACCAATTATGCCTACCTAGTACCTATGTAATATTATGTATGTCTCTACTTCGCTTGCGTCGCCGTTAGCCACCTTCGCTCCTTTTCTACTTCTCAGTTACACTGGCATTGTCCCGCGGCTAAGTAAGTTACCTATGTAATTAAACCGCATCATCAGTCTATAATAGTCCACTGCTCTACTCCACCTAGTAGAAAATGCATTTTTTTGACCAAGCAAAAGCAACAAATGTGGTGATGTCAGGTGCTTTACCTACTTCACAATTTCTTGCGAAAAATAAAACAACCAACGTCCAGACAAATAATTATACAATCCTCGTGGTCATTGTTTAGCTAATTATATGTATAGGTACATATTGGACCCGGCACCAGTTGCAAGAAGAAATACTTGGTTACTTACAGCCGAAATTAATATTGTATCTCCTATCCAAAATTGAAATCGATCTTGGATCAATCTCGCCTAGGTACCTATCGTTCGATCGATTTCCAATCTGCGTGCCTTTATAAACCAATCCACGGATCGGTTATTGGCACGTTTGACCCTAAAAATGGATTGTGATATCAATCCCAGATAGCAAAATTAGGATTGGATTGATTATTAATTTCGGCCGTTAGTTATGAACTACATTTTCTATTTCAGTAGGTACCTACCTGATAACTGGGGTGGTTCACCCTACTTTTGTTTATTCGGTCCCTATTGGTTAAAATCTTATATTGAAGGTTATTACCCATTACTACCTACAATAATTATTAATCTCTATCGGCCAAAATTAATAATCAATCCTAATCCAAATTTTGCTATCTGAGATTGATATCACAATCCATTTTAGGGTCAAACGTGCCAATAAGCGATCCGTGGATTGGTTTATGAAGGCACGCAAGTTGGAGATCGATCGAACGATAGGCAGCAACCCAAGACCGATTTAAATCTTGGATAGACGATACAATATTAATTTCGGGCGTATGAAAACCTCGAAAGTTTCCAACCGTCAATGCGGCTTAAGCGGATATTGCTTCATTCAATAAACCTTAATACACAGGAATAGGTACAGTTGTAAATGTGTGTTTTTAACCATTATTTTAAAACGGCATAATTATGTACCTACCTACGTACCTACCTACCTACTACCTATTCTATTTGCACTGTGATAGCGTTGTTCAAAATAAGGCATAGGCATAATAATTATTATGCAGTTTCCGAGCGGCAATCAGGAATCTACCCTATAATTATTTTGATCGTACAATTTTGGAGTTATGTAAGTATACCTAATCTGCGTTAACTATATACCTACCTATACTTATGACTTTTCCATTTTTATGTTACAATTACCTACCTACCTATACATTTTATATACATTCTTTACAGTCACTTTTTACATGATAAAATAGAAGTGATCCTGCCTCAGAGTTTAGCACGATTAACGCCATACTTTTTTAGGCTACTTTTTATCCAAAAGTAGGGGGTAACAACGAAGGTCGCAGCTTTAGATATCAAAGTTTTAGCAATACAGAAAGATGAGTTGAAGTAGACTTTATGAAGATGCAATAAAGTCGATTTCACATAATGTGTTAGTTATTTAATTTTCAAACTATAGCAACGATATATGGACTTATACCTTATGGCTTAATGTTATTTGTAGGCTCTGCAGGCCAAAAATGACACAAGAACAAAGAGGGGCGGAGTTGGACAAGTTAAAGCGGCGGATGATCCGCACTGTCGCGCGGCTGCTCAAGGAGAAGAAGACTGAAGAGGAAGTTTGGGAAGAGCTGAAGAATGAGAGCGGTAGCAACTGTAAAAACTTGTGGTAAGTGATTTTTAGCGAAAACAGCGCACGGCGCGAGCGACGCGACGCGACGCTGGCATGACGTGAGAAGTTCCGTTGTAACTTTTAATACTAAATTGGATATGGGACACAGAGCCGTCGCCTAGACTCAAGAGCTGGAGTAAGTATATATTATTTACTAATCTGTGGCACTGGCGCGACGGCTCTGTGTGTCATGATGCAGCGCCGTCGTCGCGTCGCGTCGTCAGCTGTTTGACGAGCGAGTCCTTTGATCCTTTCACATAAACCTTTTCGGTTAGGAGAGTATGTTTGAATCCCGTCCAAAATATGAGTTTTGGATCATTGACATAAGCCTTATTCCAATGTTAACTGCGTTTTCGTCCCAAATAACAGAATAGTCTGGTAAGTTAGCGGTCTCTTTTTCCGCACATGGCAATTATTAGTGTGAACCGTAGGTATACCTACTCGTATTATCTCTGGTCTGGGTTTGTGAGACCATTGGTTTTTAAGTAGCGAGACGAGAACCAAAAACACCGAGGATCTACATGGACCCAAATTAGGATTCTCTGTATAGTAGGTACCTACAGTCACGATCTATGGTAGTAAAATGAAATAGAAAATATTTTATGAGTATCCTTTTTGAAGTAGTGTCTACACTTTGCGTTACAGGGAGCGCATGAGAAGTCTCACAATGAAGAAACTGAAACGGCTCCTAGACGCCGACGACAGGGTCGAGCTGGTGCCTGTGGTCGCCAGAATGACTCTCACCGACTGGCTGCTATACGACTTGGTCATCGTGCACGAGAAAATAGACGTTATTGATAGGGTAAGAAGATTCACAGTTGCTAATAAAGAAGAAGGAACTCATTTGCGACGTCGCTGATGTCGGAATATAAGTGGACAACCTTAGCCCCTCTGACTCTCCATTATCTCTCTCCATCCAATGGTTGACTGGAAGAGATCGCGTTTACCGATAAGTCCGCCCATTGTGGTTCAGATTTAGATACAGCTCTATTCTGTATAATTATAGATTATAATACTAGCTGTTGCCCGCGACTTCTTCGCATCTTCCGCGTAGATAACAATTTTATCTCCATAAAAATTATCCTTTAGTTAGATAATTCTCAAATATACAATCTACTTATCTCTATACCAAAATTCATTAAAACCGGTTCAGCCGTAAGCAACAACCAAACAGAGTTAATTTCGCAGTTTTAATATTAATATGGATACCTACTTTGTTAACATAACTGGTGTAGCTACAAGAAAGTATTTCCAATTCCATTCTATGTAATGTTACTTTTGTAACAATGTCTTAATGGGATCCCTGTTGTTCCGTCTCCAGCACGACTCTACGAAGAACAAAGTCCTGAACAACCTGTTCTCGCTGGTCCAGCTGTTCTCCATCGAGGACCGCTCCGGGGACGACCTGGCGGAGGCCTGGACCGCCGCCACGGTCTACTATAACTCCAAGTGAGTCCATCTTCAGCCGCCTGGCTTTCATGCTTTTACTTACTGTTTATAATATGTATTGTAGTGTGTAAACTCCCGACCTATGTATAGGAACCGTAGACTTAGCATTGAGTGTTCTGATTTGTTATTAATATTAGTGTTACAAAAGCCGGGTCTCTTGCGTTTGTTTTTACGGAACATTACACAAAAACAGCGCAACCAAAACAAAAAAAACGTGAAATTATATGTCTGTAAACGGTACCCACGCCACGGGAGAAATCCTAGTGTCGCGATACGTAATTTTTTTTAAATAGAATAGAAATCGTTTTACACACTTATGTGAAGAGCTTGACCTTCGACATCTAGCTTTTAGCTCCATATAACGGAACTCTTCAACGGTCAGCAGCAAGCACGTATTGTGTACGCATCAGTTTTACTATGATATTTATGCACTCAGGATTGGAGCTTGACGGAACTCCTCAATAGCTAGCAGCGTATACAGGACATGTTGTGTATGCCTTCAATTATGATATCCCATTCTACGCGACACTATGACGCGGCTACTGCGTTTTAATATATTTTTCAACACGCATTCTTTATTTGTAGAACATACTAAACAGCTGGTTATGCATGCCCATTCCAGAGGTCACCAATGCTCTCCCATGCTGATGCAGCGGCGCTGGTACCAGATCAAGGAGCTGACGCGGCACAAGATGTACAAGTTCTGGTTCAACTACCGAGGCAACGAGCGGCTCCTCGCAAACGCCAAGCGGGATGGGCCTTCGGAGCTGCAGAAGGCCATCGCTTCGAAGTAACTACCTACATCCTACCTCTATTGAGGAATTATTTAGAGTCTTACCCCGTATCGTTAATCGTTACCTCCAAATTTCTTTCGCTCCATTCAACGTCACTTGCCTGTTTTGGTATCGTTAGTTGGCAAAATTTCCTCCACTCGGTAATTCCTTGACAATAATCCTCGTACGAAGGAAACAAACCATCTGTCAGCTCAAGGTACCTCGCGACGTACCTTGAGGATTCCTCGAAGCCGATTCTCTACGATCATTTGTGTTAAAATGGAGTACCGAGGAACTTCGAAAGTTCAACTAACGATACCAAATTTGGGGAACTTTTGGGGGGGTTTCAAGGTCCCTCAGCATAGGTCTAGTGAAAGAAATTTGGAGGTAAAGACTAACGATACGGGGGACAATCTCTAACCCTTGGTTTAGAGCACAGAACATAGATACAATAGAAGTGGGTTAGTTTTACATCTGTAACGGAAAATCTGTCGCCAAAAATTATTGAAACTTACTTTCTCAATAATGGTTTATTAGTCAACTGCCGTTTATTTGAAAATGTGCCTTACTTCGTTTTGATGGACTCTAAAACTGGACATAAGATATTTTTCATTGTTTTTAGATCATTACATAGTATGCATGGCAAATTGGCGCTGGTTTTGTGCTACGCGTCATATGTTTTGCGCGCTCGCTCCACCCACTTTTCACTTCCACTTGTCTCTATCTTTCGGTCAATTCAGTAAAGTGGTAGTTGCTTGCTGAAACTTTGAACATTAGTTACCTATAGTATCGGTTCGTTTAGAAATTATGGTTAACCGGGGTTAAGCGAATACATTGTATGGTTATAAAAAGCGTTCTATAATAATTTACAGATATCCACAGCTAATTACGAACCCTTTTCCAAACTGGGAGGAAAGGATTGAAAAAAGGCTGGTCATAATGCCAGATGAATTTGTAAGTATACTTCGCTCCTAATTTCAAACAATGAGAATTTAGAATTTGTAAAGATAAAATTTTAAAGATTCATTTCATTTAAAAAGATTAAAGTAATCAAGAGATTGTCTGTTAAACTAAGTAGGTAGGTATACTAAATGAGCGTGAATCTTTTCTTACTTTTTTTCATTTTAGAACGTAGCCCACAACTAGGATTGCTCCTGTATCATGGGTACCGCTTACAGACATATAATTTCACATACACATCACACGAATATTTGTTCCGGGCGGGAATCGAACCCGCGACACCAAGCGCAGCAGTCTGATTGCTCAGCCACTACGCCAAAAGTGCCGTCAAATCTATATTGTTATATTTTCAAACATGTTGCGCCCGCGGCGATATCCGCTGTTTTCGGGATAAAAGTATAGCCTGGGTGTCAGCCGCCTCCATACCAAATGTCAACAAAATTGGTCCAAGCGATGGGCGTGAAGAAGTATCAAACTCACAAACTTTCGCCGTTTATATTATTAGTAGTGGGTTTCTAGTGTAATTAATATTGCTTTAATTTTGTTTCAGGAAGTGAAAATGAGGAAGAAGGACCTAATGAAACCCAGTGACGGTAAGTTTTTTAAAGAATTGGGACCCAGTCTAGTGGCAGTACTGCAGTATAATCCTACAAATATCGCATAAAATAGCTGTTAGAAGCAAAAAAGACTCGAATGTTTTGACAAAAAAAAACATGTTCATTAGGTACATTTAAGTACCTATATTAACAAATATTGGTCTATTAAAACAAAAACCAGTCGAACTCAGAATCTTCTTTTAAAGTCAGTTAAAAGTAAAGCGGATAATAACAAAATGAATTGTTTATTTCTTGTTGATCAAGTTAATTTGTTTACAGAGAATGCACCGGACGTTGTTATAGTTGAACAAAAAATTGACACAATTGAACTAGACGGGGATTCTGAATCGGAATATTCTGATGAGGAAAATAGCAGAGAATCCTATGAAACAGAAAATACAGCCACAAACATAGATACCGATGAATCGTCACAAACACCAGTCATTGTTCAAGTTAAAACAGAACCTCAAGATGATATGGATATGGTAGAACATTCACCGTACCAATCGGAAGAACCCAGAGATCGATTTGAGGAGGAAATAGAAAGGCTTAGGATGGAAGAAGACAAAATACTGACAGATGAAGAGGAAACCGAGGAAGTCGCAACTCCAGATATTATAAATGAAAATGAAGATGTTTTCATGCCATTTATAACGAGCATTCAGGGAGGTATAGAGTTTAAAAACGAAGATACAGCTCCACATGATAACTCGATAACTGATAAAGAATTAGATATCAATGAAAGTAATGGTCCAACTATAGTCATAGAAGACGATGATGAGGAAGATGAATATATAATTCCGACAATAGATGTACATGAAATAGAAACCAACAAAGCTGACGCAACGAATCAAATTGAAAATAAAATAACCGGAACTACAAAAGTATTTAAAGACAAAAATTGTGACGCTCAAATAAATATTAACGCTTCTGTACCAAATGCGGAAAGGATGGTAACAGATACCGATGAACCTGATGTACACGATGAAGTAAACTCAATTATATGTGCGATTGCAAACAGTTTACAAGCTAAAAGAAAAATGATAATTGATACAAAAACTCCGCTTGAAGATGGAGAGGATAATATGGAAGATGTAATCTCAAATGTCCACCCCGATTTCGAGACAAAAGACGGCCCAGTTGAAAATATTGTTTGTAAAGAAGAGCATGTAAAGGATATACATGAATCTCCAAATGTCAATCCAGACGATGATATGCTCTTAGATATGAATTTCGCAGACGGTGGAATCGAATTTGCTGATGACGGAATAGAATATATTGAAGATCATGTAGATCAAAACGAATTGAATGGTAAGAAATGTCTTTGGTTTTGTTATTATTTTATACATTATTTGGTATACAAATATTTATAACTAGCAGCACCCCGCGCTTTCACCCGTGTTCTCAATTAAATTAACAGGAATTGTTAATTTTTACGGGATAAATGGTATCCTATTATCTAATCCAAGATCTATAGTATCTGTATACCAAATTCCATCAAAATCAGTTCATCTGGGCGTGAAGAGAGGACAAACACACACACACACACACACACACACACACACACACACACACACACACCCTTCCTATATTATTATAAACTTTCGTATTTATAATAATATAGGATAGTTCAGTACACGATATGATTATCAAAAATGTTAATACTCTTTTTTTTAATTACAGAAACACCCGTTGAACAACAAAAGGATGAAAATGAAGATGCTCCAAAATTCGATCTCAAATTGCTCATGACCGCGGTAGTGTATACTACAAAATTAGATAAAATGTCTGTTTACAAGAATAGGCCGCTTTTCGATACAGTTAATGGAAAAGAGTTGGTTGATAAAATTAATCTTGAAAGTAAGCCAACAAGGGCTCGATCTCGGCAACGCAAATGCGTACAATCAGAAAATTTTGGACACCTACCAATTAAAGTAGAAAATCAGTTCAATTTTTTTCAAAACGTTTCGTTAGAGAATGTCGATGAATCCGACATTGTTGACGACAGTAAAAGAGTTAAGTTGTCTAGTAACTTGTTGAAAAAGCCTAGAAGTCGTAGCTACAATCCAATCCAGTTGTGCAAAAATCCCGATTTCAATACGCGACTTAAATGGTTAACCGTTGGGTTTTTTAGTTCATCGCGAAATAGGGTCTTGCTCAAAGCTTGTAAACCAATGACGATAGATCTTAGCAAAGCATTTGAATCTAAGTTAGTAGACGGTACTATGTACCTAAAGGCGAGCGATCCGGTGGTGAAAATAGAAGACGATGACAAAGTAAATGAACCTATAGTTTCCGTCATGCCTTCAGCAGTCGCCGTTCAAAGTCTTATGGACAATACAGACGTAGATAAAATTCTACAAGAAGAACTAAAGAAGCGTATGTTAGAGAGAAATAAAACTATAAATTTACCAAACATATCTGTAGTGCGGCAAATCAATCAACAATTACAAATGGCAGAAGTAGCTCCTATAATGGCACAATTGAATACTTCAGCACCCGAAGACAATGCAAAAAACATTCAACAGAATACTACTGCGAAACGCAATAGTGAAATATCTATTGAAAATGGTGCAAAAAGACGAAAGCTAGGTCCCGTTGTAGATATAGATGATTATTCTAATAACTCGCAGTCTGATAGTTCATTATTAGTAGCCAATCGTAGTCTTAACGTCGTTACAGTCGCCAATAGTGAAGCTATGAAGAGTCAAGTTGCACGACCTAACTCCGCCAATATTAATGAATCTGTGGACACTCAAGTTGCAAGGCCTAATACAAAAAGTCCTGTACCTGTGGATGAGAGTACGACATCCAAAAGCAATAGAGTCGTTGAGATACTAAAGAATAATAAAGATAAAAAAAGAATTCACACTCCTACCTGGTTAGCAAAATCTAACGTTGTACATAATACCATGAATCACTCGCTTTTAACAATTGATACGCTGTACAAAATGCTTAACGTTTTGGACCCCGGTCAAGAATTCGCCTCCAAAATTAAGAAAAAGAAAAAAAAGAAAGCAGAAAAACCCCCACCGTGCAAAAAACAATCAGGGACAACGGAAAAAACGGTTAAACGACCAGTAGCTCTAATAGCTAGACCGAAACCAATCAAACCTATTGTCAATGTAAATATAAAGATTATTAATTCGGACACTAGAAAACGAAAGAATTGCTGTTGGGCAAAAATGAAAATGGACAAAATTACGACCAAAACCTTTGTTCGGCTTCGTAAACACAAATGTCCTGCAGAAGCCTGCGTCTGTTGTTGCCGCGAAGCATTGAGTCAGGTGGAAGAAGATATAAAGGCCAAACTAATGAAATGTACGGAGAAATATGATAAATTAACAGAATCGATACAAAAGGCGGTTAATGAAATGCAGTCGAGTAATGCGCCTGATATAAATATCGTGGACGATGAACCGGCCGTACACCTCGTTAATGTTGATGAAACCGTGGCCAATGCGAAGCTTTTGGATGCTGGAAGAGTAAGTGTCGTCACACCGGCAAGTATAAATATGGAAGAATATGACACTGTGCGCATAATAAATGCTACGCCGGAAGCTTCAACGTCCAACGAACGAGTTGGGAATGAGGATACAACGATAAATCTCGATAACGAAGACGTAAATGAATCAGTGTCGGGCGGATGTCCATCACCTGGAAAACGTGTATACTTTGGGTCGGGTCCAAGGCTCACTGAGCTGGTATCAAATAAACAGATAAAAGAGGTATTAAGTAAGGATCTTACAATAAAAACACAACCGCAACCCGGTGCAAAACAAACGAGCGGCCGCAAATCAACTCGAATGTCGTCGAAATATGTCTTGCGTTCTCAAGACACTGAAACAGAGCCAACTCCTTGTACATGTCGACCAAACGTCTTCGTCGACCAAACATCGGCGACATTGATGGTTGACGGCACTAACGCATGCGTTCAACATACCAAAACGCGCGTCTCAAAGGAAACGAGAATATATGTTAACCGTAAGCACATGATGCTAACCGAGCGTCCATTTTACATTGCCAAAGACAAGATATTGTTGACAAATTATGTTAAACCACCAGTAGTAGAGACAACACCTCCACCGCCACCACCACCTGTTCCAGTACAGGTCACAGTGCCTGATGGCGTACAAATAGTGCTATTACCAGATGGCACAATCACATACTTAGTTGAACCTAATGTTAAACTTACGCCAGAGCAGATTGCTGCTATGCCAGAAGTACTGAACGGAATTCAACAACAAATTAAAGCTACCGGGGTTACCCTGCCTACACCTGATGATGTTCAAAATCTAGACACAAGCAATGTAACTGATAATAATGGTGGTGCATGCAAACCAACCTCCTCAAAAACACGAAATAAAAATTCAGTAAAAACTAACCATGTTGTTGGAGAGTCAGATATCCAAAATGAGGAGCAATTATCCGAAGTAATAAAAAATACAATTATCCCAGAAGAAATTCCATTAACTACCAATGAAGTGGGTGCCACTAAAGAACACGCTGACATGGATACTACTAAGAATCCGTCCACAGAACCCGCTACAAATGTGGGAGCTGAGGCAGTAACTGACCTCGAAGCAAAAACAGGAGACTTGGACTCTGATAACGCCGCTGCGGGCTCAAGTAGAAATTTACTTTCCGATTTAATGGAAATGTCTGGAATAATGGAAGAAGATGTTGCTGCTCCACAAGAATGCTCTATCACTTCACTGATTCCACCAGACTATACGGCACCACTGTTACAGCCGTCAGTTGCTCCGGAACCGTCTTCGACGACCCCACCCTCTGTACCTACCCCTGATCTGTTACCATTAGGCAAAACTAAACATACAATTTCAGCTCAAGTCGACGAGAAAGTACACGAGCTCAATCCCATTACATCATTCGCCGAACTTAAATACGCGTGCGACAACAATGCACTTTTCTTTAAACTAGATCTCAGAAATGGCGTTATTGTACCAATTAATGTGTGCATTCAGAAAAATTCACCACAATCCAGCAGCAAATCGGTCACTTCTCAGATTACAGATGTGATTGATTTGACAGACGAGAAGCGCGCACCAACAGTAGCAAAAGGCAAGGCTACTACTGCACCCCCTAACAAAACCGCGAACGTAAAACGTGCATCGAAAATAGTGCCAAGGAAGTTATCCACGATGTTGGCCGCAACAGCTCCGACACCAGCCAGCAGCGTTTTGAAACCTGCACAACACACCAAGAACAGCATCTTACTGAATAAGCCCGACGTTCCTTCGCCAATATCCATCCTTGAAAAGAAGAAACAGGAGCTCTTGAACAGATTGTCCAATAATCTCAAGCCGTTACAGATGTTGCACCACAGACAGAAAAATATAAACATTTTGAGGAAAAGTATGTTAACTACTCCTAAAGCGCCTGTCGTGGAACGCCTTTTGAATATGAATTTAGTTGAAACTCCGATAGATTTAGTAGATTCCGACGAACCGATGGAGGAAGAGTATCTAGATGAAAATATAAGTGATGATTCCGACAACGAGCCTTTGGTTAATTTAATATCAAAAACCAAAAATACAAACAAAGGTCCTATCGGCGACGCAAGTACGAACAGCCAACAATCGAAGCAAGATCCCCAAAGCGCTCAAGACTCCGCCTCACAAGACGGATCACTGTCTCAAGATGGGCTAACTGAACCAGATGAAGTAACTCAAGATCAAGCAGCACAAAATGATGTTGTAGATTTTGAAGAGGAAATTGATTCTATAGGAACCCTAGCACCAATCAGTCAACATTCACCGGTAAGTGTCGTGAACGAGCCTGTACCTACACAGTTGGTCCTGAGTGGGGATGCAGTAGATATGCCGATACCTTTGAACGAGGAGTACTTGGTTTCCATTGAGGCTGACGATGAGGATTCGCAAGACGACTGTATTTTGGGAGTCTGAACAAAGAAAACCAATTCATAGAATGAATATGACATTACCATTTAGGTACAGTTTAGTAAGAATACTTACCTCTAAAGGAAAAATAATTCTCCTTGATTCTAGTTTTTCGGACGATGTTTTTCGGCTTGTTTTTCGATTTTAACTGTCCGCTGAAATAAAACTTATGTTGATAAATAAATATTGTACCTACACGTAGGTATGTACCTACTATGTACCTACATAATTTGCTCACGATTATAGATGATAGAGATAATGTTAAAACCGGACTTAAAAAATAATTGTTAAGTATAGGTAGGTACTGTAAATCACGAGAGAAGTGTCTCTGTGTTCTATGCCGTAAATAGTTTTAGTCGGTAACTTGATATTGGCTGCTGCCAGTTGCAGTAATAATTACTTTTAATTTTATAAAGAATTTACTTAGAGAATTAAGTCATTTTAGTTACGACTTCGTTATTATGTCATGATTAGATTTTAACTAACAAAAACAATGTTAATAGTTTAGTATTACAACTCGATACTGTCGGATAATGTATAATAAGTAACTTATTTAGTTAGAAAGTACCTAGGTAATTACTGAAATCGCTTGTAAATGTTTCATATAAGAGTAAGTAGGTAAAGAAAGTTTTCATAATCATCACAATTATTTTCTTACTGGTTCGTACTTTACTAGTGTGATCACAATTCACAATAATAAAATGTAAACTAGTGACCATAGTGTTAAGGTGTATTTTTTTTTCATTTCGTGTTTATCTTCGCTGCGCATAATATTTAGGTACTTAGCAATTAATGTTACCAGCATTTATACTCTAGTAGCTTATACAACTACCTATAAACACCTATAAATATCGCATTGTATTGTGGTGTAGTGATTATATTTGTAAGTTATCTACCTTAAGGCATACCTACCTACATGGTAGCGAGCTATTATAATGCAGTATTTTTAATAAAAGACAGGGAGTTTTAATTGTTATTTTAATTTATATGTACCTACTAGGTATGAATCGTGTTGTCTTCTCGCCTAGGTACCTAGCTTTTTTTTATGATGTGGACATAGCACCATGCTACTGTCTTCACTTAGTCTAAGACTAGGCTAAGCTAAAGATAGGTACTATGTTGTAGATTAAATTGTAAGTATCATCATAATTTTGGAGTTAAGTGTGAGTGATTTTCTATATCTTTTGCACTCAGCAGGAATTTCAAATTGCTTTTTAGTTTTCATTTCACTAAACACTTTTCCAAAGTGTATAAGCTGAGCTTATTAGTCGAGTGTCACTTATCAATATTACTTAAGATTATTATGTGTAGAATTTAACTCAAGAATTACATTACAATGATGAATGTTTCTAAAATATTTTTTTTATTTACTTACCTGTTGCAAAATAATGGCTCTATTAAAAAGAAAAATGTACTTATTTTCAGTGCATAAATATTTAAAATTATTGTTTTTCGTCTCTAAAACATATCAATAAATTATATTATAATTATATTATTAATAATTATAGGTAAATTTGCAATTTTTTAACATTGATATTGTTGTTGATAAAAATTTGTGATAATAATTTATTATTGGCAAGAAATGGGTAATAAGAATTTCAAATAAAATAATTAAAAGTAACCTTTGGTATATCAAACTGCAATCTATATTGTTCAATCCTTTAGCAAGAAAGTTGTTTATCTAATAACAACATCAAATGTGCTGATAGCCGCTTTTTCAATCTCCTTGTGAATCTCGTTGACTTCTGCTTGGGTAAGGGTGCGTTCCAAGTGCCGATACACGATGCTGTAGCAAAGGCTGTGCTTCTTGGTCTTAGGGTGTATGAACTTGTCTTTGAGTTTCACCTGGAAGAAAAAAAGAGTTTTATTATTCTTATCAATAGGCATATTATTATGTATTATTGCTCAGTAAGGGTCTTGAATGTGCCTTGTTCAGTGTGGTGGTGTGTATGTATACAGTATGTGGGAATATGCAGTGGTGTGCCTTAATCCGTTTACTATAGGAACACTAAAAAATGCATACCTGTTCTATTATGTCTCCGCCAATATCTCGGACAATATCGTAAAAGTCATTACTTTGGAACGTGTCTACAGTGCATATTGAAGGCAACCAGAAAGAAATATCGTTTACACACTGCGGATATTGAGAAACAGGTTTGTATGTTATCTTTGCATTTAAGTCGTCCGTCTGGAACTGAGTTAGGAATCCTGTATCTGTACTCCACATGAGGCGTATATCCGGGATTTTGTATAATGCCATTGCTAGTCGTTCCAAACCTAGACCAAATGCATAAGCTATGGTATTATTTGGTCCTGCATTGACTAGAATTTCGTTTCTAACTATACCGCAGCCTAATACTTCCATCCATTTGTCTTCATAGTATATTTCGAGTTCCCATGATGGGTGAGTGAATGGGAAGTATGCATCAACCCATCTATGTTTGATATCTTCGCCAAATAAATACCGCACCATTCCGAGGAGATGGTTCTTTAACTGGGCTTCCATTAGTTTTGTCGCTTCTAAGGTGTGGCAGCTCTGTTTCATGGGGTCGTCTATGGAGTTAGTGAATGCGTGAGGGGTTTCTGGGTCGAATGTAGACTCGAAAATTTCATAGTCAGGCTTATCTGTAAAAAGTTCTTCTTTACGTTGCAACCTTACTGCGTCTACCTGTAAATCAAAATGTTGTTATTATAGGGTAATATAGAAAATAAATACATGTAAATATACTACTCTAACTAATATTCATATAATTTATTATTAGTTTATTTGTAAGAATAGAAGTTAACATAAATAAAAGAAAATAAACTAAAACTAGCTAAATCTAAACCGTACAATACTAAAAAAAGTGGATGTCCATGTGGCATAGTATCTATAGAACTAAGAACACTAGCTGCATTAGGTACCTCGCTAAATAGCTATGTCTATTCTCTGTGAGAGATAAGAGACATACTTATTTAAATACATTTCTAACTTACTTGATGAAATACAGGAAAATGAGTTGAATCAATTTCATCTCTCCGATAGACGTCTCCGATCATCAGAAAATTGTTAAGCCCTGATCTCAGTAGCTCGCTTTGATGAGCCGTCATATGAGCCCTAAGAAGAGTGCCTCTATTAATGTAATAGCAGTCTGACTTCGCTCTGCTTGGGTGATCAGTAGGGATCAGCAAATCGTCAAAGTTCTGCTTGGCTGTGACTATTGGAGACAAGTTGTCATACACGCTGAAGGTAGGACTTCCCCTGTGTGTGAAGGAAGAGTAGAAATATTTAACAATTCGCTGCCTCACAATCGACAGAGGGTTATATTTCTGAAGGTGCAAGTTACGTCCTAAAAATGATAACATTTTAGGTGTGATATTAGTGTAATCATCGGCATCAAACTCTTTGTTATTTATTTTCACTGTAGATACCGATTTAGGCACTGTGCTGTAATTATGTCGTGATAAAACCGCCGATATTACGGGGCTTCTTTTGAAGAATAGTTTCGCCATATTTTCCTCTTTTATGTCGCTGTAGTATGCTTCCTACTGAGAGCACTCGGCTTATAATTTAAAATACACTAAACACTTAGCGAGTATCAACACAAATTATCGCAAATACTATGGAAATTATTGGAAATTCAGAGAATAGAATTCATTTATTTTTCATAACAATCTGTGATTGAGGACCTATTTTCCTGTTTCAACAAAAATGTCATGGAAACATAATTCATAGCATAAGATAGAGAGAGAGCGAAAATTGAAAATCAAGCTATACCTCCTTGAAAGCAACAGCGTTAAAAAGAGATCGCAGTATATATTATCATGCTATGTTTCTAAACTCTTGGTACCTAACCTACCTCTTTTTATTTTATTTTTTTAGTTATGGCTTCGCACGGTTTGTGCATATAGCCAGTGTCAAGTATTTTATTTGAAGTATTTCTTAATTTCACATTAGAAAGTCACAGCAATGTTATAGTTATCGTGGTCAAGTAGTCAAGTCAATTATTTACATCGTCAAAGTCACGATTCAGTAAAGTAGTGGATGCTTTACTGAAACTTCCTGGGAGTTTTGGAAAAAATGCGAAATGACACGTTTTTTGAGTTTATATCATTCTCCCACACTCGTGCACGTTAACGAACACTTAATGGTTAATATTCCACCAATATTACACATTAACACTCGAAGAAACACAAGTTTGAGATAATAATACAAAACCAACAACGTCTCACTATCGGATTCCCGCTAAAACTCCCACCTACCTCTTTACGTCTACCGCCACCCACAGCTGCACTGAGCGAGCACTCAGGCCGCGTTCCGAATTGCGCTGGTACCTATCTACTTGACCACGAGGATTGCTTCAATGTTATGACTTTCCTATTGTAAAATTATGAAATAGGTACACTCTGGATAAATACACAAATCGTGCGAAGCCATAACTAAAACAGACAAAAAAGGGCAGTTATTGTCACTGTCAAATGAAGATAAAATAATCAGCTGTTTGACAGTCCACTGACTCTACTACTGTCTGTCAGTCGGTTCAGTTGTCTGTCAACTTCAGTTCGCAGTTCTCACTCACACACACACAATCATTCTACACCTTTATTAACCTCAAAAAATTAAAACTAACAGTTTTCTATCATTACAAAGACCTTGCGAGGATTATTTTACTGACATAATTAACTGTTAATTAGATAGAGCAATATGATTAAAAAACGTCTGCTACATTTGACTCAACTCGGTGTTGTTGCCTTTACCGGTTACTATGTTGGACAAAATTTCGATAAAGATGAAAATTGGTTGCAAAATGAAGTAACAGTGAATGGAAAGACACTAAGGAACATGCCTGGATTGCCGATTTTTGGTACGGTGTCTGCTGCTACCCCCTTCACTGAGGGAGCCAAAGATAGGGTATGTTTTATTGTTTAAAAAATCATAAGCTAATTTTTACTAAACTACAGTTTCTAGGTATATATTATAATATGTAGCTAATACTTTAATTATTTATTTCAAAAAACTTCTCCAAAATCAATAATAAGTACTCCTTTCAATAGGTACACAACAATTATTTTCATTCTGAAAAGTTACTTCTATAATTTGAAACTAAAATGTGATGCCAATATGTTTAAAGTCCAAACAGATGTTTCTTCTTTCAGATATCCCAAATCATGAAGTACGGTTTCCCTGGTCTAGACAATGTGCGTTCGTATGACGACTTTGTCCTCTCCTATGACCGACGTACAAGAGTCCCGCACTGGGTGTTCGAGCACCTCACCAAGGCAAACATCGAGAAGAATGATCAAGTTGACCGGAGCAAGTGCGACTTCAAGCCTGATGAAAGTATACATCCGTTCTTTAGGTGAGAGCACTAAACACTATGACGCTTAGTACTTGAGTATGGGTAAACTGATAAATATATCTTATAATATTAATTATTCATTGGTGCTGAACTGCTGGACCATGGTTCGAATAAAGAATTTTTGTTCTTTTTAAAATCATAGCCCCACACTAGGAAACACTAGGAAAGCGGAAATGTTCCGTGCGGGAATCGAACCCGTGACACCTAGCGCAGCAGTCTGATAGTGCTCAGCCACTATGCCACTACTTAGCGACTATGGTAACTTAGGTAGCAGGCAAGAGATAGAGAAAGATATAAAGGGAGAGGGAGAGAGATAGAAAGAGAATGAGAGGGAAAAGATAGAAAGAGAGTGAGAGAGATAGAGTGAGGAGAAAGATAGAGGAAGAGAAAGAGAGAGAGAGGCAGGTAGAGGGAGAAAGATAGAGACAATGACAGGACAAAGTCTGCCGGGTCAGCTAGTTAGTTGATAGAAATATCAGTTCAAATGTTCCAGATCTCTGAACAGTGACTACAAAGGCTCAGGGTTCGACCGGGGCCACATGGCCGCCGCTGGGAACCACAGACTGACGCAGAGGCATGTGGACCAGACATTCTACCTCACTAACATGGCCCCGCAGGTGCGTGCACAACATCCTGCAAATACCTCTAACTCATAATTCCTTTCTATTGTGAAAATGCAAAGAGTTGTGCTTCTCTTCCTATTTAGGTGCAGCTGCAAACTTTTTTTTTTAATTTAACTAATATTTGCTTTTTGATATTTCGATAACTTTATGAATATGAAATTTATCGCGGAATCCTACTAATATTATAATCGCGAAGGTTTGCAAGTGTGTTTGTTACTTCTTCATACTCCTAACGCCTGGAACAGTTTTGAAGAAATTTGATGAAACTTTTTATTCCGAGAACAGTGGATTACCCTGTGGGTTGATTTATATTTTAGGATATCTACCTTCGCTGGTCTGCTTTTAATTTCCAATTTTATCTCTTTCGATCTCTAGGTGGGGGACGGGTTCAACCGACACGCGTGGAACCGGCTAGAGAAACACGTCAGAAAGTTAACCAAGGTTTACGAGAATGTATACTGTTGCACTGGACCTCTATATTTACCGAGGTAATTTTGTTTTTGTCGTATGAGTTTGTGCTATCCTCTGGTGACAGAGTGTATCATGCCGCCCAAGGGCCTCTGACGTGACTTAGCGACTGCTATGGATCGATAACAACCGGGACCTGCGGCTTTTCGTGCCCTCCGAAGCACGTAGCGATGGAAAATATGCACATACAGCACATAAACTATGAAAAGTCATTTGTGCTGCCGAGGATCTAACCCGGTGCCATTAGATTGTAAAGCGCACAAGCTACCTCTCGGCCGCCGTCTCTCTAAGTAGGTGATTAGTTACGAGCTATCATTTAGCCCCCAGGCATAGCGTGGACACTCCATACAAACGGCTGCATCGGACAAAAGACAAGCGAAACTGCATGCGACGCAATAGCGTCGCCGCGTTGTATTGCGTATAGGTGCACCCAACACGCTCAAAATGTCATACTCCCAATCGAATCCCTTCTTCTACGGCATTTAATTATATATATATAGATGAAATGAAATACCTAGTTATTATTCCCACTGTTTATTTTATTTTTTTTATTTATTGCCATTTCAGAAAAGATATAGATGGCAAGAGCTACGTGCGCTACCAAGTGATAGGGGCTAACAGCGTGGCGGTGCCGACGCACTTCTACAAGGTGATCGTGGGCGAAGCCCCCGGCGGCGCGCTCGAGATGGAGGCCTACGTGATGCCCAACCAGAGGATATCGGAGGACACGCCTGTCTCCGCGTTCCTGGTGAGACGTCCGTCGTGCCGGCAGCGTGCGGGTTCGCATCCAGCTGACAGTGCAAATTGAGTCTTACTGATGTTGTATATGTGAAAATTTGTCTATTTTGTATCCCGTCAAAAATAATGGTTTCTGTGGTATAATAGCGAACGCGGGTTAAACCGCGGGGCGTATATGGTATTATATAATTATTATAATGGAGTTCTGGAATAGCACAGGATGCTTTCTACGCGTAAATAGTATCTACCTGTGCGATGAGAATGCCGGTGCGTGCAACCGTGGGGCACAGTTTATTTATTTTACAAAACCACAGCGCTTCAAATTAACTGGTACTTATTACCTTCAGCTGGATCGCGGGCAGCCGCATTCGCAACCGCAACGTGCGGTTGAAGAACCGTTGCGATTTGCGGTCATGTCGATCCCGATCCATTTCAAAGATGGACGTGGAAGAAGTATTTACTACATTTACACACGTTACGTAAAGAAGAATAAACAAAGAAAGAAGTACTGGGTGCATCCTTATTTGCAAACACGAGATGAGAGCATTTTGCAATATTTTTCGGCATATTATAATATGGCGGGCAGCCGCAGATTGAACCGCACACTCCGCACAGTGCGTATAGCAACCGTCCGGCTGGCCGTCACTCGGGCCGCAGCTCTCCGAGCGACCGGAGCGGTCTGCGGGTAGCCGCATCGCAGTGAGCATAGAAATGAATATTACGTACATAATTGTGCTTGCGGTCAGCCGGACGGCTAGCCGCAATGCGGCTACCCGCATAGTTCGTATGAACCCTAAGGTAGTACAGTAGTACCCAACTTATATGGCGCGTCGTGAATCTTCGTTCGCTCAGAAAAGAAAGTATGGTCCGAAGATTAACGAAAGAATGCTTAAAACTTACAATCAACCTAAGATCACTATTGATAAGGTTCATAATACACTGCAGCTGCTAGTTCCATCTCACTCTAAGCTCGCTAAGATGGCGGCGGCTGCCGACCAATAGCGGTCAATAGCATTTCCCGCGCTTTGAAAATTCATCTTCTGCGCAGGTACATCGGTAAGCCATATAAGTTGGGTACTACTGTACCTATATTAGTAATATATTATAATGTTTTATTTCCAGGTTCCACCTGAGACGATAGAACGGGCAGCCGGGCTCTTATTCTTTGACAAACTCAACAGAAGCAAACTGAATAGAATAAATGGCAGGAAAGCGTAGGGTTATTCTGCCCTCAGTAGGAAGAGTGCAGTAACTTAGTCCGACATATTTCGGAGAAAAACGCGGTTAAACAAAATAAAATTGATTTTGTTGTAGCATAAAAACTATGCGTGTTATTTCGACGTGACTTATATCAATAGAAAGGAAAAACTCTATAGATTTATTAAAATGGACTTCTGTAAATATATATTTAATTTCACAACGATAAAATCTAAAAAATACTCTTATAATTAGTCAGTGTATTGTTAAGGAGACCAAACATCCTAACCTTACCTGCAGTAAGTACCTCAGTTACTGCACGTATCATTAGGAGAAATTAGTTATTGCTATTCTAATAATAGACTTCAGTTTTAAAATAAAATAATTTCTAGACATACATGCAGTAACTAACAAGTTACTGCATACATGATTAGAACTAATTAGTAATACTTACTAGATTTTCCGAATAGTGTATGTAGTAAAAGTACATTATCCTTCAAACAAATGAAATCAAACAAATTTAATTAGTATTTCCAGTTTTATTATGATTCAATATTATATTAGTATCACATAAGAAGAAAATAATCATAATAGGGAAATCAAATTACCTATTTAGAATTAGTTAGCTCTCTAATTGCTCGAAATAGGTAGGTAGGTACCTGCAATATTCAGTCTAAGGGTACATAATTCAGTCACGTCTTACCCACAATCAGAGAAAATAATGGTACCTATCTAAAAATATGTTAATGAGAAATCAATGGCATATTGTGAAGTGCAATGCCTTTTATAACTTTACTAGTGTAGGCGCATTATCAAGTTTTATTTAATTACGCAATACTGCAAATGAACGCACATAATGTAAATGATTTTGTATTTTCATAATCTAAAAGTGTTATTATAATAACATAAAACACAATTACACATTCAGAATAAAGTTTTCTTATGAATTGCTTTAGGAAAATTTTGAGATTAACTTTATACTTATTTTTAAATATTTTTCTTATTTATACATACTTACCTAATATAGAACAATTTCAATACACTTCTCATGATTCAGTATTTTTTTAATCAGAAACAAGAAGAGCTTATTGGGAATGTTTGCCTGTTTCTGACAGCGTTTAAGACCTATGTTTTTTGCCCTTCTAACTGGGTTTGTCACGTTAATAAGTATACTTACTGCAAATATGTCATTTTTGAAATGGTGACTTTGAATAATACAAACATTATAATATTATGATTTCATGCCAAAACTAATTGATTAAAAAAGACTGAATCATTAGAAGGGTATTGAAATTGATCTATATGTATAAATTTTAGTTCTTGTAAATAAGAAAAGCACGTAGAAATAAGTTGATCTCAAAATGTTCCTAAAATAATTCATAAGAAAAAAATATTCTGAATGTGTAATTGTGTTTTATGTTATTATAATAACAGTTTTTAGATTATGGAAATAAAAATAAAATATATAAAATACCATTATTTTCATAGATTGTGACTAAAGACTGAATTATTTACACTTAGACTGAATATTGTAGGTACCTACCTATTTCGAGCAATTATGAGAGCTTACAAACTCTAAATGAGTAATTTGATTGCCCTAGTTTTCTTCTTCTTTGATACTAATATATTAATATGAATTCATAATATAACTGGAAATGCTAATTAATTTTGTTTGATTTCATTTATTTTAAGGATAACATACATACTACATCACTATTGGAAAATCCGGTTTACTCCGTTATAATCATATATGCAGAAACTATTTTAATACGTAATAGTTGCTACCTCATATTAAGTAAAATCCTGTAGAAAATCATTAAACGACTTAGAATAAGCGCAGTAACTAATAAATATACTGCATTTACACTTGGTCATGTAACTGTAACTTATAAAATATGCTTAAAATTACTGCAGTAACTATAAGATGCTGCACATATGATTAGATATTAGTTGGTTCTGTTTAGGAATACAAATTAATGTAAATGCATTAACTTTAGATACTGCATTTATGTGTAATATTATCTCATCTTTGAACAGCCAATTGTCTAGTAACTAAAGTTAATGCACTTTATCTAAGGTAATTATAAACCAAACAGCGAGTTACTGCAGTTATGCTTCCTGAATTTCAGGGTTCCTGAACGAATTTTGATACGTGAGTAAGACCAGAATGTAGATCTTTTCATGGTGATTTCGAATCTGTATCTAACTCAATTTCGTCAAAAATGCTAGTTACTGCACTCTTCCTATGGAGGGCAGTATTATATTATGTAGTTTAAAAAGTCGTTATATTGTTTAATATATACTTAAATATAGTATTGTTCAGATTGTATGTAGATATTATTACAACAACAAAGTGATGTAATAGGACGTAATGATCAAAGAATGTTACCGTTGTAGTGTGATAGTTCGGAGAATAGTATTATTTATTTTATTATTTGACGTTTTCGTTTGTTTGTGATTGTTATTGCAATAGTTATGAACTGAAAATGATAGTAAAGATAATTAAAATGATATGTTTTAATTAGTTTTTGGTTTTACTTTACAGATGTGAGAAGGCAATCTATTAATATTAATTATGGTGTATTTAACTAATGCCTCCGGGACGTATTCTACATTGCGTGGGCAATCTAAATTCTAAACTATTAACCAGTGAAATACGCATTGTAATAGTTTCTTGTTTCTTTTTTAGTGATAGGTAGGTAAATATGAACAAAAGCGATTTTGAAAGATGCTCTTGTTCAGTTGCTTATTCGAAGTCTCCTAGACAATTTATTTTACTTACATCTGTACATTGACAGTATCATAATAATATATCATGTATATGTATCGAGCAAAACTCAGTATGAAAGCTTAAGTTATCTGTGTGCCTAGTGCGAGTTTTGTCAATTTATTTACGCGCTCGGTCCGTTCGGCGTAAACTTGAAATTGTATGGAATAATTGCAGCGCCATCTAGCGTCAGTGAATCAGTCACTAGATGGCGCAGCTATTATTCCATACAATTTCAAGTTTACCGAGCGCGTAAATAAATTGTCAAAACTCGCACTAGGCACACTGTGATACGCGCATCTAGTGTAATAAATAAAAAGCGACAAATGTATAAAACGTGTATATATTGAATAGGTTACACGACGTTGCTATAATATACATTGTGTAGCGGAATTTAGAGCTCAGTTCAATCTTCGTCTTCGTCTTCAGACGCGCCGTTCTGCTGCGGCACGGCATCACCCTCCATACGAGCGTCGCCCATACCTGGACAGGGAAAATTGTAGTATTTTAATATAATAAATCGATAGAAATACCGTTCATATTAGCGTGTGCGAGTAAGTGGCGGTTATGACAAGCGCCGCTTGCTCAGACATGGAGAAAAATCCATTTTATACTGTTTATATGATTTAGTTATGTTATGCGAGCATGATATCAGGAGCTTAACTAGACAAAGTCGAGACGCATCACATACAATAATGAAAATAAATTAAAAAATCGTCCCTTTTGGTGAATTCAAAATCATCGATGACTAAAAAATCGCCACTCGGTCGTCTGGCATTTCCCCAAGCGGTATCGTGCGACTAAGTTGGCACTAGTGTTGGGGTATGTTGGCACTAGTGTTGGGGTATGTTGGCACTAGTGTTGGGGTATGTTGGCACTAGTGTTGGGGTATGTTGGCACTAGTGTTGGGGTATGTCGGCATACCTTCGTCCTCGTCCTCCTCGGCGGAGTCCCCGGCCACCTCCGTGTTCTCCATCTCGGCGCGCTCCATCTGTCTCGCCAGCTCCGCCTCGTCGGTCGCGGTCACCACTTTAGGCTGCAAATTGTAACACAATTTTGCACTGACTGATCACATCAAATTAATGATAGAACCATATCCATGGTAATATCAGCGAAAGTGTCTGTTCGTTAGTTACGTTTTCATGCCAACAGCTGGACCAATTGTAATTAACTTTTGTATATTTGTATTTTTTGTAAATGTGTTAATTATATGATATTCGATAATGAGTTATTGTATTGTAGAGATAGATGGCCATGGTTTGAAGGCCATGGGATACTTTTTATAGCTATATACTATAGTTCGCGCGTACGAAGTCGCAGGCAAAAGCTGCTGTAAATTAATTCATAGTATGTTGTACTCATAATCCCATATCCCATGGGTCACTCCTCACTTGCGAGTAGAATCACGAGATCAGGTTCGGATAAGTGGATGTGGCATGTTAATTTCCTCATGTTTTCCTTCACCAAAAAGCAAAGGTATGTTTTTACAAGACACTATTTTATGTGACTCACAACTCCCTGCTTGTATGGTGCATATTCTCCCCATTCTACCTCTCGCATACATACCGCCATTTGTATATTGAAGACTCCTCCAGCTGCATCAATGGTCTCCTTAATTTTGTCGATTGCGTCCTGCAGCGCTTTGAGCCCGTCTGTTTTCTCCGGCGTTGAAGTCGTCATTACTGGAAAGAATAACATAACAATAGCCTCAGTAAATCCTTCATAAAGCCATCCACTGAGGTTGAGTATCCAAAACATTTTTTTTTGCGCAATTGTAAGGCAAGGTACTAGACATGAGGAGTATCCCAGATAGTCTTCAACTAGTAGCGGAGATCATTTTCAGGGCTAGCTCTACAACATACTCGTATTTACTTCTGTCAAAAAAATATAATGGTGCATACAACTTGCGCAACATTTGTATCATTTGTGTAGTAGTAAGTTAGCATTACCATTGATAGTTAGCATGTAAGCAGTTGATGCCCGTGCAGGACAAACATTTGTGTGATTCCTTGATTCAGGAAACCCTAATATAGGTTCCGTACATTTCATAATAAATAAGTTTACCATATAAAGGAGGAGCAATAAGGTTAATTTTGATTGGTAGATCAACTGTGGACAGCGCAAGGCCAGCCTTCAGCGCAGCCCGCACGGCATCAATGCCTTCGTAACCGTAGCAAGCACACTCGATGTCAGCACGGATTTTGACAGCTTGAGACGTGAGCTTCCTCTTAATGTTGGATAGAAGGACTTCCTTGGTCTTCTCGTCGAGACCACACTCGTTTAGCACGGACGGGTCACTGGAAATAATAAAATGGTGCTATCGACATATAAGTCCCTTTTGAATTATCAATACTGGCTCATTTTAGGAGATTTGGTGAAGCGGTAACTTATGTGTTTTAGAATTTAACAATACCGGGCCCTATTTTCAGCCACACAACAATGACTTTTCATAAGCTATGTGCGGATTACCAATCGCTCTGTGCTTCCAAGGACATGTTAATGTGTAGGTCCAGGTCGATTGACAGCAGTTGTTAAGACGTGTCAGAGGAGCTTCAGCAGCCTTATAAAGTCTGACTCTAGAGGTAAGCACAACCTCATACAACAACTGGCTCAAGCTATAAAACAACATGTTCAATACCCACACTGCAGCCTGTTTGAAGAAGTCATAGGCCGATGCTTTCTTCTTGTACTTCTCTTCAAAGTGCCACGCAGTTCTCTTGTACAGCTCCTCGAGCTGTTCCGAGTTCTCGTAGTGTAGGAGCTCGGCGACGTGCCGCAGGATGGAGTTGACAGCTTTCGCTTTGGCATACCTCTCTGTACACTTGTCTATGTCCTCGGCGGAGACACGACGTTTTGATAAGTCAATGTAACCTGTGATGGAGAAACGGTTACAGTCATTGAATAACCATTAACCAATGAGTTTGTGAAACAAGAATATATCTACACTATAAAGGATCTTTATAATGCTGAGGAAAGACGTCTACTGTCTGTATTCAGGGAGATGATACAAATCAAAAGTTAGTAAATTATTTTTAGTTTACATTCACAGAGTCTGTCTAGTATTGTCAACTGTGTGTGTATGGTAAGAAATGCTATCAACCTTTCTCTTTATCCACCCTAATGACAACCACGGGCTCAGTTTTGCCCACTCTGATCAATTTGTTGATGGAACGAATACGTCTTCTGGACAGCTCAGAGAGTAAGATCATGCCCTCAATATCGTTGTATTCCAAGAGGCGGACGTACGCGCCCATCTCTGCGATGGACCGCACCGTCACCATCACCACATCTTCCACCTCAGGATACTTCTCCTGGTAAAATCGACACGATAACGGCATCTGCAACACAGTACTTCATTTATAACCTCAACGTTTCACAAACAATAAAATAACACATAGGAAATTGCACCGTTATATGGATACTGGCACCTTGGTTAAATGTGTCGACTATTCAGATATAAATCATAGAGAATAATTGGAAAAATGATGAAATAATGCGCTTGTTCACGTTGACAAGAAAAGACAACTCGGGTTGACGCGTTCCGTTTTTTAATTCGTTTGAAGTGACATTTTCATTTCACAATGATCGTTCGTTTCGATCATCGTTCCTTTTTGTCGTTTTGAATCAAATTGCGTAGAATGAAACGTATAAGTGATGCTGCCAGTGTGATAAATAAAATTATCGCTATCATTGATACCCAGTTATTTTCGTTTTAGCCAACGTTATAACACTGTTGCCTATTACTGTAGCTATTTTTATAATGGCGCTGAATTCAAATTGGTTGGTGTCGCGGGAAGTTTCGGGTTTTAGACCTTTGGACTGAGTACCTACACTAATTTAAATTGTATCTCCATTGAGACTCGACAGATGCTCTTGAAGGGAGCATAAATAAATAGCTTGGATTAACTTTCTAAGCTACGCTGTTATACAGCTGTAGTAGGTAGGTTACTTAGTAATCATTATTGCCGTAGTCTTATAAAAATCAAGATGTGTTCATGTTATATACTCTGCTCAAGCAATTTAATAGACACCCCTGACTCATTAATTTGCTGCCACGTTATTTTTACTTGATTGGGATATAAACCATTGTTGTTATGGGCGAATGTTGTTATTTCAGTTTCAAACCCATTTACTGCATTAATTGATAACGATGTCTGATACGCCTTCTCGCGTGACAAATATCTTGCGGCCTATTAAAATCCATTAAACATTACGAAAGCTATCGCATTCCATGCTGCACGCGGAATGGATTACGCATGCTTCTGTGAACGCGCCCTATATTGTAATGCATTACACATCCTTGGCCTTGCAACGTCATCCAAGTGGGAGATACAAGAATTTATCAAATATTTAAACACCATTGCCTCATTGGTCACTTTGTTTCACCTAACTGTAGTTAGTTACCGATATATTAATGATTCCCTGATATATTATCATAATAATAATTATTTTCTCTATAGTATGGAGATATGGACAGGGGCGTATCCAGGATTTCATTTAGGAGGGGGAGCATGACAAGTTGAATTGAACCGATAAGTTGACTCGTAAGTATGTACCTAATGCCTGGGTCTTAGGGGGGGGGGGGGGGGGGTATAGCCCCCCAGGTCCCCCCCCCCCCTGGATGCAATCAGCAATGGCTATGGACCTATTCACGTCTCTTGTGACCTTAATCTACACGCAAACTGTCCTAAATAATGTGCATCCCATCCAATTTTTATTTATTTAATACATGAGATTTTACGGGTTTTAGATTTAAATGAGGTAGCTATACTTACCTACTTTGGTAATTGGCAAATTAGTTTCAAAAAGTAGGTAATTAGGTACTTACCTAGGTAGTAATTAAGTAAGACCTATTCGGTAAATAATTATTGTGAGATATTGTAGGTAGGTCGTGTATTATAGATTTACCCAAAGAGAATACAAACGCTATGCTAGGATTTACCTAGGTGCAAGTAGGAACCTATACCTACAGATACGAGCAATTTAAAACGTTAGGATAGTCATATAAAAATAAGATGATATGAATAACGTAAATACGTACCTAAGTAGGTATCTACGTATCATACAATAATATTAATACAATTATAATTTGTTAAAAGTAGAGCAACAGAAATATATTAAGACACGTACCCACATAGCTGCTGAAGCAATTGTAAATTATTTGCCGATGAACTGAATGAGCGCGTGAGCTACGCGGATCGATTGATTTTATTGCCTCCCTATGTAACTACGCACAGACGACGTCTCCGCAATTGTAGAACATTAAAAACGTTGGCATGATACAAATTAATTGATATACATCATTGGAGTCGCGGCAGACAAATCTCAGTTCCAGTAGACTTTAGCCACGCCGGCTCCTACACTATAGTGTCTGGTGCGAAAATTAAACCTATGTAGGAAAATTAACAAAATATAATTGGAGGGAAAATTAAAACGATGGAATTTTAGTGCTTTCAATTTATCATTTTGTTAAAATGAAATCTGTTAATTGGTAAGTGATTGACTACTTTTGTAACACCGGAATTATAATACTCGACATGCTTGTATTAACGTCAAATTGTTTAAGTTTCACCTTCTTTTATTCTTTCGTGCGTTTAATCATACCTAGAATAATCTTAGAATACCCTCCTACCTATAATTTATCTAGTATAAGTTCACTATCCCAATAATTTAGCTGGAAACAGTGCCCTTCAATACGAAACACAAGTAGGTATGTTATAGGACCGTACGTATGTATGGGTAGGTAGGTCTAGGTCTAGGCACCTACTAAGCTGTTTGCCGGATGAATATCTGCCAAATGTGTGGTAAATAGGCTCTACTCCAGGCTGACTCTTGCAGAAGAGGCCTACCCTACAAACCACAAGGTCCACGGGTGTTGGCTCTGAGTGTGGGTTTTTGTGGGATTATGATCCTTGTAAGTTAGCCCCTGAACACTTGTAGATCCGGGAATCCTAGTTTGGGGTCAAGATCCATGGTAGTGATCATGACACGATTCTAAGTACCTATTAAAGTTAACTAAGACGTAAACATTTTGCATGCAAAATAATCCATATTAATATTATAAATGCAAAAGTAACTCTGTTTGTTGTTAATTTGTCTACTAATATTTCCTCCGGGGTTTTCACGGCTGATCTCGATGAAACTTGGTAGAGATACCTAGGTACTTACGATTAGATTAGACCTTGGAGCTGTCTTGGGTGCACTTTTTATCGTGAATTTACCATCATTTGAATGGAGCAGCACGCATGGAGCATCACTGTTTCTGACAGACACTAGACATAGTTAAAATATAGTCCGTGCGGACGAAGCTGCGGCCAACAGTAGTATTATATACCTAAGTACCTAGTTGGGTGACAAAGGGTAAGTATAAAAAGTCCATGACGCAATGTCTTCAACATTCAAATGCTATATCTATATCAAATCAATTTAGTAGACAAGTGCAATTGCAGTGAAACAACAATGTAGTGAATATAACCACCGGCAAAGTAACATAAATAACATAGGTACTTTATCGCAATGAAAATATTCTAAAGACAGTACCGTATCTAGGCATTGATGTTACCTACTTTTAACCAGTAGGTACATCAATAGTTCCTATACCTACCTTAGAATCAACAAAAACAAAAAAGCAAACAAAAATAATAATGTTGATAAAATCCTAATCTTTATTTGTGATTAAAAAAATACGGAGAAAAATTTCTAAGTAAGCAGATGAATAAAAGGATGTGCTTATTTTGGTATGTACTCTTCCTATGTACTATTAAGTTGTATGTTTCTATGTACCTACTTTAAAAAAAACAATCAAACAAAAGCAATGAGAGCAAATATTTATCCCCTTATTCATAAAAAGTTATGTACCTACCTACCTACTAAGGCTTATTAAAAATGCGCACTGAAAAATTGTACTGCGCAACTGCGCAATACTATCCCCCGGTTTCTAGAACGTTTGTTGGCGTTGACAGTAGATTAAAACTATCGTTGCCTCTATCTGACTATAAACAAATGACAAGGATGGCAATAGAATTAATCTGTTGTCAACGCTGACTGACGTTTCAGAAAGTGGGGGATATGTGACGTTTAATAAATGTCTATGAATAAGGGGGTAACTATAGTGCGACCGTTGTTTAACTCAGGCCTCGCCCGCGGGGTACAGGGGCGTGGGGGTAGGATATGAGAGGGGATAGAGGACGAAGTAACTATTTAGTAATCTATGATGGTACCGCTGCCCGCGCCTCCCGCAAGCCCCTTTGACATCACTCCCCACGCCCCTGTACCCCGCGGTCGAGGACTGGGTTAAACAGTCGCTCTATAGAACTAACAATGGACTTTGACAGGGTCCGTAAATGTTCAGTCAACATTTCAAGCAGTTGACTGGTCCCCAAATTAATGAAACGAACAAATTAATGTTCCATTAATTGTTCCATGATCGTAAAGTTTCGTTTTGCATTTGGGATATTTTTATATTCATATGTACATCATCGTTTCATGGGCATTAAAAATGGGCACATCTAATAACCACTTGTTGCCGGCAGTTTCTTGAAATTACCATCGTAAAGTAAATAGGACTTGTCGCTATCTAACAAAGTGGTTTTGGGATTTGCAGTTTCTTTCAGATTATCCAGTCATTGATAGGTAAGTTTTTTACTTTTGCTGGAGTCAGGGGCGGATCCAGGATTTCATTTTGGGGGGGGCTATTTTGACAAGGTTCAAGGTTAAAATCACAAGGGAACAAAAAAAGAAGTTAATTAGGTACCTTGTATATTTACAAAATAATGTTTACTCGCCTAGTGCCGCTTTGAGCAAACCTATCAATAATTTTGTCAACATCAACTCGGACATCCCTGTGGATGTGTAGTAGTGCAAGCCTGCACAGCCGCTCTTCCCCTGTCCGCGTACGGACGCAGTGCCGTCAATAGCCTTTTCTGCGCCCTGTGCGAGCTTCTATAACAGCGCCCTTGTTTTTTTAGATATTATAGGTACCCTAGCTAGAGCATTGCTATGTATACTGTATAGGCCTACTCAGTGGCGTAGCTTGAGTCACTGTCACCCGGAGTGGAGTTATAATTTGCCGCCCTTTTGTTAAAATTATAATGTTGTTGTTAGTGAGCAAAAACGTAACGAAATGAAAAAAATATTTATTTTGAAACAGATTATCATTCCTCTCTAATTGTATGTACTATCTGATCTAGTTTTATATTTAGGCTAAAATTAAAAGTGAACAACATACATCCAGCACACTAAACGCGAAAATTTTAAGGGGTATTTATCAGTGTGCTGAATGAAAAACAATCCCAAATACAGATGCGCGAGCGTAGCGAGCGCTGAAATTTTTTTGGAGTATTTATCAGTGTGCTCAAGAAATTCAAATCCAAATAAAAATGCGCGAGCGCAGCGAGCGCTGAAATTTTTTTGAGGTACTTATCAGTGTGTTGAATGAAACATAATTCCGAATAGAAATGCGCAAGCGTAGCGAGCGCTGAAATTTTTTTGGGGTATTTATCAGTGTGCTGAACGAAATACAATGAAAATATAAATGCGCGAGCGCAGCGAGCGCTGAATTTTTTTTGGGGTACTTATCAGTGTGCTGAACGAAACATAATTCCAAGTATAAATGCGCGAGCGTAGCGAGCGCTGAAATTTTTTTGGGGTATTTATCAGTGTGCTGAACGAAATACAGTTATAATATAGTAAATGCGCGAGCGTAGCGAGCGCTGAAATTTTTCGGGGGTTTTATCAGTGTACTGAATGAAATACAAATCCAAATATAAATGCGCGAGCGGAGCGAGCGTTTTTTTTTTTTGGGGTATTTATCAGTGTGATAAGTTGTGCCTCTAGTGCTGCACTAGGGGCGCAGTGGGAACTTATCAGGAGCAAACCGAAAAAATAATAGTCCTGCCTAGTCTGGCCATTTAATTCTTGCGCCCCCCAGAGTCTACGCCCTGTGCCTGGGCACCGGCGGCACCGCCCTATTTACGGCACTGTACGTACGCAGCCATGTTTTGCGGCGTAAAGTGGAAAAGGATATTTCGGAAGTGGCAACTCTCACTGGCAATGTAGCTAAAATAATTATGTATTAGCGTTCCAATTGCAGGGCGGCATGGCAGGCCTATCGCCGCGGCCCGCGCGCGCCGCTACTGCCTGCTTGGACACCGTCGCGTCATTATTATTATAACCTACTAACTTCATTCTTTATTTTAGTTTATTATAAAGACATTCGGCATTTTCGACTCCACTTCATGAGTGAGTAGGTATGTATGCTGTGTAAAAAAAGTACACCTGAAGATGAGTCGAAAATGTGATGTAATTCCTGGGTCTTCTGGGGGGGGCCATGGCCCCCATGGCCCCCCCCCTGGATCCGCCACTGGCTGGAGTGTCAAGTAGATAACATTAGTATACCTAGCGAAGTAGGTCATGTTTGGCAAAGAGACTCAAAGACCCACCGAAGATGACGAGAACCACGTAAGAAAAAAATAAATAAAAATAATAGATCAGCAAAACGTAAAAGTGGAGATATACGCGCATGTTATAAGTACGACAGTTGGTAGGTCCCTTGCCATCACTGAATCGCATTCTCCTTAGTTCTATTCCTTTTACAAGCCAACGTGCTTAGCAAAGCAATAATGGCAAATAAAAAAAACCTTACAACAGATATTGATTGTGTATCAGGAAGCATCCCAAGGTCTCCCACCAAATTGGCCAGCTAACCGCCGGCGGGCTGCAGAAGGTCGTCCGCAACTGGGTCGCATCTGGCGAACTGAGGCAGATCAATTATTTGTTGACCCACCACTTGTATCGAGATTCGATGCTTGGAACTGGACCGTCTGATATTTCAATTCGCTTACGGTCAATGTTAATTGAGTAGAGCAGCTGCCGATTGATGATTTGGGTTTAGATACTTTTTGTGGTGGACGGGAGTAGAGTGGAATCGATTTGCTTGTCATCTTTAATATCAGCGATAGTATAACATGCGCCAATGACAGATCCAAGAGGAGCCTCCGCGAGAGCCGTTTTAATAAACAGATTTCTATAATTCTAAAAACATCTGCTCTACCTAGCCAGTAAGATGTGTAGCTGGAGAAACCCGTCTGGCATAACGATATTGCAAGTCCACTGAAAAGGAAGTAGAAGCAATAGAACATAGGGTTATTTAAAAAATGAGGCACGTCGCCATAGTTTGATAGAGCGATCTTAACCGATCACCATAGTTGAGAAACTAGACGAGTGATCATTTAGATGCATAAACCTCCAAGATCCTTTAATTTGTTGTCTTAGGAAGAACTTCCACTAATGTAGGAAACAACGTAGGTACTAATGTAACATATTTGGACAAGGGACCAAGAAAGATAAATCTTCCAAGCATTAGCGTTTGCAACAGTGTTGTTTAAAACAGGTGTAAATAAAGATTACTGCTGGACAGTCAACCTGTTTCAGGTACCTACCTGGTTCTGGCATGATTCTATTAGCAGAACTAGATACACTTGCAGAGTAATCGCCAATAATACAGAATACGACTGTCCATTTCGTATCCGAAGCTGATTTACGATGTATATTGTTACAGGATCTTTTTGGCCTCATTTGTGATATCAGCTAGTCCTGCTTCTTTAGAGGAACCGTCGGGTGAGCAATTTTTTTAGTTTAAAAATCATATGGATGGCTTCTAAAAGCAATGTGATAGCTGGATACAATACTACGAGCTACTGTCCATCCCTTTCAATATCCACAATCCACTGTCCATACAATTCCTTATTCTTCTTCGAGCACGGTGGTCTGGAAAACGCTCTGAGCAATGAGGCCAATGTTATCATTGAATCCGTTTCGTTTCAGTTGACTTTGCTTTCTGGTGTTTTAATCTCAATATGCATCATGGTATTACCTCTTCTGAACCTAAGATTTCTTCCAGAAAATGTCACAACAATAGCCCCATTCCCGGACAACGTACCATGTTCCTCCCTAAATCCGGGAGACGTAGATTTCCAAACAGTGGACCTCATAGCGGTATACCAGTTGGACAGACCTAGCAGCACTGGCGTCACCATGGTCCAGGGGTCACAGGCCCTGCAGAAGGCGTATAGGATCGGTGGCGTAGCTAACCTGACCAAGCCTTTGCAGTAAGTACCTAATCGATTGACCACTGTGTCTTGACTCATAGACAATAGATTTGTGGAGAGGTAACTTATCTGCTTTTTTTATATAATGAAGCCCCACACTAGGATTGCTCCTGTATCGTGCGGGTACCGCTTCCATACATATAATTTCACATGCATCACACCCAGACCAGAAACAAATATTTGTGGACCGCACAAATATTTATTGCAGACGGGAATCGAACCCGCGACACCAAGCGCAGCAGTCCGATTGCTCAGCCCCTACGCCAAACGTGCCGTCAAATTGAGAGATTACCGTCGTATTGATAGTATACTCCTTTCCAGGCAGGTGTTCCCCAACGGATTCCCCCCAAGCTTCAGCGTTATAGGCACCTTCAACTCGCGAGGCCAGCGCAGGCCCTGGAGCCTCCTGAAGGCGCGGTCCAAAGCCGTGCACTTCTCACTGACTCTGCTGCCCAAAGCACGGAAACTGGCCATTTTCGTGCACAAGAAGCGACTGGTCTTTGATAGTTGGGGGGTAAGTGGACTCTGTTAACCTGGGCTCATTGTAGACTACCTGTAACTGCCGGCTGTTTCACCTGTGTTATAACTTAATTAGCCCTTATAACATAAGCTATCTTATAACATAAGCCAGTGAAAGTTCCGTCGAAATCGGTTCAGTCGTTTCGTAGATTAGCCAGAACAAAAAGACAAACAGATATGTAACAATTGTATTTTGTCACAAATATCACACACAAGTTCACAATATTATATGCATTTTAGTAAACAGCTGTTATTTTGACATAATGCGAAACACACACTTGCCTACTATTTGATTTATTTGTTCAGTTAGATTGTGGTAGGTTCGCGAATGTTTTTAATGTGAAATGAAACGATGAGGAAGTTATTTTCTATTCCAGTTGTTCTCACCGGGATGGCACAAAGTGCACGTGGGGGTCCACAACGAATCGGTGCAGGTTGCCGTTGATTGCACCGAGGTGAGTATGAGGGTGTGAAGGTAGACTAGTGGGCGAACGTCCGCCTACCAAGCCGGAGGTGGTGAGTTCAAATCCCAGTATGCGGGCACTTACCAATGTGTTTCTACTTGTGACCGTCTACTAACAAAAGACTTTCTCGTGCGAGGCCGGGGCGGAATGCTAGTAACGATATATTTCCAGTTGGAGCCCGAAGAGATAAGCCAGCACGAGCTGACCAAACAGCAGCTGCAAGCCACCTCCGTCACTGTGGTCTCCAACGACGACGGAACACCTGCACCTGTACGTTATATTAAGAAGTTTTATGATTACTTTGACGAGTTTATGATTATTTTGACTAGTCTTATGATTATCTTGAGCACATAGCTGTCGTAATTCACCACTGTGCATAATCCCCGCACCAATACGTTGATTAAATTACTAGTTTGTTATTATTTTGACTGATGTTATGATTACTTTGAATAGTTTTATGATTATCTTGTTCAAACTGTTGATGTGTAAGCTACAGCGCGAGTAGTATCTAATGATGACAGAGCAGAGTTACAATCTGCACCAGAAAGTTGATGGGATGAGTTATGTGTGATTACATTGACTGATTTTATGATTATTTTGATAAGTCTTATGATTATCTTGAGCAAACAACTTCTTCTTCAGGCAAAGCGCAGCGCCGCATCTATGGGGTGCGACTTGTTTTTTCAGTAAAGTTTAGTTAGTTTATAAGTGTGATTGTTCATTTTTAGTTAGTTTTAGTTTGCTTGATGATGGATACTTTGTTTTCAGATAGATCTCCAATGGCTGTCCCTGAGCTGCAACAAGTATAACCTGACGAAAGACAGTTGCGAGGAAATAGTACGTGTCTTATAATATATCACTATGTAAACTTTGTTCTTCCTTGCATTTAATTATAAACAAAATTATTATGTGATATAATCGCAGTGATAGCTTAGTGAGCCAACGTCCGCCTGCCAAGCAGGGGGTGGCGAGTTCAAGTCCCAGTGCGGACGTACCGATGTTGTTCCTTGCTAAAACATTATAAGTTCTTAAACTTACACGAACTGAATACATGTTAATTATAATTTAAACGGGTCTAATTCGCGCACAAACTAATATCAAAATATATAATTTTGACATACCTCGACGTTTCGGCCGAGTTACATCGACCGTGGTCACGAGACTATGACACAAACTAATATCAAAATTATATATAATATATATAAATTCTCATTACATTTATGTACGTAATTATAGCTCGATATTCGGGTCGATTGCTGGCCTAGTCCTTCTCGAAAATGATGGAAGACCCGCGCTTAGATTCAGCAGTGGGTATATAGGGGATGTTGTTGATGACGAAGTAAAAATCAAAAAGTTGTTCCATTAAATTATACACTGAAACGTTTTAATATAGAATTAATCAAAAATTTTGGTACCTAACCGACATTTTTCCACTAGATATTAAGTATATAAATTTATAATAATATTTTTATGTTATTTCTTGTAGGATAAAACGGAATATTTGATTGCGACTCAATCACCGGTAAGTACTTCGCTTGCATTCAGAGCCAGGGTCATAGAATACCTAGATCAATTTCATATTTTTAAACATAATTTTCTATAAAATGTAGGTACCTACCTATTTCATAGTTTCTCATATCGTTTCTATAATATAATTACATGGTGTTTTGTATTTTAAGTTTGATGCAGAAGCAGGCTCATTGGCATTATCACCCTTAGACGTTTGCAACGAAACTTGCCCCCCTGTAAGTATTACTTGCCTTTAATCTACACTAAGATTATAAAGAGGAAAACTTTGTTTGTTTGGTTGTAATGAATAGGCTCTGAAACTACTGAATCGATTTGAAAAATTATTTCACTGTTGGGAAGCTATGCTATCCCCGGGTGACATAGGCTACTTTTTATCTCGTAAAAAATAATGGTTCCCGCGGGATAGTAGTTAACGCAGGTGAAACCGCGAGGTGCTTCTAGTATTGTATAAGTATACTTTTAAATAACCTATCCCACCACCAAGAAAATGTTTTTTTATAAAAATGATGTATTTAGGCATATTATTATGATTTTTCTTTTTAATTTTACAATCAAATTGCTTTATTTTATGTAGGTATATTATAGAAAATATGAAGAAAACTTCAGTCTTGATTTAATTCTGGTTTGTTTTTGTTAAGGGTCCGCAAGGTCCACCGGGTGTTAAAGGGGATGCAGGTGAAAGAGGATTCGTAGGTCTACCGGTAAGAATTTCAAAGCCAAGCTAAAAACCTTCTTACCTGTAGTTAAAATAGAGGTGGGTTTTCTGTGCAAAGTTTGCTTTTACGTTTGGCATGCCTCAAGGCAGTAATTTGGGCCCTGCAATCTTTAAAATAGCTACATCATTTTGATATGCAGTAATAAACTTGTATTGAATAACCACACATTACCGGTGGGCAGTATTAATGGCTGATTTTCAATACATTTTCAGGGTGTAAGGGGTATAGAAGGCCCGGTGGGTCCAGCAGGTCCTAAAGGAGATCGGGGTGAACCAGGCTTCCCAGGAGCTGTGATAAATGTAAGTTGTTCTTATTTTATGTATGTTGTTGTGATATCTTCAGATATTACAATATATACATATTGTATAAAAATATTATTAGGTAGGTATGCACTTATTTCTCTTTCATGTTTGTTACTTACATATAACTTTTTAATTATTATATTGAATTGTATCGATCCACGCCTGAAATATAACTAAGAAATAAAAATGTACTAGTTTAAAAAAACTCTGATAACCAATTAAATAGGGGCCATAAAGTTGTATTTTAATATAAATTGGCTGATGTATACTTATTACATTTTGTACCGAATAGGTTTAAAATGTGATACGTTTTCAATAATAATAATTTTATTATATTCTAGTGATAATTGGATATTTGTAGGGTACCGGCGCCGGTGTCCAGGGGCCCCCAGGGGAGCCGGGGCCCCGAGGTGCTAAGGGAGAAAAGGGAGATTTGGGACCAAAAGGTGATATCATCATTGCACGGGCTTTGATCTTTTTATCCTATTCTATATGCAATATCATGAATATTACTGTTTTACCTCACACACGTGATCGTTATGTGCGACAGACAACATTTTACGATAATAAATTGTAAGAACATACACTCAAAATGTCGCAATAGACCTCATTCGCATAATGGTAGGGGAGCCCAAGCGGGGATTTCGGGATTTACTAAAGCGCGGCAGATTAATATATAGGGGGATACCTTGTACCCGGTTAAGTACCTCCACAAAACATGAGGCCCATATATAAGGCCGCCCGTGAAGGATACAGGATCAGATTAGTAAAAAAAAATTGACCATCAGAAATTCTCGAGCGCGTCAGATTAAGGTAGGATGAGTTAATTACATCCTAAAAAGTGTATATTCCACTAATCTGACAATTTGAGAGAGACTTAAAAAAATGGGAGGGCAACAAAGTTGTAAAAAAAAAACGTCATCTCGACATTCTCGAGCGTAGCTAAATTTTTTTTTATTTTGAAGGAAATAATTCAAGAATAATGAAAAATATATAATCTGACGATTTCCGCAAGCCGAAATAACAAAAATTCGTCGATAAAGTTAAATGCGTGCAGCTGCGTGATGCCTACATTTCCTTCTCCGCGTTTCTGATTTCCTGTGAATTTGAACCGATTCGGACGGATTTTGAGAAATTTTGAAAAATCTAAAAAAAAACAGTTTTTTTATTTAAAGTGTTTTTTTTTGGAATAACTTTTAACCGGCTTTATCGATCAACTTCAAAAACTAATCCGTCTTTGAGCTTAAAAAACCACGTCGATCGCCACCAAGCTGGTCAAAAGCGGTTGATTCGTTCGAGAGATATCGTGAACGAAAGAAACCCGAAAAAGTGTTTTTTCGGGATTACTCCGAAATTTGTGGTTCGATCAATTAAAATTGCAAAATTATTTATGAGGATGATAAAACTGCGTCGAATGCCGCCAACCGCGTGAAAATTGGTTGATCCATTCAAAAGTTATTGCGGTTTGAAAATTCCAAAAATAGTGTTCTATGAAACTTCTATCAGACTTTCGAGCCGGGAGCGCTCAAAATATCACATAAATTATATTTTGGGCTCAAAAATGTCATAAGTACAATTTTAAGCGCCCAGGAATGGAATTAGCGGGAAGTTGCAGGGATGGCCTTTAAGGTGAACCGTTTTTCTAATTTTTTTTTGTCAGATCAGGCGAATCCCTCTAGATAATCGTCAGATTATGAGACAGTACGTTTAGAACATAAAGATGAACCATATATATCTTAATCTGACGCGCTTGAGTATTTTAAAATGGCGAATTATTTACTTGACCGTTAGTAGAAGCTTATATATATTGAGATAGGCGACACCATTTTCCGCTATAGCAGTCGTCTCTTTCTACCCTAGTAGCTCTGTCTCTTTCGCACACCCCCACCACCTCACCAGGCGCGCGAGGTAGCAGTCTGCTCTGAGCCTGTTCGTCATTGGCGTGACATTTCCCGCGCAGTCAACATCACTTTATTAAATTCAGTGGTTTATAAGAAGTTTTCACGTAAGTGCACAACATTTTATTACTTTATTTAAACGATGTTATCGTTCGTATATTGAAATTAATTTCCGTTAATCACATTCTGTTTACGGGAAGAATTTTTAATATTTATCTACCCGCTTAGTTAATAATTCTCTTTTAAGGTATTTAATCCAGGATCATTAAACATGGGGTCCGAGGACCAAGTTGAACCAATTGCAAGTGGGTCTGGTAGCAAACCGTCTAATCGTAAAACACGCTTACATGAGCGGCTATCACGCTCGTCATCGAGTAGTAGCAGTAGTAGCAACTCGACATCTTCGTCTAGTTCCTCGACACAGGGCCCAAACATAAGGGGTCGTAAACGTGAACGCCGTCGGCATCGTCGATCGAAAAATAAAAGAAGGCGCGACCGCCATCTTATAACGAAATTATCGAAAGATGTAGACAGGTTACAAAAAACTGTTCAAGGTTACGAATACCTTCCTACCTATTCTAGCAATGATAATGCTTCAGTGGTCAGCCGGGATGTAGATAACGACCTCTATAACGAATATTACGCCTCGCAGGCGTCACCGAAACAAGTCTCTGAGAATCATAACGTAGTTCCAGAATTAACTTTTGATATCGAGACAAAGCTAAAAGATCCCGCAGTGCCAAAAACTCCCGTGAAGTTTTTAAGTATGCTAGATGAAGTTCAGCGTTTGGGCAAAGACACCTGGTCAGACATTAGATACGCAGAAACGCAAAAACTTTATAACTATTCTCCAGGGTTTACGGAATTGGAACCAAACGAGGAGATAAAAGCATATGATAATATACGCCATCTGGCTTACTCCGATAAATCTTACGCGGCTATTACGTACGGGATTTTAAAGCAAAAAGAGGTCTTGGTAAGTAGTCTACGCAGTCTAATCGCATGGTCTAAATCCCCTGACGCTGTTCTTAGCGATTTAAATGATAAAATTGATGACATTTTTCAAAAAGGTGACATGCAAAAGGTTACCCAAGATCTATTACAGATGGCCTGCGGGCATAGGGCCGAAACGATTGAAATGAGAAGAGACGGTATCCTTAAACACATTAGAGACCCGCTAGTGAGAGCGTTGGTGAATAAAATTCCCCCGTCAAATACCCACGTTTTCAACTCTGAGGCTCTCACACTGGCCTTAGAAAAAGCAGGCGGAGTCAGAAAAGCCTTCTGGCCGGTGAATAGGGTAAGCAGCGGAAACGCTCCGCGAAAGCCTGTTAATTCTTTACGTCTCCCCTCGCAGGGGCAGTTACGTAACAACGCGCCACCGCATGGCCACTCCAATCACGGTTATGATCCAGTGGGCAACATTCAGTGTCTTCATACCCAACCCTCGCAGGGTAACTATCAAGCCTACCATTACAATATGAGAGGGCCTAATAGTGCGGGTCATGACCAGCGCACCTATAACTCTAACAATAGGAGTTCTAATTTTCGATCTCGCGGATCGAGACAACCACATAGAGGTCAAAAGCGCCGATCGTCTCCTTCGGGATACAGAGGCAACAAGAGGCAGAGACAATGACTCGCAGCCATTCCGAGCCGGTCAGTTAGCACATTACGTCAGCCAGTGGAAAGAGATGGGAGCTCCGGATTTTATATTGCAGATAATAACCGGGTATCGCATACCCTTTCTACAGAGACCTCCGTTGGTAATGCCGAACTTAAAAAGCGATCGCCATCGCACGTTAGAGTCAGAGGAGATGTCTTCGTGCATTCTTCAAATGAAAAAACAAGGAGTATTGAAAGTAGCTCCTCTCACCCCAAGTTTTGTGTCCTCCATGTTCCTAGTTTCAAAAAGCAACAAATCATACCGACCGGTACTCAACTTACGGCCCCTCAATCACTATGTGCTAACAGAGCGTTTTCGATTGATAAACATTTTTCGTGTACCAGACTTTCTCCAAAGCCAAGATTGGATGTGCAAGGTCGATCTTTCGCAAGCATACTTCAATGTGCCAATAGCCCAATCACACCGACGATTTTTGCGTCTACTCTACGGGGACGAAATACTCGAAATGACTTGCCTTCCGTTCGGACTAAGTACAGCTCCGAAGGTTTTCGCGTGCCTGACGAATTGGGTTGCACAAATCCTCAGAGAGAAAGGCCTAAGAATAATAGTGTACTTAGACGATTTTTTACTGGCACATCAAAACCCAGACATATTAGGCGAACAGATGAACGTCCTATTAGAGACACTGAAAATCCTCGGATTTCAGGTAAATTACGGGAAGTCTGTACTTGCCCCGCAAAGATATATGACATATCTCGGCATCGTTTGGAACCCCTGGTCAAATCACAAACGGCTGCCACAAGAAAAGACGTATGCCTTAGTCAAAAAACTGACCCAAGCTCTGAAAACAGGCAAGGTGTCTCTAAAAGAACTGCAAAGCCTGGTAGGGCTGCTAAATTTTGCAAGCTTTGCTGTCCCCCGAGGCAGATTAAACCACAGGTCTGCTGTGAAGTTCTTAAGCAACCTCCCCGAGTATGCAGCTCCAACGAGATACAATCTACCCCTGTCGGTGCTAGAAGAGATAAATTGGTGGCTACGAAATGGTCACCTGTCATCTCCGATTCATATTCCACCTCCGACACATTACCTAACCACCGACGCTTCGGACATAGCATGGGGAGGACAACTCAACAACCAGACTATGTCTGGTGTTTGGAACATAAAAGAACAATCTCTACACTGCAACGTAAAGGAAATGCTAGCCATTCTAAAAGTGCTAGAGCTGCAAGCACCAAGCATGTCAGGAGGATCAGTTCTGATTCAATCGGACAATCGATCGGCCGTGGCCTATCTTCGCAACGAGGGCGGGACCAAGTCCCAATCACTCATGAATGTAACTTACCTGATTCTACGGATCCTAGACTATCATCAGATTCAGTTCAAAATTTATCACATCCCGGGGAGATTCAACAATCACGCAGATTGCTTATCCAGAAACCGACGGCCCCCAGAGTGGCATTTAACTCAGAATTGCACAGAAATGGTCTTTGCAAAAACGGGAACGCCTGTGATCGACCTATTTGCGTCCAAGACCGCACGGGTAGTTATGAACTACGCAACCCTAGACCTGAACGATCAAGAAGCGTTGATACACGATGCTTTCAGCGTAACTTGGAATTTTTCTCTGGCGTGGATATTCCCACCTCCATTCCTCATACCCAAGGTATTGATGCACCTAAATCAAGCCACAGGCCTGTATCTCATTGTAGCTCCACGTTGGGAGCGGGTGTTCTGGCGGGCGGACCTGAGGTCACGGGCTATAGCAGCCCCCTTCACTCTAAAGAATCTGAAACGATTTCTGATCGACACAACGACCGGGCTGCCACCTCCGAAGGTTCAGGATATGGTGTTGGAGGTCTGGAAATGTGGGGGTGGGAAGACGAAATAAAAGGATGGGATGCCAAACAAGTATCTCTACTCAAATCTTCGTGGCGGTCTTCCACCTGGAAAACATACAAAGCACCATGGAATCGTTGGAAGTCTTGGGCTAAGCATCATGATGTAAACCCGATGCATCCTAAGGGACCGGAGTTAGCACAATTTTTGGCCGACTTACATCTAAAATTTAAATTATCCTATAATACAATCCTCCTTCACAAATCTGTTGTTTCCACCCTCTGTAACACAGAGCTATCTGGCAAATTAAGTGACAATAATCTTGTGAAACATATTTTAAAAGCAATATCTTTGAAAACCCCGACTGCTCCAAAACCTCCTATATGGGACATTAACTCTCTGACCAATTTTATGAGTAATTACTCTATAGACAGTACGAATACTTTCCAAACGGTTAGGCATACGGCAGCGCTGTTATGTCTTTGTTCAGGTCGCAGAATTCACGACTTGACACTTTTGGGCGTTGACGAAGATGAGTGTATTATTAAAGACGACCATATTATTCTATGGCCTCAATTTGGGTCCAAAACAGACTGCAAAGATTATAGACAATCAGGATGGAAGCTCATGGCTAACTCTCAAAGTCGAAATCTAGATCCCGTATATTGGGTCAGGGCAACTATAGCAATTCTAAGTGAAAGACGGAGGAGTTCGGGTAATTCAAATTTATTCATAACTCTGCGAGGTCCACCGGCAGCTGCATCCAGAACAGTCATTGCAGGATGGTTCAAGTCACTTCTGAAGGCAGCAGGCATCTCTGCAACACCGGGAAGTGTACGGTCGGCGGTAGCCTCTAGGAGTTGGATCGATAATTTTCCTCTTGATGACATTTTAGAAAAAGGGAATTGGAAATCGGTCAAAACTTTTCAAAAATTTTACTGTAGGGAAGTAATGAGTACCTCGCTCGAAAAGAACTCTAACAAGAGTATCTCCACACTTTTTGTCCCAGTTCGTTGATTTTGTTACAAGTAGGTATTAGAGCCAATGCCAAAGTATTTGGTACATTGATTATTATGATTTTTCTTGTACAAGTAAATTATGTAATGAGGGTTACATTAAACACCATAATATTATATGATTCGTTGGTGGGTAAAACACTGTATAAGTACCTACCGCTGTAAATTGCTGGTGCTTAAAATTAGCATAGTATTTAGGGCTCAAATGTTACCCTACCTATGCGAAAACTAGGACATAATAATTATTATATATACCTGATTATTATATTGTTACCTATATTAAACCAGTCTCTTCCTTCACACATGTCTTTAATTATAGAAGTACCTAGGTACCTACCTACCTACTTATTAATGTATGCTATAATTCTTGATAATTTACTGATAGATATATCACATTGGCGTTTTAGATAACTCACCAGGCGATAACAAACAGGTCTCAATATATATAAGCTTCTACTAACGGTCAAGTAAATAATAGAGCCGTTTTACCTGAAATAAAACGGTTATTATATACTTACCTTAGTAGAAGCTTACTTTTCATCTCTGCCTGGTGACATTTTCATTCGACACAATGACGAACAGGCTCAGAGCAGACTGCTACCTCGCGCGCCTGGTGAGGTGGTGGGGGTGTGCGAAAGAGACAGAGCTACTAGGGTAGAAAGAGACGACTGCTATAGCGGAAAATGGTGTCGCCTATCTCAATATATATAAGCTTCTACTAAGGTAAGTATATAATAACCGTTTTATTTCAGGTAAAACGGCTCTATTTTTTTTGCACATTATGAAAATGGCCGCGAGTTTGCGTCCCATCGAAATCGTCAGATTAGTGAATAAGAGCTTTTTTTTGGTGCACTTAACACTCCCTAAGAAAATCTGACGCGCTCGATAAAATTTATTTTTTTTTCATTTTCAATCCTTAAATACAACCACCCGCATCATGCAAACGATCAGATTAACATACGTACATTATTAAAAATACGTAGGGCATTGATGCTATCAATATCTGACGCGCTCGAGGATGCCCATGCAACAGTTTTTTTTTACATATTTAAAAATCTATAGCCGCTTCCCCCACCGATGTAAAGGTATATATCATATAACATTTTTTTCTTCTTATCATCTAAGCTTTGCATCCCAATAGGTCTCTACGACGCTCGAGTAAATCCCCATTTAGCATCGTGGGCTCCCCTACTATAATGCACACAAATTCGCAAATGGTTCTATTCACAGAATATTCTATTTTATAATGGTTCTATTAGTAGAAATTGTGTTCTAGTAGTAGAAAAAGTGTCTTATTCGCAAATGGTTCTACTAGCGGAATTTCCTACGAGTGCTAATTGATAGCTTACTCATAGTTAGACATAATTATTATACAGCTACCTAAGATTTAGGTTATATTAGTTACCTGTTAGATTAAATATAACTCTATCGTTATAGGGGACTCAGGCGAACCGGGACCCTTCGGCTACGCGGGGTCACCAGGGACTGACGGCAAAGATGTAAGTCACAACACTGAAGATACTACGATATCTGACGTTCACTGCAGGATCTACGATGTCGACCAGTTGCCCCCGAAGACAGTGTCCCGGTAAAACGGGGACAGCGGCACTCTACGTATATACAAGTTACTCTTTGACGTAAACTGAACGAAAACCTTTAAAACATCAATAAACATAATATTTTAATACATTACAGGGATCCCCCGGCCCTCCAGGCCCGATGGGGCCCCGTGGGGAGACAGGAGCCATGGGGCCCCCTGGCCCCGCCGCCAATGTCAACGCTTCTCTCATCTTAGGTACCTATATTTTTATTCTAACCTACTAATTTATTTGATTTTAATGACGACGACGGCGAAGATGATGATGATACAGTCGCTATAGATGATTCTTCTTTCAGATATCCCAGTTCATGAAGTATAGTTTCCCTGGGCTAGACAATCATGTGCGTTCTTATGCCGAATACGTCCTATCCTACGACCAATGCGCACGAGTCCCTCACATCTCATCTTTAATATTCATAATTATGAACAACAATCAAATTGAATCTCAGGTTATTTAATATGTAGAATCAATGTTAAAAAATATAACCCCGAACAAAGTTGGGTAAAATCTAGTATTAGCATACATTAGTGTAGAAGAGAAACTCTGTAACTACTACCTACATCTGAACTGTTAGTTCAGTCGAGTTTGTTTCAAACAAACAGACATAAATGAAAGTTTTAATTGGTGTTCAGGTGCGAAAGGAGATAAGGGTGCATCGGGCCGTCCGGGGCGGGACGGCGGCCCCGGAGAGAGGGGACCACCGGGGAAAGACGGACTCATGGTAAGTAACTAACAGGAAATCTATTTTTCTCAAAAGAACTATTTACTATCAAGATGGCGGTCAAGTTGAATTCAAACCTGTTTAGGACCCTAAATACTAAAACTCAGTTTTTAATTAGCATTCTACCTAGATTAAATCCTAAATGGTCAGTAGAGCTGCCGTAGTACAATCAGCCTGAAAAATTGCTGAACATGTCCATACTTTCAAACTCCTAAATTGTACCAAAACTATTATTTCCCTGTGTGAATTAAAATTTAACATTACAAAGTTCAGCTGCTTCCGAAATCAACTGGACCTAGTCATATTACTTTTTATTTTTTGGAGACTATATAGCTCCAAAAGCAATGCTTGCAATGGATGCAAGCATGAAAGCTACGAAAAAAAACATTGCGTATGTCCGTTCGTATGTCATATCAAATTGAGAATCAAGGTCTTCGCCCTCCGAGTCCAACTGTATCTATATTTAATTATTTATTTTGTTTTAAGGGACAACCGGGCCCTCAAGGCTCTATGGGGATGCCAGGCATGCCGGGAGAGCGGGGGCCTATGGGGCCAAGCGGGCCTTCTGGGGAACGAGGGCCGGAAGGACTACAGGTCAGTTAACGTTGGTGGTGATATTTTTCTATAAAAAAGAGTAGCGAGATGAGTATGCCATCCCCCTAATGATAAGCGCCGTATCCGTAACAATTTCAGACAATGTTTATTATTTACCTATTTTTTCCTTATGTATACTTTTATAGCTTATTATCTATTTAAATACTACCTGTTGAGGCTTGGCTTTTTTTAATTTCTTTGTAGGTACATCGCTGTTAAATACAAAAATAATAAACACACTACCGCCATTCATCTCCAGGGTCCCGAAGGCCCCGAGGGCAAGGCGGGGCCCCCAGGCGCCCCCGGGTCGTCCCCAGCCTCCCCGCAAGCCCCGAGCGTGCCGGGGCCACCCGGACCACAAGGCGAAAGAGGAACGGTAAGATGAACAAGCAAATCTTAAAAACCTTACAACGCTACAACTAAAATTAAGTGCAATTAAAGCCAAAATGGTCTCACGACAATGTACTTATCAGTAAAGTTGTTCAGGAAACCGGGTACTGTAGTGAAAAAAATAACCATCATATTAAAAAAAACGTTATTACCTATACATTTTATTCAGAAAGGTGAACCAGGCGCCCCCGGAATGCCAGGCAGAGACGGCATCAATGGCATCCCAGGGAGTCCGGGGGCCATGGGCCCCCCCGGGGTGCCCGCGCCTCCTATCCAATACAATCAGGTGACATTAACTTCTTATGTTTTAAGTATATTTTGTTTTACAAATGTTTATTTAAATAAATTTATAAAATATGTACAGATGTTTTATATGTATGTAGGTAGGTAGGTTGTATTATATGTTACGTTAAAATAATGATAATGTTAATAGTAACTTATCAAAAAATTTAAAAAAAATTACGAATTAACTATTTTAAATTTTTTGCAGGCGCCGTCAATAAGTGAAAGCGAAGTGCGAAATATATGCGAAGATTTAATAAGAGGTAAGATATTATTATGTACATTACCGGGAGTCTCTATTAATTCCTAAATCTTCCTTCGTAACTTTTATTGGTTGAACTTTATTTTTTTAATTATTGTGTATTCACTGTGTTTCCAGCGCGGCTGAGTGATTTGATGGCGACCGTGAGTGCGCCGGCGCCGCAGTCTGTAGCGGGCAGGAGGGGTCCACCCGGCAGGCCGGGCCCACCGGGACCGCAAGGTACCCTTACCTTACCCCCCCCCCCCCCCCCTTCTAATGGGCAGTGTGAATTCATGTACCCTCTCAAAAAAAAACAAATAAAGGAGATCGTTATTATAACAAATCTATGAAGATACACTGTCTATTGAAACACAAAAAAAATATAGATAAACTTCAAGAAATCAGGATATAATGGTCAGTTTCGTGATGGATTGTATGATTTATTTTTAAAATTTCAGGGACCCAAGGAGACCCAGGAGACCAAGGTCCCAGAGGGTACCCTGGGGAGTCAGGGGAGGCAGGCAAGCCGGGCAGCCCAGGGAGTAGGGGTGAAAAGGGAGACAAGGGCGAAAGGGGACCTCAGGGCATAGGCATACCTGGACCGGAAGGCCCCAGGGGTTTGCCAGGTTAGTTCTTACATAATTATTATAGTTCAAATAAACAAAAATTATATGGGTAGGTAGTTGACTTTATATTTTCCATATTATAATAAAACAGTTTTGTTGTATGTTAGTTTGCTACTGCCGAAAATACTGATCTGATTCTGTTTTTTTTTGTATGAAAAAGAAAACGATTCCCGGGGGATATTCCGGGACAATGACGTGTTCTATCGGGAAAATAAGAAAGTGTATTTTAAACACGGAGCGGTGGTAGCCTAGTGGGCGAACGTCCGCCTTCGAAAAACGGAGGTGGCGAGTTCAAATCCCAGTGCGGGCACGTACCAATGTGTTTCTCGTTAAAACATATGTACGTAATTATCACTCGCTTTTCGGTGAAGGAAAACATCGTGAGGAAACCAACATGCCCGAGAATTATTTCGGAGGCATGTTATCCACCAACCCGGATTAGGCCCCCGTGGTGGATTGTGGCCTAACCCTCCTCACGATAGTGAGGGGAGGCCTTTGCCCAGCAGTGGGACAGTTACAGGCTGAATTTATTTATTATTTTAAACAACTCTTTTGGTAAAAATATTATTTTTAAAATTAATTTATATTTTACAGGATCAGTGGGCTCTTCAGGGCCTGAAGGTCGATCAGGCCCAAGAGGAGATCCTGGAAGAGAAGGTACGCTCCACTACATATATTTTTAAATTCAATATCATAGTAATCATACCGATATCACGTGATAATGAACACGATAATAAGTGCTAATAGTTATGATAGTGGAAATGATTAGTTATGATCATTGACACAATGAAGATCACATTAATAATCATAATAAATGATGACAATGATGATGATTAAAATTAAGATATTTACATTCATAGCCTTGTCAATTATAGCGCTTATGATGACGATGGTGAAATTAATCATGAAGTATCATGCTGATACTTAGGTACTATGGCTACGATTACGATGACTCTTATCATGATTTCTTGTTGGTGATTACGATGGTTATTATCACGATGATAACAATAGTCCTGTTTTTCCCCACAGGCGCAATTGGCCCCCGCGGCGTTCCAGGCCCCCGTGGCACCTGCGAGTGCCCCGTGTCGGCGTACTACGCGTATTCACCGCAGGGATACGTGAAAGGGCCTTAATACATGCTCATTTTACAAAGACACCTAAACCTTATTAAATGCTCTTATTTCACAAGTTTTCTCGCGCATTAAATAAAAGTTTGAAGTAGGTCGATATATAGCCCATTAACTAATGTAAAACCTTCACCGTCTTCCCATACAAGTTTAGACCAGAGTTAAACAGATGTTTCTAAAATTTCGTTCGAACAAAACGACGTCTATCACTCGCGTTTTCTTACTCGATCCTCGCATTACTGATTATTTTACTTGTGAATTTGTTATTGCAGTAGAAAAAGCGAGGGTTAGACGTCGATTTGTGGAGAAAATGTTTAGACTCCTCTGTTCAACTCTGGTTTAAATATTTTGTGGTAAGACCATTAATTGTCCTTACGAGTACTCATAATTATATCGGTTTATACAAAAGAAAACAACTCATTTGACTACATTTAGGCAGGAAACCGGAAAATTGACGTAGTTATTCTGTATTAGGTACTTTCAAACCCAAACCAAGATGACAAAATAGCGCCATAATATATTTTCAGCACTCAAAATATTATTGAATACTCATTAAATTATAAAATATTATAAACTAAATATCAATTTAGTAACTCCTTAACTACACTTATAACTATTGCTTGTTATTACGGACAACACTTCTGCAAAGTTTAGGTCTGTGACGTTTCCGTAAAGTTTAGCGTCTAATTAACGAAGTTCCCCTTGAAGTTTAGGGGATGCAAATGAAAAGGGAGGGACAGCACTACGTCTCTACGATCGAGTCAACGATTCATGACAACTTTAAACTTACCTACCTGTAGCAGGCCTGTGTCACTCCGCGTGTAGCGGCGGCCATTGCGCAAGGGCCAATCTAGTAGGCTGCCACAAGCGAAAGAAAACACACGCGTGCGCGCTATATGTTCGACCACGTTCAACTTAATTATTTGATTTGATTGATTCATTATATAATTGCAAGATGGACACAAAACGAAAATAAGCAAAAAGATACTGTGCAGTATTTTCAGTAATTTAAGTATTTAAGTATCAATTTATGTATATTTCAGTAATTAAGTATCAATTATTATGTTTTGTCCGAAACAAACACAATTCCAGATATTTTTACACATACATAACATCTATTATTCTTTTGTCTATATAAGTATAATGAACAAAATGTGTTTTATTTTATTACTTCATTAAATTAAATCTTTGGCAATAATCGTATAGCATATTATACAATTATGCAGCTAGCTCTTAGACTACATGAACGTACTCGGCGCTGCCTGCTGCGCGTTGCCCGCCACAAGTAGGAGTAAACGCTCGTGCTGTGCGCTAGATGGCATAAGTAGTTTCTCGAAGTAAGCAACCCTAGTCCGCGGCTCTTTCAATACGTATAACCATGTATAACTTATTATGAACCGTAGTATAGTGAATTAAGGCCCATATTCCTTCAAAAAGAAATTGGTAGGTATGTAAATGAACACGTGCTCGACTGGACCGCGAGCTAAATTAAATCATATTGTTTATCAGATAGAGTCAATATTTCTTTGAAAACCATTGCGAAGTAAAGCTTCTGTACTAGTTTACTAGTTTATTATTCTGTGCCTGTAGTTTGTACAGATAATTATTATATTTCATAAGACCATTTAACCAAGTATTCATATACAAATATCAATTCGAATAAGGTTCATTTTCGAATGACAATAATGTGCAAAAATATCTTATATCCATAGTAGTTGTAATAGAAACTGTGCTTTTTGCATGTCATGTAAGATTTGGAATCGCAAAATTTATATTTTATTCTCTGAAACAGAAAACTGGTAATTGTGGTGCTCTTTCTAATACTCTTTCCATATTGTAAACAATGATTAACTTAATTGTATACGAAGCAGATTAAATTTTAATGTTGGAATGTATTGAATATGAAAGTTAAACTTGTTAAACTACTTAATAAGATGCAATAAAATGATTGAAATCCATCACTTGATTTTTATTGGAAAAAAACACTCCTAAAATGACAATACAACACATTCTAATAAAAATATTATCACAATTTTCTTTATCAAAAGAAAAACTAACAATATCAGAATATTAATCAAAAATATGATTCATGATTGTCGTGATTTTTGAGGATATGAAACTCAATTAAAAGTTGGTTCTTCAAATGGTTCATACACCATTGAGAATTGAGCTCTGTCAGTTGTTCGCTACTGGCTCTATTTCCCGCACAGTATCGATTTGTGCCTTGCAAAAGAAGCACTGCTTGCTATTTAGCAGATGCTGCATAATACATGCCCTGAAAACAAAATAAAGTTACAATTTATTTGTTCATAGAACTTTGTAGGCAAGGGCAAGTTGCTGACGGATGATTCTGACTACTTGGTCGTGCGTATGCAAGAACTCTCCGTTAGCAAGATGAGATCAACTGAAAATTATATGCCGGATAGAGAGTAGCATGCCTGTCAAAATTAAATGTCGACGGTACCTTCCTCAATAATATATTTCCAGTAGGTAGTTGTTCTCCCAAAGAGTTCTCAGTTTCCCCAAAGAAGACCACCCGTCGTAATGACAGCAAAACGCTCCGAGCACGAAACAAATTGGTCAAAGCCTGATAAATGAAGAAGACGCAAGAAAAAAGAACAACAGAGAGTCGTGCAGAAGTAGCACCTGCAAGAGTGATGTCCGCACGGCACGAACGCCGCGTCGGCCGGTCGTGCGTAACATATGGTGCACAGCAGGTCTGACTGGGCGCCGCTGGAGCCCGGGGACTTCGCGCTGACGGCCGCGTCGCGCGCCACCCGCAGCCGGTCCACCGCCACCTCGAGCGCTTTCAGCTCGTCGAGCGTCACGTCTTCTGGGTCTGCACAGGAATTGTGTTCTGGATTAAGATACGTTGGATATTTTATAAGCAATCAGGGAAAGCACGTTGCATGCCGTGCAACTACCAACTACCGTGTTTAAAAAATTCATCGTAATTCGCGCAAGCACTTCATGCTATGCGTTACCATAATACACTAGCCAACCAATAAATTATCTAAAGTTACCTACCTATATAAAAATAATGTTTGATAAGCGCAATAGCCCTAATAACGACTCTCATGCCCAATTTCTGAGCCCCTAGCGAACTGTGACGAGCCGATTATATTATGATTCTAGCCCACTCCCGCATCTCGCCCAGTATTCGTTTATTTCACTCACATTTGTAGAAGGTAAAACAATTCTTGGACTTGGATTTTCCCAGCATGAACTCAAGCCCATCTATTCTGAATAGCGGCTCCGAAATCAACGCTTTTGTCACCTTGTCCAGGTGCTGAAATAACACGCAGACAGACAGATTATAGTCTGTAAGTAACGTATAATAGGAAATGTCAATATTCCTCAGTCCATTTTCTCATTTCTATGAATTTAATATTAATTAGAACGGTTTTTACTAAGAAGTAAAAGAATTGGCGCTCTGCAAAAATGAGATATGAATTCAGATCTATTAATAAATCTAATAGAGCAAGGAAATAAAACGGTATAATCTTTAGAAGTCCCTCCTGCCGCCTAGACTGTAAGTAGTATATAAATGGCCACGGCACTAGACCGTTATTTCTGCTACATATGCATTAAATTCGAGTGACTCGAGTATTCGAGTCATTTCCAATACTTTTAACACAAGGTCTACCTCGGGCGTCAGTTTAACATCCAGCATCTTGACGAGGCACCCGGCGACCGGCGCGAGGGCCACGTAGTAATGCACCCTGTCAGTGTCCGGCAGCCCCCTCGCGACCAGGCGAGAGAACCCAACGCCGCCGCCACCCTTGATGCACACCCTCGACACAACCGCCATGAGGATCTGTGAGGTTTGAAACTCACACGCATTCCTTCCAGATTCCCTAGATACCACCTAGTTTCCGAGATAATAAATGATCAAACGAACTTCCACGATGTGAAGTTCGATCATTATTATATGAGTCGCTTCATTCGAAGATATGATTTGATTACCAGGTAGTCCCTCTACTTACTAGGCAGCATCGCACGATTTTTAAAGACTTAAAACGACTATACTGTATTTCCGGTTTACCCTTCCCTAGTTCGCCATCTTGTCGTTTACTCATTTTTTAGAGTTCTTTGAGCAAAACTTTCATAATTATAGGGAACGTCAGTAGTTTCTACAATGACGTCAGGGAGGGAGGGTGATCATATCTTCGAATGAAGCGACTCATATAATAATGATCGAACTTCACATCGTGGAAGTTCGTTTGATCATTTATTATATTTCCTCGCTTCATTCTTCAGATATGATTTGATTACCAGGTAGATGTTAAGAGAGGAAAGTTTTGGATTTTAATAAGAGAAAAATTATTAGGTAGGTACTTCTGTAATTAGCTTAATTTTACTTTTAACTTCTAATCATTAATTATGTTTCATCGAATACAATATTATGAATTAACTTATCAATTATAATCGGTTTATAGTATTGTGATTCTCTCTGATAAGGCAAACGGACTGAGCAAATTCGCCTTCGCTGAGGATAGTTCTGTTGTAGAAACGAGCGAATGAATTGGAGGAACTGGTCCAGCCAGCCGTCTTGCGGATATTTTCTATGCTGACGCCAGCGGCACTGGCGGCCGACGTTGATGCGTGCCGTGTGCTATGTGCACCGAAAACCCCTATGTCAACACCGCTCTCTGACAGGACCTGCTTAATCCATCTACTGATGGACTGGGTTGTGGCGGCTTTGTGTGGCCGTTTGTATGTTAATAAGAGGTTATTCGTACTCGCTGGCCTTATATTTTTAGTTCTAGAAATATAGTCTGAGAGAACCATTGCTGGGCAGATACTTGAATTCTCCCTGAAGTACGGCAGAAATAATACGGGTTGATCTCTACCGGGAGCACATGTCTTTATGATATTAGTAATGTTAATTTTTATGCCGGTGTCTGAAAAGGCAATATTTTCTAATTTGATGAGCGAAAGCGTCTGTACCCTGTGGGCGGTACAAATTGCTAATAAAATAACTAGTTTTTTGGTGATCTTTTCGAGCGGCAGTTCATTATTAGGGAACCACGTTGAAACTTGGTTTAAGACCAACTGAGGATCCCAAGTGTTGGAGTACCTCGGTTTAGTGGGTTTCAGTTTGTACGCGCCCTTAAGGAGCCGCTTTACTCACTCGTCTGAGCCGATGTTATTACCTACAAAGGCTGACAATGCGGAACGGTGAGAATTTAAACTGCCATATGCACAACCGTTGTTAAATTGTGTTGTTAGAAAGGTAAGTATAGATGTCTTCGGTGGTTCGAATACATCGACGCTCTTATCTATACAGAATTGCCACCAAAGCTTCAGTGAAGTATTATACTGCTTTATGGTGCTGTCAGAAAACGATGCCAGCATTAGGTTAATTGTTTCGCCGCATGCGCCACGTCGTGCAAACGACTGCCGCAGAGCCTCGCGACACCCAGGGTAAGGTTCTTGTGCAAGGGATGATGATCCCTGAAATGAGATTGTAAAAGATATTTTTCGGGATTTAAATATAAAACATCTGAAACCTTTAACGTCTGCAATAATGGGAACCATGGTTGCGAAGGCCAGTGGGGATACACTAATATACCGTTAGCGTTATCATCAATTATTTTCCGAAGACACTTCAATACCAAGGAAAATGGCGGAAAAGCATAAAAATAATTCGACTTCCAGTTTAAAGTAAATGCGTCTACGGCAACTGCGTCAGGGTCTGGTTTCCAAGAAATGAATCGCGTACATTTAGCGTTATCTCGTGATGCGAATAAGTCGATTTCTGGGTGGCCGAAGTATTGCACGACATTATGGAATGCACCCTCAGAAAGAGACCACTTCCCACAGTATCCGCATTTACGACTCTCGAGGCGGCGTCTGCGCGGTTGTGTTTGGTATTAACGTACGATGCAAATATCCAAAGGCCGCGCTGCTCGCACCATTGCCACAATGTCCTGGATAAGTCGTTTAGATGCGGGTATTGTATTCCGCCCGTACGATTCACATAACTGATGGCAGTTGTGTTATCAATGCGAAGTAATATTGCACAGTTAGTTAACTCGCTAGCGAACGACTTTAAACCTAGAAAAGCTGCCAATAATTCTAAATAATTAATGTGTCTTGTCTTTTCTGTGTCTTTCCATTTGCCATGCATCCTGTTATTTCCATGAACTGCGCCCCAGCCGGTTATGGAGGCGTCAGTATAGATCTCATGCTCAAAATTTGGTTGTCTCATAAAATTGGATGTAGTGTCAATATTAGACGACCACCAGAGTAAATCCTGTAATATAACTCTAGGTAGATTAAATCTTATTTCGTAATTGTCGTTATTTTTGAGCAAGGCAAGGTATTTTTGTCGCTCTAAAGTTTTAGTGTATAACCATCCGTATTTAGCTGCGGGGCAACTGGAAACCAACACGCCAATAAGTTGGGCAAATTCGCGGATACTACATGTAGATAATCTAGTATATTTGGTAACCAACGTTGCAATTTTACTTCGCTTGTCCGAGGGAAGACATAGGCTTAGATTTTTCGTATCGAAGACAAACCCTAAGAACTTGCAAGTTTGACGCGGCGATAGATTGCTTTTATCGTAATTGACCACGAATCCTAGGCAATGAAGTAGTTTTAACGTTTCATTAACGTTCTCAATGCATTGTAGATATGTATCGCCTATGCATAAAATATCATCTAAGTAATAAACAGGCTTATAGCCGCGATATCTTAGATGAGCCATGACTTCTTTCATTACCTTCGTGAAAACTCGTGGAGCGACGGATAAACCGAACGGCATGCCATTAAACTCATATATTAATGTTTCGGTCGTGTTAGGAGGCCGAAACTGAAATCGCAAGTACTTACGGTCAGAACTCCGGATAGATAAAAGAAAGTAAGCATCTTTTAGGTCAATGGTAGCTAGGTAACCATCACGTGGAATTAATTTGCATGCTGTTCGGTAATCCTCCATTTTAAAATGATCGGTAGGAATAAACCTATTTAAGGGTTTCAAGTTTAGTATGAAACGCTTGTCACCGTTAGGTTTTGGTGTGAGAAATATTGTTGATATAAACTGGTCTTCTGTAGCTTTACACTCTGAAATAGCTCCTATTTTCTTTAACTCATTAATAGACTTTAACATAAGTAGTTTTTCAGAATCTGAAAAACTATTACTAGGTCTAAAAGACTGACGTGCAAACGTTCGCAAGGGTATAGTATAACCATTCCTAATCCAGTCGAGTATAACAACGTTGTTTGTTATTTTTAACCAACAATTGTAAAAATGGGTAAGTCTACCCGCGTGAACCTGCGCTAGTGGTGACTCGGAGCCGAGGCACGGGGCTTCTCCTGGGATGCCGCTCGGGGCTGCGCCGCCGGGGCTGCGTACTGGCGGCGCGCTGCTTGTGGTGCTGGCTTCCTGTAGCCTGCATGGTAGGTTCCCCGCCCCCCCCTGTGCGCCGGGTAACGAGGAGGCGCTGTCCAGTTTCCCTGGAAGGACGTAGGACGAGCTGCGGGCTGGGGGGCTGCAGGCCTTTGTGGTTTCACTGGTTTCTTAATCAGAAGGCTCTGTTTTTCTATGACCTTTGCGGTCTTTATCTTCTCTGATAAGGATGAGCCGAACAAATATGTTTCGTCTCTGTCGGAATCGTGCACCATTTGGTGAAAATTCCTGTCAAGGCTGGGCGTGATGAGTCTTATACGATTTTGCGTAGCGGAATAGTGTGAATCACATAGTAATCTACAGCCGTTACTTAGATGTTTCATGGCCTGAACCTTATCGTCGCTCTTTAAGAGTATATCGATGCCTCTATTGACGGCGGTAATTCACGACCCGAGCTGTTGTTGAGCGGCGGAGAGGGTCTTGTCGCGATTACGCACCATGTCTGGTACCGCAGCAGATATTTCTGCGTTCAGTTTTGGCGCTTGAAGAAGTCGGCAATTGTCCGGTATCAGATAATCCTTGATCATCTTGTCTTTACCGTCTTTGGCCATTCCTTTTTTTAAAAGGGGGGCCCATAATTTTGATAAATTATTGTGTACCTTATCGCCGTATTCAGGGGTTTCAGACGTGGATTCGCCAAGAGCAAACAGTAGTTCAGGGTCTAAATCCGGATCCGCGCTAGTCGTGGCCGTATCCTGAAGGCTGGTTCCAGCCTCATCTTCAATTTGGCACGGGATACCCATAATAGCCTCGTGCCCTGCGTCTAGTGTGATGTCCGGCGCTGGTTCCGGGGTCGCGACATTGCTATTATTTACGACCAGTTCAGGATCTTCGTTACCTATAATTACAATTTTGCAATTACGGTTGTGAAGAAAAAATATATTTGAGGGTAGTTAAAGAAAAAAGAAATCGGAAAACGATTAAACGAATGTTTAGTTTTCGATTGAACTTGCGCAGAGACTGTACATCTATTTTAGATAGCACATTTTATCTGCTGTTGTCATCGTTGAAGACTCGCAGTCAACCCCGATGCAAAATTGGTCGTTATGCAATTTTTATAGTCTATTGGAAAATGTCAATGTTATTGACTCTCGGTCAATCCCAACGCATACCAAATAGATTTCTTAGGTTTATGAATAATCACAGCTATGCGACCAGTATATAAGCATAGTATTGTTTATTTTGTTACGTACCTTCATCATCCGATGATGATTGCAATGGAGATATGATTCTTCGTCGTCGTTCACTTTGTTCAAGTTTCCTTATTTTATTTTTTAATCGTACTAGTTTAGATTCTGCACTTCTTTTCGGCATGGTGAAATGCGCGTGCGATCTTTACCGAGCACGAAAGAGGAATGAGTAAACGACAAGATGGCGAACTAGGGAAGGGTAAACCGGAAATACAGTATAGTCGTTTTAAGTCTTTAAAAATCGTGCGATGCTGCCTAGTAAGTAGAGGGACTACCTGGTAATCAAATCATATCTGAAGAATGAAGCGAGGAAATATAATCCTAGTTGTAGTTTATTGATTGATCAAATAACCACAAACAGTATAACAGAAGTTTACTGGTAGATAGATTGATAGATAGATAACTCTTTATTGATACACAAAATGTAGATAATAGTAGATGTACAAGAAAGGAATGCCCGTGTTTTTTAAAATTGCAGTAGCTGGCCATAAAAAAATTGCAGTTGCACCAGCAGTAACTGTCCATCCTACTCCCACTAGCTCCCACCAGGCTAACAGCTTTTATACAAACCAACCGGACACGCGATACCTGACCGTCCCACGCCACTGACCTGACAAGTCCTCCCCAGTAGCAGCTCGCTCTGGTTGTCGCACGCCTCCGGCTTGGTCAGCAGAGACGGTGCGAGCGCGAGGGTCATCTCAAGGGCTCGCGCGAGGCCGTGGTACAGGTCGAAGCACGTGGCGCAGAGCTTGATCTGACGCGGCTCGAGCTGGGCGTCTACTTGCACACGGTCCATCTTGTTGTTGTCATTAAAACAAGCTTTTATTACCTGGCCCTACTGAAGGCACCTTGGGAGGTTTTCAGCGTTTGATTCGATGGGGGACTGGTATGCTAATGAAATAATAATTATGAACATCACTACAGCGAAACCTTCTCTGTAGCTGCTACGGAAGCGCTACGGTACGGCGCGAAGAAGAAGAAGAAGAAGAAGAAGAAGAAGAAGAAGAAGAAGAAGAAGAAGAAGAAGAAGAAGAAGAAGAAGAAGAAGAAGAAGAAGAAGAAGAAGAAGAAGAAGAAGAAGAAGAAGAAGAAGAAGAAGAAGAAGAAGAAGAAGAAGAAGAAGAAGAAGAATTCGTATTAAAGCTGTCATTGAGAGCAAAGGCGACACAACTAAGTAGTAGACGAACTATTTTGCGTGAGTGACAAGGGTAGACGCCTACTTTTGCGTTATGTTATTTAGTTTTTTTTTTTATGTTATGTAAAGTCAGGAAAGAATTTTAGTTATGTTAAAATAAACTTTAAAATTTTCCTCAAATTGTTTGTGGATTACTTTTTATTAAACGTTCTTAATTATTTTACCAATAATTACTTTCTATATTTTTCGCTTTGCACTTCTTTCCATACAAGACGAACTATTTTGCATCGGGGCTCGTATAATAATATGTAATATATTGTACAATATGACAAATACCTCTTGCATCATGGTGATGAACTCTGAGAAAGCCCAGTTCAACTGACTCAGGAGAGAGTTGAGGAACGCTGCCGCCTCCAAAGGATGCTCTGCCAGATAATCTCTGACTCGATTTTGAATCACTTCGGAGGGACACGGTCCTGTAGGATGACATTTTGATAATCATGTAAGACCAGTCACAATAAGAACAGAACTACTAATGTCTGAAAACTGTCTGTTAACAGGGAATAACATAGGCATGTTTGCCATCAGAGCCATGGTCTTCAAATTTCGGTCGCAGAACCTATTTATGTAGGTATCTAATTTATACTCAGCATCAGCAGTGACCAGGACCAGAATGTTCTACGTACTTCTATGTACTCGTACTTGTCACAGAAGTTCTTAAACTTTTGCGAACTAAATACATGTAAACTAGAAATTAATGTCTCCACTCTTCTCGTGACCACGATCGATGTAACTCGGCCGAAACGTCGAGGCATGTCAAAATTATACATTTTGATATCAGTTTTTTTGTTGAATTAGTCCCGTTTAAATTCTAGTTTACAGGTACTTCTCATGCTTCTGTCACTGCTCCTCGTGCTGCCAGGTGGAAGTGAAAGCGAAGTGAGTGGAACTGAATGGGAATACACACTTCTCTTGCGGGAATTATTTCCTGACAGTGGGAGGACCAGGGACAGGGGCTGAGCCTAAATTGGTAGGTATTATTACAGGCAAAATAACCTCATAAAATCTAGCTATAACAACAAAAGTATAATTCAAACAAACAACACTTTCTGATAACACAAATATTTACCGAAACACTGACTCATAAGGCCGGCGTCGACTTTAGCGCCGAGGTTGTTTACCGTCGGCTCCCTGTCGCCATACCTGTGATGTATTGTTAGCATACTTTATCTACAGATATCCCAAGTATACTCGTATGTAGATGCAAATCTAGGACGAAATTTATTGCAAGCGAAGCGAGATTACGTGCGCTTATTAGATATTATTATCTTCATACATAAAACCAATTGCCGTGCGTTAGTCTTGCAAAAACTCGAATATAGCAAGAACGATTTCCTTAATTTTAAATAGTTTTAGTTAGCTTCAATAGTGTGGTAGTTTAAGAATGAAGAAAATTAGGAACAACCCAAAGGTAAGGTCAAAAATCAAAAACATCGACATTGGTAATTTTGTATGGCAATTGCTACTTCGACTTTATCGTCGTTCTAGAAACCTAATATAACCAAATATCTTTGAAACAACATCTAATTAAGTAATTCACGCCTAAATAAACAACAACAGACCCATAATTTACGTTGTATTGCGTCCATTTGGCTTATGAAATGGATAAATCTACAAATCGAACGTTTCATTCGCTTTCGTGTCGACAAAGCATTCATCAAATCAATTAAGTACGCCAATTAAAAGTTAATTGGGTACCTAGTATACGGACTTATTTAACAAGTTGGAAAATATGAATTTATGCCGCTTGGGACAAATAAATGGAACCAAGTGCAAAACGTAACTTAGTAGGTACAGACAATAAAAAATAAATAAAAAAGGCTTCTCCCATGATCCTTTAGTCGCAATGGGACGAATCTCTAAATCTTGTATAAATAGTTTACTACTTAGGCATGTACCTAGTACTTAGTTAACTTTTCATTCGGCCTTTTCATCAACATAAAATATAATCAGACAAGGTTAGACAATTTTATTTTACGGCTTTCTTTGTCGTCGTACCTACGTTATTCAAACGTACTTCTGCATTGATAAATTGTCTTTGAGTGGCTTGTATATTCCCACGGTTTGTCCGGAATATTTATGAATTGGTTGGTATTATGTCGAATTCATACGACGAATTTACAAGGCAGCTCAATTTACGCCGCAAAACTGTCTGGAAATAAGTGTTCACAAGCAGCCTCTGGATAATTCAGACGTTATAGTATATGAGGCAGTTTACCACGTATACTTTCTGGACACAAAAGTTAACAATACGACCTCCTGAAGAAGTCCAGGAGAATATAAGTTACTTATAGAGTTCGCCTGGCATACATTCTGGCTAATATTCTTAGTATTTTCACCTGGCAGCGAGATGCGGCCACTGCCGGTGCCGGAAACCAAAGCCGGAGCCGTGCCAGAACCGCACCAGCACCCAGTTGGACTGCGCCCACGCTCGGTTCTGGTACGGACGAAGCAGCTCCTCCACCATGCTCATTTGCCTGGAACAATTTTATGGATGTACAAGAAAGGATAAAAGTATGACGCTTTGTATCGCGAGCACAGTCAGCGGAATCATAATACCTTTGCCATATAACAGCGGGTGTCCGATGGAACGACCATTGGAGCAGGGAGTTTGAAAAAATCACCAAAAAATGCTTCAATAAAGTTCTAAGAACTTCGAGCGAACTCTATTAATCGACTTTTGTCGGCTAAAAGTATACGCTGACAGTTTAGGAGAAACCAAGCAGCCTTTTCATCTAAACACAGTACTATGCTCAATTCGCATAGTGACGTAGTTATAATCATATCACATGACGCTTATTTGGTACTTGTCAAGCCTTTATTTCGGACCCTGGTAGTAGGTGCGGTGTAAGCAAACTCACTGCTTTATCGGCACTCTCTCGATGGCTCTCATCGTGGCTGGCTGCGTGGCGAACGATGCTAGGGTCTGGACTAAGGACTCCCTGGTGCTAGCCAGCACGATCCGCTGGTCAGCGAACTCGGAGCACAGGAACGCTGCGCAGGACACGACCAGCTCCTCCCATTCTGTTATTGAAGAAAGAAGAGGAATTTGAAGAAGAAAGCCGCTGGCCTTATCTGGTAATCGTTCAGGGCTTTTCATAGTCCCATTTAAACTTGTCATATTGTTAGTTCGATATGGACGATTTGTTAAGATTTCATGGTCTTTTTAGTTGTAAAATGTTAATGTTTAAACTAGATTTTTTCCACAAAATAGTGGCTGTCTATTTTTTCATTTTCATTTGGTTCGAATCCCGACTCAAACAAGTAGTAGGTACCTACTTGAAAAAACTGTGAATGCTGTTATTCTTATTAACAAAAACAAAAATGTTGTTTTTTGCCATCATACATAACATTTACTATACTTTTTCTCGGTGTCTTGTTATTTTTTCCACTCTGTATCTATAGGATTACTATGAACGAACGTATAAAAGGGCGGGCGCGACGAATTCAGAATCAAATAAATTTTTTGCTCCTTTTATTACTACGACTACGGGGGCGGATTGACTTCCAAAATAGGCATGATACAGGTAGACGCGTAAAAATAACCTCACACCTTTCAAACAACCTGTCTGTCTCTTGATATACCCCTTTTAGTCTGTTTGTATCATGGAACCATAGCAATAAACGTATCTAGTGATCACTTTATTATTCTAGTTTTTGCTTACCAGTTACTTGCGTCAAGGGCACTGTAGGGTGCATGTAGAGCCTCAGGGTGTTACAAAGCTCCAGCATAGCGTCCACGTGGTATTCCGGCACGAAAGCAAACAGGGACTCCGTGAAATCTGGCTCTAAGGAAGACAATATTAAATGGTCTTAACTTCTCGATGCTCGGCCCAGCACTAAATATGACTTTTCCTAAGTTATTGTTCTCCATCGCTCCGTGCATCAGAGGACACTTTAACGGCCGAAATTAATAATCAATCCAATCCAAATTTTGCTATCTGGGATTGATATCACAATCCATTTTAAGGTTAAACGTGCTAATAACCGATCCGTGGGTTGGTTTATAAAGGCGCGCAGATTGGAAATCGATCGAACGATAGGCAGCAATCCAAGATCGATTTCAATCTTGGATAGGAGATACAATATTAATTTCGGCTGTAAGCCGTCAGTCTCGGCTGTTATCGTTTGATAGTAGTCGTAAGCCCCGCTAGGCGTTAATTAATAAAAAATATATATAAAAAATAGGCCCTTGGCGATCTGATAAATGCTCACACTAGAGTCTAGCAAACAACCTCATACGACAAACAAACAACAACATCGTATTGGAGATTATTTACAAGTTTTTTTGGATGGTTCATTTGAATCTCTATTCATATAATAAACTAGCTGACCCGACAGACGTTGTCCTGTCTTTAAAGTCAAGAAATTGATATTTGCCCTATCAAGAAGGTAAAATTAGAAAATCAATATGGCCGTTCAGTTTGTTTCAATTTTCTAATAATTTGCAATAAATTAAAATTGCGACTATAATTTGAGATTTAAACTATCCTATCTCTCAAGTTGGATCGAACTGCACGGTGTGCTAATTTTATTATAATCGGTTAAGTGGTTTAGGAGTCTATTGAGGACAAACATTGTGACACGAGATTTATATATATTAAGATATGCATGTTTATTTATAAGTAAGTACATATATAACCTCGTAAGTAAATTTTTGTTGTCCAATTGAATTGAAAATTTGCACAGCGCTCAAGTTCTAATGAAAATACAACGGCCGATTTCATAATAAAGACTGAAAGGCAGACAACGCAACTCCTCAGTAAACTCATAACAATGCAAATGGGCGAGTTTATTGCGGTCGAGATAACGACCAACTCCAATTGAACACTACAAAAACTGCAACCACTAATTAATAAATTCCACACAACAGATGCAAAAAATTCTCCCGATTGGGAATGAAAAGTGAGTCGTAAGCGGCTTGGGTGGGTTTCGGGTTGCCTTGAATAATGGCATTGTTTTTTATTTCAGGGCCTTGGAGCGCTTCCAAGCAATTAAAAAAGAGACTGCGCCGTAGAATGGCAAATGGCAGTACAACATTCTGCAGTGATTCTTCTTCAATGCTGTGAAGTGCGCTGCTAGTGCACGATCGTAAACCGCATCATCGTTTAACATCAGATATGATAGTGGTCAAACAAGAGCCTATTTGAAGGAATTAATAAGTGCGTCTTCTTATTATTTGATTTTAAACTTTATATCGGGTATGAAGTAGCAATAGAAAACTTTGGTGGGCGCGGGGTGTTCAAGAGGTGAGCCTTGCGTGACGCCGCACCAGCCGCGCAGTTTACGATATCTACCTCAACTACTGTTTTTGCACTGTGTATGGTGTAGGTATCAAATGTGCCTGTTGGGTGTTTATTCTTTGTGTCGTTTTTGGAATATACAACATTGTAACGCTTCAGGACTTTTTTGTCGTTCTGGCAAAAATTATCAGAGCTACGTTAATTCTTTCTGAAAAGATGATAATTTAACGAGATGGCGTTCTCAAACTTCCAATCTAATTAATATATATTTCCTTTTTATAAAAAAAGAAAATTTGTATCAAAGGCAAAGGAAGATCCAAATCAGATTATGTATTTTATTAGAGGACAAAGGAAAAAGAATCTAATTTCGGTGATGTGTCACTGTTGGAGGGTTAGGCCATAATCCACCACGGGGGCGGTTGGTAATAATTATTTATTGACACCATAATAAAAAGTTAGAATACAGGAAATAATCACCAAAAATATTTTGTACAATGAGCGGCCTTATTATACAATATTATGTTGTTCTTTCTAAGGTATAGCAATCCACTCTCTGTATTTCAAATAGGTACTTATTGTAATTCATTCATCCCTTTGCGTATTGATTGCTTAGAAGAATAACACATAGAAGCAAGTACTCGCTAGCGCGGTGTAGCCATTTTTACTGAGACTTTTTAGGCCTAGTTCGGACTTGGACTCGTTATTGCTAGAAATTGAAGCCTTTATGGTAAATATAGTTATGAATTTTTCCTACTTTTGTACTAAATACCAACACGCATGCATATTTTCATTGCGCTTGTGTGCGTTTTAGAGAAGATATTTTTTTACTTACATGGCACTCACGCACACATTGATAAAAAAGTGGCTTTACTTTTGTGTGAAACTACGCAAGGAAATACTTCTCAACGTTATTATTCTAAGGTTGATTGTTTAACAAACTTGTTTAGATTTTCAAATAGTTTTAGGTATACTCACGAGTTCCTGATCCAATCTGTGAGTTGGACCCTAGCCGGGGGGTAGCTGCCCTTGATACGGGACTCTGGGGACTGTGAATTCTAAATTCAAATGTAAATATACATTTGTAAGGTGTCAATATCAATGTGCTAATAAAAAAATAAAACATTAAAAAAAATACAGAACCGATAAATGACTCAATAAAAGCTATTTCTTTTTTTCAAGTTTTGGCTTTGCATGGCTGTGCATTTTGCTAGTGTCAATTATATTTAATGATATTGTTCAAAATGTCTATTAATTGACCTGTTAGAACAATCTGGTGTATTTGTGCCAAATATTTCTATAAAATAACGCGAGCAAAATGTAGCATTACGGTGAATTCCATTATAATTTACAACGGTTACCCGGCCTAGTTTGTTAGGGTAATGTTTGCTTTTACCTTTGGTCAGAACTTGAAGTATATTCCAGCTGCAGTGACGCATAGCTCGATGCCCCCAGTAAAGAACTTTTACCAGGGAGAATCTCTTTGCTTGCTACCTGAATATACTGATAAGGTAATGCGGATATATCATTTTATAATATACCTACTAAGCAGACACGGTCACGCGTTGCTGTGGCTAAGGTTTTTGTTATTGCGACTAAGTATAAATAATTGAGATGTAAGCTATCCTATCTTTCAAGTTAGATCAAACTGCACACGGTGTTCAAATTTGATTAAAATCGCTTAAGTAGTTTAGGAGTCCATAGCGGACAAACAACGTGACGCAAAATTTATATATATTAACTAGCAGACACGGCCACGCGTTGCTGTGGCTAAGGTTTTTGTCATTGCGACTATAAATTGAGATGTAAGCTACCCTATCTTTCAAGTTAGATCAAACTGCACGCGCTGCGCAAATTTGATCAAAATCGGTCAAGTAGTTTAGGAGTCCATTGAGGACAAACATTGTGACACGAGATTTATATATATTAAGATTAAGAAGAATATTCCATTAATACCATTATATTCAATCAAATTCTGCAAGTTACCTGAACATGCGCCGCGTAGTCAGAGTCAGACGACAGCCTCAGCGAGTGCAGAGTGCCCGCGAAGTGCCTCGTCAGCTCCTGCTGCCGGTCCTTCGTCCATATCGCCCCAATCACCCACCCCATTTGTAAAGCGCCTACCTCTAATTTCTCCTAAAAATATAACACACCTTAGTCAGTTAGTTGGTACAGATTAAGGGGGAGGCCTATGTTCGGGATTGGACGTCTTCAGGCTGATGATGATGATGATGATGATGGTACAGATATTCTAATTCACGAAGACTGTTCGGTAGTGACATGTACATTAGTGTGTGTGTAAGCTTGTGATCTCATAGTCGCGACACGCTGTTCTAAGTATAATAATATGTTGGTACACGCCCTACAGTTACTACATACCAATCCTATCCATATTATGTATATGATGACCACGGAAAAGAGAAAAGAGTGGAAGTGACTTTTGCTCGTTTGGCGTAGTGGCTGAGCAATCGGACTGCTGCGCTTGGTGCCGCGGGTTCGATTCCCGCCTGGAAGAAATATTTGTGCGATCCACAAATATTTGTTTCTGGTCTGGGTGTGATGTGTATGTGAAATTATATGTCTGTATACGGTGCCCACGACACAGGAGCAATCCTAGTGTAGCTTTAAAAAAAAAAAAAAACTTGACATTTGTATTGGAACCGCTGTCGACAGAAAAAATATTAAAAGTTACAGTGCCTATAAAGGTTTATATAAATCAATTGCAGTTTTTTTGAAAATGTACACGTGTTAGCTGATACTTCATTTTAATGGGCTCTAAAAAGGAACATGACGCATTTTTCAACGTAGGTATGGCAGGCGAAGTGTCTTTCTCTTTCGTGATTCTGACTTTCAAACATTAGGGCTTACATTTTGTTAGGAACAACAATATTATGTGAGTAAATAGAGAACCGGCCAGATGTTGGTTACCTCGTAAACGGTTTTTGACCTCTCCAGCTCGTGCAACATTTTCTCCGTGAGCTGCTTCCTTAGTTTCTCTTGTTCCGTCAGCTCCACATTTGAGCCTAATTAATGATGACTTTCTTATTATTAAGCACTAGCTTTTGATCGAAGAAAGTAGTTTTGATAGCTGGTAGCCTAATGGGAGAACATCCAGTGCGGGCAGTTGCCAACGTGTTTCTGGTAAAAACTTATTATTATGTATTTAATTATCACACGCTTTGCGGCGAAGGAAAACATCGTGAGGAAACTCAGCTGCCCGAGAATTACTTCGGAGGTATCCATGGATCCATCAAACTGGACCCTTGTGTTAACCCTTACAGGGCTACTTTCTTTATACATACATATCTGGATGGCCGAGCTTTGCTCGGTATTTTTTTTTTATAAATTGTGTTTTTTGGAAATTATATTTAAGTACGAATTACTAATAAAATGTTGAAATATGAATAATATTATTTTTCGATCTTACCGATAGAATAATAAAAAATATGATCTGGTTATTTAAAGAAAAAAATCATAAAAAACACGAATAAAATGTCATTTTCTAAAATTGATTACTAGCTAGATCGATTTATCGCCCCGAAATCCCCTATATACCGAATTTCATGAAAATCGTTGGAGCCGATTCCGAGATTCCAATTATACAGGGTGTATCGGCAAGGTGTAGTAATATTGAAATGTGGGTATGTGTACCTGGTGATGAATCATTTGCCAGGGTACTAAAACCTGAAATCGATAATCGATTTTTTCACTCAAATTGACAAAATAACTAAATATTACAACCCTAACATGATACGGATGACGTCACGTTACGCGGGTCACTGGCATTGAATTATTTCTGCCGCAAAGTGCGCCGCGCTCTTTGAATTTGCCGACAATATTTTAGGGTTCAGTATTGTAACAAAGTTGAAAGCCTCTAAAATTCATTTCAGATACTTACCGCATTAGAATAGAATTTTTGTAGGTACATTACACGGAGCAGATATCACTCAGCCGCCAAGAAATACTTTTGTCAGGTTGCATCTGTCCGGGTTGGTACAAATTGGTAAAAAGCATTATTTAAAAAACAAACGGAACCCTTAGTACTTTTACGAATTTTGTATTGACGGATTTGACGGCGGGCCTAGTTTTGTTTGAGTAATGCCGCCGGCTAGAGGTGTAAAAGTAACGAAACAAAGCGTACAGTCGTACCCAACTTATATGGTGCGTCGTGAATCTTCGTTCGCGCAGAAAAGAAAGTATGGTCCGAAGATTAACGAAAGAATGCTTAAAACTTACAATCAACCTAAGATCACTATTATAAGGCTCATAATACACTGCAGCTGTTAGTTCCATCTCACTCATGCCACGCGGCGATCGCTAAGATGGCGGGGCGGCTGCCGACCAATAGCGGTCAATAGCATTTCCCGCGATTTGAAAATTCATCTTCTGCGCAGGTAGAACTGCGATGTGCAACAGCTGCAGTGTATTATGAACCTTGTAATAGTGATCTTAGGTTGATTGTAAGTTTTAAGCATTCTTTCGTTAATCTTCGGACCATACTTTCTTTTCTGCGCGAACGAAGATTCACGACGCACCATATAAGTTGGGTACGACTGTACATGTTAGTCTAGGCCTCAAGTTCACTGACATTGCCCAGCTGATAACTAGGGTTGAACGATGGTTAGTTTTGCAGTAAAGTTTGACGTGTATTAATTCATTACCGTAACTACTTACAGATTTATAGTACCTTCAGACTACTTCGAAATATGTATGTGTATGCGTAGTTTCAGTATTACTACACCTTGCTGTTACACCTTGTATATATAATATCTGGATGACCGAGCTTTGCTCGGTATTTTTTATAAATTATGTTTATTGGAAATTATATTTAAGTACGAATTACTAATAAAATGATGAAATATGAATGATATTTTTCGATCTTACCGATAAAATAATAAAAAAATATTCATAAAAAAACACTAATAAAATGACATTTTCTAAAAATGATTCCTAGCTAGATCGATTTATCGCCCCCGAAACCCCCTATATACTGAATTTTATGAAAATCGTTGGAGCCGATTCCGAGATTCCAATTTTATATAATAAACAAGAATTGCTCATTTAAAGATATAAGATATACAAGAATATACAAGAATTGCTCATTTAAAGACATAAGATAAGATTATGAAAAATGAGGTGTCCAAGTTTATACGGACATCCAAAGGGTGGGTGATAATAATTATGGCGGAGCGTAGCTAGTATACCTTTAGCACTAAGTATTATATATTCCGTGGTAAAGAACTAGTATGAGTTTTACTAGCTCGACATAGTACGCGTCAACTAGCGCTTTTGTATGAAGATCCTGTACAGCGCCCCTACCGGCGCGGCGCGTTTATGAAAAATCTTCATACAAAGAGCTAGTTGACGCGTACTGTGTCGAGCTAGTAAAAACTCATACACAGGGCACAGTTATCACGTACCGCCAGTGACCAGGTCGGCTGACAGGGTGGCGATCCGTTGCTCGATGTCGTGCAGACAGTCTGCCATGTCGAGCTGATTGTCTCTTAGCTCACACAACTGGGATAGAGAAGAAAAAAAATACACATAATTGTAAAAATGAATAAACCTAGCTAGCATACAAGAAATTCCAAATGGATGCCTGCGTATAATGTTGAAAATGGGGTCACCAGATCATAATACTGGTAAAAACCAGTGCTCGGTATAATGTAACTCGGCAGGCGATAAAAATGATGTAAATTTATTTTCTGTTACCTACTATTTTTATACGAATATTACTGATACTATATACGGCAGACATTACGCGTTATTCGTTACTGTCGTTCGGTGTGGCGGTCTAAGAGGGAGGCCTATATGTTCAGCAGTGGACGTCTTCAGGCTGATGATGATTGTACATGTATCTATCCTATACTTCATCGTAGGCAAAGAGGGTATTTTTGACTTCTCGTTTTATTTTAGCGAGGGCCATAGAGTTATGATTATGAAGCAAATCAATAAGGCCACTATTTTCTTTTAGATCAAACAATCACGGATATCAAGCGGGGTATAAAAATCAAGGTCTTTAAAAGACCATACCAAAACTATAACACTATAATATCTCATAATCTAAAAGGAAATCTATTAATTGCTTTGACTAAAATTTATAAACCAGCGCGGTCCCAGCAAACAATTAACAATAATTATGGTAGGAAAACGTTTATAAAATAAATATTTTTGATTGTCTATGCCAGATCCCTCGCCCTTATCGTGTAATTAAAATTATCAAACTGCATATGGCCTGTTATTCAGATTAGTTACAGTCATATGATCGCAGGGGGCGTTGCTACGCCCCTTTTACTTTTGCATGGTGAACATGATTGCTGGAACAATTCAGTCTTGAGCTAGCTTTTGAGCGGTCAACAAATGGACCATGGCAAGCTTGCTCACAACCTCTGTGCTCCTGTTAGTTTTGGTTGCTAGTCTGGACGGTGAAGTGTATCTAGACCGGCCCAAGATCAAGACTTCCGATGGCGATCTCATTTTGGAGCCGGCTTACGACAAAAACATATTCTTACGTCCTAACGGCCCAAAATCAAGTATCTTCGTCGGGAATGTGAACATTCTCACTGCCAAATCAAATACAAACGCAATTCAGGATGTAGATGTATCCAGTAACGACATTCCAGATTTGTTGAAAGGGCGCAGTGCGATACTAGAAAGGTTGGCAAAGCTAGAAGCAAAAACTTTACCGATACCACAAGATTTGCACGTCAACATGTCCATGCTTTGGAGAAGAGTTAACAACCTTCAAAGAAAAGTGAACACCCTTCAAACTCAAGTCAGTATACGCGGACTAAATCAATGCCAGCCCCAGCCGTGTCAGCACGGAGGCACTTGTCTGAACCTAGTAAATAGCTACCACTGCTTATGCCCCAGTAACTGGGAAGGAAAAGACTGTGATGTCGATGTTAACGAATGTCGAAATTTCGCTGGCACGGACCTAGGATGCCAAAACGGAGCCACTTGCCTTAACAAACCGGGTTATTACGAATGTTTGTGCCGGTCCGGGTGGTTCGGATTACATTGCACTAGAAAGGCGAAAGATTGTTCCGGGGGCGACTTCGAAATGTGCGGCCACGGCACCTGTCTAAAAGTAGAGACAGGAGAAGGCGTCGCCTGTATCTGTCATCAAGGATGGACCACAAATGGAACTGGTGTTGCGTGCTTAACGGACGTGAACGAGTGTGATTCTCATCAAGGTGCTCGCTGCTCTGTGAATCCTAAGGTGGATTGCATTAATCTGCCTGGCTCATTTCGATGCGGCCAATGTCCACCCGGGTACGAGGGTGATGGATACGCTTGTGCGGATATTGACGAATGCACAACTATACCCAATGGAGGCTGCAGCTCCTTGGTCCCGTGCCATAATACTATTGGATCTAGAATTTGCGGTCCATGCCCTCCTGGTTACCAAGGTAATGGCGTCACTTGTGCCTGGGAAGGATTATGCATTATCGACCACGGCGGATGCCATCCGTCTGCACATTGCGTTGAAAATTTATCAATGGGCCGAAAGGCACAGTGTATTTGCCCGGATGGTATGGACGGAGATGGAGTCGGAATACATGGTTGCTACATTTCTACTGGAAATAATTATACAGAGGGTTGTGCAAACAGCCCGTGTGGCCCCCACGGACAGTGCCACACGCTTCGCTCCGGATATACCTGCATTTGCCAGAGGGGATATGGCGGTTCACACTGCGACGTGGCCAGCAATCTGTGCGCCGTCAACCCGTGTCAGAACGGTGGCATCTGTAGACTGGATGACACCACAACTACTGGATATAGATGTGAGTGTACTGCCCAATATACTGGCCCTCTGTGTCAAGTTCCGTCAAGAACATGCGGTGGTCTGCTAGACGCTGAAGAAGGTAGTATAGTCTATCCTCTATCTAATACAACATACATTCATAATTCTAGGTGCGCTTGGGTGATCCACACAGTGCCAAGTAGAGTCATAAATGTTACCTTTAGTAAATTTAGTGTGGAAGAAAGTCCTGACTGTTCATATGATTTTCTACAAATCCATGATGGCCGCAGCTCCGCTAGCCAGCTATTGGGTAGGTTTTGTGGTACCACTTTCCCGAAAGGTGGTAATATTGTATCGAGTCACAATAATATTTACTTTTGGTTCAGATCCGATAGTAGTGTAGCTAAAGATGGATTCGCATTACATTGGACTAGTATAAAACCCGTTTGTGGCGGTGATGTTGACGCCACGAGCCATGGCCAGATAAGCTCACCGGGTTCACCCGGAAAATATCCACCAAATCGCGATTGTTTTTGGCATTTGACCACGGAATTAGGGAAAGTAATTCAATTACATTTCTTTGCTTTAGATATTGAAACTCATCCGAATTGTAGTTTTGATTACTTAGCAATTTATGAGGGTATGCGTACAACTGATCCATTGCTCAATAAGTATTGCAATTCTTCTCAACCAGCGCCGTTAACATCTGCTGGTTCGGATCTGTTGGTTCATTTTCATTCTGATGCGTACGCATCTGGTAATGGATTCCAAATAGCATATGCGCCTGTCTCCGGAGTGCCTGGATGTGGTGGATACTTTACAATGGATAGAGGGGAACTCAGCTCACCCTCGTATAATGGGAAATATATGCACAATATGTTATGCGATTACAAGATAAAGACCAGTAGTGGGACAAAAGTACGGATAGAATTCAAACAGTTTGATATTGAACGCTCTGCCAGATGTAGATTTGATAATTTAAAAATTTACGATGGGCCATCCGAAGAGTCACCACTAGTCGGCAAGTTTTGTGGCACCACATATCTGAGGTATTATGTGGCTTCATCAAATGTGATTTTCCTTAGATTTTACAGCGATGTCAGCATAGCCAGTGAAGGTTTTAAAATAACTTATGAAGCCATCTGTCGACAGAGAATTAGCGGTGATAGCGGGGTTATAAAGTCACCTGGTTATCCTTTTAAATATCCTGAAAATAAAATTTGTGAATATATTATAAGCACCACACCAGGTAAAGCTATACAATTAACTTTTCAAGATTTTGATATCGAAGACAATAGGCACTACGGTTGTCAATATGACAACGTTGAAATCAGGGATGGCATGGACGGTAATTCTACCATGTTAGGAAAATACTGTGGAGGCTCGGATCACATACCGCCTGTGCAATTGTCTACACATAATTACATGTACATGCGATTTACATCTGACATGAGCATTACTGGTACAGGGTTCTATGCCAATTATACAACAGTCGACACAGAATGTGGCGGGATTTACAAAGACACAACTGGTCTCATCAATCACCCGTCTGAAAGTGGCACTTATAAAAACCACCAAAGATGTACATGGATTTTAGATGCACCGGAGGGTATGCACATTAAGTTGACATGGCATAGATTCGAAATTGAAAATATGCCATCGTGTGAAAGCGACTATTTGTCCCTCACAGAGATCAATGAAAACAATGAAAACAGCAATATTGGGAAGTTTTGCGGCTCGAAAACTCCACCTGCGTTGACCACTTCTACCAATCGTCTAATGATGAAATTCGTTTCAGACGACAGTGTGAGGTCTTCCGGGTTTTCCGTTTCTTACACTTTCTTAGATGAAAAGTCTCACTGTGGTGGAGTTATTTACAGAAGCCACGGTATTATTCATCCGCCAGGGTGGCCTGATCGATACGAACTGAATCGAGACTGTTCATGGGTCATAACTGTACCGGTCGGCCAACAAATCCGACTCAATATATCCCAGTTTGACTTAGAACATCCTATACGAGGCAGATGCACTTACGGGGACTATTTGGAGATCAGGAATGGTGCCACGCCTACTTCGCCACTGGTCGGTCAATACTGTGGCAGTTTTAAAACTAAAATAATAACGTCATTATCTAACACTTTTCACATACACTTCCGTTCGGATTACTACTTGACCGGCGGCGGTTTCCAGTTGGAGTGGGATGGGTCCGTGTTCGGATGTGGTGGCACTTTGACTTCTTCTTCTGGAGCAATATCTTCTCCAAACTATCCAGATAGTTACAACGAAAACTCTGAATGTTTTTACCGGATTGTGACTAGCCTCGGATCTCGAATACATATATCTTTTACGGAACTGGATCTAGAGCGAACTACTAACTGCAGGGACGATTATATTGAAATTTTTGATGGTAGAAATAGTGAGGCTTCTAGTTTAGGCAAACATTGCTTTATGTCCGCAGGCTTAAATAGCATCGAGACTTCGAGTAATTACGCGTTTATTAAATTCCGCTCTGACGCTTACATAGGGGGAAAAGGATTTTTATTTAATTACTTCACGACGTGTAGTAACAACTTGACTGGTACATATGGTGTCATAGAGAGTCCCGATTACCCGAACAATTATCCACCAAACTTAAACTGTTTATGGAATATAAAAGTTTCGAAAGGAAACAAAATTAACGTCACATTTACCAATTTCGATGTCAGTAAAACAAATCACATGGGCTATAGTTGGTACAGAAGGCGTAATGAAATCTTTAGGCGTTATGATATTATGCAGTATATGGATGCCCTAAATCCGAGGCGTTCCGAAGGGTGTATCACAGACTATTTGCAATGGAAGGAAGCAACAGATACAACATATGGCGACAAATTCTGTGGAATGATACCGCCTCCCATGATCGCAACTAAAAGTAATTCATTGCAAATCAAATTTGCAACTGGTGACACTAACCTAAGGACTGGCTTTCGCTTAGAGTGGGTAAGTTATGGATGCGGAGGGCATATACAAAAACGATTTGGTTCGGTTTCAATTGACCGGAATACCGTTTCTTCAGAGGCGGTGGAGTGCGAGTGGCTAGTTGAAAGTAACATTGGTACCAGTCTGTATTTGTCTATTACAGATCTTTACTTGACCCCAACCGTAAACTGTACACAGGATTACCTTGAAATCTATAATGGCCGGGATAATGATTCACCTAAATTGTTGAAGATATGTTTGAATACTAAGTCGGTAGTACAGTCCACTGCTAATTTCATGCTAATTAAATTCATCAAAAATTCACCATTGAAAGGTGCCTATTTTAGTTCGTACTTTGGTGCGCGCAAAGCCACGTGTGGAGGAAGCATACAGGCACTCTCTGGCTATATTTATTCGAAAAATTATCCTAAAAACTACGATAGTGACTTAGACTGTACATGGGTCATAACGGTTCCCGTAAATCATCGTATAGAACTGAATTTTATGGATCTAGATTTATATTCAAGTCACAGTGTTTTTCCACACGGAGACAACGGATGTGATGACTCTATCAAGATATATGATAACCAGCATTACACACAAACAAACTACACGCATGTAATTTGTCCAGAATCTGATATTAAACAAATAATATCAAAAAATAATCAAATCAGGGTACAATTTACAACTGATCATATTGGAAACGCAAAAGGATTCAAAGCTAACTTCAGCGTGACGTGTGGAGCTTCTATTACGGCACTAACGGATGGAATTATAACGAATGAAAATTATATTGGCGGCCGAAACAAAACTTGTATGTGGATTATTCGTGCACCACAGCTAGATCAAAAGATTTCTCTGACCATAACACACATATTTTTTCCACAATTTAGCGTAACAAACAGCAACAGAACCTGTTGGTATTCTTATCTTAAAGTGTACGACGGTGATGATATAGACGCGCCAATTATTGATGAATATTGCGGTAAAAAATCCCCTCCAATGATCGTTAGTCGTGGTAGTGCGATTACAGTTGAACTAGGTAGTTATAATATCGATATTGTAGGTAGTTTTTCAGCTCATTACACTTCTTTGAATGAGGCTTGTGGTGGCACACTAACTTCGGAGGAAGGCTCTATAGCATCGCCCAACTATCCGCGCTCATATCCTATCGGGTCAGATTGTGAATGGATCTTAAGCACTTCACCCGGCAACCAAGTTTACATAACTTTTGAACAATTTGATTTAGAGTATTCGGAAGGGTGTAACGAGGACTACCTCGAGGTTCGAAGAGACAATGGCAGCGGAGAACTATTAGGCGTTTATTGTGGCTCTGAAATCCCCACAAATACAACGACGGCAACAAAATTGTACATCAAATTTCACAGTAATGATAAAAACAGTGGTCAAGGTTTTCTATTCCATTATGGGTTTTTACACGGGAATCAGTTGATTAATATGGAACGGGGAGAAATAGCTTCACCGTTATATCCGAATCTGTATCACGGCAGTGCCGAATACTCATGGCGAATCCAGTCGATAGGCCCTGAAGATATCACTATGAGCGTTGACTTTTTAGAAATTCCTTCGTACGAAAATGTGTGCAACAACTATTTGTCCATTTATGACGGATACGACGACACAGCGCCACTTGTATCACAATTTTGCGGAAAGTTATCAGAGCCAGTTGAACATTTACATACAACTTCGAACATGGCATTTATAAAACTATCACTGGATGACTCTAACACCGGTGCTCGGTTCCATTTGAAGTGGGAGAAAAAGGATTTGGAACAATTTGGTGATACGGAGCAAATTAATTGTGGATCTAACTATACACAGCTTATAATACCTGGCAATTTTAGTGCAATTCAATCACCACATTTTCCAGAGGAGTATGATAATGATTTGATTTGTGAATGGACTTTCCAAGCGATGAAAGGTCGACACTTGAAATTGAAATTTGATGAATTTGAGCTAGAAGAAACGAGTCGATGTTTTGCTGATTACGTTAGCATTTATTCTTCCGATACTCCTGAAAATTGGAAACCTATACAAGAAAGTATGTGTGACGCCGAACAAGCAATGCAGGAAATGTTATCATCTAAATACATAAAAATTAAGTTCAGGACTGATCCTTCAGTGACAAGGAAAGGTTTCAAAGGTATGGTGAGCTCAATATGTGGAGGGACATTAACTGACCTATCAGGTGAAGTTGGACCAATCTGGGATGATGGGCATGTTGGAAGTACTGTGAAAGATCTTAAAAAATGTGAATGGACCATTAAAGTACGTCCTGGTAGACTTATAGACTTACATTTCACACATTTCAACATAAGCAACAGAGATGACAGCTGCACTACATCAGTTTCCTTGAAGAACGGCGATTCGAACGAGGCACCACCCTTAGGAAGCGGGAGATTTTGTGGATATGCGCACGAAAAAAGGGAGCAGCTAACAACGTCGAGTAATTCGTTGTTTATATCCTATGCCAGTGATTTCGGTAGATATCACCTAATCTTTCAAAACTTCAAAATTCGGTACGAAGAGAAAAATGTTGAATGCGGAGCTACATCAAAACTAGATGTCGATGACAGTTGGGAAGTTATACAATCACTGAACTACCCTTCGCCTCCGGTTTCATTTTCTGAATGCATTTGGGTGTTCACTGGGCCTCCGGGCGAAATTTTACGACTCGATTTCATAGATAGATTTGATTTGGATAACGTCAACGAATGCGCTACCGAAGTAGTTGAGGTACGCGACGGGTCCTCAAACTTGGCTCCAATCATAGGTCGGTACTGTAGTGAGAGACCAGAGACCATAAAAAGTACTAGTAATTATCTGTACATAAGATACTTAACTCAACTTTCGGAGCCACGCAACGGGTTTAAAGCAAATGTATCTATTGATATCTGCGGTGGTACAATAGTTGCTGATACTGGGGAAATAAAATCGCCTGGTTATCCTCACATGATCTCTATACCCTATGGTTCAGTCTGTGAATGGCGTATCAGGGGCGACCCGAGATACGTTTTAAACATAAACCTCCAAGATATTGACCTCAATGAGTCGGAAACACCTTGCTCAACAAAGATTACCATTGAAGAAAGTATTCCCGGTAATAACACAAAAGTTATATTGCGAGAAATCTGTGGTACAAATAGCGACGACGACACTACCGTGGAGACATCAACAAATGAAGTTGTAATTAAACTTCACGTGGGAACGCCATCACAGTGGCCTGAAAATACCCAAAGCCGTGGCTTTCGCTTTACCTTTACGTCTTTGAGACGAACATGTGGTGGACGCGTAGAAACATCTGAAGGCTACCTTACAACCCCGGGCTACCCTCTAGAAACTCCCATAAGATTTTGCCATTGGTTTATCACAGTCCCGGATAAAACACGAAGGATACGCCTTGAATTGATTGATGCTAATGTAGAAAAACATTTTATCGGATTGTATAACGATTACTCACACCAAACTCCAATTCGGTTATTGTCAGATCGCAATAACATTCCAACATCACATGTTTATGAAACAACAAGTAATAAACTGGCACTTGCCTTGCGGATAAATTTTCAAGCTTCAAGACATAGATTTAAAGCTAAATTTAGCTCCGATGAGGAAGCGCTATGCGGCGGTGACTTAAATGGAATAAATGGAGAAGTTTCATCGCCAGATCTACAGAGATCATATGCATGTGAATGGGATTACAATAGAGGCACAGCAGTGAGTGAAGATAAAGAATATAATACTATCTTGGTAACTGTAACAACTAATTCCTCTATAACAAGGAGTAGCTGTCGATATTACGACCCTAAACTAAGTATCAAGGCGACCGTAAATAAACATACCTTAAGTTTCTTTCGCGATATATGTGGCGTTACCGAAACATCTTTCAGAATACCGTCATCAATATTTCATTTAATAGCATCAAAAAGTAACACCGAATCTTTCTATTTCCACTTGGAATGGAAGTTGCAACCTTGTGGTGGCGTGATCAATATTGGTGAAAGCCCAGTGAATATTTTACAAATTCCCAACGATGCTAATGATACATTAGATTGTATTTGGACAGTAGCAATGCCTTATAATAGTAGATTACAAATTACAATGGAGGGGTCTTTTCAATACAACTGTGACGATGAATATGTAAAACTAAGTCAAGGTTTATCGCAATATTCAACTATGATAGGTGATTACTGTAAAGAGAAAATGTTAGACAAAGAATTGGTTATGAATTTTAACCACTTATACGTACAGTATCATATAAAAGCTACAAATTCGTCTAGTTTAAAGCTTATGGTAAAAACTGTTAAAAGTCAATGCGGTGCACAACTTTCTGTGTATCCAAATGTATTTTCATCGCCTAATTTTCCCAAAAATTATGAGCCCAACCAGGAGTGCGCTTGGTTCATAGAGGCTGCGGTAGGTAACAGGATATCTCTGAGCTTTATCGATCGCTTTGTTGTTGAAGACCGACCCAATTGTACTAAAGACGCCGTCATCGTCTACGATTGGAAAGATGACACGTATAATGAAATTGCCAGAGTATGCGGACGCCATTTACCGGGCCCATTCAATACAACATACAACAAAATGAAAGTTGTTTTACACACAGATGCCGAAACGAATCTGGATGGATTTAAAGCTTCATGGACAACAATATGTGGAGGAAATTATTTAGCAACAGAACAGAAACAACTACTACACAGTCCATATTTTCCTACGTCGTACCCTTCAATGGCAAATTGTACTTACACAATATCAGCTCCAAATAATAAAAAAGTTTTATTAAAATTTATTGAATTCGAATTGGAAGGGTCTCATCCAAACTGCATTTTTGATAATTTAACTATTGTCGGGGAAGATGAAATAAATTACAACTATTTATTTCAAACTCATTGTGGAAGTGACGTTCCATCTGCAATTAGTAATTATAATAAACTTACCCTACACTTAAAATCAGATCAAACCATAGAAAGGAAAGGATTTTTAATAAGCTACCAGATAGACCAGTGTGGTGGCCAAGTTAAAGAACCTAGCCTGTTGTTATCGCATCACGGCGACGATTACAATGAAAATATGAATTGTACTTGGTTTATTGAAGCACCTTTAGATAAGCTAGTGGTGCTTAAATTCTGGTACATTGATTTAGAAAAACACTATAATTGCTACTACGATTATGTCGCACTCTATGATGGTCACGTAATAGACGATGATAAGAGATTAGCCCTCATGTGTGGTCATGTGAACTCGACAACACTATTGAGAAGTCATGGCAATAAAGTTCTACTGCAGTTTGTTACTGATCAAAGCAACAGTTATAAGGGATTCAAAGTTGAGGTTATGTTCACGTACGGCGAATCCGTCGGATGTGGCGGTCGAATTGATTTAACGGCATCATTGACAACAACATTGAAATCTCCGTTAATTGGCCATAACGTAACGTACGAAAACTTCTTAGATTGTGAGTGGAAAGTGACATCGCCTCCAGATACTATAATCAAAATTGTATTCACTAAATTTCATATATCTCCATGCCTGAATGTTAACCAGACAGCACTAGGCTATAGCAAGTGTAACTGCGACTTCGTAGAAATTAAAGATGGCTTGAATCTGGACAGTCTAACAATTGGAACATTTTGTGGCCATGCATATCCGCCGGTACTTCACTCGTCGGGAAGTTTAATGAGTGTCAGACTTTCAACAGATGGTGAATTAACAAGCTCCGGATTTGAGGCTCAATTGACCGCACAACCGTCTGTATGTGGTCAATCTAGGATTACAGTAGGAAGCGCCGTGACACGTATAAAATCGCCAGGCTACGACACGGGAGCCATTCCTCGGGGAATACATTGCGTCTATTACCTCGACACATCTCATCATAGTGATAGTGTCCTAAGACTTTCAATACTCGACATAGACTTACAAGCACCTTACGAAGAAAATGGAACAAAAATATGCAATAAAGATAAAGTTATTGTATCCAGCGCCCCCGTTTCCCGAAATGTATCCCTCGGGAAAGATTTAATTATGAATCATGAAAGTGATTCATTTATTGCTCTTAATTATTATACTAGTGACGATATTAATTTCCCCAAAAGAATGGAATATTGTGGATCAACGACACCTTCAGAATTGTTTTTGAAGGGAAGCGTGACTTTGACGATAATAACTTCTCCGGTATCAGATTCTTTAACACATAAAGGTATTGAATTTGAAGTAGCTTTTGTTGGGTTCTGTGGTAGGAACTACACTGGCACTCAGGGCAAGATCCAATCAAGCTTCGACAGCTCCATTGATTCTGAAGATTCCAAACTCGATTGCTTTACATTGATCACTGCGCCGTCCAACCACACCATATCTGCATATTTTATAGTAATGTTTCCAGACTTCTGGGCCGACAATGCTTTCCTCGACATATACGATGGTAACGACACCTCTGCAAAAAAGTTGCTTTCTGTTAATAAAGATTACGAAACGACTTATCCTGTATTTTCTACGGGCCATTACATGTTATTGCATAATATTGCTCACTACAGTGAGCATGTTTCTTATGATATGAACTTCATTACGACGGATAAAGGGCGCGGGTGCGGCGGCAAGCTCTCGAGTCACCTCGGCAGAGTGACCAGTCCGATGTATCCGGAGATCTATAGACAGAAATCTACTTGCGAATGGGAGCTAGAGACCCCGGTAGGGACGCATCTGACATTGCATTTCGACACGTTCGATTTAGGGAGAAGCTGTGATCAGAATTACTTGCAGCTTGTCAACAGTAAAGGCAACGTTATATCATCGTACTGTTCCGAAAAACCAGCAGATTACACGAGCAGCGACAATTTTGTTAAGCTAGTTTTCTATACTACGATGAATAATGGTGGCACTGGGTGGGTGGCCGATTTTGTAGGTGCTGTGTAAGGGTAATTAGTTAAGGAGCTCACTGTCAACTATTTTCCAGTAATGTCAAAACAAGCGATGAATACGTACAGTCATTTGGACGCATGCCAAATGCCTGTTACGCTCATCTAGGTACTTATAAAAATATTGATTGTAATTATTTATAAATCCAAACGTAATGGATTTGTATTACTAGATACAATTTGGTTTATTACTTTTTTTATGTAATACGAGTGTGATGAATAGTCCAGTTGGGGGATTATCTCGGCTACTTACAACGCCTGCAAAGTCATGGGACACAGTTGTGTGTGTGTGTGGTGTGTCACATAGGCCAATCAAGAAATTGTCACCAATTAGTTAAGTAAATAAACTTATACAAACATCGAAACTATGTTTTTTCTCCAACTGGGCTTTATAGGCAGCTAGAATATTTTAGATACTTCGTACCTCAGAAGAATAGCATTGTTAATTGTAACGTAGAATAATGTTATTCTCTAAGTATGATAGAATAAAATATTCCTATAACGTAACAACAGTTTTTGCATATATTGTATTTTATTATGTTGATAGACTTTTATTTTCTAAACCTCGTCATCCACTGATACCAGCTACTTTATATACTTAACTTGATAAGTAACTTTTGTACACGTTAATAGTTTTAAAGATTTAATGTAATTAGGTACAGATCCATCATTATCAACTGCCTGAATGGTCCTCTGACGGGCATTTTTTATTTGCTCTTTAATTAAAGGTACCATAGAGCCGGATATGCCGTTCATCTCCTGCAATGACTGCATGGTACTTTGTGCAGGTCGTCGCTCCATCTAACTAGAGAGCCTCTACTCTTACGTATACAGACTCGAACTCCCTAGGTAGGTACTGCAGAACTAGCCTGAGGGCATCCTATATTACGATTACCAATTCGCACTCCCTACTTCAGAACTAGCATGAGGGCATCCTACTAATTTGTCACCTTCTCAGCATGCTTGATGGCAGATCCGTGGTAGAGCGCCAGTAGACCGTCCAGCAGCCGAAGGTATGCGGAGCGCGTGTCGATGGCACCAGCTCCGGGCATCAGGGATCGAGCGCCCTTCAGTGCGAGAGCCGTTTCTCCTGCCGTCCTGGAGGGAATTGTCAAAACGCTTTTTTTACCATTAATTGACAGAACAGATGGCTCATCTGTTGACTATCACCTATAAAAGTACCTAACCCTAGTATGAGTTTTTACTAGCTCGACATAGTATGCGTCAACTAGCTCTTTGTATGAAGATTTTTCGATCATAAATGCGCCGGTAGGTAGGGGCGCTGTGCAGGATCTTTATACAAAAGTGCTAGTTGACGCGTAATATGTCGAGCTAGTAAAAACTCATAGTACTAAGGGTACTAAGCATACATCAGGGCCACACCTTATAGGGCAAGGTTGTAAAAGAATCGAGGAAAATTAGCATAAAAACTCCACGGTGAATATTATAAAATAACTGTTCACATAATGAGTACATAAAAGCTGGTGACAACGCTCGTAGATATGATTTATTTACAAAAGTACAATTTGCACTGTATTACACTGTATTACAAGTAGGTATTTACATTAAGTAACTTTCTAGGTGTTGCAGTAGGCTCGAGATAAGTCCCGGCCAGGGCCAAGAATGTTTGCACTGATTGAAATAATGTATCACCAGAGTAGGTAATATCTGGTGATTAGATTGAATAGCATTAGGGCTTTGTACATGGGCGTGTGTTCAATGTGCATCGATGTTAGTAGGGCTATGGAATAGAACAGAATTTTTCTGACGTGTGAAGTTTGTTGACTTGTGGACGTTGTGGAACAGAGTGCATCGTCGAAGAAGATGATGCTTAGGGACCAGCGGGATAGGGAAATGAATATGTGCGATACCTGTTTGCCATTGGCATGGGCGGATGCATGAATCTGGCCATTGAGGAGATGACTTGCGGCAGAGTCGCCAGGCCGGTAGATCCAGCGGCCATGTCATTCACGCCTGAAACAAACAATACCAATGACAGATTCAAAGGAGGAAGACTTCGATCTGTCACTTTTACTGGGGCAGCTGTAACTCTTATTACTTTTTCTTTTTTCTTTTTTTTTTAACGTAGCCCCACACTTGGATTGATGATGACGACGACGACGACGACGACGACGATTACGTTTGTTAATCTGCAAAACCCTTTGTAGTATCTTACGTCGGATCGGTATACACTCGCATTACATTGAACGCATATCGCCTAAAACGAGGGAAGCCTGTTTGGTTGTTTTCGCATCACGGCAAATATACTGAACAAATTGTAATGCAGTTTCACTGTTTGATAGCTTGGAATATTACCTGTGTCGATGCCACCGGCTCTGTTATAGCTCGGCTCGAAGCTCTGTATGAAGGGGTTGTCTTCGCCAAGCACAGTGATTAGGTCTTGCCTGTGGATATACATTGAATTCCTGAACCAATTCCAGGTTGGAATAAACTTTACGGTATTAGAAATATGAACATGTTATCCTCCTTTTTGATTTAGATCACTAATAATTATTATAGATAAGAAAGTGGACATTGTTGTATCTATTCTATCGCTGAGGTTTGAAGTTGTCGACAAATACCGGGTGTCTCCGGATCTGTGCCCTGAGTATCAGTTTTTACTAGCTCGACATAGTACGCGTCAACTAGCTGTAAGTATGAAGATTTCTCGTTCATGAACGCGCTGGTAGGGGCGTTGTACAGGATCTACATACAAAAGCGCTAGTTGACGCGTACTATGTTGAGCTCGTAAAAACTTATACTCAGGGTACTGCTCACGTTCCGTCGCCGTCTCGCCACACCCGGTGTTTCTAGCGAGTTTAAAGAGTTTTCTTTTTTCCTAAACAGTATTTTAATGAAACAGAATTTACCGTAAAGTCCTCACAAGGAATGGTAAGACGCCCCCCAGACGGTCGACGTTGTAGAAGTCCAACTCGCCGTCTATAAACGTCTTGGGTGGGATGTGGGGCGGCAGATGGCTGGAAAGAAAAAAAAGGCTTCTTAATAAATAACCTATATTCGTATCGTTCACGGAATGACTTACTCTTAAACCGACCTGGGAGCTTACCATGGCGTCTTATTGCGATCCAATTGAGGACCTAAACAGAATCGTTTCACTTTAAATAATATAGTAATACATGGCTTTCGATATCATATAGGTAGACGTCAATCCCTTTACATTAATTCGACCTAAAAATCGACGATATCAAAAGAGTCACATGCAACCGGTGGATGCAAGTGGCAAATTGTTGTTTGGTGTGGCGGTCTAAGGGGGAGGCCTATGTTCAGCAGTGGACGTCTCCAGGCTGATGATGATGATGATAATGATGATGATGAAGTCTTACGGGCTTCCCTCCGGGTCCTCGCCCCACAGCCGCAGGGTAGCGCTGAGGAGGCGCGCGTGGCAACACCACGAGATGGCGGGCGTGTTCCGGGATATGTTGAACAGCCTCTGAAAAAGATGCTCCTGACACTTTTTATCGCGGCATTCAAGTGATTGACGCGAGGGAAGCAATCCAAATAAATCAATGAAGAAGCAGGAGGAACCATAGTAGGGGAGATAGCTTTTGTTGTTGTGGTTTGCCGCAGGAGGTTGTGCTAGCCTCTAGTCATGTCAGTCTAATGGCTTCTGACGGAGCTTAACGGCTGCTTACAGTCAATAACAACCGGGACCGATGACTTAACGCACTCCAAAGCACGGAGCGATGGAGAGCCGCAAATAACATACGAGAAGTCATTGTTGCGAGGCCGAGAATCGAACGTGGTATCGATAGTACCTATTTAAAGGTTGTGATCGTTATCTGATATATTGTGGTACATATACACGTAGACTGAGTGTAGGTAGTTTATATACAAACATTGATGTATTCCAACAAACATATTAAATAACTTTTTAATTTGGCAATTTACATAATCATTAATTGTATACGACGATTCTTACAGGACAGTGATAAAAAAGTAAGTCGGTACCTACCTCAACCATGATTCAAAGAAACGAGAACAAAATTGCATATCATGCATTAAAAAAAAATATAATAGATGTGAAAAGCAATAATTCTAAAATGTTAGTCACTTTTAGCTTGCCGTAATATGAAGGGAAATCTCAACAAAGTCAAAATATTATAATACCATGTCCAGGATGCAGTTGTCCATGATGTACCTGCGGAACTTCTCCAGGAATATCTTCCTGGTGGACGGCACCATGTTGGATCCGTCACTGTTATCCAACAGGATGAGAAGGAACTCCAACTAAAGTGTGTATAAAGAAACGTGACTATACAAGTAGCGTATATTCGAAGTTTCCGACTGGCTAGCTACCAGTGCTACCACCCTCAATGATAAAAACCACTCGCCAAAGTCGCCAAGCTCCATCGGGGTGCTCCGTCAGCGGTCCTCGTGTGCCAGCCCTATTCTACGCTGAGCATGTTCGACCACATCGACACTGAAGACCAGTGCTTTGAGAATGAGTTTTATTAGCTCGACATAGTACGCGTCAACTAGCACTTTGTATGAAGATTTTACGTTCATAAACGCGCCGGTAGGGGCGCTGTACAGGATCTTCATACAAAATCGCTAGTTAACGCGTACTATGTCGAGCTAGTAAAAACTCATAATAGGGGTACATGTGAGATGGTAGTCAAATGCTAGCCTTAAAGTATGAAAAAATAAATAAAATATGAGATCCTAGCAACACTGCACCCATTGAGAAACTCTCTGTTATAATAATTAGTAGTTTTTTATATTGGCTATAACTATTCCAGTAAGAGAGTTTCCGCGGGAAACGGTAAATTCGCGGATGAAATAAACATCTCTACATCTTATTTATGAACCATATTCACCTGAATTTGCTCCAAAGGTGCGATAGCGTTGGTTATTTTACTGCAGTCCTCTTTATACTGTGCCTCGTGAGCGGCGTCATTTTGCGTTGACGGCAACAATTTAGAGATCTTATCTGCAAAGCACCTTCCAAGTAAAGCGGTGATTCGATTACAATGAAGACTGATGGGGACCATAAGTTAAATTTGGGACGAAAAGACGACGGATAATTTGATACCTTTACCGGAGGACGCGAAAGAGGAATGCCTTATCATCCCTTTTTCAACCATCTCTGTGGATAAAAGATTTGTTATTTTTGTTAGGCTTAGTTAGTTGTTTAATATTGTCTCGTATTTTATTCCCTACTAGTTAATAAATAAGGTTGATATTTCATTGCACTCCGCGTTAACCCATGCACGTAATCCGGATTCCGGAGACTACATCCGGAAGTTTAAATGACATTCGCAAAGCGTTCCGCTCTTTGATCGTACAAATGGACGAAGAAAGCAAAGAGATTTGCTGAAAGGCTGCCGCTTAACCGTACGTCTGGTTATCCGGTGATAGAACGAGTGGTGGATTAAGGTCCATTCCACTAACATTGCTCTGGCGAGCGATAAACGAGACAACACACAGTGCAATAATATCGATACTTACGATCTTATCACAAAAGATTTAGACCAGAGTTAAACAGAGGTTCCTAAAATTTCGTTCGACAAAATCGACGTATCACTCGCGTTTTCTTACTCAATCCTAGCATTGCTGATTATTCTACTTGACGTTGTATATGTTATTTAGTTACAAAAAACGATGATTAGACGTCGATTTGTAGAGATAATATTAAGACTCACCGGTTCAACTCTAGTTTCAAACTCTTGTGGGAAGACCGTTAGCTGTTAATGCATTAATTTTATTAGTTATTGAATAGGTAATACACTACCGGTCGATAAATTTTTTTTTTTTAATCCTCATCATCCAACCGTTACCTGGAAGAGATTGCTGTGTAGCAATAAGGCCGCCCATTGTACCTATACCTACCTATATATCTTTTCTTTATTTTTAAAACTGTATGTCTTGGAGTGCAATAAAGAGTTGTTATCTCAGCTTATCTTATCTTATCATGTAGAGCATACAATACAATGGACACCATCAATGAATAGTTACTCGTAAACCTCACCTGCAACTCTAGGGTCAGTCTCTCCGTGCACGGCGGTGGGGTGCTGCCACCACGGCTTCTTGATGACAGTTCTCAGAACCGCGTCATCTGGACACTTGATGTTCAGAAAGTTGTCGAAACTGAAGCGAGGAAGTTGAAGTAAGAAACACAGACGTATAAGAGGAACCAGACCGAACATTACAGAGTATGTAGTGTATCCAGCCGTGAAGCCAGCCGCCGTATTGATGAGTGACACTGGGGATATTTTGACAGCTTAATATACTTATACGTATTTAGGTCGAATTCAGCACGAATTTTGATTGTAGTTACATTTTATGAACATAATATCCATAAGTTGTCTTGCCAGCTTTGTCTTGTCTCAGCCTTAGTTCGGCTGTGGCAATTTTTTTTTCGTCTAGGATAGATAATCTGTAATGCCCGGTATGCTACCTATTAAATGTCTGTGGTAAGAAATACGTACAATATTTTTATGGATTCATCTTAATAACAATCCATATCCTCCGCCCCACTGCTAAGCACGGGTCCATTGATATAGATGAGATGGCAAACTCACGTGATTTTGTTAAAGAACACGTATTTGACGAGGTGGTGCCTGGTCTCCCGGTGCTGCATCAGCCCGCAGAGCACGTAGACACCTTCTATTTGCTGCGTGAAGTTAATGTCCTGATAGGAAAGGCATGATACTCATTAAGTGTTATCATGCTTCAGATAACAACGAGTTGAGAGCCTGCTGACTCTCCGGTGGGCATTATAGTTCAAGTTTACTCAGTGAAACTGCTATTGTGTGTTGCTTCCAATAAAACTATCCCTTTGACCCCAACAACTTTATGCGCAGGCTGCCACTAGCTGAATAATTCCCTTACTACATTTTTTTAAACATAACCCCACGCTAGGATTGCTCCTGTATCGTGGGTACCGAAAACAGACGCATAATTTCACATACACATAACACCCAGCCCAGAAACAAATATTTCGACCAAACTACAATCCGGACATTCGGTTTCTAAATTTAGTGGAGTTTCAAGTTTCTCCACGTATCTATATAAAGGTTAAAGCATTGCCCCAAAATGACAAGCAAAAACTAAATTACCGGGGAAACCATGTCAAATATGAGACACTCCCTAACGATGCAGTGTTCGAATATGTCGCACAGCGCTGATTCGTCCAGAAACGTCCAAAGCAGATCCAGCAGCGTGCAGAGCCGAGGCTGCGGCTGCGTTAGGAACTTGGTGGACAAGCCGTTCTGCAGAAATAACCTCATTTTAGAGTATATGTCTCTACATAGCTAGGAAAAATGGAGATCGTCTGCAGAAACTCCTGGAAACCCCACCCACAAGTAGGAAATCTGTCACCAAATTCCTTTCAGAGTGTTCCAGCAGCTGTCCATGAGAGCCAGTCCCATTCTAGGCTGAGCATGTTAACCACCATCGTCCACATCGTCACTTAGGACCAGGTGAGATAATGGTAAAATGTTAGTCTATACGGTATAAAAATACATTGGTACAGTTTAGGGGAAAAGTTGGTTCAATTAGATCCTAGCTGCGCTCGTCATGTCTGCGATGCTCATCAGATCACCGGCAATAAGAACAGCTGGCATACCATCGTGAAGCAGGGAGAATGAGGTGATCAGGATGATAATGACGCAAAAAAGGTAACGTCAACGTCAAAAAATACAGTAGACTACTACTACTATGAGCAATACACTAACAAACTTTTGCTCTCGGCACGTCGTATAGAAGTCGTAGGCGTGCTGGTCCACCTGCAGCCCTTTGGCCTTCAAGCCCAGATAGACACGTATTCTTGGCAGCAGTTCGTTCACAACCACGTAGGAGAGTCTGAGGGTCGTGCCCAGCTCGGAGACGACAAGGCGACCGAGGGACATGAGAAACGCCTGCACAGATTGAATTTTAGATGCCACTGTGAAACCGCCAAGTATGATCCAGCACCATGATGATAAAGATGTACCTTTTTGGACATTTTCTTAGCTTCAGCAGTTTGTATGTCGACCATCGCATGCGGGGACGCGCGGGGTGTGTACACAGAGTGTGAGCTATGGATCCGCAATGCTATTTCATCTTCAGCCGTTCTGGAATTTTCTGATTTGGCCTGGTAAAAAGGATAGGGTAAACTTCTGAAGAAACATGTTCTCCTGTTGGTAAGCTATATTACTTCGTTTTTTGGGCTCTTGGATTTAAAGTGCATTGATTGGACAAAGCTATAGCATAAAAATAAGAGGTATCTACTGAGTATAGACTAGACATACCTTACTGTTCTTAACAATGAGAGTTTTCAAGTCGGACAGCCGAGCAAGCTCGTCGAACAACGCATCCAAGGACTTGAAAAGCAAAGCTGCGCGCGCGCAGTCTTTAAATGGAGGTGCTTGGAGAGGAGCGAACCCCTCTACTGGGAATCTGAATGGTAAAAGAAGATACAAATTATATTGTAAACAGAACTAAAAAAAGATAGAAAAACGTCAACTTGATGGATGGAGCTATCTAGTATCGTGAACTAAACAACACAGTGCTTCCATCGCAACTGATGTCACGAGTGAGTAAGCATAAGTCACCAATATTCAGGAAAAGGAAAACCCAAGCGAAAATAGGGAAGAAGGAAGGAATGGATGGTGGGGGAAGGGAAGGGAGGGTTTATCAAGGGAAGTAGTTTAAGAGAGTTGATCCACTTATCCGATAATAATAACTACCGAGATTGTCAGACCGATATAGCGGTCTATGCAAGTCCACACTTCCACAGCAGGACTGGAATGGTTCTCCAATATCGGGCATATGAAGAAAAAGTTTTTCGCTGATTCATTATTTTAAAGCCCTAAACAGTCGTGACTTACACAAAAGGCACATGTCCAAAGTTAGCGTATAGATGCTCTTGCATGGCCAGTGAGACGGCCGGGAAGTATGCGAGGCCAGAGCCATGGACCACTTTGTCGAATGCAATCCCAAGAGACACGCCGTTTCTGAAAAAAAAAAACCAATGAGTTACTGAGTACCACGCAAAGATTAACACTAGTGTTCCAACATTAGAGTACCAGTACCACTACCAAGTACCGACCAACTGCGGCGCAAGCACCAAAAATACGACAACGCGATGCGGTTCGACGTGGCCCCAATACGAAAAACAAGGTCCTCGTAATTCCTGATTCCCTCTACAAAATCAGGACTAAAAATTCCCTCTACAAAATTCCGACTCCGTCGGACTAACGACAGAGGGAGAGATAATTTAATAGATGTCTTACTAATATTATACTTAACTGCGAGAGTAATTCTGCTTGTTTGTTACCTGTTCACGATTGAACGGTCTTTTTTTTTCGCGGGTAGGCAGAAAACTGCTAACATAAATTCAATCTTGCTCCTCGTAATAATTTAATGTTTATTGCAAAAATTGAATATATTTAATGTCTAACTAGTACATACTTGTTGGCAACATTAATGTCGTGTGAAGTTGCACAGTGTTACTCCATGTTTCAATGCTAAAGTGAAGTTAAGTGCACTAACCTACTGGCGTCTCCTATCACCAACCTACCGGTGCTTTGTTTTGTTACGTTCGCCTTGTTGAGTCAAACCAAATTAAATATTTCACAATGGCCAGTGTTCAAGAAGTCCTGGATACCCAAAAGAACATTGAAGACTCACTGTCTACAAGGATGGCAGAATTTGAAAAACAAGTCAAGCTTGCTGGTACCAACGAGAATAAGTTGAGTTTGGAAAAACTTACTCAGGACTACAAAGTGTTCAAAGAATCCGTCTGGACTATCTTCCAAATGCTGAGAAGTCTGATTCAATCCTTATCTTTGCAAGTTGATGACTTGGACAGCTTCAATCGACGGAATGCTTTGCTGTTCAGTGGCATCGAAGAGAGTGTTGGTGAAGACTGCTTAGTACTGATTCTCAATGTTATTCAGTCAGCGATGGCCCTTGGTGATATCCGAGCATCAGCAATCCTTTCGTGTCATCGATTGGGCACTAAAACCGGCTCCCGTTGCCGTCCTATTCTGGTCAGATTTGTTGACATAAATACTCGCAATCTGGTTTGGAATGAAAAGAGGCGGCTCAAGGCATCTCCAACGGTCCTAAGTGAGTTTTTAACTAAGCCACGCCAAGCGATCTTTGTTGCGGCACGGAAACACTTCGGTATCACTCGCTGCTGGACACGAGATGGAAAGATCATTGTGAAACTACCTAACAACGATCGGAAATGCGTAGCAACAACAAGTGAATTAGATAAGCTGATCGCAGAGTGTCCGTCGATGGTGGGTAAACCTACGCCTGATTATCGCCCTCGCGCTGGGCCTGCGCCGACGGCAGCTGCAGAGCCTCCAACGACGCGCAGAGCAGCGGCTACCAAGGCTAAAACCGCTAAGTGATCGGTCCCACATGTCAATCATCATTGGTCTCAAATTGAACCAGCGTTCATTACATAATAATATGTGTACATATCATGCCTTACATAGTTACTTAACTTTACACCTAAGTAGGTGTCTACCTAACTATTTGTATTGTTAATAGTGCAATAACTAACAGCACCTATTGTCAGTCAGTCATGCTGTGATTCCATAGTATAATTCTCTTTTTTACAATTAGTACTTTTAAAACATTGTACACAATGTAACTTTTGTAATTGTAACATAGGTAATGATTGTAATATTGTGGGTGTGTTGGAATATTCCTAGCTTTTATGAATGCTTTTGACATGTTATACACTTACTGTAGAAGAATCAGTCGCAGTTAATGTTTAATTGTGGATTATCAAACAACTCAAACCATAAATATTATTCACTTTGGTACCTGTATACCTACTCATTAATGGTTTAATTCTGTTAATGATACCTTAGCTCTTCTTATCTGCATCCCTATTTCTAGTGAGTTTGTTGTAGGTACCTATCTAAGTACTAAGTAGGAATGTATTTCATTTGGCGTTGTTTGTCTAGTAGTCTGTTGGCAATAACTGAGATGTGGGCAACCTATATAACACAGTTTTGTTTAGATGGGCATTGGGCACCCATTGTTATTCTAGATTCTATCCTTGAATGCTCAACATAGTTTAATATATCTAGGTACCTACCTATTACAACATTACTGACTCAAGTTTCTCTGGATGTTCGTATTTGAAGTATTTGATCTTATTGTTTAATTAAAAGTATATTTAACTATGTAAATAATTATTTAATCATTATAACACCCATAATGTTGTTTTTGGGTCCAATTTTTCACATGTTTAACTTGTAATTATACTTATTCTTTTTTGTTCTTGCCGGTAGGAAGTGCAACCAAAATGAGCTATTTTGATTGTTTGCTTCGAAATTAAATTTCATTATTATTTAATATATATTTTTAGTAGGTAATTATATTATATCATTGTTATTAAATATATATTTTTGGTAATTATATTATATTAATACTTACCTATATTATTATATTATATTAGTATTTATTTAACTTTTTTCTTTATTATATAACCCATCTAATGTGTTCGAGTGATGACAGTGATGTGGAGTCATTCATAACTGCAGTATCAAATAGTTCTTGTGGTAGCTTCGATGATGTCTTAACATTAGGTGATTTCCTGAAAAGTGAATTCAAGTCTTTTTCTAAAAATTTTAACGTTTGCCACATAAACGCCCAGAGCATCCCTTCGCACTTTGCAGACTTCCATGACTCCTTCGACTATCATCATCTCCATGCAGTTCTGGTTTCTGAAAGCTGGCTGAAACCCTCTTTGCCCTCTATCTCTTTCCCTATCCCTGGTTATGTATTGGTCCGTAATGATCGTGCTGGGAAAGGGGGCGGAGGTGTTGCTATTTATATTAAAAGTCATCTCTCCTATAAGGTTGTGTTGCAATCTCCATCCCTCTACTGCGCTAATGCTGAGTATCTGTTCCTTGAGGTTGATTTTGGAATTAAACTGGTTTTAGGTGTGATCTACTGCCCACCAAATGTAGACTATTTCTCAAAACTTGAGAATGTCTTAGAAACGCTCATGCTTGACTACACTCATTTTTTAATCATGGGTGATTTTAATACGTGCTTACTAAATGTAAATAATCGCAGTTTGAAACTGCGTGACTTACTGGACTCTGTAAATCTGAATATTCTAAATTCGTTTCCAACTCATCATACTGGGTCATCCGACACCCTATTAGATCTCATAATTACGTCACATTTGGATTTGGTAGCCAGCCACGGACAGCTTTCTGCGCCAGCCTTCTCACATCATGACCTTATTTTCTCGTCTTTTAGAATGAGATCCCCTAAGCCTAAACCTGTAGTTCTAAACCAACGCAACTTTTCAAGTATGGATGTCGATAAACTGGTTAACGATGCAGCTGAGGTTGATTGGTCTGAAATCCTACAGTCCGATTCTATAGATGATAAAGTCAATAACTTCAACTCTGCAATCTTAAAGTTATTTGATAAACATGCTCCCGTCCATCCAGTTAAACTTAAGCACCGGCCATCACCTTGGATAAATAGCACTGTCCGTACAGCCATGGGTAGAAGGGATCGTGCATTTCGGAAGTTTAAGCGAGATAGGTCTGACGAAAACTGGTCCACTTATAAAAGAAGCCGGAATCTGTGCAATAAATTAGTCCGTGACGCTAAGCGCCACTATATTACGGAACAGATAGAACTTTCCTCTCCTGCTGGTCTATGGAAATTTCTTCGTTCTCTTGGACTCGGGAAGTCTAAGTCACTAGACCCTAAGGTTAACTGTGACCTTAACGCCCTTAATGCTCACTTCTCAATCACTCCCAAACTTGTTCCCAACACTAAACAAGACACGCTACGCAAAATTCAGTCACTTCCTATTCCAGATATCGATTATTTTAACTTTATACCAGTTAGTGAGGACAGGATCAGGAACATCATAGGATCTCTCAAATCTAAGGCTGTTGGCTGTGACGATATTGGGCGTTTAATGGTTATCCATATTCTAAATCAGATTTTACCCGTCATTACACACATTGTGAACTTCTCACTAACTTCTGGCCAATTTCCCGACCTATGGCGTAAAGCTCATGTCATCCCGCTCCCCAAGGTCCCAAACCCTACCCTCCCTAATCACTTTCGCCCTATTTCTATACTCCCTTTTCTATCAAAAGTCATTGAGTCTGAAGTTCACCGACAAGCAACAGAGTTTCTCTCTAGTTTCAACCTCTTTAACACCTTTCAATCTGGTTTTAGGACTGGTCACAGCACGACGACTGCACTCTTGAAAGTGACTGAAGACATTCGTCTTAACATGGAGGAAAAGTTAGTTACTGTTCTGGTCTTAATCGATTTCAGCAACGCCTTCAACGCCGTGGACCATGATTTACTTGAAGCCGTTCTCTCTCGACTAAACTTCTCTTCTTCCACTGTAAATTGGTTCTGTTCCTATCTTCGTGATCGTCAACAGGCAATTAAAAATGGCCATGACCTCTCCGATTGGCACAACGTTGAAGCAGGTGTGCCCCAAGGAGGAATTTTATCTCCGCTCCTATTCTCTTTATTTATCAACCTACTTGCACCTAATATTAAAAGTCACTACCACATGTACGCTGACGACCTCCAGTTATACTGCGCTGCTCCTGTCGAGGACTTACCTAGTGTATTAAATATGCTCAACTCTGATCTTTCACGACTTCTTATCTGGTCTGACAGCTATGGTATCTCAGTTAACCCTAACAAATGCCAAGCGATCATAGTCGGTAGCAAACGGCAGCTTATTAAAATAAATTTCTCTATTCTTCCGACCCTGTCTTACAACGGTTGTACCATTCCTTTCTCTTCTACCGTCAAAAACTTGGGTGTCATCATTGACTCTTATCTTTCCTGGTCGGCACATATAAAAGAAATTTCTCGCAAGTTCTTCTCTTCATTTCACTCCATGATTCGGCTCAAGAACTTTCTTCCCATCAAAACTAAAATCTTTCTTGTTAACTCCCTTCTTCTGCCCATCATAGATTATGCTGATGTCTGTTTTGTAGACCTGAACGCAGACCACCTCAATAAATTGGACCGTCTCTTGAATTCATGCATCAGGTTTATTTTCGGTCTTCGAAAGTATGATCACATCTCCGTTTTTAGGACAAAACTTAAGTGGCTTCCTATTCGTGAGAGGAGAATTGTTAGAATACTATGTCTTCTCTATTCTATATTAAACGATCCTAATACTCCCAAATACCTCAAAGAGACTTTTCAATTCCTCAGTGACACTCACGATTGTCAACTCAGGTCATCCAGTAATCTTCTCCTCTCTACTCCGCAGCACCTTTCTTCCTACCTTGACAATTCCTTCTCCATTGTAGCTGTTAGGCTGTGGAATGCATTGCCGGCAGCTGTCAGGAAAGCTTCTTCTAAGGACTTGTTCAAACGGCAAGTTCGTAATTACTATATTAAAAAAGTGCATCCTATCAATCCTGTCTCTTCATAACACAGATTGTCTCTCACCTTCTTGATATTTATATTTATATATTATTATTATGTGTTGTATTATATACCTATATATATATATATATATATATATATATATACATATATATATACTATTTATATATATATTATAGTATTATTATTATTATTATTATTTTTTGCCACACCGCCACCTTTTTTTGTTTGCACCTCCAGGTTGACTGGTAGAGAATGCTACTTAGCATTAAGTCCTCCTTGTGCCAAATAATTGTATTTGTGTGCTAAAGTATAAATAAATAAATAAATAAACGGCTGAACGAATCGTATTGACATTTGACAAGGAGATAAATTGGACCTTCGAGAAGGACATAGGATGCTTTTATGGCTATAATAATTATTTTCGAACGGACGAAGCCGCGGGTAACAGCTAGTGAGTAGATTCGCGCTCTTACCACAATGTTTGCATACATTTTACCCTACCGTTCGTATGCTGAGAGCAGGCGAAGCCCTGATGATATGCAAGCGCACGGAAGCTTTCAACCGCCTAATGCATAGCCACTTCCAGCAAGCTTTAGAGTTGGCGAGTGTTTACTCACTTGTTAGAAGATTTTACAAAAGATACTTTCAACTGTGATATACGAAAATGCTATCAACGTATGGTATTAATAAAATCGATTTTGTTTTGTATTAACAACATCTCACAGGTGTGCTTGTATGTTTTTAGCAGGTATGACCTCAACACACACGTACACACAATACAGCCTACTACCTGCTAAATATTATAGGCTGAGTTATAGACCGTACGAATCATTCCGTTTTACAATCCAATTTACGAGTTACGGGACAATATTCTGGATAAAATCGAGCAATAAATATATACCATTTCTCACGGACCACGGTTGAGAAAACTTTAGGTTTCACAAAAAAAATATATTTGGAACAGCTCTAAAATTTAGTAAGTACATTAAAAACTTACCTGAACTCTACTTGGGTATACTCCTTGTCGAAATCTGTTACCCCATTATTTGTAACCAAGGAGTCTTCAAGTTACGAGTGAACAGATTACTTCTAGGACAGCGTGCAATATCGTAGACCGCAGCGTCACTTTACATCAGTGAGATCAAACGCAAACCCTATATAAAACTCTAATTACAAAAAAAAAACTCAGTAGACACCTTGGCACGTGTCGAGCGGGCTTCTTAACCGCAACTGGGCCGACTGACGGCGCTTTTTGTGTGGGATCCTCACCTATAATACTCCAAAGTCCCCTTATCCAAGTCGATGCAGGTCCCGATGACGTCGCCCGGCAGCCACGACAAGCCGTACGGCGCGGTGGCGACGTTCCACTTCCTGATCCTTCCACCGTCGTAGGCGTAGGAGTGGGCAGTGTCCCCCACTCCTGTGTCCATGGAGAACGCGCACGCGGCTGTGCACCAGCCGATCTGGAAACCAGATTTATGGCAGTGTGGATAGAAACTGGAATGGACTGGTAGGGGAGGGTGGCTGGATTCTTTTGCCTTGGTTTGTTTATTTTTGAAAGTTTCTGATTCCGGTAAGCCTGCATTCATAGGAATATGCGGATGTTAAAATTACGATTTTGGTCCGGCATTATTATAATATTATAAATGCGACTGTAAATAGTGTTAGTCACAATTTATTTTAATGATAATTGGTCAAGGTCGTATATTTAAATGAAGTAAAAATACGTATGACAAAATAAAAACTGTCAAGCAGAAAATCTCTCAAGTAAGGTAGGTTCACAAAACACCCTATTTTTTATGTACCTACATTAAAATGTCTTTTTAAATGATTGAATTCTGCATTCAATGATGTACATAATTACTATAAACTGAGGGCTGGATTATATTCTAAAAATTACAGGTGGAAATATATCTTATTCTCACTAGCTATTATGTCTTCGGTTGTTAAAAATTCTCGTAGAAAATTGGTAACTTAATTTTCTTGCGATTAGGTATACATAGAGCTGGCTACAGTCCAGGCAATTCAATATTAATATTCCACTTTCAACGGAAAGTTGCGTCCCCTGTTCAATTATTAAAAAAGAGAAAGAATGCTCAAATGATATTTGGTACAGTTTGTAAGTAAAAATACCACTGTTTGTACTTTTTAACATTTGAGGGAATAGCCCAATTCTCCGGCCTAGTTGCTCGCGGGCCTTAATTAACGAGCGCCAAGACAGAAAGGTGCCGAGTAACGAATAAACCGGGCAATATTTTCGAGAAAGGTGATCCAGACCACCGTGGTGGATTCCAGCTTAATACTCCTTCCAAGAGTGCGGTTGCTTTAATTTAATTTGCGAATAGGCAAGCATTTGACTGCAGTCTCATCTGATGGTAAGTGACGACGCGATCGAAGATTAAGCACGCTTTTGTTTGTATATCGAATGAAGTAGCATCGGCCTCTGGTGTCAGAGTTTATCAGAGTTTGTCAGACCGCGCAACAGTTTCCGACGTGAGAGGGCGGCGACGCCTATGCTCATCAGTGGGGGGATATATGATGATGCTACGTAACCAGTACTATCGGTACCTGCATAATTCCTTTGGTACCGAGCTGCACCTCGTACATCCATTTCCCCGCATACGCGCATGCCGTAGCCCTGATGGTGGCGAAGCTGGAGAGACCCTGGACGCTCACCCTCTCGTCCCCAACTAGCACCAAACGGCCTGTTCCTGGAATGATGGAACTTCTGCCTTTAGAATTTTGAAAGCTGGTTTGCAAGAGCTGTGCCGAGTTAGCTTATGGACCTATTCGCAATTAGTCCATTTCGCAAAAGGATTTATTCGTAATTGGTCCAGTTCGCAATAGGTTCAGTTCGCATAAAGTCCAAATGTATATTCTAAATCTACATGTTTATCTAGAAATCCTCTAAGGCAGAGGGCGAAGAGGTATACAAACCGAACTAACCCGTTGAAGCGTCGAAAACGACGATCTTAGGTCCAATCCGTCCCAGTCTATCATCGCCTACATCTGTGGGCTATAACAAAAATAATTAATTATTCTAATACTCAGTATTGTTTAAAAGGCAATAAAGGTGCATGCGCATTGCGCACTTCATCACAGCATTGATATCGCCGAATACACATCTGCCAAACCATGGGCACAGTCTAATAATTAAAAAAACGAATGCATCCTCGCCACTCGCGAACTTTGTCAGCAACTCAATGAATGCATTATGCCACTGATACTACCTACGTTTAGCAACGATAGTGTGATAAAGTGCGCGGTCAGGGTAAACCCAACTCTTGGCACTGTTAAAGTTACGAGACTTCAAAAAAAGGGTCTAATGGAGCGTTAGCATCTATTAGACCTTTTTAACAAACAAATGTGTCGTTAGGGCGTTTATCGATATCGTCAACCGATTTGTAGTCCGATCCGATATGCGTTTATCGTAATTGGCCGTCAGGGGTCGTGTGGACTGACGATCGCACTAATGACCGCGATATCGGACCGTCTCGGTTATCAGCGGACAAGCTCGGATAAGAGCCCACCTGGGAAAGTACTGTTCAAGTACATTCGCAAAGCATACTGTGCAAACAAAATAGTGTATTTCGGTTTGAATGGAACTGTTTCCGTAATTTGGGCATATGGAACTTAAGTTACCGACATTTTAGGGTGCCGAGATATTATAATGGATGTCGATATTGTCGATATGCAAAGTTCTGGGTGGCACCACAACTAGTAAGGGCAGCGTTAGCGCTTGCCATCAAATGAGCTATCAGGGGGCTTACCATGACGTCTTATTGCGATCCAATTGAGGACCTAAACATAATCTTATCACTTTAAATAATAGATGGCTTTCGATATCATTTAGGTAGACGTCAATCCCATTACTCGTGCATTTAAAATCAACCTAAATTGAGCGTCGACAAGACGTCAACAAGACGTTATGGTACGAATAAGTAGTAAAACGATTCTGTTCAGGTCCTCAGTTGGATCGCAATACGACGTCATGGTAAGCTCCCTGCTCGTCTTTGCCAGTTGGTGGTATAAAGAAAGGATCACCTCTGGAGTAACGATCAGAGAGTGCTTCTTCGCCGACTTTTTATTGTGGGTCGCAATTTTAGAGTCCAGCATTTTCGGGAGGTTTTCGCGTATGTGGCTTAGGTATGTACTACGCCTGAAAAAAGGGAAATACAATGACAATTTCAAAGCAGGAGGAAATATGTCTGTAATATTGCCGATTTTTTTGGTACCTACTATAGTAGAATGGAGCACAAGATGTATCTACCTAAAGGTTGTCTGGTAGAGATCGCTTTAAGCGATAAGACCGCCCCTTATACCTTTTTTGAAGTTTGTCCTTCCCGTGTTCTTTTACATTTTGGTATCAATAAAGATTTATCTATATATCTAGCTACCTATCGCGCTTCTTTTAACATTAGGTTTATGTACTAAGCACGTTAAAATGTATTCAAGAACCGTCGCGTCGGGCTGTCACCTTCTACAATATTGTAGAGTACTGAGAACAAAATCAAACAACCATTATATTAGGTAGATACTTATGTACTCCAAGCTTTTTCTTTTACCTGGATGACCGCACATACCGGACGGTAAAACAAATTGCCCACGTTGACGGAGAGAATTGAGAAAAGTAATGAAATTGGATTTTCTGGAACTTCTCCTTACTTATTTACGAGGAAAGTTATTTACTTTTCTGTATATACGCTTTTATGCTATATTAGTATATGAACTTACGAGTACGTAGATTTATTTTGTCGTACATACATGATACTAGAATGTCAGGGTATTCAGGCCACTCAAGGTGACTTGGTGTTTTATTTCTTCGTAGCCCTAAGGTCTCTGATGTGGCTTAACGGCTGCTACCAATCGAAAACAACCTCGCACATAACTTACGTTAGAGATAAATCACGAATTAATCGCAGCATATTATATACTATAGGTAATCGAAAGCCAAAACACCTACTGTGTATGCTTGTCCGTATTGTCTTTCATCACCATATCATTCCCGAACATCTTCCTGATTGTGTCGTGGACCTCTCCCTTCTCAGCTGAGCTGCTGCAGACCCCGAACATGGATCTGAGGACATTCATCATCAGGTTTCTTATTGAGTATTGAAATTATATTTCCTCTATGGTTCACTTGACGTAAAAGTATAGCTTGCTTCGCTTCAAACAAACATGTAATAAGGTTAGGAACTTTTTGGTTGTACAACTGTCAGAAAACAAGTTAGACTTTTTGGTTTTAGAAATAAGGTTAAGTATTTGAATAAAAATTAGAAAGGAAAATGTAATGTTATTGATCTCTCTAAAACTACTCAGCATCTACCCAAGTTTTAATAGAACATCCACCACTACCACTTTCATAGACTAGTATCAAGAAATAGACTTGGCAATAGCGTATACCCGAAAGGGACAAAAGTTTACTGCAATGTATAAATCGGATAAATTTAATACACGTTATTTAGGTGTAGCTCAAATCATTCGTGCGACATTCTGAAATGTCAAGATTGGTTTGCATCTGCAGTAGGTACAGTAATAATTAGTGCATACGCCGACAAAGACAAAACATCATCGTACTATCCTACTTACTCCTTTGTCTATATTTGTATATATTTGCCTCTTTACTTCCCCGGATCTTGAGTTAGATGTCAAATCTATTGGATGAGAAATCTGTGACCAGTTTACAAAATCGTGACGTCATGGTACAACGGTGACGTTGCCTGGGATTGTACTACTGAGTGTCAGTGTCGGTACTGTCGGTAAAGTTTTCCTTGGACGAATAATAAATACTACCCGAAAGCGTCGTTCGTCACTTTTCATTCGAGTAAGTAAGTACAGTACAGTAGTACAGTGTAGTAAGTACACCTACATAAGCTTTCGAACCTATGAGGCAGTAGAAAAAATTCGCAACTGCGTGTATCACTACAGAGTCATACGAAACTACGTACGAGACCCGAACTGGCTATATATATGCACAAATCGTGCAAATACTAACAACTCTTAGATATTTGTAGATACTTACAAACTTACTTGAATTCTGATTCTGCGCAACAATAAATAAGACACAAGCTAGGTCAGTCTTAATTGTTTTCCGCGAGGCTGCACGCACTAACGGTCCGATATAAACCTCTGCCGCTGCGAGTCCTTGCGGATTACCACAATGTTTTTTTTTCTGACTCATTCGACATACCGGCGCCCCGATACAGCAACACGGCGTCGCGGCAGCCGTATGAAGTCTGGACAAACTTGACACCGTCCATAAAGACTAGCCTTCCTTAACTTGACAACAGTGCCTAAGGTCCGTATTAATAAATGAACCTCAATAGTGCAACCAAGTGCGCTATCAGCTGATCCACACTCAAAATGTAATCTACATCTTGAAATCGTTGCTATTTAATAAATGGATATTGAGATGTAGCACTGGCTACTAGATACTGTCTTGTATGTCTTGTATGCGTCAATTGTGTCATAATCGGATAGCACTTAACCGCTGAGTGTTATTTATTAATTTGCCAGATATCATGTAAGTTTCTGTTCCTAATCTACAACTTAAGATGTATATATTAATTAGAACGAAATAGCAAGTGCACACTGAAGATAGCTCTCAGAGCTAAGTTTGATTTATTAATACGGCCACTAGTGTTAGTTTTTGGGGTAAGTTTACGCGCTCGACATAGTACGAGTTAGGCTGCTTTAGAATATTCGGCTTGGGATTTAGTACCTACCGAAAATTCGGCCAAAATGCTAGACCCAGTAGAGTCAACTATCTAGTATTCATAACCTACATATTTTAGATTTTTTTGTCGGTAATTACCGTTGATGACGTCATACATTTTATTGAAATACATAATTGACGATCAGCATAACGTAATGTGAGTGCGAGCGCGCTGCCTGTGATATAAATAGCTTCATATTATTATCATCATGAAGCACCAATACCATGTAACATGGTGTTGGAAGGCTATAAAAGCAACATGGTCCATGTTGCTTTTTATAGCCTTTCTACATAGATATTTACTTTACGCGAACACAAACCCGAAAGTTTCGGTATTCGGCAACTAAGCGAACGTCCCAACAACGTACTAGCGAAATAATAAAAGTGTTTACAGGAAAGTCTGAGTTTTATTGGTCCCATTCGTTATAATAACAAAGCGGCGCGCATTGATGAGAATCACCCTGTCTGTTCCGACCTTGGGAGGTGTTATAGAGGATGTGAAATTGTGGTACTAAAGGCAGAATAAGGGCGCTAGTTCAGACAGGCGTAGCGTATAAGCAGGCACTTTGATAACATAATTTTGTAACAAAAGGTAAGGACACATTTATCAAAAGCTCAGAGGGAGGATTAATCTCACAGCTGTTTTCCGTAGTATTTATTTTCTCTATGCACAGCTGGGCATAAAGAAGTAAAGGCTATGTAGTCGCTACAGATAGTATTGCGTAGCGTTGCGTAGGTACTCCGCAATGCGCTGCGTGCTGGCAAAATGGTAGCCTTAGAAAAGTAATTTGTGGTAACTCCATCTCTGTAACTTGTATAACTTCCATGAATACTTCGGTACCGCTCTTTATATTCCGCTATAATGAGAAATCTTATAATAAACTCCATGTTGTTCCTTATTAATTAAATTCCATATATCCATATTAATATTGTAAATGCGAATGGTACGTACTGTTTGTTTGCTACCTTTTCATGACTAAACTGCAGAATCGATTTTGATGTGTTTCGGTATAGAGATAATTTGGATCTCGGAGTAGGACTAACTTATTAATAAGGATATACATATTAAACATATACTTCTACATATTAGGCACCAGCTAGTCCTACTAATATTATAAAGACGAAAGTTTGTGAGTGTGTGTGTATGTTTGTTACTTCTTCGCGCTCAAATGGCTGGAGCAATTTTGATGATATGTGGTATGGAGGTAGCTAACACCCTGGATTAACAGAAAGGCTTCTTATTAATTTGAAAACAGCGAGTAACACCGCGTGGCGCAGCTAGTTTCTCATAAAGTACAAGAGTGCTCGTGTTCTACATACTGTGACTCGGCTTGTAAACAGCCTGTATATAACGATTGATTTTGTAAACAGCCTATATCATAACGGCTTGTTTTGTAAACACCCTATAAGTAACGACTCGATTGATTGCAAGCGGAAAGTGGCGGTGTATATTTGGATTTTATTGAGGTCAAGTTTAACTCGTTCCGATTGTTTGAACTGAAATCTTAGTTTCAGAACGACGAGCATAGCGGTTATGTGATGGCAAGCGCCTGACTATAGAGCGTTCAGTTGCATTGATGTTGTATTAAACCGTTATTTTTGTGTAGATGTTTTAATAATTATGTCTAGAGATGGGCTAATTATCTATGTGGCCGGATGGGCGCTTTACGAGTCAATGATGCCGGGTTCGAAACCTCAGGCCTGCTCAAGTTAAATTCGTAAGTTCCAACGTTAACAAACCTCCACATTAGAATATTAGTACAATAAACATAATATTATTGAATTCAAAAAGAACTCCCAATGCCTAAATTGAGTAATTTACCTAAGCTTTTATGCCATTAAAATATTAGGCCGCTACGAGTATCTTCATAAAATGCAAGAAGGGATGCGGAGAAGGGTTGAAATAATTTTCTACCGGCTTATTCTCATGTACCCTCAATTTGGACAATAAAGGTGTTTGGGGGTTTCGGGTGTGAAAATTACATTTATTCTGGTTTAATTTAGGTTGGTGTTTTTATGAACATACTAACGTGTATAAGTTCAAAAAATGTATAAAAAAATATGTTTACTACCGATTAATAAATAGTTACCGCACACGATATGTATGGGCTTAAAATAAGGAAGCGATACGACATTTTAGGGAAAATGTGACGATTTCAGTTAATATATTTTTTATACCTACGTATTATTAATTTGCCAGACAACATAGTAGCTCGCTGTCATTTTACTCATAACTTAGGGCTCGATCACGGTAACTCGCGGGCGCGATGTATAAAACATAATTATGGCGCTATATACAAGTGTTCACGTATAACGCCCGAAATTAATACTGTATCTCCTATTCAAGATTGAAATCGATCTTGGGTTGCTGCCTATCGTTCGGTCGATCTCCAATCTGCGCGCCAATAACTAAACTCAGCAGTGTCATTTGTTTTTGACGGCAGATTGCCGCGGCAAACCTTTCCGTCTTGACCGTTCCGTTTTATGCGAAATGTTAGAATCTACAAATGTTTATTTTTTGTGCGTTCTAAACAAAACCATAGGTAAAATATTTTAAAAATATTTAAAAGTGGTGATCATGGTAAAAACAATTATAATTTTAAACCCCTTACCCTGCATAAATTGCAATATTATGGTCTCAGTAATAAAACTAAAAATGGTTTGTCTGAAATGGAACGTCAACACTCGATACAATGCAACTGTCAACTGTCGTTGTCAGTGTGACCAGTTTTGGCATTTTAATACTTTTTCAGTATTTTTCAACGAGTTTTTCGACATTAGTATTTTATAGCTATATTGCCGGAAGTCAGTATTTTGTATATTTTGGATAAAACATTAATGTCGCAATGACGCTTAGCATCCCGCTTAATTTGTAGCAATGATGTTAATCATTGTAATTGTCTTTTATAGGTAACAGACAAGCCAGGACTTCCAAATCACTATCGTCACTGTCCTTAGAATACATTGAGAATGTCATTTTCTGTAATGAATTCGATGATATATTTACTAATCTCTGGAAGTTCCGAGATTGCTATCTCCGATCGTTTACACCTTTCCAAAATGGAAAGATCGGTTATTGACCCGCCGAAACTGTCAAACGGAGGGCAACCTGGCGCTAATATAGGAGCGATTCATGTATTTTAGAAGATGAAAGTTACCTGGCCGGGCCGCGCGTCACGCTGGCTCCGCGCTCACGGCTAGTCGAAAACGCTAATTCATAATTATTATACTCTTACTAACGGCATCACGTGGCCTTAGCACAGATTACTAGATAGTTACTACGTAGGCTTTAGTCTGAAGCATTCAATTATTTCGACACTGTAATGACATGTCAGATTGGCCGAGCGGTCTGAGATGCTACGTTCCGTTCCTAAAGAATTATTACCGCCAGCATTACATAAATTATTACCTCCTTGACTATAATCCTATCAAATTTAGAATGCCGCACGAATTATTGGAGTCACACCTAAATAAGTTGTATTAAATTTATTTAGTGTTGGTCCCTTCTGGTATGCGCGTTTGTCAAGTCCATTTGATACAAGACATCCTCTTTAGTCCACTTCCATAATTTTCTTTTTGATATAAAGTATATTTTGACAATGACAATGACGGAGTAAAAGATTTGTGCATTTAGCCAGTGTCAGGCATCCGTACTAAGATCATATAAATGCGAAACTGTGTGTGTGTGTTTGTTGGTTTTTTTTTTAGTTTTTGCCATCCTTTCACGTCTAAACGGCTGAATCAATCTTGACCAAGATTGGACCTATGAGATGGGTATAGGCTATTTTTCGTCAGAAAAAATAGGGATCTTAGAATCTAAATAAATAGGAGTTGAAAATTTATATGGGCAATTCATAATTTCTCAAGTAGGTGATCTGACACTTCATTATTTTAGGCTCTTGATAAAATATAAAGGTTAAGACTAAGGATAGGGAAAAGGAAAGGGACAGGGACAGGGATAGAGATACAAATACTTCAATATTTATTTTCTAAACAGTTGCTTTTTCATATACGGATGAAGTCGCGCGTAAAAGCTAGTTTTAGTAAAGTTTACTGAATCGTAGCTATGACTGTAAATTTACTTTACCACGAGGTTGTAAAAATATGGAATACTAGCTGTTTCCCGCGACTTCGTCTGCATTTAAATCGAATCCAGCTATAGTAAGAACACAATATGCGTGAACTTTGTATACTATTGTAAATCAATCGGGCACGTCACGTCTCTGTCAATATCTCTATCTTCCTATTTCCTCATCGCTTTTTTCCCCAACTCCCAATATCTCATCTCCCATCCCTCATCCATCTCCGATCTCCCATCTCCTCATCTCTCCAGCTGCTGCTCTCCATCTCCCCATCTCCCCAGGTCCTCATCTTTCCTTCTCCCATATACCTACCAAATTTCATTTTCATTTTTGTTGTCTCTCTATACCTAATTTCATCGAAATCGGTCCAGCCGTTTAGCCATAAAAAGTAACAAACAAACAAACATACAAATAAACAGACAAACAGAGAAACAGTGTTACTTTCGAATTTACAGTATAATATTTGACAGTGACTAAATGCACAAATCGTGCGAAGCAAAAACATTGAAAAAACTGGCTCATAGCTGAGCAGAAAGATTACTGGAAGTGTGCTAAAAATAAAACGTCAGAATATGCATCCGCCAGATCCGCCATTATGGAAAACGGAAGTTCACTACATCTTCATTTTAATATACAATCATAATCTGCTCCTTTGATTAACTCCAAACTATCATAAGAAATCCCAGTTTTATTTAAGTGAACAATCTAAAAACGCGTTTTTGCTGCTAATTTCAGTTACAGGTGGTGCAAGAATAGTCATATTAGCCATTATTCTTTACACACAATGGAGAATAAATACAAAGTAATAAAGGTTATAATAAAAGTTTAGTAATCGTCGAAGGAAGTCATTTACGGCAACTAAGTAAATAAACCAGTTGTATACCATGTAGAGATTCTGTTTGCTTTATTTTTTTGGAGAACAAACAGTAAATTCGACGAGAAAATTTTGAGGAACAGCGACATACGTCCTCTCTCTGAAACGCCGTAGCGGGTACTGAGCCGTCTAGTACGCGCTCAAACTGATCATATTCTCGTCGTTTTTATTAATTTAGAAGAACGGAATCGATTCAGCTCATTGGAAAATTCAAATTTCATTGGAAAATAAAATTGCCTTTTTTATGGTTCCAAAAAATATGATAGTTGTCGCTGAAAATGTTGAGCATTATGTGACGAAAGATTTTTTTCGGGTCCTTTCTCGTGAATTTTTTTCTCAAGATACTAGACAACTTTAGTCCAATATTATTGATTTATTAGCTAACTGAAACACTTGGCTATACACTGTATTTTTTCTGGCTTATAAATATTTGTAATTACAGCTTAACTTTTTGACAAAAAACCGCCCATTTTACGGAAGCTCGCTGCCTACAGGTCCTCTGCGATCCGACCTCCCAAAGATATAATGATTTTCGCGATTGCAAACTCAATCCACGGATCGGCTATTGGCACGTTTGAGCCTAAAAATGGATTGTGATATCAATCCCAGATAGCAAAATTTGGATTGGATTGATTATTAATTTCGGCCGTACCCCACGTCTACCGCGCCCGCGCCCGCGCCCGCCCCTGCTAGCCGTGATCGGAGCACTTACACATTGGCTTTCAACGTGGCAATGCTGCTAGCACTTTGGGAACGTTACTTCTGCTTACTTACTCTACTAAGTTAGGCTTAGTTTTAAGTTAGGTTTATTTTGTAAACATTACATAAATCAATAATTTAACCTGCACTGTCCCACTGCTGGGCAAAGGCCTCGCCTCACTTTAGTGGCGGGAGGCAAAAGTGACACAGTAACGGGATTTTTATCAATTATTCTTCCTATCGGATCAGGCTATCAGCGCGGGTACACAAATACAATAAAATTAGCCTTCTTATTTATTATTTGTATGTCAGTTTCCCTCCGTCATAACTCCACAAAGGATATGGAGGAAGTAGGTCCATCAAGGCCCTTACCAAGGGTAGAAGGGGGTCACGCTAGTAATTATCGCTGCTTATGAGGGTGTCTTCAAGGTTTATGCCTTGCAATACATATGAATAAACTGTACGGGTGAGGGCACACGACATATTATTATAAAAACATAAATAATATAAAAATAAAAACCAAGCTACTGAACCGATTTCGAAGAATGTGATCAATATGAAAGTCTAACATACTAGCTGCGCCCCGCGGTTTCACCCGCGTTCTGATAATATACCATTATATCATAATGAATTGTAGCCTATGTTTTATTCTGAAATATAAGCGATATATTATATTATTATCAGAATACTATTGTGAAGTTTCATCAAAATTCATTCAGTAGTTTTTGCGTGAAAGACCAAAAAACATACATACATACATACATACTCACAACCTTTCGCGTTTATAATATTAGTAAGACTTACTAACTTTTAAATAAAAAAAGAGTTTCCTAACCCGTTTATAAAAAAAAGTACAACCGAACTGAGAACCTCCTAATTTTTCGTAGTCGGTTATATGAGTGTATATTCCTTACGTAGAGCCGGCCATAGGGTAATGAGTATTCGATTATCTTAATTTACGAACAGAAGAATACATTACCCCTCCATTCCACCTGTAATCGAGTTACGAACGGCAGAGGGCGCCTCTAGTAATGGCTTTTAGAGAGGTTTGCTTGCGCCAGTGTAGCACATAATTTATGGCATACTTCAAGACAGTAGGTGTGGTTATGTTATTCCTTATGTTTTTTTTTGTCTTATGCTTTGTTTTCGGATTTGTTTAGTTGTGCATTTTGAGTTGGTCAAGTTTGTACGCACACGTATCCACTTTATCTATTACTATATTTACTATCCATTTTGGTAGACAAAAACTTGAGTATAAACTGTTGTGTTTTCTTACCACGTTTTTAGTAATCCACTTTCTTGCTTGTTTGTCTGTTTGTTGTTCCAAGTGAAATCTTGCAACCCAAACGAGCAGTTCCCGATCAGCCATTTTCAGTTTCAGTTTTCAGTTTTCAATTTTCAGCGTAGCTCACACAGAGTTTTCGAGAGGCGACTGGTCTGAAATTACCTTTAGTTTGTTCCTCAAGTTATGTTTCGCAACTACAGTTGCATTCTCGACCGCTAGAGCGACTGCTCACAGCGGTTGCCGCTTGCTGCTCGAGCAGTCAGTGCCTCAGAGAGCATCGAAGATCTACTGCTCGAGCTGTGCGTATATACTGGCCCTAACTGAAAGCATCCGTCTGAACCTCAACGTACCTAATACCTAATAATAAAGTTGTCCTACGAACTGCTACAGAATAAGGAATAGTGTGCAGTCGTTCGGAGCTGTTTGTAAACGCGCTACATCAAAGGGACCGATCAAAGGTTTATTTTTAGTGTTGCCATCTGCTAAATACCGAGACAAGCGCCGGCTCGCACGTGTAAATTCTTTTCCGTCGAGTCGATATTTCCTGTTTCAGCCATTGTGCTGAAAATATTGTGCGGGCTACTTTGGCTGAACAATTGTTGGCTAGCTAGGCTGCAAAAAGGTCTTAATTGCATTATAATTCTATCTCTAGTAATGTAGTTTTATAAATTAGTTTATGAAATTGATTCTGTGATACTTTACCTATCACAGAATCTCTTATCTATGTACTTTTTATGGTATCCCTAAGAGATTGGTTTGTATTGTTTACGTATAGCAAATTTCCTTTTAGTAATCTCATCCATTGTTCCTTTTCATACTTAATACAAACAAATCGTCCTAAAAATAGATATAATGTTTGCTTTCACTCTGAGAGAAGGGAAAACATCAATTCAATCAAGTGATTCGACAAAACGGAATAAGCAATTTATATGATACCCTCGACTCATCATCGAAATTATAGCGATTTATCAACATCCATTCAGTTTTGGGTACCTATATTTCTAGAACTAAGTTTACTTACTCGAACATACAGTCGAATATATAAATAATCAAAATCTGTTCAGTAATTTGTCCTACCCAATATTGTTTGTTGGAGTATATTATTTTCTAAACCGATTCAGCATTACAAGCTGATGAAAATAAGTTGATCAATCTACTGTCAACCGCTGAGGAGTGAGGATCCTCGTCTCATTGTGCTAGCTTCCGTCTCTATCATCAGACAAGCCACAGCCCCCATTATATCTTAAAAATATCGGAACTTGACAGACATAGTAAAATTTCAAGTGTATTAAAAAGTTAGTCAAAATTGAAGTTAAAAATGAACCCAAACATCCAGTGCAAACAGTGAGTTAAATAAACGCTTGGAACTAACAAACACGCTATGCAGTGTTAGTTCAGGATGAAAATCCGGCACAATGACATCTATCCCTCGGTAGCTCTCCTCATTAATAATAGAGGCGACCTCTGAAATGGTACACCCACGGTTCACTCTGTCATGTCACGTACCCTCTGAGGTCATTTGCTGTATTTCTGCTACACATCCCACGCTTCTAAATTAAATGGTACGGTCAGAGCGGTAATTCGTAGAATTCGAATTATGCCTAAATTCGTGCACATAGCGAGTTCACTCCAAAAACACGTCTCATTTACACGCTGCATATGGTAGCGCTTACCATTAAACGAAAATCCTGCGCTCTTCTCAGATGTATAAAATATTACGATATTGTTTTGTGTTTATTAAGTATGTTACAAACAACACCTAAGTATATGCCTATAATTTTTATAACAAGCTTGAATTATTTCATGCGCAATTTACTTGTATTTTAACAACACCATAACTTTGCGAGAATGATAATAACCCATAATACATCAGCCGATTATAGTGGCAGTATTCGTACAATTCAAAACCCGCCCCTTTTGAATAAACGTGTCAACCCCCGCCAAATAGAAAAGCGTCTCGAACATAACAGGGTGAAAAACTCGCAGATCACTCTTAAAATCGGTTAGGATTTTCTTTGCCAGAATCCAGCAGAGTTTTGTATAACCCGACCAGGTAGAGTCGCGCTATTTACCGCCGCGTGTCCCATTCTCTAGGCTGTTTTCTATCTGGGCGGGTAAAGCCCGGACTGCCTCGCCCGTGGAGGGCACCCCTGAATTCATTCATTGCCATTCGAGTCTGAACAGCCGGGCAGGGTAGTCGCTCCCCTCAACTGTATACGCGTTACGTGTGTAAACATTTGAATATTCAAATAGAAACATTCGAAGCCGACTGCTACAGATAAACTGGGTATGTGTTCAATTGTATTATTGAAGTAACTTTTATTGTATTGTGTGACCGTATTAAGCCTGTTGAATCGTATGTTAGTGCGTTTGAAGAGCGCAAATGTGCTCCTGTAAACGAAAACGTGCTTTTTAGACAGTTTTATTCGTTTTATTGTGATGGGCTACGTGGTCCATTAACGGGAGAGGGTTGGAAAATTAAATTCGGTCGTAAGCTGTGGTCTCGGAGCAATCACAACAAACAACCGGCAATTTTAATTCGATAATTGAAAATTTAACTTTTTCTGTATTCATGAGGGTATTGTTTGATTGAAATGTAATGGATTGATTACGATAAAACCTATTTTTAACCATATAACTAGTATAGTTGTACTACTCTACAGGACGGAGTCGACTATATTTTTCAAATAATATTTATTTTTTAATAACAATTCTTCCAATAATAAAATAATAAGATTTAAATATAAATGTTTTTATATTAGGATGTTTATTCCCACTTCGTGCTAAAATTACGGCCCAACGATTTAAAATAAGATTATGTTATCCCGTAACAATTAACTTTTCCTGTCAGCACGGATGAAACTGCGGTATGCAGTTAGTTCATTTATATTTATTCAAACTTACTCGTACAATAGTTCCCATAAGGTACCAACAATAGCGTAATTTTGTCGTAATACTTATGCCATCCTTTCTAATATTATATGGGTACGTAAGCGAGTTTGCTATGAACGGGATATGTGTTTGATCCTAAACAACATAATTAATTGCCCACGCGAGTAAAACCACCGGGAGAACCTAGTTCTTTCACCAGCAAAGAGCCCGCTAAAGAAATAGCGCTAAACAGTACTACTACGGTCATTAAGCAGTGGGTAATTTTCTTTTATTCTATTGAAAAATTCCCTATAAAACGGCTCCCTAATCTTTCCCCACAATAAACAAGGCTTCGAATGAAATCCCCACATAAGCGGCGGGATCCCCGCTATCCCTAGGGGCCAGCGCACAGAGTTTGTCCCCGTAATGAGCTCTTTTGTGCAAACTTTCACATTCATTCATAGCTCATTCGTTCTCCTTTGACTCGCCGAGCAATTTTGAGGTGTTTAAAATTCAATGGATTTTGTATCTGAGGTTTCGTAGCTAGTGCTACGCCAGGGGCTACGAGGTGCTACGAACAATATATTCTGTTTATAAAACATTTTAGCAGAATCGCGGTATAGCGAGGCGTAGAAGAGGTAATTTTTTGCAAGTAATATGAGTGAAGAAACAAGAAAACTCTATAAAACTAGAAAACTCACGCTTTTGAAAGTTTCTCAGTTGTGAGAGGGATTCTAAAATATATTAGATTGGATTAAGCAATGAGCATAGTTTTAGCTTGAAAAGGAAATTTCCTTTTCATTATAATTTATGCTGATTGAAGGCTGAATCTCCCGCAGGAAAAGGAAACACGTTTATCTCTACCAGTGCTTCGGAAATACGCCCGTTAGAGATTATAATACCGAGAAGCACTATACAATAGGCGTGGCGACAGTATCAAAGAATCGTCGATTTAATCATTTGAGGGCAATCTACATACAAAAATAATTTAAAACACTGGTTAAGTTTTATTGATAATAATCAGATTATTAAGATTTTCAATAAAATAAAACATTCAAATATTGCAATCGGCCATTTTGATTGAAACACCAATCGCAGCGCATGACGTCACGCTTAGGTAAACTCCGCTGATACCACTGTATTTTGTTGTTGTGAATACTGTTTTGTGCTTATGGAGTGTTTTTATTATTATTTAATGTGTGATTTATCGACTTTAATCTACAATATAACAATGGAACAAAGCTTTGTAAGACAAATAGCTCTAATTTGCCTAGGATTGATATATTAATGTTTGGCGATTTCCTCGCAACAAATAAAGATTTTTGCTCGTCTGAGTTCCGAAACGTGAAGACCTCTTTGTAAGTCACTTCAAGAATCATCATTCTTCGTTTCTGAGCTATGTAGGGTCGCTCAGTTGTGTCGGATGTTCGTGTTTACCTGTATGATTGGTATGTACATTTATTGGGCATACATTCTGGTTTCATACGTACTGGTGATACTGATCCCATCACATGATACTCCATATAATTTTCCATGTCATTTGGCAACTATAACAAGAAAACGAATAAATTTGATAAAGATGATAGCCAAGACCAAAACAAACATAACCTCAATATATTAGTTATTCCATAGCCTCATTAATTCAACTATTTCAAGTCAAACAAACATTTTAAGACCTATCATTACATGATAACATATTCACATCAAAGTGGTTTTCACAGAAGTTTCGCCGTGCGAGTTTTAACCACTTAACTCATAATATTTTCTTGTTTGGAACATGTAGAAACACTTTGTTGGGTGTTCTGATTGATGTGTTTACACTGCGGTACTGCACACCACTTATAAACTTCGGAATTCATTTTTATCACTCTATTTATTTAAATATTTTGTCAAAATTCTACGCAACGTATAGAAATAATTACATGTTTACCTAAGCGTGACGTCAGAGCCGACGCCATGACACCGGGGAGCTGTTTTGGCGCACTATTTGAAAAAATATTAGATAAATGGTTTTAAACTTGTTAAACTCAAGTTTATTACTGAAATAAAGGTTTTTCCGTAAATAGGAAATATGTACCGTCATTATGGAAGAAGATTTCAAAATCTTTCGCCACGCCTATTATGTATACATACGAGTATATTATTACATCAAAAAGAAGGAGGTTCTCAATCCGGTTTTTTTAAAGAAACGCACATTAAATAGTATAATTACATATTATGCACATTTGCATATACGGGTCTTGTCTAAAGGAAATAACTACAATACTGCAATAGAAAAATGCTATGTAACGATGAATCTGTGAAGACGCCAAACGTTAGCGGTCAGATTCAGTCGATTTACGATGAGGAACCTTTATGAATATCTTCTGCTTTATATATTATGCTTTTATATATAAAACAAAGCCGTGTTTATTACGCCTAATTTATACGAGTATCTCAAGAACAACTGGACCGACATTTATATTTTTTTTTTTGTTTGAATTCCCTCTCCGTCCCGAATAGCAGAATAAATGAAAGAAACATGGTAAAGATTCACGAAAAATGAAATAAAAGAAGATTTTTATATACATTAGATATATTAAATAGAAAAAGACTTATATTCTCATACATTTTGTATGGAACTTGATATAAATATACGAGTAAATAGAATAAAATACTGGCTGGACCGATCCAGATAGTATTTTATAAGAGTCATGTATATATTTGTATGTTGTCTTGTTAGATTTACTATACATTTTAATCATTTTCCACCCACTGTTGGACACGGGTCTCACCTCGCTCTCGTGAGGAGGAATTAGTCCCTAATCCACCATGAAAAAAAAAGATGTAGGTATTACTATTTTGATATAAAAAAAAAATTGTACTCTGTTTACCATAACTCATGTTGTTTTATAACCTTGTTAGATGACTAACAACCCGGTAGAAGGTCCGCCTTAATAGCACCACTTCTTCACACCTGCGTTTCTAACAATCTATTAGCATAATAAAATTATAAAGTATACAAGTAACGTTTTATTATTGCCGGCCAGTTAAAAGTATGTGAAAAATAGACTAGGCTTTGTACACGGGATATCTTACTTAAGCATTAACACCGGCTTTTTATAAAAATGTCGTAGAATACTATATTGAATAAAGTTCAGGTAATATACGAATATATTAAATTATATTACATACATCTGTTTACCTAGGCATATACTCGTATGTAAATAAATAAATACATGCTGTTCATTGGGAAGCGTGCCACTTGAGAAAGGTTGGATCGACATTTAGTCCGAGTTACGTCACGGGAACGTTTTTGGGGTCAGCTAGTAACGTTATAACATAAATAATTGGTACAGAGAAAATTTTATCAGCTCTAAATTGTTATTATACTAATATTATAAAGAGGAAAACTTTGTTTGTTTGGTTGTAATGAATAGGCTCCGAAACTACTGAACCGATTTGAAAAATTATTTCACTGGTGGGAAGCTATGCTATCCCCGGTACACATAGGCTACCTTTTATCCCGTAAAAATTAATGGTTCCCGCGGGATAGTAGTTAACGCGGGTGAAACCGCGAGGTGCTTCTAGTCGTAGATAAAAAAAAGAAAGAAGGGAAGGGAAGGAGGGTAAATTAAGTATCCTCTTTCTACCACCACTCACTCTATTACTATTGGTTTTGAAATGCCTTTGAACACCACTTATTTCGTAGATGTGTGAAATGAATGGAATAGTTTGTCTTACTATAAGCATACAGCTTTGTGCTAGCAATGTACTCGAGCTTTATGTACTGCCTGTGTTAGCACACGATGCCAAGTTCAAGTCGCGTCGCGTGCTCACGCGGACCTTGACTGTGGATCGTAACCTCCAAATTTTACGATGCTACGTTTGGCAACAAAAACAAGTAACACTATACAGGAACAAGTGAGCTCTTAGGCTATAAACATTTGTGACGTTAGGGCGTCTCGTCCGAGCTACGACCTATTTCGGTGGAGATACAGCGTTTATAGAGTTCCGTACCCAAAGGGTAAAACGGGACCATAATTATTACTAAGGCTCCGCTCTCCGTCTATCCGTCTGTCACCAGGCTATTTCTCATGAACCCTGTTGTTGAAATGACAGTTGAAATTCACGGATGATGTATTTCTGGCTTATTCCAGAAATCCCCTGGCAGATTCCCCTTGCGCAGGGGATTTCTGGACTTTTTGTCCAGAAATCCCCTGTGCATGCGAAAACTGTACGCGCAGGGGATTTCTGGACAAAAAGTCCATTCTGTTGTCACTATAACAAGTACTAAAAATATTATCAAATAGATATTTAAGGGGGATCCTATACAACAAACGTAGTCATTGTCATTTTTATAGATAATGGTACGGAACCCTTCTTGCGCAAGTCCGACTCGCACTTGGGCGGTTTTTTATCTGTCGCCGAACCCTTTTCGTTGTGTTTTGACAGCGGTACTTGCTAGACCCATTCTCGGCTGGGCTGGTTTACCGTGACCACATCGTCACTTAGGGTCGTATTAATAAACGAACCTCAATAGCGCTACCAAGTGCGCTACCAGCTAATCCACACTCAAAATGTAATCTGCATCTTGAGATCGTTGCTATTTAATAAATGGATATTGAGATGTAGCACTGGCTACTAGATACTGTCTTGTATGTGTCAATTGTGTCATAATCGGATAGCACTTAACCGCTGAGTGTCATTTATTAATTTGCCAGAGATCATGTAAGTTTCTGTTCCTAATCTACAACTTAAGATGTATTTATTAAATAAAACAAAAGAGCAAGTGCACACTGAAGATAGCTCTCAGAGCTAAGTTTGATTTATTAATACGGATCTTAGACGAGATAGTGGTCAAAATGCTAGCCTATACAGCTAAAGTATAACGAAAACAACGTCATATCTGTCATTGTAAACTCTTCGAAAAATATTCTTCTATTAAGTAATTATCATTTTATACAGCTACCAATAGCAAGGTTTGAAAGATGTTTTAGTATTTCTCTTTTGTTAATTCACTGAATTTACTGTTCAACCAACTATTGATGATGTTGTCAACTAGGATACGATGTTGGCAGCTCACTACTGTTATTCTATTCAGGCTTGTCGTGACCACATTCGGTATAACTAAGCCGAGGTCAATCTTTTTCCGACTACGGGCAAAGAGTCAAAACAATTTTCGGTAAACGATTAGATATCAGTTTATTCGTATAAACATCAAATTCCATTTACCTCCATCAAGGTCCCAGAGTCCGCTTTCTCATTAACAACTAAAGCGTAACATCCACACTAGTGTAGGACCGAACAATCGAAACTGAATTTCATGTCCACACCACAAGAACTACAATGCGATATCAGATAGCAATCTATAAATGGTTGGCTTTACCCACGTCGTCCCTAATCATCGGAGTCTCGCCTACGAAGGGCCCCGTTTCCAATAATGCGTTAAATTTGGGGAATCAGGCCAAATCATCTGGTTCAAAAACTCTTACCTGAGGCGAATTTAGCACGCCGCTTGCCGGTGCGATGCGCTGAGGCGAGGAGCGGGTTTTATGTTCCGTCCGCGCGGTGCAAACTTCCCTAGCGTTGCACAAGAAATTCTAGGTGCAACGTACGTAATAATTATGTGGTAAACATAGCACGACCATTTCAAAGACAAAGACGTGTAAAGAGTAGATCAGATGTGTTTTAAATAATTTCTCCACAAATCGACGTCTAACCCTTGCTTTTTCTAACTCGATAACAAATTCATAAGTAAAATAATTAGGAATGCCAGGATTGAGTAAGAAAACGCGAGTGATAGACGTCGACTTTGTGGAACGAAATTATAGAAACATCTGTTTAACTTTGGTCTAAACTTTTGTGGTAACGGTAACCGTTTAGCTTGGAAACGGTTCAAAATATCAACACTTTAGACGAGCTATGGATCTGAATTAAATGAATTGGTTTATAACATAAATCGAGTTCCTACTGTGTCGTCGCGTCTGCGAGAAATACCTCGAGGACGAGCGTAGCAACACAAGTAAATTGAGCTAAATTAGCTCCTTGAAATACTGCTGCATATCGACTGGTAGTTTCTGAGTTGAGTATTCAAACTAACCAGCATACCTAATAACTTTCAAACCACAGTTTATCGATCTCATTCCTGGCCGTTGTACGGCCGGCCGTCAATCGATGTCGCAGAACCGCCTCAATTATAGCTGTTTACCCGCACCTTATTTTATAGGTGCCTATTGTTTTATGGATGTTAGAAATAAGTTCTGCAGCTACACCATCGCGACAGCCAGAGGTAGCAACAGTTAAATTTAACTCTACGAAGCGGTCGTAAAACACCCAGACGCAATTTTAAAAAACTCTTTCTCGCAAGGTACGGCAATGCGGAATAATGTGTAATCCAGTATTTTAGCCACGTATTGCATCGACTAACATCGACCCCGAAAGAGTCAAAAAAGTGGGGTAAGACTAAAATAATAAATGTTAGCAACCTAAAAACTCTAACAGAAGTGCGTGTCCTGCAGCATCGTGCCTGCACTGGATCTGTAGTTTCTGCTATAACCAGATGTGTACAAAAACTAGCGTTCTTGTACGAGGTATGGACCAGTCCCTGAATAGCACGAATATAATACACTTGGTAAATAATACAGCCATCTATAAAACTATCCATAATCAAGATTTCTATTACCTACCCACTTAACAACCTTCCTATTTCTCCGTTTAGGGTAAGTAGTTAAACTACTAGTACAAACCTTATCACAATAACCAGCCCAATATTTTCAAGAACCCACATCCGGCACGCGATGTTGAACTTGGTGAAAATTCACGACTAATAACTAAATAACCACGCTACGACTATTGGCGCCGCGATAAGTGATTATGGCGTTTACTTGTCGTTTTCGTTAACTAAAATATCAGACAGTTGTCCATCTCAAGCACTAAGTAACTGGCGTAACAATATCTTAATGAGTGCTTAGCGGCTAGCATGTATTAAGAGGCTCGTGAAAATGGAAACAAAAGAGGTGTGCCAGGATCGTAGTACGTGGAAAGATGTAGCAACCAATGTGTGATGTGTAATTATGTGTGTCTCTCCTTACTACAATGGGAAAAAGGGGTGGCTGTATGTATGTATATTTAATAATCCCGTTCACTTATTTGGTGAAACTTGGTGGTCGGTACTACGTAGATATACTATAGTTTCTACCTGACTAGCAACCATCCTCAAGTAAAAACTGTGGCGGCTATATTGGGGTTGGCCAATAGTGACTCTTACCCCCGTATCGTTAGTCGTTACCTCCAAATTTATTTCACTCGACCTTTGCTGGGGGACCTCGAAACTCCCCCCAAAAGTTCCTCATGTTTGGTATCGTTGGTTGAACTTTCGAGGTTCCTCGGTACTTCATTTTAACACAAATGATCGTACAGAAGTGGCTTCGAGGAATCCTCGAGGTACGTCGCGACTCGCGAGGTACCTCGCGAGTCGCGTACTTGAGCTGACAGATGGTTTTTTTCTTTCGTACGAGAATGATTGTCAAGGAATAACAAAGTGGAGGAAATTTTGTCGACTAACGATACCAAAACAGGCAAGTGACGTTGAGTGGAGCGAAATAAATTTGTAGGTAAATTAATAATACTGGGGTTAGAACCAGTCCCATTCTAGGCCGACCATCATCAAACACATCGTCACTTAACCAGTACCCCTAGTGTGAGTTTTTACTAGCTCGACATAGTACGCGTCAACTAGCGCTTTGTATGAAGATTTTTCGTTCATAAACGCGCCGGTAGGGGCGCTGTACAGGATCGTCATACAAAAGCGCTAGTTGACGCGTACTATGTCGAGCTAGTCAAACTCACAGTAGGGGTACAGTTGAGATAGGTGGTCAAATATGCTAGCCTGTGTCTATAGCGAAATAAAAACCTAACTTTTTATATTTATCTGATCGAATCTTTCGGTATAGGTCTCGTCTATTTAGCAGTTATCGTACTAATCCATAAATACCGAGGTGAATAAGACCTTCTAAATTAATGGTGGATCGTATTTATAAATAGACATATGATGTTCTTAGCGAAATATGTTTATTTAATAACAAGGATCCTTTCTAAAACGGCTATTTTTATTAAAACTTTTCATATTATATTGGCAAGCCAGTATCTTACAGAGTTTGTATGAAAATACGCTAATAAATAACGCTAAAGACCGGAGTCTCAAAGTTCCCAAGATACTCAGCTGACAAATTAAGCTCTTTGGGAATTTCATTGAATTTTAGGAAGTTACCTGCCGCATCTTAGCTGTCAAAAGAGATTAGAGTCCTAATAGCGTACTGGATTGGTAATACTTAATACAGAACGTCTATATCACAATATTCAACAAGCGGTTTTTTTGTTGTTTAATTTATGGCTTCGCACGGTTTGTGCATTTAGCCAGTGTCAAGTATTAAAATATTTAAGTATTTCTTATTTTCACGATAGGAAATTCAAAGCAATCCTCGTGGTCAAGTAGTCAAGTCAATTATTTACATAGTCAAAGTCACGATTCAGTAAAGTTGTGGATGCTTTACTGAAACTTCCTGGGAGTTTTGGAAAAATACGATGTGACTCACTTTTTGGTTTAAAATCATTTGCCCACACTCGTGCACATTGCCAAACACTCAATGACTAATATTCCACCAATATTATACATTAACACTCGAAGAAACACAAGTTTGAGAAAAAAATACAAAACCAACAACGTCTCACTATCGGATACCCGCCGAAACTACCAAGCAGCGGTTATTGATAATTCATGAACATCAAACCAAACACAACGTTCCCAGCACCTTCGGCTACATGGTCACTTATAACCGGCTGAGATAATGGTCAAATGATAGCGTATAAAGTACAAAACAAAACATGGATGGCGTTTTCCACTAATTCCTTCACCATTTTCAGCAATATGTAAATTCCGCATAAAATATACGTGAAGTTACGTAATTAGAAATAGACGCGACTGTAGCAGCAAATCTCGCCCTTATCTAGATCCGGACCGGATGTGATACGACCGGTAGCGCCCGGATTTACCCAGATGTAACCCGGCTCGTGTTAACTGCGGGATAATAATATCCATTGAAATGTATATTGATAATCGAGCATTGGGGTGAGGCCATTGCTAATGAATAGTCACCATTACGTCTATATAATAGACTATTTGTCATAATGGACGGAGATACTTTTCATGTGGATATAACGTGGAAAACTCTTCTTGTCTGCAAAATCCCTTATTCTCGATGGGCGCGTCTATTTTATAAAACTTTTTCTATACAAACGTATACCCCATTTTCATCCCTGGAAATTTTTTGTATGATAAATATTTATCCTCACTTGTTTCTGATATTTCTGCTTAAATACGGATCAAAGTCTTAGCGCCCAATTATGTCGCAACAGTCCGGATAAATGATTCCGGGTAAAACATCCGGATAAGCCCACGTTATGACCTCTTTATTGAAACTCATAAACTTGGGATTAAATTATTATTGAGCTCTTTTGCATGTTTATGGCGCACTCGAATAACTTTATAGGCTTTAACAAGGGGTTTGGATATCTTTTTGGCATGTACAACTGTTCGTGTTTTTAGATGTATAAGTGTAGGTACTCTATAGTTATAAAAAAAAACCTTACTCTCTACAGCGGTGGATCCATATAAACAGAGGGAAAATAACCACACACGAAATAACCAAAACAAAGTTTTTGTTGTAAACAACCCCGTTTTTGCTATCGTAACGTATAGTAACGTATCTGATACTGATACTACAGATACTCACTACACTTACCTATAAAATATACTGAATTGAGGTGTAGTGCAGTCAGTGGACTGATTATCTTGTCATGCCGCATATAAAATATTTATTTTCCTCGCGCAAGTGAATTTAATTTTGTAATATGAAACAAGTCGCCCGTCTAATTGCTCTTATAGCATAATCCCTGGCGTTAACAGAACGTGTCTGTTGAATAAATCAGAGGCTCTGCGGGATCCTCAAGTTATCCCGGGATCCTCGGGATCCCCGGGATTACCCGCCGGCACTTTCAGTGATAGCCAGCCGGGGATTGAATAACGTTTTCTTCGACTTAAAGTTTATTGGATCATTTATATCGGGTAACTCATTAAGATAGGGCATCGGTTAACTAAAAAAACATTATAATATATATTGATGACTAAAATACCTATTTCTATGACTATTTTTTATTGCATTCGCGTTTGACAACTGTTTAGCAACGATACAGTCTGCGATGGTTGTAGATTAGGAACAGAAACTTACATGATCTCTGGCAAATTAATAAATGACACTCAGCGGTTAAGTGCTATCCAATTATGACACAATTGACACATACAAGACAGTATCTAGTAGCCAGTGCTACATCTCAATATCCATTTATTAAATAGCAACGATTTCAAGATGTAGATTACATTTTGAGTGTGGATCAGCTGATAGCGCACTTGGTTGCGCTATTGAGGTTCATTTATTAATACGGACCTTAGATAATTAATATTATTTTATTATATTTATATCTTACTAATATTATAAAGCCGAAAGTTTGTGAGTGTGTGTGTGTGTGTGTGTGTATGTTTGTTAGCTCTTCACGCTCAAACGGCTGGACCGTTTTCGATGAAATTTGGTATAGGGGTAGATTGGACCTATGAGACGGACATAGGCTATCTTTTGTCTGAAAAAATAATCTCTAAGGGGATGAAATAGGGGTTGAAAGTTTGTATGGGTGATTTATAATTCTTCAAGCTAGGAATCTGAAAATGTATATTTAGGCTTTTGGTAAGAAATAAAGAAATACGGGTTTCAGCTTTTTTGCAAAATAATCCCTAAAAGGGGCAAGGCAAGGGGTTGAAATTATGAGGTATTCTTTAGATGCACCCCCTACGGACCACAATAAACGGCTGAACGGATCGTAATGCAATTTGGCAAGGGGATGGATAATAATGGGTACAAGATAAAGCGTGAGATAGAGGGAGAGGGAGAGAGATAGAGTGAGAGAGATAGCGATAGAGGGAGAAATATATAGATTGAGAGATAAAGGGAGAGGGAAGGAGATAAAGGGGGATATAGAGGGAGTGGGAAATATATAGAGATCGAGGAAGAGAGAGAGATAGAGAGAGAGAGAGGGAGAGAGATAGATTGAGAGGGTACATTTATAGAAATAGAGCGAGAGCGATCGAAAGAGGGAGAGGGAGAGAGAGAGAGCGTGAGAGGGAGAAATAAAGTGAGTGGGAGATATATAGAAATAAAGGAAGAGAGATCTAGGAAGAGAGAGAGTGAGAGAGGGAAAGCGATAGATTGTGAGGGAAGTATATAGAAATAGAGGGAAAGAAATCCAAAGGGGGAAAGGGAGAAAAATAGAGATTGAGAGTAGAGAGGGAAATATGTAGAGATAGAGGGAAAAGGAAAGATATAGAGTTAGAAGGAGAGGGAAAGCGATAGAGGTGGCATATATCATAGATAAGATTATACCATAATTATGTGACTCACAAACATACATACATACACACACACTAACTCACATTGTTGTAGTAAGATTAGGTACGTTTAACTTTGTCCCACGATCTCTATGTGGCTTTCATACTGTTTGATTTTCGGTACGTTAGGAGTTAGCGACCGATATCGGAAGCTTAACTAATGTACAGACTGTCGCCCCAGTACTCGGATGCTAACTATGATGACACAATAATATGCACAAACCTTCCAAATAGCTATAGGTGTTGTAGGTAAATGTAACGCGGGTGAAACCGCGGGGCGCCGCTAGTAATTATATATTTATAAATATTATTTTTAACGGTCTATAATATCTCAACCTTTTTTTGCAATATCTGTTTTTAGTAAACTAGTATACCTACCTATTATGGTGTCTGTGATTTCTCATACTGCTGTGATAAAATCGCCGTTATAGAAGTGGGACGCTGCGTTTAAGCGACATCCGTGCGTCAGGTAACGCTAGTAGGAAGCATAAACATATCGAAAGCAAATATAACGCAGCTTTGTGAACGCGAGCGCATTACGAGTATTAGAACAACGCTGATACGCTGACAGCTGAGGTATCGCATTAATGTGGTAGTGGCTTTATCTTGGCGCCGGATTATCCGGCCCTCATCCGCTGGATGTGCAGATTGAATTCTTTGCGCCGCCACAGGATTACCGGCTTGTATCAATCAAAGAAGAATCAGTTGGGGTATCTATGATATTTCGTGGGGTTTTACTTGCTTCGTCTTCTATACCTATTATATAAGAGTAAAAAACACGGAGTCCATACATCATTTCGAGTTTTAGACATTCCGATCATAAAGGAAGAAGTTGGTAGGTATCTAAGAACAACGTCCGGTTTCTGAAACGTTTGTTAATTTGGCTGAAGATTCCAGTCTTTGTTTCTTTGGTCTGGTATTAAACGATTAATATGGAATTAATAAGATAGCAATGAAATAAAAGTAACAAATAATGATTCGTCACGATCATATACATAAACACAGTCATATTAGATGGAACATCAATAACGCCTTAACTGCATATAACTCGAACGCATACACAACTGCATAATTGCATATTAATTTAATATCTCATGGAAATAACGTTACAGTTATAGTTATTAGATTCATCAATATTTTATAATCATTTGGTTGATATCACTTTTTCAACTGACTGTACTTTGCACGTGCGGTCGAGTTGGCTACTACTAAAATGAAAGGTGGCAACTCGGCCGCATGGGTGATTTTATTGGGGTCGAGTTGATGGAACTCATAATTATATGATGGCAAAGAAAGAAATTTGATAGGATGTTTTTGGAAATTCATCTCTTAGGGGTAAAATGGCACGATAGGTTACCGACGGACAATAAATACTTACAAGTCTGTAGTTACTATTACCCTTTTTACGAGTATATATACTTAATATAACCAAACAACCTCGTGTATAAAAACATGTGTAACCTATTCTCAACTTTGTTATCTATTCATTAAACCATGTTTTCCAACAAACAACCCCATGTTATGCTACCGAGCGAATACTTCTGTCTAGAACAATAAATATTAGGTATGTGATTACTTAGTATATTTGTTCCGTTAATATTTATAAGACAATAAGTATATTTGTTATCCAGTCTTGGTGAAGGCAAATTAAACTTTATGTGTTGCTCTGTAAAACAAAGTTTTTTATTTTCATTTTCATATTCAGAGTTAAACGCTAATCACTTACATTACTTATAATAAAGTTATAAACATCACCTGTAAAACAAAGAAACGACATTTAAAGTTAACTTGTCGGTCTTTCTTTAATAACGTGTTAAATTAGGTTTCTAACAATGTTTATTTCTAACTTCAATGACAGCCATTTCGTAAAAACAATATTGCTGTTTTACCTATCTTCTACAGCTGGCGCCACCTATTGAGATAGTTAAGTCAACACAATGACATTTGAAAAGCGCGCCATAATTCAAGCATAAAGGAATCCTAGACATTATTTCTAGGTATTCCTTTACATCTCCCCCCCTAGGGTTCGAAATTATCTTAGATGATTTTTGTTTCATTCAATTTCTTTTTTTCTAATCTTCATTTATCTTCTGGTAAAATAGCAGGAATAAGCTTTGTAATATGAAATAAATTTGACTCTGTCTTTTTATGTCCTATATTAATCTTGTATATTGATTGCGACAGTTTTTCTTCGATTTTAAATGGGCCAATCCTTAACTCATCTAATTTTCTTCTGTTTAGTTTGTGACCATTTTCAACATATACCATGTCACCTGTTTTAAAATTATAAACTGTTCTATTTTTATCCATTAAAATTTTATTATATTCATGTGACTTAATTGTTCTTTCTAATGCAATTTTTCTGTCTCTAATCCAGTTATCTGATTCTTTCTTTAATTTGAGTTCATTTGGTATGAATGAAACATCAGTACCATCCAATAGGTATCTTGGTGCAAAGCCTGTTATTGAGTGTTCCGTGTTATTATATCTATCCACACAATTGTGAGCAATAGTTGTCCATGCTTTCGTACTTGGATTCTCATTCATCTTGCACCTTATTTTATTTATGAGCGTTTGGTTTAGCCTTTCGTTAAGTCCATTAGAGAATGGCGAATTTACTGCAGTGAAAATTTGTGGGATTGATCTTTCATTCAAAAAATCTTTAAATTCTTTTGAGTTGATTCCAGGATATTGGTCGGTGATTACCATGCCAATGTCATTACAATTTGGCACAGTATTTATAAGTTTTATAAAGTCCTTTGCACTCTGTGTCTTTGATGTTATTATATAAGCATATCGAGTGAAATGGTCCGCTAAAAGGTGTAAGTATTTTTTTGTGGATCGAGAACCACCAAATCCGCCGATTGTGTCTATTGAAACAATTTCAAATGGTTTTGTGGCAGGGCCTAAGTGTGACATCAAACCATATTTAGCCTGTCCTCTTGTCTTATTTTTTATACATATTTCACACTTTTTGCATATATCAGTTATATTTCTAGTTAAATTATTTGCTGCATAAAGTTTTCCTATTTTCTTCTGCATTTGTTTTATTCCTATATGACACATATTTTCATGTATTAGTTTTATAAATTTTACACTGAATTTCTCTGACAATATTATTTTTTCGTGTTTTCTTACCCTTTTATAATATATATTGTTTTTATGTATTAACTTATTCTTGTATTTTTGAATATCCTCATTTTTCTCTTGATCTGTTAGTATGTCATTCAATGTTATTAAATTTATTGTCTTTAATTGTTCATGTGTATCATTATTAGCCTCTAATACTGGGTTTCTGCTCAGACAATCTGCCTCTAAATTATTCTTTCCTGGTGCATATTTTATTTCAAAATCATACTGTGATAGATAATAGGATAAATCTCCTAATTCTTCGTCCGTTCTGGATTTAATATTTAAATTTTCCAATGGTTTGTGGTCGGAGTATACTCTGAAGGGTTTGCCTATTAGCCAGTACTGCCAGTATCTTATAGACTCTTTAATAGCTAAGCATTCCAAATATATAGCCTTTTTCCTCTTTTGGACTTCGTTTAATTTTTTTGAGAAATATGCTACAGGTTTTTCTTTTCCGTCTGGTTGAATTTGCTTTAACACTGCTCCAATACCTTCTAATGATGCATCTGTATATATGTTTATTGGTAAGTTTTGATCAAAAACTTCCAATATTGGTTGTGAGCATAGTAGTTGTTTAATTTTCTCAAAAGCTTCTTGGCATTCTGTTGACCATATGAATTTTTGGCGCTTCCTTAGTAAATTATGTAATGGTTCTAAAATTATGGAACTGTTAGGTATGTACTCACGGTAGAAATTTATTTTTCCCAGAAGTTGTCTAATGTTTTTCTGATTCTTTGGTGTTGGGAAATCTCTTATTGAAACTAAATTATCTCTCACTGGTCTTACTGTATTATCTTCTATTATGTGTCCCAGATATTTTACTGAATTTGTAGCAAATCGACATTTTGTGAACTTAAGCCGGAAACCTTCTTTATTTATTGCCTCTAAAAGCTGTGATAAATGATTTATATGATCGGTGTAAGATCCTGAAAATATTAAAATATCGTCGATGAAATTAACTGCAAAATCTGTTAATTTATATTTTCTCAGTATGTTACTTAGTATCCTTTGAAATATAGCTGGAGAAGTTTTCAAACCAAAGGGTAGACACGTCCATTGATAGTGGCCTTCTTGGGTAACAAAAGCAGTCTTCTTTCTATCCTCAATTCGCAAAGGAATGGACCAGAACGCAGAATTTATATCTAAAATTGAAAAGTACTTGCAGTTTCTGGTTTTTCTAACTAAGTCTTCAATCAAGGGAAATGGTTGAGCTTGAGGTACCACCACTTTGTTTAAATCTCTGAAATCAATACATAACCTTGTCCTTCTATTGTCTTCTTTTTTTAATGCTAAGGTAACCGGTGCTGAAAATGGACTGTATGATTCTTCTATAAGATTTCTTTCAAGCAATTTTCTTACTTGCTCTTCTATCTCCAGCTTATCCTCTATTGAACATCTGTAAGGTCGTTTACTGCAGTACTTGTCCACAGTAAGATCAATGCGTGCTTCATAATCCTTAACTGTTCCAATATCATATTTATCCTTTGCAAAGCTTGATTTATATTTATCAATAAGTTTGTTTATTTCAGATTTTTGTTGATTATTCAAATGACTCAAATCCATTGTAAATTCTTTATCTTTTAACTGTTCATTAAAATTTATAATGTTATTTTTTTCTTCATTTTCATCTGTAAAATTTTCTTCAGACTTTTGCTCAATTGTTAAATTTTCGTTCTGAATCAAACTAAACTTCTTTATAGTATCAAGCCCAATTAGGAAATCATATTGGAAATCTTGTCCATCTACTATATGAACATCAATTTTCTTCTCTATATTAAAAATCTTAATTTTTATCGTTGTTAAACCTTTTGTCTTCTTTACACCATTAATTGTAAGTAAATTTGTATTGTTGTATATATTATTTTCTTCTCCCTTTAGTCTTATTAATTTTGAATTTATCAAGGAAACATTAGAACCGGAATCATAAATGCCTAATATGTCTAATTTTCCTTCTAATGTTAGTTTTACTGTAATTAATGGTGTAATTATTAGTTTTTTGGCTCATTTTCACTTAATTCAACATCTAATACAGTATTATTGACATTCCTATTATAGTTTCTCTTGTTTTCATAATCCTTGTTTGATTTATTGAACCAGCATTTTTCTTCAGGATGAAAACGGCTACCTTTATTTAATTTTTCACAATTTTTGCAAGGTTTTATTTTATCAACTCTTACTTTATTATCAAAATTAAATGTATCTCTCTTCAATTTATTATAATAATTGTTATGGGTTGTTTGTTCATGTTTACCAATTTCACTAAAAAGATTTGCAGTTGACGCTATTGCTTCCTTATCCATTTTGTACATTATATAATCTGGTAGACCCATAACAATAAGGTGAATCAATGTCTGTGTCAATACTTTTATTTATCTCTAGTAACAATCTTTCTTTTTTTATTGCATATTCCCGTAATGATCCTCCTTGAAATTTAAATGTAAAAGCATATTTCACCTGTGACCAACCTCTGTTTCCATATGTTTCACAAAAATTTGTCTTCCATATTGCCCATTCCGCATCCACTGTATATTTTAATAGCATACTAGTATACCAATCTAGACACTGTTTTTCAAGTAAATATTTTAAAGTCTCAATTATATCTGCATCCTTTAATATCTCAAAACGTTTACATTCAATCTCAAAGTCATTGATCCATTGGTTAACATTTGATGTTTTACCTGTAAACTTCTCGAGTAAAAATTTTTCTGCCAGTTTTCCTAGATTTTTATTTTCATTACCTTTACTAGTATTATTGTCAGAAAGCTTCATTTCGTGTGTAATTTCATCGAGATATTGGTCACCAAATTGTAAATTCTCACCTTCATCTAAGTAAATTTTTCTCAATTCTTGGGATAAGGGAATCCATAGTTTCCGAGTTTGATGCCTTTTCTTCAGGGAGTTCTTAATTTTGGTAAAAACACTCGTAGTTGTTATGGCAGTATGTTTGTTTACAGGTTTCAAATCATCAGGGATATCGAATACATGCCCATCAGGTGTTTCGATTGAGGTTATGCTTATCACATTGGTTTTTCCATCAGATGCTGCTAGCACTGTAAATGTGAATCGTAACTTCTCCATTTCTCTTCACAATAAATGTCGTTTTATAAGACAATAAGTATATTTGTTATCCAGTCTTGGTGAAGGCAAATTAAACTTTATGTGTTGCTCTGTAAAACAAAGTTTTTTATTTTCATTTTCATATTCAGAGTTAAACGCTAATCACTTACATTACTTATAATAAAGTTATAAACATCACCTGTAAAACAAAGAAACGACATTTAAAGTTAACTTGTCGGTCTTTCTTTAATAACGTGTTAAATTAGGTTTCTAACAATGTTTATTTCTAACTTCAATGACAGCCATTTCGTAAAAACAATATTGCTGTTTTACCTATCTTCTACAGCTGGCGCCACCTATTGAGATAGTTAAGTCAACACAATGACATTTGAAAAGCGCGCCATAATTCAAGCATAAAGGAATCCTAGACATTATTTCTAGGTATTCCTTTACATATTAATGAAGTTGCCGAAACTGGCTTTATAGAAAGCTAACAATCCCCGGGGAATACTGGGAATCTCTATTAACGAAGCGAATATTTAGGTAGAATAGTTTAGGTACCTAATCTATCTAGAGTTCCAAGTAATAACAGATTGCCTGGTATACAATCTTACTTAATATTATAAACGCGAAAGTTTGTAAGTACGAGTATGGATGGATGGATGGATGGATGGATGGATGTTTGTTACTCTTTCACGTAAAAACTACTAAATGGATATTAATGAAACTTTACAATATTATAGCTTATACATCAGAATAACACATAGGCTACAATTTATACAGATATTGTGTGAATTGTCCAAAATATGACGATAAGTGTCAAGTAAGTAGGAAAAATCTACCATCTGCGAGCTAACCAAAACCGCTAGAGCTATACATATGTAATGTATGATGGAAATGTTTGTCGTAAATACTTCTACAAAAAAAAAACCCGTCACAGTATATATCTATATCTTATGTGCAAGCTATTATAGTCAAAATAGTGAACCATAAAAATTTGGGATAATTTTAATGTCATAATGTTAGTTCTTTTCTATATGTCACGCTAATAATTATAAGCTGCTCTAAATACTAATCCTGCGCAGACAAAGTCGCGGGCACCAACTAGTACTATATTACCTTGTCTGTTAAAGTACGAACCACCTACTTCGTGGTCCGTCCGCCAGTAACAGCCAAGGAGTGTACAAATAATCACTAAAATCAAGACCATTAAAAATATTTCTTGTACTGTATCGTATTGGATGTGCTACGCGATAGACTTCGTAGCACGTTTGCTCGTAGACGAGTCTCGTAGCTTGATCTACGATCGTAGTAAAACAGGCTACGCCGTAGTTTATTTTTTTATTAATAAATTATTTTATCGGTTCAGCGAAATACGACAAAGTGCTTGTACGACGACACATAGACACTCCCAAAACACTGTTGTTTTGCAACAACAACAACAGAACAGAAACAGTGAAACGATCATTTTCTAAGAATTCTACGAAAAACACTATCTTCCGTTATTTATTGAGCTATAACACAGGGAATATGGTCTTTATGCTTTAGTAATAAGTGTTTAGAGATAAGTATTTTTTATGTTGTTTTTGATGGTTAATGCCGTCATTTCTATAAAGGAAACGGGGGAGACCTTGGCCCAGCAGTGGGCCAATACAGGTAAACAATTATATGAGAACAAAACTGTTGACATTTCAATGTCGAAATAAAACCTGCAACTTTGGACACTATGCGATAACTTTTTCCTCACCCAATTAAATACTGAATATCTGGATGCCCGAGCTTTACTCGGTATTTTTTTTTTTTTATAAATTGTGTTTTTTGGAAATTATATTTCAGTACGAATTACTAATAAAATGATGAAATATATGAATAATATTTTTCGATCTTACCGATAGAATAATAAACAAAAATATGAACTGCTTATTTAAAGAAAAATATCATAAAAAAAACACGAATAACATGACATTTTCTAAAAATTATTCCTAGCTAGATCGATTTATCGCCCCCGAAACCCAACTATATACTGAATTTCATGAAAATCGTTGGAGCCGATTCCGAGATTCCAATTATATATATATTATATATACAAGAATTGCTCATTTAAAGATATAAGATACTTACCCCCAGTTTCTGAAACGTCAATCAACGTTGACAACAGATTAATTCTATTGCCATCCTTGTCATTTGTTTAGTGTTAGATAGAGACAACGATAGTTTTAATCTACTGCCAACTAGCGTTCTAGAAACCGGGGGTTAGCCTCTACATTATGTGCAAAATCGTAAAAGTATAGATAGATATAGTATAGATCTCTTTATTGACACCAAAATGTACAGAACACAGACAAGTCAAACTTGAAATAAGTACAATGGGCGGTCTTATCGCTTAAAGCGATCTCTACCAGACAACCTTTGGATGGACAAGATAGACAACAGGAATAGGGTTGAGTCGGTTGACATCAAGTGAAAGTATATTAGCTGTACAATAGGAATTAGTGGCTAATTGCTAATTAATATACAGCTCACATTCTGTATAACACAATACAAGTTTCACATCACTTGTTCACATCAGACGCGTTAAATCGTGGAACATTTTTTTAAAGGCTGGTTAAGGAGCATCACCTATTTACTTATGAAATCATGTTTTTGATTACTTGTGCTTTTATCTCTTTTTGTACTTTCGCTTTTAGCAATAAGTCAAATGCAATGTACTATGTAGTGTTAAAATTTTGTCTATGTTAATTAGTTGGTACCTTGTCTGTTTTCTTTTTTATTTAGTGTACACTAAACTATTTTTATTAAATTCTATTTTATTCTAATAGCAATACCAACATAATATAAAGAAGTTACTTTAAAACATATTATTATTATTCTCGAATTGTTTTATGCTATTAAAAGTTTCCTACTTTGTCAGTCAAGCAAGAAAAGTTAATATAATTTATTTCTAAAGTTAGCGTGAGTGCACTCGGCGTCAGAAACAAGAATCATATAGATCTGATATTTTCAGACGGAGTGCTCTTAATAATAAAGTTAGACCTTTAACCCACGCGGTCTTAGAATCTAAGCTAATTTTGCTGGGAGAAATTCTACCTTGCGCGTTCAACTTTAAAGCGTAACTCGCCATAACACGTTACAGATACAGTCCATCTAACTTAAGGGTAAATTACATCGGTAACTGTAACAAATAGTTCGTTTCAGACCGTTCGGGGAATTATCGTTTCGTGCTCAATGATCTGTAGTTGTAATATTAGTGAATTTACGATTATGACAGCGATATCTAACATTTGTGAGAGTTAAGTTATCTATAGACATTTTTTCTCATAAGCATTTTGGTAGGACCTACCTGGTAAGTGTTATTTTAGATTTTTCCTATTGTACATTGTTCTGATATTACTTCCGGTGGAAATAAAACTTCATATTGAAGTAAAACTTCTTTAGGCGCGACTAGGGAGTAACTCAGATTTTTTCTGACGGAAGTAACGCTTGCTATAGTCTGTGTAGTTTCCGCTATTTAAAAAAGGTTACATTGACATGCCAATGTAGTTTTACTTCAATCGCGCGTAAAGGTTACACGCACACACTTTTTTAATTTTACTTTATCGTTATATGAAGTAATGCCTGATTATATCAACTAGGTATAAGCATAGTTTGACGCGTGGTAGTACAATTTACTTCTCTATTGTATATTAATTTCTTAATTCTACAATAAATGCTGTTACCCGAAGAGGGGGTAAATTCTGCTAATTTAAGAATGGTTCTATTTAATCTTCATGGAGTGTCGTCGGAGTATTTTGTGACGTATGGAAGTCTACAATTTTTTTTTATCATCCTTTTACATTTGAACATTTGAAACCAATGTCACAAACTATTCCGAACCCACTCCATTAAGATTTGATTGAAGCGTTCTTTAAATTAGCAGAATTCGCCCCTGAACGACAACTAAATACTAAATCTGCTGTCAAAGTTACCAATAAAACGGTTTTCTGATATATATAGGTAGATAAATTAATAGATCCCCAGTATAAAAAGTTAAACGTTGTTTGTATGGCGAACTCTTGACAGTTTGTAGCATCGCGACTCGGCTCAGCACGGAAACCCGCTCGGAAGGGTGGATATCGTCTAACAATGAGAAGTAAAGTAGGTACGTATTATCACGAGCAGTGGCACAGTATAATACATAGTACTGTAAATGTCACACATAGGTGTCAATACACCTATGTGTGACACCTATGTGTATGTAGAATGTAGTTTTTCTTGTGATGCAAGTCGCTTAATCTCAGCAGAGAGATAGATTAGGTATTACTTATTTTCAAAATGGCGGACATATCGATCTATTTCCCAATGATGGCTTCATACAATTAATATATTTTTTTCGATGCCCTCAATCCAGTGAACGGAACAGTGGCGAGACGATATTAGTTAGTAGGTACATAATAGAAAAGCGAAAATGAACTTCGACGTACTAACTAACTTACAACTAATAAATACGTCTCACTACACATTCGCTTCCCTAAATCTTTGTCAAGACTCTTCTCCCTTAATGAAGTCAATCCGATTCCGATTTCGTGGGTTAATTTCTGTAATTCTAACCTTTCTCTACGATTGAAATAGTTTTTTTGAAATAGTAAATACAATTGAAATAGTACTTCAGAAATAGTGCGGAAGGGTAGACTAAATCGGAATCGAATTGTAGTATTTCTGTGTGCCTAGTTTGAGTTTTGACAATTTTTTTACGCGCTCGGTTCGGTTAGCGTAAACTTGAAATTGTATGGAATAAGAGCAGCATCATCTAGCGTCAGTCAGTCAGTCACTAGATGGCGCTGCTCTTATTCCATACAATTTCAAGTTTACGCTAACCGGACCAAGCACGTTTAATAAATTGTCAAAATTCACACTAGGCCCACTGTTCGCATCTGGATATACCTACTGCAAGAAATAGTATATACCTAAGCATAGAATACCTATTAATACTCTAGAAGAAGGGACGGGATACTCTGTCTATTTTTAAATTAAAGCAGGATGGCAGATTGGGAGTTTGTTTGTGATTTTGAGCGTGTTGGGTGACTTATTGAGTACCAACGCAGTATCAACGCGTACGACGCTATTGCTTCGCATATAGTTTCGCTTGTCTTTTGTCCAATTCATCCGTGGAGTGCCCATCTGGTGTCCTAACCTCAAATATCATTCTTTCGTTCCTTATATTGTTGTCTCTTTATGGTATGGTGTAAAGAATAATAATGGTTCTAATATCAAAATATATAATTTTGATATACCTCGACGTTTCGGCCAAGTTACATCGACCGTGGTCACGAGAAGACTCAACATTATACCCGTTTAAAGATTGTTAATATGTTTTCTGTTCGGAACATTTTGATAAGAATATTGTATTGTATTGTAATATCCATGCTTTTAAAATGGAACAGTCTCCCCACGTAGTACCTATGAATATTTTAAGTCTATACTTATCGTAATACGACGTAAAAAGCTCTTCAAACAACAAATGCGTAATAAATAATGATTTATTAGGTACACGAGGGAAGGGACTTCGATAATGTCGCTGAAAAAAGGTCAAATCATTTCCTTTATTTGAACAGTAACGTTTGAACAATCTCTACTCAGAATTGATTGATAAGTTGGTTGGTTGATTTAATTTTCTGTCCCTTTAACATGGAGTTTTGTTCTAGAAGTTGTAGTTGTAAAGCGGAGACATGAGTTGTCGTGTAAAGTAAACGATTGTGTCAAAAAACTAATACAATTCTACTATGTAAAATTATGAAGAGACAATTTGTATGTACCATTTTCACGCAACGTCTGAATGGATCTTGATAACATTTGGTATGAAATAACTCTGGGGAAGGAATATAACAAGACAAATGACAGACGAAGTCGCGTGCTAAACTTGGTTATACCATACTATTCCACGTTACATAGCTTCAAACCTAAAACATATCTTATAGATGATGATTCGATAGATTTCACTGACACAAAGTACCGTTTTGCAACACTATATTTGGGGCAGTCAATTCACTGACATACCAATCTATATTATATGGGAAGCCACCACTAGTTGCTTTTAGGGCTAATGGACTTTACAGGCATTAGTCTGGCTTCACCACAAAAGGGCCTTTATTTAGTTTAAAAGCCCACTTAAACGGGCGTTTTGTAACAAACTTATATTGACGTTAATCTAGTTACGTCTTAGGGTATTTTTAAATATTCGCTGAAGGTACAACCATAATGAGGGAGAGAGGTATACGTTTTCATAAAAAAAATAGCAATTATTTTTCATGTTTTTTTTTTAAACTTTGCTAGCAGAAGTCTTGTCACCATAGAATTTGTTTGGCCTACGTTCCCTGTGCTACGTAGCTGTGCCCTGAGTGAGTATGAGTTTTTACTAGCTCGACATAGTACGCGTCAACTAGCGCTTTGTATCAAGATTTTTCGTTCATAAACGCGCCGGTAGGGGCGCTGTACAGGATCTTCATACAAAAGCGCTAGTTGACGCGTACTATGTCGAGCTCGTAAGTCATACTAGGGGTACCTATTGGTTTATTGTTTTTGCCATCGCCATTAAAGAGAACTCTGACGATTAACCAATACTGCACTATATAATATTATACTGGTGAGCACTTTATTCTATATACTGTTATTATTTTAAGTTCAAGTACAGATCATTATAAAAATATTAAATATTCACATATAAGTACGAGTATTCCACATTTTCCACACGCAAATGAAAAAGAAACCCTAACCCGCAACCCACTCTAATATCCTAAAAATCAGTCAAACCACCAACAAGAAAGGAATATTTATTGCCGTCACAAATAGGGTACAGGAAGTTTGGCTATGCCGTACATCTGGCGCCACCTGCGGATAGGGTTGCCACCACAGATATACAGGGAATAGATATCGTGATTTAAAAAACGTCACTTAGAGTCAAAATATTAAAGTGATAGCGTGCGAAAATAACGTTAGCTTTATGTTGATTCTTATCTGGGCCAAAGACCAGAATACAAAAACCGGCCGAAGGGTTTCGTATCTATAAAAACGGCAATAAAATCACTTTTGTTGTATGGGAGCCCACTTAGATAATTTATTTTTTAGTTTTTGTTACAGCTGCAACAGAAATAGTGTGTCTGTGTAAATTTCAACTGTCTAATTATCACGGTTCGTGTGATACACAGCCTGGTGACAGACAGACAGACAGACGGACGGACAGTGTAGACTTAGCAATAGAGTCCCGTTTTACCGTTTGGGTACGGAACCCTAAAAAAATAACATAATAATATAATAATTTATAACTAGACTATTTTAATTTGCGTAAGCTCGGGAGTCAAAGTCACGAATTTCACGACTCAACCAAAGACATGCTTATGCGTCTGACTCTATCTATACTATTATTATAAAGAGGAAAACTTTGTTTGTTTGGTTGTAATGAATAGGCTCCGAAACTACTGAACCGATTTGAAAAATTAATTCACTGTTGGGAAGCTATTATCCCGTAAAAATGAATGGTTTCCGCGGGATAGTAGTTAACGCGGGTGAAACCGCGAGGTGCTTCTAGTATTCTATAATGAGCGATCGTCGTGAAATAGAATATCTTAAGGCTATGGTATTGGCAATATCAGAAGATTAATTCGCGGTGTCTAATCCTTCTATACCTGCGGTTGCCACCGTAAAGTTGGCACCACCTGCCGGCAGGGGTGCCAGTTGCCTGAAAGTTGACTCCGGCGGGTTCCCACAAGTTGTATTGTATTTGCCCTACTTCGTGGGTAACATTACACACAATCGTAAAGGAAATGAGAGCAATGAATTTTGTATTGACGGAGAATGTAAGTAGGCTAAGTAAATAGGGCTAGGGGGAAGTGAGATGCTAAAGCAGACAACAATTTTAAGACCGACGTTGCCGTATGAGAGTAATTACTTTCTACTTTTTTATTTAATAGGACATGCTTAATATCTGCTCTAAAATGTAATTAAATGTTATGAAGTAACAATGTATTCACAAAATAAATATAAAGTATAAATAATGTCAAGTAAATTTACAATTCAGCTACGTTTCATAATATTTATAAAGTATTTACTTTCTTTTTGTAGGTCTTTAGTTCAGTTTGTACTTTTCATTGTAGCATGCAAATATTTTTTATAGTTCTCCTAACTAACTTTAAATTATTATTTAGATTAAAGACATTTTTTATTTATTTTTATGGCGAGTGCCAGCCCTAACTGCCACCAATAATGCCTGTTGACAAATACGCCGCGCAAATAAAACTCCCTTTACAAATGGAGCGCGCCTGACTGAGAACTACGTGCGGACGTTTGCAAATTTTCTAGCTGTGCGGATATATAGAAAAGTGCTCAGTAGAATTTTTCGAAAAATATATTTACTTGTGTAGCCTGTAACCTATTAATAATAAACTAGCAGACACGGCCACGCGTTGCTGTGGCTCAGGTTTTTGTTACTGCGACTATAAATTGAGATGTAAGCTATCCTATGTTTTAGTTAGACTAAACTGCACACGGTGTGCAAAATTGATTAAAATCGGTTCAGTAGTTTAGGCGTCCATCGCGGACAAACAACGTGACGCGTAATTTATATGTATTAAGATAATAATTCAACCTATAACTGTCCCACTGCTGGGCAAAGGCCTCCCCTCACTTTCGTGAGGAGGGTTTGTTTTGTATATTTTAACTTTTTTATTTGTGGGGTATTTCGACCGATGCAAACTGTGTATTGGGTCGATTCGACCGAGGGGCGAACCAGGCGTAGGGTGAAACGCCCCATCCTGCGAGAATTGAGACTTTTTTTTTTGTGAAAGCAAATAATTCACTTCTAATATTATCGTATAAACATACTAATATTATAACAATGTTTTTAGTGTGTAATATAAAATGATGTCCTACGCATATGCCACCAACAAACAAATGGCACCCTATAGAAGAGAAAATATTCCCATAAAATATAAATAACGGCCATTTTGTGTCAAGAAAAGGACTTTTATGTTTAAACAAATGGTTACTGGTCGTAGAGTGCTATCCAGTAAGTAGGATAGGCAATTATAATAAAATTAATATTAAAACACGGATATTTGCTATTATTTATAATAATAATTATCATTATTTTGTAAGTATTCAATGTATGAGAAATAAAACTATTATATTTGTTTTGTTTCAGATGACATGAAAACTAAACTTAAGATCGACGTAGCTCCATGCAAATAAATTAAAAACATTGAGAATTTTTTTATTTTACTAAAAGCCACTGACAATAAATCACGCCAAATAGTTTTAACATTAATATAAAATTAATTTAGGAAATATAATACCCAAATTTAGAATCACTTCATTAAGAAATCAAATTCTTAATGCACAATTAAAATTTAAAAAAAAACTTTAAGCCACTTGCCACTTTTACGAAAAAACAAACTTGACATTGACGTTTATTCTTTTAAAAAGTAAGTAATAAAAATGAGTATCGACTCAACGTGTTCTGCTAAAAAGCTGAATTTGGAGAGAGCTACAAACTTCATGCGGCAGTTCCGGGATCCAGATTCCAGGGAACTGAAGAAGCTGTCCGCTAACCAGTTCATGGAAGTGTGGAGTCATTACGACAGGGATGGTAAGTAACGTAGTTGCATAGGCTTCGTTTCGTAACCAGGCTGTTGGTTTTAGGTAGAGGTTTGATCAGATAATTTTATTTTGATCCGATATCAGTTCAGCCAGTCCCAATTTTAACAATGTGGATTTTCATTTTTACCCCGGTTCCGATACAGATGTCAAGTTATGTCACTGCAACTCTTGTCTATGATCCGTGACTTCTTCTATACATAAACTTCTAGCGACATAATGGTCAAACGCCAACGCCTACGAATAAAATACAGTTTGATTCTTTCTTCCCACCTTTAATTCAGGATATTTACCCAGTTAATCAGGATAGGTTACCCAGTTAATCCAGATGCCGCATGCCGGTTCTGTTCGATGGAACCGTGGCAGAATGTGCCAATTCATATTTTTAAACTCCGCTTTTGTGGGAGTCCTATTTGACTTTTCTCATTCCTCATCCGTATATATTTTTTACGCACAGTATTGCAAAGCCTACATTTCCTACTGGCTGAATGCAAAAATAGTGCTAGGTCAAAAGACAAAAGAAAAAAAGGTCCACGTCATGTACGTGTATCCGGAACCGTTTCCAAACCGGCGCCGCGTGCTCCCGACAAAATTACCTCTCTATCAACCCGGTTTTATTTTTCTTTTCCCTGTTTACGGCAAAGGTGGCACAAGGCCAGCCGCGGTGATCCATCAAGCGCGCGCGGGTTAGCGAACACCAAATTTCAATTTGTACTAACTTATTGTTCTAATATTGTATTTTATTGTATTTTTGGCGCGAAAGCACGTTTTGTTGATGGCTGAGTGACGTCTGACGCTGTAAGCGACCGATAGCGTTTAATAGGAGACCACAGCCTAACTGCTTGCAAAAAGCAAAAGCCAACAAGCTCGTGTAGTAGGTGAATGTTGATCTTCAATAATTCAGCGGGTACGCCATCTCACAGTGAGATGTGACCTAGTTTCGCACAAATAGGAATATGGGGACATTCTCACTACGTAGAAACGGGTGACTGAAGTCGCGGTGAACGTCACCTGTGAACAATGAATGATTTGTTTGTTGTAAGACGAAACGGTATGGAACATGATTAACAGCCTATTTCATTATCAGCGGTCTTTGAGAGCCATTCCCACGCTAGGGTGAGGGCACCTTGTGAAATACAGGTCAAATTCAAGCCTGTTAGTATAACTAAACTATATTTTGTTCACGTCTAGGACTCAAATCATTCTAAGTTCGAACACAAAGATACAAACACGCTCATAAGAAAAATACGCAATTGATTTGATTGACACCGGCTAAATGCACAAATTGTACAATGCCAAAATATTTAAAACCATAAATGCAAAGCGTGGAAAAAATGACTACGGCTTATTAATGGAAAAAATATGCAAAGCCTAAACATTAAAAAGATATTGTAGCCCCCACAGACTAGCTAGTTAATACTTATCTAAAACTTTCAGCCAGAGGGCCACAGTGACAGGTAAGCATCTGTCTCTCAATTTACATTACAAGGTTTAGGTTACGTCTCAAGTGCAACTGACATGTTTGTAATTTCGCACACGACAAGGCCTGGAATAAACTGTTTGTTGTGAAAGGTGTTTCATTTACCAACTTCGTAGTACTGTTGAAATGGTGTACAAAGATTTACAGACATTATGTAGACGAGACCAGCATAAAATAGATTTTTTTTTGTGCATTGTGACGCGTCTCGTGGTCGTATTATAATTTAAAAAAAAAAACTTAACGAGAGTTTACGGACCCCACTGTGCGCGCCACCGCATTGACATGTTCGTACATAAAAGAAAATGATACATCATCAAAATACATACGTAACAGCCATAAATTCTACTTACCATTTCGTAAATGTATTATACTAACCTGCTATTATTAGCTATCAATTGATTTATTTATAGTTTACGTAGGTTTATCGATTGCCGGGGTGGTCGAACTGAGGTCATAAAGTAGGTACCTACATAAATTTCTGAGTTACCTACATAAAGGTCGAAGTGGCTGACGGTTAAAATACGGGACTTTTAACAATGGGGTAAGTAGGAGTACTTACTAGTGGGTAGATCAATAGTGTTTGGGTTCATCTTCAAACAAAAACTCTGACTTTAAATAGATTGACTAAACTGTGAAATCACTAAAAGTAATAAAAACACTCAAAAATATCGAAGACACAATGTATATAACCTTTCTATATGTTATGTACATACAAAAAATATGTATATGTTAGCCCACTTTGTATTATTTTTCACAACATCTAAGCACGTTTTCTATCTTCAATCTTGTTATATCCACTTTTCGCCTTCATAGAGTGGCAGCACTTCAATTTGCCACAAAACTTGACGTGCTGCGCTCTGTAAGGCGATTCAATACAAAACTCACTTTTTTTTTTGTTTTAGTAAAGGCTTCGCACGGTTTGTGCATATAGCCAGTGTCAAGTATTTTATTATTTAAGTATTTCTTAATTCCACAATAAGAAAGTCACAGAAATATAGCAATCGTGGTCAAGTAGTCAAGTCAATTATTTACATCGTCAAAGTCACGATTCAGTAAAGTAGTGGCTGCTTTACTGAAACTACCTAGGAGTTTTAGAAAAATTCAATATGGCACGCTTTTTGAGTTTATATCATTCGCCCACACTCGTGCACGTTAACGAACACTTAATGATTAATATTCCACCAATATTACACATTAACACTAGAAGAAACACAAGTTTGAGAAAATAATACAAAACCAACAACGTCTCACTATCGTATTCCCGCCAAAACTCCCAAAACTCACTTACGTGGCAGCGCAGAATCCGCGTGGAGTCCGCGCTGAGGTACGTCAGTGTCAGATTGGTGACGTACCGCAGCGCGGATTCTGCGCGGATTCAGCGCTGCCACGTAAGTGAGTGTTGTACAGAATGGCCTTGCTGGGAAAGCTCCTTAACATAATATGATTCACGGCTTTTTTTTGCTTGCTAGAATAAACAAAAACACATCGTATAGTTACGAGTACATAATCGACGCGACGTCATTTTGATTTAGGCTATATTCAATCCGGTTTTTCGGACCACACTATTAAAAAGTTTTTATTCGTCCCGCACGGTAACATTTATTCATATTCTTCCCGAATGTTGTCGGTGAACCAAACTACGACGTTGTTGTTTTTTTGTATTTTTTATCTCAAACGTTTTTTATAGTTATAATCCGTACATTATTTTCTTTCTTCCAGTAAAGGGACCGCCGTCGAAAAGCCTTAGCCGAAGTGAAGTCTCTAGCCAAAATGAAATAAAAAAATAATCATTTGTAGAATAAATGAATGTATATAAAAGGTAGGTAGGTCTAGGTATATCTACCTCTTGTCACAGAATCGAGGGCGTCCTTCGTGGCCTTTGTTTCGCTTGTCTTATTTCGTCCCTCTTATGACTAACTGTCGTAACTAGCATTGACATTATTTTACAGGGCAACGTATTTTCAGTTGAGAGCTTTACATTTTGTATCGCAGTACACGCCAATCGTGTCCTATCCATAGGTTTTATGCCTCTATGTGGAGAACAAAGCTTTTACTTTCATGTAGTTGATATAATTTCAATATAATTGCGTAAATACATGCAGTATATACATTTAAAACAGTTACGACACTTTGTGATAACTTTGTTTTTGTATATATCAGTTTTAAATGCTAGATACGGCGTTTTTATTACAAGATGATGGCAAAATCAATTATAAAAAAGAAATAAATAGGCGTCTTATTAATTGAACTAAAATCTGAATTCAAACACTTACCTAACTAAGAAAGGATTTATGTGAATTCCGGACACCATACAATTTTGGAATCCGTTTGTAAGCTATTCAAAGGGTAAGGGCATTCGTTCAGAACATGTCGGTCTTCTTCTCTTTCTTTCACAGCCGAAAGACACCCACCGCTGGGCATAGGCTTCCCCCAATGACTTCCACGATTACCAGTCTTGTGCTTCCCTCCCTCAGCTGTTTCCCGCGTCCTACACCAGGTCGTCGGTCCACCGTATTAGGGGCCTGCTTATGCTGCGTTGGCCGGTACGCGGTCGCCACTAGATAACCTATTCGGCTCCATCGGCCATCATTTCTGCGTGCAATGTGCCACGGCCAACTGCCACTAGAGTTTAGCAATTCATCGAGCTACGTCAGTTACTTTGGTTTTCCTACGGATCTCCTCATTTCTGATTTGATCACGTAGTGAAACTTCGAGTGTTGCTCTCGCCATCGCCCTCTGGGTGATTCTGAGCCTTCTGATAAGGCCCATGGTGTGCGACCACGTCTCGGTGCCATAAGTCATTACTGGCAACACACACTGGTTATAGGCTTTCGTCTTCAGGCATTGTGGTGTCTGTCAGAAAAGATTTTGCGTAGCTTCCCGAACGCAGTCTAGCCGAGTTGGATTCGCCGATTGACCTCTTTCTCAAAGTTGAACTTACCAAGCTGGATAGTGTCCGATTTTCATGGGAGACGGTACAACATGGGTGCCTATTCAGCATAATTTTAGTCTTACCCATGCTAATTTCAAGACCGACTTGTGCGGAAGCTCTGTTGAGGTCATCGAGCATAGCACTCAGTTCATCATGTCGGTAAGTTCAAAGAAAAAAGAGGGATACCTGACTTGCAAATAAACTGTCATAAGCATATTTTATTTCTATGAATAGTAAAAGTAAAAAAATGCCAAGCTTAGGTATAGGTACTTGGCCAGTTTATTTCATGATTATTTCAAATATGTTTTTATGACGTGACGACGACGCAGATATTCGGGCTTTAGGAGCTGAGTTTTAGGCGAAATACTAGCAATTATATTAATTATTCCCCTCGTGACTTCAGTCGCGGATGCAATGTGTCTTAATTCTTATTTCAGAACCTATTAGTGATAAGACCGCGACACCAAGTGCAGCAGTAGGAGTGCTCACTGCTCAGACACAATGCTAAACGTGTCGTATTCTTTATTGCAATCGTTCGTAATGTTCACTCTTAAAAGTAACTCTGCTTGCCCTTGTGTATTAGATTTCTTTTGATTCTAGTTTTTGTTAGCGTCAGCCCGATGCATAAAGTGGTCCGGTCATTATTTATTTCCTTACTGGTTACTTGCGTAAAAGGCACCTTTATATTAACATAATAATATATAAGGACTCAACAATGGAATCGGCCATTCCAATTTCAAAATATTAGCGTTGCCTTGTGGCTTGTAAACTTTTTATATTCAATGCACATAACGACAACAACAACAATGCACATAAAATAGAATGACATTCTTCTTATTGAATTCTTTAAAAAAAGCTTATTTATGACAGTTGAGTTGCAAGTCATATGCGTCTTTATCCTTTGAAACAAACCGGCGATGTGTTCTGAAATGAATGCCCTTTACCATTTGATTTTTCGTAGCATGATCCTTATCTACACGAAATAGAGCTTTCGAGCATTACTATATTTTTGCAAATTGCAACTGTAAGATAAGGACGTATATAGATATAAATATTGAAACAAAAATATTTCACTGTGTCGTATATAGTACAGGTACGTCTCTACAAAAATGAATGCAACTAATAAAAAATTTCACTAGTAGTCGTATGTTATACTTACTTCAGTTAGTGATATGTTTTTTTGGTGTTTTATAACATACGACAACGCTGTTTATTGTGATAGCTCCTCACTGGTATAAGATACAGCTACGACAGTTGGTGGATAATGTTTGGAATTGGATTTTGAGTACGTAGGTCAAAAAAAGTCGATTACGACAATTTTGTCAGATACGACAGTTAGTCATAAGAGGGACGATTTGTGATGCGGTCTCATTAAAGGAGCTTTGAAGGAGACGTTGTACAATTAACGACAACCGTTGCTGAACATTTCCAAACATTTAATTGACTATTATAATTATACGCAAAATGTTTGTATTTAGCTTAGCAATTTTTGTCGTGATACATAAATATAGGTATGAAGAAAAAAAAATTATACGCTAAATAATGAGGACTTATCCTTTTACATTTGCAAAAAAAAACTAGTTCTTACTAGCTGGATGGTTATATTGCTGTATGGAGATACATTAAAAACCCCCGCACATAGTGGAGAATGACGACACACGCCCACGCTTGACACGGGGGCTATAAGTATGTCGCTCAATGCCACAGACCAATAAGAAGTAGGTACCAGACCGAATATTACAGTTATCTAGTGAAGTCAGAAAACAACGTCATTCAGTCAGAGCCGAACTAAGGCTGACAAGACAACTATGCATACGTTCATAAACTTTAACTAAGATTAAAATTTGTACTGATAACGAACTTATATTTTGCCTAGTAGAATAAGCTGTCAAAATGTCTCCGCGGCGTCACTCATCAATATAGAACGGTCGGCTTCATGACTGCGATTGCCTAGATATTTGCAATGTTCGGTCTCTTTCCTCTTAAATTATGTCTGTGTTCGATGTATACACAGCTAGCTGACCTAGGTTACGTCTACGCTATGTTGATGCTAGGGTGTTCGCAAGACTTTGCCGCCTTAGACCAAATATATACTACACTTACACTTATTGAATAGCCTCCGAAACTACTGAACCGATATGAAAAAATATTTTACTGTTGAGAAGCTACACTATCCCCGGGTGACATAGGCTACTTTTTATCCTGTAAAAATTATCGGTTCCCGCGAGATAGTAGTTAACGCGTGTGAAACCGCGAGGCGCTTCTAGTATTATATAAAACTATTCGTTGTATCGCGCATTTGATCGCTTCCAGTAACTCGTAGTAGTGGTAACGTCTAGCTTGCGTCCAATGGTCTTAGATTTGGACTAATAGTCCGCGAACGCCCTTAGTTCAAATCTCTACCTTCTTCTTCTTATTGGGGCAGAGGCTAACCAACTTGACGCCCGAAAAGCTATAAGTTTTCTGACTGATTTCCACTCTGAATGACCACTAGAAATTGGAAGTCAAAAGAACAATTCATGTAAAGTTAATTGTAAATAGGTAACATTACTTAACAGCAACTGTTTGGTTCTCAGGGTCCTGACAACGTTAATTAACGTCTAAGTCCCCAAATTAGTCTGCAGTTAAGCGCCTAAATCAAGAACCGAATATATATTTTTGCTTTGGAAACGAGGGTCGGTAATGTTGCGAAAGTCATTGGTGAAAGGAGAAGGGTTAAGCTTTTATATCTTTTGTCGGCGAGCCTTCGCGCGGTGACGTTGAGTGACAATTGGGATTGCACAGAAAGAACATGTTAGCATAGATGGAAGGAATCTCTGTCTACACGATTCACGACATTCGGTAGGTAACACTGTTATCATTAAAACCAGGGTCGAATTTAGGGGAGAGCAACCGGGGCGAAAGCCCCGAGGCCTCCACAAAGGGGGGGGGGGGGGGTGTTGCAACAATGGAGACCGCGGAAAAAATCGTTCAAATTCCGACTAGGTAGTAAACACTAGTAAATATCTTTACCTTTGATATTATTTTTATTTATTTAATATGTTTTTGATATTTTTTTAACAACTTGGTTTCACAATAAATTATTAATTGAAAAACTGGATATTGAAAAACATTTTCATTTTATTTGGAAAATAATTTGGGGCCAGGGGGCCTCCGCTCTCTCGCTGCCCCGAGGCCTCCAGACCTCTAAATCCGGCCCTGACTAAAACCCCTATCCCCCCCCTGCTGACTCACTCACTCTTCTCACCTAACTTTTTGTGAGGAGGATAAAGCCGTAATCTACCACGGGAGCTCCGAGTAGGTGGATCACACCCTGACTCAGGGCAAAGCTCCCTGTGGTTCACGCGAATATTTTCCCTGTGTGGTTAATCCACCCTCGATGCCCAAAATATCGGGTAGATACCTCGCGAACCTCGAGAATTCTATCCTATTAATATTATAAAAGCGAAAGTTTGTGAGTATGGATGGATGGATGTTTGTTACTCTTTCACGCAAAAACTACTTAATGGATTTTGATGAAACTTCACAATAATATAGCTTACATATCAGAATAAGACATAGGCTACAAATTCATAAAGATACATTATTGTATATTATTCAAACGCGGGTGAAACCGCGGGGCGCAGCTAGTAAAGCATTAAATCTATGGACAATAGGTAATAAGAAATAATAGAAAATAAAAAGGACAGGTCCTTATTATTTTCTCCTTGCCTCTAGGGAGATAAAAAGCGTAAACTAATATTTTTAAAAGCGCTGATTTCTCGGCCATTAACCTAACATTGACATCAATTTGGGTAGAGTGTTTCAGAAGACTAGCGAAGATTGCGACCGAAGATCGAGAGCGAGTGAAGCGGATTTTATCGCTCCCATCCGGATAAAGGATCTGATGAGACTATACAACCGGTTGTGGCCATTAGATTAGCTGGAAATACAGAGGATTAAAGCCTAATTTGGATTCTACTAACATCACCGGAATGGACAAAAGAGTAAAAACTTACGTTCTCTACAGTTTTAAGCAGACCTTTGTGTCATCTTGTAATCATACTACGAGTAATTTTACATAACTGGCTTCATCAGTGCCTACATTTTAGCTAAGGACTTTTAAATTGCCTATTGGTTCTAGTTAATTATGCTCTCCTGCTTGAACCTTCATAAACATTATATACCTATCATCCATATACGAAAAAATATCAGCTCAAAAAGGAGTAGGTATTCTATCTTCAAAGACTTGAAACGCAACCATAAAAAATAAAAAAAATCCGTCAGTAATTTTTATGGCCCAATATTTTAAGATTCAAGAAAATTGACTTGCGGAATTCGCCGTCATTATATCCAGAATTTACATTCCTTTTTGTCCTGCGGGGATGGTTCTTTTGGAAGTTTCGCACTCAAATCACAATAAAAACTTTTGGGAGACGCAATTCTGTGAAATTCTCTAGGTTTCATTTCAGGAAAATGTGTGCGCCGAGGCGAGAGTATTTGCCGCATTGCCTTCGCTTGAATTACAGAAGTTTTATGTGACTGCGATAACAGTCTAGGTTAGAGATACTGACATATTCTGGGACTTGACTATTAGTATCTTGACTACATAACTGATACTAACTAGTAAATTAAAAGGACGTATTGAATAAAGACTGATACTTGACATTTTGACAATTTCAATTGTTTTGAACAAAAACATGTGTAGTTCATTTGTCAAATTTGCCTCGGTAGTGACACAGTTTGTCGGACCACCCAAGGGCATCTGACAAGACTTACGGCCGAAATTAATAATCAATCCTAATCCTAATTTTGCTATCTGGAATTGATATCACAATCCATTTTAGGGTCAAACGTACCAATAACCGATCCGTGGATTGGTTTATGAAGGCACGCGGGTTTGAGATCGATCGAACAATAGGCAGCAATCCAAGATCGATTTTAATCTTGGATAGAAGATACAATATTAATTTCGGGCGTTAACCACTGGTATCTATCGAAAGCCACCGGGACCGATGGCTTAACGTGCCGTCTGTAGCACGGAGTGATGGAGATCCGCACATAACTTACCTCTTTATCGGAGCATTGAACCCGGCGTCTTATATTCTTAAGTGCACAAGTTATCGCTTGGCTATCATCTCTCAAAGTTCGTAATATTTTGACGGAACGTTTGGCGTAGTGGCTGATCAATCGGACTACTGCGCTTGGTGTCGCGGGTTCGATTACCGCCCGTAGCAAATATTTTTCGTTCCCCAAATATTTGTTTCTGGTCTGGGTGTGATGTGCATGTGAAATTATATGTCTGTAAGAGGTACCCACGATACAGGAGCAATCCTGTATCTGAATGTGGGGCTACGTGTCAAAAAAAAAGAATATATAGAAAAGAAAATAATATTTTAATACCTGCCACTGGCTAGAAGCACAAACCGTGAGAAGCCTATACACAAAGAAATAACTAGGTCACACATCACATCGTGCGTTTAATACGTAATAGACTGTCCAATTGTATCGGACAATATAATCGATAGGCAATTTAGCTTATACCTACATGAAACGTAACGGCAGGCAGTAGGGCTGTATTTTTGGTAAGTATACATAATATAGTATACCTACAGCTGTTTTTCAAATCTAAGGTATTAAGTATTAAATAATTAGTATTATTTAGCATAAAGCATTTTATTTCTTTTTTTTTTTACATTACTTCTATTTTGAATATACGTTATTGAGATTTTTTTTACCTTCCGAATTATTGTTTATTTTGTAAGAACTCTGTATTTCACGGGGTAAATTACTCACCCCATGGTACTCAGGGCCAATTTAGCTCTGTATTAATGAAATATTTCTTTAAAACCTTTCTTTTCTAAAAAAACGTAGCCCCACACTAAGGTTAGTCGTGTATCTTGGGTACCTTTTACAGACACATAATTTCACATACACATCACATAGAGACCAGAAACACATTTCTGTGGATCACACTAATATTTGTTCCGGGCGGGAATCGAACCCGCGACTCCAAACGCATCATTCTGGTGCTCAGCCACTACGCCATACGTGTCGTCATATCAGATTAGTAGTTTTGAAGATTACCTTCTATAAAGGCACCAACTAACAAACAAAGTACGGATGAGACAGCAAAGAGGCTAAGCATAATTACCATCAGACCATCGCCAATAATAACAGCCAATATTAATAAATAATAAATGCCAATTATTTTACCTATATTCCCACTGACACCGTCACCAATGACGACAAATGGGAAACAAATCCCATACATCGCTACGAGATACATGGAATAAAGTTCCCGATCGTTACCAGTGGAGGTGTCTGGCACATGAGGAAGCCTGTAGAACCCGTGGAACCCGTACAATAAAAAGTTATCGTATCGTATCGTATCGTATCGCACCGTACCGTACCGTACCGTACCGTACCGTACCGTACCGTACCGTACCGTACCGTACCGTATCGTATCGCACCGTACCGTACCGTACCGTACCGTACCGTACCGTACCGTACCGTACCGTATCGTATCGCACCGTACCGTACCGTACCGTACCGTACCGTACCGTATCGTATCGCACCGTACCGTACCGTACCGTACCGTACCGTACCGTACCGTACCGTACCGTACCGTACCGTACCGTATCGTATCGTATCGCACCGTACCGTACCGTACCGTACCGTACCGTACCGTACCGTACCGTACCGTACCGTATCGTATCGCACCGTACCGTACCGTACCGTACCGTACCGTACCGTATCGTATCGCACCGTACCGTACCGTACCGTACCGTACCGTACCGTACCGTATCGTATCGTACCGTACCGTACCGTACCGTACCGTACCGTACCGTACCGTACCGTACCGTACCGTACCGTATCGTATCGCACCGTACCGTACCGTACCGTACCGTACCGTACCGTACCGTATCGTATCGTACCGTACCGTACCGTACTGTATCGTATCGTACCGTATCGTGCCGTATTGTAACGTTGTGTTCCTTCCTCAGGTAACGGCTACATCGAGGGCACTGAACTGGACGGCTTCCTCAAAGAGTTTGTCTCCAGTGCCAACTTCACCGACATCAGCCCGGATGTGAGTATCCCCCCCCCCCTTTTTAGCTTTTGGAATAGTCAGTACAGTATGCACGAAGAGAACAACAAGCAACGCATTGGCATTGACTCATGCAAGTTTGATGCGTCTAAGTATCCGGCAAAGCACCAGTCATGACGTAGATGCCTTTAGTGTCAAGTTTTAGTGAGTTTAGGCAAGAAAGCACCTATAATAACTACGGCTCTCGTTTTAAGCTGCCTATAGCTCTACGAATAAGATTTTTTTTTAAATTCTTTGAATTCCTTCCAGTGTGTAAATCAACCGTCTCTATTTTCCGTTGATTAAAAATCCGGGATCCCATCAAAACTTGGAATTCGATAAGCGGCAATCTTTTGAAAAGTTAAAAGCCTTTCAGAACTTTACGGAGAGTAATCGTTTTGCATCAGGGTGAAGATTAAAGACAGATTAAGGACTGGCGTTTTGATGAAAAAATACAAGGCTTTTATAAAAGTGGAATCAAGGTTTGTTTCCTGAAAAACGAGCTCGTCTAATCATTGTTCGGTCCTAAATAAGCAAGTAAGTTTGATTAAGCTTTTATTAAGCTTACAGTGTGTATTATGCACAGCCAAATAAATAAAGCCGAACGTTAAACGTTTGTTTGGGGCAAATCTTGCGAGTCAATTTTGACCATTTTGACCCAGTTTTCTTTGTTTATTCAGTTGAAATTGTCCATACCTGTCATGTTCTGATGACAATACAATATTAATATTATGACAGCAAGCTGATCTGATGAAAGCGACAAAAGCTAACCTAACAATATAGTTTTTGTTTTTTTTTTAATGTAGGACTAGGATTGCTCCTGTACCGTGGGTACCGTTTACAGCCATATAATTTCACATACACATCACGCCCAGACCAGAACCAGTGGATCGCAGAAATATTTGTTCCGGGCGGGAATCTAACCCGCTACACCAAGCTCAGTAGTCCGATTGCTCAGCCACTAGTATTGTAGTAGTATTGATGATGTTTGAATTACTCTGTTTACAGTAGGTAACGAACGGCATGTCGCGTCAATCCGCATATTATTATGCGGATTGACGCGACATATCATACTGACATTACTGACGTGACGTGCCGGTCGTGGGAATGCTGGACCAAGAACAAAAATATTGCATTCGCCGTGCAGCTGGAATGGCCGCGGTAAGGACATACTAGTACGAGTATAGTATCCAGTAATCTTCTTTTTTTTTTTAGTAATAGCTTCGCATGGTTTGTGCATATAGCCAGTGTCAAGTATTTTATTATAATAAGTATTTCTTAATTTCACATTAAAAAAGTCACAACAATATAGCAATCGTGGTCAAGTAGTCAAGTCAATTATTTACATCGTCAAAGTCAGGATTCAGTAAAGTAGTGGATGCATTACTGAAACTTCCTGGGAGTTTTGGAAAAAATGCGAAATGACACGTTTTTTGAGTTTATATCATTCGCACACACTCGTGCACGTTAACGAACACTTAATGATTAATATTCCACCAATATTACACATTAACACTCGAAGAAACACAAGTTTGAGAAAATAATACAAAACCAACAACGTCTCACTATCGGATTCCCGCCAAAACTCATCCAGTAATCTGTGGTAAGGACATAGGTAAGGACCTGTTTACACACAGGATGTACCTACCTCCTACGCGTTACTATCCGACACAGCTCACTGTCCTAAACGAGACTGAACTTAACACTACTCCGGATTAGATCGGTGGACATTCAAGCCCATGGATTTAAGGTACTTTCTTAGACCTGATGACCCACTATTTTGAAGTAAAACTTTTTTAGGCGCGACTAGGGAGTAACTCAGATTTTTTTTCTGACGGAAGTAACGTATACTATATAGTCTGTGTAATTTCGGCTGTTTAAAAAAGGTTACATTGACTTCCGCTGTTTAAAAAAGGTTACATTGACATGTCAATGTAACCTTTTTTAAATAGCGGAACAATATAGCGGAGCAAGATAGCGGAAAAGAAGTTTTACTTCAATCGCGCGTAAAGGTTACACGCACACACTTTAAAAAAAAGTAGAATCTAAGCCTTAACTTCCTCTCAATTCCACTATGAACCAGATAAAACTTGTCAGCCATGTGCTCCGCTCATAACTCAAACTGTAGTTTCAATCTGAGCTCGCGCCGAGCGAGCGCTGCAACTTTAAAATTGCTTCCTGTTCCTCGAATTGTCGCGTTTCCGTGAGGGCGGAGGGGGCTCTGTTCGGGGTTTCGCAAAGTGACTATCATAATTTTTAGTTCGTTTTCGTTTTGCAGCAAGTCCGGTTTGGAGATTTAAAAATATTTTGTTTTGACGTGAAGAGAAGGTAGGTAGGTACATTCTAATAATATAAGAAATTACTTTTTGATATTTATTTAGCTCTAAATGAAAATAAATTTAAATAAAACTCTTTAAATGTAAACCTTGATAATCTTAGTTTTAATTCGGTTGCATTGAATTCAAATTGAAACTCATTCTTTTGTATATTTAGCGTGCCTATACTTACGACAAAGTGAGAAAAACAAAATGTAACTTCTAATTCTTCCTAATTGCCTTCACCTAAAAAAAGGCACAAGGGATACCTATTTCTGCTGAACTCGAGATAAACAAACCCATAATATCCAGCTAAAGCACTTGACCTGCGTTATAACTCCACAAGTTTTATATTTATACACCTTTGTACCTATCGGGGGAAGGTCGGGGAAAACAGATAGCCTAACTCAGCGTTTTTAGGGGAAATTTCGTCTAGACTTGCTAACAGGTCGGCGTAAAGTTCTTGCTTTACTAGCCTTTATATTTTGCTGATTCTTGTTTAGCAAACTCGGAAATACACATTGATACATCTTACCCATATTCTATGAAACCCATATATACCTAACTATGAAAATCAATGCCCAAATCGCGTAACAAGCTTACAATAAAATTAAATATTAAAATTAAAAAATACTCTCGAATTTAAAATCTCCTCCTTTTTGGAAGTCGATTAAAAATAACTATTGCTGTCATTTTCAAACCGTATGAAAATAAAGGAGATAGATGCCTATAGTTTTATGAAACTTCTAATAATTTATACGGGATACAAAGTAGCCTTTGTCACCCGGGGATAGTGTAGCTTCCCAACAGTCAAAAAATTGTTCAAATCGGTTCAGTAGTTTCGAAGCCTAATCAATAGAAATTATCTGCGTGGGTTCTTAATATGGATAAGTTCAAAACAGCTAAAACAATTAACGGTTTTTAGTCCAATTTATTGATCAATTTCAACACAGATGCCATTAAACTTCACTAGTCCGGTAGGGCACAGATCTCCATCAAGGGCCGCCTGCAAATTGATTATACCTTCATCCTGTCCTCCATCCACTGTATCATCACTATCCTCTTCACTGCCACTATTATCTTCCATTTCTTTATTCATGTCAGATAATCTTTTATTATCTACAGATATTTTATGATTTTCTACTTGTTTGTTGGATCCTGGTGCGGGTTCTTCCATCGTTCGAGCTGTTAAGGATACAGCGTAAAAAACTATTATGACAAGTATTTTCCGCATACCACTCACTAGCACGAATATGTTGTTAACAATGAATTATAAAATTATTGGTTGTAATTGTCGACTATAAGGCAAGTGTTTCTCAAACTAAGGAACATGAAATGAACCCACAAATCAGTTTAGCGTGAGGTTAGCGTAGAGACTTACAAACGTAAAAATATTCTTGACGGTGGCAAAAATTGACCAGGCAAGTTTCGCACAAGCGATGTGATCCAATATGAACAGATTTCATCATACTTTTCATTTACAGAAGATGTATAATTATCGTAAAATAATGGGATACAAGATTGAGACGCTATGCAAGGTCATTCGTGTTTAAAAATTGCTGATAATTATTGATACACGAATTAAGCCCATAAAACATACATACGAGTACATAGCCCCTCATACGTCTATTACAGCGTCTGTATTCTGTGAAAGACATATACGTTGATGGCTATACCGACCAACACTGGAGTGACAACCTCGAGCACACTTTATACAAGTGTGAGTTGTAGTTATGCAACCTTGGACGGATTGAAGTCCCCCATAAAAAGGTGTCACTATAATTATAACACGTATTTTGTTTACATATTAGGTAGGTATATACATAACTATCGTATTTGGTTATGTTATACTTGAGATCTCGTCTATTATACCACGTTGTTTTTTACTGGTTTTGTTCACCGATTTATATTATGATTGTCATGAACAATGTACCTCGACATCAATGTTTTCGATTGTTGTCAATCAAATTTCAAATCAATGTTATTGTGTAAGCTAATTATTTTTTTGATGCTTATCGACAGTAGACTGTGAATCGGGCGATGACCTCAATTATCTATATCTATACTTATCTATACTAATATTATAAAGAGGAAATATTTGTTTGTTTGTTTGCATTGAATAGGCTCCGAAACTATTGAACCGATTTGAAAAATTATCACACTGTTGGGAAGCTACACTATCCCCGGGTGACATAAGCTACTTTTTATACCGTAAAAATTAACGGTTCCCGCGGGATATAGTTAACGCGGGTGAAACCGCGAGCCACTTCTAGTATTATAAATAGGAAAGATTTGATTCCGAAACCACAGAACGGATTTTAAAAATTATTTCACTGTTGGGAAGCTACACTATCCCCGGGTGACATAAGCTACTTTTTATCCCGTCAAAATTAACAGTTCCCGCGTTATAGTAGCCAACGCGGGTGAAACCGCGAAGCACTTCTAGTCTCTATATAAACTAGCTATAACCGCAACTTCGCTTGCAATCTGGAAACCGTTCCGCGCTTCAGAGGGGACGGACGCAAAGCCGTCAGTCACGGTTGTTATCGATTGATTGCAATACGAGTAGTTAAGTCAGACACCTTCGGATAGCCTGTCAAACTCTGATACTACCTCATTCGACCAACAAACAAACAACAAAAAAGAAACCTGTATTTTGAACAAAGATTAATAGCAAAAGCCCAAAAGCAAAGGTATGAAAGTCTCGCGATTTTCCCTGAAATATTACCCCACAGCGCGAAAGTCAATAAAACAGCCATAAATCTGTCGTCGCCTCCCGTCGGATCCCGTTTCATGACCTCCTCCGCCCTTTGAGAAACATGAATCTTGATCCCTTTATATACTAACTAGAAGCGGCTCGCGCTTTCACCCGCGTTAACTACTATCCCGCAGGACCGTTAAATTGTACGGGATAAAAAGTAGCCTATGTCACCCGGGGATAGTGTAGCTTCCCAACAGTGACAGATTTTTTCAAATCGGTTCATTAGTTTCGGAGCCTATTCAAAGCAAACAAACAAACAAACAAAACAATCAAATCTTTCCTCTTTATAATATTAGTACAGACTAGCCATCACCCGCGCTTTCGTTCGCCGTGTATTTTTATGTCGTCACAAGCGGGTTAGTCGCAATTGTCGCAAGCTGACCTGAAAGATGGTTTTCCTGCCTAGTTCGTAGGACGTCAAGCCGTTCCATAAAACATTACAAACACTTTATCAGATGATTAGTTTCTAATCGATGGATTTAGATGTACTTAATGTAGTCCTACGTTTAAAATTGAGTCGGCGATGAATGTTTTGTAATGCTGATATCTTCGAATTAACACAAATACAAATAAACTACTACGAACTACTACTACTTTACGAACATTCTCGTAATTTACAAATACCCCTTTATTTTTCTGACCCATCCATATTAGTTGCAAAAGCACTAGTTAACATATTGTTTTACTATTCAATTTGACACTCAAACGCATTATTTTCATTATTTTCGGCTTATGTTAGCAACAGCCTTTAGCTTCTGAGGCTATCTTGTGGCCAACATTTTTTGTCAGTCAGCATAACTCTGAAACTCGTGGTAACTGTGTCTTGTTAAACCTTGGCAGAACGCCAACACTGCTGGGTAATCCTGTCCGCAGCGAATCTCATGAATGTTATATTGATTCAACTAACCAGATAATTTAATTTGCGAAAGTATCGGGTGTGTTTTTATTTTCACTTGCAACTTTACCGACTTTCCATTTTCCCGTGAAGTGGATCGGTTTAGTTAAGCCTTAGATGGTATTTATTTAGGATAATTCTGTACCTAATTAATAACTATTACATACAAGCTCATATAATCTACTATTATTGCGTGGCTTTTGACTTTACAAGTTTCCAGATAAGCTTTTATAAAATTGCCCCCTATCCACTATTCAGTCACTATACTGAAGAGTTGCATTATATAAATGTCACTATTATTTTGTACCAGCTGGAACTTGACAAGCGTGGAAAAAAAATTACATAAGGACGAGGCCAAAATTTACTTCGAAAGGTTTTAACTAAACATTCATATCCATCCGTGGTAACTAACACAGTGAGTGTAACTCTGTAGTCTGTAAAATAAGTAAACTTTGACAATTTATAATAATTCTACTGCCGTCCTTGTCATTCATGCAGTTTTTCAGATAGAGATAATGATAGACTGTATCTGCTGATTTGCTGTAAAATTTAACAAACGTTTCAAATAGCGCCCAAAATCGTGTAAAAAAGCTTTGTTTCGCAAAGAGACCTTCAATTGGCTATTTATCTTAAATTTTGGCTGCGGAACATTTGGCATGCATCCGTGCAGCTGGCAGGGTCATTGCTTTAGGCTTTCGAAGCGAATGGGGCATATAACAGACTGGCGCGTTTTTGTAGGCCGATAAAATCGGAGTGCCACCACGCATGTGTGGAGTAGGCGTTATTCTCTGTTATTTATGAGATGTGAAGTCATAATTTTATATCGTAAAGATTACTATAGTTACCTAGCTAAACAGTCAAAAGTTAGCAGATTTCAAAAAAATTATAGAATCGTTTGTAATTATCATCTTTTTATGTTAACATTTTTCATTATGATTTAGACGTTCTTTTTATCGCACTACTTACAAATTGATAAGCAACAATAAAAAAGAAGGAAAACTAAATAAACACCAAAATTTTTATATTTTTTATATAGAAACATGGAATAAACATACGCACATAGAAAACTTAAGCTCCATAGTAGAGTAAATAATTAATCTTACCAATTTTTAACCGAGCATATTTCGGCTATTCGGCTTTTATTAACCTTAGCCTTTTCAACTTTGTCTCAAAAAATAGCTAGGTTTGGAATTAAACTATCGGATGAAGTCTTAACGTCCCCAGATATCGAGGAGGTAGTAGTAACCCCAGCTCCTGGCTGACGTGAACCGGACAGTGACGTTGTTAAGCCCCAGTCCACCACTGATGACATAGACGCTGCCCCACTGCGTGGCGCCCACCTCGGTGGCTTGGATGGCAGTGATGCGGGTGGTGGCGTTACCGCGGTAGATCACATCTTGGTATTGGATGCTGTTGGCGATGGCTGGCTTGTAGATGTAGGCCCTGGTACAAACGGTAAAGTTAAATAGAGTTAGTAGAACGCAGACGAAACTAAGTTTGCCGAAGATAATGATGCAATTGCAAATCCAATGTTCTAAAAACGCATTTGAAGAACAAATAGAGATGTATCTAATTTTATAGGGGAATAGTGACTAGCTAATAATGATACTTCTATTCTAAGACATAAAGTATCATCAAAATTCAGCGCTAAGTGAAATTAATACAAAAATAGAACGTATTTAACTCAGATTACATACAAACCTTTTCTGGTAATCTAAGGCATTAATGATATTAGTAGTAGGTATAATTAAAATGTATTTTTACACCTACACAGATGATTATATTATGTAGTGTGATGAGGTATGCCCCGAATAACACCTAAAGTTAGTCACCGAGATTCTATACTTCAGTAGTAGATGATATCGGTATTATAATTATTGGCTAGATCGCTTAGATTTTAGTGAGTATTTCTGATAATAAACTATCGAATGATACGATGAACGATAAATGAACCTTTGATGATAAATGAACAATGAACCTTTTCTGACTCTTGAAAGATAGGAGATCATCAGTGAAAGGCACACCAAAATACATCAGTGAAAAAGTACTAGAGTCTTAAATCATACATGTGGTCCGAAACGACCAATGCAAAAGGGTCGATTTAACATTTTGGCAAGAGCCAGATAGTTTGTCCTTTTAAATTAAATTGATTAGGTAAACCCCAATTTACTTCTTCCAGAGTTCAAATCTTTTCTTATTGTTCAAAGACTAGTAATGATTGCACACAGCAAGGTACTACATCCAAGAAATCAGTAAAACTGCTGGTTACTCATGAATACGCTTAGCATAGGATCATAGAAAAGGTGACCTACCTATCAGCAGTGAGCGGAATAAGGCTGATGGTTATGAAGATGATGAAGAGAATACTTCTGAATCTGTGAATGTACCATGGTTTATCGGTAGAAGAGCTCACCTATAGAGCATCCTGTCTCCATAGTTGATGACACCTTGGTTGAGGTTGGCTCTAGCGGCTTTGATGACAGACGTATCGCTGACGGTGACGATGACCGTCAGGATGGCGAGAGCTAGAACTGCCTTCATCTGGAGATAAGATTCAGTGAACAATTTATATTATCTATACATTAAAATTATACACAGACACAAACAAAAGAACTTACAAATAACACGGATGACCAATGACGATGTTCATTAGTTGTGTGCGTATTTCGATTGCTCAAAATTGATGAAGGAAAACATCGTGAGAAAACAGATGTCCAAGAACGTAAGCTTCAAGGATATGTGTCATCCACCATCCCTCGCTATGACAGCGTGGCGCCCCAGCCAGGCAAATACCGGTGTTTAATAGTTTTTAACTTAAACGGTCTTACCACATAAGATTTAAACAAGAGTTGCACAGATGTGTGTAAATATTTTCTCCACAAATCAACGTCTAACCCTAGCTTTTTCTTTCTCAATAACAAATTCACAAGTAAAATAATTATGAATGCTAGGCTTTAGTAAGAAAACAGGAGGGAAAGACGTCGATGTTGTGGAACGAAATTTTAGAAACATCTGTTTAACTCTGGTTTAAACTTTTGTGGTAAGACGGATAAAGTTGAAGACAACACTGATTACCCAAGATGAAGTATGTATGTGAAAATTGGTCAACCTCTACCACTTTATATTGAGCATGCCCATATTATAAAAATAAACCCGTGTTTAGCTACGAATAACAACTAGGTAAGTAGTAAAGGTACGTAAGTGGTAATTAAACTTTGAACATCGAATGTTACAGTTTGGTAATTACCATCGATCTGAAATTTTTTTAAACGTTGTGTAGCGATTTACATAATTATATTAAGTTGGTATTAGGTTAGGTTAGATAATAAATTAATCTCACGTTCCTACTGCTGAGTCAAACGCAGGGGCTTTATATAGGGGTGTGTATGCAATCCTTAGGTTGTTCAACACATCGATTTTACTCACGATTACTTTTTCGCGTAAATATACCTCAACCACAATACCTAGGTATTTATAATTTCAAATAATCACCTTAGAATAAGGTTAGTAATCTCACTTGTAAACAACTACTGTGTATGCAGACAGAAGTCTAACCGTAACAAGCGTTCTGAAGTACATTATTTATAGGCCATCTCTATTGTGATAAGATATCACTATCTCTGATTCATGTGGAAGGAACACATAGCTATTGATAAACACTTAAGCGTAACAGTTTCTTGGAACGATGTTGTTGGCCCGAGATTTCAATAAACAATGATAAATCCATTGTTAGCATATTTAGCACCTCCAACCACATCGCCACCAGGTGAGGTTGTGGCTAAAGCCAGCTAAGTTGAATAGTCTTTATTATATACAGTGTTATCTATCTATATTTATACTTGTTAAGTCAGCATGGACACAGACATAGGCATATTAGCGTTGCATAAATATATTTTTTTATAGTAGATTAAAAGGTAGTGGTCCTAAAGCACTGCCTTGGGGAACGCTAAATATATGGATTCACAAACCATTTGTACGTTGTGTCTGCTACACTGCGTAACTAATGAAGAGTTTCTAGATATACATAAATTATAACATCTGGTCACAGTCAAGGTGGATAGAAAAATCGAAAAATATAATTACAAATATTTATTAAACAAAAAACAAAGCATCAACATAGAAATATAGCACCATAAACAATTAACAAAAATTACGTTGTCCTATTATCCATCTTTACGATGGTGAATATGATCACTAGCCTTTTTATTATATTTCTCTTTTGTGCGAGAAAATAACCGTAGTAGTCCGTTATGTTCGTTAGCGTTGCACTAGAAGAGACGTGGCAGGGAAATATTCACTTTTTGACTCAAGTCATGGAAGTCAAGTCAATCGGTTGAACTAGATAATCAGAACGCGAAGCGGTTTCTACTTGGCTCATCATCAGAAGACTTGGAATCAAGCCCAGCCTATGCGATTGGGTTCTGGTGCCACTGCTCAATGCTCATGTCACCTCATGCCATCACTAACAAAATTTACGGACTAGATATCGGATGAGTCTTAACGTCCCCAGATAGACACCTGGAAGTGGTAACCGCGCCCTAAAGCCGATGTGAATCGGATAGTGACGAAGTTCTGGTTGATCCCACCAGCGACGATGCGGGCGGTGGCCCCCTGCGGGGTCCCAACCACGGCCACCTGGATGGTAGTGAAGCGATGGTTGGGGTTTACAGCGGTGTAGCGCCTGTCTTCCCACTGGACGGCGTTGGCTATGGCCCCGCGGAAGACTGTGAAACTGGAAAGAAAGAAACAAATATTATATTCTGGCTGACTCACATTTCAAACAAAAAAAATAACCACGTCAGTTCAGCCATTCTCTAATGATACGCTTCCCAAAGAACAGGATTTCATAACTGAGTAAAATAAGTAACTGAACATCTTACCGGTGGAGTTTAACAGATTGGTGGAGGAAGTGGCGAAGAGTATGTTGTGCTTGGGACTCAAGAATCACGCGGAATGGTGATTCCAAAAGTTAATTTAAACTCTGAAGAAAGCTCGTTAATGGCTGCAATACCGGCGAAGTATATAAAATCTTGCAAAAGATAGTCTCACCTGCCCAGCAGCATGTTCCGAGCGCCGACGCTGCCGACTATCAAGTCGCCTTGGGCACTGCGGTCGCTTGCAGAGAGGTCGTTGGCGGAGGGGTCGAAGATAGGCTGATAGTTGAGGCAGACATCGTTGATTAAAGGCTCGTTGATAGACGGATCGTTGATGGAAGGCTCGTTGAGAGAGGGTTCGTCGAAGAAGCCGGTGATAGCGGAAGAGTCACCGACGGTGGCGATAACCGCCAACACTGCGAGAGCTAGGACTGCCTTCATCTAAAAAAGATGGAAATATTTAACGAAAAGGTGTTGCATAAATGGGTCAAATGTTTTTCAAATTATTTTTATTTTTTACAAAAAAATATAACATTTTTTAAATCTGTCCACTTTTTTAGAGGCAGTTGGTACCATCGCGTGATAGATCTGCTTGATTTGTCATTGTTGCATGTATAATGTAAAAGCTTATTAAATTAGTATTTTAATGATATACCTTTGAATTTGTTTGAGCTTCCCTTATAAACTGCTACTGTAAGGTAAGACGATGTCTTTCTGAATAACTTCTCATCGACTTGCACTATTTATACAAACAATGATGGGCTCGTTCCTCTGATAACACACCTATTATCTCCAAATGTCTTATTCAAAAAATCAACACAATTGATAAAGTCTTTACCTATAATTGGCATTGTTCTAAGAAAAACTTAATGCAATTCGGCGCTAAATAGAATTGATATGGGAAATGTTATCTCTGTTATCATCTCCATGAACAAAGTTTTAATTTTAAAATTATTGTATTGTTTATCATATTATAATTACGTATTATTTAGAAGTACATCATCGTCGACCCGTATTCCACTCTTATGTAATATTTATATCATGAGTATAGTACCTATAATATTTGGAAAAGAGATATTTACCTTGTACCATAATAATATATAGTAGTATTATGTATGAATCTAGCTGCCCGCGGACACATTCGATGAATATAATAAATTACAACAGGTACAAGTAGTCGTAAATTCGCAAGTAAATAGTAAACGCTACGTGAGGGTTGCATAGTGCGGAGAAAAGAATATGATCATTTTGTCCCCAGTGTCCTGTTATATATTCCTACTAGCTGCGCCGCGCGGTTTTACCCGCGTTTGGATATTATACGATGTATCGTTATGAATTGTATGTCATTAAAATCCATTCAGTAGTTTTTACGTGAAATAGTAACAAACATCCATCCATACTTACAAACTTTCGCGTTTATAATATTAGTAGGATTTCATAGAGGAGAGAACGCGCATACATTTGAATAATTACGTCTACGTCAAGTACTCGTAAGTCTACGTAAAAACATTTTTGGTGACGCACGAATCAAGTTGGTCTTCTTTCGCGACAGACGCTGCTGCGTCCTATTATCATCGAAGTTACTATTCGTAGGAAAATAGATAAACTGGTCTTCCGATTATGTTGAATGATAAAAAAATTATGGTTTTTATTTGCTGAGGATGATAATTGGCTGTAGCCGATTATCGATGCATAAATTATATCAATATTATACTTAATCACTTAATCGATTTTTCGGGTCAAGTCTATCTCTTCAGGTGGTTCTGTTCTATGAAGTGTTTACATTGTTTTTATCCGATTACGGAGAAGCAAAATGAAGTGTACCTAGTGAACAGCATCGGAATCGTTCAAATACAGTTTCTGCCAAAGTTGGTTGGTGTTATTTTAAAATCCCCGTTACGCGCACGCCCACCATGGATAAGCTGCATCCAGTGATAAGATATCCATCTCATGGCTACTCCTGAGGCATCCCCTGGGTAACCTGGGGCTCCGTTATTTTTTATACTAATGTATGTAGGGTATATTCGAAGGTGCTAACTAACCCCTTTTATTTTGATACCCAACATGGCGTCTCAAAATATATAGTTATGTACCCTGCATTACCACCTCATACTTGTATCTCATGCGTACGTATAGTACATAAGCCGGAGTACCTACCTCCGCCACGCGTCGGTTCGCCGAATGTAAATAATATTAATCACAACTGGTGATAGGCACCCATCACCACCAAGTAAACAAACATACACGGGTCACATAATATTCAGAAACCTTTATTTAATCAACACCTTTCGTTTATATAATATACATTTTTAATTCATGTAAGCTTTTATTAAATCAATACAGTTCGAGCATCCGTATCTGTTCGGACGTATGCTACAATTTAAAATGAAGTTATTATTTATAACCATCATCGCCTGCTCCCGTAAACTTGACTATATGCTATAGAGAGTGCCATATTATTGAATTAAGTGTAACGCCAAATACATGTTACATAGCCTATAGACGACCAAGGCGATTCTTACAACGGGGATTTTAAAATAACAGCAACGAATTTCGGCCGAAACTTTATTTTAAAGATTCCAATGCTGCTACTGTTAAGTTTTCTCACTCTCTCATTTCGAGTTTCTTCACTTCACTTCTCTTCATTTTGGTTCTCCGTAATCAGATAAAAATAATGTAAGCACTAAATAGAACAGAACTACTGAAATATATAGTACTTAACCGAAACATGAATTATGTAGGTAGATATACCTACTTACTACCTATATTATCATGCTTGATCATAATTATATATAACTTTCCAGTTATGCACCAATAATGTTTTCTAGGTTTTAGCAAGAAATCATCCTAATCAAATACCTAAAACAAATCTTTAAATGTATTATCATTCAATAGAATCGGAAGCCCTAAACAACAGTTTATCTATTTTCCTACTAAATATTAATATTAATTATATGATACCTATACAAAAAAATATATTTTATATTAAAACATTGTTCATGGAGATGGTCACGGAGATAGCATTTCCGATACTAATTATATTTAACGCCGAACTGCATTAAATTATTCTTAGAACAATGCCAATTATTATAAAGACTTTATCAATTGTATTAAGGTTTTAATAGGAAATTTGGAGGTAATAGGTGTGTTATCAGAGGAACGAGCCCATCATTGTTTGTATAAATAGTGCAAGTCGATGAGAAGTTATTCAGAAAGACATCGTCTTACCTTACAGTAGCAGTTTATAAGAGAAGCTCAAACAAATTGAAAGGTAAATAATTAAAATACTAATTTAATAAGCTTTTACATTATACATGCAACTAAATGACAAATCGAGGAGGTCGATCACGTGATGGTACCACCTGCCTATAAAACATGGACAGTTTAAACAAATGTTATATTTTTTTTGTACAAAATACAAATAATTTGATAAACATGTGACCTATTTTTGTAATTCAGCTTTTAGTTGACTATTTTCATCTATTTTTAGATGAAGGCAGTCCTAGCTCTCGCAGTGTTGGCGGTGATCGCCACCGTCGGTGACTCTTCGGCTATCACCGGCTTCTTCGACGTACCCTCAATCAACGAGCCTTCAATGAACGATCCGTCTACCAACGACCGTTTAATCAACGATGTCTGCCTCAACTATCAGCCTATCTTCGACCCCTCCGCCAACGACCTCTCTGCAAACGACCGCAGTGCCCAAGGCGACTTGATAGTCGGCAGCGTCGGCGCTCGGAACATGCTGCTGGGCAGGTGAGACTATCTTTTGCATGATTTTGTAGACTTCGCTGGTATTGCAGCCATTAACGAGCTTATTGATCTTCCTTCAGAGTTTAAATTCACTTTTGGAATCACCATTCCGCATTAGTCATTGGTTACGAGCACAACATACTCTTCGCATCTTCCTCCACCAGTCTACTAAACTCCACTGGTCAAATGTTGTTACTTATTTTACTAAGTTATATTATAATCCTGTTCTTTGAGAAGCGCATCACTTGAGAACGGCTGAACTATTTGTTTTTTTTTTGTTTGAAATGTGTGTCTGCCAGAATCTTAATTTGCTTCTTTCTTTCCAGTTTCACAGTCTTCCGCGGGGCCATAGCCAACGCCGTCCAGTGGGAAGACAGGCGCTACACCGCTGTAAACCCCAACCATCGCTTCACTACCATCCAGGTGGCCGTGGTTGGGACCCCGCAGGGAGCCACCGCCCGCATCGTCGCTGGTGGGATCAACCAGAACTTCGTCACTATCCGATTCACATCGGCTTTAGGGCGCGGTTACCACTTCCAGGTGTCTATCTGGGGGCGTTAAGACTTTATGTATTTATTTGATATATTTGTTCATTAGGTTTAAAATTATTTTTACAAGTCATCTAAGTAATTTTCGTCACAGGTTTATATACGTTTATGCTTTGTATTTTGTGAAATAAAATTTTTGAAATGATATTTACGAGTTTGATTTCAACCTAGATAAATTGCATTGCGGTCACGTGCCGGAGGGATTTGAAAATACGAGTATACTTACACGTTATTTAATTTGAAATGAGGATGTTTGTTTGGCTTATTCAAAACTATCTTACAATGTAACTGAATATTATTACAAAAAAATAACACCTCAAAGAAAACAACAAACACAAAATAATGTAAGTAGGTACACTTACCTATGTAGAATTAATACGATAATCCAGCCTATGTTTTACTAATAAATGGATGTACTTAATTGTCATCGAATTCTGAGCTACCCTGAAAGTTTTAGTAATCGGAAAATGCTCGAAATTTGAGTTGCAAGATTCCACCCGGAACGACAAACAGACACAAACAAGAAAGTGACTATTTTCATAAAAACCTGATAGAATAAAATAAACGTCACGTCATTGAGTATGTTCGCAGGTTTCGAGGAGGAATGAGGAACGAGAAGTTTTATTACTATGGTAATTTTTGAGATCCCACCACCGTATAGAAGTTGTAAATACGTATTACCTATAACTTAGGTTCTTAAAAAATCTGTTTATTAGGTACTGAAAAACTGAGCCGCTACCGCTAAAGACGACTTTTGATGGTCGCTTACAATTTATTTGAATCTTTTGGCTTATTTTTCGCGTCTATAGGGTACACAGGGACACCATCTACCCTGGTGTTTACCGACAAAATCAGCACTCAGATTAAATTTGGGAAAGTTAGGGCCGAACATGTATCAAAATATTAAAATGAGTTAATTTTACATAAATCAAATCTTGATTCACTAAGGGCGGGTGATTTTGAAAACACTTACATGCTAGGCTTTCAAATACGCCATATTTTAATATTTATACCTACGTGTATATTATTATATAGCACTTATATATCTGAATATTTATTCATTCACAGTGATGTTTAGAGGATAGTCGTGGTTAATATCCCATTTAGTCAATATCTCATTATGACCAGTTACCAAATAGTACCTAGGTACCTACTCGTATGTACCCGTCACCGAGGGCGATATTAAATCGAATGGTGATGTGACTGTAATAGCCGATACCACCAAACAACCAGGCAGGAAGTGTGTTATTTTTTGAAGTAAAACTTCTTTAAGCGCGACTAGGGAGTAACTGGGATTTTTTTCTGACAGAAGTAACGCTTACGCTTACTATAGTCTATGTAGTTTCCGCTGTTTAAAAAAGGTTACATTGACATGTCAATGTAACCTTTTTTAAATAGCGGAACAAAATAGCGGAAAAGAAGTTTTACTTCAATCGCGCGGAAAGGTTACACGCACACTCTTTTTTTTAATTATTTTGCTAGTTGAAAATGGACATTTTGATATCAGTGCTGTCGCTATGAAATGTCATAAACTATTTTAAAGCCTTGAGATTTGATTGAAGCGTTCTTAAATTAGCAGAATGGACGCCCCAGGTGTATTCAAGCGAACAGAGAATGGGTATCTTCTAAGCAAGCCGAAGGTGTAGCACCTTCGGCTGCATCGTCGCATGCCGGCCCCAATTCAGGATCCTTCGGTAACTCGGTTATCGATCGATTCGGGTTGATATCGTTCGATTTGCTACAGTTTCTATTCACAATGATTATTGCACTTGTTTCAATTGGTGTATCGTAAACGTGACGCCATTTATTTAAGAACCATCTAACATAGTCGATGACGTGGCCATCATCCCTTATTTTTATTTACCACGTTTTTATTAAATCATTTTCTTGTATGTCTGTATGTTTGTCGTTTGTCTCAAATTTCGAACACTTCCCGATTAGCTGTCCGGCTGAAACTTCCAGAGCAGCTCACAACTCGTTGACACTGCATTTTAAATCCATTGATTTGCGAAAACCGGGTTTTAATATTTTTTTTATTCGAATGAAAAAGTGCATAGGTACTTCATTGTGTGCGAAATCCTTTTCAGGTACTCTTTTTAATTAAAGTTGTGTGGTAGTAGCTAGCCCTGGAGGCAAAATAAAACTCCTCATTTTAAAATGCTTTACGTGTTTCTGGTGTTATGATGTGTATAACGTTATGAAAGCAACTTATCTAGATTGATAGAAAACTTGTACATATAATATTTTAAAACCTTTATTGAACAAAAAAACAAAGCATAAACATATATACCTACCTACGTAGAAAATACATATTAAACTCGTAAAGATAATTTTTAACCTGTAATAAGCTAAAACCAAAGCATAAACATATTTATACTACATACGCATAATATTATGCCTACCACCATATTTTATATTTTTTGTTGTCTTGTCAAAGTAAGTTAGTCCGTTAAGTTCGTTAGAGTTACACTAGAAGACGACAGACATGGCAGGGAAATACACTTTTTGACTCAAGTGATGGAAGTCAAGACAATCGGTTGAACTATTTTTTCAACTTAGCTCAGCTTTAGAAGACTTGGAATCAAGCCCAGCCAAGGCGATTGGGTTCTAGTGCCACCGCTCATGTCAGCTCATGCCATCACTAATGAAATTTACGGACTAGATATCTGATGAGTCTTAACGTCCCCAGATAGAGACCTGGAAGTGGTAACCGCGCCCTAAAGCCGATGTGAATCGGATAGTGACGAAGTTCTGGTTGATCCCACCAGCGACGATGCGGGCGGTGGCCCCTTGCGGGGTCCCAACCACGGCCACCTGGATGGTAGTGAAGCGATGGTTGGGGTTTACAGCGGTGTAGCGCCTGTCTTCCCACTGGACGGCGTTGGCTATGGCCCCGCGGAAGACTGTGAAACTGGAAAGAAAGAAACAAATATTATATTCTGGCTGACTCACATTTCAAACAAAAAAAATAACCACGTCGGTTCAGCAATTCTCTAATGATACGCTTCCCAAAGAACAGGATTTCATAACTTAGTAAAATAAGTAACTGAACATCTTACCGGTGGAGTTTAACAGATTGGTGGAGGAAGTGGCGAAGAGTATGGTGTGCTTGGGACTCAAGAATCACGCGGAATGGTGATTCCAAAAGTTAATTTAAACTCTGAAGAAAGCTCGTTAATGGCTGCAATACCGGCGAAGTATATAAAATCTTGCAAAAGATAGTCTCACCTGCCCAGCAGCATGTTCCGAGCGCCGACGCTGCCGACTATCAAGTCGCCTTGGGCACTGCGGTCGCTTGCAGAGAGGTCGTTGGCGGAGGGGTCGAAGATAGGCTGATAGTTGAGGCAGACATCGTTGATTAAAATCTCGTTGATAGACGGATCGTTGATGGAAGGCTCGTTGAGAGAGGGTTCGTCGAAGAAGCCGGTGATAGCGGAAGAGTCACCGACGGTGGCGATCACCGCCAACACTGCGAGAGCTAGGACTGCCTTCATCTAAAAAAGATGAAAATATTTAACGAAAAGGTGTTGCATAAATGAGTCAAATGTTTTTCAAATAAATTCTTTTTATTTTTAACAATAGTAAATAGTTTTTTTTGTCTGCACATTAACATTACTTAATTTTGAAAAGCTTATTAACTTAATATATATTAATTACATATTTACCTTTGAATTTGTTTGAACTGCACTTGGAAATTGCTACTGTAAGGTAAGACCGATGTCTTTCTGAATTTACTTCCCATCCACTACTATTTATATACAAACCATAGCCCGAACTTTTCTTGGATAAGATACCTATTATCTAAATAATTTTTAATTAATTTTCTTAATTAATTAAAGGATTAAAATCACAATTGATAGTGTTTGAATTGTCATTATTCTAAGAAGATCATTTCTACGGAAAAAAGTTATTTGTTGATAAAGGTCTTTTATTTTCTATCTTCAACTTATTTTATAATTATGTACTTAAACTTAAGTAGCTATTATTTCTATGAAAGATTCCTCTGGGTAGGCATTGGGCATTATATATTATGTTACCAATTTGCCGACTCTATGACCATCTTAACACTAAGGCTAAGGACTCACGAAGCGGTTTTCACCCGTGCCCGCCGCGGTTGCGGGCCCGCAGCCTTTGGAGAATACAGATATTTATGTAAAAAATTAAAGCACATTTCACGACGCGTTTTACGCCCGCGGCGTGTGCGATTGTTGGCGGGTCCCGCTGCACCGGCGGTCATCTTGTACCGGCGGGCGCGGGTCGCGGTCCCGCAGCCGCGGCGGGTTGCACCCGCGCGTTCTGCGGTCGGTTGGCGGGAACTCAACTGATCGTTTAACCGCCCGTCTTGCAACCGCCCATCTTGCGATTATCAACCGCCAAGTTTGCGAGCGATAATCGCACCCGCGACGGCTGCGTAACCGCACAAAACTCCGGTCTCGTGAGTTTTGAAAATAAAACTCCATTCCGCCACCGCGGCGGGCACGGGTGAAAACCGCTTCGTGAGTCCTTAGCCTGAGTTTGGTAAATGACAAACCTGAATAGGTACCTTATAACTAAGCATACAAACAAATCTATGTAGGCAGGTACATTGTAATAAAACCGTAACTGGGCCTAAATCTGTAACATGACTTTGCCGCTTCGAGAAGCTCATTCTCAGAATGTCCTAATGGAACCAGATCCCATAGTCATGGCTCCAAGATATAACAGTATTGAGCATATGCAATGTTCGGGGTATCGGCTCGCTGCAATACTGCCCATATCGCTACTGCTAAAGGGTCTCGCACAAGCGACCAGTGCCGATAGACGTCACGAGCCCTGTGAAAGTTGATAGGGACTGCTATCTATACATATAGTACTAGCAGACACGGCCACGCGTTGCTGTGGCTAAGGTTTTGTTATTGCGACTATACATTGAGATGTTAGCCACCCTATCTTTCGAGTTAAACTGCACACGGTGTGCAAATTTGATTAAAATCGGTTAAGTAGTTTAGGAGTCCATCGCGGACAAACAACGTGACGCGTAATTTATGTATATTAAGATATAGGTCAAGAACTGGTGAATTGCTTTATCTCGTCATCAACCCCTATCGCCTAATCAACGCCTATTTCTGAGCACGAGTACTTACACTTTCGTTAGGTGGATTAGATCATAATCCAACACGGGGGCCCGCTCCGGATTGGTGGATACATGCTTCCGATGTAATTCTCGGGCGTGATCGTTGCCTTACGATGTTGTTCACCGAAAAGCGAGTGGTAATTACGTACATATACATTGGTGTGTGTCTGCACTGGGATTTTAGCCCGTCACCTCCTGCTTGGCAGACTGGCGTTCGCCCACTAGGCTACCAACGCTTTTTCTTCCAAAAATAATACGCCAGACATAATCATTGTCATAAGTGCGAAAACTCGCCCCACTTCCAAGCTATTGCAGCCTACTGTTTCCAGGAGAAGCTCGCTGGGATATAGATTTATGGATATTGGATATCCTACGTAGTATAACCATATACTGTTTATGAAACAACTATCTCAAGAGCTTCCTCTCTATTTCCTCTGTTATTATAATAACAATAATTAATGCTTTGACGGCGGAAATGCTATACCTACTTATTATAGTTATAAAGTACTAGCTGGCCCGACCGACGGTATACTGTCAAATATGTATGAGAAAATTAATCCTACTTTGTTCTCATTTTCGTGAATTTTCCCTTGTTTTAATATGTAGTTATCCTGCAATTTGGAATGTAGACAAATTTAACAAAGATCATTAAAATCGGTCCTTTCTCGAGTTATAAATGGTGTAACTGAACACGACTTTGATTTATATAAATAAGTATAGACTAGAAGCGCCTCGTGGTTTCACCCGCGTTAACTACTATCCCACGGGAACTGTAATTTTTTACGGGACATAAAGTAGCTTATGTCACCCGGGGATAGTGTAGCTTCCGAACAGTGAAATAATTTTTCAAATCCGTTCAGTAGTTTTTGAGCCTATTCAATTCAAACAAACAAACAAACAATCGAAGCTTTCCTCTTTATAATATTGGTATAGATTAATTATCATTGGAAACGAGATAGTTTCCATGAGTATTAATAAATAATTGATTACCACAGCTTCAAGTACGGCCAAGTCTTTTGATATTTCTGTTAAAAAATGATTGGTGCTACTGATGATATTAATCGAGTTGTTTTCTTTTTGCGACAGACTTTGGCTTGTACTATTTTTCATAATTAACAAAAATTAATTAACTGCTACTTAGGTCATTCGATTCTAATTAATGATAATAAATTAATTAAGGATTTATTTTTAATTTGCCGAGGATTAGTACTTTTTGCGAAAGGTAGTCATTTGTTTTGATAAAACTTAATTAAAGATAGTCTTATGTTATCAAGTTGTCTTGGCTTGGATAAGTTCTATATATTAGGTTGTTTTGTACTATGAAGAATTTTCTCTAAAACTCGAAACCGCAATAATTTACGTACCTAGGGGGCAATAATATCGCAAAGAAAACAAAGAAAAAAAGAGAAGAATGAAGAGGTAACACTTCGTGAATAAACTAAAGCTGTAATTCATCATCAACATACTTAGCAACTAAACACTGTAAGTGTTTTATTATTTACAAAGCTGTCCATATTAAATTTTTATGATGAAAATCAAGTTTCTGTTCACCGCCTTTTGTTTACTATAAACACCAATTTCATTTGCGAAATTCCATGTTTAAAACAATCAAGTTAAAAATATGTAGCTTCAATTTCGTCGGAAGTACGTCTGAATAATGTGGGATAAGAAGCTTTTATGTAAAGTAGCTTAATCCAATAAACAAGCCAAGGATACATTTCGAGGCTAAATCAGTGCTTGTCGCGTTTCCGGGAAAAATACTGAGTATTTTTCCAAATATACTGGGTGTTTTTCTCTGTTAAATTCCCGGGACGTTAAAACACATTGGGCAATCTGTTTACCATGTATGACGTAACTCTACCTACGCATTTATGATAGACTATACTGACGGAGGATTGATTGAGAAGTATTTCGGAAGACTGTTATCCACCAATCCGGACCAAGCCCCTGTGGTGTATTATGACCTAATCCTTTCGAAAGTGATGGTAGGTCATTGCCCAGCAGTGGAGGCTGAATTATTATTAATTATAATAGTATTATTTTTTCTATTTCTTACAATATTGGTGGTGCTGATGATGCATCAAGTGGTTTTCTTTGCGACAGACTCGGACGTGTTCTATTTTGCATAATATCATCATTCATCGAAGTTATTATTAGCATTAAAAAGATAATTTGTTACATATTATCTTGAAAGGTATTTCAATTAAAATTACTGATAGTCAAATAATTAACTAAGGTTTTTTTTTCTTTACGAACGATGACTTTTACCATTACTTGATCATTCATTTTGATAAAGCATAATATAAAAAGAATATCATGTAGGTAATCAGTTCGTTTTGGATTTCATAAGTTCTAGTTATAGGTTGGTTTTATTTACTTTAGGAAATATTTCCTTTTTTTTATTATCTCTAATCTTTGAGGATCTATTATATTATACTCTCTAATACTCAAAAACCTAAGTAAAAATCAAATAATTTATTGTAAATAGAGGCAATAAAATCGCACCTTCACAAGTCAATCACTTAAATCTCAGTCACAATAAATGGATCCATAAAAGAAAACAAAATATAATTAATTGAATAACAATTAACAATTTAGGTAATAGCACAGAATACCTATTAATACCTTAGGTAGTAGGTACCTTTTATTAGGAGCAATAATATCGCAAACAAAACAAAGAAGCAAAGAGAAGAATGAAGAGGAACCCTTCGGGAACAAAAGCTGACATTCAGCATGTTAAATACTAGAAGCACCTCGCGGTTTCACCCGCGTTAACTGCTATCCCGCGAGAACCATTAATTTTTACGGGATAAAAGGTAGCCTATGTTAACCGGGGATAGCATAGCTTCCCAACAGTGAAAGAATTTTTCAAATCGGTTCAGTAGTTTCGGAGCCTATTCATTACAACCAAACAAACAAAGTTTTCCTCTTATTATAATATTATATTATATAGTGTAGACTAACCCCCAGTTTCTGAAACGTCAGTCAACGTTGACAACAGATTAATTCTATTGCCATCCTTGTCATTTGTTTAGTGTTAGATAGAGACAACGATAGTTTTAATCTACTGTCAAAGCCAACTAGCGTTCTAGAAACCGGGGGTAAGTTAAGTATTGCTTAAAACGAATTTATCAAACGGTTAGGCAGTTGCCACCATCAACGTACCTTCTACTCTCGAACCTGTCGGGATGGTGCGTGATGATGGCGAGCGTCCCGATGGCCTCACTTTCATCCCTTGGGAGCGAGGTAGGACTCTCATGTCGGACGCTACATGCGTCGAGACGTTGGCTCCTTCTCACCTCAGCGGATCTGTCTCGAAGGCTGAGACCGCGGCGGAAGCCACAGAAGAGGCCAAGCAGCGCCAGTACGTGACACTTTAATAGTGGCTACATTTGTGCCGCTTCGAAACTTTTGGTCCTATCTATCTACCTATAGAGAATCAGATTTATTGTAATGGGCTCTAAAACTACACATAAGGCATTTTTCAATGTGTGGCAGACGTGGAGCATTACATAGTATGTATGGCAAAACTGGCGTTGGTTTTGAGCTACAGGTCATATGTTTGGCACCCCCGCCACTTTTCACTTCCACTTGTCTCTCTCTTTCGTGCCCCTAGGGTACCTAGGTAACTATTTATTCGTCGGGTCACATCTACACGCAAGGCTTGGCGCACCGTCAGTCCTGGCGACATGCCAAGCTCTGCATAGCGAGCGAGATATTAACGAGCCACGTTTGCTAGTCGCGCTCAACTTTATCGAATTTAAGGTCGTGAGTCCAGATGATTACACAGATTTTGAACGCCGCTTACGACAAATCCGTATGACTTGGCAATGTAGAAAAAATATATGTTAATTTTGATCATATACTTTAATTGATCATAGGTAGTGAAACACAATCAAAAGATATTTTCTCGATAGAAAAAAATTACAAAGTAACCTCTTGAAAAAAGTTTCTGATATTAAAATCTCCCTAATTTATGGAAGAACATTATTGAAATCTATAGAATTTGAAACCATTAAAATAATAAAGCTGTTTATTGCTTAATGTAACAACAATTCACCAATTTTCATTCAAGAAAATGTATTTCTGTATATTTTCGTTCAAGTAGAATGACGCGCCAGCCGCCATGTTGTGTCCTCTCTATCATTTCCATACGATTCGACAGTAGTCGCTGCGGCGCGCCGCTAGTCGGACCTGTGTCACTTTTTTCAATTATTTTTTTACGTAATCATATTATTCAAAAATACTGGGCCGCATCCATCGCTTGTCATGTTTGGTCTGTCAAGGCACTGATTAGGCAAAACAAGCATTGGATGCGGCGCGGCCAGTGGCGGCTGTGTTTTGTTTTTCTAGCCCGTTTATTACAATAGAATTTAAATAGAAGCGCCAAACAGTCACGTTACTCCCGTTCTTACCTACATAACGAGACAATCTTTGTGTAGGCCATCTTGATGATTCAATCTAAGTACATGCGTGTGAGCTTCACAATGACCACCTAGTTCTATAGCATCATCGTCATTGCTGCTTATAATAGGTAATGTTAGGAAAAAGTCTGGTGTCGCTAAACAAGAGATTTCCGAGAGTACAATACTTACCTGTATTTGCGAGAGATAAACTTAATTTAGGTAATTTCGCAGGTTTTCCAACTTGGTCTCAGCACATATCAAACATATTTGAACCTATTCATTCATGCCTACACTTTTGAGAATAGCTCAATCAAAACTTTATCCTATATAATGCACACGAATGACACGCACACGTCATACGCAAATGGAAAAACTGAAGTATATATGTACATCAAAATTTGACGGTCTTTCAAATTGCAATATAGCATAGTTGTAACTATGATAGATTTATGATACGAAGAGCTGGAGTTCGGTTCTCGATTGCCGTACTTTGGTTTTGTTGGAAAATATTTTTCTAGACCTTTTGGTTATCCATTGTGCCTAGATTACCCACCTAGTTTTTCTGCTTATTAGAACCACAATCAATACGCTTTCTAACAGCCAGCCAACGAGGATATTTTGACAGTCATCGTGCGGTGTGGAGCATCGTGGTGCAGCCCGAAACTCAGTAGGTTCGGGCTATGACTGCGTACCTACTAGATCGATTAGTGAAATGAAAGAATACATTAGGTTCAAAAAGATTTATTTACAGATATCCTATATTAAAAATCTATGCCTTTTGCATTTTTTTAACCCTTCTCAGAACAAGTTCTGGTAGGTATAGGTTCCACTGGTGAAATGAAGCACACAAAGTAATATTTTTTCTTTCTTGCGATTCTTAGCTGCCCTTGTACCTGTAATCCAAAATAACACCATAACTTTTAAATGCCTAAACAAATTTGGATGTACTATTCGTTCGTTCGTTATTTGCTAATGTTGGTACCACACCACCCCTATTCATTTCTGTAGTAGCGTATAATGTCTTGAGTAGAGGTACATAACGATTGAACATAAATAATCACAGGTTTGCATTACAATAATTTCATCTCGTCTGTATAAGGAATCTGCACAGTACAGAATTTATATGCGTGTTCAAATCACGTCGGGGTCACCAGTATAGGGTCGCGGGTGCCCGTATAGAGTAAGCGGGTATAGGTCCCTATATTACCTTCAGATGTTCGGGTAGATAGAAGGTGTAGCAGGAATAGGTAGAGATGTAAAACACACAGGAACTGACGATGGAGTAGGTATATTACATTAGCGATGACACAGGCACTATATACACAGGGTAAAGGATGATATATATACATGCAAAACGCTAGTAAATAATAAAGAATTTAAACAATAAAATAGCTAGCAGTATTACAATAAAAATCTTGACCTGGAATGTAATGTCAGTCTGACTAAACATCTTTCTTTTTCTGCGGAGGCCAGTGTGCGCCTCCGTATGAAACCTCCTTTGCACCGCGACATTAGTGCTGCGGTGCGAGTCGGTAACTGATGTCGACTATCGACATCGACCAACTAGCATTTATCGTATGAAACTATAATACAATGATTGAATGAATGAGAATGAAAATGAGTAGGAAGGTTGCCTACATTTGTACCAAGTAATTTGTTGCACGTTAACAATGGGTTCAATACTTACGAAACATCTTCGCCATGGAAACCCTTGAGCGGAGCACGGACACGTTTTCAGCCACATACAGGTCCAGAATAACTGTGAGCTCGATTTTGATGTTTTTGCTCTATACATTTTTATCATCGTCCGTGAAAACAGGAACTCTCCGACCTAACCTAAAAATCAAAATAATTATATTTAAAATGTTGGAATGTTCTTACGTATGTGATAGAAAAATAAAACAGTTTTCACGGTTCACAACACTGAACATAATATGAAATATCGTCAACTCTTGAATCTTACAATTTTTATTTACCAAGCCGGTGACTACAGAGAACGAAACGTGACAGTCTGACACTGACAGACAGTGTCACGTCACGATCACGGAGATACCAGTTGATAATTACTGTATTACCATGCCAGTGCACAACAGCCAAAAGTACTGTACCAGTTGTACCACAGGTATTGTACTCTGCCTTGATTGAACACGTCTTATCGTCATCGCGTCGTCTTTGTCGTCGGGAACCAACCGAGTTATTGCTATAATTATTTAAAATAAAATTACGTAGGTATTTAAGATAAAATACTTATTTAATTATTTAAGTTTTTTTTTTGCTCTTATCTGTTTACTGGTATACCTTGCTCATTAATTTTCTTTGTTGATGATATTGTTGGAAAGTTGAAACCCCTATAATTAATTAGCATGTTCAAAGTTCTACAATACAAATTATTCATAATATCTTTTCAGAAAAAATTACCAAAATATTACATTCAGTTATACTTAGTATAGTACGAGAGTAATGTGATAATGTAGTAAGTGACACAAAATCTACCACGTGCAAGATTCTGGCAGCACTGAATTGGATAGGTACGTCACCTGGAGCTTATTTTATTATTTTGAATTACATAATATGAAACGGCAACGCCCGATTACGGTTCGATTATATCGCGGATATGCTCACGCAAAGTAATGTCTTCTTGCTCCCACGGGCCTAGTGTGTCAACGTCGCATAGTGTCAATCTTTTTGAGACACAAGATAGCCTATGTCCGTCTCATAGGTCCAATCTATACCTATACCTACCAAATTTCATCGAAATCCGTTCAGCAGTGAAAAGGTAACAAATCTACAATTAACAGATACCTAAATAAACAGAGTGACTTTCACATTTCTAATATTAGTATGGATTGTAAATATTATTTAAGAATGTTTATATTTAGGACTCTGGGATTTTATCAGTTAAATAATAAAACTGTTAATATAGTAGGTGGATCGTTCATCTAATTTAGCTCTTTGTTATATTGGGTTGGAATGAGAAAATAAATTTTCACATCTGAATACGAGTACATTGATTGTATAATATTTTATTTAAGTCTAAATGGTTATGTACCTACATAATATTATTCTTTCAATAAAATAATGACCAACTTTTATTAGATAAACCGCTTATTTAACAGATCGCCGGCGCGTAACTTCTTTACGTTCTAATAGTTCAATTCTTTGGTAGTGAGATCCGGTACTTCAAGGTCGCGGAGCTGAAACTTTTATTACGCCGTTTCGCCGCTGTTTCTTCGTGCGCTGCAGTCGGATTGTGAAATGTCAGTAGCAGCTCTCTAAACCCTATTGCGCAACTTTTTTATTGGAACAAGATATATGTAATAACCTAGGTGTCTATCAGTTCGCCGAACTGTTTTAAATTATTTTTCAATTAAGATACTAGGTATGTAAGTATACACTTTTCCATCGGTACACTCCAGATTTATTAAGTTTAGGTATTTATGGGGTGAGTCTACCACTGCAATATGAGATTTAGGTCGGTTCGCCCCAAAAACGAATATGGGGCGAATCGCCCATTGTAAATTGAATATTGGGTCGATTCGACCCTTAGGGCGATCCAGGTGTGGAGTGAAATGCCCCATACCCCGTTTTGTAACTTCTTCATAATTATTAGCGTACAAATAGGTCCTATTGTATACTTAGAAATAATTAGTGGTTAACGCATTTAGTGGACATTACAATATAGCGATAAGTATGTATAACTTCTGTTTTGCAGTTATTATTTCTTTTTTCACTAACACTAAAGAATTAGGCCCGTTTTTAGGTAGTTAGTACCTACCTATGTTTTCTGTTCGCGAAACTATTAGAACCTCTTCATAGTTTAGAGCCAAGAATCGATACACCCAAAGATATCTATTATTACCTAAATACTTATTATTCTACAACTTTCTTGGCTACAAAACATCTTTGATCCACTACTTTACTGAATCGCGACTGACGATGTAAATAATTGACTTGACTACTTGACCACGATTGCTGTAACATTTCTGTGACTTTCTTAATGTGAAATTAAGATATACAAATAAAATACTTGACACTGGCTATATGCACAAACCGTGCGAAGCCATAACTAAAACAAAAAAAAAACATCTCTGACAGTAAATGAAAAATATCTATTTTCCGCTAAGTACGTAGGTACCTACATCAGATTCCCTCTGTATAGATTAGGAAAGGACACGGACTGTCGCATCCTCGGCTAGATTTGCATTTCAATAGAAATGTAGATACTTCCCCTAGCTTCAATACGGACAGCGGAAACAACATTATTATGTTCAGTTGTCTTGCTTAGAATTCTCTATTGTATTTTTTTATTTCATCTCTACACGCCGCAATGGCGTAAAAATTATCGGGGGTAGGCTTGTACCTAGGTTTATAAATATAAGTATATTGAAAATGTTATATCTCCACTAATAATTTACAACATAATATAATTACCTAGTAGTAGCACCACACATGTACCACAGACCATTAGTCAATTCTAATATTATCGCCGACAAACTTTCAGCTTTTTTAAAATAAACAAGGTCTGTGGTTCACGGTCTCAAACGGCCGTAATTAATCAATCCTAATCCAAATTTGGCTATCTGGGATTGATATCACAATCCATTTTTAGGGTCAAACGTGCCAATAACCGATCCGTGGATTGGTTTATAAAGGCACGCAGACTGGAGATCGATCGAACGATAGGCAGCGATCCAAGATCGATTTCAATCTTGGATAGGAGATACAATATTAATTTCGGCCGGACTATAGACCGTATGTATGGCACTACGCACTGCTATGCACTAACTAGGCGACTGTTCTAAGTTTAAAATTGCTTCCCAGTGGTTGGATGACAATGGCACCCGGAAACTTCAGGCGGAAACTTGGCGGAAACGAAAAGTTTTCTTTCTTTTCTTTTTTTTTCTTCACGTTTCGAACAAAGAGTTGAGAGCGCAGGATTACGATACGGAACGGTGTTTCCGCAAATACTTTAGCCTCAAAGCCTCTTGTGAAATGGTGCTTGAATGCCTGTAAAAACCTGAAATCCTTATGTAAGGAGGATTACGGTCTTGCACATGTTGTATACCTATGGATCTAACAAGAAAAAAATCTCAGGCGGGATTTAACAATTGACAAAGTACGGTCAGGACTTAAATGTAATTTTGGTAGCAGGCAAGGACTGAGTAGGTAGTAAGGTAGGTAGGTGTACTACATGTAGGTATTTTCTATATATACGAGTATAATATGTGCCTAAATCATTATGTTTTCTTTCTTCCTCAGGCGGTGTCAGACGAAATGCTGGTTGAACTAAAAGCGTGTTTTATGGAGGCGTATGACGACAACCAAGATGGGAAGATAGACATACGAGAGGTGAGCAGCTATAGAGTATCATCTTAGTAAAGTTCAAGAGAGAAGCTTGGCACTTATTAGTGTATAGTATATAATATTACTAGAAGACACGACCACGCGTTGCTGTGGCTAAGGTTTTAGTTATTGCGACTATAAATAGAGATGTAAGCTACCCACCCTATCTTTCAAGTTAGATCAAGATGCACACTGTGTGCAAATTTGATTAAAATTGGTTTGTAATTCAGGAGTCCATCGCGGACAAACAACGTAACGTGTAATTTATATGTATGAAGATAAAGAGATTAGATTTTTTGTTTGTTTGCATTGAATAGGCTCCGAAACTACTGAAACGATTTGAAAAATTAATTAACTGTCGGATAAATACACTATCCCCGAGTGAAATAGGCTACTTTTAATCCCGTAAAAAATAACGGTTCCCGCGGGGTAGTAGTAAACGCGGGTGAAACCGCGAGGCGCTTTTAGTAGTCAATAACAGTCTTCTGTTTGATCGCGGTTAGGTACAAATCGTAATGGTAAATGTCGTCGGGTATTTTGAAAACTTTAGGGATACGCAAATTATATGGAGTTTTTAATTTTACAGCTGGCTCAACTCCTGCCTATGGAGGAGAACTTCCTACTGCTGTTCCGGTTTGACAACCCGCTGGAGTCGAGCGTAGAGTTCATGAAGGTAAACCATTACTCGCTGCTACGAGTATATAGACTTTTCAAGAAACGAGTACTGCTACATGAATGAGGATTCCCCCGCTTCACCCTCATTTAGACATTTGTTTGTGCGCGAATTAGACCCGTTTTTAGCTAGTTAATTTAGAATGGCTATTACAAAAGAGTTGATTATTTTAGTTTATTTTATTTTATTTATATTTAAAAAGAAATGTAAATAAAGAGTACCTAGGTATAAAGAGTTGATTGATTACAGATCTGGCGAGAGTACGACACGGATGGCAGCGGATACATAGAGGCGGATGAGTTGAAGGTAAACATATTTTATCTGGTATATCCTCAACGTCCCCACGAACTGGTCCAAAACGGGGACACTAACGCCCGGGTTCTGAAACGTCAGCCAACTTTGACTACAGATTAATTCTATTGCCATCCTTGTTATTTGTTTAGTGTCAGATAGAGGCAACGATAGTTTTAATCTACTGTCAACGCCAACCAACGTTCCAGAAACTGGGGGTAATAATATTTTGACCCATTGTCCCTACACTTAATTTTCTGTTGGGAAGCCTCTAAATATTGAGATGTTTTTTTTTTTATTTTCAGAATTTCCTCCGAGATCTATTAAAAGAAGCGAAGAAAATCAACGATGTATCGGAAGATAAACTAATCGAATACACGGACACAATGGTAGATTATTATTATCAATTAATGTAAATCCACAACTACTTAGTCATGCTTGGAAAGCTATAATTAGCCTATTGGTACGTGATAAATTAATGTTAATGAGTGGAAATAAAAGGTATACTACCTACAGGCCATGTCGTCGGCAAATTAGTTTTTTGACACTCGCTGATTTGCTTAATCAATTAATTTTAGTACCTACTTATGTCTAGTTCACCGTGTCTAGGCAGCGTTTGTCTTCGGATTCTTTTTCTTTAATATGGTTTGATACATAAGTAAGTATACCTGATACATACCCTACTATTACATTTATTATTTTATTAAAAACAAGCGAGAGCCGTCGCCGCCATTTTTGTAAATGACGGTGAACTACCTACCTACCACAAAAAAAGTTGGAAAATTAATACGCAAGTCATTAAAAAAGATATGTTTTAATCTGGCTCTGTCCCTTTGTAGTTTTATGATGAAAGTGACGCGTTTTAATTATCTTTCTCTCATTTCGCAGCTGCAAGTGTTTGACTCGAACAAAGATGGCAGATTACAACTTTCCGAGATGGCGAAGTGAGTTACAATAGGTTTATAAATTGCTTCTTTTGTGAAATAGGAAATTTACACTTAAACTTAGTTTGAGTTTAGTCATAATAAGTAAGAAAGTAAACAACTCCAAAATTTGTTAATGGTATGATTTGTGAACACGGTACTTAGTTGAACAATTTTTAAACAAAATAGCGCTCTACAATAATACCTAAAAGTAGGTACCTACATATTTTACAACACCGGTCTATTAGTTTTACAGAAATATGTATATTTTTTGGTTTAGTTTGTATCGTACTTAGTTTCTAACTTAGTTCTATACCATCAAAAATATGCTCACTTAAACAATTAGGTACGTAGTTCGTTATTGTTGAATCATTTTAATAGGCCCGATCGATACCAAATTTTCCATTATACGACCTTGCTCGACTTAATTAACATACGCTGAATATTTTATTAAGAGTTTGGATAATCGAATTCTGTAGATATTATTTATTACCTCTAGCAGTAACTGTTACCCGCGGCTTCGTTCGCATCATAAATGTTATAAACGTATGAGAAAAAAAATTAAAAATTTTCTATCTTTTTCGTTTATTTTTCCTATGTTTTAATAGATATTCTCCTAGCCGGAACGGTTACAAATCTAACCATGAATCTAACAAAACAAAGATCATGAAAATCGTCCCGCCGATGTCTAGTTATAAATGGTGTAACAAACACTTTGTTTGATATTACATATTATACCTACATACGAGTACATATTACATTATATATATTTCATTGAATCTACAAGATTAGGAAACAGTCCCACCACACTCACAGCTCTGTGGACAATGTCTCATACAATACAAACTGTTTTTTGTCAATGTACCTAAGTAATTAAGTAAGTACCTAGTATATCTAAGTTTCTACTCGTTACATTTAACATGTAAAATCCTTATTGAAATCCAGAAGGAAAATCACATCCGAGTATTAGGTATCCTAGAAGCGATGATCCACTAATACAAACCGGGCCCCTGTAGTTGATTAATTATTGTCAATCATCTATACAAAAGCGAGGAGAGCGAGACGCGTGCTCAGCAGTGTGCGATGATGATGAAGAATAAAATTCCCTTCTCGTCAAAATTGTATCAACTAAAAACATCGCCTCGTTTGAACAGCAAATCCAATATTTACATCGTTCGCAGGTTGCTTCCCGTCAAAGAAAACTTCCTCTGCAGACAAGTGTTCAAGGTGAGTGACACTTAATTTCCCGTCATAATTGTATCGACGCCATTTTATACGGCACAGCGCTCTGGAAAATTTCTATTGAATTGTTTAGGAGTCTCATAGTTTTAGAGGGTCCCGTGAGGAGTTTGGGCACCCTTATGCCCATATTCTGCCCTCAAAAAATATTTCCGCTAAGCCTAGTAGGTAGTTGCCCCCCCCCCCCCCCCCACACACTGGCTATAGCTAGTGGGGAAAACGGTCACATTATTCTAGTTCCAGTAGCATTCCAGTCCAGTCCAGTCGAATCCAGCTGTAAACATACGGGATTAACAATTCTATGGAACTGGAAACTATTCAATGGCACTAGAATGGCATTTCAGTGAGCAATCCAGTCCAGTGACTGGATTGACGGTCTACTTTTTATTCATTCCAGCATTCCGCGATTCCAGGCGAGAATTTTATCTGAACTTATTGAAATACTGGATTAGTTTTGATATCGTATCCTACAGCAGCGCTCTCTGCTTTCTAGTTTAAGAACATAAACGTGAAAAGAGCTCGTACAATACCTACTTACTATTTTAAAAATTTATTGAAACGAATCGGACCTAAAGTTCACCTCTAAAAATAGTACCTATAGGTAAGTATTACACCACGAACACACACAGACTATCGAATGGTAAGGTAACAGAAAGGCTTTTCACAAATTCATAGCTCCTCAATCACTTTCACTGCAGTGACGCGCGCTGCATAATAAATTGCTTCACCGAAATAGACACAGCCTTGATGAAAATTGAGTTTGACCTAGCACCAAGACCTTGGTGAATTGGAACTGAAATCTGTATATTATTAACTATTTTGTTTTAATTATTCTGTGGAACTCCTTTGAAATACTTATGTAGGTATATAATTACGTAATATTATATTTTACTTACATTATTATGCCATGATAGATAGGTATAATATAATATGTCTATCTACCCGTTCGTACTTGTGTACCTACTCGTATAGTTCGCTAATACGTTACGTATATTATACCTACCAGCCATTTTAATTTTAACTGAGTACCTAGACTAACTTGTTCTTTATAATACCATCATATTATTTTTATTCCTGTTGTTATCTGTGCTCGTTATCAATTTAATAATAATTGTATACATATTAAGCGTTATTTACTAGTTACTTAGAGTAGATAGATCTCACTCAGTAGATGCTTTTATTCCAAATTATTTACAATAGACTGAAATTAGATGTTTTATTTGCATGGTCTGGTCGTGCCATTATTTCTAGATGTCTTTATTAATACCTACCGTACATACTAATAAATAATATTTAAACAAAAAGTAAGTAAATAAACGTTAAAGCCCCACTTTTAGAACGCACTACTGCTACTAGAACTATTTTTCCTTTCCTATCTAATTTATTTCTGCTTAGTTACCTTTCATTATTATTTAGTTACACACATTGTCAATCATACACAGACCGTTTAGATACAATTGAATAGGGACAGCTCGGCCATTAGGCCGACATTCTGTTCGCCGAGATGACCCTCGACTCGTTAGAAACAATTAAATTATAATGATCATTGAACGATGATTATCATAATTTATAATAATCATTGTTCAATGATTATTATAATTTTCAATGGTGTCTTACAATCAACAGGTATTTCAATCAATCATCTTAAATTCACTGATAATAATTTGTGTGAGTAGATAAAATATAGGTACGCCTCTGGTAGGTAGTAGGTGTACTTACTTACCTACATTTAAATGTCATCAAATAATAACTAAATATTATACCTACATAATAACTGGTCCTATTTGTTAAGGGTTGAAGTGTTTGACTTGTAAAAGGGCGATTTTATTGCCTATTTACAAATAAACGATTAGATACTTTGACTAACTTTATACAATTAATTACGAGTAGGTAATTATGTTGTAACATAGAGATTTATTACATAAATAGGTAGGTACCTAATTGCATACCTTGCAGCGTGCTCGACTCCAAAGCCATGAAAAAACTATGACCAAAGACGAGTTAAATATCAAAGTACCTATTTACTAAACTGCACACATTGACTATACATACCTAAACGAATTCTGTTATGACAATAATACTAAGCATGGTGTGACTTGTTATTTTTTTGCCTTCTGTCTGTCCCAACACTAACGCTTGTGTCTTGCACTGTACGCACGCACACATAGGAGGGCATAGAGGTGAGTCCTTAGGGATTCTACTTTAAAAGAACTAAGCACAAACTAAACTTGTTAAGTAATGCTAATAAGTAAATAGCAATTTTTTATTGTTAAAACTTTTGAGCAAAACTGTACCTACATTATTTAATCAAATTTTTTTTAAGTATATTTTTTTATAATTATTATATCAATTTTAGTTTGTGCATAATTTAAAATAAAATACTTACGTACACCCACCTATTTTATAAATATATATTGTTATTTTCTAAACAAGTTCATTGACTACTTAGACTATTCAACTATTTTAACTCTCTACAATTTATTTTTAATTATTGGTATAATATACTTAGTTAGTGTTCTAGTTACCTACCGACTAGAACACAAGCTAATCAAACTCTCTTATTATTATTATCTGTATTTTGTATATACCTACCTAACTACTTAGAACAGTATACAGCACTAATATTATTAACTTAGTTTAATTATTTTATTCTAAATAGGTTTAAAAAATTATAAATATTTTTGATAGTGAATTGTCTTTGCTTTGTATTGTATTAAAACTCATTATTTAATGTTGATTTAATTGAAAAATAATGAACGTAAAGATTTTTTCAGCTATTTTATATTTTAAATAACTTATTGTTTTTTTCTAGGGGGCTACAAAATTAACTAAAGACGACATCGAAAGAGTTTTCTCTTTATACGACAGGGTAAGTTTTTTTTTTTAATTTAACTAAACTTTAAAAAGTTTATATACCTACCCTTAAATAGCATAGGTTACCTACGTATTAACTACATATTCTTTTATAGTCAAGAACGAAATACAAAGGTGGACTTAGTTTATAGATATTAGATTAGGTAGGTAGGTACCTACCTACCGTCTATATTTCGTATTCGTCCTGCACAGTGTCCATCCACAAAGATTTTACTTACGACAATGCCTTTTCATAATACAGTGCAACCTCGATATAACAAATCGGAGGGGAACAAGAAAATATTCGTAATATCAAGTATTCGTTGAACTGAGGTTTGTTATGTTGAGGTTAGATTGGTCTAAAATTCGTTATAAAGAGGTAAAAGAATAGTTTTATTCACCTCAATATTTCTGAGCCATTTTAACTTAAATCTTTAACAATAGTGACGAGCAGAGGTGTTTACATTACTTTCCATCAAAACAACAATGATTACTGTACAAACAAAAGCGTGTCGAAACATGTCGAGACATGAATCACATTATAAGATTAAGAGTTATATTATTGGTGGAAACTTTATAAAAAGGTTTTGGGTTGGCAAAGTTCGTTAATTAGAGGTATGAATACTTTTTCTTGATAGTTGAAAATTCGTTATAAAGAGGTTGTACGCAAAGAATGTACGCAATGTAAAGGTATATTTTATATTGACTCTTATGGACAATTCAAGGGGATTACGAAGAATTAGTTAAATCGAGGAAGTCGTTATATTGAGGTACGTTATATTAAGGTTGCACTGTATTATGTAAATTATATGAGTAAAGGAATGTACCTACCTCCTAATGTCGTGTTACTAAAACATGTTAGAAATTAAAATGATTTCCGGGAACCTGTGAGAATGTGAATTTTTGAGATATAGATTAACCCTCATATTACAATACAAACTAAGTATGAGGAACTTTAAACCCTATATAATAATACCAGTCCTATGTCTGGCATGTATTGTTTTAATGTTTTGTAAATATCTCAGCTCTTAACACTTTGTCAACATTTTTGTTGAATATGTTTTCAGGATAATAATGGCTCAATCGAAAACGAAGAACTAAGAGGATTTCTCAAGGATCTTTTAGAATTAGTAAAAAAGGTGAGTTGCACAAACTACCTACCTATCTACTATACCTACCTAACTAAACAGAATTTTTAAATGACGAACCTAAGCTTTCTGTGCCCATACCCTAAACATACCTACGTAATCCTTCTGAGTAAATTAAAGTAATTATTAGCTGCCATAGCTAGCTGCGCCCCGCAGTGTTTTTTTTTTTTCTTTTCTTCTTTGGCCATGGTGCTTTTCGCACATTGTGCCAGTTTCAAGTCCCCGCAGTGTTACCGGCTTGTTTCGGAATAAAAAAAGTAGGTGTTAATCCAGGGTGCTAGCTACCTCCATTCCAAATTTCATCAAAATTAGTCCAGACTCTTGGGTGTGAAGAAGTAACAAACATCCAAACACACTCACAAACTTTCCCCTTTTAATGTTTAGTGGGAAGTATAGGAGGATCGTGATAATATATACCTACCAGCCGGAATTAATATTGTATCTTTTATCCAAGATTGAAATCGATCTTGGATTGCTGCCTATCGTTCGATCGATTTCCAATCTACGTGCCTTTATAAACCATTCCACGGATCGGTTATTGGCACGTTTGAACCTAAAAATGGATTGTGATATCAATCCCAGACAGCAAAATTTGGATTGGATTGATTATTAATTTCGGCCGATAGTCGATCGTGATGTAGCAGGATAATAATTATTAACGGTTTTTAAATTTTCGAACGAAATATCTCTACTTTCCAGGACTACGACGCTCAAGACTTGTTAGAATTTGAAGAGACGATCCTCCAAGGCGTAGAGTACAGCAGCGAAGGCAAGATCAGCAGAAAGCAGCTCACCATGATCCTCCTGGCTCTCGCGAAGCATCACCAAGAGGAGGAGCCTTCGTCGCCGTAAACGCATCCAAACGCCAATGCCACTCCGTCCCGATTTCCGAACGAATTTCTAGTGATGAGACCTCATGGCTCGTTATCTTTTTTTTAATCTTCCGTTATTGGTCAAGATTATAATAATTTTATTGACGTATAAATAACAGTAGATAATATTCAGGTGTTACGTTCCATAAATAGCTATTCTTATCAGACGAAACGGAATATATAATATTATAAGGAGCTTAATTCCTACAAGGCTTGTTTTTCAGACCAGATTACGAGGGTTAAGTACTTAGGTAGTAATTGAGATTAAAACCAAACGTAACAACAAATCACACAAATGAAATTTAATAACATAAGATAAGATAATTAATTGCTTACTTATATTTCATTGATTTAATTTTCTATACCTAATATCTACCAATGTATGTTTACTCTATGATGATAGTTTTTCACATTTCCATTTATTTTATTCATAAAATAGTTACCGTCATCTATTACGGTGTTTTAACATGGCAGAAATAATCTATCTATACCTACATAATATTGTTTTGTCTTTCATCATATATAGGTCCTAATCTTTATTCTTGGAGAATCTTTTCTCGTATCCTAATATTATATAACTTTTGTTATCTCGATTTACTTGTATTAATTCGAGCGAGTCAAAGCATATTTGGATATTCACATGTTGTGTTGCGATTTCATGATATGAAGAGGCAATACTGATTTGGCAAGACGCCATTAAGCCCTCCGAAGGGCTCTTCTGTCTAAAAGTGTGCCAAGGGCCTTGCACTATTTGAGCGTCAATATAATATTTATATTTCTAAATACTTAGAATTTATTAAAAATGTAAAATTTTAATAATCAATTGTTCACATAGTTATTTAGGTACACAACACAATAAAATAACTTAAACGTCAATTAATTTGGTTGACTTGGATAATATTGTATTTTTTTTTAATTTTTTTTTTCAATCGCGCTTCATAATTAGCGAAGAATGATTATTTATTCCCAAATTGATTGATATTTAGAATGTTGTCAAAGCTTGGCTTTTATTGTTGGTGTACCGTGTCTCGTAGCTATTTATTTACGTGCCTAAATGTTATGGCTGTGTTAGGTCCCCTAAAAATAATAATAAATTGTAAATTCTAAAAATCTCATTCATTCACAACATTATTATTTACTAGGATGTCAATAAGCCAAATGGAATGCCAAATATAATAAATTAAGCTACATAATCAAGAGTCAGTTTGAAAATTTTAATAGATAAATATAGTCAAAATTTTAGTATAATACAAAATATTATATTATGTACTGCGAATGCAAAATTAAATTAAAACCTAAGATATTTATGTTATAAAATCTGTTGAAAATATTTCTATCAATAACCTATATACTTATATAATATTATATTTTTATGGAAAAGACGTGATGATGCAACCCAAGTGCCGTAGACTTTCAGAAATTCTCGAAAATTTTCAAACTTTATTATATTTTTTAATCGTATCTAATATTCAAAAAGGTTCGTGGTATGGTTCATTCTATAATACGTCCTATTTTCATAAATATTTACATGTAAATTGCTTAACATATTTTCTATAGACAAATACATATCATTCCATTTTTCACTTCTTTATAGCGAAATTAATATTTTAACAAGTTAATGCACAAAAATACTGGCCCTGTTATTTTGTTCCTAAATTAAAATAAAAAAAATCTTACCCGACTGTCACAAGTTGTAGTACTTAATATTCGTCTACTCTTTACGATCTTCAAATACGTATATATCTTAACAGACTTATTCCCTTAAAAACTGTTAAAAACTTTTTAATACCTAGGTATTGCAAATAAAAATACTTCAAGAAAGGTTCATCCTTATATTGAGAACTATTCGTATTATGAAATAAAAGTAAAAATACACAATTTTCAATAGTATATGCAGTGAAAAATATTGTAAAAAACCATCAACAAATTTATTTTGGATCATAATTACTAAGAAATGTACGTAGGTATTCAATGTACCTACCTAGTAGGCAGCTTCAAATTTGAATGTCTTTGCCCCTAAGCGTTTAAATCTTCTGTAGGTTGTTGGCTTAAATATTATTATCTTCCTAGATGATGTCTCATTTTAGAAAACAAAAAAAAACGATAAAAAAGTATAAAATGATCTAAATAAAGTATAAAATGCAAAGCGTGAAGCTCTGTGACAAGAAAACTTATGCTTTATGTTATTTTATAGTACCTACCTACCTACTTACGCAAGAGCACATAATAATTAAGTAATTATATTCGAGACAAAAATGAATGATAGTTACTCCGATGTGCAAGTATACCTACCTACAGCAAAATTATTGATTAAGTACGTATACATAATTTTACATTAGGTATAGATATAATTTATGTTGATCATTAAATGTATTACACGTGGTCAAACTGTAGGTAAAGGTTAGGTATATATTTTCTTGTCACAGCTGTCGTAAAATCGCTAATGTAGGTAAGTAGAAGCAAAGTCTTGTTATTGTTGATATTTCTAAATTGTATGACCGTTAGATATGAACTAAGAATCGATGATGTCTTGTGTTATTATAACTATTAATTTGTGTCAATCAATGTTATTATATCTTATAACTTAGATATTAATAATAATTGTCATTAAAGAAGACGTACCTAAAGTAAGTTTTAAAATTGTATTATGGTGTGAGGGTAATAGTTGGTATTAAATCTTTTATAATATAAAAACGAAATGTAAGTTGGATTTACCAACCCTACCTAGAAGTACCTACCTACAGCTATCTATGGTAAGCAGCCCTTATTTTATAATGTACCTATGGTCTTAAAATAATGTGTTGTGATGAATAGATAAATAAATAACTAAGTTGTGTTAAAAAATGTTCGAGTCATAGGTTATTTATATTTCAAAATATATAATAGACTATTGGGTTTCCAGTTTATGTTCAGTAGGTATCTGACAAAAATATATGTAGGTATGAACTATTTAAGTAAGGTTTTTATTTTGGTAGTAAGTAGTACCTATGTGTTTGCTTTGTGTAATAACCTAGGTAATCTACCGAATACTTACCACAATATAAAAATAAGATATGTAGGTGGTTATCTAATGCTTATTGACTGCACTGAGATATAATATAATTATTGTTAACACTGTCCAGTCAATACAATGAATTATTGGTCCTATTCTTCAATATTACCTACTAAGTACCATAAACCTACCTACTTCATTAGTTATTTAAAATGCAAATAATTTATTATTTTTGTGTATTTAATGTGATTGCCTGGCACTACAAGTTAATGTTGAAAATTAAATACGATGATAATATTTGTTATATAAATATTTATATTTGTGTAAAATTTGTTTAATTTTATCCTTCATTTAACTGTTTAATTTAATAAAATATCGGCCCGATCTGAATTAATTACTGCTACCTGTAAAAAAGTTCTTATTTTTTAATGCGGATATTTCTTATAGCTAGATACTTTACTTTAGCTACCTACTATTCACATAACAATGCAAAATAATGTTTTCATATAATAGAGGCATTTTATTCCTCTTCACAAATCACACACTATGAGTTACTATTACTATGAGAACTATTAAAATAAAATAAAATAAATATCGCTAAGCATCTCATAATACTATCACTATCACATATTATATTAACCTGCAGAAGAATAGCACAGAACAGCAGAACAACACTAGCTAATAGAAATGGGTGGATGGTAAAAAATGGAAACGGACGGACTATTCGCAACGCCGCCGTTAAAAAATCATTCGAATGATTGTCCAGTTTGCGAATGACGAATTTACAGCTTAGTAATTTTGATTGTAATTTAGTTAGAATCCAGGAAAAGTCCTCCGTGACGTCACCTACAAACGTAGTGTATACTACACTACACGGGGGTACACCTACATGCCGTTACTACAAACATATTTATTGTGTCTGCAGGCTGCGCTATTATAGGGGCATATTTTATTGAAGTAAAACTTCTTTAGGCGCGACTAGGGAGTAGGTAACTCAGATTTTTTTTCTGACGGAAGTAACGCTTACTATAGTCTGTGTAGTTTCCGCTATTTAAAAAAGGTTACATTGACATGTCAATGGAACCTTTTTTAGTTTTACTTCAATCGCGCGTAAAGGTTACACGCACACACTTTTTTTTAATGTGAATAGTTTCATACTACAATTGTGTTTTTTGTGGTCTGGCTTCGCACTGTTTGTGCATTTAGCCAGTGTCACGTGTAAAAATATATCACACATTTCACATATTATAGCAATTTTCGTGGTCAATTTCAATTTACAGTCATAGTTACGATTAGTATAGTGGTGAATGCTCTACCTACCAAATTCTAGGAATTTGGCAAAAATGCGAAATTACACGTGTTTTGGGTTCATACCATTTGCCCACAGTCGTGCACGTTATGAAACACTCAATGATCTACGTATATTCCACCAATATTAGTACCTTAACACTAAAAAAAAACATAAATTATGAGTTTCAAATGCACGAGCGGCGCAACGGACGCCGAGCTGGCACTGGCGCCCTACAAAATTAAATATTATTATCAACGTCTCACTTTCGGATTCCCGCCAAAACTCAACAAATTTATAGAATGAACGTCAGTCACATTTTTTATTCTAGAGTCTATGAGTTTAGGTGTTTGATCTATGGTCAATGCTGGCAATGGGAAATTGGGAACTGGCAACACTGTAGTGTTTGTCTCCTCTAATTTTGTATGACATGACATTCATTATACGGCATTGAAAAAAAACGGACCGCGTTGCTTTGCCGTGGTTCTAATAAAAACGAAATTGTACATTTAAAAGAAAGCAGTCATGGGCGTGAACGTAGAAACAATATCTCCCGGAGATGGTAAGTAAAGTGACTAAACATGTGTTACCTATCTTACTATTTTCCACGTTTAAATTAGATCCTAGTAAATTATGGAAAACACCGCCCGCGTCTTGTGAGACTGCAAATATGGTTGTTCATGAAATCATTGCTAATTAGTTTGTTGTTGCGAATAAATAGTCAGACGAATAAGTCAAGTGAGTAAATTTAGATCTTCCGCTATTTCCGCACCTTTCGCACCAATGACAATGTCCTTTGCCCCGCGCTAATTAGGGTACCTACCTACGTATCTTCCGCAATCGATAAAGATTGCACCTACTGCATTGAAATAGGGATGCGACCTCTTTACTCTTGAACCTGCCTTATGGAATTATCAGACGTTTGGTATGCTCTTGCCATAACATATAGGTAGGTAAGTACCTATATTTCATAGGTTATCTTAGGTATTACAGATAGGTACTGCATTTAAAGCTTACCGGGAAACTATGTATCTGGTACATACTGTGTCTTTACAAAATAAAGCATCAATCCGAATTTTACTTTATACAAGTTCCACGGAACGTGTCTTTGTTTCAACTAGTCCCTGAAATTGGCTGGACCAAAAGCGGATTGTCACTGGCAGGATAGCTGATGTTATTAGAAGTTACTAGGCTACTTTTCATTTTAATAGTCGATTCAGGGGAATCTGAAGCCCGCAGGTTGTACTAAAGTACTAAACGTTATTCAAGATATTCCTTGCTGAAACTTTCAGAGTCCACATACCCCAAGTCGGGTCAGACAGTAGTGGTGCACTACACCGGCACTCTCACCAACGGGAAGAAGTTTGACTCGTCTCGTGACCGTGGCAAGCCTTTCAAGTTCCGCATCGGCAAAGGAGAAGTCATCCGCGGCTGGGATGAAGGTGTTGCTAAGGTGAGCATTTTAAAATAACAAGTGTCAGATCAGACGAATATTTTTTTTATGTTTTGTGTTGTTTACTATGTTCCTGTATTGAGCCTACCGCTTACAGACATAATTTCACATATACACATCACACCCGGAACAAACATTTGTGGAATGCACAAATATTTGTTCCGGGCGGGAATCTACCCTGCGACACCAAGTGCAGCAGTCCAATAATTGCACAGCCACTATGCCAAATGTGCCGTAGTGACTGTAATTGTCTCTATAAATATGCATGCTTAACCATTTAAGGAAATAAAACCACTACCAAATGTTGTTTTCAGATGTCGGTAGGTGAGCGTGCCAAGCTGACCTGCACCCCTGACTTCGCGTACGGTCAGCAGGGCCACCCCGGCGTCATCCCACCAAACTCCACCCTCATTTTCGACGTCGAGCTAATTCGCCTCGAATAAGCCGACATTTGTTTGTCATATTCATACATTTTCACCTAGCTTCCATCACTGCGAACTCTTATAGTCTTTACACCTTAGGTTTAGATGAAGTACTTAATTCCCTCAGTGTTTCTTGGGTCTGAATAAAGAAAAGAATGTTTTTCACAATATTATGTGCAACGTAAACCTTTTGCAGAAAATTGGTCCATATGGACCAGGGGTGACGGCGAGATGGGGCCGCGCGGCCCTTCTTTGATCCTTGTCTAAATAAATAACTTTATATTTGGGACTGTTTCAGTATAAAACCTATAGATTACATTTTATTTTTTTTTAATTGTATTAGTAATTGTTTTAGTAAGTGTTGGTTGGTGGGAATCTGAAAAACAGAGGTTATTAATTTTGTAATTTAATCTCAAACTAAAGTCAATAATTTGACTTAGATTTTCATTCCAATAACATTAATCCTTTATGTAACCAATGACAGAGACAATAGATGTTGAATTGTTACATGGTCCATACGGACCAGTCCGCTGCAGTGTTGAACAGCTAAGATGTTGTGTCCTGCGATTATTGTGATTTTATCTGCCCCAAAACTGGCATTTATATTGAACTGGCTTCAGCAGTACATAAACTAAAATTATCACCATCTCCAAAAGTTTATGATACTAGCATGAAACGGACACTGGCAAATTGTGACAACTAGCCACAAAAGCCATAATCAAGAAGTCAAGTCAAGGCATTTATATTGGCTTAAAAGTACTGCAGGTTTGTGTGTATGTGTGTGAATATGTCCCGTGTCAAATAATAAAATTGAAATAAACAAGAATGAAATAACATGTAGTCTGGAAAGTAGGTAGCAGTAATGTCCAAAAAAAATATATATCATTGAGGAAATTATGCATTTACTTGTGTATGTATAACTGTCTTTATATTATTATGTGTTTTTAAGTTTATGCACAAAATAATGTAAGAGTCAAACCAAGATGTGTTTCAAAGGTTTTCTTGAGGTTTGTAGGTTATGGTGATTTCATTAAAAGCTTTATAACATAAAACTAAGTAAACTAATCCTAATGTGAAAAATTTTGTTTTATTTTAGTTCATCAAATAATTAACATAATATAGGGGAACCGGGGAACCTTGTTTTTGTGAATAGAGAGGCGATATCTATATACTCATTACTTTGCCTCTCAATAATAGTGCACCTTGGGTTGTAGCTTATTCTCTGTGATTCTCTCTAGTTCAACGATTCAACTTTTGAACAAATGAGTCGAACTATTGAGAGCAATCGGTTTATTGTAGACTGTAGAGCATAGCATACGAAAACCATGAACACCTTAACTAAGCCTTAGGGCCTAAGTTGTACCATTCCTTATATTATTGAACTCGACTAGTTGGTAAAAGAACACAGACATTGTTGATCGATGCGTTTCTAGTACCTACTGCCTACTCGATCGATGCGTTTCTGAGTAATTTGTAGTAACTGCAAGGAAGGGTGGTGCCTGCGCCTAGTGCCTGGGCTAGCGCGGTTCCACGCTATTTCATCGATACGTTGTTAGATGGCGTTGATTACAAGCGTACCTATGCCTTTTCATTTTTGCTTGATCAAGACAGGAACAAGGAACAAAAACAGCCTAGTAGTAATAGGGCACCACCTAAGTTATAGGAATTGCTTCGGTTTTTTCTTGTAGCTAATTTTCTGTAGTAGTCCTGCTAGGAAGCAGCGACAGACATGGAAGGTTATGAAGGAATAAAAAACATTTGAATTATATGTATTAAGTATATTGTTTTAAACGTTTATTCTTAAATGTCAGGTTCATATCTTTTATAGAACTCTTTCTTTTCAATATTAAACGCAATTCTTAAAAGTAACAAGTTACACTATCCTAAATTGAAATTAAAGTATGTATGTAATTTGCACCAGAAAAAGGTAATGTACCTACAATGCCAAATATTTCAGTTAATTCCAAGTAGGTAGGTATACTTACTACTTGATACTTACAGATAAACGTATTTATTATACTTATAAGCTAAGTAGTTGGTAGGTACCTATGGATGGACACAAACCATAATGGATTTAAGTAGGTACCAAACATATGAAAATAATGCCTGTCTACCCGCTATTGTCGCATCATAATATATCATTGTAAAAATGTAGTAATGGATGTGCATACAGTAGCCTCAGTTACACTACAGGTAGTTTTAAACAAAATACTTACCTACTTATAGAAAACAATTTTGATTGCATTGTTTGTGTGAAGACTAGAAACCCAACCAACAGCCTAGTGTAGTGCAGTCCACTCAAAATAAAATTGATAAGTTGGTAAGTAATACAATACAATTTACCATAGAATAATGTAAGTAATTATTTAGCATCACAAAAATTGCTCAGTACACACGGTTACTTACACGGTTTGGCGCATTCCAAAAATCCCCTGGAAGTGTCCCCTGCGCAGGGGATTTTTGCTGGGTGAGTACCTCCCTACACTAAATTAAAAAAGCAGCACTAACATTATTGCTGTCACTTTTAAGCCCTTAGGAAATGAAAGGGACAGCATTAATTAATTTAGACCTGTCAGATAAAGTTTAGTTTGCGGTGTATATACATACCCAGAATTGGATTATTTGCAGTAGGTAGGTTAGGTACATACAACTGATGAATAATTTTGGCGAGCTTGATGTCCGATATTCATTCTGTGATAGTTATAGGTAAGTTTGTATACATACCTACTTTTACAATCATACATTTTAATAATTATGTACCTACGTACATTACATATACTTAATATATTAATAAAATGACAATTCTGAGTTCAATTGAAACAATATAGGGTAGGTATATTATGTAGGTATAGGTAAATAAAAATACATTTAAATAACTATTTAAAATAATGGAGATGGTAAGTTTATGTAGGTAGGTAGGTATACCTATTGTGCGTCAGTTACTGTACATTTTATAGGAACTTACATTTTAATATATTATTGCATATTAACATCAAATTTATACTAAAATGTTTTACCTGAATTTATACAAAATGTGCGCATGTGGCAAAGTCTTCATTTTGGAGAAGTGCTCATTGTGTTAAAAGCCGATGAGAAATTAATTGAATAATATTCCAGCCTTAGCCATGTTAGGTACATTTAATTCGTTAAACATACCTACCTACCTACCAGTGTACCTTGACTGCAACATACCTACGAAATAAGTAATAATGACTATGTACCTACGTACCCACCTTCCCTACTTAGACGATTTGTTAAAATAAGTCTTTCTGCCGATATCACTACCTAACTAAAATATTAGGTCGGTTCTTCTTCTAATAAACACAGTAGAGCTCGTAACAAACGAGGCACATAGACGAGATAATTAAATAAAATTCCTCTTTCAACCGACAATCTTCGTTTATTTTTAGATAAGCGTGTACTTTTAAGGGTTTCTTCACACACCCGCGTTATAAAATGGGGCTATAAACTTCATATTTTAAAAATCAATAATACAACCGAATTGAGAACGTTATTTTTTTTGAAGTTGGTAAAAATAACCACAAATTGTATACTAGGTACAATCAATTACTGAAAATAAACGGTTCATTGAACGGGAACAATGAATGATATGATAATTATAAAGCTGTAATTTAGTTTAGTTTGGTGCACTTAGAATCGACACCGTTTTGCCGAAACTTCGTCTATCCGTATATTTATGCTACGTAACATAGGTACAGAACAAAAGAAAATTGAAACCTTACTCTTTGTATTGACAGAAATCAAACATCATCAAATTTTAATATCATTCATATTTCATGCAGATAATATCAGAAGACTTTCAACTCTTGAAAGTACAAAGTAGAAAACTATCGAATTATTTTATTACGCTCATCAACTACATTTCATACAGTTACAGACATAAGTATTAAAATTCTGGTACCTACCTGGGTAGGTATACTATTCGTATATTTTATACTAACCATACTTTACCTATAATATGTAGATTTATGAAAATATTCGAATCTCAATACAGTAAATGGCAAATAATATGGTACATTGTAGTTTTCTTTTGTCGAATGAAGTCCTGCCAGCCTCATGTATCATATTTTGTCACACTAGGGCCTCGGTACTGATAATGATATTTATCTACACAGAGGTCGCCGCCCTTTGTACTATTATCGCGTCATCAAAATTATCAATTTATGTCGCCACCAAAATTAACTTGAGTGTAGAGGGGAAACATTAACAGTTTACATCATTGTTGAATTTTTACAACACAATTATTTAACAATGTACCATATTTTTACCGCCCACAATCCCTACAATTTATCCACACTTTAATACGTAATACTATGTTCGTTCACCAATGCTAACAGTTTTACTGTCAACATTTATTTCTAAACAAAATTTGTAAAAAATGTTCATGCGCTTTTTGAATAAGTTCACCTCCATTTTTATAAATCAATTTAATTTTATTCAGTAGATACTGAGTAACTATATATGATTAGTGACTCACAATTCAAAGTAAAATAAATTTGAGATACCTACTTACAGTGAAAAAAAACATAAATGCATTTTACACACAATAAATGCCTATGAAATTACTAATTACACATTGCACTCATTCTGCATCGTTGCTCATAACGTGTCTATCGAGATTTATACGAAGTATTATTATACTAAAATCATTTACAGTACAAAACAAAATATATTACTTACTAATAGTGAAACGCCTGGAAACAGGCACTAAATAAAACTCTTTTACTTAGAAACTAAAGTACGTCAGGTAAAAGTCATTGCCACCTACATGTTAGGTAAAGGTTTAAGCGGTCCTAAACTTAATAGGCCATCTGCACCGAGCGCTTGTAGGCTCCCAATCATGCCATTTTGTACATTATGCACAGAGATTACGGGAATACCGAAAGAACCGCCCGCTTGTTCTTTACTAGCCAAAGGAATAAAACTATAGATACCTAAACTACTGAGCCGCTTCAGATTGTCTTCCTGCGACATGTCTACAACGGGCAGCCCTAGCTCTCTATTCGGGCCCACTACATTATGGAACACCCTCTTATGGTGCTGTAACTGCAGTATTTTAGGGTAGGACGCGGGACACTCCTCGCATTTAAACATAGGCAGTTTACTTTGAGGATGGGCGTTAGACATGTGAACACTCAAGGAGTTCTGGTTCATAAACATTTTGTGGCATATTCTACACTGCAGCATACCGCCGCCGACCTTCGCTTCGGGGATGGAAAAGCTGCTGGACTTCGAGGTGTGCTTGATACTCATCCCCGCTCCGAGATTCGGGATGTGGGGTATCGGTCTCTCCGGAGACGGCGACCGACTTTTCTGCTTCTGTTTAACGCTTATGCCTCTCGACGCCAGCACGTTGGCCATTGCGTTAGCTTCCTTATTCACAGTCTTTTTGGTTATGGATATTTGGCTGCCGAGGTTTAGCTTGTCGTTAGCGCCTTGGACGCTTTTAATCATAGGCATACCCTCGCGCTGTTTCTGCAACGCCATCACATGGCAGTCCTCATTGTCATGTTTGCCTGGTAGCAATACGTTAGGCCGCTTCTTCATCGCTGGCCCGCCCGGTACGTTTTGTGGTCGTTTCAACGGCATGCGCATTCCCGGTTTCGCCCCTCTGATTTGACCATGGACTTGTATACCTGGCCTGATTGTCGGCCTCTGTCCCCTGACGTTGGGCATTCGAGGCCGTGGCCCGGTCACGTTGGCTCCAACAGCCATTCTTATTTGTCCCGGCGATTGCATTTGGCCACCCATCATCTGGCCCGGAGACGTCTGCTGTAAACCTGGTTGTTGATCGCCGGCCATTTGTCCAACTCCTAAGGTCTGTCCAGGGGGGAAAGTTTGAATGTTCTGTATTCTAATTCCACTGCCGCTTGGCGGTTTCATGCTTCCGCCGGGGCTCGAACTGGACACGTATGGGTTACTGGTCGGCACTGGGGGTGGTCCCATTGAGCCTATCGGAGAACTCATGCTGGTAGCGGGCTGCCCATACACCGCCTGCTGCATACCTTGTAACGGCGACGCTGTAGAGTACATAGGCGGCGCGTCAAAAGAGTTTTGCGGCATGGCACCAGGATAACTAGGTTTAGACATTGGAGGCTGGAACTGCCCGTATGGTTGCTGCGCCATGAAGGTTTGGTTCGGATATTGTGCAGGCATTTGCTGCCCTGCTGCCCCATACATGCCACTGCTGGTTTGTCCATAACCTGGCGGCATAGTTTGCCCAGGCATTGTCTGTGCATAAGAATTGTAAGGTGTTTGCCCCTGCATCATGCCCCCAGTACCTGGGTACGCTTGTATGTTGATCATCACATTCTGCTGATGCGTGTACCCTGGCGTACCCGCTATTCCCAGTTTTCCAACTTGTTCAACCATTTGTTTTACTGGAAGAAGGCTTTGGAGTATATTTGAAGATGCCGGGTTGTAAGGTAATAGTGTCGACGACGATGTAGGCGTAACGATACTCCTCGAATGTCCTGTCGTTCGAATATGGTTTTCTAGCTGCGATATTTCAGTAAACCTAGTATTGCACTCGTCACACGAGTGCTGGGGCCCTAACGTGTCTAAAGATATATATTCACTGGCATCGGACATGAGAGTTTCCTTCTTGGTAGCATTGGAGAGTAGACTTTCGAAAATATCATCTGCACTTTTTTCTAGCGTATCGATAGGGGGTTTGGAGTCAGGTGCATTCCAGTCAAAGCTGTGCTGCTTCTCTAACGAGGAAGCGCGGTTGGTTGGCAGGGAGCTGTAGCTCGGTTGTGCGTTGACAGGATACGCAGGAGGATAGGAAGCTGCCAGAGGTTCGAGCTTTGGGACAATAGGCTTGACGTCGGGTGCAGGAGTGGCTGATACCACGCAGCAGTCGTCGTCTTCGTCATTAGAATCACCATTGATTTCTATGATAGTGACGCCCGTGTCTTCAGTCTTGGTAACAGGCAGAAGTGGAGGTGGAACTGTGATAGGAGCTGATTGGCCTGTGAATTTATTCTCAGTCCAACCTTTAGGTTGTGCCTCACTTGTAGATATTACCTCCGATTCAGATTTAACACTAGTGATCATCATTGTAGGTTTTTCATCAGCGAGAGGCGGAGATGACCTTTCAGTTTTTATCTGCCCCGAGAAGAGTGGAGCATTATTGGCTGTGCACTGAGTTTCTGCTGCGTTCAGTTCTTGTTTCACCACAACATTTTCCATGTTCGTATCGTGCGACTGACGCCTTTCAGGCGTTGAATGTGATGAGAGAACATCCGGAGACGAAATCTCCGTGATTTGTACTGATTCTTTAGGGGGTAAAGGTAAATTAGCACCTCTTTTTGGAGTTTGTTTCATGTTGGGTCTTCCTACCGGTTTAGGGGGTAGGGTGTCCTTGGAAGGTGTTTTAATCACAGGGGCAGGTCTTATAGGTTTAGCTGGTGATCTTTGAGGTTCTAATTTAGGGGCAACCGTTTTACCTTGCAAACTTTTAAGGGTATTAGCGATCTTTTGCGCTGCTAGAGTCGATTGTTGTTTTGTTTGAACAACCATCTGAGTTTTATTGTCTTCGAGTGGAATGTCATCCTCATCTGAATCTTCCTCAAGGCCCGACCCCTCTTGTTCTCCCGGTTTTTCCCTTTCCTCATCAGAGTACTCTTGGCTATCTAGATGTTTTTCAATTTCATCTTCATCATCGTCATCATCTGACGTTTTGAAATCTTTCAACCCATTAATGACTTTAAAGGTATTGGTGTTACCACCATCAGATCTAAGTTTGAGTTTGATACTCCCGAGTTGTCCAAGTTTTTGTATCACATCATTTTTCTCTGATGGCTCTGTTTTAGGTTCTTTATCATAGTGTTCATGTTTTATTTCTTCTTTCTTTATTGGACTGTTGTTTTTCTTTATAGTGAAACCCAGGCCGCTTAGTTTGTCGAGTGCCGCGCCCGAGCTTTTGAGGGCATCTGGTTTTTTCAAGGAGAGGCCAGTCTTCTTGAGTAACTGTGATATATCAACCTTTTGCGGTGTTGTGGTGGGAGTTTTCGCTAGAGGCGGTGCGTCTTCGTCTTCTGACCACTCTTCGTCTCCGGACTGCGGAACATCTTCATCGTCGGACGGCAGCTTGTCGATGACCACCGAGGGCAAAGACACGTGAGTGATCAGATGCTGTTCTAGGTCTTCCCAGTGGTCGAAGTCTTCCTGACAGGTGAAGCAGTGGTATTCTTCCTTAGGTTTCTTTATCAGGGCCCCAGTGGATTGGAGGCGCTTTAGTAAATCGCTGACATTATTGTTTATCGGTGTCCGTATTGGGATTTCTTTATCAATGGAATCCTCTTGTTCCTCCTCATCTGAAAGATGGAGAAAGTTTATTAAGTACTGCTTTCTGGGAGTATTCTTTGTGCATAGATTTTTTTTTTAATTTTAATAATGTTTTTGTTTATAATAATGTTAATAATACCTACTGCAGGTAGGTAATCGGTATATTTTTTAAACCCACATAATAACTAATTTATAGAAATTACATATTAGACAATATGAAATTAAATAATTAGATTTACCAATAAGACCAAATTGACCAGTATTTTGAATAACAATAAATGTAGAAAAAGCAGTATTTTAACCTCCTCCATGGTTAAGACTTTAACAATTTATACATAGTTAAGTAGGTAAGTATATAGCCTATTTTTTTATTTAATATTAAATTTTATTTAGACATGCAGGACAATCAATGTTAATACTTGCTACAAAAATAAATTAACTAGGTAGCAAAGCGATCAAATGCAAAAAAACGAAAATGTTATGCATTTATAGAAAAATAACTTATTTATACAGTCATTATGTAGGTTAATTAGCATATTAATACTGAAAAAGAAATATACATACTGCAATTTTTTTTATTTAAAATTGGCGTTTATCGAATCACATCAACTATCAAAATAAAATAAATAAAAAAGCTACTTGTGCCAATCAACAACAAACAAAACACTAATAAATTGTTTATCTTTGATAACAACAGAGTACCATATTATTTATGATTGGAAACACTTTTCCAATTGAGTAGGATTGGAAAATAGATAAGAGGAAGTACCAACAATTGGATTAAAATTCACACCATTGTATAGATTGAATTTGATTGAGTATACCAAACTTAAATCAAATTTGACAGTGTAAAAGTTATTGGATTTAGATTGGTACTGAAAAATAGCATTTTGTTATGCGATTCATTGTTCAAAACCAATTAGAAATTCAACAAACCTGATTCATCATTCGGTGGTGATGATGGAAAATCAGATTCGAGCTTTGTTTCCATGTTTTATGATACCTGCGAACAATTTAAATTCATTTAGCACTCTCCCCACTGCATATTAAATGGAATAATGTAATGTAGTAATGTTTAATTTTGTAATCATGCAACATTGAGACAGTAATTTCCGTTTTTCATCTTTATCACATGAAATCGAAAGCACTGTAGCTACGTAGGTTTTCAATGTGTTAGAAAAGAGGCCCTTATAAAATTATTATACGAATTTGGATAATTAATATTATTATAATAATATAATTTTGAAGAATGGTTGGACCGATTCATACGATAATTCATTATCTCATACATTTTGTATGGAACAGCTTGACAGCACAATGTCTATCAGGTCAACTAGTTGTAGAATACCTAAAACACCCCTACTAGGTATATTAAGATCTTCTTCAGTATTATGGAAAAGTATATAATATAATCTCAAATGTCAACTGAGACTTTCTAATATTGATAAAAAAATAAAATTTAAGCATTACATAGGTACATAAGTTTAATTAAAAGAGCATTTAAGAGTAAGATTTTATTGCTTAAGTGGATAGGTATAGCACAACAACTGGAGAGTAGGTACCTATGGTAATTGTTGTGCAATTAAGTGCTATTTTTGAACAAATAAATAAGTTTAGTTAGAATAAGAATTAGTTTAAGAAGAATTAGTATAAATTATTGGCACACAAAAAGAAACTAAAAGTAAATTTGACCGTGCTAAATTGCTATCTCAATTGTTTTCATAAAGTTTAAAATAGTTGGTGTCAATTATTTTAGAGGTCTGTCAAATTTAATATTGTTTAGTACCTACACAAATATACAGCTCCATTGCAAAATAGGTTGTTATTTAAATAAACAAATAAACACATTAAATCAAATCATTTAATGAGGTTCAATCTTGCTTTGACACTTTATTTCACATACCTAGTACAAGAAAACATAATTATGGCACTCTGGACAAGGTAATGACGTCAGTCTCTTGACTACGGCATCAAAGCATGTGTGATACCATGTCATTATTCCACCATCCATTTATATTATCTGTACAAAGCTGATAATGTAATCATTCGTGATATTATATTTCATTCATCCATATTGTAGGTTTGTAGAACACCAAATGACAGTATTTTTTATTTTTCAGAATGATGACTTTTCAATATATTTATAAGAATAGGTAGGTATATATTATGTACCTAAATGAAAGAAATACCACCATACGTAAAGACTATAATTATACATGTTTGGGCCTAGGTAGACAGCCTCAATGGATGATTGTCTAAGAAGGATTTAGTAGGCTGTGATATTATAGTACATTACTGGTAGGTATCACCGTAGAGTATCACACATCATACTTTGATGACGGTGTCAAGAGACACCGACATCATCACCTTGTCCTGAGTACCATACCTTGTTTACCTTTAAAGTACAAAGAAAACAAACACATGATGACTTTAGTCAAAAGTTTGTAGGATGTTATAATTATTTATTTTTTTAACATAGGGGAATAGAATGAAACCTACCTAAACTCGTAGTTTAAAAAAATGACTTATGTAGGCCTACCTACTACCTAGTAGGTACCTACCAGCGACTTAGGTACCTAGTTTGTTTTGACCATCAAATTTATGTGATTCGGTACCTATGTTTCTAAATTCCTAAGTTAACTTTATTTTCTAAGTACCTAGGTAGGTATATCGGCAACCTATTCATTGTTTTTCTAAGTGAATTATTTTTATAAACTTCTAAGTATGTGTAGGAACCTATAAGCCATAAAGGTGAAAATAGCTTGGAAGAGCAAAACAAATCCATTTCCAGGAATAAAACCATGCATCGCTTTTATAATCACGTCAAACAAATAAAATAATAACACTGGTTACTCACAAACATTATCCGGTAATTATTTTATTATCAGCAGCCCTTCTTCACACAAAATCTATTTTGTTTACAATAGTTTCATCACAAATAAAATGAACTGTTTATGAACGCCGCACACAATTTGCAGCTAAATTACACACAAGTCAGTGTTAGTCCGAGCATACAAAACACAGTTGTAGTCCGTGAATTTAACGAACATTTACATATATCTTGATAATCCACACACAATGGGAAAACGCAGAAATATTTTATTTTCCGCGAGCTTCTGTCATTTCACTTAGCTTTCGCAAGAATAGAAAATCAAAATGGCGTCGTCGTCGGTCGCGGCGTTCGTTTCGTTCGCCGACCAAAATAAATGACTGCTGTCATACAAAAACAAATGAATCCAAAGAGAACACAAATGCATCCACTGAGATTGGAGGATTGAAGATTGACCTTGAAACTTCAACACAAATGAATTCAATTATAATTAATTTGAATGATAATTAATGGGTGATGACCGCGTTTTTACATTATTTTTCACTACCGTGGGGGGCAGGCACTAGGCAGGCAGGCAGCAGAAGCAAAGCACGGGCACGGCACGGCACGAACGAATTTCGTTTCGATCGATTGAGGCGAAGCGAATGCTACACTGGAGCGCGTCTGCGAACAAACTGTGCGTGAGTGTGTGCTGTGTGTATGAGTGAAAAGAAAGGCCGATAGACCGTCGATCCCGGACCGAACCGGGCAGTGCGGGCAGTGAATTCTGTTCCTTTCTCTCACACACAGGCAGCCAGGCCAGGCACAATCGCAGTTGCCAGTGCCAGTATGGCCGGCTGCCAGCATTGGCTGGCGAATTCCAAGCGGTTGATTACGCTAGATGTGTCTGTCTCTGTCGCACTTGTACTATTATGCTATAGCTTTTCTCTGTTACTCTTGCGGTAACCATGAATACCTCTGCGTATTGAATAGAATATACCTACATACGTATATTAACTATGGTAAGACTGAGAATGTATAATCAGAATGGGACGCCCGTCCGCTCGCTATTGACCTCGGTCGCTCGCTTCGCTTTGCTCGGAGTCGGTCGAAGGCACACGAACTAGTTTTGTTGTAATAATAATAGTAAGAAGTTTGACGATTTATTTGAGTCGGTACGGGGTCTTGAGTCCTCATGAGTGAATGTGAATCGTGAGTGAAGCCAAGCCATGAATAATTTATTACTATTATTATTACCTACATTATTACTTATACTGATGATAAGTCATAAATGATAATTATTGATAAATCATGTACTTAACACAAAAAAACTTTGTGTTTTGACTTTTGGTAGTGTGGAATGTGGATAGATTAACGTAAAAGGTTAACGCCGCATGCCCTACTAAACTAATGGGGCACATGCGATAGCACGGACAGTATACGGACACAAGATTGGTTCACAATGGTCTTAATAATTAAGTAGGGATTTAATTATTTACCTACCTACCTACTGACATTCCATATTATTTACCTATGAGGTAATTTTTTTGGTACGAGTACCTACCTATCTCGCTGGTTTTCCTAGCGGCTCAGTAGACCGTAGCAAGGGCTTACGTTTAATTCTCACTATACGAGGACCCTTGGGTCGGGGGTGTAAATGGGGTGGTTGAGTGGAAAACGGGTGATTGAGTGGAAAAGGGGTGGTTGACTGAAAGTCGGGTGGTGTAGAGGATGGGGTGGCAAGGGTTCAGCCACCTGTTCTTCACTGGTTGTAAATTAAATGTTGTAATGTAAGTAACCAAACCAATAATGTAAGGAAAATATGAAACAAAGGATCATATTATACTTACATTTTAAAGACACGTTTGTAACAACATAATTGGCACCAATATCTATGGTTATAGGTAGGGTCATGTGGTAGGTATACAGTGGCGATAGCAGATACAGTGGCTCAGTAACAGTACCCGAGAAATTACCAGAGATATTTGTACGTCTCATTGGCCCATTGGTAGCTCTTATGTCACAAACTTATTCGAACTAGTCGGGCAGTGCTCGCAGCGCGCGATTTTTGTAAAACAGGTATTTTTCGATTTTCTGTAGATAAAATACGAATTTTTGGTAAGAAGTATTTTGTTCCATCTCCTTTTCTATGTATTAATTCACTGTGGCATTTATTTTCTACGTGATACGTGTTTATTTATGGTATTTTATATGCATAATTCACTCTCAATAAAGGGGTAATTTCTTTTATGTGTAACTTTGAATATGGCGACGGAGTCCACAGTGGCTCAGTTGATGGAAGTTCACAGTGGATCATGATTCGCTATGGACTTTTCTCTTAGCTTACCATCCAAAGTTTTTTTACCATAGGTAATCTATACATAAAGTGTTGTAAGTAGAAAATACTAAAGCCATGACCAAGGCGGTTAATTTTGTTGCATTATTTTCAATTAAAAGTATATTTCGCTTTGTGCTTCTAGCAAACTATTACAAAATTACCCATCTTTTAGAACTTTAGGGCTTATAATAATTATTGTTGCTAAGCAATTTCCATCAATTCGTTATGAAAGTAACAAATATTACTGATTGAATTTATAATAACTTGTTTTATTTCTGATAAATGATGTTAAATTATCCAATTTGTACTACACTGAACCACTGTGTACTTAAGGGCGAGCCACTGTTTCGACCCCATGGTACACAGTGGCTAATGTTTGGTATTTATTAAAAAACTATCACGATCTTTTTCCTATGCCAATATTGAAGAAAATAATAATGCAGAATCAAAGTAGATGAACTATTCTATGTTGGTTCTTAATAACAATATTGTTTGTTGACCACACTGTTGACCACATGACCCTAGGTAGGTAGGTCTAGGTACTTAGGTAAGTATACCTATAAGTACAGGTACCTACCTATTCGTTTATTTCACCACTTATTCTACAATCTAAGTATAGCCTAGGTAGGTAGTAGGTGTGTAATTGTGTAGGTATCTTTCAAGTATTTGCATTTAGTCTGGATGTTTGTGGGCCACAAACACAGATTATTAACATTAGTGGCTATACCTACTTATTTTATATCACAGACGACTATTTAAAATTGCTGAAACGTTTGACTACCCGCGTCAGAAATATGAGACTACCCGTGTCAGAAACATGTGGCTCCCGTGTCAAAACATGTGACTACCCGTGTCAGAAACATGTGACTACCCGTGTGAGAAACATGTAACTACCCGTGTGAGAAACATGTGACTACCATATACGTGACCAATAAATTCTAGGTACTTACGTATAAATACATAATTACTTACTTACCTAGTACCTAGCATGTACCTAAATACCTAGCTATATAATAAAGTATACTTACCTACTCACTAAATTATCCTACCTGTCCCTGTCCTAAGTACTTGATTGTTATGATTACAATTGGTAATTTAAAGCCATTCAATTGAACAGCACCATTTCTGTCCAATTTATTGATCAAATCAAAGTAGGTAGGTAGGTAGATCAATAAATTGAAAGTAGGTAATAATAATAGCAAATGAGTACAAAGTGCATTGTATCGCGCGCGACGCGAGACACGATAAGCATAAAACACGACGTTGTTTCGTTGTTTGAGTTGTGTTATCACGAGATTCACGAGCACGAGCACTGGCTTGGCACAGAGCCACAGAATAAATAACAGTAGGTATTGGTCGGTGTTATAAAAATACCCCAGAACTACCTACCTACCTATTATGATGACTTGGCGGACGGGGCCTAAACCGGTGGCCGGTTGGTTTATGCTGCTGGCTACATTCCGTCCCTGTCTCACTCACAGCTATGAAGCAATGTGTCTCTGTCTGTCTGGTTGCGGAGTGAGTGGGTGGTGATAATAATAATAGTACGTCATGTTGTGGCAACCTCGCCTAAACCGTCAGTCAGATTACAAAAACTGTGTAGTGTATTTATAGTCTGTGTATTTATGTAAGTATCAGCATACATTAGGCAAAAGTGTGTAAGTTGTAGAAGCCAAGAAAGTCATGCAATAGGTAAGGTCAATGTGGGGAAGTCCGTCTAGGCGGTAAGTCCGTCTAGCGGCAATAACTTCCTTTTTTGAATAGCTAGCGCCTTAGGGCTCGGTCAGTAAACCAATATTATGGAGCTACTTCGAACTGAGAATCATAGATGTCGCTCACATCCTTATGTTAGGAGAAATTTACTGTTCAATTTTTTTCGCGTTTTGTACTTGTAGATGGAGTGTGACGTCTCTTTAAAAATTCGAAGAAAATGCGGAAAAACTAAAGAGTTTGTAGAGGTTCTATGATTTAGCAAATAGTTTAATGATCCATACGATTATTCCTGGTCTTGAATTAATTAAAAACGCTTCAATTTCGTTACTTGAACGTACAAGAAATTGTTAACATTAAAATGTAACAATTTGGAAGACCGTCTACCAAGCTAAAGGAAAGTCCGTCATATGCCGGTCTTGCCCCAAAGGCAGATATTGTCAACATTTTCAACAGCACATATTGTATGGATAACTCATAATATAATTATTATAGTATTACTATTTACTTGCTATTATACTTAGAAGTTGTAAGTAGTCCACTAAAAACTATCCAATCCATTATTTTTTCAGAAATTATTATAAGCCATGTAGCTTTTCACATTATGGCGATTATTTTGGTATCGATGGTTTATTGCAAAACCGATTTTAAAAGTTTAAACAAACAATAACGGTCTTCGCTTATTATGTTATAACCCACTTCATACTTGCTTGCTACTTCTTATTTAGTAATGTCCTACATTATTTTGTATTATGAATTAATAATAATATCTTCTCCGGAACAAAAGTGCGTGCCCATGTGGGGCATGGTGCCAAGAAATAATAATTGTAATACGATAAAAAATGATTTAATGATCAAAGTTCATTGTTGATTTTGCAGCTACTAATTTTGAATTACAAGGTATTTGTTTTTTTGTTATTTGGTTATTTTAAAGCCCTTATTTTTTTTTGAAAATGTTTGCAACTACTGTCAAGAAAACTATGACGGTCTTACCCAAAAAGTAAATAAAATTAATTATCTTTGAAATGTAAACCTTAGGGCAGGCAGATACGACAATAATTTCATCACCAGGTTACCATCAGTGCAACTTTTCATACATATAACATATTTGCCCTACAACTTATGATTTTATTGCTACTAGACGGACTTACCTCAAACTACATGGGAAGACCGTCTACACGCCGCCTTTTAAAAAAAATGCTATAATTCTAAGGATCATTACAATTGATCTTATTTTTAGACTATTATAGGTAAATCAATATATTATCCACCTTTTCCGACTAACAAATTATTTTAAAAAGCATATTTCGACTCATTAATGTTAACTTGAATTCAATTTGAAGAAAAGTATGCCGGACTTCCCCACATTGACCTTACCTATTATGAAAACGAATATTATAATAATACACATCAAAAAATTCTAAGCAACATGCATGCATAACATGGACCCAGGAACAATGGGATAAAATTGTTTTCCGATGAGTCGTGATTCGGGTTTAGGCCAGATACAAGAAGGGTGCGAGTGTAACGTCGGCCCGGAAATACTAAAAGGCTCAGGTGCGTTCAGGAAGTTCATCCATACAGCGGCTCAAGTTATGATAAGGGCGGGTATTATGAAGAACAGGCGAACTGAGCTCGTTTTTGTAAATGGAAACATGAACGCTCAAAATTACGTTGAGGATATTCTCAGACCTTATGTCCATCCATTTGCACAAACCTTTGGCTCCGATTTTACGTTAATGCATGACAATGCGCGTCCACATACAGCTCGGCGAACCAGAAAAGAACCAGAAATTAGTAAGTACATGTTGCTTAGACTTTTTTGATGTGTGTAGTTACAACAATAACTTAGCATTTGGTAAATTAGTTCCTACCTGTAATAGGTAGGTATACTAGTACCCAACTTATAAGGCGCGTCGTGAATCTTCGTTCGCGCAGAAAATAAAGTATGGTCCGAAGATTAACGAAAGAATGCTTAAAACTTACAATCAACCTAAGCTCACTATTTTAAGGTTCATAATACACTGCAGCTGTTAGTTCCATCTCACTCTAAGCTCGCTAAGATGGCGGCGGCTGACGACCAATAGCGGTCAGTAGCATTTCCCGCGCTTTGAAAATTCATCTTCTGCGCAGGTACATCGGTAAGCCATATCAGTTGGGTAATACTGTAGGTACCTACGTTGATAATCAAATAATATCGTATACCTACCTACCTAGCTAGGTACGGTAGGTAGTAATGGATTAATTCGCGTTCATAATAATTTTCGTAACGATCTCATATTCAGCACTCTACGAATTAATATAGGTAACGAAATTTTGCGAAGCGAATTCATCGCTCGCGTCATAGCCGTCATACTTAATTTTAATGCAGCGGACGGCAGCTAGCGCGCACTCTCTTCGTCCACCGCAATGTAACTAAGTCTGTTTCATTCGGGTGAACCTTTCGCAAATACATATGACGCTAAAAAAGTTGGTTAAGCAATTATTATCCTTGATAGGCTTGTACTTAGTACTACTTACGGATGATGAATTCGTAGAAATCGTACGAACTACGAAAAAATTGGTTTATGCAACTTTTTCCTTGTTATCTTCGATTTGGTCGTATTTAATGTCGTATATTGAATGAATGCGTGTGATCGTTCAAATAGCTGGTTCGTGCGATCCGCGCAAAAAATTAGATTACGCAATTATGTCTTTATTATCTTCAATTTGCTTGTATTTAGTGTCGTTTATTGAATGAATGTGCGTGATTGCTTAAATCATTTATATTCTTAGCCGGGTCGTGCGATACGCGAAAATATAGAGTACGCAATTATTTCTTTATTATCTTTGATTTGCCCGTATTTAGTGCCGTATATTGAATGAATGAGCGTGATTGTTTAATAATAATAGTGTGCCACGCGCTGGCGCGCGTCGTTTAGTCAAAGTTCAAAGTTCAGTACGTTTTGGAAAATTATTGTGAGAGCTTAGAAAGTGAAAGTTTTTACGCATTTTCCCAAGAATCATACCTGTAAATAAAAGTAGGTACTGAGAGTTGGATGTGTATGACAATATTATTTAAAAAGGTGTATAAAAGTGTAAATAATAATTAGGTAGGTAGGTATAAGTTTTGTATTTAACGAAGTAGGTAGGTATATTAGTGTAAATAAACTGTAACTGTTGAATATACTGTAAGTATAATATAAAATATTGTATAAATTTGTAAACAGTGTACCTATATTATAATAACAAAAAACAAAAAAAAATTTAAGTATTGTAAAATAAAAAACTAAATCATGTAAATACGATCAAATGAACTTATAAAAACACCCGGCATCTAGATTTTATTTAATAAATCTCGGAAAAGTGGTACCTTCTAACGCCATCTAGGTTTTATTTAATAATCTCTGAACAATAGTTCCTTTTAACGCCATCTAGGTGTTTTGTGCGTTTTCTCGGTCTTTTTTGTTTTACTATGGAAGAACATGACGTGAAATTGATAAATTATCTTCTAGCTGTAGGTACTAAAGTTGATAATGGTATGCTTCGTTCAAACATTATATTATTCATTCAACAAATGAATATCTTACATGAAACTACCTGGAACATCAGATTAATTTCACTTTCTTTTCGACATTCAGCAACGGATTCATCAAAATGTCTGTGATATTCGTGTGAGCTTAGCAACGGCTGGTTTTGGTTGTCGTGGTAATATTTGTGTGGTAATAATGTTCGTGCTAATATTTGTTGAATACTTCGTCAGTATTAGTGAATACTTACTTAGGCATAAGTATCAGTTCCACCACTAGAAACGCCCTACCTAAGGCGAACAAGCTCGTTAATGCGCGTGGCGCGTATTAACAGGAATCATAAACAATATAAACATATTAGTATCATCAATCTTATTTAGCAAATAGCATAGCAATAGCAATTAGCATGCTAAGACTCGTCAATTCGCATGTTTACGAAATTTAAATGAAGTCGCATTAATTGCCATCACTAACGGTAGGTAGGTACGATGATGATAAGTTTTAGTTTCACACACCTATACCTAAAATGATTGATTGATATTGAAATTAAACCTAAGGATTGTATAATTACGGTTATTAATTAACGGTGATTTTTTAGAAGTATAGGTACCTACTTATAGTTTCCCTTCCCACTTAGCTTAAGTTACTTTTGTAAGAGTGCGCATGCATACCTTTACCGTTTTTTTTACTTTATCTGTGCAGGACGACGAAAGAATTAGGCTATGATTTATGTGATTGTTTACTTAGGTTAAATTTGATTATATACTACCTTTTTACTTTAAATTATTGTACATAGGCAGGGATTACAATAAAGTAACTTTACGGCGCTGTCGTGAGAAAGAGGCAGGATGGTTGCATGCCAGATGTGCGCGGCAATTGTATTAGTTAGGTCAGTCTTATCCATTGTATTACGGCCCTATTGTATTAGCGAGACAGAATGTATTGATTGCCGTAATATAAGTTTACTTTAGTAGTAAGATATTTTTGTCGGTCTTTACCAAAGGGACAGACAGAACTACGCACACAAGTAGATAGAACTTCTCTCCGATTGGTTGACCAATTATTGGTCCTATTATAGGAAGACAGATTAGTTTTGTATAAATATCGGACTACCATTTGTATCGGCGTTCAGTTGAGTAGGTAGTAACCGGCCTAGGGTCAGTTTATTATTCTGTGCTAGGGTTAAGAACAAGTAAAGGATGAAATAAATAGAAGAAAATAAAGAAGCCTTTTCTTCAAGCAAGCCTCCCAGTCTTCCAACCCAGCCAGGGTGCGTTCGGCACATTATCATAGAATACAGCCTTTACCGACCAACATTTTTGATTTCAAATTAATTATTCGGTGATTAATTGTTTCCGTTTGCGATATTCATTCATACCTAGGTACTAAGGCATTATATTACCGTGTGCAATTTTCAAGTCTCATTAGAAGTTAGGTAGTAAGAAGTACCTTATTTAGGTATATAAGTAACTAATAAGTTAACTACCTATTGCTATTTGATTTTAAAAATAAAATATCTTCTCATTTGATTTTCATATAATCCCGACAAAAATCCCAAAATCTCGACATAGAACACAACGTAGAGACAAGACTCTAAGGAGAGACTGCCGGTCGATGCGCGTGTGGGTATGGGGAAGTAAGCCCACCCTCCCTAAGCCTCTACAAACGCTGGTGCCACCCCCTTCCTGCCGCAGCAGGGGTAATCACCCCCCCCCCCCCCCCCCCCACATACTCTGCCACCCGCGGCCCGCTGTAGCGCTAGGGGCTTTATATAACTTACCTTTTAAGGATTATTTCCTGAGCAGGGTCGAAGCTTTAGGGACTGCGTGGGGAAAGAGGGGAAATCTTGCGTCATTTTAACCAACTTCAAATGTGGCGGGTGCTTATGCTCAATTCAAAATGTATTGTTAGGTAAGTGGACTCCCAACGAGTTACACCAGACTGGTCACAGTGTGACTCATTGGGAGTTTTTTCCCATCCAGCCACTGTTACACAAAATATGTAACACGTTGGGAAATCTTCTATAAAAAAAAAGTTGCAAGTTGTTTTTTTTTAAAGACGTGTTCCCAACGTGTTACAGTGTAACTCGATGGGAAAAAAGACTCCCAACTAGTCACTCTGTGACCGGATCTGGTGTGACTCGTTGGGAACCCACCGCTGCTGCCCGCGACTAGCCCGCGCGGACGGCTTATTCCAGAAATCCCCTGGCAGTATCCCCTGCGCAGGGGATTTCTGGACTTTTTGTCCAATTTTCCCCTGCGCGTAGTTTTCGACTACTCTCGTATGTCTTCCACGGCCCAATCTACATCTATAAGTACCTACCAAATTTTCTCGAGATCGGTTCAGCCGTTTAGTCGTGAAAAGGTAACAAACAAAGAAACACTTACTATCGCAATTATAATAAGTATTAGTAACCTATGGATAACTGGAAAAATACGCCAAGACAATTCCCATGTGTCAGCAGTGGAACGTCGCAAGTTGTGACAATGGTGGCACATTCTAAAAAGAATTCCCAGTTGTCCCCACTAGGACGCTAACGGGGGTGACAACTGGGAATGAAAAATTATTGTGGAGTCCAAAGTTACGGGTTTTTTTTTGTAACCTTTTTTCGTAAGTTGATGTAGCTGTGTGGCGATGACGGAAAGGAACTCGAGTCAGCGTAGACTGATGAAGTGGCGGCCGCATTGCCAACTTGACAGCATTCGTAACTAAATTTGTTTAGAATTCCGTACCTAAAAGGTATATCGGGACCCTATTACTAAGATTCCGCTGTGTGTCTGACTGCCCGTATGTTACCAGGCTGTACCTATCTCATGAACCGTGATAAAAAAAATTACAGATTTATTTATGTTGCCGCTATAACAACAAATAATAAATAACAAGACATAATACATATTTAAGGGGGTTCCCATACAACAAACGTCTTTTTTCCGTTTTTATAGATAATGGTACGGAACCCTTCATGCGCGAGGCCGACTCGCACTTGACCGTTTTTAATTAGTGCGATATTATCGCCTTAGTAAGGCTGCGCCACGCGGTTTCGTCCGCGTTCACTATTAAAAATATAAGTTACTCCTTATAACATGAACTAACTGCCAGTAAAAGTCTCGTCAACATCAATCCAGCCGTTTGGAGATGAGCCGGAACAATATCATACCGACAGAACTCTTTTTGGTATACATAATTATAGAAACATACCGTACATTGATATTCAATAAAAAGCTACACATACACTCCAATTTTATTCGTTTAAATTAGGCACAGTAATTGATTTATAGTTAATAATTAGGTATTTTATAATTTATTTATTATATTCCAATCTTTCTAAGTAGGCAGTTTCATATGCTCTATAAGGGTTTCCATCCACTACTCTATTCACTGAGATATATTGCTTCATGTCGTTGGCCGACCAGAATCGCAAATGCTCCACGGACGTGTCCAGAGACTTCTCTGTCTTCTGCAAACTGAGCAGGTTCTCGTTGAGTCGCCTCTTTATCTTGTCTAGTGTTTTCTGTTCTTCTTCGACCATCGTTTCTATGTCTGCAATTAAATCGGGTTTACACTCGGCTGCAGTTAGGGGGGGAGTGGAGGGCAGGGGGCAGAGCTAGAATGTAAACACAATTATTCTCTGCCACTGCTTCTTTATGCTGCCGTTGAAAGTGAAAGTGAAGTGTGGCAGAGCAGTATGTAACCACACACTTCCGAGGGAATTATTGCCGGGAGTGGGAAGAGCACGGCAGGGACAGAGTGTATTTTTTTTTGAAGTAAAACTTCTTTAGGCGCGACTAGGGAGTAACTCAGATTTTTTTTCTGACGGTAGTAACGCTTACTATAGTCTGTGTAGTTACCGCTGTTTAAAAATGGTTACATTGACTTCCGCTGTTTAAAAAAGGTTACATTGACATGTCAATGTAACCTTTTTTAAATAGCGGAACAATATAGCGGAAAAGAAGTTTTACTTCAATAGCGCGTAAGGTTACACGCACACACTTTTTTTCTTAATATATAACATTATAACCATCGACGTGAAGCATCAATGCCATTTGTTTGTCAACTTTTACATTTGTTATTATCTTTCAGATTTATTTACTCGCTGCAGGGGCAGAATGTAAATGAGATATTACATACTTTATCAACATAGTAGCACTACTCAACCTAACAATATATTCTGCACAGTATGGGGGTAGGTTAGCAAGCAAAAATACTGTGCCCAAAAAGGTGATAGAAGTTATGGAAAATGCACAGACAATTTAATTACTTCAATAGTTATTAAGTACTACATTGTCGTCCCATCTATATCGTTATATTTTATATACAGGAATGGCCACATGTAGGTATGTATGTAGGCTTAAATTGGACAATGGCTCGACTAATATTAAATATGATTATACTTGACTCTAGTATTATTAGAATTAGTTTAGGATATGGAATAATGGAGTAATCTCTCCCGGGCTTTGTCAAGGATTCTGCCGAGACACAATAGAAAATCTATTGTCTGGAATTGCAGCAGCGGAGAGGGAATAATGGATGGAAACATTACATAGTATGACGTCAGAACTTACCTACACTCATTCCACTTTTAACCTCACTGTTTTCCAACTCGCGAACCATAGCTTCCAGGTCGCGTTTCGTCGCGACGCGTCGCGCGACACGGCGCAAGTTGTGCTCCAGCGTGACAGACGGACACAGCAGTGACGTGGCGATGTCCTCGGTGTGCCATTTCGTGTACAATTCGTGAAGGCAAGCGTCGAACGTTTCGAATATCCAAATTTTTTCACCGCTGAAAGTATGAATTTATATGAAACTAGCAGACACGGTCACGCGTTGCTGTGGCTAAGGTATTTGTTATTGCGACTATACATTGAGATGTAAGCTACCCTATCTTGCAAGTTACATCAAACTGCACACGGTGTGCAAATTTGATTAAAATCGGTCGAGTAGTTTAGGGAGTCCATCGCGGACAAACAACGTGACGCGTGATTTATATAAGTATATTAAGATAAATAAACGCGTCAAGATCAGTTACGTAGGTCCTGACCCTAACTAGGTTTCCCTGTAGGGACTCAGGGACTACGAGGACCATATTATGGTCCCACAAACCCCCTAATTACTGATTCCCTAATTACAGGGAATTTTAGTTAGGTGTCAACGTATCAGGATGTAATAAGTAGGTATGTGAACTATAGAGTATGTCTCGCAAAACTGTACCCCTAGTATGAGTTTTTACTAGTTGACATAGGAGCTAGTAAAAACTCATACTCAGAGCACAGTTAGGAGGTCAAACCTTTCCAAAACTAATTTTCTGTTCTTCTCAAGGTTGAATTTCTTCATGTAAAACTTTAGCTCGTCCACGAATGTAGGACGTCCATTATCTGAAATTTAAAAATACAAAGTTTTAATACTATCTTCACCTTGCGATTTCATTAATCAGTCAATAACAACCGGGACGGATGGCATAACGTGCTCTCCGATGCGAGGAGCGATAGAAATCAGGATTTATTCAGTAATATGTAATGTAAAGTAATATGTAAATACATGTACTTATATAAGTAATGTACACATGTATATAGAGCAAAGATACGGTACGAGGTTTCGAACCCGGCTCATAGGTGGTAAACATATTTTTGTATATTTCGTATAATATATTTATAATACAATTTTGATCTTTTATTTAGATCACGTTATGCTTATTAACTTTATCTATACCCGTATTCGTTATCTAAACTAAATTTTACAATAATAAAAAAATGGCCGAGCTACACTTTAATCTTATAGGCTTATAATGATGTTAACTTAATTCGTTTTTTATACTTCATAGGTTAGCATTGGACCACAATCCCACTTACGGCCAAAATTAATAAACAATCCAATCCAAATTTTGCTATCTGGGATTGATATCACAATCCATTATTAGGGTCAAACTGTGCCAATAACCGATCCGTGGCTTGGTTTATGAAGGCACGCAGATTGGAAATTGATCGAACGATAGGCAGCAAGGATAGGAGATACAATATTAATTTCGACTGTTAATGCTTATTTTTTATACTTCATAGGCTAACAGCTAGTCGGAAGTGACGATGTGATCGAAGGTAGTCAACACGCCCACTCAGCCTACACTGGCACTGGCTCACAGAAACGTTTGAAAGTTACACCGTGTGCCACCAACCTGTGCATTCAGTGAAGGAACAGTTGTCAGATATGTCCAGGTTCATGCTGAGCTCCATTTTGTTTCTGCCCCGCTCGCGCGCCTCCCGGTAGTACTGGCGGAGCGCCGCCATAGACTCCAGTGGGAAGGACGACCGACCTGCGAGGACAAAATAATCATACTTCTATAATATACTTATATTCTCATATACTTATTACTTACTAGTTGGTGCCCGCGACTTCGTCTGCGCAGTATTTAAAGCAGCTTATATATTTAGCGTGTTTATTACGCGTATATTATTAGAGATTAAGAGAGAGATGTAGAAAAGAACTAACGTTATGACATTAAAATCACACATTATTATGGTTCACTATTTTGGCTATAATGACTTACACATAAGATATAGATATATACTGTGGCCGGCTTTTTTGTAGAACTATTTAAGATAAACATTTCCATCATACATTACATAGGATGTATATAGCTCTAGCGGTTTTGGCAGCGCACGCCTGAATAGCGTGCAGATGGTAGATTTTCTCTTACTTACTTGACACTTATCATCATATTTTAGACAATTCACACAATAGCTGTATATATTGTAGTCTATGTGTTATTCTGATGTATAAGCTATATTATTGTAAAGTTTCATTAAAATCCATTCAGTAGTTTTTACGTGAAAGAGTAACAAACATCCATACATCCATCCATCCATCCATCCATACTCACAAACTTTCGCGTGTAAGATAATATTATAAAGAGGAAAGAGTTGATTGTTTGTTTGCATTGAATAGGCTGCGAAACTTCGGAACCGATTTGAAAAATCATTTCACTGTAGGGGGAAGATACTCTTATCCCGTAAAAATTAACGGTTCCCGCGGTATAGTAGTTAACGCGGGTGAAACGCTCCTAGTATATCAAAAAGGCGAAAGTTTGCGTATTTGGCCTCTCCGCCTCAATGGATAAACGGAATTTGATGAAAGTTATACAGTTAGGTCCTGGAATAGTTATTAGGATCTCTATTTCTTTCTCTTTCTTCAAGTGCACAAGTCCCCGCTCGGCCACCATCGCTCTAAAGTCAAGGACACCCGACCTCCGAACGTCTCCCCGGCTGCATCACCCCGGCAGCCGCCGAACAGCGCCGCGAGGCAGTCCCTCACGTTCTGCGTCTTCCTCTCCACGACGGCCGCTGACGCGATCAGACTCTTCAGCTCGTCCCGTTTGGACTCCTGGGGAAACAACTCTGTATTGTACTGCAAGTCACTGACAGAAAGCTGAATGGGCTGATTATATAGTCGGAGGGCAAGAAACTTAGTGAAAAAAACCCCAACCAAGTGCGATTCGGAGTAGCGCACGAAGAGTTCCGTACCATTATCTATAAGAACGGTTTTATAATCACGTTTGTTGTATGGGAGCCCCCATAAATATTATCTTTATTCTGTTATTTAGTATTTGTTGTTATAGCGGCAACATAAATACAAAATCTGTGCAAATTTCAACCGTCTAACTATGACGGTGCATGAGACACAGCCTGGTGACAGACAGACAGAGGGACGGACAGCGGAGTCTTAGTAATAGTGTCCCGTTTCACCCTTTGGGTACGGAACCTTAACAATAATTACACACACTCACGCATAGTCGGAGAACTCTGAGCTCTTGTCTGGCACCATATTTTTTTTAATGTAGCCCCACACTAGGATCGCTCCTGTAGCGTGGGTACCACTTACAGACACATAATTCCACATGCACATCACACCCAGACCAGAAACAAACATTTGTGGATCGCACAAATATTTGTTCCAGGCGGGAATCGAACCCGCTACACTAAGCGCAGCAGTCCAATCGCTCAGCCACTACGCCAATCGTGCCGTCTAATATGAATTCAACAAGCGAACCTTAAAAACTTAAAAGAAAAACAAACGCCACATACGTAGCACTTACTATAGCTTTGTCAACGCTATGTATATCCTTAGCGTCCGGCTGTCGGGGCGCCTGCTGCGGGCCGGCGGCGAAGGCCCCGCGGCGCGCGGCGAGGTCCCCGCAGCGCGCCCGCAGCGCCGCGCGCCGCGCCCCCGCGCTGGCCAGCTCGCAGCGCGTCACGAGCAGCTCGCACGCCGAGCCCTCCAAGTAGCTCTGAAACATATCATGTCGTCGGGTTGAACATTTTTATTTTTTAATTTATTTATTTATTTCACAAAATCCACAGATCAAGCTAAAATAGTAAACATGTTTGTAGTTCTTACATCTAATGACGGGTTTACTTTATATAAAAATATCCAGCAATGAAGAGCGAACTGCCTGAATACAAGAATGGCAACACAATAAAAATTCAGAAACAGTGATATAAAAAACAAAAAGTGGTTTTATTGTGAGGTGTGTGTTTTATTTCCTTGCCCTGTCCGAGTTTCAACCGCAAGGATGAAAGGGGCATAGAAATTTCAAATTCAAAGCGTTTATTGTAAATAGGCAATAAAATCGCACGTTTACATGTCAAACAACTAAATCGAACCGTAAAACAAAATAATAAAGGATATTTCCCATTCAGGCACTGATCTAACATAGAATCTCGGACAGGAAAAGGAAACTCCGTTGACTCTACCAGTGCTTCGGAATACGCCCTATAGAGAAGTCAACACCAAGAAACTCTACGGGGATGATTTTTTTAAATTGAAACAATAATCAGTTACTCCATGGTACAATAATATACTACGCCAGGGTATGGCACTCCGGACTCGGACTAGATGATGACGTGGGTGTCTCTTTCTACGTCATCAACGTACATGTGATACCATATCGTAGCGCCTCGATGTACGTTGATTGACTTAGAAAGCTACACCTGCGTTATCATCTTGTTCGGAGTGCCATACCATGTTTTCTTGTACTACGAGTTAGTAATTATTTAACCGACTTTAAAAAGAAGGGTAGGTAACCTGGTTTAGTTTACCGTATTCCATAGTTTAATTTTATTTTTATTTACTTGTAAAATTACGATAGTATTATATAATGTACAATTATATATACATAGTATACTTATGTACAATTTTTTTTTTGCACAATCGGCTATGAAAATATGGTAACTTACACTGAGTTCGTTGACAGTGGCGGCGATGCGACCCCTGGTACGTTTGATGTGAATCCTATTCTTCATACACTGCAGTGCGAGCGAGCAGTGCAGTGCCGCGGTATGCGCCAGCACCGACCGCGGGGTCACACTATACCACAGACAACCTATATTAATGCCTTAGCTAGAAGTGACACTCTCAGTTAAAGCGAGATAGCATGAACGGGATTTGTATGGCTGAGCATGTTGTCTCTCTCTTCCCTGGCATTGAGTACCTTTTGGGTACAGTGTCCATCCTGGGACTATTCGTTAATGCTTTAATTAAATATCGTATTTTCAACAGCCCCCTCAACCTCCCCCATCAAGGGGGCAGTTGGGAATTCCCATCTGCCCCCTTAGCGTGAGTATGGGGCAGTTGAGATTTTTAATTCCACATGCCCCCTTAGCGTGAGTATGGGGGCAGTTGAGATTTTCAATTCCCATCGGCCCCATTGCCTTTGTCATAAAGGCTTTGCATTAGTGTTTCTTTTTGCAATTCAAATTCTAAAGGTTCTGTATATTCATTTAAAAGGAATATTTGAACCAAGCGATGTTGATAGGTATGTGAAAACAATAGCTATCGCGCTGGAATCGAGCGACCAGCGAACTAGTGCGATAGAGACAAGTGCACCTCGAGCTGTTTATACCTAGCCACAATCAGCACCAGGGTTTCGTATTCATCGATCTCCTCCAAATCACAACTGAATGATATAAAAATTACCCTGAGAATGTTTATAAGAATTACAATGATGGGTCCCCTGCAGCTATCAAAACTATGTAGTAAATGGTAGTAGGCTTGATATAAACCACAAAACACAGATGCAAAGCAAGCACCTGTCAGACAAATATTTTCTATGTGCAGGCATCAAACTGGCCACCTCGCGCTTCTCAGTCAGCTCATGTCCAACCTACACGCGTTCGTTATTCACCTGTTAGTTTCGGCGGCCTTATCGCTGCATGTCGCTGATATGGCAGCGCAGAGTCCCGCTCGCTGCTCGTACAGTTGCTTGAACAACGCGTCGCCGCGGCACTTGTCCAGCGTCGACATCAGCTCTTCTGTACATACCAAACCACATGCATTTTACTCACAGATCATTAACAATTTTTTCTAAAATCGGAATATATTTGATATTGATTAATTGTCTATTGATTTAGATATCGAATGATACCTTTTTAGTGTTTCTAGGACATTTACATGGGTAGCTATGGCTAAATTAATAGAATCACACATGCCTTGATTTGCAAAAACCGAATGGCTGCCATTTTATCATGGTGGGACAAAAAGTACTTACGAGGGATGTATTGTTGATAAAATGTATCATATTTCACTCTCCCCAAGGCTTGACACTCGTTACCGAATACACTGTATAATATTTGTTATGGTACAATCGGATTGCTTCAGATATTATTTGTAAAGGAGGTTCTGTTGAGATAAGTAGAAATGCACACTACCTACTGGCAACATTTTAATGTATCCGGTAGCCATCTTGTGTTAGTATAAGTACTTCCGGTTTGACCTTCCGTTTGGCTGGCTGTTGTAACCACTGATCAAACTCTGCTTGTGATAAATAAAATACAGTATTTCAGTTTATACGTTTTATTTACCCACTGGCCCATATTTTTCAACAGGTTCCATACCTTTAGTTATTGTTTGAGCTGCAGCCTGATACAGGTCAGAGATTACTTGAACTTTTTTTGTCAACTTGTGGAGGTAAAGGTAGATTGTGATGATGATCTACTTCAGAAGCGCCTCCAACATTCCGGGAAGTCTTCCGACCGAGCCGGGTGATGTTGCTCGGGGACAGCTGTCCGATTGTTCCTCGTTGAAACTTCTACTTATACGTCTAGGCCGCGCGAATATCCGTATATGTTTATATCCGTATCCGATAGTTCCGTGAATGCCCGCTACGTGGCGTTTTGTCTAGTGTGGCGGATGAGGTCCGCCACAAACTTACATGAAGGCTGCCATTATACTATACATACCATCATAATTGTCGTTGTTGGTGGAAGCAAGGGAGGAGCAGGCGGCAGGATTTGCGGCGGACAGCAGCGACACGGAGGCCTTGCGGGCGCCGGCGGCGGGCCGCGACAGCGCGACCATACACTTATCCAGTTTACTCTGAAATTACACATTTCTTTACATACCTACATTCTTCACATCGCCATTGTTTGATGTATTATGTAGGTAGGTACTTAGATAAGAACCGTATGATTCATAGTATCCAGAGAATCGGACTCTACGAGAACTGTAAAAAAGGAAACCAATGACTTCAGTTATCAAGATCGAATGATAAGTTTGGGTGTGGAATATTTAGTGATTGTCACAAACACACATACAACTGCTAAAATCATAACCATTCCTTTTCTCAGTGGTTTGGCCGTAGACGGGTAAAAAAAAAAAAAAGAAACAAAAACCGAACGGAGTCATCTCATAAACTTTTACAGAGGTTACATCTTACCTCAATATCAGCACCGTCCTCAACGGCACACAAGGAGTCGGCAATGGTCTTCGTCTCGTGCAGGTTGGCTCGCTGCTCCCTCAGCTCCTCGGCCACGTGGCGCAGGAGCCACACTCTCCGCTGGGCATCCTCCAGCCTCTTACGGGCTAAACTGCGGTGGGACACTGGATAACGAGAATGTGCATAATGTGCATAAATACAATACGATAAACAAAAATGAGTACTACAATTTACAGCTTCTGTGGTATAGGAGGGTGGTTAGGTAACTGTGTAGTGGGAAGTTTCAGGTACGACTCCAGTACGGGGTAGATATTTGCGTGAGCCGCACAACTACTGCCTTGAGGCGCGTACACACACTGCGAGGCATGCGTCGCGAATAGCTGGTCGCGCATGCCTCGGGACTGCCTCACAATCTTTGCAAACGCCGCCTCAGTTTGAAAAGTGCACTGCATGTGAATGGATGCACAACCTTTGACTGACTAACTCCGTTCGTGGTTGTTTGCGTGCTCAGCTTAAAGCATGTGTCGTTCAGAAAGCATGCATAAATGTACCCAGGTATGCCTCAGGTTGTCATGCGTAATGAACCATTTGTGACATATGCCTTGCGATATCTGTACGAGCATTTAAATAGTATGCGGTCACATCAACTCTTCTGCTGAAAAGCTGACAGTAACTAAAATTGCAGGTTAATAACAAATAACAATTAACATACATTTACTCGAGTTCTTGTCCATCAGTTGATGCAAGTTCTCCTTCTGCATAAGGATACTTGCTTCAGCATCGACCACCTTCTCCTTCAGCTGCGAGTGCTGGCTCCAGTGGGACAGCTCTTCAGGTACTACTATGTTAGCATCTCTCTGTATGAAGTATGAAAACATATTTGTATGAATGACTAATAAATAGAGCACATGAAATAGCATACCTATATATTTTGTAAATATTGTCTCAAAAAATATTCATCAAACCCTATTTTAACTGGCTACGAAGTAATACAGTGGTATACAAGTAAACTATTTGTGCAGTGAGTTTGAACTATTTGTATGAGTAAACATCAACACTTATGCTGAACACCTATAAACAAAGTTTTCTAATTTATGTTAATGTGCCTAATTTTAATTATTATTAATTTGTTATAATTTAACTAAGTTATCATGAGATGTATAAGTTAAACAATATCGATTTTACTGAATGTACATAGTTTCGGTTGTAACCCAGCTCTATACTTAGATTGTGATTTATTCACCAACAAAGACTACAGTTTGCATTGTACATCTAAATAAATAATTAAATACTTCATTATTGTCATTCATTCTTAATTAATCTCAATAATTAATTTAATCTCTATGAAATTGCGTTCTTTTTACATTAAATTGGAGTTAATTTTAAGCAAAGGGTGGGTGAATTGGGAAACTGTAATGCCCGTCCGATGGTATAATATAAAATACTGAAAAAAATATATTAAATCCTCCTTTTATATACCTCATTAAAGACACTCTTCTTCTGACATCTCTTCACATCATCACAGAACACTTGGAGCCTCTTGTTTCGGACCACATCTTTGGACTCAACTCTCTCCATAAGACTTCGCCACACCATATAGTACTGACCCCTACACAATCTGAAATTTAATTCACAAAACAATATAAATATAATATAACTAGCTGCGCCCCGCGGTTTCACCCGCGTGTGGATAATATACAATAATATACCTTTATGAATTCTAGCCTATGTGTTATTCTGATACGTAAGCCATATTATTGTGAAGTTTCATCAAAATCCATTCAGTAGTTTTTGCATGAAAGAGTAACAAACATCCATCCATCCATCCATCCATACTCACAAACTTTCGCGTTTATAATATTAGTAGGATAGGATATGTTCGAAAGTGTTGCTGTTGCTTGACGGTAATAGTTTGTCTTTATACAATAGACCGCGCAGACCAATGAGAGCCAATTTCCTGCATTGCTGTGACATTATTGGGAGGATTTGGCACCTGCTTCAGGGTGTTTGATTTTGGAATAAATACATTTTGGACTGCTTATTTAATTTTGTGTTTTATTATTTCTTAGTGGTGTTTTGGGATTTGTTCAATGTTATATGCTGTTTACATTCAGCTGCAGTGAGCAGGGAAGTGGCAGGGAAGAGCGCAGGGAAGTGGGCAGGGCAGTGGGCAGGATGAGAATGTAGATACCTACATTACTTCTCATGCCTCTGCCACTGCTACTCTGCTGCCGGCGAATGTGAAAGCAAATTGAGTGGTGGCGCATAATGCAAATGCACACTCCTCATGAGGGAATTACTGCCGATAGGTGGAAGAGCAGGGGCTGATTCTAAACGGAGAGATAGACATTGTGTCACATTCTCATCATTTAACCACGAAAGTGAGGCAATACCTCCTCAAATGCGGTAATTGGCTGTGATGATGATGAATATTGAAATGGGTTAGGCCAATAGTATATAAGGAGCTATGCTAATTCTTCTGGTCCTTGAATTTATACAAATACTAATATAAGATTATCTAGCTTTTAAAAAGGGCGGTGAGAGAAGAATTACACAAGAGAAGAGTGAAAATCCCATTGGTATACTAAGCAAACTTGATTATAAAGGTCTTATTAAAATAAAACTTACCCGGATATTTTGTCCACAGGCGGTACATGGTGTGATGGGCATCCCATAGCAAGAAGCCATTCGGCAAAGTTTTGTGGTACATCGTCAAAATTAGTGCATGAGCTCATAATTATTTTAAATGCAGCAGGTTAAATGCTCAATGAGAATTATTTTGCCATTCGGCATTCAGCAGCCAGCGAAACAAACCGACGAGATTCAAAATTTAGAGCTGTAGCAAACCGTATGTATTCGGTACTGAGTAACGGGTACGCCATCTAGTAACGAGTACCGAAACGTTAGTCGCTAATCCATCTCGTTACTCGCATGTTTCGTATGCGTCGTATGGATACACCGTACACGTGTGCTGATAGTTTGTTTTACGCATGCGATACAAATAAAGATGTTTGTTTATTATGTAGGTACCTAAAGTAATAATTTGGAAATTCGTCTTCCAATTTTTTTACCTGTAAGTTTTCTACAAATCACGAATTATGTGACGCCGCGACATCATACCGCACGCGTACGAAATGCGACTACATTTGATACGACTCTCTAAGCATCATAGCATGTTATGAGGTATCATACGGAAGTAACGAGTACCGATACGATAGTAACGGGTACTCATTGTTAAAGTAACGAATACATACGGGTACGCTTTGTTTCGTTACTTTTACACCTCTATCAAAATTCAAAAATCAATTCAATCATCAATGACATAAACAAAGAGAATACAAACGCGACATAAAATGAATGAATGAACATTTTTCTTTGTTTTAGTTATGGCTTCGCACGGTTTGTAAATATAGCCAGTGTCACGTATTTTATTTTAAGTATTTCTTAATTTCACATTAAGAAAGTCACAGCAATGTTATAGCAATCGTGATCAAGTAGTCAAGTCAATTATTTACATCGTCAGTCACGATTCAGTAAAGTAGTGGATGCTTTACTGAAACTTCCTGGGAGTTTTGGAAAACATGCGAAATGACACGCTTTTTAAGTTTATATCATTCGCTTACACTCGTGCACGTTAACGAACACTTAATGGTTAATATTCCACCAATATTACACATTAACACTCGAAGAAACACAAGTTTGAGCTAATAATACAAAACCAACAACGTCTCACTATCGGATTCCCGCCAAAAACTCTACTTTACTTCTACACCTAGTTTTGTTTGAGTAATGCCGCCGGCTAGAGGTATACAGTCTTACCCAATTTATATGGTGCGTCGTGAATCTTCGTTCGCGCAGAAAAGAAAGTATGGTCCGAAGATTAACGAAAGAATGCTTAACACTTACAATCAACCTAAGATCACTATTATAAGGTTCATAATACACTGCAGCTGTTGCACATCGCAGTTCTACCTGCGCAGAAGATGAATTTCAAAGCGCGGGAAATGCTATTGACCGCTATTGGTTGGCAGCCGCCCCGCCATCTTAGCGATCGCCGTGTGGCATGAGTGAGATGGAACTAACAGCTGCAGTGTATTATGAACCTTATAATAGTGATCTTAGGTTGATTGTAAGTGTTAAGCATTCTTTCGTTAATCTTCGGACCATACTTTATTTTCTGCGCGAACGAAGATTCACGACGCGCCATATAAGTTGGGTAAGACTGTACGCTTTGTTTCGTTACTTTTACACCTCTAGCCGGCGGCATTACTCAAACAAAACTAGGCCCGCCGTCAAATCCGTCAATACAAAATTCGTAAAAGTACTAAGGGTTCCGTTTGTTTTTTAAATAATGTTTTTTACCAATTTGTCCCCGGTCAGATGCAACCTGACAAAAGTATTTCTTGGCGGCTGAGTGATACCTGCTCCGTGTAATGTACCTACCAAAATTCTATTCTAAGGCGGTAAGTATCTGAAATGAATTTTAGAGGCTTTCAACTTTGTTACAATACTGAACCCTAAAATATTGTCGGCAAATTCAAAGAGCGCGGCGCACTTTGCGGCAGAAATAATTCAATGCCAGTGACCCGCGTAACGTGACGTCATCCGTATCATGTTAGGGTTGTAATATTTAGTTATTTTGTCAATTTGAATGAAAAAATCGATTATCGATTTCAGGTTTTAGTACCCTGGTAAATGATTCATCACCAGGTACACATACCCACATTTCAATATTACTACACCTTGCCGATACACCCTGTACTTATAGACTCAAAAAACGTGTCATTTCGTATTTTTTCCAAAACTCCCAGGAAGTTTCAGTAAAGCATCCACCCACCACTTTACTGAATCATGACTTTAACTATGTAAATAATTGACTTGACTACTTGACCACGAGGATTGCTTTAAAGCTATTACTTTACTATTGTGAAAATAAAAATACTTCCGTTATTATTATAATACTTGACACTGGCTATATGCACAAACCGTGCGAAGCCATAATTAAAAAAAAAACTCTCTCGGCTGTCAGCCGACCGCTATGTCAGTTCAGTCATTGCTTGTTGTCGTCAATCAACGTCAATGTCACGAACGAAACGAACGTCATTTCATTACACGGACGTCTACCGTCCATAGACAGCTGCTACCTTCTTTTTTTTTTTTTTTGTTTTAGTTATGGCTTCGCACGGTTTGTGCATATAGCCAGTGTCAAGTATTTTATTAATTAAGTATTTCTTATATTCACATTAAGAAAGTCACAGCAATATAGCAATCGAGGTCAAGTAGTCAAGTCAATTATTTACATCGTCAAAGTCACGATTCAGTAAAGTAGTGGATGCTTTACTGAAACTTCCTGGGAGTTTTGGAGAAAATGCGAAATGACACGCTTTTTGAGTTTATATCATTCGCCTACACTCGTGCACGTTAACGAACACTTAATGATTAATATTCCACCAATATTACACATTAACACTCGAAGAAACACAAGTCGAAGTAGTCCGGCTTCAAACTTGTGAATAACTTGCTACGAGTTAAGGGTTGAAGGCATTCTCGTCTCGGGTCCTGCCTGGGGCATGCGTGGCTCCGGAAGGCCTCATAAATGCAAGTTTCCTGGTTCAGGGTTACGATGAAGAATGATACTTCTCAATCAATCTTATCCTTCTACGGAGTAATCTGCGGTTTTTATGATGTAATTTTCTCCATCTTCTTTCTTCTCCTGATCTCTGCTTTCTTCCATTTTGATAGTAAAAAAAAAATTAAAATAGAATTAAGCCTACCCATCAATATAAATTTATTGTACATTAACTCATGGTAACTATTTATTTCCTCTATGCTAATCTCTAGTCTCAGCTAAAAAGTTAGACAAATAAAAAAATAAATTGACATCTGACAACGTATGAGTGTCAAATAATTTCTAAGACAAACACGACAAAATAGTGGAAGCTAATAGGTATGATAATTACAAGCTGAAAATAGGGAATAAAATGTAAAATGACTATGTAATTGTGCAGTTGACTGTACAATATTAATTTAGCGCACTCATTATTATTATAAATAACGGTATCTTGACATTTTACTGGTATTTCATTTATACATTTTTCCTTCATAATCTGACCAAAAGTATGAATTGTAAAAAAAAAACATTTTACTAAAATAAAAATTGGAAACTCATTATTTTACAAGATTTAGTAAATGGTTAATATTTTATTAAAATGACAATTCGACAAATTTACATTTTACAACGTGACATCAAACAATTCATTTAATAAAGTTTTTAACAAACAACAAAGTTTTAAAAACGAGTTAGGTGCATTCGGGTAATTACGAAAGAATTTTTGAAGAGTTCACAAGGTGTTTTTATTATAATCAATATAAGTCTGATTTTATAGATTTCATGCTACCAGTTTATATCACTTCGCCTGCTGGAACATAATGGGCCAAAGGTCTATAATTTAAGATTTAAGATATAAATATCATTGGAATTAATAATTACGAGTGTTTTAAAATCATGCAAATTTTTTTTTGGCATAGTGTAATTCCGAATTATGTGCGTGTAATTTCGAATGACACTCAAAAAAGGGTTTTGTGCAGTTCTGGCTTAAAGAACATATTGTTTCTTTTTCGTCCGGCTTTACCCTCGCGATATTTATACAGCGGTTTTGGTCACCGATTCACCTTAACATTACATGAGGGGTATTTATATTTCGGAATTACCCGACAAGTAAGCCTAGGGTAGTCAAACTTTTAGAAGGCATAATAAAGTGTTTAAATGAAAAGAAATAATGAGACAATCGTCTCGCAATAAGCGTCTGGACTCCTGCGACATTACAAAAGTGCAGGATAGACACAAAAATAATAATTTACATCGGAACCGAATAGGTCGGTTAAATCCGAAAAGTACAAAAAAAACTTGAGCTAGATGGTTTTAAGCCTACACAGTATTGCAAAAAAACGTTAATGTAGGAAATAAAGAAAAAAACAGTTCCGTAACTTACCAGGTTGCGTAGTTATAAATCTTCGGGTAAATCCGACAGGCCAAAAAACCCGCAAAATCGCAGTCGTTGACAAAAATGACAAATGCAAACCCGTGGTTGCTCATAGGAACCGGTGGCAACCGCCGGGGGCATGCGTATGAAATTGGCCACTATGTGAACGTTGCCAGAGCACAAGATATTTCCGCGTTAAGTGGAAAACTTCAATTATTGGAAATACCCGATTTTCGGAGTTAGCCGAATGCACCTATAAAAATCGAATCGTTGTTTGTCACATTAATTCATTTCTGAAATAACAATACATAGGTACTTTTAGAAATAAATTGTAAGTAAGTATACAAAACTTTAGTTGTAATGTAGGTACCTTTTATTTTCTTGGATAAGTATTTAGTCAATCATTAGGGACCCTACTATAACGCCATTTACATTGTTATTCCCAGAGGGCAGGTTATGACACTGTTATCCCTAGCTTGACTTGACATTGTTATTTTCATACTCTAGGTAGGGTAGTGGAACCAATAAATGAACGTTTAAGCGTTTTGGTCAACTTTGAACCACTTTTACTCAGTTATCTCGTGACATTGAAGTTTCCTGGTATTTTTATAAGAGTCAGTGTATCCTCAAGTATTAACGAATGAATCAAAATACTTTCTATATCTACCAGGAATTTTATAAAGAATCATTATGTGAAAAAAATAGCGTTTTATCCCAATAGTTGAACGCTGTGCCTTAATTATGAACATTTTGTACCCAATAGCTGAACTAATATTTTGAGAGGAATTATGGGATGAATTGTAATGAAATTGAAGTATAAAATAGTAGCAGTGTTAATAAATTATTTTTACTGTTCATTTAGAAGAATGTAAATAATAACTAAAACATTTTTAGGCTTCTTCGAGAGTACTTCGTAATTATTATTTTTTATTTTTCGCAATCTAGGTGGCTTCTCAAAAGAAAGACTTAGAAATCTCGAAGAAACTTGAACCTATCCCTTCATTGCGAAAAACAAGACCTAAAATCTTAACTACAATACCTAATTCAAATGGTTCATGTTTTGGATACTAATTTTCCATAAAATGAACGAACACAATTTTAGTGTATTTCTTAGTTCAAATTTTGGGCATAGAACCTAAAGCTGAATATTGAAGGATTTCATACTAAAACAAAGCTCTTAAAATAGCATTTAACACTGAAAACATGTGTTCAACTTTTCGTAAATAAGTTTATACATTAAACAAAATTAATTTGAGTGATTTTGTTTTTGTCTATAGAGTCAAATTTAGGATTTACGATGCTTGTAAAAAAATGCCTTTTCTCCAGAAGATGACCACCGGTCACTTAATGGATCAAGCAAACTAAATTTGAACCATTACTTGAACGGTAAATATCTCGAAAAATACGGCTAATAATGTTAATAAGTATCAACAATATCAAAGCTGAGTAGATGAAGATTTCATTAGAACCAACAAAACTCAGATCCATCGTTAATGTATTTATTTAATCTGACAAAATGCTTAAATTGGAGGTCACCTTTCTTAAGTAGGTTTTCATAGAAACGTAACTTTTGGTGGACACCACTCACGTAACGAATTACCGTGGGCTCATCTGAGCCGTCACTGTCGATCTCTTTAAGGCACTAGGTAGAAAAAATGTTGCGAGATACGGAAAAAAATATCCCACATGCGTATGTAGCGTAGTATTTTATATTTTCCTAATTTTCGGTCGATCGTTCATCTAATGGGGGTCAGTCATCTTTTGGTGCCACTACCCTACTATTGGTTTACGACGAAGTTATCCCCGACGTTTATGTTTCTGTTATTCCCAGCATTTACTACATTGTTATTCCCACAGACTATCATATTGTTATTCCCACAGTTTACAACATTATTATTATTACATTTTATGACATTGTTACTACTGCAGGTTATGACATTGTTAAAACCTAAGATTATGTTATTGTTTGCACCCTGGTTTATTACATTCCTTTTTACAATGTGTTTTCCTTTGTTATCTTGAACAGTTATGTCACTGCTACCCCCAAGTTTTATTACATTGTTATCCCTAAAGGTTATAACATCGTTATTTCCAAAGTTTCTGACATGGTTATCCCCAAAAGTGACGACATTATTAATGCCTAAAGCTAAGACACTGTTGTTGCCGAAGGTTATGAACTTGTTGTCCCTACAGGTTATTGCGTTGTTAACCCCACAGGCTATGACATTGTTCTCCCCACAGGTTATGACACTATTATCCTTGCAGTTTATGACATCGTCAACCCCCCCAGCTACGGCATTGTTATACCCGCAGGTTATGCCGTTTATCATCAACATCAGTAAACTAGGTATCAGGTAGTTGCTCATCATCATGGTTGCAGTCGTCGGTGAAATGCTCTGGCTAGCTGTAGTCCTGGTGCGCGGAGGTGGAAGCTGCTGGATGTGGTGCTGTGTGGCGCTCAGCACTCTTGGTACACTTTGGAATGATTCTGACTTTCAGGGTTTAAATTATTTAACTATGTGGCGTAGAGAACAATAAAGGTTCGAGCACACTATGCCGGGCCGCAGCGGGGCGGAGCGGGCCGCAGCGCAGCGCAAAATGTTTACCTAGCACATTAGTGACGGGCCGGGTCACAGTGCATTGACGGATTTTGAGTTCAGTGTACTGCCAGAATTTGCATGCAATTGTACGTTATGGATAGCTCTGACGAAGAACTTTCTTTTTTTTGCCTGCTGTTAGAAGATGAAGTTATTGAACATAGACAACAAAAAAGAAAACGTAAAATATGGATACATCCAATTTGACGGGGCGCAGCGGGCCGGGGCGGGCCGCATCGCACGGACGAGAATCCGCCTCGCATTAATGCGAGCCGCTGCGGCTCGGCACAGTGTGCGATAATTCATACAAATTGTATTAAAGCGATTTGAGCGGATTTTTGCGCTCCGCCCCGACACGCTGCGGCCCGGCATAATGTGCTCGAACCTTAAGTCGTTAGTGATGTTGTGTACAACGCAAAATGACGCTAATGCCCAATTAGGTATAATATAGTATAGATAGGTACCTAACCAAATTTTCCTCTTAATATGAAGTACGCCACAAATCAGAAAATAGGTATTTTATTTTGACGTTTCGTTTTGCTGACTTTTGCGTTTGCTTGCGTAAGTTGCGTAGTTTACTTTTGTTTGTTCAAAGAGAATACAAACTACAAACGCTACGTAGTTTGTTTGCCACGGTGTTTGCGTACAGTCGTTAGTTTTGGAGTGAATAAATTAATTAACGAACCCAAATCAATACTGAACACAAGAAATCGTGATTACGCAAGGCTAAACCGTCTCTTGAAAACCCGTACCTACAAGTAAGTTCTATTATCATTAGGTACTGATGGTGTTCCTGTAAACATTGCGTCATGATTTCTTCGTAATCGAAACAAAAAACATCGACTTACATAGTTACATACTAATATTATACTAATAATAATAATTGTTAACAATTCGGTTGCCTCTATTTTCAGAGTTCAAAGTTTGTTTTCTAATCTGGAAACTGGGCGTATGAACCTATAGGTAAGTCTCTGAATTTTACTTGATGATATTAGAAGGCTATCAACTGGAGATGCCTCCTAAGAAAGGGAAGCGAGAGCACAGTGACGTGGAGGATGATGATGAGGACTACAGGAAGCGAAGAGATGAAACAATGAGGTAAGTACCTACCTATCTATGTAATATACCTACCTACCTAGTACATAATTTTTATAAGAATTATTATTACCTTGTGCTACTAGTTTTGGCGGGAATTCCTGAATGTACAAAACATCTGAATAATTTTGTTTCCCTGTTGCATGCTCACATTATAAATTATAAGGTTATTATTATATCACATAAATAAATACTGATGCAATAATTGGCTTTCCATTGTGAATTGTGATGCAACATTATTGCAAGATACTCCACTTAAAGTTCAAAGACCTTTGGGTTACCTTACCACTAACATTGTTTTTTTATGATTGATAGAGACCAAGTAAAAAACAATATTGATTCAAAATATTATGTATGAGGTGTCATTGTCACAGGGTAAAGTGACACAGATCTAGCACCTGACCTGGTAGAGGCACCATAGATACAGGGAATCCTAGCTAGGGGCAGGCTCTATGTAGAAATTGTAACACATTATTAATTTATTACTCATTGCTATTTCTGCAGGCAGTGAAAAAGAGCAGGTTCAAGTCGAAGCAGCGAACACAGGAGACATTCACGCGGGTCAGTAAACTGAACGCCGAGAACCAAATGCTAGAAGAGACAAGCATTGCAGGCAAGGTGCCTCGTGTTGTTATTCTAAGCAACTACAACTTCGTTTGATTGAACAGGTGGCTTACCATGATGTCTTACTGCAATCCAATTGAGGACCTAAACAGAATTGTTTTACTACTTATTCATACGATGATGTCTTGTTTAGGTTTTTTAGGGTTGATTTAGGTTAATTTTAAATCTAAAGGGATTGACGTCTACATAAATAATATTGAAAGCTATGTATTACTATTATTTAAAGGGAAACGATTCTGTTTAGGTCCTCAATTGGATCGCAGTAAGACGTCATGGTAAGCCCCCTGCAAACATCTAAATATCCTTTTCTGACCACTGGTGGGACGAGAATCTTCCAATTCATTTGATTGAGCAAGAAGCAACACATTCTAAAAATCCCACCATGAACCCTTTAGATCAGTTAATAATGTTAGTATTACAGGAATTTAGGTAAATCTTATACATAAGTAAAACTCTTTATTTGAACATAGAATATAATAAGGAAAGTGTATAGAACTTTGTTGTAAAGTATACCTACAATTTTAAGTGATATATTGCAAATATTGCAATGTTTATAAAATCATTGTTTATATTCACATAGCACAAAATCTGTAAGGTTTAGTTATTGGATGTAAATCTGGAGTCCTTGAAGCCGTGCCCCCATTACAGGGACAGTGGGATGTTTGGATATGTAATAGTCTAACTGCCGGTTTCTAAAACGTCAGCAAACTTTGACTACAGATTAGTTCTATTGCCATCCTTGTCATCTGATTAGTGTCAGATAGAGACAACAATAGTTTTAATCTACTGTCAAAGCCAAAAGAGTCCAGGGGTTCTGAGTGTATAAATGTACTATGTATGTAGATATTTGAGGTACTGTTCGTTTGTCAGGCTTTCCCAGTGGCTCTGACGTGACTGCTATCAATTGCTAGCAACTGGGATCTATGGCTTGACATTAGATAATAAGTATACCATAGGTACATGGTTTGATGTTTTATCTTCTATATATATAAAAATCAAAATTAAATGCTGTTCGTGTGTCTCGCTAAAACTCGAGAATGGCTGGACCGATTTGGCTGGTTTTGGTCTTGAATGATTTGTGGAAGTCCAGGGAAGGTTTAAAAGGTGAATTTTATCACTATTCCACGCGGACGAAGTCGCGGGCACAGCTAGTTTCATATAAAATGTTTTCAATGGCTGACGTCAATTTCTGAACCAAAGGTGATTGATACAAAATAATGATGTTATCTTATCACTTTAGTAGGTACTTTAGTAAACATTTTTATTGTTAAGGTTAGAAGGAAGTTAATTAATGACTGATAAAGTGCATCATTGTTAACATCTCCATTTGCAAAGTGGGTCAAGTGAAACGAAAAATATGGTGTAAAATATGATTAGCTGTGGCGAAATAAAACAATATTGTGCAACATACACTAACTTTATTATGAAAATAGAATCTTATCTCAATCAATTTTAATGTAAATAATAATATGATTGATGAAAATTTTACATTTATTATGTAGTAATTATAAATATAATACACGGTTTTATATACAATCTCAGTCATTTTTATTCAGCACCTAACTAACCTATAACAAGCTAATAACTGAGTAATAATTAAATATATACTTAACAATTAATATTTTATAAACTAATTGCAATACAAATCACAGATAAGTATAAAAATAAAAACAAGAAGCATCTAGCTAGCTATACAAGGTGTAACAGCAAGGTGTAGTAATACTGAAACTACTTTTTTCATAGAAAACAACAGTTGTATTGTAACTCGATTATATTATATTTAATTAATCAAGTTGATAATTAACTTTAGATTATTTATCACTATTCAGACGATCCCCTAGTGATTGAAGCGATATCGCGAGATATAACGAGTCAATTTTCTTTATACAGAGTGTATCGGCAAGGTGTAGTAATATTGAAATGTGGGTATGTGTACCTGGTGATGAATCATTTGCCAGGGTACTAAAACCTGAAATCGATAATCGATTTTTTCACTCAAATTGACAAAATAACTAAATATTACAACCCTAACATGATACGGATGACGTCACGTTACGCCGGTCACACAACGCTTGCGCGATGCAGGATTTCTTAGAAACGGCCCTGGCGCCATCTAGTAATTTTTGGTGGAACTTTTACCACAACTTTACTTTTATTTTTTTTGTTTTAGTTATGGCTTCGCACGGTTTGTGCATGTAGCCAGTGTCAAGTATTTTATTTTAAGTATTTCTTAATTTCACATTAAAAAAGTCACAGCAATGTTATAGCAATCGTGGTCAAGTAGTCAAGTCAATTATTTACATCGTCAGTCACGATTCAGTAAAGTAGTGGATGCTTTACTGAAACTTCCTGGGAGTTTTGGAAAAAATGCGAAATGACACGTTTTTTGAGTTTATATCATTCGCCTACACTCGTGCACGTTAACGAACACTTAATGGTTAATATTCCACCAATATTACACATTAACACTCGAAGAAACACAAGTTTGAGCTAATAATACAAAACCAACAACGTCTCACTATCGGATTCCCGACACTTGTTTGTCAATAGAGCTGTAGCAAACCGTATGTATTCGGTACTGAGTAACGGGTACGCCATCTAGTAACGAGTACCGAAACGTTAGTCGCTAATCCATCTCGTTACTCGCATGTTTCGTATGCGTCGTATGGATACACCGTACACGTGTGCTGATAGTTTGTTTTACGCATGCGATACAAATAAAGATGTTTGTTTATTATGTAGGTACCTAAAGTAATAATTTGGAAATTCGTCTTCCAAGTTTTTTACCTGTAAGTTTTCTACAAATCACGAATTATGTGACGCCGCGACATCATACCGCACGCGTACGAAATGCGACTAGATTTGATACGACTCTCTAAGTATCATAGCATGTTATGAGGTATCATACGGAAGTAACGAGTACCGATACGATAGTAACGGGTACTCATTGTTAAAGTAACGAATACATACGAGTACGCTTTGTTTCGTTACTTTTACACCTCTATTTGTCAAAATTAAACCGAACGGGCTATATTCACGCAGTAATTTTGACAGTCACAAGATTTTTTTTTTTAATTGCACAATTTTTTTGTCTGTGCAATTTCGGTCTTGCAGGATTGTGTATATGAATCCCGCAAATGAGTGAAAAAATGGAATATGAGTTCATTTGTTCACTCACTTACTCATTAGGATGTTATACATATTCTGTGGTACAGACGATAAATGCTGCAAATTTACATACGTGTGCGTAATTTAGTTTGACGTCTTATGCATGTGTGCACTTTTTTGACATTTATAATGGTTTGTTTTGGCTATTCTTACGCAGTAAAGCGTATTACCAACATAAGAGCATTTTTGTCAGAAAACAGCAGCTCTAATGTTATTGGAATAGAGACTATTATTGTAGTCTTAACAACTTTACGATAATTTTGCTACGTGTGGTATATATATAATAAAATTGTGTAGTGTATATGTGTACACGATGAATGCAGATAAAGAAAGAAAACGTAGTAGGTAGGTACCTACCTATCTTTTTTGCGTTTTATTTTTCCTTACAAAGAATATTAATTTCTATGTAATAAATTGGCTAGATAGGTAGGTATGGTATAGTAATAAATTGTAATAAAAATGTATCTTATACATTTTTAGATTAGGTAAGGCTGACACAACATCTTATTGACAACAATCATAATATTTTGATCATCATTTGATATTGTGACGTCGTAGTTGAAATGTTTAATGGCTAAGTAGGTACCTACTGTATAATGAAATAAGGGTTTACCTACATACTGAAAGGGACTGATATCGATATTTTCATAATATAGGTGTTTGCTACGGAAATACTGATAATGCTATCGATATGTAGCTAAATATCGGTACTTTTATAGGTACCTATTTGTCTTTTACTGGTATAATGGTATCGATACCTATGTACTCATATCGATACTTTGAAATAATGTACTTACTTACCTACCGACATTTTAAGAAAGCGATGCGATGTTTGCCAGAATAGGTGCCTACCTACCTATCCTATAGTTTAATTGATCATTCCACTCAACACCATACGTTTAATTTCATATTCCGTAAGTCCCGTACTTTACAACTTTGACCTAATCAAACATCATAAAATCAGTCCAGCTGTTCTGAAGTTATAAATGGTGTAACTAGCACGAATTTGTTTATTACAATTTTCGTACATGAACTAATGTTTTAAAAACAAATGCACAGACCTACCATTCTAGGGGAGTGGAGGGTGAGAGGTAGGTCATGGCAGAGGATTATTTCGGAGATCCCCCTAGGCCATGTGCAGGATTTCTGGGTTTGCAGAGGAGTAGATTATACTTAACACTAAAAATATTTAAAAAACCGGACACATTATGTGAGCAGTTTTCAGAAATAAAACAATTTTTTCACAAGTAGGTGCATAATTTAAATTTTATTGCAGTATCATATCAAAATAAACACAAGTAAACTAGTTGGCTGCAAAATATATTCACAAACAATTAGTTAGGTAGGTACTAAAATTGTGTTTTAATTATTAGATACTGTACCTTCCTCCTTAACCCGGGCTTAGAACCGGAGTCATAAATGTTAAATTATTTTAACATTTATGTGGCGGAGTTACACAGTCATAATAATTTCCCTTATTATAATAAACATACATACAAACACCTAGTGAAATGCATGCTATAAATATTATAATAAATAAATGAAATATAACATACCTACATACCACTTAAAATCTAAATTTTAGATATTATTATTGACAAAACAAACATAATATATTATTATAATGTTTTAATCAACAAACACAAAAAATATTCACACAAACAAAATTACTTAGTAAACCAACTAATAACCCACTGCAGGTACCTACATAATATACTGCCACATTGTAATATGTACACAATGTAAATTTTGTTATATTAGGCTGGCCTTTTGCAATGTCTTGCAGAAGACCAGCACATGGATGGTCTTACAGTCCATTGAATATTGACGTTTGTTTTTATCCAAGCAAGTAATAGGTACCTACCTAATAACACATCAGGATTTTTTTAACCCGCAGTAAAGTTGAAATAAACTGCTTTCATAGCAATAATTATGCATGTTATGGTATGCAAACCCTAGGTACCTACCTGCCTGCACGCATACCCTATAAAACATGCAAACTGGCTTTGCAACAACCGATAGGTTATGTAGCTCACGATTTTTTACGCAAGGGTCAACATGGTAATCTTCCGAAATAATGTAGGTACTGTGATAATAAGGGTGGTATTGATATTATAATACATATAATAGTATCCTTTCTGTGATGGCCATCTGCAATAGCAAACAAAACAAATGTTTTTACTTGATTTTACATGAAAGTGATACAAAACAAAGTACCTACCTACAAACTTGAAACTACAAACAAAACCAACGGGAGACGTGTCAGATCAGACGACGTACCTACCTATCGATATATTATATCTAATATCTATCGCGTCTGTGACAGGGTTGCCATATCAGCAAACTCAATTAGCCTTATTTTGCCTAGGTATCAAGTAGCCTAAATATTTATTTTGACAAGTAGCCCAATTTCGCCTTACATCTTGAGCTAAGTAGCCTATGTTTTTAGGCCAAATAAAGAGAAAACGCGAAAAAAGACAGAATGAGATATCACCCGGACATATCAAATTGACTCACAGTGAGTTGACTGGATTCGTGACATCTCATTGCGGGGCACCACCGCGCTCTAGGGCTCTAGGCAATTGCATCCCAGCGAGGTGTCACTTAATTTTGGCGGGCAGTAGAATAGTAGAAAGATTGTTTTCTCGTTTTCATACGCGTTTGTCTATGCAATATGCATATCTCACTCCTATAAATAGTGGATGTACCTAACTAGAAGAAAGCAAGCAGTACGGAAAAAACATGAGGAACGAAAGGTTGACGTGCATTTATAATATTGAGTTTAGTTACAAGCATTTATTTATACATATCAAGAAATTACTAAATCCATACTTGGGGTAATCTTGAAGTACTTATCCTAAATCGCCCGTTTTTGTTTTCTAGGTAGCTTGAATGGCTACTTGTGGTCGATTGTATTTTTTGCCCCTTGATATAGCCTAAATAGCGATAATCTGCCTAATCTGGCACCACTGGTGTCAGTCGGTAGCGGTACTATAGTCCACAGAACAAAATACTCCTAGCGCTGAATGAAGTATTATCAGATAATAAAATTTTAAAGTTCCTATTCATGGGGTTACGTAGTGGTTTTTTGGCTATGATATTATTGTTATTACTATTTAACTTCATTCTTTTTTTTATCTGTGCTACTGCGTGAAAATAGTTTCTGCCAAATTAAACGTGGAGTTTTGGCGGGAATCCGATAGTGAGACGTTGTTGGTTTTATATTATTTTCTCAAACTTGTGTTTCTTCGAGTGTTAATGTGTAATATTGGTGGAATATTAATCATTAAGTGTTCGTTAACGTGCACGAGTGTAGGCGAATGATATAAACTCAAAAAGCGTGTCATTTCGCATTTTCTCCAAAACTCCCAGGAAGTTTCAGTAAAGCATCCACTACTTTACTGAATCGTGACTTTGACGATGTAAATATTTGACTTGACTACTTGACCTCGATTGCTATATTGCTGTGACTTTCTTAATGTGAATATAAGAAATACTTAATTAATAAAATACTTGACACTGGCTATATGCACATCCCGTGCGAAGCCATAACTAAAACAAAAAAAAAAAAAAAAAAAATTAAACGTCAAGTTGTAGAGAGATGGATGTGGATGTGTTTCTGAATTCTGTTTACAAGCAAGTTTTCTAGTGTTTTCATTCTAAATAATGCTCGGAAACCTTAAAGAATTCATATCAGTTGTGCAAGATGGTCTAGCATCAAATAATAATTTGCGCCAAACTTTCCAAGATGTAAAGAATGCGACCCACATTTTCAAAGACAAACAAAAAAGTGGTGGCGGAAGTAAAGTAAATTACGGAGCTGGAGGAGCTTTATTGGAGAAATACCAAGATGACTGGGTGGCAATCCACGACAACGCCGAAAAAAACGCTAAGGCAGCTGAGGAGGTCGACAAATTGATATCCGAACTACATGAAATCATGAAAACTAAGCTACGAAGTGCTCAAATGCTGTCTCAAAATTTAGCTTACATTCCTACCCTCACAGCCACGGTGGCCGAAGTGATGAATGGTTTAAAGGACGTCCAGAGTTTGATGAATACTGTTGAGGAAGAGCTGTTGGAATTCGAGGACATTGTGGAGAAGAGTAAGATGGAAAATTGGAAACTGGACCATCAGTACCAACTCACGATTTATAAAGAGAAGAAAATGAGTAAGACTACATAATTAAGATATTTCCTGATTAATGTTTCAAGTAAACAATAGTAACAGTAACAGTGGAAATAGTTTTTAACAACAGTAGAGCGCTTACAGAGCTAAGTGGTGACATACTATGTTGTATACACAAAATTACGGTAGACCAAACCTTATGAAATAGCCACGGGTCTAGAGCTCTCAATAGCTACACCATCGTAACCATCATTAATAGGTATATTCAGTGGCTGCACCAACAAAATGGAATGCAAGATACATGGGGGCAGTGAGATGTGAAATTTTGTCTTTGCCAGTAGTACCATTGACATCCAGCTGTCCCCATAATGTATCCCTATGTATGTAATGTGTCCCTGAAATGTGTTTCAAATATTCACTACCTATCTAATGAACCAAGTGCTGCACATTATCCAACACTCATTTTGTTCCTATCACCTATTAACTCACCCTGGTGATCTTTTTCAGGGCCTCCCACCACACCTAAAGTGTCCCTTGATCAAATCCAGCTGGACACCGACTCGGCAGACTTGGAGAAGTTCCTTGATAGCTGATAGACAAGACAGGGATTGATGATGAGACGAGCTTGTTAGTGTAAGACAAATTAGTGTTGTACTTTATTGATTTTAATATATTGTTGTTGATTATTTGTGGGATTTTCAATGGTAAGATACCATCAGAGGCTATATCTTTAGTTACTATATCATGTTTGTTTGCAAGAATCTACAGCAGAGATATGTGGAGACTTCCGCATCATTGGAGTGTATCTAAGCCTAAAGTTTTATAACTTACGCCAATATAAAATTATCAAAGAAAAAATGTATAGGTATACAAATTATTTATGACTAGTAAAAATAAGCACATTGCTAAAACAGCTCGATCGGAACAGACCGGTCACTACACAGTCAATACACATCTCTTGGGATCCCACTAAAACTCCTTTGTATCAAAAAATCTCACTCCGACCACACAGATGCGACGGCGATAAAAAAATCAAAAGAACACAAGACTTACGAATTTACTCGGCTATCGCATGGAGTATGCTTCGTGCGACCAGTTATTTAGACCGTCTCTGAGTGATGGATGCGGACATAAAAGTTTTGTAGCATTGGTTCTGCTACGTTTTCCTCATGCTCGGGTGTAGGTCTCCGCCTCCGTGCGCGGACATCTTCATCTTGCTGGCGTGGTTCTTCGCGCAAGGACCGGCGTCCTTGATGGAACCAGCCGGCTCCTCCTCGTCCGATGAGAAGTCGGACACACAAACGGCCAAGTGCCGTTTCTTAGGAGGCATCACATGCAGCGACCACCGCGCGGGGCCTCTGTGATTTTTCACGCTAGCGTCTCGAGCCTCGTAGTCGGTGTCGCTGGCCGCGCGCTGCGACTCTCCTTTCAGCCGCGACTTGCTCGTCCTATGACCGTCCTTTTTCTCCCCCCTAGGGGGGGCATGGCAGTTTTTTAAATTCATAACACTCGACGCCTGCTTGGTGTTCAGGTCGGGAAAGTTCTGCGAGTAAATCACCACGCTGTCCACCGGCACTTCTTTGTGAAATTTTACCGATTGCTCCTTCTCCTTCGATAGCTTCTTCTCCGCGGAGTTTCCACTGCTGCAGCTCGTGTTGCTGTTGCTTTTGCTGTACTGCTCCTCGGCTTGCTGTTCCAGCTCTTGGAATTTCGTGTCTATACTCTCGTCGGAAGCTTTGTACTGTTCCAACGCTTCTTTCTCCAACTCTTCAAACTTGTGATCAACGTTCGGAGGTCGCACCCTCGCGCCGGGCAAAACTATCTTGGGGTTTAATTTTAAAATGCCAGGTGTTACAAGCTTTTGCGCCAACCTAACGCATCCGACTGGTGTGAGGCTTATGGGAGCAGGTGCGCTCATGCTGAGAACAGTGCTGTAAAGCCTCTTCGTTCTCAGCCCTAGGTCCAAGGCCGCTGCGCTGGTGGACGGCTGCTGGTCGTCCACAACCGTCTCTTTCGGACTCTCTGGCTTGTCCTGAGGCTGCGGGGAAGAAGGTTCCGCTTCTACCGGCGACTCGCATTGCTCAGGCGTTTCGTCTTCTGCGGCACTTCCTTTTTGCTCTTGAGGTTTCTGTTTGAAGATAGAGTTTTGAGCCTGTTGGAGTCTCGGCGAGGGGTGGTCTCTCGGCCACCAGATGTACCGTCTGTCCTGGCAGCGCGCCGGCCGCTGACCGGTCGGCGCGTAGCGGCTGACGTTGGTGCCGCGGTAGGGCGCGGATGCGCGGACTGCTGCTTGTACGCTCGCAGTCAGGCGACCCATCGCGCGCTGACACTCCGCCAGCTGAGGCGGCCGTGGTGCGTCGAACTGGAACTAGAGAACAGCAATATAGGTATGGTATACGAGGATATTATTATGCGAATGATGTTGTTCTTTCTTTTGTTTTTCTATTGGCTAATGGTAACCCTATAATGGAAAGACCAAGCCTGGAAATGCTGGTTCGCTTCTAGTTACAGCAAGCTGTATTTACCAGGAATGGGTACCAGTTGAAGGTTAATGCGTGGGCTGCCGCCGCCTAGGCTTGCCTTTATATTCGAAGTCTAAAGCCATTGTAGTGTAAGGTACTTACTTTACAAGTAGGATCGCAGAACAGCTGCGCTGGTATCTCCAGGCAGTACGCTGGCGGGGGAGGCGCCAGCGCGGTCAGCCTACGGGGCTGACGTCGTCTCGCCCTGATCTTCCTGGGCGCGGGGGGCGGGCTAGGGGCGCGTGGGGGCGTGCGGCGGGTGGGGGGGCTGGCCCAGAGGCCCCGTACGCTGCACAAGCGGGCCGCCAGCGTCGCTTCCTCGCCCCGCGCCCCGCTCGGGCCCCAGCGCTCGCTAGCTGCCGATCGGTGACAGTTATAGTCGCTATTCCAAACCCATGTGCATTGGTATAGTGTCTCACTGTTGTGGCATCGTCTAACTACCAGATATTCACGAGAATTATAAGTCACTTGGGTAACAGAAGACGACAAAATTGGTCTAGTAGTTTTGTTTTCCGTCGACATTACGAAACGACTATATTATTATGTACCTTAAACATGATTTGTTTAGGCACGGTCGCTTCTAACCGGAATTATACATGTTTGCACACTACTTTTAGACGACGAATAGGTACCTAGCAAGGGGTTTGTGTACATAAAAATACAAATATTTGAGTCGGTCACGCACAAATCTTCATCCGGTAGCATTCGGTACTGGCGCCGACGCCGCGGGAACATGCTGCGGTCGGACGGGTCGTCTAGGAGTTTTCGGAACCAGTACTCCACCTACAAGGATCCGACATGATTTTTTTTGTAGGTAAGCTGTTTATTTAACATCAACAGTTGGTCTTTCTGGCCAGGATTGTACTCCGGAGTCCCAATGACAATAGTGAGGTGGAAAAACATAAAATAAGTGCCCACAAGTTTTTTCCACATTTATCTAATAATACCTACCTCGGGTAGCATCCAGCATTCTGTAAGGTCACTATTTTCACATCCTTGTCCGTTGTACCCACGAAAATTTATTCTTTCATTCGTACTCGTGTAGCATTTCTCTCTGTAAAAGAAAGGAGGTTCATTAGTAAAAGTGCGGGATAAATACATCGCGCCAGACGTAGGTTTTGACAGTCTTTTTACGCCTGGCAGAATGCGCAAGCATTGCGATGCTAAAAAAAAAGTTCTATTCCCGCCAAAAGTTATATCAAACACATTTCGCGTGAGTCGTTTGCAGATATGGAGTGATGTGGATTGAAGTAAACAATAACAGCTTGATTTAAGGCAAGTGATCTTTATTTTTATTTAAATCGGAAGTGGTTTGCGAACCTAACTTCGTCGTAATAGAAATTTCCGTAAAATTGTGCTAATCTCGACTCTGGGATGACGTCCTTCACACTTCTGCCACTGTTGTTTCCATTCTCCTGGCTTTGGCTTGGTAGAGCGCATTTATTATCTGCAAGGTAGTATTTAGAACGCTTGTTAGATAGCTGATAAATAACGTTACTTGGCGGGAAACATCGAGATTACTACCTACACTTCGTACCTACGGTGAGAATCATGCAAGACCAGATAACTCCACAACCTATAGTTATGATCTTCGGTATGTATCGAAAACCCCGGAATATCTACAGACGACTGTGAGTAGTTTATTATGTTCAATGATCATTAGCTCTATGACAAGCCTTTTCAGTCATTCCAAATTGATTTAATTCAATTGGATTATATCTGATCGAATGCACAAGATATTTTAATTCATGTGCCTAATATAAACGGGAAGAGAATACAGTAACTTTGCTGAACTAAATACAGAATCGTTTATGAACTGGCATGACTGCGTTCATCAAAACACGAGTGATATCTATTTGCCAACTTACCTGCTATATCGCATTGACTTGGCTGCGATTCTAATGTTGAGTCCTGCAGTACTTGAGCAACTCGGCAGTGTTGTGACCAAAGGCGCTGAAATGGAATAAATTTTACTGTTGATGCACGAAGAAGTCAAAAAATGCAGTAGATATAAGTATCTGTTGATGTCACAAATGATCCAATTTTAATGCAGTATGGGAAAGTGTGCGACTGTAGAGAAAACTGCAGAAGGGCAGCATACCTACTCGTATAATATTAGGATCATCAAAATAGAAAATGAAGATCGTAATGAGTAATAAGAAAGTTCTTCATGAGCCAATATTCTCGACTTCGATGACTACTTTGAAACGCGTTGTGGCTGACCATACGGTTACAGTCTATAAGGCCAAAATATAAACAGGTATTTTTACAGGAGTCTGTATATAGGTACCTACCTACTTGTCGAATATCTTCAATAATTTCTATAGATCCTATGCAATAAGGGAAACTGGGAAATCTAGAAATTATCTGGTGTCTTTTCTACAGTACATGGTGAATTTCATAGGGTACCTGATTAGCTATGATAAATTCATCGGGTGGTTCCGTGGCCCATGTGAGATCCGCACAGAGGGCGATATGTGCCCACGAAGACCGATCCACTTCGAAGTTCATTCAATGTGACATCTCACGCATAAGTAGGTAGGTACATACAACTATTTATACCAATAACGAACTAATAATACCACTAAATAACAACAGGAATATGAACGGTAAAATAGTTAATAAAAACGGTGACAATTTGAAAGACATTGGTTAAATCTATAATAACAAATTTTTCTTCTTTTTTGATAGATACGACATGATATTTTTTTTATTCTTTTTATTTCAAATTGCTTTTCGAATTTCGTACCAAATGATTGAATGGAGTTGTCATCGAGTTGGTTCGGTAAAGTTTGATAATAGAGGTTTGTAACGGCATTATGGTAAGAAAAGTTGAGAAATAAGTCCTTGCTCTAACACCCTAATTAAATTGAGGGGAATTCTTCAAACTGCAACCTTGTTTGGATAGCATACCTACAGCAAAAGATTATAACTAATTGCTAACTGGCATACCTCAGAAGCTCATGCTTCATGCATGTCTAATCGCGCCATCTTCAACATACAAAGTAGAGATGGGTTAGCTTGCATAGTAGAAAGGGCCTCTAAACCCAGGCAACATTGCATTGTATTTTTACCGTCGGTATCACAGACGCAGACCCGCCCGGGCCCGTCACCCACCCGTAATGTCAGTTTGGCTTGCGCAGTCAGAAAGCGCGGTTGTACGCCCGTTCGCGCCACGCACGCGCTCCAGCTGTGAGGTGGCTGAATGAACCTGACAATTTTATTAATTTTATGATTTATTTCACACAAATAAATCACATAAACTGTAACAATAAAACAAACTTGGGCTTTTATTAACGAAAAGTGCATCTAAGTATTGACGAAGACCGCGTATCGTAGTGCTACTTCAAAATATAATTAATAAAAAAAATCGATTGTAAAACCAGAGTTCTTTTCGTCGATTTTTGTTTGTGGATCTTTTAGTTAGTTTTGCAACAAGTGCGATCGCCGCTAGCCGTGTCGGTGCCGGGAACTGGTTTGGTGTGACCGTTGAGTTTTTGTGTTTATGTATTTGTTTATGTACGGTAGGTGTGCATGTATATTTCGCGAGTGATTGTGCGGTGAAGCCCGTTAGCGATGCTGCAACCCGGTGCAGGTACGGCGATCTGACAAGTCATCCCATCTCCACGAGCACGGTAAGTGAATTTCTCATTTATAACTGGTCACTTGTGCATAATGGTTATGCAAGATACTCGTAACTCTCGAGAGAGCGATAATTTTATTCGGTCTCTACGTAATAAATAGTTACAGTATTTTGAATTAAAAACCTATTAACTTTCGCAACAGTCCGAGAAGTTACACTGTCTAAGTGTCTAAAGTTATATTAACTCCAATTATAGCGTAGTTATTCTTAGAATCGGCTGATCCCACTCGCCTAATCAAATAACTGTCTAATATCCAATCAGTATGTTTACTTCCTCACGGTTTGTGGTTCTCGTTGTCTGTCTCTTCCTGAAGATCTGAACCTGTTTCATTATTTTCCATTTATTTTAACTCTCTTAACTCTCCTGTTGTTTGTTATAATTATGTACCTAAGTAGATATACTAATTTAATGTATCTATTCAAATATTATACTCGTATTTAATTATGACATAGGCAAGTGCATAAACACCGCAAGTATCGATATAATAATTATACAATTATAATCTTAAACATCTTGTGACTTGTTATAAAATGTTACACAGTAAAATTTTTGGATCAGAATATTTTGAAGATTATTTCCTCAGAATCCGATTTTGGTTCGTTTTTATTTTTCATCGTCTGTGAACATGTTTGCCAGCGTAATAGGTACCTATTATAATATCTTTAAATTAACGTAAAATATATATTAGGTAAGTAATTCATCACACTTTAGACGCATTTTTCTTGATCCAAGCATTTAGGCAAAGTAAAACTGAATTCACAAAGCTCACAGTTTTTGTATATATTACATTCCATAATCATAACAATTTCCTAATAGGTATAAATGATTAAAAATACATATTTTACTAACAAACTAATCTCTATCTATGCACCTATACCTATACCTATTAGAAATATTTTATGGAGGATGCCCTGCTTTGCATAATTGCTTTAAGGCCATATTATTATGCAGATCAATTAAATACGGTATAATACGCCACAGTCGCAATATTCTAATGACCATATACTAATGTAGTATGACAAAAGAACGACAAAACGGTACCGTATATTATACGAGTACTATCGCATACGGTTTTACACCGGCGAGCGAGCCTCTCAAGACTTACGGGATCAAAACAAGTTTTTGGAAGACGAATCTCTGTCATGTCAGTCCGGTATATCTACCTCATCACGATTTCTTGTTTTTGAGTTTCTGAAAACATTTTAAGTTTTAATATTGTACGTGCTTTATAAGTTTTTAACCCGTCAAGGTCACTCTGACACAAGAATTAGGTACCTTTAAATTATTACGAAATTCGTAAATATACGGACCTAACTGTAAATTTTAGAGTTTTCGTGCGTACAAATCAATGTGCAATGTGCAAAGTGCAATAAATCAAAACAAATACGAAATTTAATAGTTTTATTATGTACTTATTTTACACAAGAAATAGAGAATGAGATCGTTGAGTGGATATAATTATTAAATATTAAGTTATAAATATAATACTACTAGCAGACACGGCCACGCGTTGCTGTGGCTAAGGTTTTTGTTATTGCGACTATAAATTGAGATGTAAGCTACCCTATCTTTCAAGTTAGATCAAACTGCACGCGCTGTGCAAATTTGATTAAAATCGGTCAAGTAGTTTAGGAGTTCATTGAGGACAAACATTGTGACACGAGATTTATATATATTAAGATTTATTTAATTTTGATAGTAGATAGTAGCCATTGTGTTCTTATTTAGCATGCTATTGAATCTTATCAGGCACATCTATTCCAGATAACAGTTAATAACACGGCTAGGTACAGTAATATTTAGGTTTGTAGGTTATCTAAGTAATTTAGAAGATTGTATGTATACACTTCCAAACAGCTCATGCTCTGTATAAATTCATTGCAAAATAAATAAATAAAGAAAAACATATTCTGACAACACTGGCACGATCGGTAATTTGAATGATTGAATATTTTAATTAATACAGACGGTTTGTTAGCTATGCTAGATAGTAGTTAACTATAAAATTGTTATTAGGCGATGAAATTCTAATCAAATTTATAATTTCATACGAGCTTAATTATTATTTTTATCGCAAGTTTCAGGGGTGACTTCAAATACTAATTTTTCTTTAGATACAGCGAGCTCACACTCCAATCCCCATTGAGAATTAATTTTACCTCACTGGTTTACTGCTTTTATACTAATGCTTTGATTGCTTTTTGCGCTTGGTGCACTAAAATACGTATGGGTAATCTGGTATAAATCTATAATGAATCATTATTATATAACTTACATAATGATTATACTCAGTTATTTTCCTTGGTCCGCGATCATATTACACAGCTACCTACATTAATATCAGATTACTCATCAAATGTAGTGTTTAATTACCTTCATTGCTTTTGCTTGTCTTGCACTAATCCAGTATAATAATTATTTGCTAATAATTGCGTTCTGAACACTGTTCTTCACATGTTGTGTAATTAATTAGCGTTACCTCTCTTTCATTATTTTACGTTTATTTTCCGATGATGATGAAGTATGTCAATAAGTATTAACAACTGCTTAGGATGGCCAGCGAAGCTTACCTCATCACCACCTAAGCTGACCGAAAGACCTTGAAGTTCATACAGGTATAAAACCGACGAAGTGTTGACAATTTGACACATCCTGGTACTTCGAGAGAGCTGCAGAAGTTCTTCAACTCTGCTCTAACCCGTGGGAGAACTCCATAAGCCTGATTAAACGTAGTAGCTTTTTGTTCAAAAACGAGATAATACAACCAATAACATATTACTCAGCTGCCCTGGATGCCCGAGATGATTAAAAAATAAACAGATTTCCACTAATTTTTACGGTACGGGGCGCTGAGTGGACTCTGAAGGCAAAAGATAGACGTCGGTCGGGGAGATACGTAGCGTATGTTGGGCATCCCCTGGACTGGACGGCGTACAAGACATGCATAAATTTTGCGCGAACTAGACATAAGGCACAGACTCTCCATCATAATTATGTCTCCAGCCGGTACTTTAATACTTCGTCCATATTTCGCAAAGACCCGCTGATAACCTTGAAAAAATTAGTGACAGAGGTTGAAGACAAAAGGCAAAGCAAAAGGTAGAAGCCCAAAGAGATGGTCCGGGTGTCTGAACAGTTGGATGCCAAGTACTACCAACGCTGGCACCAGATAGTCAAGAAAAAGGTTGGTAGGAACCATCACGAAGCTCAGCAGTGAGCCTACGACTAGAAGAGGAAGGCTTAATTTCACTATCAAGCGCCAGTCGAAGAGATTCTGGTCGTGCCTCCCGGTAAGCAAAGAGGGTGAAAAATTAATCACATCCTCAAATTAGATTAGATTATTAAAGATAAACTCGATTCATCTACAAACCAAAAAAGCTTGCAAAGTGGCCCCAAAATGAATGTTGAGCTTGTTACCGTTGACTAAATAACCCAAACCAAAAAGCTAACTAAGCTAAAGCTGCTATACAGCACCAGCAGTAAATTTCGGCAATGACCCTCCACGGAACAGCCTCGCAGCGTTCTGGCCATGACCTGGTTTCCAAAACGCTATCCCGAAGAAGCATCCCTAAAGGAAAATGGACCTCCGTGCTATTTTTTATTCTTAAATGGACTGGAGCTTTGTGGTTTTATAAGTAAAGCTAAGTAGGTACCTACCTACCTTATAAGAAATTGTATAAATAAAGTATAGCAATAAACTTAGCTAAATGGCTGCTTGGAGGTAAAGGGTGAAGGTCAAAGGCGTATTAAACGAAAAGATGGTTATGGCGGACGACTAGGCCTATCGAAATCTCTTATTGAATTCATAATAATATGGCCCAGCTTGGCTGTATAAAACTATTTTCTGGACCCGACTATATTACTGACAGGAGAAAATGTGTAGTCTGATGATATTGATTTGAAAATTCTGCAATCTTTGCAATCCAAAAAATGATATTTACTTTGCCTCATACTGCGTTTTTGCGATAATTTCGCGCACACTTTACTAATAATTATGACTGGCTGTACAACAAAGAAGGTAATCCAATGTCTCAACTAAAAATATGGGCATTATTAATTCAAGCAATCTGAGGATCATAAACTAGGACGTTCTAAGACACCGGCGCGTTTAGCATTAAATTTTGTCTATGACCCTCCGCGGGATACAGCCTTGGCCCGTTTCTCGTCCAAAATGTTATCCCTCTGGAACGCTTGAAAAGAATATTATGAACTTCCGCGCTAGTATTACCTTTCAGGAAGAACGGAGAATCAACTACCTATTTACTTACCTACATTATGGTTATATCATCATACATCGTTATGTTGTAAATAGGTACCTCTTCATTGGTGAGGTTCAAGTTATATCTCAAAGAAACAGAAGTGCCTCAGTCTTTGAACTGGAGATGTAAATAGTCAATAATACGTGTACCTAACCTACTGACGGGCAATAATCGTACTGGAACAATTAGGCCAGCCGACATTGTTGATATTCGATACTGCTACAGCTACAGTGGATCGATAATAAGATTAAAGATGTGATTTGAGTTTATAGTTTAATCCATGCAGAAGCAATACTGGTTTTGTAGTTTACCGGACATCCAGCATTCGCTTTTTATGTAAGCCAGCCGAGGAATATAATATAAATGTAATCGATACCGGGAAAAAAATAATTTGTATCCGATTCGCATTTAAATTGTGTATTCTGCGCGGGTATGATGAGCTTTGAGCTTTATTGAAATACCTTTTTTTACAGAATTATACTGTATTTTGCGTTGTTGAAAATGAAAATGTCAAATATATATTCACTGCAAATATATGAACAGAAACACAAATAACAGTACCTATAACTGTTAAGATACAGACATATTTGTCGGGTACTTATACCTACATAATTTCAGAAGTACCTATCATAATCTAGTCTAGAAGAAAACATATTTCGTCAACTAGGCAAGCCTGTATCGGTGTAGCCTGAGTCCGATATTTGAGTCTCGGTAACTTAGTAGGTATTATATTGACTGATATTACAAAGGTCTGTATTGCCACTGCATTGGACGAATACTACTTATTAGGTTAATTACCTGTGTCTCTTTACAGATATTATGTCCAATGATTTTATTATCATGGGTGTTATGACAAGCAGTCCAAAAACTCTTTGTGATTCCCTACTATTGGTAACGCTGTGAAAATAAATCCCAGAAACCCAACTTCACAACATGACATTATTGATACAAACATACATACTTAAGACTACAAAAAAAAGTGTTTTAAATATCATGAAACATATTTCTGTGACAGATTTACAACATCCAAAGACTCAAAACATTTCTCCGTTGAAATAATTTACAACCCTTAAAACTACATAAAAATCCACGGACCAAGAACGTCATAATTATCTTCCATATCAAATGTTTACTTGCCTAATCTACCTATCCTTAACATTAAAGTCAAATTATAATCCCACGATTCAGGAAAAGAGAAAACAAATTGATACATAAATAGAAGGATCTACAAAAGCTCGTAGACCCCTCCAAATTTTTTCACCTATTTTTGTTAGAGTCCCTTGTGTCAGGGTCTTCGTTGCCGGGGTGAGCCCAGCTGAGCTTCCTACGACCTTGGCCTGGTTTCGATCAACACCCTCACAGTTGCTTTACCAACGGAATATCTTATTAAGATCTTGCTTAGATAAATTATCCCTTTTGACAGTTTTGGGACCTTTTGGCACGTGGTTGGGGATTTTTTGCTGATAGTGGGGGACGGAGCTTATCCGTTGACAAAAGGTGAATGCTTGTACGTCGGGTTTTGTCTTTTACAAAGGATCATATTTTATAAACAGGTCAGGTTATTTATTCAGATTATTCTACGAGGGTCTGATGAGGTTGCTCTGTACCGCCGATATTTCAATCATTTTGTAATGGGCTTATCCTAGACGTAGTTTTAGTAGGAACCTCAAAAAGTTTTGCTTAACTACTACTTGGTCTGTGGTTTTGCTGCAATCATGCAGGATTCAAGTTTATTGCCCCCAATGACAGCTGCAAAAATGTTGTTAGCTGTCATTCAATTATTGAGGCCTTACTCTACCCCGATAGCAAAAAGGATAACCTCGCTTTCCCATCTCAAACAAACACCACAATACAACACATTTACACAATAAGTAATTCACCTACATATTCACAAGCTAACTACAAATTCTTAAACTTTCGCGAACTGAATACATGTTAATTAGTATTTAAACGGGTCTAATACGCGCACAAACTAATATCAAAATATATAATTTTGACATACCTCGACGTTTCGACCAAGTTACATCGGCCGTGGTCACGAGAAGACTTCTCGTGACCACGTCAAAATTATATATTTTGATATTAGTTTGTGCGCGTATTAGACCCGTTTAAATACTAATTAACATAACTACAAATTACCGCTAAAAATAACTCTTCGCCACCGACATAATAAAATTAATAGTCAGCTAATTCGTACATACCCGTAACATTACTGACTGACCCAGTTATATGATCCAATTATTCATTATGTTACTCTATTATGCATAATATCTTACTTTGAAGTTACAATTTACACTAGATCAATATTATTAGAGATTATTTTTGTTGTTTTCTTGCAACCTCGGGTGCAATTCACGTGAAAGGTGTGTTGATTTATGTGAAATTGTGAAGAAGGAACTTATCTCTCTTATTCGTTTTGGAACAAATACTATTTTTGCAATAGTTTGAGAATAAAACGGCTCTGACGAACGTACGGCTGCAAAAGCGATTGCATAAGTGATTTATCTAACTACTCGATAAACTTTCCCGTCATGAACGTCCCTAATATAAGTCAACCAATCTCAAAAAAAAAGCAACACCTCATATTAATCTTACGAAGTTACGACCCACAAAGCAGAAGTTGGTAATTTTAGAAGATGACTAGAGTTGCTTTCTTCTGAAACAAACTGGCCTAACAGCTACCATTGTCCCGATTTATTAATACGAATGGATTCGTTCCCTCCTGGGGGGGAGAACGTGATGGAGATTATGGGCAGAAACTAAGATTAATGTAATTTTTTTTATAGACGTCTTAAATCCCTCTGTAGTTTACTTGTTACGGACTGTATATTAGACTGTGTTGCGTAGTAAAACTTAGGTATATAAGTTATTTATTCTATTCAGTTACTGTATCCAAGTATAGATATTCGAGTAAGGCAGTCATGCTTGCTCCAGTATTGGTGTTAATGTTGATGAAAATATTCTACGTGGTTTCCCAAAATCTTTATTAGTACAGAATTGAATATAAAGTTGCAGTGTGTGGCAACTGGCAATGAAGCTCACATTCGGATTGACCTTTGGGCTTTGGTAACTATAAATTAAATTATTCTACTCAAGATGATGCAGATTGAGACAACGTAAGCTGCAGATAAGTTAAGTAAAAATAAAATCTCGCAAGATCATTAATTCACTATCCGGATCGAGTTAATGCCGAACGAAAACATGTCCAACCAAGATACAGAAAAATTTAAAAGTAAATGGGAATCCCCTTGGTGGTTAGTTACTCTGCCTAACTACCACAGCCTAGCGTAAAACCTGGTGCCAGCTGCCTTTGTTTAGCACCTTCCTCCACGTCACATAGAACCTCCGTGAGAGGGTGCTCAAAATCTAGTCTCCAAGAAAAAGCTAAGTATGTAACCCGCGATCATTGCTTTGGACTATGTCTTCTTGTATTTCTGAGAAGTCTATAGTTTATTAGAGCTTCTCTCTCTCTAAATCCGTAAAGTGGTACTTATTATTCTACTGAGTTACTGATGAATACGCACGTTCCACAATATCGTTCATCTCGACTTAATTATCATTTATAATCCACCCTATTTCAGTTCTTGGTATTGTTTTCTTTATGCCGGTAGCGAACCAAACAACATTAAGGTCTACAAGGAAGCTCTCTGTGTTAACATTTATTTGTTATGATCATTTTGAATGCCGCTAATGATGTCCAGTTTAGTTTCGTAGACGGCGAATTGCAACATGTACTAATTGGTTTAACCTTGCATTGTTAATTATTCTGTGTTGTCTTCCTCATTTAGGATTATCATCAAACATTCTTTTTCTTTTGACTGTTTTGGTTGAACCATTGAACTATCGGAATTGATTGAATAAACCAGCTAGATCGCCATCACAATGTTTCTGCCGCACTATTTAGAATTATACGGATGTGTAAGAGATTTCTCTGTAAGGAGTCTAACTGCCGGTTTCTGAAACGTCAGTCAACGTTGACTACAGCTTAATTATATTGCCATCCTTGTCATTTGTTTAGTGTCAGATAGAGACAACGATACTTTTAATCTACTGTCAAAGCCAACAAACGTTCTAGGAACCGGGGGTAAGAAATCTTTTTACACATTTCTTCTGTTCACAAGGTCGTGTTCTACCATTTGCTTCAGCAATAACCAGCTTTATATAGGGGGGGACAAAGACAATCATTCGTAAATAATGGCACTTAGGTTATGGGAATTGTATAGAGAACGCGTGGGACGGTACGTTATAGAAGCATTAGGAACAAACGGTTAGAACAACGGAACAAAATGTTGGCTTACGGACCGGTATCTATATTTTCGTGTCTTTCTATTTTCGTGGATTTAAACGCATCACAAACATGAAGGGGTGTCTGGCGTCTATTGATATTGATCCAATTAGTTATGTTCTGAGACAGATAACGAGTCTAATGTATCATGGCGACAGGCGACGCTGATAGCCGCAGTGCAAACCTACTACAGAATTCTGCTATTCAAAGCGTTGAGGGGAATACGACATAGCGTAGGTACGGGCGTTACCTACGTGCATGTGATAAGTGTAGCAATTGCTATGAAGTATTACCGCATCAATTAAACTATAAAGTTCTAATCTATTTCTGACGTCCAAATCAGGGTGCCCAGTCTATATATCGTCCCATTTCGCTTATAATAATATCACTTATTGTACTTGTAGCAGTAGGCAATAGATTTGTAAACTCATGTCTTTTTAATGGAGTAGTCTATCTTTGAAACCTTGACCGACCCATACTTAAGGTATCAAAAAGGACACATCTGTTTTTCTTGCCTTTGTTTCGTCATTCGCCTAATCCTCGCCGTTTTGTTGTAAAAAACGCAACTATATAATCAAGCCAAGTATAATTTTGGCCGACGTTATGTGGGGTCTCGTTTCAAAAGAGCAATATACACAGATGGCATTTTGTCCATTGTTATTGTGTGTCATACAGAGAGCCACATGTCTTGCTAAGAAATACGGCTGTCTAAATAAATCTTCATGCTTTGTGCCGATTTGTGCCTTGGTGCCATTTCGGAGTTTGACATAATCTAATCACACTATTAAATTAGCACCATAAGGTGTTCTTCCACGTAATACCTACGAAAATATAACTTAGATAGAAAGAAAGAAAGAAAGAAAAAACATTTATTCCGACAAAAACTGCACACAACGACAAACACGTAAACACATACCTACCTACTATAATACAAACTTAAGTATATAGATGGACTTAGTAATTTCTACGTAAGTTATATAACTAAGTTTCCAGATAGTTAGCAAGGGAATATTTTGCTACATTCAATAAACGAGTAAACAAAACTATCTATTGTAGATAATTGTCTACATATTGAAAAAGTAGTCGGTAGGAGTAAGTAGTCAGTACAACAATGTCTGCGCTTCTTTGATTGACGCACAATACTTGAGTGTGTCAGTAGAAAAGAGGGAACAAATAATGAAATAGGATAAGAACAGTCAAAGGGCGTATACCTACTCCATTACCATTCGTATCTCCGACATTGGTATTAAAAGGTTAAAATTTATTAAACTGCAAGAAGAAATTTACTGAAGCGAACTTGCAATTTGCAAAAGCTAGGGCAACAGTTCCGTTCTATATTTCGTATTAATACCTACCTACTGCATCCAACGATGAAACTTTTAAACTCAAACTTCCACAAGAGACCAACGCTTGATAAATGTGGAATCGATACATTGCTTGGATGGATGGAACTTGCTCAATTTTTCCAATTTAGGTACTTTTGCCAGAACGTGATGTGGTTAACTTATTTGTTATAAGTACTTATTAGTATTCTGCAGAGAATATTCCTATTGAATAGATAGAAAACCTTGGGCTGGTAATGTTGGGCACTTGATGATGCTGAATGTTAACTTTACTAGTGTCAAAGTTCCCAATGTTAACTGAAACTTAATTTAAATACAAAGAATAATTATCAATCTGAGAGAAAGCTTCAGCTTTCCTTTTGTTTGTAACAGAAAAGAAGGATGAAAAAACATTAATTAACCCACTACCTACAAACCTACGTACAATAAACAATAATAAATCATTTCAAAAACCCGACTACTGAAAAATCACGCTCTCAAAAGTGTTAAAAAAGAAAATAGATTCATAGTGATGTTCAGAAGATAGCCATGGTCGCATAATTCCACCTACCTTACCAGTAAGCGATCGGGCAAAGTGGCATACGACCACGGTTACAAAGAGAGAGAAAATAAATAACGTAAAGCGCAACGCGACAAAAGGGCTCAGAAGCAGGTCGCAGTAAAATAATATTAAGTAACTTAATACTACATTTTATCCTCTCCTAAACGACACAGCTGTTACTATTTTTATTCCTTAACCTTTTGACCTCTCGCTATATTAATATTCAGCACCCTCACCCCTTCATATGCCTCTTCATGTTTGTGCGCGTGGGTGGGTACTTACTCTAATTTTGTTACTGCTGCTACTCTTTGAATGTCGTACCTACTGAGTGGGTGTATACTGTAAAGTGACCAAAGTAATATGTCTACGTATAAGTATGTATATAAAAGTTCATGGTGTACTTTCCTAATTTAAATAAAGATCATCAGTGTTAAATGAGTATAAATCGATAGATATTACGTGTAGGTACATAAACTGCACTGATTGCATGTTGTAACCTGAAGGACAATAGCGAAGCATATCAGAGCATGCTGGTGTTTCATGGAAGCGTGGGTTATGTTGCATCATCGACTCATTATGGTGTTTTTCTTAGGCAGGTACCTACTACCTACCACGTTAACAAAACCAGTATACCTACCTATACCTTTTGGTACCGCAAGCTGATTAATTAGAGCTCATTGAGCCCTAACACCATCGATCTAATGTAAGGTAAATAATCACTGAGGAACCCGTGGGATCGAATTTTCAAATGCCAATTTTTTTTGTACGTATTTCCATCGATCTGTCTCCGGGGCACTCAAATTCTTCCTTTCGTGCTTCCAACTTTGACACCACGTGGCACTACTTCATTGGCCCAATAAACAGCAAAATCCATCGTGCAGTTTCCCCTTTCATATTGAGCATCCAAAGTGCAATCGCCTTTCATGGACGACAAAAAACTAACGCTATAAAAGTGGGCCGACCGATCGGCAAGCCACAATAAGTGGCGTGAAATTATAAATTTCTTACATCGCCCATAATGATACGAGCAAAGTATCACGCCGCGTGGTAATTTGTGAGTTTATTGTTCTGCTCTAACTGCTAGGAAAGTTAGCACGAATATGGGTAATGGGTAATGCCACGCCATGTGGCGACGAGTTTGCGGTTGCTCGGTTTTGTTTCGAGTTTTATTGTCGGGTAGCAAGTTAGCAACGCGTAAGATCGAGCTAGGGTAACTAAAATTATTGTGAACTAGAAGCGCCTCGCAGTTTCGCACGCGTTAACTACAATCCCGCGGGAACCGATAATTTATACCTACGGGATAAAAAGTAGCCTATGTCACCCGGGGATAGTGTAGCTTCCCAACAGTGAAAGAATTTTTCAGATCGGTTCAGTAGTTTCTGAGCCTATTCAATGCAAACAAACAATCAACCCTTTCCTCTTTATAATATTAGTATAGATATAGATAATATTAATTCGGGTTTTTTAATTGATGTTGAACACTCGTATGCTATTCTGGCCACTTTTGTGCTTTACATACACTGTACGGCCTGTAGCACAGTATGACAAAATAAGTATACCATTAGGTACCTACCAAATACCTACCTAATAAGTACTGCGGAATCTAACTCTTTAAATTAGAGACAAGAACATAATTGAGATTTTGTCCAAGCTTTCATTTGTCACTGGCGCCTAAATTAGATTAAATCTCATTGTCCAACTTCAGTAAGACCTGCCTAACTGAAACTGATTTGGAAATCGCCATTTTAGAAACCGCTACTGTGATGCGTTTTCTCTACAAATTATTCCATTGTACAAGAATGAATAAAATAGCTTATGCACTTCGAGTAAGGCCAGGTGTTAGGAGTTTATGACCACGCGTCAGACCATCGACCCATCAGACCGTAGAGTATAATAGGGTGGCCATAATATAAGTAATATACCTACCTATCTTCTATTAGTTTACTATCACTATATCTGCATAAAATATAACCCTCCGTTGGCTACTCCGTAGCCGGGTAAAAATTACAGGCCCCCGCGGCTATCTGTCTTATATTCGGCTAGGCTTCTAAGGTCCGTATTAATAAATCAAACTTAGCTCTGAGAGCTATCTTCAGTGTGCACTTGCTCTTTTGTTCTATTTAATAAATACATCTTAAGTTGTAGATTAGGAACAGAAACTTACATGATCTCTGGCAAATTAATAAATGACACTCAGCGGTTAAGTGCTATCCGATTATGACACAATTGACACATGCAAGACAGTATCTAGTAGCCAGTGCAACATCTCAATATCCATTTATTAAATAGCAACGATCTCAAGATGCAGATTACATTTTGAGTGTGGATTAGCTGGTAGCGCACTTGGTAGCGCTATTGAGGTTCATTTATTAATACGGACCTAAGAGCTAAACCAATTACTACGAACTTGTAATAAGGCACAGTATCGTGGAAATAGTCTGTTCTAAAATCTTGTAGCCCAAATAGTTTTTGACGGGGGTAGGTATATTCTGAATCATCATATCCTCGAAAACCCTGATATCATGGCTCCTCCATCCCATATAATAACCAACAGTGGTGCAACGGTTCACGGTATGGTGACCACGGCTCAGCCAGACTAGATGTGATATATTCAATCCACCTACTGATGACGCAAGTAGGCCCTCTTTGTCTTTGGATGTAATATGGTTAGTTGCAAAAGATGGATCGTAGAGAAAGTCATCGTTCTACTTATTCAGCTATAAATCGTATGTGTACCTACATCTAGTCAAATTGAAATGTATTAGGTAAGTACTTAGTAAGGTAGGTGAACTTTGTGATAAAAATATTTAGACCCGTTTGTCTTACTTCCATTTATTACTTTCTTGTTCATTATCAGTTTTATGATTTGAGGGATTTTCTAATTGCTTTGCTTTTCCTATGTATTCCCGTTTTTTTATATCTTGACCTGCATCTAATGTAGGTACCTATATGTGTTGGTTGTTGTGTGCAGTCTTATCAGTCTTAGTGAGAAGTCAGTTTCTTTCTTTGAGTTCCTGGTATGGATAATTATGAAGTATGGTATGATAGCAAGCTGATCTGCAGATAAAAATGAAGGTAGACAACGGAACTCCTTGTGACTTCCAGCCAGTCCGGTGGCGATTAGGTTAGTTTTCATCAGCATGCACTACCAAATAACTACAGTCCTAGGTACATATAAAAAAAAACCTTGTTGATTTCCAACAAATTTACGTCCTTGGTAAAGATCATACCGATACAACTGATAGCTTTTTGCCTACCGATACGTGACAGGCCTTGCAAAGGGACCGGTTACCCGCGCACCGGAACAAATTCAATCACGAAATTAACGATAACGCAAACCAACTATAAACTAATTGATAAATTTAAGACAAGCCGGGGATTAACCCTTGATTATGAAATAAAATATATTGTATACTAGCTGTGCCCGCGACTTCGTCCGCGTGGAATAGTGATAAAATTCACCTTTTAAACCTTCCCTGGACTTCCACAAATCATTCAAGACCAAAATCAGCCAAATCGGTCCAGCCGTTCTCGAGTTTTAGCGAGACACACGAACAGCATTTGATTTTATATAGATTGTACAGTATATTTAACTGGTTCATTTATATGTATTTCGATGACCTACGGTATTATCAGCTAGAGTTATAATTAATAAAGCCAGTTAAATATGTTCATACTAGGTGTATTTAGACCAGTTTGAGGCCTAACTAAAAGTTATCTAATCTAAGCCTATCTATCTTCGGCTGAACTTTGACTAGGTACCTAATATTCTCAGCTAGCTAAGGAATACATTCTAAATAACAGTTACGTTCCTTCTCAGCAACACTTAGCATGGAGTTTTTTTCAAAAGCGAAGTTTGAACTTAAATAAAACTAAAGTCATAGCTCGCTCTTCGTTCGCTAGGTTTTTTTTCCACTTCAACTGCTTATTTTTATGGGACTTTCTGTGGTGGGGTTGCCGTACTCTATTTACACCCATCGTCTAATCTTTTTAGGGTTCCGTACCCAAAGGGTAAACGGTCCGTCCTTCCGTCCGCCTGTCCGTCTATGTCATAATGTCACCACTCACCAGGCTGTACCTCATGAACCGTGATAGTGAGATAGTTGAAACTTTCACAAATGATGTATTTCTTTTGCCGCTATACCAATAAATACTAGAAAACAGAATAAAATAAAATATTTTAGGGGGCTGCCATTCAGCAAACGTGATTATTTTTCCGTTTTTATAGATAATGGTACGGAACCCTTCGTGCGCGAGTCCTACTCGCACTTGGCCGGTTTTTTAATCCACAGAGTCACAAACAGATGTCGGTTAAAGTTCTGTTTGTCTTCCATGTTCACACCAACAGTCGCCGCAACTTAGGAACGGCATTAAATACCACTCTAGCCGTCGCGCGAACAGACGAATCTAATGCATCACTGAAAGAGGTTCTATCATGGATCCATAAACCAACCCGTCAACAAGTTGGACTTAAATATCTGATTACAGTTTCGTTCCGAGAAAGTCGGGTTAACTTTTCCTGAAGATGATAATTGACGGGAGTCGTAAACAGTCGTAAGTAATATTTTATGTTTGTCTTTTCTGTGGTCTATACATTTTGGTGTCAATGAAGAGATATCTAAACTATGTCTATCCAAACAGAGATGTTCACGACCTATGATTATTTTATAATAATTTCTTAGCACAGCTTCACATTCTACACGTTTTGTAAGCAGATTTACTTACTGAAATTTATTAAATATGTTCGGACCCAGGACGCAGGTGCTGTCAAAATTATTCATAGTCCAAATAGGGCTTACAATGAAGGGTGAATCTCCACGGATCGTCGTAATTCAGAAGTAGCTATTTCGTATATTAAGGAAATTATACGAATCGGAGTGGCTCCTGTAAATATTTTCATGAAAATATGGAAGATTACACTGCTTACTAATCTCCATTCAAAAATCGCAGAGATATGAAAAAATAAATTGAGACCCTTCCCCATTTTCACCAACTACATATAACACAAGCAAAGAATAATCCTGAATTGCAATATTGGGTCCTTCAAAAGAAAGGTGATAAGAGTTCTATAGAGTAGTTACCTACTTACGAGTAGATCGACAACGCATCGAATACGCCCCGAATGTCCGGTGTCCAAAAGTGTCCATCAGTGGCTGTAACCCTTTATACTTACTTCATACCATCAGGCGGGTTGTCAACTCGTTTGCCGCACTATCAAATTGGTAAAAAATCTGTCCTAGTTACCCATACTGAAAATAATCGCAAGATAAATTTCGTGCAGACATAGTAAGAAAACGCGTCAATATTTTGCATACAATGGTATATCTACCTACAGTACCTACTCATCAGACTGATTTTATAGAGGTAGAAAAGTTTATGTTCAAATGAGCAATAACTCTACTCCCAAACACAGAACTCTCGATACAAAGCTTCGATTGGAGCTGTGCCCAGTGGACTTCGTAAATCGTAATCCGATTCGAATGTGGACAGCCACGTCCCAGGGATTCCATTACTGGAACTGTGTGCACTGCTGTGTACACTGTCTGTTATTATATAACTAACTGTAGTCTACTACTGCAGTCTACACTGTAGACTTTATTTCATTCAATGATTATTATCAACTTTATTTAAATTTGTACTAATCTACTAATATAGGTATATACGTAGATGCAAAATGAAAATTGGGGAGTAGAAGTAGAGAACTACCCATGCATAACTCTTCGAAAAGTTTTAATAATTAATATTCTGCACTGTGCGGTGAAATTCGTAATTAAGTAGGTACCTATTGCGCATAAAACAACGTGTCTTATCATTCCGCCTAAATTATTTTTGATACTCACTAATTTCGCCAGTTTTTATGGGAACGAATCATGCAACTTTTCGCCGCGTTTTGCCGTGTATTTTGGACTGCTTTCAATCTGACTTTCTGTGTAGACTTTCTGCCAAGTTTTTTTTATACCAGCTACCTACCTAATTCTAAAGTAGAGTACTTATAGCTTATAAATCAGCTTACCTACTTGAGTATGTTGCGATCTGAAAATGCTACCTACTTATTCAAGTTCTGTCTGGTGTCTACTCCTCGGTACTCTGCTATTATACAGTCAGCACTTCACTTTTAATAAGATAAGAGCGGTACTATTCGAGCGGTAATCTGCGCACTTTGCAACCCAAAAACACCGCGTTCGAATCCTTGAACGCGCACCAGTAATGGACTTGATTAGACTACTGGAACCTGACAGATGACTCAATAACATTTTGACTGTTTTACTGACCATTGGCTATAGTCAGAAAATCTAGGAAATAAAAACATTAGTAAAACCTAAACGTATTGTAGGCAGGGAATTATTAAAGACCCACACGTTCGCACTGTTAGATATATCCGGCTCTAAAAGGATCATTATATTTATCGCAGGCAAGATAGCCACACGTCTGCACACTGGTTTGGAAGAGCACAGATTATACCACTAATAATTATGTTGATCTACACTACATAGAATGATTCTAACAGTAGGAACCTACCTAGGTACTAACTGAAGTATAAAAATTGAATACGAATCGAGGCGGAATGAAAACCCCGAGTAAAAGCTTTCCCCACAAAACCTGCAGGCACCCTGCAGCATGAACCTGCCCCGCATGCGTCAAAATTGATTCCCACTTGAATGGGTTTAATTTTTTGCACGTCGGCCATTTTGTATCGACCTAACAGCGCCGGGTCATTGCCCCGGCTCCATTATTTGTTGTAATCGTGTGATTTCATACCGACAAAAGGTTGAATTGAGATCGTGATCGAGTTTTTTCCCGAGTGAGAGTTCGATGTCGCGCTCTTGGGTATATAGTAGGTGTACTAGGTATATAATATAGATTTAACTTGATGACAATAGTCGATGTCTTGCATCTTCAAGATAAGGTACGCGCTCATCTAACATAATAGTCTAACTCACTCCACAGTGGCCGTTATTGTCGTCAATTGAATCCATCATTGAATCGTGGTCGGTATGGTATCCTAATAATAACAACCAGTCGAGTCAAGACCTCCATTGATTGCTTGTTGATAATGTCAAGCGTCAATTGATGCTGGTTGAAGCACAGTGCCTCGCCTTGGCCCTTGATTAATGTCTCTATAAGGATTAGAGATCGTCCATATTTAGCTAATTTACTGAAAGAAAGAAAAAACATTTAATGTACCATAAACGAAACAAAAGAGAGCCAATAGTAGGATGATTTAGTTGTATTCTTCGATATTTAATGTGTGAGAATCATACACGACTTCTACTGTACTATGTAATATATAAGAACTTACCTACTTTGATGTTCTTGCTTAGTTGGATAGTTAAATAATCATATTTTTTCTTTCTTCCACGGCCATGAAACAGTTAAGTGTAATGTGCTTATTAGGTACTTTATTGTGCTGATTTGTATTTTTCACTTCCATCGTAACTATTAATCACTTCTGCAAAGTATCACATCTACTACGTAGGTAGTTCTATTACACTCCAGCCTTGACATTAGTGCTGCCTTCTAGTTATTGTTATCCATTGTTATCTGTCGACATCTCATGTCATATAAATGTTGGACAGTATGATGATGGAGTCTCCGCTATATAAATGCGTGCCCTAGTTAGAGATGTCATTTGTAAGCATAGCTGTAGTTATTTAAATCGATGGGTAGTTAACATGAGTTAGGTCGTAATATTACGTTATGTAGGTAATGGTACGTAAGTACATTTAAATCGATAGTAGAGTAACTATGGATTGTGGTGTTATTTTTGTATGTTTGATAGAGGATAAGTATATTATTTATTTATAGTTCATTTTAAACCATTGTACCTACTATGCTAGAGCATGATTTTGTACCCTAGATAGTAGATAGACGACACTCTACTATACTCACTCTACTCACTACTAACTCTACTACGACTAGAGGCATCCCAATTATCGAACACTCTCGGAAAACTTCTGCCGTCTTACCTACCACAAAAGTTTAAACCCGATTTAAACAGATGTTTCTATAATTTCGTTCATCAAAATCGACGTCTATATCAATCGCGTTGTGTTACTCAATCCTAGCATTCCTAGTTATTTTACTAGACTTGAATTTGTTATTGAGTTAGAAAATGTGAGGATTAGACGTATATTTGAAAATATTTAGACTCATCTATTCAACTCTTGTCTAAATCTTTTGGGCAAGACCGCTGATGTTGTTTTGGGATAATCAGCACCTTCAACAGATTAAGTAAGTGTGTATATTTTTGAAATTGTATTTTTATCAAAGTAGCAATAATTCGTAAGATACCTATTGGTCACTACATTTTCGAAGTTCTTCCTTGTTGTTTTTGTCTTGCTTATAACATAATCAACAGCTGTTTCGCGGTTGCACCTGCCTATGAATCTATACAATACAATGAGTCATCTTTAGTGTGTATCAAATAACAATCACCACCCAAAACAGCCGTTATCCGTGCCGGAGCGCTAATCGAAAACGCGCGCTCTACCACCATTTTCATATCGTGCGCAAAAAATTGGTCAATGCCCACAAAAGAAGCGTAAAAACGATAATCTTTCTTCAAAGAAAATTGTTTACCTCAAAGAGTTTCTAGGAATTTGATTAAAAAGTGGCTCGATTTGAATTCGATTTTACGGGTTGAAGAGAACTGGAAAATGTGATGCAAGAACTATGGTTAGGTCTTGTTTAGATTTGTGTCACAAGGTTAGGTTTGTGATTTCAGATAAGTGACAGACTGTAGTATACCTTTAGTATTTAAATCAATCGAAAATGTTACAAACTGTATGACTGCTTATATTCTTCACTGTTGTCGGCTATTTACATCTAGGTACAGGTGTATTAATTTATAAAATTTAATTTTATCATACACTAGCTGCGCCCCGCGGTTTCACCCGCGTTTCACATTATAAAACCTATAGGGCGGTGGCTGTTAGATAAGTACGACTTGTAACAGTGTGTCAGAGAAAATACAGAGGTTAGGTAGTTTTTCACAGTTATTATCGCACTGATGGACAAATAAACAGTGATGATGATGGTGATAATGATGATTTGTAGCCTATATTGTGTCTCTAAACTATCTGCATAATACATTTTATGCAAATTAAGGTACTATTTCACAGTTTTTAGGCCACTGTGTATATGTAAGTTGGGGTATAAGGTAATATTTATATGCTATAAAAATACCAAATTTCATGCCAATGGGGTAGTTTGTCACAGTTTTTATTCCACTGATGCAAAACGGTGGTGATGGTGATGATGAATTAAAGCCTAAGTCGTAAGTTGCGGGATAACCTATCTACGTAGGAAATTTTACGCACATTGGGTAGTTTTTCACAGTTTTTATCGCATTGATAGAAAACGGCGATGATTATGATGATGACTTAATAATATGTTCGTAGCCTATGTCCTAAGTTAGAAGTTAACCTATCTGCGAACCAAATTCTCTCTCCCCTCACTCTCCCCTCTTTGTCCCCCGCTCTCCCCTCTCTTTCTCCCCACTCTCCCCTCTTTCTCCTCCCCCTACTCTACCCTCTCTTTCGCCCACTCTACCCTCTTTCTCATCCCATTCTCCACTGTTTCTCCTCCCACTCTACCCTTTTTCTCCCCCACTCTCCTTTGTTTCTCCCTCCACTCCACCCTCTCTTTCTCCCCACTCTCCCCTCTTTTTCCCCCCACTCTCCCCTCTTACTCAATCCACTCTCCCCTCTTTGTCCCCCGCTCTCCCCTCTTTCTCCCCGCTCTCGCCTCATTTTCTCCCCACTCTACGCTCTTTATCATCCCATTCTCCCCCACTATACCCTCTTTCTCCCCCCACTCTCCTTTGTTTCTCCCTCCACTCTCCCCTCTTTCTTCCCCCCACTCTCCCCTCTCTTTCGCCCACTCTTCCCTCTTTCTCATCCCATTCTCACCTGTTTCTCCCCCCACTCTACCCTTTTTCTCCCGCCACTCTCCTCTGTTTCTCCCTCCACTCTACCCTCTATGTCCCCCACTCTCCCCTCTTTCTCCCCGCTCTCCCCTCTCTTTCTCCCCACTCCCCCCTTTTTCTCCCCTCTTTCTCCCCCACTCTCCCCACTTTCTCAACCCACTCTCCCCTCTTTCTCCCTCCACTCTCTCCTCTGTCCCCCACTCTCCCCTCTTTCCCCTGCTCTCCACTCTCTTTCTCCCCACTCTCCCCTCTTTCTCCCTCCACTCTCCCCTCTTTCTCACCCCACTCTCCTCTCTTTCTAATCCCACTCTCCCCTCTTTATCCCCCACTTTCCCCTCTTTCTTCACGCTCTCCCCACTCTTCCATCTACTCCCCTTTCCCCCCCACTCTCCTCTTCCCCCCCCCCCCCCCCACTCTCCCCTTCACCCCCACTCTCCTCCTTTCTCCTTCTCCCCTCCCCGCATTCTCCCCCCTTTCCTCCCATCGCACTCTCCCTCTTTAAATAACGATCCGTTCAGCTGTTTATTGTGGTCCGTTGGGGGTGCATCTAAAGAATACCTACCTAATAAGTTCAACCCCCTTGGTTTTCCCCCTTTAGGGATGATTTTGCTGAAAAGCTGAAACCCGTATTTATTTAATTATTACCAAAAGCCTAAATAAGAATTTTCAGATCCCTAACTTGAAGAATTATGGATTCCCCATACAAACTTTCAACCCCTATTTCATCCCCTTCGAAATTAATTTTTGAGACAAAAGATAGCCTATGTCCGTCTCATAGGTCCAATCTACCCCTATACCAAATTTCATCGAAATCGGTTCAGCCGTTTGAGCGTGAAGAGCTAACAAACATACACACATACACACACACACACACACACACACTCACAAACTTTCGGCTTTATAATATTAGTAAGATTATCGCATTTACTGGTTATACTCCAAAACACGAATCCTTTTCTTCTCCTAAAGCCTCGCATAAAACACCAATATGCCCGAAAATCTCTAGGCTTACCTACAGATACACCCTTGCCCTTGCCTCGCCTTTTTTATTGAAATGTTTACGAGTCTAGACGAGCTGGGTGTAAGCTGGGTGTCTCATTCATATTATGAACAAATAGCCCAAAACATGTTGTATTTCTTTACTTATTCAATCATTTCTGCCGTACATAATTATGTCATCGAATTATGTCGATGCAAAACAGGAATCTCCCCAAATGCCATTTTAATCGATCTCTATGACATTAAAAATATCCGGCGTATACTTCGAACAGCTAGCTGCGACAACGCAGCGCAGTCATCCTAGTGTAAGTAGGTACAGCTACCTACTTCGTGATAGATTCCCAAAAACGTCCACCCGAGTAGTGCACACGCCACACCATGCATCATTAACGAGCACTTAAGCTCCAGTTAAACATACATTTGAATCAGTAACAGACTCGGCCGCTGACCTACCACACATGCAACGGTTCGAATTTGAACCGACATCGATTTAACGATCGTTGGATTCGATTGCCGAATCGATATGGGCTGTATTCGGTGCGCATGTTTCAAGGTTGATTATTTTTGGTACGTGCTCAACTGTCTTGGGCAATTAGATAGATTCTTCAAGCTATTATGTACAGTTAGTGGGACAATCCATTGCTTTCGTTACGATGATGTATCAACCAAGATGGGCTGTTTTGTTAGAAACTTAAGATACCTACATATACTGCATAGTTTAGTTGCCTGATAAACATCGGATGATTTTAGAATCATGTGGATTATCAATTAAATTGCTACTCGTGAAAGCTCCTGACTTGAAAAGGTCAAGCTGCCCAAGAAGTACGTAACCATTTTCCGAGCATGACGCGTTTAAAAAAACTTTTCTAAATATCTTTATTTACCGCCCTTTTGCTGACTCTACCACACGATTTGAAATAATTAGGTACATCTATTCGAGAAGAATCAGCAAAAACTTGAGGCGAATTGTTTTAGTATAGCGATTAGACAATGGACATGGTCACCAGGAGGATACCCACCGCCCTATTCGTAATAAAGGTCGTTCCCTATATTTAATCTATCCCCGGTTTTGCCGTACCTACTCGTACTATAGAGATAGAAAAGTTTATCTATCTTGCCTACTTCAGACCCTATAAGCTTACTAATGATGGACAATTCTATCCCTGTTTGCTAACTATTGATGGGAGAACAGATAATTAGAAATAGATCTGGGATCGCGCTACCCGTCACTACAAACAAAATCCTTTTGCGTCCGTGCATCTTTCCGTATAGATCCAGCTTACTTTCTTGTTCGGCTCCATCAGACTATTTATTTATTTAACCTTCATTTGCTTTTGTTTCAGGTACGTACCTAATAATTGATGTCGATCTACTTCCCTGGGATCAGTCCAGGCAACTACTGATGCCATATCGATCCTCAGACCCAAACCTGACGCTCAAGAAATAGTTTGTACTTATGTAAGTAACAGTAGAATTATTGATAGTCAAGAGTCATTAGAATGGTGGATGCTTTACTGAAAATCTCTACTAAACTTCCTGGGAGTTTAGGAGAGATTTTCGTAGTTCCAGCCAGATTTATTATATACTAGCTGCGCCCCGCGGTTTCACCCGCGTTTGGATAATATACGATATATCTTTATGAATTGTAGCCTATGTGTTATTCTGATGTATAAGCTATATTATTGTGAAGTTTCATCAAAATCCATTCAGTAGTTTTTGCGTGAAAGAGTAACAAACATCCATCCATACAGACAAACTTTCGCGTTTATAATATTAGTAGGATTTTTACTTATAATCTATAGTTAAGTTCAACAAATTGTTGCTAATGGAGACCGACACGAGACCGATCGATAGCTGAGTAATTATCCTCTCATTGTAAAAGTCCGAAGCCAGACATTACGAATAAAGTTGGTTATACGTTTATTTTGGTAGCAGTCCGAATCGTGAAAAGCAAAGGAAAGAAAAAAAAAACTATATAGAATTTCTGATTCGAGCTGAAACCGCGGGGTGTAGCTAGAAAAATAATAAGAGTGGGGACTTATATAAATTTATAACATAGATATTTCTGCTATTTGTCGCCTTAGTTTTCCACAATCAGACTTCATAACTTTTTCTATGTGACTTTTGAAAATGCTTTATTTGGCTAATTAGGTTAGTAAGGTATACTTTGATCAAAAAATAATTTTAAGTTTATATCCCTGCAAAGTAGTTGATATATGCTGAGAAATAAAATCTCGTATTACGTTAGATCGCGCCCAGCCGAAGGCGTGGGCGGGCGTGGGCGGCCGTCGCGACTTTACAGCCGTCTAGCTTGGAACCTGTAATTATTGACTGGACTGTTAGCACTGTTAGGCAATGAAACTATGTGGCTTGTTTGTAGGCGTTTTAAGTTATACTTATGTAGAAGAGGCCTAATAGGCGTTGACTTTTGAAATAAAAAATAGTATTACATGAACACATCAGATCATCAGGAGAGATGAAGGTCAAATTCGAATCTACTGCAGAAGAAAAATGTTTACTAACGAGCTATTAGAACCAGAATTGGATTCCAATGGATATACCAATAAAGTACTGGACATATTTTATGTGGGACTAAATGGTAGTAAATTAAAAAAAAAATATGACCATCTAACAAACTGGAAACGTACCGTGAGTGAGCCGGGACAAAAAAGTTCGAGACAGCCTTCCAAGTAGAGTCTGCACTTGACAGGCAGTCTGCTCAAGATAGCCCTTTATAATAACTTTAAACAAAATGGAATAATAAACAGCGTAGTATAACTTGCAATTTTTAGGGAATAAAGACTACGTGATTCCGCTTACGACCACTCAACTAGGCTGCTAAGGCGTAAACGTCTAAGCAGCGGACATTAATTCATTTTCATCGTTAGATTTCATAACAGATAATAGATCTGGTTTCGAAACTTAGAACTAATTGAATTTAAATGAGATATTGCAAACTGAAACCTGTGTATGTGGGTTTGGTTCTGCGGAGGTTAGTTGATTGGACTATATTTATGGCGTCAGTCCAGGCGCGGATTCAGGAGTGGGAGAATGGGGGGCAATTGCCCTCCTTCTGACTCACGATGGTAGTACTTAACATTTTCCAATTTCATCATAAAATTCAGAAATCGTCAAGCTATTTTGGTTCAACAACCTACTTTATATTACCAATTGCGGAATGGATTTTAATGAGACATGTGCTATATTTACGGTTGTCACAGGTGTAGGTACTTTTATTCAGCAAATCGCCCCATAAAAAGGAAATGAGGTCTCACAAAGTTTAGATACAGTTGTTACATGGAAAACAAGAGACACGCGAGTGACATCACGGGCGCAGTTAGAAGGACCAACTATACTTACCCACCATAACACAACTGAATAATAGGAAAGCCCAAAGAGCGATAAAACAGACCAACTTATAGGCGTTTTTCCATTCCACGTTATGGCACTTTCACTGTTCGCTAGCAACCTGTTTCCAGTTACGGGAGCAGCCAGTGACACGAAGTTACCGAGAAAACGTTATGTTTATCTACCAGTTGCTATTAGTTAGCTGTTATGAAAGATCAACGCGAACGAACGGTAACTAACCTAGTAGTCTATCGGGTGTTCCGGCAACGGCCCTTGATAATTATTCTAGGCAACAGCCTAGGTGGTAAACATATCACCTTCGAAGAAGATTATAACCATCGTTCATGTTACCCTACCTGGGCACGGGAAACCGCAAGCTGGGTAATATTCGCGAGCTGCGACCGGTTCCCACGGTGCGGTGCTGCGGCGGTATCATATCTCGAACCCGTTTGTGCATTCACCTTGCCTGCAGGCTTGGGACCTGTGCAGAGATAGATAGGGCTAGGTAGTATTAGGTATGTAAAATTGAGCACCTCTCTCTTTGCGTTCGAGCTCCCGTGTTATAGTGTGTCTTGTGCCGAGCCCTGTCCAAGTTTCGATCAGAAAAAGAGATTAAGCGGAACACCGATGGTGTGATGTTCATTTTGTTATTTCTCAAACAATGTACGGAGGGGAAACGAACTCGAAAATGTGTAATTTCGGGTTCTTCAAAAGTATCCAGGAACTTCAGCACCAATCATTTTATTGGATTGGCTCTAACTTGTTAATATTACGTATACCTTAGGACTTATTAGACCCACAGGGCACAGATAAAGCACTTGACTACTAGATATCTGACTGACTTCTCTTCCCGAAGCATTCTAATATCCCACTAAACAGCTCCCCAGCTGGGATGTCACTTACTCGTACCTTTGCTAATCGATTAAGATCCCTCAGTCGTAATGCCAACGAGCGCTCCGAACTTGTGTCGCTAACTGTACCCACTTAGGTAGGTACTCATGATCAGTCAGAAGTAGAAAATTGAATTAAGGCTTTGCACGATCCTTCCTTGACAATACACGTAACTCTTTGGACGGTTTGTAATTTGTTTAATCAGGTGCCCGTAGCGACTTTGTGTACCTACACAGGTTCTGTTACCTTCAGTTATCCAGTCGGATTATTATAACATTGAATTTTTCGAAATGACAAGTATGTTTTGGGTACTTAGACTAGCTATCCCTCTTCTGCCGTACCTACCTCTGCATAACTGAATTCACTTTACAATTACACAGGTATCTCTAAATCAATACGTGCTCTTAGATCGCTTTAGTTTCGTTCCATCTTTCTACTATTTCTACTGACACTTGCTGCTCTGCGGCAAAGAATACCTATAGCCTGAGGCATAACTATGTAGGAAGTATGATAAAATTCTTAACGTTAATGACTGTGATTTGTGAAGGAGCAGTTGTGTATGTTATTACGGTACGGTGCGTGTAGTGCGTTTAATATTTGTTTACGTACCATCACGTTAACGAGTAACATTACCTCGCTTCACTTAGTTGATAAAAGAAACATTGTGATGTCGTCAAACTCGTCAGTTGACGGGATACCGGCAAGTAAACAAAGGATATCCATTACGACAAAAACGGCATCCCTATTAATAGTACCAGCCATTAATGTCCATCCATATTATTATTGTCATTCCGCAGCCTTGTTATTATTCTCGCCCTGGTTTACCGCGCCTCCATATAGAGGGTGTCGCCTGAGACCAGCGGCGGATATAGCTACCATATCAGATATAGGACTCGTTCGCCGTATTGTTTGCGTGGAATAATTTATGGTCTGACGAGACTATTGACACGGCTCCTAATCGTCCTGCAATTGCTTTTTTTTCGACTTCTGCAGTAGGTAATATTACTATTTTGATTCAACAGTTACCTACTTCAGTTTTGTACTTCTTGTGACTGTATGCATATAATTTGCGCAGTCTAAAGGTACGTGGGTATCTCTTATCTATCTATGGCTGGTGCTCTGCCTTGAGGTCTCAGCCCAGACCAATTCTAGGATAACATTTGGTGTTTGCGTTAGTCCTTCTACCGCCATTCCAAATGATCTGTCACCTAACCTGACTAATTTAGCTTCTCAATTAGCATATTCTTAAATTACACAAATAAGATGTATGTAGGTACAAACTAAAGAGATGATTGTAGCTTTTGAGTACTCGCCTAAATGTAAATTTTAGATTCTAGTGATAATCCAATTGCTGAAATGTGGCAACGGTGGTGATTCGTGATAGATTTCGTCGATTATTTCAAGAGAATAGTTCAAGGACTGTGTATACAATTGTATGCGCTCATGCCCTCGCTCCGATTGGGGAGTTGGTATCACATCATTGAGAACTATGAGTGTCAGTTGTCAGGCTGGGAGTGACGGTCTTTTTAGTTTCCCACTAAATCGCCTTAAACCGCCAAGCAGTAATGTGCAAATATTTCATTAGGTATGAAGAGCACCGTTTCTAGCAGAAAACTGAGCATCCCCATTAGGTGAGCGTTCGTCTTGACTCTAGTTACCTTCCAAATTATGACACTGTCTAAATCATCACTTATGTTGTTTCAATAAACCAGGTTTGATCTTATTGTAGTAATTTTTAACCGAATTCCAAAAAGGAGGAGGTTCTCAATTCGAGTGTATGTTTTTTTTTTGTTTTGTTGAACTGAAATATACACAAAATAATAAAAATTATTAGTAAGACTCGAAACTGCTACTACTGGACTAATTCCTTCTCCTAGCACACTGTGTAGTGTCGAATTATCTCTCCACATTGACGTCACTACTGTTATTTTTCTAGCGATAACTATCATCTATCACCGGACGCGATCCTGTCCTATCGCTAAAACCTTGTTCATTTTTTCTCGATTCCACCCCATCTCCTGTTGCCGCCGCATCCGCCTCTACTTCCGTTTGTAGAACGTCTATGTCGGTTGTCTTCCGTTGGTCATCTACGGACGCCCTTGATTTATGTTTCTTGGATTAGTCATCCTTCAACTATCTATTCCTTCGTCTTTGTTCTTTAACCTTGGACCGGTAGAGTTCATTTGTAAGGATCTATTATGTTTCGTTGAATTTTCTCTCTTTGGTTGTTGAGAATTGAGTACTTAGAAGATTATTACTCTCTTCGAGAGTTTGGCTTCCTGTAACTACCAATATATTTGTATCTGCCATTTTTGGGTTAGCCTTGTAAATGTTACGTAAAATACGAGGGTGAATCAAAAAATTCTTGGAATCAATATTAAAAAATGCAAAGATTTAAATAATAATATTTTATTTTTCTACATAATCTCCCTCCAATGCAATGCATTTAGAATAACGCGTTTCTAACTTCCTTATTCCTTGTGAAAAAAAATTATTTTCTTGACTCTCGAAAAAGTCCTCTACGGCAGCTATAACCGCGTCATTATCGTGAAATTTTGTTCCACGAATTTCCTCTTTTAATTTTGGAAATAAGTGAAAATCACTTGGGGCTAAGTCCGGAGAATATGGTGGGTGGTCAAGGAGATTGAAGCCAGCACAGCGGATTGCGTTGAGCGCAACTTCCGATCGATGAGCAGGAGCGTTATCTTGAAGGAACAACACGCCCAACGACAGTTTTCCACGACGTTTTTCTTTAATCGCTTCACGCACTTTCGGGATTAAATTTGCATAATAGGGTCCAGTAATCGTCTGGCCTTTTGGCATGTAATCAATAAAAAGGATTCCTTCACTATCCCAGAACACAGAGGCCATAACTTTGCCAGCGGTAGGAGCAACTCGAAATTTCTTAATGGATGGAGAGGATGGTCGTTTCCAAGACATGCTTTGTCTTTTAGTTTCAGGATCAAAATGGTGGACCCACGTTTCATCCATGGTGACAAGACGACGGCAAAAATTATCCGAATCACGCTGGAACATTTCGAGATTACGCTTGGAAATTTCCAAACGTCGCTTTTTGTTTTCGTCGGTTAACATTCGTGGCACCCATCTTGCAGACACTTTTTTGAACCCCAGTGAATCAATTAAAATGGATTGAACGCTACCAAAAGATATCTTTAGGATCTCAGCTATATGTTTTATAGTCATTCTTCTGTCTTCCAAAACCAGATTCTCAACCTTTTTGACATTTTCTTCTGTAACGGAGGTTGAAGGCCGCCCAGAACGCGGGTCATCTTTACAGCTTGATCTACCTCTTTTAAATTCAGCCACCCAGTACGCAACCGTAGAATAGGGTACAGCATCACCCCCTAATGTCTGCTGAATGTCCAAAAAAATTTCCTTCGTAGACATTTTTTTCAAACTGAGATATTTTATCACCGCACGTAACTCACTTTTATCCATAATTTTGACTTTTTAGCAACTCGTTGCACAAAAAAATTTATTACATGCGAACGAACTGACAAAAACAAGTGACAGTCTGCATAAATATAGTGTGATAGACACTCTTTAATTTGAATATCGAACTTGATCCAAAAAGGTTTCATATATATGCACTTCTAAGAACTTTTTGATTCACCCTCGTATTCCTTCATTAGCAGGTACGTATTGTAGTTGCGATTAAAAATTACGTAAGCACAAAATATTCATACGATAATAAGGCCGCCCGCACACCTAGTGCCAAGATACAAAAGGAAGATGTTTCTTGATTCATCTTTCTGACAATATTATTCTTATTGTGCACCTGCACTAGTTTCCAAACAAATCTTCCAGTAATGAGATCTTGTCACAATAGAAGCACGGGTTTAATAGGCTGGTAGAGAAGTAGGTAAAAGGAAATTGATCACATTGGAAGTATCTGATGACTTTCAGTCTTGACTGTTTGATTAGTCATACCGTCCTATTGTTAATTAGTTAACAATAGGACCAAGCCATGATTAATTACCTAATCATATTGATCTTCGCGATCTTGACATTATTTTTTATTGACCTACCAGCAAAAGTCCTTGAAATCCTCTAATAAAATCAGCACTATTCAGACGTTGTTTTCCAAATACTAAATATTATTGTATGCAGATCAGAAATATACCTGATAAAGCGCTTTTTCAGTTAATTATTATTAGTTTTTTTTTAAGTAGCTTATTGATATTAAGTACCTAAGTAAATCCGCCCCGTAACGGCTTTCATGTAAACCTAGGTAAATATTGTTTACAGTGGTTCTGAAGAACCAAACCCTACGCCTTTATTAAACCATAGGTAATCTTCAGCCTTGCCATTAGCCAAACATGCGGTTATCTGAGCATGGCGGGCATGGTTCTTGATCGCGCGTCCCCATCAAAAAGGCCTCTGTTCTCAACCTTCACGGCAGTTATTAGCACAGTTATAATGGTTTTTGTTTACACAACACCCGGTGCTAACGCGTTGGGATTCTGACCGCGTACTAGGAAGCGAGTTGTGACAGTAATGGTAATACGCTCTTGGTATTACACTCGCGCGCGTGCTTAGAACTTTATGTCATACTGAAGGTTAAGTTGATTTGATTTTGATCCACTTATAGACTATAATATAGATGTGTGTTCTTTGCCTTTTGACTAATTAATATGTATGTAATAAGTGGATATCATGTTCAGGCCTATGCGTAACAATGGGGACAATACAGGTGCAAGTAATCTGGAGTATGTGTGTAATGGTCTTTGTTTTTTTATTAGTTTGACATTTTTTGTCATTTTTTGTGTAACATACTGTGCAGTATGGAGTGGACAGTCGGCGACAAAATACTTATTAAGTAAAAGTAACATCCCCATGCGTAATCAGCTAGTTCCCTCTGCATTATTATTCTGTGAGTTTCAGTGCGATTGTTTACTAAACATCCCCAGACAGAGACCGCAATGCAAAGATAAATTTAGCACAAACAAACATTGACGGTCTTACCACAAAATATTTAAACCAGAGTCAAAATATTTGAACAGATGAGTCTTAATATTGTCTCCACAAATCGACGTCTAACCCTCGCTTTTTCTAACTCATTAACAAATACCTACATAAGTAAAATAATTAGGAATGCCAGGATTGAGTAAGAAAACGCGAGTGATAGACTTCGGTTTTGTCGAACGAAATGTTAGAAACATCTGTCAGTTTTGTGGTAAAACGGAATAGGTTTCATAGTCAATGGTTTATACCTACGACCTTGCAGGCAGTGGGTGCCGCGCTAACTACAAGTACCTACCTACTGTTAGACGGACTTACGACTCCATCACGTATCCCTAAACGTAACACTAGCTCTCCTGTAATAAGGGCAGTCTCTATTGTACCTCTTTGTTGTACAGACGCGTGATTAAAGAATGTGGTACATTATGTAATCGGTGTCTTTCAATTTTCACCCTAATACTACTTACTAAATATTTTGGTTTCCAAGTTACAACCAACCTTTGGCCTGCATTGTCATTTGTTCGAAGCTAACGGTAAGGCATGCCTGCATCTATTAGAGCGCGTGCACTGTCCAGTTATGCACGTTGAGCCGATTGTAAACCTGACTGTGGGGATGGAACATGGTGGGCTGTTTATAGTTTTAGCACTGTGCAGCGCACTTTGGTGCCTACTTAGATACCATTACAATACTGCATTGATTATAGACTGTTTAGTTTAATAGGTACTTTAATGTAAATTACGTAGACGGGACCAAAGCGGCGTGGTGTTCAAAGTTTGAAATTAGGGCTGATGCAGTCTGCGTTGATAACATTTATATTCTGTGTACTTAATTGTTTCTGTTTAAAAAAAACCTGTTACGTAAATGCATAATGTACCTAAGATGCAAGTCACGAATTGATTGTTCTGATACAAGTTACAACATTGTTGTTAGTACTTTTAATGAAAGCTATGCATGCAATGCACGCACAAAGTCTGTGGAATTTTGCGTGAAATTTCTTTTTATCAAAGGGAATGAATCAGACCCCAAAATTCAGAATTATAAAGTAACAAACGACCCAGCAGTGGAACGGGAAATTCATAATTATAAGCAGCCGAGTGTGGTCGGTTATTTGAAAGTTGTTACGTTCCCTATTAGGTGTTTCCAAAAGTGTCACTAATATAGGTGGTAACAAAGGGCAAATATTCCTCTGCAGATAAACTTGGAGAGGGTTAACTCCTGGGTTTCTTCTATCTTCCAGCCCTGAGAACCACATACATCTTGTCAATTTCATGTCGAACAGCGATACCCGATAGCACAATGGGCAATCAACGCAGTATGTTTATCTAATGATGGCGATGAGGAAGGCGTGGGTCGCTAATTATAGCGCCTGCTAGATTGATGGTGGTCTCTCACCGTCTTACCACGAAATTTTAAACCAGAGTTAAACAGATGTTTCTAAAATTTCGTTCAACGAAATCGACTTCTATCACTCGCATTTTCTTACTTAATCCTGGCATTCCTAGTTATTTTACTTATGAATTTGTTAGTGAGTTAGAAAAAGCGAGGGTTAGACGTCGATTTGTGGAGAATATATTTAGACTCATCTGTTCAACTCTAGTTTAAATCTTTTGTGGTAAACTCCTCAACCTTTGGTATAAATAAGTCGTTCCTATGTAGGTACGTACAGTCCGCTAAACCTGGATTTAGTTCAGTTGCATCTTACAGATTGTTACCCAACTTATTTACAATATCTCACTGTACCAGCGGCATTTAGAACTATACTGAAAGCGCGCTCTATAATTAGCAGCCAGCATTCGCAAGATACGTCCAAACCATGTCCAAACGAATGTGGTATGTTTCGTGTGGAAGTTCCGAATCCATCCCGATACGGGAGCTGAGAACTTGAGCTCTTTGCAACCCAGTTACATCAGGTTCAATTCTCAGCCAATGACTGCTCCTAAGTTACGTAAGGTGTTCCATCCTTCCGGCTTTCGGAGGGCACGCTTCGATCGATAGCAGTCTCCGAGGCCCCAGCCTAAGAAACTCGTGGCACTGCTTTCGACAAACAAAACAAGTGAGATCTCTACCGGCGCAGATCATCGAACACCTCGCATGATGTTAACACGCAGTACTACACATGTCAGGCGCGATGTGAACGAACTGCGGCGCCGTGCCGTGAATAAATAACCCGAGTACAGTCGCGCCGACTCCACTTGGGAACTCTTGAGACTGCATGCTTCACACTTAACTCTGTCTGAAGATTTCCTCAACAAACTTGTAGTCCTTATAGTCTTTAATGTAAGCAAGGTTTAGTATGCAGCAAGCACATTCGACGGCAACTCGGATTCGGCGCCATCGAAGTAAATGCATCACAAATGGCCCAAATATAAATTGCGCACAAATCAATGAACCTGGCATCGCACAAACGATATTCACTCAGCCGAATGAGTTTCTTGAAAGAGGAATCATTGAACAGCTGTCCCCGATCAAGAACAGCTCAGTGGGAAGACTTTCCGAAAAGTTTGAGCCGCTCTGAAGTCAATCTACATCACTCTCAGTAGAATAAACGAGAACCAAGTCACGAAGCGAAGTTTTGGATAATAACTGCTGCACGCGACTGTACTCCCGATTATTTCAATACATTTTGTACCTACCACTTTGTCCTAGACGGCCAGAGTCCATTTGCACCACGCTTAGGTAGACTTACCTGTTCAATTTTTCATCACTTTCAGTGTTTCTCACAAACTTGGATCCGAATTCGAACGTGAGATGACGAAATATGTTCCAATATGATTTCCAAAATTGTTTGGAACATGGTTTGGAACATTTGCAACATGGACTAGCGAATGATTACTAAGAACTACATTGAATTAGTACTGTCCATTGAAGAGTATTTTGCTAGCAGTATTGAGAGCACGGCAGCGGAACGTCAATGGACAACGAATTATCCCTTGAATTATCCTCGACGTTGTTGTCGTTGACCTGGCGCTGTCGCTCTCAACACTGATCTTTATCTTGCGTTTGCTGTCTCTGTTGGAGTTCTGGCCCATGAATTAATGAGGTCCACGGCTGCATACTTTTCAAATGTAGCGTAACTTAAGTGACAATGACATTGTATTTTGAGCCAGATTGTTTTCACGCGCCGGTTCTTATGTCATTGCTTTGCTCAGGTGTCTGACCTGATGTATTGCACCTGCTTACATATTTACAAATGTTTAAGTAAGTTGAAAACCATATTGTGGGACCCAAATAGTAGTTCGGACAAATTGCTAGGTTACAGTAAAGGCAGGTTGAGTCAGCGTCTAACAGAGTATGGCCTAGAGGATCCAGTACTAAGTAAACTAGCGACATATTGTTCGATGAACATCACTACACACACTATCCTACTACTTATTGTATATACTCAATCGGGAAGCTGGGTAATCGATACTATTCCCGTCCCTATATCGCTTGCCCTGCGCTGTGACACAAATGCGTGTACGCATATAGACGGCGACAGTTCTGCTTTTTGGTTTTATTTCAGTTAGATTGATATCAATCTAACAGGGGGAGCCGAGGTTGTGGTTAAAATTAGTTTTATGGGTTCAGTGTGGTGCAGTGGTGTTCAGTTATTTTTTTATTACTGAATCGCAGATGTTTGTGTGTTAAGTACTTATATAATAATAATAATAAAGCCTTTTTATTCCGAAATTTGGTTATAAACAATAGTTGTGTTGGTAATAGAATAAATAATTTGGTTTTAACTGTTTATCTTTATATTATATCCCTTATTTCGGCGTGTCTTCTGACATAGGCCTCCTCCAGCTCTCTCCATTGTATCCTGTCACCAGCTACTCTGGACTAGTACGGCCCCAGGGTTTGACTTATATCGTCCGTCCACCTTACTTTTGGGCGTCCCTTTCCTCTGGTCCCTTCTCTTGGGTACCATAGCGTGACCTGTTGGCTCCATTTGTTGGCTTTGCATCTAAGCATATGTCCTGTCCAACTCCATTTCAAATGATCTATGTCTTATTATATCTTTAACTTTGGTTTTTCGTCGTATCTAGTTAAGTACTTAGGTACCTATTTCTTAATATTTATATGAGTAAGTACAATAATGTGATCTTCGTCTTACTAATGAAAATAAAACTAACAATATTGAGTTCCTAAAGTATGTCTAGATAAAATGATCATAGAGCCAAACACGAGCAATTTGTATTTTTAAAACCTAAATCGAGTTGCCGATAGATTTTCGAATAATATGTCATCATAATATCATATAGCCCACTGCTGGGACGTCCATGTAGATACTCGTACCTACTCCCAACTCACTTCCGTGGCCGAATAACGTTACTATGTTAAAAAGGCTAATCAATTAAGCAGGTTTATAGATAATACATATTGCCTAATTATCGCAATGTTTAGTTTAAACAGCTGTGTCATTTAAACATGGGGCTCCGTTAGCACCCTAAAAATGTGGTTGACAACCGTGTATATAGTAAACTATAGTAATATATAGGGACTAGGTAAAGTCACCCGAAAGTGTCCCAACAAGGAAGGGTCATGTTTGCCTCATCCCGGTCCTTATCGACTGTCCCTATTTGATTACTGCAGCTGTTGGCCCTTGATAACAGCCGTAAGATGTACGCTAGAGGACAAAATATGTTTACAATAAATGAATGTCTTTTTAAAATGGTAGGTACTTTACGGTTGGTCTTTCTTAGGGTTCCGTACCCAAAAGCTGAAACGGGGCCCTATTACTAGGGCTCCGCTGTCCGTCCGTCCGTCTGTCACCAGGCTGTATAATATAGGTATGTCATGAACCGCGATAGACAGTTGAAATTTTCACAGATGATGTTTTTCTGTTGCCGCTTTATCAACAAAATATACTAAAAAACAGAATAAAATAAATATTTAAGGGGGCTGCCATACACAAAAGTTATTTTTAGCCGTTTTTATAGAGAATGGTACTGAACACTTCGTGCGCGAGTGCGACTCGCCTTTGGTCGGTTTTTTATTTCTGCATCCATCCACTGTCATTGTTTAGGTTAGCGTTTGATCACAAACTCATGCGGTCGACGATGCCCGATGGTGCACACTTATACCTAAAAGTAGATAACCTACATTCACTTGTGAAGACTCCCAGGTTACAATATGTATCGAAAAACACAGATCGAAGAATTCACCAAGGTGACCGGTGTATGAGCAAATGCCATCAGACATCCCTAGCATTGTTTCTAAATGTTAAGGAAGGCTATAATTGTAACAACTCAACGAATAGCCACTGGGTCAAAATTGACTTGCGTGATTTTACCTACACAAAGTCATGTAACACAGTGCTTGTAAAACTACAACGAATGTGCTTAAAACCCAAACAAGATGACTTCACCAAACGTTAGAGTAGGAGCCGATGGTCACCTTGGATCTATTTAGTTTACATGGACATAAATAATGGCTAAACATGTCGTGGCGACGCTGTACCGGTAGGTTGCGAAATCATGCTATACTGCCACCTATATTCTGTGGCACCTACTTATTATGCGCTGTTACCGTGATGTTTGTTTTTGTTACAACTTGTGAATTGATTCGAGGCTTCTACTAGATTGCACTGAGAAGAAATAAGTGCCTCCACTAGTCTATCATCATAATATAAGTAGTTACCTACAGAATGTAACAAACCCCCAGTTATATCCGCGGGGTGTTTATCCGGTAATGTCTGGTACGACTTGGGGGCATTCATATTAATTTAGTAAGTACTTACAAGTATTTTGAAATACGAAGAAAAAAAACTTGGACGTAGATTTTTTCAAATAACTTTTGGTTACATATTATGCCATAATAAGTACTTGAAAAATGGTTAATACGTTGGTAATAAGTGGATTTCTTCAGAACGGCTGGGCCGATTTGGGCTAGGTTTATTTTTTAATGTTCGTAATGAATAGTCCATCAAATAATAAAAAAATTGCTTCAAATCAAAGATATCTCATAATAAATGTTAGGATTGGAATGTACACTGCCCACAACAGTAGACAGCGAAACAAGGAGCAATTCACTTAGCCAATAAACACGTCAAATGCTTTCATCCCACATCCCACGCGTGGGGCGTGGGCTACTTACAAACGCACTTACAGCCGACGGTAATGGGATTTATTTGTTGGGAATTACTTGAGCGGGTGTTGGCTTGGTGCGGGCACGAGCGATTAGCGTTTTGTTTAAACTGCTAAAACTGTTTATAACAAATTTTTTTTAATTTACCACAAGGAGTTTATTATATTTTTGAGTATTTGTTGTTATAGCGGCAATAGGAATACATAATCTGGTGAAAATTTCGACTTTCTAACTATTACGCTTTATGACATACAAGCCTGGTGACAGACGGACAGATAGATAAATAGACAGACGGACGGACAGCGGAGTCTTAGTAATAGAGAAAATTGACTCCAATTAGTTTTTAAGTCATAGGTGTCACAACGGTTGTAACTTGTTTTGTACATCAAATAAATGAAATAAAAATGTAATAAAATAGGGTCCCCGCGGTTTTACCCTATGTACGCGTACGGAACCTTATATAATAGATGTGTAATCGCTATCCGTTCTCTCTCGTGTCCGTATTCCTACCTTTACAGATGGATGCTAGCCCATTGATACCAATCGGCCGCCATTCATTTTTCAACATTGCTCTACGTTGAGCATCAAGCGTGCCCGTTACTCCATGCACCGTGTATACCTATCTATCTTCGTATCTCACGATTCGTTCCACTCAGAACTGTTTTATAAACGAACTCTTTTGTGTATGATAACATTTTTAATCTGTTGTAATTTAAAAATTGGGACAGTTATTTAAGTTTCATGTTTTGATTTTGTCGAATGTAGAACACGAGATTGGATGGCTTTGTATGTATAGTATAAGTAATCAATATATCATTAAGTATAATCATACCAATCTTTGTATAAATTAGAAAAAATAAAAAAAGTTTAGCTGAGAATAAAACCGGCAGAATCAAAAATAAACCTCATATATTTTTAAATCTCCACAGAATACTATGTCAAAATCCAAAGCCACGGAAATGTATGAAAAGTAATGCCGCGAGGCATACATAAATTTATACACAATTTCACACACTAAAAACATTTTAGCGCAACCGCACATAGAATAGATAAGTTTGCAAAGCCATTCGGCCAAAAGTGTAGAGCAAGCTGTAAGTAGGTACCTATAGCTAAATAATTGAAAATAATAGCTAACTTTAAAAATTATCTAACGCTAGAAAGACCTAGCTAGATTATCCATAAGCAGCACGCAAACATAATAAATAGGTATAATTAACAGTTATTACAAATGTTGATCTAGCATCATCATTCCATCATGCACTAAAGAAGTTCTGGTTGCTACTGTCTGTCTGTCTGTCTGAACTCTGCTATCAGATATACAAATACGAGTCGATCCAGATTCTGGCAAACCTAAACTGCTAGGTATTTACCGATTTCTCAGAAAAAAATAGCTCTTTCTTGCCACTATTGTTAGCTGTAATTGAATTTTGTTTGAATGTTTTTATTTGATAAAAGAATTGAGTCACGTTAAATAAATAAAAAACTAGATTTTCTTAATATCGCAGGTATAAGGCTAAGGACTCACGAAGCGGTTTGCACCCGTGCCCGCCGCGGTTGCGGGCCCGCACCCTTTGTAGAATACAGATATTTATGTAAAAAATTAAAGCACATTTCACGACGCGTTTTACGCCCGCGGCGTGTGCGATTGTTTGCGGGTCCCGCTGCACCGGCGGTCATTTTGTACCGGCGGGCGCGGGTCGCGGTCCCGCAGCCGCGGCGGGTTGCACCCGCGCGTTCTGCGGTCGGTTGGCGGGCGATCGCGCGTGGACAGCGGGGGTCTTGTGATTATCAACCGCCAAGTTTGCGAGCGATAATCGCAACCGCGACGGCTGCGTAACCGCACAAAACTCCGATCTCGTGAGTTTTGAAAATAAAACTCCATTCCGCCACCGCGGCGGGCACGGGTGAAAACCGCTTCGTGAGTCCTTAGCCTGACTAGGTAACAATACCAATGCCGCTGCAGCGTTATGTCATAATATGCCTCCGGCGCCGGTCGTCACCTGACCTGACCACAGAATCCATACTATTAATGTGAAAGTAATTCTGTTTGTTTGTTACCTTTTCACGGCTAAACGGCTGAACCAATCTCGTTGAAATTTCGTATAGAGATAGATTGGACCTTGGAGAAGGGCATTGGATACTTTTTATCGCGATATAATCTAGTTGGCGCGAAGTCGCGGGCAACATCTAGTATAATACATACATAATAGATACATAATATTATATACAGTAACACAAAGTACTGCTTGCGTAAGCATCATGTCATACCAACCTGACACCAACTACCCACATGTGCACGTATTGCAACGCTAGCTAGCATTAAAATCACCTGACAGGATTCTAAGTAGGTCAGTCTGAATTATTTGTCAGCTAATTCATCGTAACGATTTGAAAGCAACACTTACGGCCTAGCGATAGCTTAGCTTTTGCTGAATTGCCGCTTGTTTGTGGCAGCATAGCATATTGTTTGTTGTTCGTAGTTGTATGTGGTTGGAGGTGGTTATAAGGCTCAGATTAGAATGGGAGTGGCTCTCATGTAGCGGAAGGGGAAGGAGAGGAAACCGGGAGGTTTTCCGGAGCATCTTCGCAAGCATGAGCAAAGGTGATTCCGTTTTTTTTTTGCTGGTTGCTTCCTAAGAATACATTTGAAACGATAAGATATGTAGGTACTTAATCTTCACGTTAGCTTCAAGCTAACAAGAATAATAATTAAATAGCAGTAAATTTACAATCAGCAATGTACTACATAACCAAAATTCAAATAACATTAAGTAATGGCGTGTTTATGCGTTAAAAAAAAATATGTCAACGACGGTAATAGTGGGTCGTGTACGCTTTTTCAGGTGATTCTCCACTAAAAAGCTCATATTATACCCAAGTATCGATTTACATTTAACGGCACTTTAAAGTTTTCCGCGTACACTTTCAAATTAAAACACTTGATTCCGTTATATTTAGGTCCATTTCATATTGTTTACCAACTCAGAGATCGCCGTATAAGTGCCGTAATGTGCCTAAATGAATTTCACCTACTTGTGTAGCAGACTGTATAATACAAACAAATTATTATTTCTGAGAGAATCAAACAGCGAGAACGCTTCCTTTCAAAATTATAAAAAATATTAATGTTATTACGTTATGTAGAAGATCTGAGTGCTTTTTTATGTTACGCTAAGCTGAGGAACGTTACCCTACTTCGGCAATGGTCCTCCTATGCTAAACCCAAACCTGTATACGGTAAAAAAGAGCCATATCTAGTACATAATTTGTGTGTATATGCAAGATGTTTTAGGTATATAGTTACACCTTACATTCTGCTGGTGCAGTGTAATTTGACATGTAGACTGAAGTAAAACTGTATAATTATTTGTATTAACTAGCTTTTTTAAAACCTATTCTTCTTTACTAGGTAAGTACCTATGTGTTATTGAAATGCTAACCTGACAGAGTCTAATGACGTAGGTATATAGGTGTTTCCTATATACAAAGTCGGATGTGGCAAAGGTCATGTAACTAATGTATTCAATGCCTAACCAAAACAATGGAATTAAATATTTATACATAGTAATATTAGCGAATGCATAACTTTACGAATTAGTCATTATTACTCGTAAAAAGGAATATGAATAGATTGACTGGCACCCTGTAGAATACCGCGCGTCTGGACACACCTTTTTATATCATACTAGCTGACCCGACAGATAATGTCCTGTCATTGTCTCTATGAGTCAAAATGAGTGACAGTAGTCAACTGTACACCCCGATTTATTCAGATATATTTTACCCAGTTTCAAAATGTTTCCCGTGATAACGGGATAAATAGTATCCTATATTCTTCTGCTGGTTCTCAGCTACCTTCCTACCAACTTTCAGCCTAATCGGTTCAGCCGTTCTTGGGTTATAAAAAGTTTAACTAACACGGCTTTCTTTTATTAATATAGATAAGATAGAAGAAGAAGATAGAAGATAGGGACCGTTCCCAAAGTCGTCTTATTATTTTGTTCTAAAAAGTTTTATATCAATGAGTTTTCTCAATTTGCTCTAAAATATATTAACACCGGACGAGTATCTACGTACTTAACTACTTCGTATAAAGTTTTCTTGGCTATAAAATATCCCTTTACACTTAACACTAGAAAGTTAGCGTCCGCGGAAAAATGAAAGTATGAATACGGACTCGTTTACTACATTACCAGTTTTTTTCTCTTCAAAGCTAATTACACACGTTTATGGGAAATAACTTGACAACAATGGCGAAGAATACAAAGAAATTGATGGTGGCAAATGGGAAGCCTAGCTAAATGAGGCAGTTATAGAGATAAACAGCAAAAATATGTTATTCAGGTAAAGAGACCAATCCCTGAACCTAATCATTCCAATATTTCGGTCTTAATCTGTAATATTTGGTGTTACATTTATATTAAAAAGGAGGAAACTTCGAACCTTTTATTTGAAGCTTTGTACATCTAAAAACTATGTGCTGGTTCATTTTAAGCTTGAAAATTCAGGCGCGTGAAGTTTCAATTGTAGGCGTACAACAAGTGAAACAGTTTTGCAAATTGATCGGCCACAGGAATCAATTGAGATGCGCAGGCGCAGCTAACTGTAGCATTGCTTTAATTGCTCAATTGGTCCAATAGTAATAACGCATCACAATCACATAATATTTACAGATCTTGAAATCCTGACCCCTAACTAGGATCTGGAACTACTCAGACCACGGTTCCACAAACATCCAGACTTAGGGCTAGTAGCTTATTCACATAAATACAGTTTTGCCCTGCGGGTTTTCAATCGCTCATCCCTTCTTTACCTACTCCTCGGAAGTCGTCAAAATCGGATCCCATAAAGCGGAGTTGGTATAGTCATTATCCACAGCAACTACTTCTTTGTTAGCTACAGCCTGGCATGGTCAAGTAATGACCAATTTACGTCAATATGGTCAAATTACCGGTAATCCGTTTAATCCCAACACAATACGGCCTCACCCTCATTACCGCCGAACGGATCGGGTCATTGCTAATTACTGGTATAAATTGGTGTAACTACTTAAGTCCTTAGCTAATCTAACCTACCTTTCCGGTGTCATTACAAATGGATCGAAATGCATAAAATAGGTGTCACAGTAGCAATGAAGTTCAGTCTTGTCTGTGCCGTTTATAAGTAAAGTTAGTGGGCGTAGCGATCGCCGGCATAATTGAACCACAGTGTATAATATAAGCTGCATATAAGGACTTTATTAGGCAGTGATTGGACTGAGGATTTTTAGGATTGCCAAATTAAAGTTTATTCGCCAGTGGCACTTGGATAGGTGACTCCTGCAACATCTGAAGGCTTTGCTAGATTCTGAAGGTACGTTAACATACATAAACCAGAGGATGCCATAGGCCTCGGTCGTTATTGATTGATAGCAGCTATTTATAAGTTCAATAGTTGACCCGACAGACAATATTATTGTCCTATAATTGTTATTTTTCTTGTCAAAAAAATTACATTACAAAAGTTAATGTAGTCGTGAAGTTTCCTCTTATTTTCTTATGTTCGGCGCAACTTTTTTATTTTTTTCCTTCATAAGAACGTTCTCCTGACAATAACAAACACAACGAAAAAATAATTATCAAAATGGGTCCAACCGTTCAGGTCATGCCGTGACCAAGGGAAATTGGGATTAATTTTTATATATTATAGAGATTATCTTGTCATATACCTAGTCAGGTCATAAATTCTGTCACATGTTTTATATAAAATAATTGAAACAAGTTTATTCATTATGTAACCATTTATATACCAAAATGAACTTTACAAAACATAGATTCTTATGACACTAAAGTTTATTCAAAATGACCTCCGTGATTTTGAATACAGGCCTTCAATCTGCGCGGCCAGTCGTCTATCGCAGCACGAACGAGGTCCATGTCAATATCGGCGGCTGCCTTAATCAAGGATGTCTTGAGTGACTCCAAATTGGGATGAGGCTTTGAGCACGCCTTTTCCTCCAAGTGTTGCCATATCTTGTAATCTAGCGGGTTCAAATCTGGACTGGAGGAGGGCCAGTCTTCGTGCCGGATGAAGTCGATTTCACGCTCCGCCAGCCAGTCTTGTGTGCTCTTCGCTCTATGAGCTGGCGCCGAATCTTGTTGGAATACCCAGTGCCTGTTATTAAACATGGTATGAGAAACAGGTTCCACAAGGTTCGTCAGGACTGTATTTTGATACACAACTGCATTCGTTTTTACACCTTTCTCACAAAAATGTACCTCTGTTAAGCCCCAATAAGACACTCCCAACCATACCATGAGCGAGGATGGAAAATGACCTCGTTGGACACGCGGAATACGGTTGCTCGCTTCTTCACTACTGTGTGCGTACACCTTATCATTTTGTTTGTTGTAGCTCTCTTCTACGGTAAAATTTTTTTCATCCGAAAAAAGAATTTCCCGATATTTTTTTCCCGCGTACCGCTTCAACAAAGCGCGGCATCTCTTCAGTCCATTATCTCAGTATCTCCAATATCTTCAGTCTCAGGTCCATTAGACGAGCATTCAAATGATGTCCTGTTTTTCTTCGATATGCCCGAAGCCCTAAGTCTTCATTTAACACCCTTTTCACCGTGGTTCTGCTTAATCCCATCTGAAGGGCCAACAGTTTCTGCTTACGTTTGGGATTTCTTTGAATTCGCGCCTTCACAGCTTTTATCACTGCTGGAGTCGTAACAGACCGAGGGCGACCACTTCTTGACCTGTCATCTACACTAGAGTCTTCATTGTATCGTTTGATGGTACGATAAACGAATCTCTTGGTTATATTCAAATTTTTCAGTATGTCAAAAATTTGAATTGGCGCGTAACCGCAACGATGCAACGCAATAACTGCAACACGGTCTTCTTTAAGCGTCCACTCCATATTTAAAAATGAGTAAAATTCTAAAAAGTATACATTTTTATTTTCATGAACAATTCGAAATTCGAATTCAATAAACTTTTTTGTGGCCAGCATTCTAAAAGAAAAGTTTTCACTGTGTGACAATACTTATGACCTGACTAAGTATGACATCAGTAGGTAAAAATTACTCACGTTATAATAATATGTCGTAAAGTTTACCTACGCCCTCATAAATATATACGATGAAGAAGCACCACGCGCAGTTTGCAGCGAAAATGCGAGACTTCCTTGACGATGTGGTGAAAGGTGCTGAAAAGGCTTAGCTTAAATTAAGACTGGTACCTAATAAGCAAATTGCACCTAATGCAGTGGCTTGAGCGGTATATGGTACAATGACAGCGTTTCAAATATACTTAATCTAAAAGATTGGGAAGCTATTTTTCTCAGTATTTCCACTCACCTCATCGTCTACCTATTAAAAATGATTTAATTGCCGTTGTGTCATCGCCGAGTGAAAGCGCCAGAGGCTTCTTATCGGTGTTGTGTAATGTCAATAGATTCAGTTTGAATAGCATAGCTCGAGAAACTCGATTGATGGTAAGTCATTGTCGAGCATTTGCGCTCATTCATGTTTAGAAAGAGTGAGAGGTGCTTAATTGCTAGGCAGGCAGGTAGTTAGGTGCCTAACGTAGGCACAGAATAATAAACTAGACGTAGGTGACTAATGCCCGATTGCACTATACTCACTGCGGAAACTTATCTAAGCAACTCGGGCATAACTACTTGTTCAATTTCCTTCCTACCCACCGACCAGTTTAGTGATTCCTATTACAACGCTTCGTAATTGAGTGAAATTGTGTGAAAACCCCATACATTTCTTTATAACGGTCAATATTGTTTGTATGTTTACACTTCATGACAGCGAAAATTGAAATTATGTATTCGTAATTGCATATTTTTCTTCGAACGCCTGATTTTCTCTACATGTCCGTGATAGAGTCGAGCAGGAGGGGAAAGAAAATGATTGTAATGTTGTTTTGCAATTTTGCCCCTCTTCCACTGCTTGTTAAAAATCATGAAAAACTATCCCTCAGCTCCTTCCAGACATCTCGGTCCCCTGCCATCTCCAAACAAAACAATTCTTACCAAAAATCTAACATCACTTTTTTTTGTGTTTTCAGATCATCATCGAGCCCAATAAGTGGTGGTGTGACACTGTTCGTTGTGCAAATGATGTTCGGGGTCGGTGGCGACTGCACCCCCCGCCCGCCCCGGCGCCATGGCCGCCCTGTCGTGCTACCAGCCCTGCCGATCGCACCTCGCACAACCAGCTAGGTATGGAGGCATTGTTAAAATCAACCACTCGAAGCTTTTTGTAGCTTCGCACGGTTTGTGCATTCAGCTAGTGTCAAGTATAATATTATTTCAATTTCAAGTTTTACATATTTTCGCAATAGGAAAGTCTTAGCATTAGTATAGCAATCCTCGTAGTTAAAAATTCGAAATAGTGTAGCGTGCTTACCATTTCAACCTTACTCACTTAACACCAGGTGAGCTGGTTGTCTACAAACCCCTCAATTCCAGGTGTCTGGACGTGGAGGAGGATCATCGGCAGCAGGCGGCCACGCTCTCCCTCCGACGGCGGCAGTTCATCGAGAGATGCCACGAGGCGCGCGACGCGAGGTATCGCGACGTCATTCCTGAGGTACTACTTCCAATTCCAATACATCTATACTAGTAATTACAGCAGAAGGTAGAAAAAGGTTTCCATCAAACGTAGGTCCCGAATCCCAAAAAAATTCATGCCCTAAGTTTGTAAACAGACGGACCTGTGCTATTTCCAGGTGTAAAGCATTGTATTTTTCGAAATACCGATTTCTAATCTAATAGTAAAGCCGTTTCACTTCACTTCACGTCAGTAATATCAGAGATCATAATGCATAATGGTAAACTGTGGTGATGGTCGCACTTCCAGGTGTCGGTAAAGAAGACGCGTGAGGAGTTGACGAAGCATGCGTCACAAACAACGCCGCTGAGCCGGCGGCTCAACGTCGAGTCCGGGTGGTCGAAGGTCGAGGAAGTGCGGAAGAAGTTTGAGAGCGCCGCTGGCTGTGCTTCGTACTCAAGGAGTTTCGAATCTCCCCCTAGGTAAGCAGACACAGATAAGGACACTAATGAATCAGGAGTCCACGGTTTCAGACGGGTTAAGTGTGATCGTCTATCGAAAAATATTTCAGCCGAATTGAGAACCTCTTCTTTTTTTTTAAGTCAGTTAAAAAGGTGCTGAAACATTCAGAAGACTTTCTGTACCTCTTAATCGAAGAGTTTCAAGACACCGCCTAGAAAAAATAGTCACAGACGGAAAAACCTAAAGCATTCTCCAGCAGTGTTTAAATTGAAACTGATTATCGATGTACACTCGCATCCATCACTTGCCCATAATTCACAGCCACCATTTGTTTCCTCACAAGCCGTACCGTCCCCAGGCGTCGCTTAGCCGACTCGCTATTCGCCAGTTTCAAGCTGCCCCGCAAGAAGAACGTTGACGGCATGGCGGCGCCGCGCTCCCTGGCGCCGCAGATGCAGCAGCAGCAGAAACGCAAGTCTGCGGTAGAGCTGCTAGCTGAGACCAAAGCCTTCTACGTCAAGTCGGAGACGGTGCTGGATCGGAAGCAGGAGCTGCCTTTAAGGGTAGGATTTTCGTTAAGCAACTGACAAATGCCGCAGTAGACCTTCCAGAAGTTCGCCGTAAGAGATGAGGACGAGTAAGTTTAGTCTTTGATGTTTAATTTTCAGATGAGCAGTGGCTTGAGCCAAGCTATAGCTGCTGGTGGCTGCCATCTAGTCAGTTCTGGTGCCCTCACGAATGAAGCTTGCTGTAACCCTTGTGAGTGACGATAATTATATTAACCATCATCATAAATCTGCCAATATGTGACCACTGTAGTCTCAGATGGCTGCGAAATAGATGGTGTGAATAGCGTGATGATCTAAGGTTCTCTCTAGCTGATCGGCCCCAAGTAATTAAAGGGGAATCGTGGCGCACGACAGGTTGCGAAAAGAAAATAACCTTGCAATATGCCATCTTCCAGATGCTACAACGAGGAGTGTAGGTGGCACCCGAAGAGCTGTGAGTGCTGGAGAAGGTCTGCAGAACACGCTGCGGAGACTCCTCGAGCACTGCGACAGCCGGGAGAACGTCTACTCACCGCCACGTGCCGTTTGTGAGTGTCCACTGATAGGTAAAGATACTAGAAGTTAATTCTTTACGGTTCAGTTAGTGTGACGATACATCAAAACTCCAGTAGATTAAGAATTCTGTGCTAATGCTTAACCAAGTTCCTAATGCTCAAAGCTTATGATAGATAGAAGGAGCTTTATGAGCTTTGTATCCCAGCCAGATCACCTAACCTCCATTTAAGTATAATAACCCTAAAATCGCGAATCATCAATGTGTAGTTGCAGTTCGCCTCTGACTGTTCATAGACAGTAGAGTCAACCTTTAGTCAAAAGTTGCTTCAAACTGTTTGCCTGGTGAGTCCACCCTAACAGCACCAATAATCCTTCCAGCGCACAAAGTGTACCCTGACTCCAGACGCCACAAAGACTATGCCGAGCGCGACACCATTCCCCGCTCTCAGCACACGTCCGCCACCTCTGGGACCTCCTCCTCAGGAACCTCAGGGTCTAAAGCGCAGAAGTCAGATCCTGACCATAGGGAGAAGATGAACAGACCTCTGAGCTTTGGAGACGCGAGGGTGTTCTTCCCGGAGTCATTTGTGATTCCGCGGCAGAGGCCCAGTGAGATTGTGATCAAGAACGCGTTCTCTATACGTAAGTTGCTGCTAGACTTGAAGGTGGATTTCATCAAGTGCTTACTTCATCCTTTAAAATGTTATATCGTCTGATTCAAAATATTTTGAGTAAATGTATGACAACAGCCAGACGGAATGTAGACAATGATACACCTCAGTAGCTAACAGTAAAATGATAGTAACTGCATTTGTGTTAATTTCGATCAGCATGGAGTAGAAATTAAATAACAAATAAAAATGTTAAAGCATTTAGCACTAGGAGCGCCTAACGCGTAACTACTAAGTATAAGCGGGAACCGCGGGATAAAAAGTAGCCTACGTCACCTTGGGATAGTGTAGGTTTCCAACAGTGAAAGGATTTTTCAAATCGGTTCTGTAGTTGCAGAGCCTATTCAATGCAAACAAACAATCAAATCTTTCCTCTTTATAATATTAGTATAGAATATAGATAATACGCGGCAATTTTTATTTCCAGCGAGTTCCCAGTCGAGCCCGGAGCACATCGAGCTGCCCGAGCCGGTGGTCAGCGGCGAAGGCTCCCCGGCGGACCAGATGGGAGCCATCAGCCCGCCCGCCCAGTACGCACATTCAGCTCCTAGGTACATCAGGTATACACACCCTACCCTGTCTCTGTAGAGATAAACCACAATAGTGTGCCTCCACTCCACATGTACGTAGACGGTAGGTACTTCATCCATGTTCCTAATATAACTTAGAAGAATATTGTATCTGAAGTGTATGTCTTCGGTAATAATTAGTAATTGGGATGGGGAATCAATTAAAAACAAGTAGCGTGTATATTGCGAAGGACGACCGAAGGTCACGGGCCACAGACAATGGTCGGAAGGCACAGACAACACGCCAGCCGGTGTTACCAATTATAAAAGTATATTCCTACTGAATAGACTTTATTACTACATTACAGTATCATTGATTAGTTAAGCCTCGGTCACACATAGCGAATACTCGCTGCGAGTGCATTCGCCGCGAACAATAGTCGCAGCGACAATTCGATGTCTGCCTGTCACACACCGCGAGTTCTACACGAGATTTTCGACAGTCTGTTGGTGCGCAAATACAAAATGTCGTCTGCTCTAATACGTTTGTGTATTCGGATGGCATGTGCAGAGTTAGCAAACCAAATGCTAATTAAGCTCACAACCCGCAAGAAGAGAAAATGGGTTCGTAAATGGATTGAACGCAGAGAACAGTACGGGGCTTCTAATACCCTTTTGAAAGAATTGGCTGCAGAAGAACCAGGAGATAAAGCGACGAATCGACCTGTAAGCACGATCGTGTCGAGTCCAGTCGAGAGCGGCGCGTGAATGGCTAGTCGCAGCGAATACCCTGTCACACAAAACGAATACTCGCGGTCACTGCGCAATCGCCGCGAATAAAATTGAACATGCTTAATTCCAATCGCGGCGAATTCAAGTCGCGGCGAGTGAGTCTACTCGCAGCGAATAGCCTGTCACACATAACGAATACTCGCGGCGACTACGCATTCGCAGCGAGTATTCGCTATGTGTGACCGAGGCTTTAGTGCCTACTACATACAACAGTTGGACAACCTATAAATATCATCATATTGCTTATAAGAGTCTTAAAACTTATATATTATACGAATTAAATTTTAAATTTTAAAACCCTTTACAAAAGTGTTGTTGAAGTAAAAAATAATAATGAGATTTGTCGTAGACCTTTAAATAAATAATGAAAAATTAACACTAGAGGCACTGGAGGCAAGCACAATCTCATACGACAAACAAACATGTCTCAAAGTGCTGTTACCTACCTATTTCACACCGTTCGCAGGTCGAATTCCCATTCGCAACCGAGCATGCGCGAAGACGAAGGTTGCACCAACATCAACAGCCACAAGTCCCTGCCGGATCTACATTCGCAGACGAGATGCTACACCGAACAGTAAGTGTCCAAGTTCTTGATCAATGCAAAATTTTTAATATGGAAAAATGTTATGAGACCTAGCAAAGGCTTTCGACATTGTTGAACCAGGATTTTATTCGCAAATTATGGATTGAATTACGAGTAGTGCAGAATCCTACAATAATTGGAGGTCATCCGTTGAATATTTCAGCTACATTTTGAAAATAACATACTATTTGCTGTTGCTGTGGTCAGGTGTTCCACAGGGGTCATCTAGGAGCAAGGTTATTGAATGTTTTTGTTTGTATTGTTTCTCAATAAATTACTGTATATGCCTTACATTAAAGTAATTTGAGAAAATATCGTTTACAGTGCGAATGCGGGAGGTGCCGACACTATCGGAAGGTCTCCTAGACGTCGACGGCACTCTGGACATCAGAGGACGGCCTCGTGTTCTTCCAAGGGTACTAGGTAAGCTTGTAAGCCGGTTTTTGTAGATCATATCTTGTGAAACTTTGTTTTAGTGACAGTTTTGTTTTACAGAAAAGACTTAGAATAGATTTACGCGATATAGAATAGACGATAGATACATTATGTAGTATAAGTAATTGGCGCTTCATTGCATATGCGCATTTCGCGCTTTATTTTAGACGTGTTACGTGTAATATGCGTAACATTATCATAGACACGACACATAACATTACAAACTTTCGCGTATTATCCACATTTGCCACCTTTTGTCAAATTGGAAACACGCGTATCTTTGTGTCATTTGTTTTTTTCCCCTATTTCATTGCCAATAGTGAACTACAAGTAGGTAATTCAATTTTATTTCTGTTTCATTGTAGGTCTAACCACTCGTCGCTCATGTCGTCGTGCGATGCGTTTTCGGAACACCCCTCGCCGGGAGAAGAAAATTACCAGTCTTATACTAGGTACATCAATTTAAAGCTTATTTACTGTAGCATTTAATAAAATAAGAAAGCAATTTGACTACATCTTGCACTTTAACTGCAATAATTATCATACTTTATGTTTTATGATTCTCTTTGTTGACGAGAATTAGCTGTTTGACTTGTAAAAGTGCGATTTTATTGCCTATTTACAAAAAATGCTTTGACTTTGATTTTGGACTTAAGACATACGTCGAGTGAAACGTATACAAAACAGTTGAAATCAAAATAATGTTAGAGCAATTTTTCGGTTGGCCTCGAATATCATCGTCCGTATCATCATCAAGTACACTGACTCAACTGCCGCACTTGGAGACGTTAATAAAATCTATATGAATCAAGAAATAATTAAATAAATTATATAATATCTCAGACCGCGCCAGTCTTTCGACAACCGTAACATTCCTGACTAACTGTAACGCTCGTCTAACTGACGTATGATACTTAACAGTGACTAGCGCGAAGTTACTAGTGAATGTTTTCTGCCATATCACCGTCCGACCCCACGCTAACGCCCGGTTCCCAATATTCTAGCCCAGTAATCCAGCGAATCAATCCTGTTTAGCGCTGGACCGGAATATACCGTTCACATGATTCCAGCCCCAACAAGAAACAACAAAGCGTTTTCGCCGTTGAACATTCAATCCAGTAAGGCGATTCTGTACAAAACTCACTTATGTGGCAGCGCTGAATCCGCGCGGAATCCGCGCTGCGGTACGTCACCAATCTGACACTGACGTATGTGAACGGATGAACGAATGATGTGAACGGTATATTCCGGTCCAGCGCTAAACAGGATTGATTCGCCTTGCTGTATTGGCATGGCCGTCTACGCTATTCCACTGGCGCTGGAATGGGCGAGCTGTAAAAGTAGACCGTCAATTCAGCCACTGTATTGGATCGCTCACTGGGTATATTCCAGTGGCATTCCAGCGCTAGACACGATGGCTGGACTGGAATGCTACTGGATTACCCTCAGGGTGACAACGACAACTTCCCAAAACGACAACTTCCGAAAACAACAACTTTCCAAAAACTACAACTTTCGAAAAAGGCAACTTTTAAAACGCCACGATGATTAATGTGAGCCGAGCATAAGGCCCGCCGCCCACTGACTTGCTCGCCCGCAGCCGCTGCGGCTCGTCGTTCGCGCGCGACTCGGGCGGCTCCAGCGGCCACTACACGCAGCGCAGCGCGCCGCCGCACGCGCCGCCGCGCCGCGCCGACTCCGCCAACTCCACGCAGCACGACCACGCCAGGTAACAAGGCTGCGAGGGAAGCCTCTCTGCTCGCTACGCCTCGCCAGATGCACTAGGTACATTGCATGAGAACGCAGATAACTTAGGCCGGATCGGGCGCCACACAATTTTGAGAACATTGTCGACGCGGCCACGATCGACGCGTAGCCGTTTTCAGCTACGCAAAATTGATTCGAGTGGACTCCATTCGTTCTGTCATTGCAACCCGCAATATACGGCCACCGCTGATCTGATGTCGGCGATGACTGCCCCCATGCGTAGTGGGGTGATCAGCCGACTGTGAAGCTTGCGGTTTCGATTCCCGCACCGGGAAAAATTTTGTGTATATCACAAGTATTCTGTCAGTGTTTGTGGGATCAGGTTCCTCGTAGTTTCTAATTCGCATCCCTAGCTAGGGAATCCTAGTAAGGTATCAAGGATCTATAGATTAATTATGATCGTGATGCATTATTTATTATACCTACTAAAATATTACTTCAACAGCCGTTACAACTGCTACTACGGCGAGTGGCCGCAGAACACCGAGCTGGAGTGCTACGTGTCCGCGCCGCCGCAGTTCCAAGACGGGGCGCCCTCCCCGCCGCCCGCGCACCACCCGCACCCCCCCGCGCTCTACCCCGCGCCGCCAAGGGTCGGGATACACTTCCAGGTGAGAACAAGTCATTACAACATGCTACGCTAACTAGCTACGTACGCTACGCCGACTGCTACGCTAATTCTAGGTCATTATAACATGCTACGCTAACTAGTATGTACGATGTGCTACGTAAGCTACGCATCTGCTACGCCAGCTCTAGGTCACTTCCAGGTGAGAGAGAACAAGTAAATTTTAACATGCTACTAACTGGTATGTACGATGTGCTACGTAAGCTACGCATCTGCTACGCCAGCTCTAGGTCACTTCTAGGTGAGAACAAGTCATTTTAACATGCTACTAACTGGTATGTGTGAAGTGCTACGTAAGCTACGCATCTGCTACGCCAGGTCTAGTCACATCCAGGTGCGAAGAAGTATTTCACTTGTCTTGGAGGCAATGCCTATGTTTGTGTCGTTTGTCAGCGTGTGTACCGTCAAAATTATGTTCCAGGCCAGCGCCCCCCCTCCTCAATTCCAGGACGAGCCCCCCCTCTACGACTACGGCGACTACGAGTGTACCTACAAGACGCCCGTCAAGTGCGTCAACGTGCGGAAGGAGTTTATCACTAGAGATAGAGACTACAACAGGTAAATACAACTCGTATTCTATGCAAAATATTATTTCAAACAGGCGCTTACTATCAGATGAAATACCCGCGTCATGTCAAATCTGGCTCGAAGGACCACAAACTAAAAGTCACAAAAAAATGAAAATTCAAATAAAACACTTAAAAAAAAGAATGCCGGGGTTCGCATTGCGAAAACATGACAATACTCTGTCACGCTCACGGCTCTGCCTTCTTGCGGGAAAGAGACGGAAAACCACAAACATCAAGCTTTCCTCAACAGGTACCACGAACCCATCACGGATCTAGTGAGCAAGCAGCCGCAGTACGCGGAGCTCCGCATGCGCCCGCGCATCGACGACACCAAGGAGTACGTGAACGCGTCGCAGGTGTGCCCCGGGGGCGGCGGCGGGGGCGGGGGCGGCGGCGGGGGCGGGGGGCCGGAGGAAGTGACGTCACCGCTGGGGACCTTCAAACGGCAACGCTGTCTGAGGTACAAGCAGCGTCGTCCGCGACCCATACTGCGTTCCAAGTCGGATATCTCTGATAGGTAAGTCTAACAAACAGTTTCTGGAACGTTTGTTAACTTTGACAGTCGATGAAGAATATCGTTGTCTCTATCTGACGCTAAAAAATGACAAGGATAGCAATAGAATTCATCTGTAGTCGAAGTTCACTGACGTATCAGAAACCGGCGGTTAGTCGCAGGACCACCAGGATTATCGTTTATATTTCGGAGCTCTCTGCCTCAGAAGTACATATCCCCTGAAACTCTTCAGTACCACAGTTAGAAAACGTTTGTGCCGAAAGTATCGCGACCCGTAGTATTAGTATGTACCTTAGTACTGACCGATATATATAGCATAGCGCGAAACGGTATCTTCTCTCTGTGCATTATAAAAATGTAAAATTATTGTAGTAAGGTACTATTATGAATTCTGCACCTCAACGAACTTGTCAGTATCACCATGCTGTCCAATGTCCATCATGATGATACTGACAAGGTGCGATTGCAGAAAAAGTTATAATTAGTCGAAAATAAACTGTAACAACATAATTGCAAGTATCACAAGTTACGCAACAGTGACCAATAATTTATTGGTCACCAATTTCAATCCTCAATCGCGAGGATCGTGGGGTAACTTGTATTCTTACAATCCGCGTCATACTTCTTTGTTTACTTATAACCAGTATTCCGCAGCCTCATTATCCTGTATAGGTACAGGCGCGCGGACGGACGGAGCCCCGCGTCGGCGCCGGGCGAGGGCGAGGACTCCCCCGACAGCCCCTCGGAGGGCTCGCTGCGCCTGCGCCAGTTCTTCGAGCGGCTCGGGCTGGAGGCGCGCCAGTACGAGGCCCTGGTGTCCGCGCCGCCCGACAGCCCCGTGTTCTTCTCCTCGGCCTCCACTGTCGACTCCAACGCTTTGCCCGCCGCTGCTGACTATACGGTAAGAGTTTGGATGGCTGGCAACGAGCTGATCGTCCCTGATCACAGGGTAGCTGATCACTAGGCTAGGTTAGGTTGCTAACAGGGTAGATCAGGGTAGGTTGCTAACAGAACTTCGCAGATGATACCGTCGTACCACAAAAGTTTATTATCTTACTCAATCTTGCCATTTCTTATTATTTCACTTGTGAATTTGTTATCAAGTTAGAAAAAGCGAGGGTTAGACGTGTACATTTGTGGAGAAAATATTTAGACTGATCTGATGATGATGTTGATGATGATGATGATGACCACCGATAGTGTTTTGGGCTCGTTTTTATCAGTTTGTCATCACTACATGTATTTTAAAAAGTCTGTGTGTGTTTTAAACATGATGGTGTTAATTTTTTGAAGGTCCAAGGGCCAGGCGTGCAGAAGCCGATCTACCGCAACACGGAGCCGCCGAGCGTGGTCGAGCGGAACGCTAGGATCATCAAGTGGCTCTGTCAGTGTCGCAAAACGCAAGTCCCCGCGCCGCAGTGACCCGCACCCTTGTAGAGGTCGACTATAATACCACAGAATATACTTATTTAATACCCTAGAAGAAGGGACACTCTCGGTATTTTTCAATTAGAGCGAGATGGCAGATCGGGAGTTTGATTGACATTTTGAACGAGGTTGAGTTACTTTTGAGTACCCATGCGGTACAACGCGGACTACGCGTACAGTTTCGCTTGTCTTTTGTTCGATTCAGCTATTTGTATGGAGTGTCCACCCTGTGATAATACGTAACTTTCACTGTAATCGATTCTAAACGAGACACGACGTAAGATGTGCAAGGGAAAGGACTTAGGGCGCAGACGCGTTTTCGAACTCATACCTAAGTATATGAATAGCGATCCGGGACGTATATGTCTTGGGCCTGGCTATTCTAAATTGGGCCTTATATCAATACGTATAGAATGAAAGACGTCTCAGCGCCCGCGTCTTATATTATATGGCTTGTATTTATTCCTTGTGGATTACATCCAATTTCTAACAAAAATCGTAAAAAAAAAACTATCCTGCAGGCACAATGCTAATTTCATCATTTTGCAGCATACGTTACGGAATTATTCGGAACGGAACAAATTCATGTTAGTATTTATTTCTTCTATGGTTATTGGTTCATGCGGAATTCTTGACTTGACCATCGACGAGGGAAAATTTTCTGTAAGCTTCTTGCTTGCTTGTACTTGCTCTATAGGTAGGTACTTTATTAACTTTTTGCAGCTTGGCGGGAAGTCCAATTTAGATTTCGTTTGTTTGTTTTTGTCACATTAAGATTAGTGCTTCCAGCCAGTACCTACCTACCAGCAACAGTGCTATTTACCTGTTGCCAATCCCGCGGGAACTTTAGAAATACATATTTGCATGAACACGTTGATAATTAGTTTTTCGACACAATTACAAACAGTAACACAGGCTTACATTACATTACAATAATATAATACAGGTAAGGTACATAATAGCTATTAGCTGTACATACAAATATTTTTTTGAAACATTCCCGCCAAGTCTCATTGAGAATTTGAAACTTGGCAGAAATAATATAGGTAATGTCAATTTCAAAAAATATAGAATGAGAACGTGCAGCAGAAGAAAATAGAACACTAGCAAAAAATATTAATATTTTATTGTGATTTAGGGTGAATAGCATTGTTATTAGACCCTGTAAACAATTGACCAGTACTTTGAAAAAGGAATTGGAATAAGGAGAAGAATTATTATGGCACATGGGAAAGAAAAACATACCTAAAGTCAGAAGGCTATATATTTTTTCCGAAAATCTTGTGCCATGATAAACGTGACACAGCTTCGAAATGATAAATCGCCGAAACTGCTGTTTCATGACTGGCAGCAACATATTGAGAAATATGAGAGAGAGAACCAAAAAAAACTTGCTCATAATTAAATATTAGCTTCTTCGATAACACGTATATAATTAAGATTAATTAAGTCAAACGACTGCTGAAACCAAGCAAAACGAATGTTTCACTAGGTAGTTAATTTATTTAATACGATTTCAATTCGACTTTAAAATTGTTATTCATTAAAATTAATAAACTTTGTAAGAGTATTTAAAACGCGTAGCCTAAACTCGATAATATTATGATACTTGTGACATGGCATGAAGTAATAGATCCTATTTTAGGTGATTCTAAGCTTGCACTGCGACTTCTGTGTCGTCACAGAATAAACGACGATGGCGTAACATAATAGAAACCACTTAGCGCACACGAGAAAAAGGTCTTACGCCACATAATATATAATAATATTTATGAAGGTATAATGCACGCTCTTAATATTGTATCTCCTATCCAAGATTGAAATCGATCTATCGTTCGATCCATTTCCCATCTGCGTGCATTTATAAACCAATCCACGGATCGGTTATTGGCACGTTTGACCCTAAAATGGACTGTGATATCAATCCCAGATAGCAAAATTTGGATTAGGATTGATTATTAATTTCGGCCGACAGCGCGTAAGCACCTACTAAAATATACATAGGTACTGTTACTATTTGTTATGCCACAATCGCAATCACAGACTAGGTAGTGATACTACGTATATCGCAATATCTCATGCAGCGCAACCCTATGTGGATTGGAGCATTACATAGTGATGTTACACTGAATTGCTCGGTTTGATCGATTTTGGAAACGCCGCCGGCGGGCGGTCTATGGTGCGCTAAGTCGTTACACTCTGTGTAATAATCGTCATCGTCAGGTTGTAGACACGAATTACCAAATGTTTAGTCTTCAATCAGCTTTATTGCAATAATTATCGTATATTCCCAACAAAACATGAGAGTTAATCATAATAGGTAAGTATACTTACAACAATCTCTTCATATACCTACCTACTCAGCATTAGAAGACTTTCTATTGTAAAATGATAAATGATACTTAATATAATTTAAAGAAAAATCTTAAAAGTTAAAACAGTAGATAATTATTAAAATAAGAATAATGTATTTATAAAATAGTTCAATTTAAACAATTATGCGCTAAATATATTTTATTGAATAATATTATATATTTTGTGAATGGGATATATATTTTTTTTTCGATATGTTATGTAGTAACTTACCAAGTCACGAGCTTAGACATGAAAATTAAAGTTATTTTCGATTCGAAACATATTGAAAGCGGATTTATTACAGTTGTGTACCTACAGCCGGCCTCAGAATAATCTAATTTCTAAAAAGTATAATTTTACACGCGCAATGTTTTATTTGTAGAATAGGTCCTACTTACTTATAGGGAAAGTTGAAGTACCTACTACATTTGAGGCTGACTGTACTATTTACTTAGGTAAAATAATACCCATGGGTTTATAGGTACCTAAGTGCCTATTAGGTAAACTTACATGAATTGATTTCATAATATTTAAAACATAGATAACTAAAAACATTAAACTGAATAGTATTTAACGATCGAGTTGTTACATTAAATAAGATATCTCTACAATAATATATACTTATTTTATTTACGTATCGTTTAAAAACTGTATTATCTAGGTAAATAATATGTTCCTGTTATGGATTTGTCATTGTTAACACTAAATAGTTTCAAGTCTGTATTTAATCTACCGTTATGTTTACATTTATATTCTCTGATAGTTATTATTTTAAGACCTTATATATGGTATATTAAATACCATAATATAATATTATTATTATATGGTATTTGATACAATATGTCTTTGTGATTTGGGAGCACAAAATGGATCAATTATTTTTGTATAGATGATACTGTATTTTTGTGCCAAAAGACCTAACGAAAAGATAATAATATTAAATTAATGTATATTGACACCATTTGTGAGCCTATAATATATTTAAATATAGGAAATAACCCGGATTTCATTTCCTCATGTTCATCAATTTCGAATATTATTTTCGTAATTTTAATTGAATAAAAACATAAAAACTATACGCGTTAAACAGCATTATTCACCATGTATATATATATATTAGGTAGGTACCTAAGTAGTTATATCAGTTATGCATAAATAATCTAAATTCTTTTTACTACAAAAACAAGCATGGCACACAAATGGTAGCTGACATATACCTGTGTAGTTATTTATAAACAGACAATATAATATTTAAAACGAAAGATGTAACGTATTTATACTGTCATAAAGCATAATTTAATTATAGGTTAGTAACGCAACAAAATGGATTGTAACCATTCTTCGACTGTATTGTAATTATAAGTCGTATTGAGTCTTCAGTAGGTATAGATAGAAATACCTACATAATTTTAGAGTAGAGTAGGTAATAAATTCATCAACATACAAAAGCTAGATTTCCTTTTTTAGAGGTCACATCATTGTAGGGCATTTAACATACTTACTAAAGACTAAAGACTGTGTCGTTTCTCAACTTTTATTGTATGTTCTGTGATAAAATGAAATGTATGCGCGGTGATTGCTATTGATTTGATTAATTGTCATTTTTTGTGCTAACTTATCTGTTTATTTTAACTTGCGAAAAATCCAGTCATCATCTCCTAGTTGATATTTATTATGTATTTTATTTGTAGCTGCTTTTAGTAGTGATGTTTTTATTTTAACACGACGTTATGAATACAATAGGCAGGTGGCACACTAGGCTATTTTGTGATACTTGTTAGGTATGTTGTATCACTAAAATAATAATAGATAGGTACAGTGCGTATAATATTTTGCTTGCTATTATTCACAACCAAAATTATAACCAGAATGAACGTACCTAGGTACTTTTGGATTGTTTAAAATATGTCTACACAATCATATAATTTATTTTATTGTTATGTACCAGGCGGAAACATTATAGATTTATCGTAAGTAAGTAATAAATGTTCGTTGGACTGGACATCGATCTTTTTCTGATTAAAATCCAATCAAACCGAGCGACGTCCAATAGACGGTTGGGTTATCAATATTTATTGGTGTTTATTTCGTAGTCATGTTTATCTGAAATTAATTGATTATGTGTGTGCTGTGTAGGTGTGTAGGCTATATGTAACTATGTAGGTACTTAGGTATCTATCCAATTTATGTGTCTAATTTATATATTTTAAAATATTCGCGTTACAGTATACAGTATTAGATAGATCGTTAATTTTTGATGCTTCCATTGTGTAAATAAGAATTAATTATACATAACTTGTTAGAATTTTATCGTGAAGAAAATATAATGTGGTCGAATGATTTGGAGTTTTCTTTAACTTCCTATAAAATCATCTAATTGTATAGTAAAGTATGATGACGATACAAACTATAAAATTTTGATACTGTAGGTTCCTTCTAAGTAATTAACATCTATGTTCATAAACAGTCAGAAAAAATATAGTTAAGTAGTGATATTATGTAGTTGAACATGGCTAACTAACTTTAGCAAGTAGGTACCTAGCTCTTAATCATCCTTGCCAAAGTGGTCATATAATAAATACCTAGGTATTTATTATATGACCACTTTAAAAAACAACCAAACCAAGAGTTTTGGCGGGAATACGATAATGAGACGTTATTGGTTATGTATTATTTTTTCAAACTTGTGTTTCTTCGAGTGTTAATGTGTAATATTGGTGGAATATTAATCATTAAGTGTTCGTTAACGTGCACGAGTGTAGGCGAATTATACAAGGTGTAACAGCAAGGTGTAGTAATACTGAAACTACGCATACACATACATATTTCGAAGTAGTCTGTAGGTACTATAAATCGGTAAGTAGTTACGGTAATGAATTAATACACGTCAAAGTTTCCTGCAAAACTAACCATCGTTCAACCCTAGTTATCAGCTAGGCAATGTCAGTGAACTTGAGGCATAGACTAACATGTACAGTAGTACCCAACTTATATGGTGCGTCGTGAATCTTCGTTCGCGCAGAAAAGAAAGTATGGTCCGAAGATTAACGAAAGAATGCTTAACACTTACAATCAACCTAAGATCACTATTATAAGGTTCATAATACACTGCAGCTGTTGCACATCGCAGTTCTACCTGCGCAGAAGATGAATTTTCAAAGCGCGGGAAATGCTATTGACCGCTATTGGTTGGCAGCCGCCCCGCCATCTTAGCGATCGCCGTGTGGCATGAGTGAGATGGAACTAACAGCTGCAGTGTATTATGAACCTTATAATAGTGATCTTAGGTTGATTGTAAGTGTTAAGCATTCTTTCGTTAATCTTCGGACCATACTTTATTTTCTGCGCGAACGAAGATTCACGACGCGCCATATAAGTTGGGTAAGACTGTACGCTTTGTTTCGTTACTTTTACACCTCTAGCCGGCGGCATTACTCAAACAAAACTAGGCCCGCCGTCAAATCCGTCAATACAAAATTCGTAAAAGTACTAAGGGTTCCGTTTGTTTTTTAAATAATGTTTTTTACCAATTTGTCCCCGGTCAGATGCAACCTGACAAAAGTATTTCTTGGCGGCTGAGTGATATCTGCTCCGTGTAATGTACCTACCAAAATTCTATTCTAAGGCGGTAAGTATCTGAAATGAATTTTAGAGGCTTTCAACTTTGTTACAATACTGAACCCTAAAATATTGTCGGCAAATTCAAAGAGCGCGGCGCACTTTGCGGCAGAAATAATTCAATGCCAGTGACCCGCGTAACGTGACGTCATCCGTATCATGTTAGGGTTGTAATATTTAGTTATTTTGTCAATTTGAGTGAAAACATCGATTATCGATTTCAGGTTTTAGTACCCTGGCAAATGATTCATCACCAGGTACACATACCCACATTTCAATATTACTACACCTTGCCGATACACCCTGTATAGACTCAAAAAACGTGTCATTTCGTATTTTTTCCTAAACTCCCAGGAAGTTTCAGTAAAGCATCCACCACTTTACTGAATCATGACTTTGACTATGTAAATAATTGACTTGACTACTTGACCACGGGGATTGCTTTAAAGCTGTTACTTTACTATTGTGAAAATAAAAATACTTCCGTTATTATTATAATACTTGACACTGGCTATATGCACAAACCGTGCGAAGCCATAATTAAAAAAAAAACTCTCTCGGCTGTCAGCCGACCGCTATGTCAGTTCAGTCATTGCTTGTTGTCGTCAATCAACGTCAATGTCACGAACGAAACGAACGTCATTTCATTACACGGACGTCTACCGTCCATAGACAGCTGCTTCCTTCTTCGCCAAGCAGTGTCCACAACTTAGGGTACCTACCTATGGAGTCTATGGAGTTTTGGCGGGAATCTGATAGTGGGACGTTGTTGGTTTTGTATTATTAGCTCAAACTTGTGTTTCTTCGAGTGTTAATGTGTAATATTGGTGGAATATTAACCATTGAGTGTTCGTTAACGTGCACGAGTGTAGGCGAATGATATAAACTCAAAAAACGTGTCATTTCGCATTTTTTCCAAAACTCCCAGGAAGTTTCAGTAAAGCATCCACTACTTTAGAATCGTGACTGACGAGGTAAATAATTGACTTGACTACTTGACCACGATTCCTATAACATTGCTGTGACTTTCTTAATGTGATATTAAGAAATACTTAAAATAAAATACTTGACACTGGCTATATGCACAAACCGTGCGAAGCCATAACTAAAACAATAAAAAAACTTAGGGTATTCTCCCCTAAATTTATGGGATTTTTTGATCTCTAGGGCAGCGGTTCTCAAACTTTTTTGGTCACGGAACCCTTTTGACAAGCAAAATACTTGACAGAACCCTACAATAAAATATACAATATAAAATACAACAAAAAAATGCGTTGTAAACAATCTCGACTTTATGTTTTTGAAGATAGAGCCGAAAGTCGCTTGTTCACAACTATAGCGTCTAATTCAGAGGCGGCTTTTATCAAAGGGACTGCGTGCTCACCAGTATAACGTTGTCAAAACGTTGGACCAGTGACCAGAGAGAGGTGTTTTGTTTTTTTTTCTAAATTCTTGCGGAACCCCTACAGGGGTAGCGCGGAACCCTAGGGTTCCGCGGAACACACTTAGAGTACCGCTGCTCTAGGGTATTTTTGAGCGAGATAATTTTTTAGGCTATTTTTATGGGAAATATTTTGAGTGGGTGTTGATTCCCTCAAGGATATCATGGTTGAAACTCTATAGAAGGATGTTTCTCTGAGAGAGATTTGCGATTCATCAGCAAAGAAAGTTAGTTCAAAGAAAGTCGAAAATAATTGGTGATCTAACGAACTTACCTGTAAGTGATGTTCGATCATAATTATATGAAGACCTCATCCTTCCATGATTTAACTATGTAGGGTCTGACAGTGATTGGTCTTCCATGACTAGAGCTTTCCTATAGGGTCTGCCATGTCAAAGGTGCCTAGATTTCTAGGCTGAGAAACTAAATCCTTGAGCTTTCCTATAGGGTCAGCCAGGGATTAATCTTCCTTGACTAGGGAGAGGAAAAGTATACAGTAAATCTGGTTAAGTTGTCACGAGTATGTAGACAGACAGTGACCTAGGTACTTCCTTGACTAGAACTTTCCTGTGGGGTCTGACATGTCAAAGGTGCCTAGACTACTATGCTGAATAGTGGCTTAGGATGGAGCAGAGAAGTATATATTAATCTGGTTAAGTTGTCACCATGTATGTAGACAGTGACCTACTTCCTTGACTAGAACTTTCCTGTGGGGTCTGACATGTCAAAGGTGCCTAGACTACTATGCTGAAAAGTGGCTTAGGATGGAGCAGAGAAGTATACTTAATATAGTAAATTTGGTTAAGTTGTCACGATGTATGTAGACAGTGACCTACTTTGTCACAGAACAGTAATACCACTTGGGTTACTCGGCTCTTCTTGTGCTATACTCGTAGTTATGCTGGGATATTGACCAATGTCAAGTACCTACTGAGGGTCCAACCCTGATATTTTTTGTAATACAGATTTACAAAACGATATATAGTAAAAGTTGAAACATTTATTGTAAATAGGCAATTAAATCGCACTTTTACAAGTCAAACAGCTAATTCTCGTTAACAAAGAGAATCATACAAACATAACAACAACAATATTGATATATTGATTGATTTGAATATGACAACATTGACAACAATATCTTGTTCATTCAGAATTCAGAATTGGGGAAGGTTGGCAAAACATCCTTCATTAAGGGTTGGAGAAAGATGAAAGAAAGGAAACTGGTAGGAAATTATCCTCCAAATATAAATGTGTCATGTATAGTTACTCCTAGTTTAAACCCAGAAGCCGCGCTCACTCTAAGTGACAGTACTAAGAATAATTTGACTGAGGCAATAAAAACAGCTAAGGCAGTGACAATAGCCGGTCAAGATTGTTAGACCCAAAAATGGGCTCTTAAACTTAATATTATTATAACAAGGCTGCTTTATCCCATCAAGAACACTGGTACAACAACATCTACACCGGTGCAACAATAAGCGGCTCCTTCAAGAAGTACCGACGCACACCCAACCTCAATATCCCTGGCGGAATGTAAATAAACTGAGGGAATGCTCTTCCTTGGGATTATCACAGCTACACCCACCACAGGTGAGCTTAAGCTACACTAAGGTATTTCTTCAATTCATTGCTTAATATAGCTAGTAAGGATACCCCTATTCTCTCGGGGTTAAAAGTTACAAAATACTTTTGAGACAAAACCCTTTCAGTATGATGAAACTTCAAGCGGTAACATCAAAAATGGAATTGGGCATTTATAGCAAAGTGATTGTGTCATCAGTCTTAGGGGCGATTGAACTAGGTAAAGAAGAACAATTATTTCCAGTACCAATGGGGTTTATTAAAAATCCGAATGGCTCTTCTAGGATTATTATCATTTATATTTGTCATTAATATTATCATTTAGAACAGTTGAATAAATTCACAAGTACTTATAATAATATATGCAACATGTTCAACTAGAAGTTACAGCTTGTATGCATTGTTTCCTAGCAAAATGGACCTCAAAGAGGCATACTAATGGCCCTATATTTTAACATCTTAAAAGATGGTTGCAATGTCTGGTTTGTAGGAAAACCTAGCAATTTAATTTCTTACCATTTGGGGCGTGCTTCATCACCCCTTATGTTTGCAAATATCTTGAAGCCAGAGGTGATGGCTCAGGAGAAGAGGGTTTTTTATATTGTACAGGCCTCTATCTCTCTGTTATATTAGGGTAGTACAACACAGCTAGACTCTTCAACGCGCCTGCACACCGCGCTGCGGTCGGGTTGCGAGTGCGCGGGCAGCCCCCCGCTCCCCGCGCCCGCGCCCCGCCACTGCTTGGTGCCGGTCCGCGTATTTATTCATACATTACATCTGCCTTTTACAAAATAAAACAAATCAAAATATTATATCTAGGCAGGTAGGTATTTGGAAACCCAGTCTTACAACAAATATCGTAGAATACTGAGATTTATTAACAATTATTGTAGCCTCGCTCAAATTTTTCAACAACCTGTACTTCAACTATAACAATTACACAATACTATGATCGTTTAACGAAATCAAATACTACATTACTATGCGAACTACAGATCGCGCGGCGAGAGTTTGGCTTTGACCTTCGGGTGGAGGGGATTACTGAGCATGGGTAGGTACTGTCACGCACACAATCAGAGCAATCCTCATTATCAGTGTTATTAGCGCAATCAACAGTACCCGTGCAACCCGCCCATTGTCTTTATTTTTTATTTTTATTTATTTAGATGCACAATACAGACTGTAACCATTAACGCTTAGGTAGACATAAATCCAAGTATAGAACTGGGTTACAACTCAAACTATGTACATTCAGTAAAATCAATACAAACATATTATTTTCACTTATACATCTCATGTTTTCTAAAGTTAAGTTATAAGAAGTTAATAATAATTAAAATATAAACAATGTGCAGTATACATAGAAAACAAAAGTTAAGAAATTAAATAGTAAAAAGTCCGCAAGAACTGTACATGTGGACTTAATTATTTACCCGCAACAACAACAACAACGGTTAGTATTACTAACCTATGTCTATTGCAGACAAATAACCCAACCAACAGATGCCACTAACTATTTGGATAATTCAGACACACAACAGCTGCAGTAGCTGGTGTATCCGAATCACCAGGGGTGTGGTAGAGGATATCCTATAAGATATTTGAATACATACTCAATTTAGTTGAGTAATTTGTCCTTCTACTCGTTTTAAGTGAACGATGTTCCTACGCAAGCGTTGTCCATTAATGTCATGCCTTTAAGTTCCAAACCAATTATTGCACGTTTGATATCCATTTGACCATTTGTACTCGACCATTATCAAACTAATTAAATCAACTAACCGCTTACAGGGGTTGACCGAACATTATATTATTTACATAAATATTTATATAATTCTCTTCGTCAAAAGCTCTAGGCAAGTATATATATACCAACTAAAATCGTGACATTAGAACACCAAAGATTTTTTTCCTGGTCAGTATATACCTAATAATTATAATTATATTCATAATATAACCAGTTATAATAAAAATATGGGTCGTAATTTTATTTTGTATCTGCACAACTGAACAGAAGTCTTAATCTTAATATCCACCGCACTATTCTAACATTACGGTAATTATAATAATTATTCTCCCAATTATTTATTCGAAATAACTAGATGCACACAAAATTCTATAGAGTAGGTACTTCTTTGCCAGAAATGTTGGCAGTGTCAATAATCATTATTAGGTAGGTGCAGCTACTTTCCTCATTAATCTCTAATTAGTGAAAACATCTTTACTTAATTTAGATAATAGTTTTGCTTTATTATTATCAGCGGTTTATTAACATCCTAGTATATATTATTATATAAGCGGCATACACCACTTTCCTACATAACAACTTTGTCCATTTTATTGATGGAAATGGAAATCTTAACGCAACATTAACTAACCCATATTTTTGCCAGTGAAATTCACTATCGTAGGCCAAGAACTTCTTGTCTGGGTTATTGACTTGGTTGCACACTTGGATATAACTTCTTTTCATTTTTTCCAAATAGGTCCAATTTATTACATTTGCTGCCAGAATAATTCAACAATAATTATTTATATGAGCTCAGCCTATTCTGCACGGTAATGTATATTCACCATCTAAAATATGTAGTCAATCTCGGACTGTACCTAATGCATTTTCATTGCTTGCATTAGTTTTGGTTTTCTTATTTTCTTAAGCTGACACATTAAACGCCTTACGTTTATTTGCACTTGTTCTACAGCACTTTCGAAAGTGTCCCAAAAACCCGCATCTGAGGCACTTCTTCTCTTGAGCTGGACAATGTTTATAACCGCTGTCATGTTTGTCACTTCCACATCTACTGCAAGTGGTTGCCAGCCTAGTATTTTTGGAGTCAATTTGATTTATATTTTGACTTTGAAATTCCTTTGGCTGGAAATTATGTAATTGCCTTTGCACAGCTTCTAACGCGTTAGCTTCAGAAATTATTTTATTTAATGTCACGCCGTCACCCAACGTAAGTATTTTCTTTCTGAGATCCATAGACTCGAATTTTTCAGTTACCTATCTGATCAATTAGATTTCATCATCATTAGAAAATCTGCATTTAGAAGTTTGTAACCGGAGTCTTACAAGAAATTTCTCAAATTTCTCTTCCGGCTCTTGTTTAAGTAGTCTAAATAAATGCGTTTCATACACGCAGCTTTGTTGTGGAGAGAAATATTCATGTAGCTTTGTAACTGCCACTTTGTAAATATCGACATTATCAGCTGACTCAACATGAGCACCAGGAATATTATAATAGATATCTTGCAAAGATAATCCACCCATCTGCAAGAGCGTTGCTCTTTTAGTTTCTGGTTTCTCAATACAAGCAACAGATAAATACATTTCAAGCGCCCTTTTCCATTGCTCCCACCTTGATGCGATAGAAGTCGAATCGCCATCGTAATCACAAGTTTCAAGTGGTGGAAAATGAGACATTTTGGGCCTACCTAATTGGCAAGGAGATAATTTTGTAAGTAGGTTAGGTACCATTGGCATCAATCAGCTCAATTACCTCTGTGCAAATTGTGATAATTATTTTACTCAAACGCTTTTATTTATTCGAATATCTCCAATATTTAGGTAACGTTGACATAATATATATCATGCTCAACTACATTCAGGTACCGTTGTTAGCATCTCACGCCCAACTACCTCTATCTAGGTGTTTGCATGGTGTAATTGTGTAGGTACCGTTGGCATATTATGCCCAACTACCTCTGTTTTTCCATAATTTGTTTAGGTACCGTTGACATTTATTATGCCCAACTACCTCTGATTTTATAATTTATTTAGGTACCGTTGGTATAATTATTATGCCCAACTACCTCTGTTTTTCCATAATTTGTTTAGGTACCGTTGACATTTATTATGCCCAACTACCTCTGATTTTATAATTTATTTAGGTACCGTTGGTATAATTATTATGCCCAACTACCTCTGTTCTATTTATAATTTGTTTAGGTACCGTTGACATAATTATTATGCCCAACTACCTTATTTCAACTAGTACAAGAAGTACCATATTCAACTAGTGGTTATGTCCCTTTTATTAACATCTTGCCTTTCTCTGTCTATTTTTATCTATGCATTATATTTCTAATGTAAAGCATTATTCTTGAAAATCATTCAAATATAAAATAGCACATCCTCATGCGACAAACAATATAAAAAGCCACGTTAAGTTACTAACTCAATAACGGCTGGATATACTTTTCTTTTTTTTTTTTTTTTTGAGTTCTTATTGGGATTTTTATGATCTTTACTTTGTTGGATTTGTCCAATCTGCATAGCAGAATATCTATTAAAATAACAAAAACTTCGCGATAAACAATAAAAAGGTCCAGGAATTATACTCAAAGATTTGGTATGAAACAGCTTGACAAGATGTAGATGTCTGTCGGGCCAGCTAGTTATTTTTAGGTAAGTATAGTAAATTAGCTAAAGTACCACACCCTAGCAATATCATGTCTTCTCATATAAATTTATTTTAGGCATTAAAAACAATTTCGCCTTGTAGGTACCGTTCCGACTTTCGTCGAACTACCTCTTAATCTCTTAGACATTTGTCAAATTACCGCACTAGAGATTATTTAGGTACCGTTTGGTAATCCAAACTACCTCTGTAACGTCCAGCAATACCTCGTTGTTTTTTATTTATTTTTTTTCAAACAGCCCCTCAACACCATAGCAACTTACCAACATAGCGCCTTAACCACCATACGACATAAGCACCTTAATACTTTTTATACTTAAATATGAAGCAGAGCGCCTTAACACCATACGAACTAAGCGCCTTAATACTTTTAATTATTTTTTTTTTTTTTTGAAGCAGGTAGGTAGGTACGGTAATAACTCAAAATCGACTGCTCACAAAGTATTATATTCCTACTGTTAAATAAGTAGGTATGCATAAAAACAACGAGGCAGCACTGACGTGTAAATGTTGCCATAGCCAACTTTTAGGTACCAATCAATGAACTGGAGACAGCCCCTATATTGCAAACATGTGTAACTAAACTATTGGCCAGATAAGTCAGAGGAAATAAATCCGGCTAGTCATCACCTAACTAGATAATATTATTATAAGTATACCTAGCCAACGAATATCTCCCACTTTACAACCATATTATGTACCTACCTACTTACAACATCTCAATCGTTCTCAGGTTATAATTATTGTATACTCACCCAACCTATCAGCAAATAGCATGCCGATATTATCTACCTCTAGGCGTCTAGAGCGTAACCATAGGTAGGTACCTACCTATCTATTTTCCTAGTTTGAATGCAAAGTTACAACTCCGACTTTAAAAGCAACCGAGGCGCTTGCACATTCAGTGCATGGTTTCAGACACACGTTTAGATTTTTTGTTGATTTGTTTGCAATATAGAACCGGCCCCAGAAATTGATTTACCTCTTACGACGGAATTCACTCAGTTAGTGCCGCCATTTTGAGATTGTTTACCTGCGATAAGTTATTATACGAACATAATTTCCGTAAAGCACAACCCCGATTTTTTATTGTTGGTACATACCTCAATAACTTGAGTCACTGGCAGGGTCGCCACTTGTACAGGCCTCTATCTCTCTGTTATATTAGGGTAGTACCAAGAAAACACAGCTAGACTCTTCAACGCGCCTGCACACCGCGCTGCGGTCAAAGAGAATACAAACGCTACTAGAGCTGTAGCAAACCGTATGTATTCGGTACTGAGTAACGGGTACGCCATCTAGTAACGAGTACCGAAACGTTACTCATGACTCCATCTCGTTACTCGCATGTTTCGTATGCGTCGTATGGATACACCGTACACGTGTGCTGATAGTTTGTTTTACGCATGCGATACAAATAACGATGTTTGTTTATTATGTAGGTACCTAAAGTAATAATTTGGAAATTCATCGTCCACGTTTTTTACCTGTAAGTTTTCTACAAATCACGAATGTTGTGACGCCGCGACATCATACCGCACGTGTACGAAATGCGACTCAATTTGATACGACTCTTTAAGCATCATAGCATGTTATGAGGTATCATACGGAAGTAACGAGTACCGATACGATAGTAACGGGTACTCATGGTTAAAGTAACGAATACATACGGGTACGCTTTGTTTCGTTACTTTTACACCTCTAAACGCTACGCTAGACTGCGGTCGGGTTGCGAGTGCGCGGGCAGCCCCCCGCTCCCCGCGCCCGCGCCCCGCCACTGCTTGGTGCCGGTCCGCGTATTTAATTATTTATTCATACATTACATATATGAACTATATTATTATAGAAAACACATTTGAAGTCTGTTCGAAAGATTAGAATTCGTTATAAAGGGAGAAAAATGTTGTTTAATAACATCGAACATAGAATACTTCATTCATCCAAGAGGAACTTCAAACTTTCTCAGTAGAAGAAGAATTCAATTAAATGATAGGTATTGTGTCTATTAAAACTGTAATCTTACAGCATTATGTTCAGGGCACTGGTTTAGGCATACTGACATCGTCATGTCCGACAGTATTGTATGGATTTCTTTATACAAAGCAGTGTTTCTTATTACCCATAACAATATAATGTACTTACCTATGTATGAAGTATTATTATAGATACTCCACCCTCTAGCATAAGAGATTTGAGGTGGTGGAGAGAGCATACTTTAACTGTTTACACAGTTTTATATTAAATAAATAAATAGGTACCTAGGTAGGTACCTATTTGAAGTATAGATTGATCGTTTAACCCAATAAGATATAGTATATTCGGTCTTCTCAGGCTCTTTAAAGGTGGGTTCAGGAGCATGTTGGGGGCACGAGATAGCCAAGGGGACATGGAAGGAGGAACGGCAACTTTATACCTAGCAATGTTAAAGGTTTTTTTATTATTATCATAACATCAGCTTGTTAGCATTGAAATGTTTCGCGAGAAATAGTAAGAATACAGAGGTCTTACTAAGAATAGAGAATAGAACTCTGATATCCTAGATTTATAGGTCAGGTGGTACCAATACCTGTGTACAGGTTTCACACTTTCACTCTATTGCAGAGAGCATTTGTAAAGGAAGTGGTTAACTATGGTTATATGCTTAGATTAGCTATGGTGTTATGCATCCTACGGTTCTTCAAAATAAACTTTTGAGGCTAATGTTCAGTTCAGGCTCACTACTGTAGAGTCAGGGGAGATTATTATCCTCGATAACATTTATATTAACACAAGAATCTTTTCGCATCCAGAATTCCAGGTGGAATAAGTACCTAGTTATAGGAAGGTACCTATACCTATGGTTGTTAACACTAGTTCAACTCATGTGTTCTGTACGTACCTTGGCACAGATATTGGGAGATAGATGCATAATTTATTTACAGTGTAAAGCAGCTTTTTACTAGTTATGTGTAAATAATGAAATATTACTTACCTACTAGTTATTTTTTACGCTTAGTATATGATATGGAAGTGGTTGACGAAAATCATCAATGGAAAAGCAACAGACATAATGGTTGTTCCCTACTGGGATGGCCAACCTTGGTTCCCGTTGTGAGCCATACATATACTTATGTCAAGTATCCTGGCCCCTAATAAAACTTTGCCTTTGTCAGGTTCTGGAGCACCTCATCCACTGCACAAAGATGAGATGAAGATGCCTGAATGCAGATAGATTGTCTGGGAAACTTGTTCAAGACAGGGATTGTCGGATGAAACATCAGAAATACCTATGCCTGGCATCTTTTCAAGTACTTAACACTTTAAAGCAGTATATATTATACTTAATTAAATCAGGTAGGTACCTACATATTTTGAATTGCAGGTTGCCTTTTGCAACTTACACAATAGAGATTAGGTACTTTGAGACAAGAGCTTTGGCTATAGGTACTCTTACAGTTCTTAATGAGAAATTATAAAAGAGGGGCAGCATACAGGACCTCAGACTGAAAGCAGCTGTTGTAGCTCTAGATATACATATAGGTTGACATATTTGTTCTAATGTTATTGTCAAACGATTGTTAGAGGCATATGGAAACAAGGCCTTGTTACTTACTTGAGCTCAGTAGAAAATCCATTATATACGAGTACCTAAGTACCTTTAATAGCATTATAACAGGACACCATCCAGACTTAATAGGACAATCTAACTTGGAAAAAGATAGTCTGAGTGTAAAATTAAAAATCCCTGAAATAATAAAATCTTCAGGTCCAGGTAGACATACCAACCGGTGGTAGAGATTTCTTTCTTCCAAGATCAACCTGATGTCTGTCCAGCAAGTACATAGTGTGCATTATTATTTTTATGTTAGCTTCTAAAACCCTCTTTCATCTGTTTTGACATTAGGCCGTTGGGTTAAGGGAACCTTAAAAGCAAGTGGCATTAACGCAGTCATGTTATGGCACATAAATAGTACAAGGCATGCTTCTTCTGCAGTTTAAGAGATAGTTGCTGGAGTAAGTTCCGGAGGGTTACAAAGAATATGGAGGTACCTACCTATGTAGGTAGGTTTATTGTAATTTTCGTATGACCCAGTGAGATGGACCTGTAATATTATAGGTAATATTGTTGTATAATAATTGTACCTTTTCCTCTTATTTATCACAAACTAGATTGTTATGATGTCATCGGCCCCTCTAGTAGGAGGCCTACAACATCAAAAGAGTCGCAGGCAATAGGTGGATGCAAGTGGCTAATTGTTGTTCGGTGTGGCGAGGCTGATGATGATGATGATGATGAGATTGTTATGTATAGTTAAAGCACTGCTTAACAGTTGGGGCTGTATATTACCTTAAATAATTAGGTACTTATGCCTACCTTTGATATGATTAATATTAACTACATTAAGGTTTTGTAAATACCTAGATGACAGTGGTATGGTATGGTTATGTTCACACTTTTTAATACCTACCTAGGATGTGTACTAATGAGAATTAAATTGGACTGAATTGGATAGAGTAACAATTACTTATGGAAGTAATTTAGAAATGATTCTTGTCGTAAAGACATCTATAAGAGGTATATCTTATAGACATAGGGGATATTGTCAGAATTAAATTTCTATATCTCCTACAATCTTTTATGCTTTAAACATCCTACATAGTTAAATCATGGAAGGATGAGGTCTGAAGTATAATAATAATTGGTGATCAAACGAACTTACCTGTAAGTGATGTTCGATCATAATTATATGAAGACCTCATCCTTCCACGATCGGTCCCACCCGAGTTTCTCTCCCCAGGTAACTCATATACCTACTCATTCTTAAGATAAGAGTCACATTGGCCCAAAGAGATATAGAAATTCGGAACTGGCGGGCTTTGAACTAAATGACATGATAGAAGGGCTGCCATTGGGGTATTGTCTATGATCATAGACAAAATAGGCTAAAATTTTAATAAATTTTGTTTTGGCTTTGAAATTCGTGTAATTGGCGCGTGTGGCTATATGCACAAACCGTGCGAAACCATAATTAAAACAAAAAAAAAAAACTTAGGGTATTCTCCCCTAAATTTATGGGATTTTTTGATCTCTAGGGTATTTTTGAGCGAGATAATTTTTAAGGCTATTTTTATGGGAAATATTTTGAGTGGGTGTTGATTCCCTCAAGGATATCATGGTTGAAACTCTATAGAAGGATGTTTCTCTGAGAGAGATTTGCGATTCATCAGCAAAGAAAGTTAGTTCAAAGAAAGTCGAAAATAATGTAAAGCAAATGTTGTATGTAGTTGTAATAGACATTATATTTATAATACCTATCTTCAAATAATTCATGATCAATAAGTTTAGGGGAAAACTGTTAGAAAATGGTTGAATAATTTAGGGTATTATCCACTGAGTCTAGGGAAAATTAACTTCTAGGGGCTGGCAACACTGTCGCCAAATACGCCAGTATTTACTCGTATTTCGGTAAATACTACTACGAGTAGGTACCTACCTACTACTAGTACTACTAATAGTGTTTTCGTGGTGACGCCTGCGGCCACCACGTAAATACTACTAGTGAACAGTAGACCTCGCAATCAGGGGGAGCTTAACCAGTGGTGATTGACACAAAATTTGCCCTCTAAAAAACTGACTATTTTCCTCTTTCGCGGCGACTTTTGTAGCGTTTGTTTCCTTACAATGGGAAAAGAGCGTAAGCCACGTCAAGTTATCAATACTATAGGTATATAATATGTTTCTTTATTGAATTGGCTTCGAAACTAACGAACCGATTTGAAAAATTATTTCACTCTTGGGTCTACACTATCCCCGGGTGACATGGCTACTTCTTATCCCGTTCAAATTAAGACGAAGAGGGCAGCTACTGACATTTCACAATCCGACTGCAGTGCACGAAGAAACAGCGGCGAAACGGCGTAATAAAAGTTTCAGCTCCGCGACCTTCAAGTGCCGACTCTCACTACCAAAGAATATTGAACTATTAGAACGTAAAGAAGTTACGCGCCGGCGATCTGTTAAATAAGCGGTTTATCTAATAAAAGTTGGTCATTATTTTATTGAAAGAAAAATATGTACATAACCGTTTAGACTTAATAAAAATATTATACAATTAATGTACTCGTATTTAGATGTGAAATTTTATTTTCTCATTCCAACCCAATATAACAAAAAGCTAAATTAGATGAACGATCCACCTACTAGGTACATTAACAGTTTTATTATTTAAGTGATAAAATCCCAGAGTCCAAAATATAAAAGTTCTTAAATAATATTATAATCCATACTAATAATATTAGAAATGTGAAATTCACTCTGTTTATTGTCTGTTTGTTGCCTTTTCACGGCTAAACGGCTGAACGTATTTCGATGAAATTTGGTACGTAGGTATAGGAATAGATTGGACCTATGAGACGGACATAGGCTATCTTGTGTCTCAAAAAGATTGACACTATGCGACGTTGACACACTAGGCCCGTGGGAGCAAGAAGACATTACTTTGCGTGAGCATATCCGCGATATAATCGAACCGTAATCGGGCATTGCCGTTTCATATTATGTAATTCAAAATAGTAAAATAAGCTCCAGGTGACGTACCTATCCAATTCAGTGCTGCCAGAATCTTGCACGTGGTAGATTTTGTGTCACTTACTACATTATCACATTACTCTCGTACTATACTAAGTATAACTGAATGTAATATTTTGGTCATTTTTTCTTAAAAGATATTATGAATAATTTGTATTGTAGAACGTTGTTACTTTGAACATGCTAATTAATTATAGGGGTTTCAACTTTCCAACAATATCATCAACAAAGAAAATTAATGATCAAGGTATAACCAGTAAACACATAAGAGCAAAAAAAGAAACTTAAATAATTGAATAAGTATTTTATCTTAAATAGGTACCTACGTAATTTTATTTTAAATAATTATAGCAATAACTCGGTTGGTTCCCGACGACAAAGACGACGCGATGACGATAAGACGTGTTCAATCAAGGCAGAGTACAATACCTGTGGTACAACTGGTAAGTACAGTACTTTTGGCTGTTGTGCACTGGCATGGTAATACAGTACCTAATTTTAAATTACCCCGACGTGATTTGAACGCGCATATAAATTCTGTACTGTGCAGATTCCTTATACAGACGAGATGAAATTATTGTAATGCAAACCTGTGATTATTTATGTTCAATCGTTATGTACCTCTACTCAAGACATTATACGCTACTACAGAAATGAATAGGGGTGGTGTGGTACCAACATTAGCAAATAACGAAGCCCTATAGTACATCCAAATTTGTTTAGGCATTTAAAAGTTATGGTGTTATTTTGGATTACAGGTACAAGGGCAGCTAAGAATCGCAAGAAAGAAAAAATATTACTTTGTGTGCTTCATTTCACCAGTGGAACCTATACCTACAAGAACTTGTTCTGAGAAGGGTTAAAAAAATGCAAAAGGCATAGATTTTTAATATAGGATATCTGTAAATAAATATTTTTGAACCTAATGTATTCTTTCATTTCACTAATCGATCTAGTACGCAGTCATAGCCCGAACCTACTGAGTTTCGGGCTGCACCACGATGCTCCACACCGCACGATGACTGTCAAAATATCCTCGTTGGCTGAACCTCAATCGAGAACCGAACTCCAGCTCTTCGTATCATAAATCTATCATAGTTACAACTATGCTATATTGCAATTTGAAAGACCGTCAAATTTTGATGTACATATATACTTCAGTTTTTCCATTTGCGTATGACGTGTGCGTGTCATTCGTGTGCATTATATAGGATAATGTTTTGATTGAGCTATTCTCAAAAGTGTAGGCGTGAATGAATAGGTTCAAATATGTTTGATATGTGCTGAGACCAAGTTGGAAAACCTGCGAAATTACCTAAATTAAGTTTATCTCTCGCAAATACAGGTAAGTATTGTACTCTCGGAAATCTCTTGTTTAGCGACACCAGACTTTTTCCTAACATTACCTATTATAAGCACCAATGACGATGATGCTATAGAACTAGGTGGTCATTGTGAAGCTCACACGCATGTACTTAGATTGAATCATGAAGATGGCCTACACAAATATTGTCTCGTTATGTAGGTAAGAACGGGAGTATCGTGACTGTTTGGCGCTTCTATTTAAATTCTATTGTAATAAACGAGCTAGAAAAACAAAACACAGCCGCCACTGGCCGCGCCGCATCCAATGCTTGTTTTGCCTAATCAGTGCCTTGACAGACTAAACATGACAAGCGATGGATGCGGCCCAGTATTTTTGAAAAATATGATTACGTAAAAAAATAATTGAAAAAAGTGACACAGGTCCGACTAGCGGCGCGCCGCAGCGACTACTGTCGAATCGTATGGAAATGATAGAGAGGACACAACATGGCGGCTGGCGCGTCATTCTACTTGAACGAAAATATACAGAAATACATTTTCTTGAATGAAAATTGGTGAATTGTTGTTACATTAAGCAATAAACAGCTTTATTATTTTAATGGTTTCAAATTCTATAGATTTCAATAATGTTCTTCCATAAATTAGGGAGATTTTAATGTCAGAAACTTTATCCAAGAGGTTACTTTGTAATTTTTTTCTATCGAGAAAATATCTTTTGATTGTGTTTCACTACCTATGATCAATTAAGGTATATGATCAAAAGTAACATATATTTTTTCTACATTGCCAAGTTATACGGATTTGTCGTAAGCGGCGTTCAAAATCTGTGTAATCAGCTGGATTCACGACCTTAACGGTTCCCGCGGGATAGTAGCTAACGCGGGTGAAACTGCGAGGCGCTTCCAATATAGTGTTCTATCTATTCCGAACAAGAAGACATTTTAAAATAAAAATGGTATGTAAAATAAAAATTTAAATAGACATTTGACAAGGTTTAATCCTAATAATAATATTATAAACTTTAGAATAATAAATTTATTAAAGAAACAGAGGGTGCGGATGATCAGACGCAACGGTCGCTCAGGAGGTTTCGTCTAGTGCGTGGAAGCCGTCTGCTGCTGTAGAGCAGCGGTGTATACGGAGAACGGCCGGGTCGGTGGGGAAACAAGATGCCGCAGCGGAGGCCGTGCAGTAGTCCGGCTTCAAACTTGTGTATAACTTGCTACGAGTTAAGGGTTGAAGGCATTCTCGTCTCGGGTCCTGCCTGGGGCATGCGTGGCTCCGGAAGGCCTCATAAATGCAAGTTTCCCGGTTCAGGGTTACGATGAAGAATGATACTTCTCAATCAATCTTATCCTTCTACGGACTAATCTGCGGTTTTTATGATGTAATTTTCTCCATCTTCTTTCTTCTCCTGATCTCTGCTTTCTTCCATTTTGATAGTAAAAAAAAATAAATTAGAATTAAGCCTACCTATCAATATAAATTTATTGTACATTAACTCATGGTAACTATTTATTTCCTCTATGCTAATCTCTAGTCTCAGCTAAAAAGTTAGACAAATAAAAAAATAAATTGACATCTGACAACGTATGAGTGTCAAATAATTTCTAAGACAAACACGACAAAATAGTGGAAGCTAATAGGTATGATAATTACAAGCTGAAAATAGGGAATAAAATGTAAAATGACTATGTAATTGTGCAGTTGACTGTACAATATTAATTTAGCGCACTCATTATTATTATAAATAACGGTATCTTGACATTTTACTGGTATTTCATTTATACATTTTTCCTTCATAATCTGACCAAAAGTATGAATTGTAAAAAAAAACATTTTACTAAAATAAAAATTGGAAACTCATTATTTTACAAGATTTAGTAAATGGTTCATATTTTATTAAAATGACAATTCGACAAATTTACATTTTACAACGTGACATCAAACAATTCATTTAATAAAGTTTTTAACAAACAACAAAGTTTTAAAAACGAGTTAGGTGCATTCGGGTAGTTACGAAAGAATTTTTGAAGAGTTCACAAGGTGTTTTTATTATAATCAATATAAGTCTGATTTTATAGATTTAATGCTACCAGTTTATATCACTTCGCCTGCTGGAACATAATGGGCCAAAGGTCTATATTTAAGATTTTCTATTATATCATTGGAATTAATAATTACGAGTGTTTTAAAATCATGCAAATTTTTTTTTGGCATTAGTGTAATTCCGAATTATGTGCGTGTAATTCCGAATGACACTCAAAAAATGGTTTTGTGCAGTTCTGGCTTAAAGAACATGTTTCTTTTTCGTCCGGCTTTACCCTCGCGATATTTATACAGCGGTTTTGGTCACCGATTCACCTTAACATTACATGAGGGGTATTTATATTTCGGAATTACCCGACAAGTAAGCCTACGGTAGTCAAACTTTTAGAAGGCATAATAAAGTGTTTAAATTAAAAGAAATAATGAGACAATTTAAAGCATATTAGGAATGAAGCGTCTGGACTCCTGCGACATTACAAAAGTGCAGGATAGACACAAAAATAATAATTTACATCGGAACCGAATAGGTCGGTTAAATCCGAAAAGTACAAAAAAAACTTGAGCTAGATGGTTTTAAGCCTACACAGTATTGCAAAAAAAGTTAATGTAGGAAATAAAGAAAAAAACAGTTCCTTAACTTACCAGGTTTCGTAGTTATAAATCTTCGGGTAAATCCGATAGGCCAAAAAACCCGCAAAATCGCAGTCGTTGACAAAAATGACAAATGCAAACCCGTGGTTGCTCATAGGAACCGGTGGCAACCGCCGGGGGCATGCGTATGAAATTGGCCACTGTGTGAACGTTGCCAGAGCACAAAATATTTCCGCGTTAAGTGGAAAACTTCAATTATTGGAAATACCCGATTTTCGGAGTTAGCCGAATGCACCTATAAAAATCGAATCGTTGTTTGTCACATTAATTCATTTCTGAAATAACAATACATAGGTACTTTTAGAAATAAATTGTAAGTAAGTATACAAAACTTTAGTTGTAATGTAGGTACCTTTTATTTTCTTGGATAAGTATTTAGTCAATCATTAGGGACCCTACTATAACGCCATTTACATTGTTATTCCCAGAGGGCAGGTTATGACACTGTTATCCCTAGCTTGACTTGACATTGTTATTTTCATACTCTACTATTGGTTTACGACGAAGTTATCCCCGACGTTTATGTTTCTGTTATTCCCAGCATTTACTACATTGTTATTCCCACAGACTATCATATTGTTATTCCCACAGTTTACAACATTATTATTATTACATTTTATGAAATTGTTACTATTGCAGGTTATGACATTGTTAAAACCTAAGATTATGTTATTGTTTGTACCCTGGTTTATTACATTCCTTTTTACAATGTGTTTTCCTTTGTTATCTTGAACAGTTATGTCACTGCTACCCCCAAGTTTTATTACATTGTTATCCCTAAAGGTTATAACACCGTTATTTCCAAAGTTTCTGACATGGTTATCCCCAAAAGTGACGACATTATTAATGCCTAAAGCTAAGACACTGTTGTTGCCGAAGGTTATGAACTTGTTGTCCCTACAGGTTATTGCGTTGTTAACCCCACAGGCTATGACATTGTTCTCCCCACAGGTTATGACACTATTATCCTTGCAGTTTATGACATCGTCAACCCCCCCAGCTACGGCATTGTTATACCCGCAGGTTATGCCGTTTATCATCAACATCAGTAAACTAGGTATCAGGTAGTTGCTCATCATCATGGTTGCAGTCGTCGGTGAAATGCTCTGGGTAGCTGTAGTCCTGGTGCGCGGAGGTGGAAGCTGCTGGATGTGGTGCTGTGTGGCGCTCAGCACTCTTGGTACACTTTGGAATGATTCTGACTTTCAGGGTTTAAATTATTTAACTATGTGGCGTAGAGAACAATAAGTCGTTAGTGATGTTGTGTACAACGCAAAATGACGCTAATGCCCAATTAGGTATAATATAGTATAGATAGGTACCTAACCAAATTTTCCTCTTAATATGAAGTACGCCACAAATCAGAAAATAGGTATTTTATTTTGACGTTTCGTTTTGCTGACTTTTGCGTTTGCTTGCGTAAGTTGCGTAGTTTACTTTTGTTTGTTCAAAGAGAATACAAACTACAAACGCTACGTAGTTTGTTTGCCACGGTGTTTGCGTACAGTCGTTAGTTTTGGAGTGAATAAATTAATTAACGAACCCAAATCAATACTGAACACAAGAAATCGTGATTACGCAAGGCTAAACCGTCTCTTGAAAACCCGTACCTACAAGTAAGTTCTATTATCATTACTGATGGTGTTCCTGTAAACATTGCGTCATGATTTCTTCGTAATCGAAACAAAAAACATCGACTTACATAGTTACATAGGTACTAATATTACTAATAATAATAATTGTTAACAATTCGGTTGCCTCTATTTTCAGAGTTCAAAGTTTGTTTTCTAATCTGGAAACTGGGCGTATGAACCAATAAGTCTCTGAATTTTACTTGATGATATTAGAAGGCTATCAACTGGAGATGCCTCCTAAGAAAGGGAAGCGAGAGCACAGTGACGTGGAGGATGATGATGAGGACTACAGGAAGCGAAGAGATAGAAACAATGAGGTAAGTACCTACCTATGTAATATACCTACCTCGTACATAATTTTTATAACAATTATTATTATCTTGTGCTACTAGTTTTGGCGGGAATTCCTGAATGTACAAAACATCTGAATAATTATTGTTTCCTTGTTGCATGCTCACATTATAAATTATAAGGTTATTATATATCACATAAATAAATACTGATGCAATAATTGGCTTTCCATTGTGAATTGTGATGCAACATTATTGCAAGATACTCCACTTAAAGTTCAAAGACCTTTGGGTTACCTTACCTACCACTAACATTGTTTTTTTATGATTGATAGAGACCAAGTAAAAAACAATATTGATTCAAAATATGTATGAGGTGTCATTGTCACAGGGTAAAGTGACACAGATCTAGCACCTGACCTGGTAGAGGCACCATAGATACAGGGAATCCTAGCTAGGGGCAGGCTCTATGTAGAAATTGTAACACATTATTAATTTATTACTCATTGCTATTTCTGCAGGCAGTGAAAAAGAGCAGGTTCAAGTCGAAGCAGCGAACACAGGAGACATTCACGCGGGTCAGTAAACTGAAGGCCGAGAACCAAATGCTAGAAGAGAAAGTGAAGACACTGACGAAGGAGCTCCAATTCCTAAAAGAACTATTCTTAGCACACGCGTCTAATGCTCAGAACCCAAAGTTTGATGGGGTTGACCTGAACAAGCTGCTAGAAGATGTTCCAGACGAGCCTAAAGACAAGACTAAGTAGAAGATTAGTGAAGAGGTGGTGTAGAGTTGTAAAAGGGTTATGTAACCCACAGAGGGTGTTCAAGGGCAGTTTTAAAGATTAGTTCAGATCAGCAACCACTGTCAAGGATGACCTATAGAGGAAGCCCTATCTTGGTTTCCCAGCAGTTCTTGCGAGACGGTCTCATGCTAGCTATACTAGATCAGATAGTGGTCAATGCTAGCTTTACCGAGTATAAAAAACAAAATGGCCATCTCCGATGCAGTAGTTATCTTGAGATTTATGGGTATTGATCGAGTGGTCTCTATGGATATGCATAATATGTGGGATGAGACAAGCATTGCAGGCAAGGTGCCTCATGTTGTTATTCTAAACAACTGCATCTTCATTTGATTGAACAGGGCCCTTACCATGACATCAAATTGCGATCCAATTGAGGACCTAAACTGAATTGTTTTACTACTTATTCATACAATGATGTCTTGCTGTGAAATCTGGACGCTCAATTTAGGTTGATTTTAAATCTAAAGGGAATGACGTCTACCTAAATGATATTGAAAGCCATGTATTACTATTATTTAAAGGGAAACGATTCTGTTTAGGTCCTCAATTGTATCGCAATAAGACGTCATGGTAAGCCCCCTGCATACATCTAAATATCCCTTTCTCACCACTGGTGGGACAAGAATCTTCCAATTCATTTGATTGAGCAACAAGCAACACATTCTAAAAATCCCACCATGAACTCTTTAGATCAGTTAGTATTACAGGAATTTAGGTAAATCTTATACATAAGTAAAACTCTTTATTTGAACATAGAATATAATAAGGAAAATGTATAGAACTTCTTTGTAATGTACAATTTTAAGTGATATATTGCAAATATTGCAATGTTTATAAAATCATTGTTTATATTCACATTGCACAAAATCTGTAAGGTTTAGTTATTGGATGTAAATCTAGAGTCCTTGAAGCCGTGCCCCCATTACAGGGAAAATGGGATGTTTGGATATGTAATAGTTAGTGTATAAATGTACTATGTATGTAGATATTTGAGGTACTGTTCGTCGGCTTTCCCAGTGGCTCTGAAGTGACTGCTATCAATTGCTAGCAACTGGGATCTATGGCTTGACATTAGATAATAAGTAAACCATACATGGTTTGATTTTTTATTTCATATAAAATGTTTTCAATGGCTGATGTCAATTTCTGAACCAAAGGTGTTTGATACAAATTATGTTATCTTATCACTTTAGTACCATGTTACAATAAACATTTTTATTGTTAAGGTTAGAAGGAAGTTAATTAATGACTGTGATAAAGTACAACATTGTTAACATCTCCATTTGCAAAGTGGGTCAAGTGAAACGAAAAATATGGTGTAAATATGATTAGCTGTGGCGAAATAAAACAATATTGTGCAACATACACTAACTTTATTATGAAAATAGAATCTTATCTCAATCAATTTCAATGGAAATAATAATATGATGAAAATTTTACATTTATTATGTAGTAATTATAAATATAATACACGGTTTTATATACAATCTCAGTCATTTTTATTCAGCACCTAACTAACCTATAACAAGCTAATAACTGAGTAATAATTAAATATATAACAATTAATATTTTATAAACTAATTGCAATACAAATCACAGATAAGTATAAAAATAAAAACAAGAAGCATCTAGCTAGCTATACAAAGAAAATTGACTCGTTATATCTCGCGATATCGCTTCAATCACTAGGGGATCGTCTGAACAGTGATAAATATTCTAAAGTTAATTATCAACTTGATGACTTGAATATAATATAATCGAGTTACAAAACAACTCTTGTTTTCTATGAAAAAAGTATATAATATTATACTATCTGAGCCAGGCGGTTTCCTCGCGTGAAGAAAAAAACCTGCCCTGTATAAAAACGACAAAAAAAGACGTTTGTTGTACGGGAGCCCACTTGAAATATTTATTTAATTCTGTTGTTTGTATTTGTTGTCATAGCGGAAACAGAAATACAACATCTGTGAGAACTTCAACTGTCTAACTATCATGAGATACAGCCTGGTGACAGACGGACAGCGGAGTCTTAGTAATATTTACCCTTTGAGTACAGAACTCTAAAACAATTAGAACCCAAAGATATTAAATTCGTCTCATTGCCTTTCTCTCTACTATCTGCTATCTGCTTGGTAGGCTCTCGCAATGTAGTACGAAGGTAGGTTAACGTATATTTTCACTATTGGAAAACCTCCATACTTTATCATCGAATCAGCTTAGTATACCAAATTCCATCAAGTTAACATACTGGTTCAATCATGTAAATTATTCCGTATTCATCTATTTCCAAACGTTGATGACGCCGTCGGCGGAGGCGCTGACTAGGTAGGGCTGCGCCCCTTCAGCCATGGTGAGCGCGGTGATAGGCGCCGTGTGGTAGAACGAGCGGGACTCCACGGCCCGGTACACGTTGTCGTCGGCCAGGGACGGGGGGCTGGAGTCAGCCTTGCAGCACTCTTCGATTACCGTGGTGCCATCTATGATGCGACTCCTGGAACAATGTTTTTGTTAAGGCTATAGATGTAATGCCGGTTTAAAACCAATTAAACCAATCGGTTTCTAATGAAAACGCCGGTATAAAACCGAAAAACCCCTTTTTACTGAACAAAGAAACTGATACCTTTAGACAGAGCTCCGAGCTACACTTACGCCATCTACAACTATAACAGTAGGCGAGTTTTAAACCGGTTAAAACTCGCTATTTGGGGTTTAATACCGCAACGTTTGGTATAAAACATTTTAAATAGGTTTTTTTACATCTATAGTTAGGGCCCTACATCAGATTTAAGACGTACTTTCAAAGCCTATAAATTCACAATTGGCAGCATCTAAAAAATCAGTAAAAAGATAATAGGATACATCATATCTTTGCCAATATTGTGTATTCAAAACATATATGAATTACTAAAAAAATCTGAGTAAAAAATGTTTTAAAATAACCTTATTATGTCAATGAGATTTCGTGAGAAGTTACGGACGTTCATTGAGCTGCTTATTTTGCATGAGTATGCGCCTTTATGTAGATTCTAGTTGAAAATTGGGAGCCCCTAGAAATCCTTAGGGCCTAGGGGCACCCAATTTTCAATTAGAATCTGATGGAGCAGAGTAGTTGTAGATTTCTAGGGTTTTAAATGATGAGGAAATTAACAGTGGACCATGAGTTGGGGTGAAAGAGGGTGGAAATGAAACTGTATCGTAAATTCTCTGATGGAGCAGAGTAATCGGATGTCCTCAAAGGTGTTCAGGCGGAATAGGAGCATCCAGGTATTCCCAGGGAGTCTGTCCATGCAGGGTTCCCGTTGTGAAGTCCCGCAGCACCCACCTGTACTTGGCTTGGCTGCGCGGGGGGTCCCCCGGCGCCGGCAGCAGCACGTGGGAGGCCTCGGGCCGCGCCACGTCCCAGCACCGCACGCGCATGTCGGAGCCCCCGCACAGCACCAGCGGGGCTCCGCCGCGGGACCACACGTACAGCGCGCTCGTGTAGTGCGACGCCTACAGACACCACACGAATACATTTTAAAAAGTGACATTAGATGTAAGACCACAAACTGAATACGTCTGTCGGGCGCGTTGCCTGCGACTGACCGCGGGCGGGTAGTGCAGCGGGCGCGGCCCGCAGGCGGCGGGCCACAGCGCGTGCGTGCGCTGCGTGGACTCCAGGCACCACGCGCCCGCGTCGCGGAACCCCGCCGCCCACACGCGCGACGTTAGTAAAGCGTGCGACTGACCGCGGGCGGGTAGTGCAGCGGGCGCGGCCCGCAGGCGGCGGGCCACAGCGCGTGCGTGCGCTGCGTGGACTCCAGGCACCACGCGCCCGCGTCGCGGAACCCCGCCGCCCACACGCGCGACGTTAGTAAAGCGTGCGACTGACCGCGGGCGGGTAGTGCAGCGGGCGCGGCCCGCAGGCGGCGGGCCACAGCGCGTGCGTGCGCTGCGTGGACTCCAGGCACCACGCGCCCGCGTCGCGGAACCCCGCCGCCCACACGCGCGACGTTAGTAAAGCGTGCGACTGACCGCGGGCGGGTAGTGCAGCGGGCGCGGCCCGCAGGCGGCGGGCCACAGCGCGTGCGTGCGCTGCGTGGACTCCAGGCACCACGCGCCCGCGTCGCGGAACCCCGCCGCCCACACGCGCGACGTTAGTAAAGCGTGCGACTGACCGCGGGCGGGTAGTGCAGCGGGCGCGGCCCGCAGGCGGCGGGCCACAGCGCGTGCGTGCGCTGCGTGGACTCCAGGCACCACGCGCCCGCGTCGCGGAACCCCGCCGCCCACACGCGCGACGAGCCCGGCCCGCAGCCCACGATGCGCCGCACGCGCTCCGCTGCAAACGGAGATACAGAATTGTCACGTCAGCACGGCGGCGATTTAGGAAGACCATTGTCAATGTACCTAAGCCTGAAGGCTGACGCACATTAGGGCGGGCCGCACCGCTTAACAAAAACCCACCTATATCACTTTCGTACATTTTATATGAACTATCGCAGACTACAAGCGGACCGCACCTCTTATATTTTATTTGGCGCAATTTCGGATTGCGCTGCGCTGCGGCTGTAGTATGTATGCACCAGCCTTAAATGTCATAGTTTGTATCACAGAATAACATCATTTAATTAGCTATGTACTTATATAGCCAACTTTGAAAACACCGGCACGCACTAAAAAACTAAGAAGATTTAAATCCTTCTTACAAATCATATATACTGGTAAAAATGAAAAATTAGAAAAATTCTATAAAAAACAAAAAAAGCTGTTGTATTTCCTCTAAATATGCCCCTAATTGTTCCCCAAAATAATGATGTCCCTGAATATAGCATAGGCGCTTACAATTGGGATGCTTGACAGACGTGATGGGCAGCTGGAACCTGAGGTCCCACACGCAGACGGCGCCGCTGGAGGTCCCGACCGCGAGGTACCCGCCGCTGTTGGCGTAGAGGCAGGTGTACACTCCCTGCTTCAGGTCGCCTTGCAGCTTCCACGCGTTGCCTGACGATGGTACACTCATTAAACCCTGCTTGCAATTAAACCCAGCTTGTCGAGATGGAGAGGGGAGAGAGAGAGAGAGAGAGAGAAGGAGAGGTAATAGAACTTGCCCGGCGCCCTCAGGTCCCAGCCGACGACGGTGGCGAGCAGCGTGGCGTAGGAGATGACGCCGGCGTGCACGCCCCCGGCGCACGCGCAGCCCACGCACCCGCCCTCGCCCCCCGCGCCCGCCACGCCCCCCGCCCCCTCCAGCTGCCGGCACTGCGACAGCGTCATGCGGGACGAGCCGCTGTCCAACCTGAGAGGAAGACCATTTATGACTTGATGACCTATATGACCATTTATGACCATTTATGCCTGAGATCTTTTTTAAAGTAAAACCTTATCCATTGGTACTTTTCTCTTTTTTTAAATTAAAACCTTATCCATTGGTACTTTCATATTATACATGCGAATGGGTGTCCGTTTTGTAACGTTGTCACGCCGCAACGATTGAACGGATTTTCATGAAATCTCGTCTAATACTAAGTATACGAATAAAGATTGAAAAAAAAAGAAATACTTTAGAACCGATACAATAAATATACATACATTATATATTTTATAGCACCGTGCGACCTAAACCCGCACTTAGGTCACACTTTGCGCTGTTCAAAGTAGCACATTTTTAAACGGCCTGATGTTCACTAACTTCACACCGTTGAAGAATATACCCATCGTTGCGAGCGTAGTACTGAACGAAAGCTAATCAGTCATACATTTTTACACCACTCACAAACTCATAGTAAGCAAGAGGAGATACGTATAACCTGTAACGTGTGGGACCGAAACGCCAATGTCTTTGGCGCCATATTTCTGCATGTTTTCATTTTGGTCTTCGTCGGACAATATTACTTATTACGTTGAACGCTATACCTAAGTTAGCGATATTAACCGTACTCTGTACCTTTGTTATAAAATTTCTTATCCGATTATATAATTATTGAAACATAAGAATACTTACTTGATTTAGAAATATTGCATTTTCACTGAATACACACACTTTCAATTATTATACACCATATCTAATATTATAAAATATAGTCTCATAGTGAATACATTTATGCACAAACCAGATCAATCACAGATTCCTATATTAAGTAGGTATTCACGTTACGATAAAGATTTGGTTACAAAATGAAGCCCTACAATATTGATATTTTTCACTGTTTTTTAGTTGAAACATGTTTGACTATTATTTAAAGTGAACAATATTAAATCTAAAACAATGTCACATTAAGCAATCCACGAACAATAGATATGCATCCAAAAATACTAATAAACTAAAATAACAAATCTAGAAGTGATACGCGTAGGTGTAAATTGTGTTTTCCCGTTCTCTACTGGTGGAATGTCAACCTACCCACATTAAAACTTGTGTGTTTATTACTAAGAGTCAAATGAACATCTTTTCATTGCATTAATTAGGAGATTATTTTTAAATAAATTAAATAGATGGCGGGTTTATGTCGCACGTGCTATAAAATAGTATACGATACTCGCTGCGTAAGTAAGTCTATTAAATACACGGCGGTTAGCACCCTCGCTTCGCTCGGGCGCTAACTTCACGCCGCCGTGTATTAATATACTACTTAGATAGCACGTATCGTAATGTACTATTTTAACCTGTAGTAAGATCCAGTAATGACACTTTCCTGTGGCATAATAGCCAATGCACGGGTAGTCGAAAACGCCACGCGCCGCTCGGTGATACCCGCACTCTCCAGTCTTCTCCCGACCACATTCGATGTGACTCGATCGAAACATCGAAATGCGGCACAATTATATATTATGATATCAGTTCGTGCGCCAATTCGAGCCGTTTCTTAGCTGTTCGCGAATTGCCAGATTGGGGTTACCTGAGCACGCAGATGGAGCCCTCCTGCGTGGCGGCGACCAGCGACTGGCCCTCCTCGCACGCCGCCAGCGCCACCACGGGGCCAGCGCCGCGGTTGTACACCGACTTGGACCTGCAAGCGGGCTCGGTTAAGCTAGCCTAGGGTCTGCGAGACCGATCAAAAAAACTGCTATAATTCAAATCTCGCATTCGAAGTGAAAAGTAGTCAAAGTCAAAGTCAAAGCATTTATTGTAAATAGGCAATTAAATCGCACTTTTACAAGAAAAAAGGATGTTTCCTTTTCAAGCACTGTACCAAGATTCTGGACAGGAAAAGGAAACTCCGTTGACTCTACCAGTGCTTCGGAATACGCCCGTTAGAGAAGACAGCACCAAGAAACTCTACGGGGATGTCATTTTTTAACTTATTACTTTTCAAATTCTTTTTTTCAGTCATATAAATTAACAAACATACAATATATAGATTAACACACACGAACAAAATAATTCATAAAATTCACGTTAATTATTATTATCATGGAGCTGGGGACATTGAGGCCATGCATTTTTATCTTTAACATAGTCATTAACAGTGTAATAGGCTTTCTTGATGAGATTAACCTTGATATAAATTTTAAACCTTTGCATGGATAATTGATCTATTCCTTGTGGTAACTTATTATAAAAGCGTATACAGTTCCCCATAAATGAACCATTAACCTTCTGCAACCGAAACCTTGGTACATTCAGTTTATTTTTATTTCTAGTGTTGAAATTGTGCACGTCACTATTTTTAGTAAACGTGTTAATATTTTTACGAACATACAATAAGTTTTCATATATATATTGGCAAGCCACTGTAAGAATGCTGATGTCTTTAAACCGTTCCCGGAGAGAATCGCGGGTTTTCATATTATATATCGAACGAATTGCTCTCTTCTGTAGCACGAACACTGATTGAATATCCGCGGCTTTGCCCCACAACAGAATGCCATATGACATAATGCTGTGAAAGTAACTAAAATAAGTATACTAATCTTGCAGTGGCTTCATCAGTAAACTGTCTGATTTTACGTACAGCAAAAGCTGCAGAGCTCAATCTTCCAGTTAAAGATGATATGTGAGGACCCCACTGTAATTTTGGATCTAAATCAATTCCCAGGAATATAGTTGAATCTACCTGGTCTATAGCCTCATTATTAATTAAAATACATGAATTTGTGGGGTCTCTTTTAACATTGGGCAACGAGAATTTGACACATTTAGTTTTTTTAGAATTTAGCACTAAATTATTGATCGTGAACCATTTAAGAACTAGCGCGATTGCCTTGTTAACATCGTCAAAATTGTTTTTAGTTCTGTCAGTCTTAAAAATAAGTGACGTGTCATCAGCGAACAAAACAATATCACATAAGTTCTTTACAAAAAAGGCAAGATCGTTAATATACACCAAGAACAAGAATGGCCCCAGAATTGAACCTTGAGGAACACCCATTGTAATGAGAGACCCAGATGACTTAACTCCATTTATATCCACTTTCTGGATTCTGTTACTGAGATACGAGAAGACATCGAGAGCTTTCCCATGAACCCCGTAATGTTGTAATTTAGAAATTAATGTTTCGTGACTAACGCAGTCAAATGCTTTGGATAGGTCACAGAAAACACCAATAGCATCCTGTGACTTCTCCCAAGCATCGAAAATATGCTTTAAGAGCCTTATCCCTGCATCTGTGGTGGAACGGCCTTTAGTGAAGCCATATTGTTCACTGTGAAGCAGACCGTTCAAATTAAAATGAGTCAGTAATTGATTAGGAATAATTTTTTCAAAGATTTTACTAAGAGCGGGAAGTATTGAGATTGGTCTGTAATTAGTAGGATCACTTTTATTGCCGGATTTATACAAAGGTATCAGTTTACTATATTTCATTACGTCGGGAAAAACTCCTTCATCAACACTCATATTAAAAATAACGACCAAGTATGGGGCAATTGAACTAACGATACAAGTTAAAATTTTTGTTGATATTCCCCAAAGATCCTCGGTGTTTTTAATATTAAGCAATTTAAAAGTCTTAACAATCGTGTCTACATTAATATGTTTGAATTTAAATACATCATCACACCTTTCAACATTATTTTGTAGTAAGGAAGCAGCCTCAACCGGGGATGAATGTAACGACTGAGTGGTAACTATAGGTAATTTGGTAAAAAAATATACAAACGCATTGGCTACTTCGCAATCATTAGAAATTAATTTTTGGTTTATATTTAAAACAAATTTACGGTCCCGAGGCTTAATTTTGCCGGTTTCATTGTTGATTATTTTCCACGCCGTTTTGATTTTGTCTTCAGATTGCTTAATTTTTCTACTCAAGTGAAGAGACTTCGCGGTACGGCATACAGATTTGAAAGTCTTTGAGTATTGTTTCACATAGTCTAAAAATTTAGTTTCATCTGGATTTATACTTTTTTGTGAATATAAGTCATACAATTTATTCCTGCTTTTATAGATACCCGGTGTAGCCCAGTCGCCATCAAATCTCGCCTTGATTTTACCTCTACATGTTTTCAATTTAAATATAGTGTTGAACTGTTTATCTATCATATTGAACAAGGAATTGCAAAGTTCATCTGGATTCTCAACGAACGGTAGATATGTAAGTTGCTTAACAATGCTTTCTGAAAACTGTTCCATACGGTTGGTGGTAATGGGTCTGTAAGTAAACTCCGGGGAGATTTTATTTGATCTGCATGGAAACACAGTGCTTTGGCCACAATGATCCGAGCTAAGCTTGTCACATATAGCCATGCTTTGTGGTTCACAGTTACAAAAAACATTGTCTAAGCAAGTTGCAGAGGAGGTTGTGATTCTAGTTGGCTGATAAAAAAGATTTTTTAAGTCAAAGCACAAAAATAAATTTAGTAATTTATCGCTCAATGGGCACTTATCAAGAATATTAACATTAAAATCGCCACAAACAACTAGGTATTTTGAGGTATTAAATGATTTTCTCAAAACATCTTCCATAATGGACTCAAATGCGTTGAAATCAGCTGATGGGGGTCTGTATACACAAACAATTATATGCTGCTCCAGCTCTACACATGATAACTCTATAATTCGTTCGACAGACAAGGACACTATGTCCTTTCTCTCCTTAAATTGGCAATTGTTTACTACATAAATTAATGACCCGCCGTGAATAGCTTTTTCCCTAGTGAAAAAACTTGCAATTTGGTAATTCTTAATAGGCGGTAACAAAGTATTTTTCCTGAACCAATGTTCAGTTACACACATAACGTGAATTTTACAAAAGTCTAAAAATAGTTCTAATTCTAATGCTTTGCTGGAAAGGCCTTGAATATTCTGATGGAATATATGAATGGTACCGGGCCTTTCCATTGTCTTAGCGGTCAGTTTAAATCGGCTGACCTAGTCATCCTACCTATATCCCGATTATTACAGCTATTAGCTGTGGGCTGGTCAATGTGATCAGTTATACTATGTATAACTGGATCATGTATATTGAATGCTAACAATTTAGCAATGGTCATTTTGTCTTTCTTGCAGAGATACAAAGTATTCTTTGTCAAAATAAATCTACTTGTAAAATTGTTAATTTCGAAATATAAAATGTCACTTTGACGACATGTCAAATTATACAATGTCAGGTTTAGGTCATGAACATGACTATTTTGATTGGGACTCATTTTGTTTGAGTAAGGAAGTGAGCAGATAATTATCTTGCCTATACCTTTCCTTTCTATGTATATATTATATTCAATAAGACATACAATATCACATTTATTTATAGCTAAACTATCTCCTAATAGTACCACAATGTTATGTTGGTATTTTTATCATATACCTAGTCAGGTCATAAATTCTGTCACATGTTTTATATAAAATAATTGAAACAAGTTTATTCATTATGTAACTATTTATATACCAAAATGAACTTAACAAAACATAGATTCTTATGACACTAAAGTTTATTCAAAATGACCTCCGTGATTTTGAATACAGGCCTTCAATCTGCGCGGCCAGTCGTCTATCGCAGCACGAACGAGGTCCATGTCAATATCGGCGGCTGCCTTAATCAAGGATATCTTGAGTGACTCCAAATTGGGATGAGGCTTTGAGCACGCCTTTTCCTCCAAGTGTTGCCATATCTTGTAATCTAGCGGATTCAAATCTGGACTGGAGGAGGGCCAGTCTTTGTGCCGGATGAAGTCGATTTCACGCGCCGCCAGCCAGTCTTGTGTGCTCTTCGCTCTATGAGCTGGCGCCGAATCTTCTTGGAATACCCAGTGCCTGTTATTAAACATGGTATGAGAAACAGGTTCCACAAGGTTCGTCAGGACTGTATTTTGATACACAACTGCATTCGTTTTTACACCTTTCTCACAAAAATGTACCTCTGTTAAGCCCCAATAAGACACTCCCAACCATACCATGAGCGAGGATGGAAAATGACCTCGTTGGACACGCGGAATACGGTTGCTCGCTTCTTCACTACTGTGTGCGTACACCTTATCATTTTGTTTGTTGTAGCTCTCTTCTACGGTAAAAATTTTTTTAACCGAAAAAAGAATTTCCCGATATTTTTTTCCCGCGTACCGCTTCAACAAAGCGCGGCATCTATTCAGTCTCAGGTCCATTAGACGAGCATTCAAATGATGTCCTGTTTTTCTTCGATATGCCCGAAGCCCTAAGTCTTCATTTAACACCCTTTTCACCGTGGTTCTGCTTAATCCCATCTGAAGGGCCAACAGTTTCTGCTTACGTTTGGGATTTCTTTGAATTCGCGCCTTCACAGCTTTTATCACTGCTGGAGTCCTAACAGACCGAGGGCGACCACTTCTTGACCTGTCATCTACACTAGAGTCTTCATTGTATCGTTTGATGGTACGATAAACGAATCTCTTGGTTATATTCAAATTTTTCAGTATGTCAAAAATTTGAATTGGCGCGTAACCGCAACGATGCAACGCAATAACTGCAACACGGTCTTCTTTAAGCGTCCACTCCATATTTAAAAATGAGTAAAATTCTAAAAAGTATACATTTTTATTTTCATGAACAATTCGAAATTCGAATTCAATAAACTTTTTTGTGGCCAGCATTCTAAAAGAAAAGTTTTTACTGTGTGACAATACTTATGACCTGACTAAGTATATTGTTTTGAATTTTTGATACTAATTCTTTTATAGACATGCCAGAGAAACTGTTGTTGCAGACTGATTGTGTTAGGCAGTTTTGTATTAGGCTGCCCATGCCTACTCCCAATTGATCACTGAAAACCACAGTTTTCCCAGTGCACTCAGACTGAATTTTTAAACAACCTGAGTCCACCGGAGAAACATCTGGACAATGGGAGAAAGGTTCGTGCATAGGTGACTTGTGCTCCGGAACCAGGCATGGGGGGCTACTCTCCACTGAAGGTGTTATAGAAACTCCAGAAGGCAAGCTGGAGTCTTCTATGCTGTCAATGGTTGTTGTGCATTTATCACAGCTGCGACTTTGGTTCATCAAGCATGTCATGGCTGCTATATGTGCTATATGTCCAGTAGATTGTTGAGTGCGGGCCAAAAACGACCCATCCATACTCGTTTCTAAGTCTCGCTATGTTCGAGAGGCAAATCACCGAGTACGGTTACCGACTGGCTTTCGACCCTAGTTGAACAAGTATGGTTCCTACTTGTTCCTACTTCTTCGTTACTCCTCTCCATGCATGGTTACCTGAATAGATCGCTCTGAGCGATAAGACCTCCCATTGTGACACTAATTGTTAAATCTGTTTTGTTCTAGTTTTAAGTTACTTTTGTACTGTGGTGTTTCAATAAAGAGTTATCTATCTATCTATCTATGGATAGACCACGGTGCGGAGACCTGTTGATGTGGGCGTGGCCCTGCAGGCGGCTGGCGTCCCACAGCCGCACGGAGCCGTCGGCGGAGCCCGAGCCGAACAGCTGGGGCTGCGCCGGCAGCGTCACCAGCTCGTTCACGCGAGCCCTGAAGGAACGAAGGCACAGATTTTATCAAAAAGTTCCCCCGTAACCGCAGATTAATCATCTAACGCGAATGAGTGAGCGTGACTGAGTGTGTGAGTGGGAGTTAAGTGAGTAAGTGTGAGCGTGAGTGAGTGAGTATGTGAGTGTGAGGGTGAGTAAGTGAGTGAGGGTGAGTATGTGAGTATGAGCATGAGCGAATGACTGTGAGGGTGAGTAAGTGTGTGAGTGAGGGTGAGTATGTGAGTGTGAGCGTAAGTGAGTGAGTGTGAGCGTGAGTAAGTGGAGTGAGTGTGACAAAGTTTGAGCTAAATGAGTAAGTGTGAGCATGAGTGTAAGAGTTAGTAAGTGAGTGAGTGTGACTGAGTGTGCGAGTGTGAGCAAGAGTGAGTGATTAAGTGTGAGTGTGAGTGAGTGTGAGCGTGAGTGTGTGAGTGAGTGTGAGCTTGAGTGAGTGAGTGACTTAAGCGTGAGCGTGAATGAGAGAGTGTGAGTGTGATTTAAAGCTTACGAGGTTCACACATATTACGTTCACGTATAATATTACACATTGTTACTAGTTATTACCTATATGAATGTAGAAAAAGTCACGGGTAACACCAAGTAATAAAATATTAATAAGATAGGCACTTATGTGTGTTTGCGTTGTCCTCACTAAAGTGAGGGGAGGCCTTTGCCCAGCAGTGGGACAGTAAATTGTGAATTAATTATATATTTACTTGTGTTCGTGCAGATATGCGAGCAGCTGGCTGCCGGGGCGGGCGGGCGCGCGCGGCGCCGGCGCCGCCGCCCCCGCGCCGCGCCGCGCCCGCGCGTGCGCCGCCCGCATGCGCGCCGTCAGCGCCCGCAGCTCCGCGCGGCACGGGGCCATGCTGTCTGCCGACCATTATATACTCTATTATACGAAGCGGGGTAGCCTAGTGGACGAACGTCCGTCTGCCAAAGCGGAGGTGGCGAGTTCTAATCCCAGTGCGGGCACGTACAAATGTGTTTCTTGTTAAACATTATGTACGTAACACTCGCTATTCGGTGAAGGAAAACATCGTGAGGAAACCAACATGCCAGAGAATTATTTCGGAGGCATGTTATCCACTAATCCGGACTAGGCTCCCGTGGCGGATTATGGCCTAACCCTCCCCACGAAAGTGAGGGGAGGCCCATGCCCAGCAGTGGAACGGTTACAGGCTGAATGATTTATATTATTACAGCAGACACGACCACGCATTACTTTGGCTAAGGTTTTTGTAATTGCGACTATACATTGAGATGTAAGCCACCCTATCTTTCAAGTTAGATCAAACTGCACACGGTGTGCAATTTTGATTAAAATCAGTTAAGTCGTTTAGGAGTCCATCGCGGACAAACAACGTGACGCGTAATTTATATATATTAAGATACGAACGATACAGTTCTAAATCGATTTCGTGTATCTCCGAAACGCATCTAAAGCCGTGTTATCCTATTAAAACGCGATCGGCCGTAACGTGTCACGCCGTGCGTGCGAAAGAGACAACAACAGTACATTTCTATAGTGGCATCGTGACGCGGACGCTGTAAGCGACCGATGACGTTTATAGGAAGACCACAGCACAACTATTCGAATAAAATTTGGTATTCAGTGTGCCTAGTGTGAGTTTTGCCTATTTCTTTACGAGCTCAATCACTGACTGACACTAGATGGCGCTGCTCTTATGCCATACAATTTCAAGTTTACGCTAACCGGATCGAGCTCGTAAAGAAATAGGCAAAACTCACGCTAGGCACACTGACAAAGTTTCGCTTTCGAAGAATAGAATAGATTGCTTTATTGTAGACCGACAGTGAAGTGAAAAGTAGAGAGTGAGTTAGTTTTAGTATGAACTTCAACCATAGGTGTATTTACTAAAAGACTCTATTATACACAAAAAAGTCAAGAGAAGCTCAGCCGCCCCGGTACAATAAAAACGACATTAAGCAGTCGCATTTTCATTTTTAGTTTTTTTAGGACGTCCTTTCGTCCTCAAGGTCCGTGTTTGCGGACGTCGCGTCCGCGTCCGGGACTCACACTGCACGTAGGAGTCGCTTTGCCCCATCTGCGAGGCTCCGTGCGGCGCGGCCTGCGCCGGGAGGGGCGCCCCCGACTGACTCGCCGACTCACCTGAAACCGACAACAAAACTTGCACACACACAAAATTACAATCACTAACCGGCGATTTGATGTCACCAAAATGGCCGTGTTTTTAATATACACACATCAAAAAAGTCTAAGCAACTGGTTCTGGTTCTTTTCTGGTTCGCCGAGCTGTATGTGGACGCGCATTGTCATGCATTGACGTAAAATCGGAGCCAAAGGTTTGTGAGAATATCCTCAACGTAATTTTCAGCGTTCATGTTTCCATTTACAAAAACGCGCTCAGTTCGCCTGTTCTTCATAATACCCGCCCATACCATAACTGTTGAGCCGCTGTATGGATGAACTTCCTGAACGCACATGAGCCATTCAGTATTTCCGGGCCGACGTTACAATCGCACCCTTCTTGTATCAGGCCTAAACCCGAATCGCGACTCATCGGAAAACATAATTTTATCTTATTGTTCCTGGGTCCATGTTATTGGTTATTGGTCCATGTTATGCATGCATGTTGCTTAGACTTTTTTGATGTGTATATTTTGGTAATCACAGCGTAGAATGGAACATGTTAGTTTTTTTATGATGAAAGCTGTGAAATATTTGTATGTTGGTAGACTGAGTGTGAAAATCTAAAATTTCTACCATTGTTTTACAGTGATATAATAATGAGTCATATGACTCATGAAGTTGAAACCGCTAATCCATACTAATATTATAAATCTGAAAGTAACTCTGTTTATCTGTTTGTCTGTTTGTTTGTTACCTTTTCACGGCTAAACGGCAGAACCGATTTCGATGAAATTTGGTATAGGGGTAGATTGGACCTATGAGACGGACATAGGCTATCTTTTGTCTCAAAAAACAATCTCGAAGGGGATGAAATAGGGGTTGAAAGTTTGTATGGGGAATCCATAATTCTTCAAGTTAGGGATCTGAAAATTCTTATTTAAGCTTTTGGTAAGAAATAAATAAATACGGGTTTCCGCCTTTTTGCTAAATCATCCCTAAAGGGGGAAAAGCAAGGGGGTTGAAATTATGAGATATTCTTTAGAAGCACCCCCAACGGACCACAATAAACGGCTGAACGGATCGTAATTTAAACGGGGAGAGTGCGATGGGAGGAGAGGGGGAGAGTGGGGGGAAAGGGGGAGAGTGGGGGAAAAAGGGGAGAGTGGGGGAAAAGGGGAGTAGATGGTAGAGTGGAGGGAAAGAGGGTAGAGTGGGGGGAAAGAGGAGAGAGTGGGGGAGAAAGAGGGGAGAGTGGGGGGAGAAAGAGAGGAGAGTGGGGTGAGAAAGAGGGGAGAGTGGGGGGAGAAAGAGAGGAGAGTAGGGTGAGAAATAGGGTAGAGTGGGGTGAGAAAGAGGGGAGAGTGGGGTGAGAAAGAGGGGAGAGTGGGGTGAGAAAGAGGGGAGAGTGGGGTGATAAAGAGGGGAGAGTGGGGTGATAAAGAGGGGAGAGTGGGGTGAGAAAGAGGGGAGAGTGGGGGGAGAAAGAGAGGAGAGTGGGGTGAGAAAGACGGGAGAGTGGGGTGAGAAAGAGGGGAGGGTGGGGGGAGAAAGAGGGTAGAGTGGGGAGAAAGAAAGGGGAGTGAGGGGAGAAAAAAGGGAGAGTGGGGGAGAAAGAGGGGAGAGTGGGGGGAAAGAGGGGAGAGAGGGGGAGAAAGAGGGGAGAGTGGGGGGAAAAGAGGGGAGGGTGGGGGGAGAAAGAGGGTAGAGTGGGGAGAAAGAGAGGGGAGAACGGGGAGAAATAGGGGACAGCGGGGGGAGAAATAGGGGAGAGTGGGGGGGGGGGAGAAAGAGGACAGATTAGGGGTGAAAAAGGGGAGAATCGGGTAGAAAGAAGGGAGAGTGGGAGATAAAAAGAGGAGAGTGGGGGAGAAAGAGGGAGAGGAGATTTGGGGAGAAAGAGGTGAGAGTGGGGGGAGAAAGAGGGGTGAGTGGGGTGAGAAAGAGAGTAGAGTGGCGAGAAAGAGAGGGGAGAGTGGAGGGAGAAACAGGGGAGAGTGGGGGTAGAATGAGGGGAGAGCGGGGGGAAAGAGGGGAGAGCGGGGGGAAATAGGGGAGAGCGGGGGGGAAATAGGGGAGAGTGGGGGGAGAAAGAGAGATTGAGTGCGAAATATATAGAAATAGAGGGAGAGGGAGTGAGCGAAGGATGGAAAGGGAGAGATATAGACAGAGGGTGAGGGAAATAAATATAATGGATGAGATGGACAGGGAGAGAGAAGGCGAGAGATTGAGAGTGGATATTAATGATAGAAAGATAGGGAAAGATATAGAGATATAAGTGGAGGGAAAGAGATAGAGGTAGAGGAAGAGAGATAGAAATAGCGAAAGAAGGAGAAAGATCGAAAGAGAGCCAGAGAGGGAGAAAGATAGAGGAAAAGGGAGAGAGAAAGAGACAGATATATTCTTACCTAGCTGTTACCCGCGACTTAAATAGATTTTTTAAACAGTTTACATTTTATATAAATATGCGAACGAAGTTGCGGGTATCAGCTAGTGACTTTCATAAACAGTATCCCGGTTAATAAACCGGGATGCTATTTTTGACTCTATTCCGTAGCCACTCCATTGAGACTCGATTGAAGCGTTCTTAAATTAACAGTATTGATCCCCAGGATTAACACTTAACTAGTATGTAATAAATTATATATAGACTAAAAACATTCGCTCACCTCTTGCGTGTTGCTCGTGCGACTGCCCAAACATGTGTTGCCATTCCGTGTTCATTTGGTTCTCGTGAGATACCGATGTCTTGTGGGTTCTTCAATTACAAATACACATAATCGTTATTAAATAAATAAAATAATAATATTATAAAAATATCAGAAAAAAATATGTGATAAAATTTTGATGTTTTGGCTTCGTAATTAGTTTTATTTTTCTATTTATTTCTATTCGATGTCGAGTAGGTATAAAATTATGAAAATTATTGCATGCTTTTTTTTAAGCCCAATGTGCTATGTAGTACGGATAGATAAGATGTATATTAATTATGTTTATAGCACCGTGCGACCTAAACCCGCACTTAGGTCACGCTTTGCGCTGTTCAAAGTAGCACATTTTTAAACGGCCTGATGTTCACTAACTTCACACCGTTTAAGAATATACCCATCGTTGCGAGCGTAGTACTGAACCAAAGCTTACATTATTAGGTACACCACATACATTTTTACACCACTCACAAACTCATAGTAAGCAAGAGGAGATACGTATAACCTGTAACGTGTGGGACCGAAACGCCAATGTCTTTGGCGCCATATTTCTGCATGTTTTCATTTTGGTCTTCGTCGGACAATATTACGTGAAAACGCTATACCTAAGTTAGCGATATTAACCGTACACTGTACCTTTGTTATAATATTTCTTATCCGATTATATAATAATTGAAACATACGAATACTTACTTGATTTAGAAATGTTGCGGTATTTTGTTGTTTACATAAAATGTAACCGATACATGAACTATTTTCACTGAATACACACACTTTCAATTATTATACACCATATATCATATAGTCTCATGGTGAATACATTTATGCACAAACCAGATCAATCACAGAATCCTATATTAAGGCGCTAATATAGGAGCGATTCATGTATTTTAGAAGATGAAAGTTACCTGGCCGGGCCGCGCGCCACGCTGGCTCCGCGCTCACGGCAAGTCGAAAACGCTAATTCATAATTATTATACCTTACTAACGGCATCACGTGGCCTTAGCACAGATTACTAGATAGTTACTACGTAGGCTTTAGTCTGAAGCTTTCAATTATTTCGACACTGTAATGACATGTCAGATTGGCCGAGCGGTCTGAGATGCTACGTTCCGTTCCTAAAGACGTTGTTTCGAAGTTTCGAAACCTGCTGCCGGGAAACTTTTTGTGTATGATTTTTGTTTTGGTGTATGTATATAAGTAGTTTGTTACAATGAAAAATAAACACAATCTGTAGTAGGTAAATAATGTATTAATTAAATGTTTTATCTTTGTTGGCGTACGCACCAAGCACCAACATTACCGCCAGAATTACATAAATGATTACCTCCTTGACTATAATCCTATCAAATTTAGAATGCCACACGAATTATTGGAGTCACACCTACATAAGTTGTATTAAATTTATTTAGTGTTGGTCCTTTCTGGTATGCACGTTTGTCAAGTCTATTTGATACATCCTCTTTAGTCCACTTCCATAATTTTCTTTTTGATATATATTTTGCCAATGACAATGACGGAGTAAAAGATTTGTGCATTTAGCCAGTGTCAGGCATCCGTACTAAGATCATATACTTAAATGCGAAACTGTGTGTGTGTGTTTGTTGGTTTTTTTTTAGTTTTTGCCATCTTTTCACGTCTAAACAGCTGAATCAATCTTGACCAAGATTGGACCTATGAGATGGGTATAGGCTATTTTTCGTCAGAAAAAATAGGGATCTTAGAATCCAAATAAATAGGAGTTGAAAATTTATATGGGCAATTCATAATTTCTCAAGTAGGTGATCTGACCCTTCATTATTTTAGGCTCTTGATAAAATATAAAGGTTAAGACTAAGGATAGGGAAAAGGAAAGGGACAGGGACAGGGATAGAGATACAAAGACTTCAATATTTATTTTCTAAACAGTTGCTTTTTCATATACGGATGAAGTCGCGCGTAAAAGCTAGTTTCAGTAAAGTTTACTGAATCGTGGCTATGACTGTAAATTTACTTTACCACGAGGTTGTGAAAATATGGAATACTAGCTGTTACCCGCGACTTCGCCTGCATTTAAATCGAATCCAGCTAGTAAGAACACAATATGCGTGAACTTTGTATGCTATTGTAAATCAATCGGGCACGTCACGTCTCTGTCAATATCTCTAAAACATCTCTATCTTCCTATTTCCTCATCGCTTTTTGCCCCAACTCCCAATATCTCATCTCCCATCCCTCATCCATCTCCGATCTCCCATCTCCTCATCTCTCCAGCTGCTGCTCTCCATCTCCCCATCTCCCCAGGTCCTCATCTTTCCTTCTCCCATATACCTACCAAATTTCATTTTCATTTTTGTTGTCTCTCTATACCTAATTTCATCGAAATCGGTTCAGCCGTTTAGCCATAAAAAGTAACAAACAAACAAACATACAAATAAACGGACAAACACAGAAACAGAGTTACTTTCGAATTTACATTATAATATTTGACATTGACTAAATGCACAAATCGTGCGAAGCAAAAACATTGAAAAAACTGGCTCATAGCTGAGCAGAAAGATTAATGGAAGTGTGCTAAAAATAAAACGTCAGAATATGCATCCGCCAGATCCGCCATTATGGAAAACGGAAGTTCACTACATCTTCATTTTAATATACAATCATAATCTGCTCCTTTGATTAACTCCAAACTATCATAAGAAATCCCAGTTTTATTTAAGTGAACAATCTAAAAACGCGTTTTTGCTGCTAATTTCAGTTACAGGTGGTGCAAGAATAGTCATATTAGCCATTATTCTTTACACACAATGGAGAATAAATACAAAGTATTATAGGTTATAATAAAAGTTTAGTAATCGTCGAAGGAAGTCATTTACGGCAACTAAGTAAATAAACCAGTTGTATACCATGTAGAGATTCTGTTTGCTTTATTTTTTTGGAGAACAAACAGTAAATTCGACGAAAAAATTTTGAGGAACAGCGACATACGTCCTCGCTCTGAAACGCCGTAGCGGGTACTGAACCGCCTAGTACGCGCTCAAACTGATCATATTCTCGTCGTTTTTATTAATTTAGAAGAACGGAATCGATTCAGATCATTAGAAAATTCAAATTTCATTGGAAAATAAAATTGCCTTTTTTATGGTTCCAAAAAATATGATAGTTGTCGCTGAAAATGTTGAGCATTATGTGACGAAAGATTTTTTTCGGGTCCTTACTCGTGAATTTTTTTCTCAAGATACTAGACAACTTTAGTCCAATATTATTGATTTATTAGCTAACTGAAACACTTGGCTATACACTGTATTTTTTCTGGCTTATAAATATTTGTAATTACGGCTTAACTTTTTGACAAAAAACCGCCCATTTTACGGAAGCTCGCTGCCTACAGGTCCTTAATAGGTATTCACGTTACGATAAAGATTCGGTTACAAAATGAGCCGCTACAATATTGATATTTTACACTGTTTTTTAGTTGAAACCTGTTTGACTATTATTTAAACTGAACAATATTAAATCTGAAACAATATCACATTAGGCAATCCACGAACAATAAATATGCATCCAAAAATACTAATAGGTAACCTAGAAAACAAATCTAGAAGTGATACGGGTAGGTGTGAAGTTGTTTTCCCGTTCTCTACTGGTGGAATACCAACCTACCCACATTACAACTTGTGTGTTTATTATTAAGTCAAAGAGTCAAATGAACATCTTTTCATTGCATTAATTAGAAGATAATTTTTAAATAAATTAAGTAGATGGCGGGTTTATGTCGCACGTGCTATAAAATAGTATACGATACTCGCTGCGTAAGTAAGTCTATTAAATACACGGCGGTTAGCACCCTCGCTTCGCTCGGGCGCTAACTTCACGCCGCCGTGTTTTAATATACTACTTAGACAGCTCGTATCGTAATGTACTATTAGGGCAAACCTCGTAACGACAAACACACATACCCTTTTTTGTGTGTCCGTGTTCAGTAACTTTTATGTATTTTTTTTTTTTTTGTACTTATAAGATTTCTATAGTTCCCATAAAATATTTCATCTATCTATCTAATTTTTTCATAAACTATTGCTAAATAAGATAGCTGAACCGTCAGTGACCTGGTTTGCGCCGACGTGTAGAGTTTGTCGGCGATGTTCTGCGGCAGGGCCACGTCCAGCTGCACCGACCTGGATATCCCGGTGTCGGTCAGCACGAGCCGCCCCGGCGCTTCCGTTATATGCTGGAAGTTAAAACACTTCAAATATAAATATGAAAAAAGAAATATGATCAATTTTATCGACAATTCATTCCCCGTAAGTGATATAATGATATAATATTATATATATTATTATGTAATAATATATGATAAAATGGCAGTCATTATGTTTTTTTTTTGGAATCTGATTGAGCTAATTTAGCCATAGCTACCCATGTAGAGGTTCTAGAAACACAAAATAGGATTCATTCGATATGAAAATTTTACATAGACAATAACAAAAGGATGAAAAATATTCCTAAATGAAAAAAAAATCAAGATAATTTTGTACGATTTTTTTACTGTATTAGCATTTTAAAAACATTTTAACTGTTATACTATATTTTTTTATTTGTTGTACAGGATTTTTGCTATAAAATACTCTTTACACTTTACCCATAACTGAGATAGTTTAGAAGCTATGACGCTTTGTTGTCCAATTTTGACCAAAATCACTTCACTCATTATGGCGCAAAGAGAGGACAAACAAACATACACACACACACACACAAACTTTGTTATTTAGTCTAATTATAAACTGTCGATACATTGTCGCGCGCGACACAAGTAATTTGCATTTAAACGTTTGAAGTGTCGCAAGCGTATTGCAGACCATCCAGCTAATACAGCACAATGTGTCAACCAATCAACCTCGGTTCAACCACAACACGAGAGAAACTATTAAAAATAGTCACCTGAGTTGAGGAACTTTGAATTTTTATTAGGTGAGCACTCATCGCCAATAATTGATTCTCCACATGCTCCGTCATACCTGAAAGTGGAAATAAAATTAACCAAAAACCGGTCGCCCACCTAGCCTATGTTGTGGTCAAGTCTACAAATGTATTGATCTATTCTATAGATCTATTGATATAATCTATAACTCAATCAATCAATCTATTCATATATTCTATAGATCTGTGGAGGTCAAAGGTGTGGAGTGGATCGTGGTGATGATGATCCACTTCAGAAGCGCCTCCAACATTCCGGGAAGTCTTCCGACCGAGCCAGGTGATATTGCTCGGGGACAGCTGTCCGATTGTTCCTCGTTGAAACTTCTACTTATACGTCCGGGCCGCGCGAATATCGTTTGCGCGATGCAGGATAGTTCCGTAAATGCCCGCTACGTGCCGTTTTGTCTAGTGTGGCGGATGAGGTTCGCCACAGATCTATTGATCTAGTCTATAAATCTATTGTATAGTCTACAAATCTATTGTCTAGTATACATCTATTGATCTATTCTATAGATCTATTGATCCAATCTATAAAAGTAGATCTATTAGTCCGTTATCTAAATTACCGTCGGATGCCAGTCGTCTGAATAGATTCCTGAGTTGCTGTCCCATTTCCGAGTATTGAGGCATCGTGCCTTGTTTCACCTATAAAAGAAGAAAACATACAATAAAGTCCATCAATCCAAGGCACAAAATTCAATTTATTTATTTCTTTCTATCAAATTCACAAGTGACTAACGTAATCATACAGGAAACACTATGGTTCGCGCCCGCACTGGGATTCGAACTAGCAGCTGCTTCTCTCTGCATCTCTCTCTCTCTCTCTTTGCTGCTGTTTTCTTACTAGCCTTTTTAGGATTCTGTACCCGAAGGGTAAAACCGCGGGCCTTATACTATTAGGCTCCGCTGTCCGTCCGTCCGTATGCCACCAGGCTGTATCTCATGAACCGTAATAGTTAGACAGTTGAAATTTTCACAGATGATGTATTTCTGTTGCCGCTACAACAACAAATACTAAAAAACAGAATAAAATAACTATTTGAGGAGGCTCCCATACAACAAATGTGATTTTTTGCCGTTTTTATAGTTAAAGGTACGGAACCCTTCGTGCGCTAGTCCGACTTGCACTTGGTCGGTTTATTTTTAACACTGGATAATATCACCTTCAGTCTAGTATTCCTCCGTTCCCTGAGCGTTTGCACGAGCCGGTCGACGTCCCCGTGCCGCAGCACCGCGTCCAACACCTTCCTAGGGATCGGGTCCGCCAGGCTTTCCAGCAGGAGTTCGGCTCTTTCCACCTGTACATAAGGGAGGTTTTTAAATGGCCGAGTCCGGCAGGCTTTCCAGCAGGAGTTCGGCTCATTCCACCTGTACATAAGGGAGGTTTTTGAATGGCCGAGTCCGCCAGGCTTTCCAGCAGGAGTTCGGCTCTTTCCACCTGTACATAAGGGAGGTTTTTAAATGGCCGAGTCCGCCAGGCTCTCCAGCAGCAGTTCGGCTCTTTCCACCTGTATATAAGGGAGGTTTTTGAATGGCCTAAAGGTAATTGCGACGCCGAGCTCGATCCTCAACCATTCATAATTTCCGCTCGGCCGTTTAGGCGGGAAAAGGGGGCCAATATCTAAATTTACCACAGACATATAAGAGGAAGCAGACCGGACATTACAGATATCTAGTGAAGCCAGAAAAAAAAGAAATTCAGACAGAGCCGAACTAAGGCTAACAAGACAATTCATATGTATACACTTCGATTCACGAAAGATGACCACGGCGCAGAAGGCAGATTTTAAGTCCCTTTGGAGGTGCGAGGTGAGGCGCGGGCGGAATGCGTCAAGACCGGAGCGACGCCAAATTATTTAACCAACATTAAAAATTATTTTGTCTTAAGTCTTTTCTTCATGAGTGTACGTGCCGCAGACGGCCGCCATTTGTAGTCATCTTTCGTGAATCGTACTGTACGTGTTCATAGAATTTAATTATGATTAAAATCTGTGCTGAATCCGACCTAATACTTTTCCAAGTGGATTAAGCTGTCACTGTCACCAGCGTCACTCAACAATATGCTGGATTCAATAGAAATCTGTAATGCCCGGTCTGCTTCCTCTTATATGTCTGTGGAACAAACATTCACATTTTCAACAGACAACCTTACGGCTATTGTAATAAGGTGTATTTATAACCTGTATAAGTTTGTGCTTGAGATGCGGCCACACCAGCGGCAGTATCTTGCAGTTCACATCTATAGGGTTGAGCAGGGTCGCCACGCAGGAGATGAGGCCGCACACTTCGTGTCTTATCTGTGGAACGGGAAATATGTCTCATCTAGACTCGTAATAGTACCTCAGTAAATTAAGCCATACGTCGAATAGTCGATTAGACAAACAACTCTAGTATTCTACATAACTAGACACCGAAGAATCAGACCCCGAAGACCGTTCTCAAGATAGGCATAAATGTCATAAATTCGCATCACAGTAAGTACGTCATTTTGTTTAGCTACTTATATAGCCGACTTTGAATAAATCGGCACGCTAATGCTGGGGCCACACGTATCGTGATATAATTTCCCATTGACTATCCCGTTGTTTGACGTCATTTGACGTTCGCCGTAAGTGTAGCCACATAATCGGGATATGGCATTGGCATTGCCGTTGAATATCCCAACTTTTTACGTTCACTTGTTTTTAGATTTTGTTTTTTTTTTTTTATTTGGCTGTTGATGACGACGATAGTGTGGTCAGTCAAACTTTAGGCGATATATCATCGGGACAATTTCAGCGTTGACGTACGCCGTTGACGATGACGATACGTGTGGCCCCAGCATAAGTAATTTAAATAGTATAGCTTCGTCGTTTTCCGTAACGAGTAATTATTCTCCAGTCTGTAGTAAAGAGAGTACCGTGTGCCTAATGCGAGTTTTAACAATTTATTTTATATCAACTTGAAATTGTATGGAATAAGAGCAGCGCCATCTAGTGACTGACTGACTGACGCTAGATGGCGCTGCTCTTATTCCATACAATTTCAAGTTTACGCTAAACGGACCGAGCTTGTAAATAAATTGACAAAACTCGCACTAGGCACACCGATGCCGGGGTGTAGTCTCCGTGCTTACCCACAGGTTGGGGTGCGCCAGGCAGGCGGCGCTCTCGGCGAGCAGGGCGCACAGCGCCTGCTTGGGCAGCAGCGCCAGCTCCGCCAGGCTGCTGGCGGCGCGCAGGGCCTTCGCCACTATCCACTCCGAGGGGTCCGTCAGGCCCTGGAACGAACGACGTTTTGATGACGGAAGTTCCTAGACTAAATCGGTGTTGCCACAAAACATTTAAACTAGTGTTGAACAGATGAGTCTAAATAGTTTCTCCACAAAATCGATGTCTTTAATCGAGGAATCATAATTAGGAATGCCAAGATTTAGTAAGAAAACGCGAGTGATACGCGATTTTGCGGAACGAAATTTTAGTAACTTCTGTTCAACTCTGGAACGACTGAAAGTATCGGTCGAAAAATCGAAATTGCAAATTTTGCGATCGGGTCTGAATAAAAAACAATAATAATGATATTGTTTTACATGAATTTATCCTGTGTTTTTCGGAGAAATGACGAATCCAACAAATCAAAGCTCGTGAGAATCAGTCCAGCCGTTCTTGAGCTATAAACGAGGTATAATTAACAAGACTGTTTCATATTATCTGTTGTTTATATTCGGCGAGCAGTATAAACAGTAGCGCAGTACCTGCTGCAACAGCGGCAGCAGTATGGGCGCGGCGTGGTGGCCCACGTACGAGGCCACGCCCACCACGCGCTCGAAGAAACAGCCGCGCAGCGCCGCCTCCTCCTTGTCGTTCAGGAACGTCACCATGTGCGACAGGATCACGTCGTTCGCTGCATCGGGCAACAGGGTGGTGAGTCTATCAGTGGGTCGGTGTAGTGAGCGGATCGAGCGATGGTTCAACTAGGTAATTCGATCATTGAATGGATCAGTGAAGTGAGGGGATCATTGAATGGATCAGTGAAGTGAGTGGATAATTTAATGGATCAGTGGAGTGGATCATTTAGTGGATCATGGGTCGGCGAAGTGAGCAGATCTATCGATGACTCGATGAAGTGAGTTGGACAGTAAAGGGATCGATTTGTTAAAGTGAGTGGATTGATAAGTGACGCAGTTTAGGGATTAGATAGGTCAGTGAAGTGAATAAGATAGAAAAACAAAATTGATTTAAAGAAGTGAGTGGATCGATCAATAGATCAGTGATCCATGAACAAGTTCAACCATTTATGTAAAGCTAGACAATCGTACCCTTTTGCTTTCCAAAGAAGATGCACAGCTTCGTGATACCGTTCTCAACCAGAGCTCTCTTGACCACCGCCTGCGAGTCAGTCAGCAAGTACGACACCGTCGAACGGACCTTATAATATAAAAAAAAAATACACAATATTTCTCATCTCAATGCAATGAGGGATGAGAGCATGGATAAAAACATAAAAAAAATATGTGTATTGTTTCGATTAAAATTATACATGACTGAAATTGAATAAGCAAAAATATATAGGTAAGTACATAAATATATTGGTGTATTGTGTTATTAAAAAATAAAGTTTTTTTTGTACTTTTACGTTTCAAAGTGAATGCATGAAGTTGGTATCATTTTCGTGTCATTGAGGTAAAATTCAATGAGGCCGACGGTTTCGTACCATTTCATGTAGCGCGGATAGCTCGGTCTCATAGTTGATGTTGGCGGCGTCTTTGTCCACCATGTTTTGTGTCTGGTCGAGGAATCTCACTGCTGTCTCCGCTAGTTTAGCTGAAACAAAACAAATTACTTAAATAAAAAAAAAAAAAAAAATTTTAAGAATTTAAGTTTATTTTCTTTCAACAAATATTCTTTTATAATTACATTCTGACACCTAACTAAGATATAACAACAACAACATAATCAAAAAACTATTGGATATAAAAGTTAATGTGCAAAAAGAATTGCCGAAACCAGGAATCGAACCAGGGACCTTTAGATCTTCAGTCTAACGCTCTCCCAACTGAGCTATTTCGGCTACGATGTGATTAGTGAAATTACGCAACTGGATATTATACCAACGTATAGATACATTACGTCATTTGAAATACCAAAAGTGCATAGTCAGATCATCAGATGGTATGAAAAATGCTACTGGTGAAATATAAAAATACGTCTACTTATGACAAACAAAATTACTAATATAATGGTTTACAACATATTATCTTTGAAATTACGGAACTAATGCGGGTCGCACTAACACGCGGCTACACACGACAATAACTGGTAGTACTGACGCTGCCTCAGCCCGCATGCGGGTCGCACTAACACGGGACTACACAGGACAATAGCTACTAGAAGTGACTTTGTCACAGCCCGCATGCGGGTCTCACCGACACGCGACAATAGCTACTAGTACTGACGTCGTCACAGCCCGCATGCGGGTCGTACCGATGTTGTTGGCGAGGGCCTGGCGCACGGGCACGGCGACGTCGGTGGCGCGCGGCGCCAGCTCCGGCAGGATGTACTCGGGGAACACGTTGCAGTCCGCGTGCGGGAGCGCGCCCACACGCGCCACGCACGCGGTCGCCGCGGCGATGGCGGCCGCGCGCACGCGGGCCGTCGCGTCGTGCGACAGGTGGATCTGGGAAGAAGTACGTAAAAAAATGTCTAATGCATGAAAATTTCATCAGTTTTGATGAATTTTGTTACAGATATAGATTAGATATAAGATACTTATTTCTGCTAGCTATATACATATATACTGTAGTCGGCTTGGTTGGTTGACTGTACTATTCTTGGACTAACATATTTTGCTAGGCCTTCTGATAGTGTCAATAGATGATACCTGATAGAGTATGACAGTGTTTAACAGAACTCCTCTTAATATAAATTATTACAAAAACAACGAAAGTTTTTAAATACTTACAATATAAGGCAAAATCCGGTCCAATATGGTTTCAGAACTGGAATTTTCACATAGCAACTGCAGTATCTCCAAACAGTACAATTTCGAGGTGCAATGGTGCAGCCCCCTAATACACGACGTCACCAGTGACGTAATAAGTATCAGCCCCTCACTGTCCGGCCCCAGATCCCTGCTCTCGGGCTGTTTATTGTCAAAGTTCTCATCGAAATCGGTCGTGCTAACATTTAAAACTTTAAATCCTCCTTTGTACTTGTCTATGTTCTCGTCCGTGTTGTCTGTGGTCTCGTCCACGAGGTCCTTGTAGTTCTTAGTGTCGGACGGTTGTGTGAATATTTTGATTATGTTCCTTATGTCTTGGTGGATACGGAGGATTTTCTCGTCTGGCGGCAGGATCGGTTGTGCTGAGAAGATTAGCATGTAAGATTGCAGAAACGAGTAGAAGTATTCGGGAAACAACCTGGAATTATATAAAAGAGTAGGTATAGCGCTTTTTAGAGATTATGGAGTGGTTTGTGTCAGATTTATGGGTCTAGCTAGTATGAATAGACCAGTCAGTAGGATTCAACGTAGGTGGACATACCACGACCAAATCGAGGACCTCCTAAAGAAAGGCCGAGTCTAAAGTACCCATAACCGGCGAGCATGTATGACCAAGTACTGCCGGTGTCAGATAATTTGTACCACTATAAAGTCTATAATAGTATGCACAGTTGCACACAACTACTACATTTACACACTATTGGAACTCGAACTTGAACAGTTTTTGTCTTTTACCTCCCACGATTTTACTCCAAGTTATAAGCAAAACACTCACTTTCCCCTGGCCTCATCTAGATAGAGCTCAGCGCTCCTCCGGTCGCGAGGGTTCCGCTCCGTCATGGAGTGCAGCAGCGTCCTCAGCTGAGGGTCGCAGCCGTCGGGCAGCGTCATGGTCGCCGGACGGGGCTCCCCGTTGCGGTACGCGAGGAGCCCGGGCAAGTCCAATGCTGGAGTGCCTTCGTTCCAAAGTTCCAGGAGTGCACAGCTGTGGTACAAGGGAATTTATGCTGTACGGCTTTAATATACAGGCTTAAAGTGAGAGAGAAGTATGATTTTCAGCGAAAAATCAAGAAAATGTATCTATCAAAGCATGTGTGGCTATTATACATACGTAATTTGAAAGTCATCAAGGATGTAGGTCTCTGATTGGCGTTTAAAATTACGTTCCGTTTCACTTAGTTTTAAGTGTTTGCGTAAAAGCAAGAAAATGTCATTTATCGACTATTGAACTTCAGAGATTCATTTTTAAAGCATAAGGACATCCCTAAATGTATATTATACCGAAAAGTGTTACACAATTATTTTTATTATTGAATAGTTTCATAAATACTGTGACTTACCCAGCTGAGAAAATATCCATGCTAGGCACTAATTCGCCTACTTTGCACGGGGACTCGCTTAGCAGCAGACCTTTGTCATCCCCCTGTAAAACCATAAATATAGCATTAATCCCAGGAGTGGGAATAGGAATATAGCAGATATAATTTTTATACAATATCTATTACCAGAAAACATAATAGTAATACAAGGAATTCTTGTATTATATATTTCATGTATCACAGAAATGGCTTTAAGTAATTTAATAAAATTATGTATAAGGTGTTGCTTTAAGTTTATCTATATCGGCGAATTTCCATAAAAAAGCGAATTAAAGAAAATAGCTGAACGCAATTGTGTCGCACAGATATCTACCTACTTATTTATTATGCCTCGTAATAGACTCGTGAAATAAGATACAGATGAAAATGATAATGACACTTACCACAGTTCTGTTACTAGGATCAGGCGCACCCACAAATCTCTCAGGAGCAACATAGCACAGCCTCCTTCGAGACGTATCGAAGAAATAGCTGAAGTCTGCCGGGTTGTCATCCGGCAGGAAGGTAGGCTTGAACGAGGCTATGTCAGTGAGGAGCACCCACAGCCAGGAAGTTACCATTATGTTTTCTAACTGTGAAGATATGAAACAAGACATCTTTATATTCAAAGCAATATACAATAATGACGATGATGATGATGATAATGACGATGATGATGAAAATGACAACGATGATGACGACGATGCTGACGATGCTGATGATGATGACGATGATAACTATATTGATAACGATGATGTTAACAGTGAGTTAACGGTGAACAATCATTATGATGAGGATGATGATGATAACTACTTAGTCAGGTCATAAGTATTGTCACACAGTAAAAACTTTTCTTTTAGAATGCTGGCCACAAAAAAGTTTATAAAATTCGAATTTCGAATTGTTCATGAAAATAAAAATGTATACTTTTTAGAATTTTACTCATTTTTAAATAAGGAGTGGACGCTTAAAGAAGACCGTGTTGCAGTTATTGCGTTGCATCGTTGCGGTTACGCGCCAATTCAAATTTTTGACATACTGAAAAATTTGAATATAACCAAGAGATTCGTTTGTCGTACCATCAAACGATACAATGAAGACTCTAGTGTAGATGACAGGTCAAGAAGTGGTCGCCCTCGGTCTGTTAGGACTCCAGCAGTGATAAAAGCTGTGAAGGCGCGAATTCAAAGAAATCCCAAACGTAAGCAGAAACTGTTGGCCCTTCAGATGGGATTAAGCAGAACCACGGTGAAAAGGGTGTTAAATGAAGACTAAGGGCTTCGGGCATATCGAAGAAAAACAGGACATCATTTGAATGCTCGTCTAATGGACCTGAGACTGAAGAGATGCCGCGCTTTGTTGAAGCGGTACGCGGGAAAAAAATATCGGGAAATTCTTTTTTCGGTTGAAAAAATTTTTACCGTAGAAGAGAGCTACAACAAACAAAATGATAAGGTGTACGCACACAGTAGTGAAGAAGCGAGCAACCGTATTCCGCGTGTCCAACGAGGTCATTTTCCATCCTCGCTCATGGTATGGTTGGGAGTGTCTTATTGGGGCTTAACAGAGGTACATTTTTGTGAGATAGGTGTAAAAACGAATGCAGTTGCGTATCAAAATACAGTCCTGACGAACCTTGTGGAACCTGTTTCTCATACCATGTTTAATAACAGGCACTGGGTATTCCAACAAGATTCGGCGCCAGCTCATAGAGCGAAGAGCACACAAGACTGGCTGGCGGCGCGTGAAATCGACTTCATCCGGCACGAAGACTGGCCCTCCTCCAGTCCAGATTTGAATCCGCTAGATTACAAGATATGGCAACACTTGGAGGAAAAGGCGTGCTCAAAGCCTCATCCCAATTTGGAGTCACTCAAGACATCCTTGATTAAGGCAGCCGCCGATATTGACATGGACCTCGTTCGTGCTGCGATAGACGACTGGCCGCGCAGATTGAAGGCCTGTATTCAAAATCACGGAGGTCATTTTGAATAAACTTTAGTGTCATAAGAATCTATGTTTTGTTAAGTTCATTTTGGTATATAAATGGTTACATAATGAATAAACTTGTTTCAATTATTTTATATAAAACATGTGACAGAATTTATGACCTGACTAGGTATATTTATGAAGATGATGTTAATGGTGAACGACCATTATGATGATGATGACGATGATAATTATGGTATTTACGAATCACGACGACGATGATAATGATGACAACGACAATGATAAACAATTACCGACCTTGATATCCCCATGACAAATCCCAAGCTTGTGCATTCTATGCAAAGCATACAGCACTTGGAATGTGATCCACTTCTTCTCCAGAATGATGAGGAACGGCCGAGTGGACATGCGGTCATAGACACTGCAGCGGCAGTACTCCCGCATTAGGAGTCCTGCTTTATCTGTCAGCTGAAATTGAACCTTATTGATTAGCATTAAGTTTCAAATTTCTTCATCGACATGTGGTATGGCCTGTATTGACGTCTAACTTGTAGTATTGGGCCCTTTCCTGAATCACTAAAATTGTAACAGCATTGCATAAAAATTCAATTATAGCTACAAATAACTAACGTTAGTACTGACTGTCAAGATAGGACAAAATATGGTGAAAAAAAAAAATCCATACTAATGCTATAACTGCGGAAGCATGTCTGTATATTTCATATGTTTTACACATCTAAACCACTGAACCAATTTAGATGAATTTCAGTACAGAGATAGATTGGACCTTGGCCAAGAATATAGGCTACTTCTTATTGGGATAAATTGTAGTCCACATGGCAAAAGCTAGTAAAAAATAACTAATCTAGTTCAGTAACTTACAATGACTCGCTGGAATGGCAAACAGTTGAAAGCAGAAACGAGTTGCTCCTTGATCTTCAGTATCCTTTCTTTATGTTCTGCAAGGGGCAGGGACGGATCCTGTATGGCGAACACCTTGACGACGACGAGGCCCTCGCGTGAACGCGCTCGCGCCACTTTGAGGAACCTTGTCGAACCAAGGCTGAAACCAATGTATTAACCAATAATTATTGATCCTTGTCAATTTTATTTTAACAGATAAGATTCTAAATGTTGAGGTAGAGTTATCCGACTGTGGTGTAACCAGTTGTTTAAACACATAGTTACAGTTAAAGGAAGTGGCTCTAGAGCCAATGTGAATAAAGTTAATTTTTCCTTGTCAAATAGGCAAGCATACAATATTTGAATTTCAGTACCTATGTAGAACAAAACTGCATCATTTCTAATCACCAGAGTTCCCAGGTAGATAAATATTTGTAATCCACAGCTTTACTGCTACGCTACGAAAATCTCTCTTCAGGCATAAGCCTGCAATGATTTCGATAACATCATTACCCTAATTCTCAGCAATGTTGATAGTTTAGAAACAACTTGAAAATCGGTATAGCTACATAAGTCGCCTTACCTTTGATCGAAATTGAGATCGACATGGTCACTTAGGTAGTGCTCCACTGGATATATCTGTGAAGGGGCTACGCCAACCAGCTGATTGCCCATTGTGATACAAATAGGTACACTGCAAAACACTGCGTTCAATACATTCCACCAAAACTATGTTTTGCTAACAAATACTAACACTTTTACTATTATAACCCGTAGAAACCCCGATATTCTTTTGAATAAGGAAATATAGACATAATAATCAGGTATGAATTGCAGAACAATTTATTTTCAAAACAAAGCAGAAAGATTTTTCGATTTGTGGAAATTGATTGACATTGACAGACAATCGAACTAATACTTGACTGATGTCAACTGTCAAGAAGTAATGTATGAGATTTGTGTTGTTTTAGTTATGGCTTCACATGGTTTGTGCATTTAGCCAGAGTAAGTAATTTTCACAATAGAAAAGTCATTGCATTAAAGCAATCCTCGTGGACAAGTAGTCAAGTCAATTTACAGTCGATTCATAGTTACGATTTGCTTACACTTGCTTGCCTACATTAACGCACACTCAATGATGAATATTCCACCAACAAGAAACACAAGTTTGGGATACAAACTACGCCTCACTTTCGGATTCCCGCCAAACAAAAGTCAAGTAGGTATTCTTTTACTGGTAGGTAGGTAAGAGTTAGAACAGGCGCACAGTTATTTCTAGTTTATCTCAGCTAGTCTTCGACCTGCCAGCGGTAGGTTCTTTTTGAGGGAAAATTCTCACAATATCTTTTCTTGCCATAGACATACACAATGACAGACACCTCATCAATCTAAAATCCAACCAATCATCTGTCAATTTCCTACTCTATGGTCTCTCTTTCCTTCTACAAACAAGCATTCCACCCATTTTCTTTGAATTTCGTATCGTTTTAGCTTTATAATTCACAGAAATGACTTCGAAAAGTGAAAAGGATCGAGCCAAACAGATCCAGGATCGATGTCAGAACATCTTGATGCAAATGCTCAAAGATGAGGATAACAAATACTGTGTGGATTGTGATGCAAAAGGTATGTGCTTTTTTATTTTTATTGAACTACATAAATTTTCCATGTTTCCTTGCAGTTAGTAAAGATCTGAACAACAATTAAACTTATCACGATCATCGATTAGCTTATTTTATTCATTAATTTCGAATAGTCCTTTGAACTCAATTGAAAAAACTCATAATCAGTCTGACTCACGTTATCTGCATTTCATCAGGCCGTACCGTTATAATACTATTTTAGTGCAATTTCCGACGTGATTCAGTTCATTCCTGATCTTGTTTTCCCTATTTGTGTACTCCTGAGCCTTGGAGTTACTCATTCTTTGCAGTACCCTGCATGGTTGTAAACCAATTGCTTAAATGCTGCACACATATGTTGGCATAATGTTATTTTAGCCAATAACACACCCATAGTAATTACTATTTTAATTATCATTCCAAGGCTAAACAGGAAAACATTAAAATATTTTAATTTCTGTTTTGTCTACCTGAAAATTCTTCAATAAGTGCACTAGCTTATGCTAGCTTTAATAACTAGTTATTAAAGCTAGCATTAAAGCATATTTAAATTTGTTATTATAAATAACCATTTTGTTTATGCAAGAGACACAAAATTAGTGTGTTCACTGTATGGTAAGCAGGACACCAACTGTGAAGGTTGTTGCGCTGTCTATTACTATTTATTGTAATATCTTGCATGGTGCTGCATTGAATTACAATTTACATAGCAATATATTCATTTACAACTGTTTCACTCATAATATACACTATAGGTAGGTACTACTTTATAGTTATTTTCTCTTTTTTTTTACCAGCTTTACACTTGGATTTCTCCTGTGTTGTGGGTACCATTTACAGACATAATTTCACATAATATATACATAACATAACACTCAGACCAGAAACAAATGTTTGTGGATCACAGAAAATATCTAACACCTATAAGTATTCAAATCTCACAATATCTGTAACAAATCAATTAAATCTTATTTTAAAGTTAAATAACATCAGATTGATGATATAAAAATTAGAATTTCCAAATTATATGATTCACAATAATTCCACATTTCAATCACAAGATAGTTAAGGAGCATAATTCAGTAATTCATTAATAATGCCATTTAAGTAAATATTATTACAATACTATATTAATAAAACAATGTTAAATTAAATATTATGATCACAAAACCAGCTTTATAAATATTGCCACAAATTTGGTTTATGTAACAAAATTAAAGATTTTGTTGACATTTCTTTTGTACCCAAATGCCCAGAAAACGTGGAAAATACGAAATTACATTAATAAATGCATATTGTTGTTTTTGTCTGTCCGTTTGTACTGGGTAATCTCCGAAACGGCTGAACCAATTTTGACGAGACTCACTGGCAGATATCTAATCTTATAAGGAGTAACTTGGTAACTTTTATTTAGAACTTACTGCATCCTGCAGTGTCAACACAAGTAAAACGGCAGCGCACAGCTAGTTTTTATTATAACTCAAGGCCTATGCATTTATATATAGTATGCAAGCTAAGTAATTAATGGATTCCATATCTATGAACTACATTTATCATTAGTTTGAAATCTTATCTACAAACATCATGTAATGCGGTTATTCTGACTGAATAAGAAAGATTTTTAAACTGGCAAATTGTTAACAAGTATTGTGAGTTTGCTTATCAGTTGCTAGCACTCTATATTACATCACTGGCTGCAGTGTTTTCATACGTACACCTATTACATCCCACTGTAAGGCAATAGTCTTTATTAACCATCACTAGTGTCTGAACACACCTATTTCCCGACTCACCGGATTCTCAATTCATCTGATTGGTCATTGCATTCCCAGTTCACCAGATTGACTTGTACTTTTACAGCTAATTAAAATATATACCATTGTTGTTAAAATACCATGAATGGAGGAATCACCCTATGGTATTCATCTCAATTTATTCGAGGTCAAATACCTCAATTTTATGAATAACATCCTGGACTAAATATCATAATTATACAGCTTATTATATGACTAACTGAGCTTCCCGCTCGTTGACATCAGGAAGCTAACCTACCAATTTGGATTTGGTGGTGACTTTAGGTTACATAATAACATAGGTTCCTCAAATAAAATGAAGGGAAGAATTACCATGAAGGGAGAAAATGTAGTGTTAGACAGAAACTATGTGCACGCTGCAGGTCCTCGCTGGGCGTCATGGAACCTGGGTATATTCCTGTGCATCCGCTGCGCCGGCATCCACCGCAACCTGGGGGTGCACATATCCAAGGTGAAGAGCGTCAATCTGGACTCCTGGACCCCTGAACAAGTGGTGAGAATCTAATTTATTATGCATTTTTCATTTATAGTATAATCAAAATTATGTGATTTCCACCAACCCTTTGGATAGGTATAACGGATTGAGCTCTATAGTCACTCACTGAAGAAGCCTCGTGTCCCAGCTGTGGGAATAGATAGGCTGAGGAAGCCTTCTTTCACACAGACAGAGAGCGAAACAGAGAATGAGGAGTTACACAATATTATTCCCCCCATTCCAGGTTTCCCTCCAACAGATGGGTAACTCGCGCGCCCGCGCAGTGTACGAGGCCAACTTGCCAGACTCCTTCCGCCGCCCCCAGCACGACTCCTCGCTGGAGGCGTTCATACGCGCCAAGTACGAGCAGCGCAAGTACCAGGCCAAGGAGTGGGTCCCGCCGCCGACGCCCAAAGTTAACTGGTAAGAAGAATGTTTACGCTCGCTTCGCTAACTGTTTATAATGTGCGTAAAGTGCTCAAAATTTTCACGCTCGCTTCGCTCATCCTGTTCGATTGGGCCCGAATTTTATCGCAGAATTCGTTGTTGTGGCATATGCGTCAAGTCATGTAAAGACATGATTCCTTCAACTTCGCCTACATTACTATTTATGGTGCGGAAAAGGCATCTACTTACCAGTTAACTGCTTAGTGCTCACGATTGTTCTAATTACTTCAGTCACATTCTATACTAATGTACAGAATGTGACCATAATTCTTCTCATAACTGAGTAGAATTGTCTCGAAATATCACGCTCGCTTCGCTCGTGCCCGTTATTTTTCAGCTGTACATATTGTAAATGCAATGTTTCTTTTCAGGGATAAAGAAATTGATGAAGAGATTGAGAAACAAAAGCGGAAAAAGAAGACCACGTCATCAGGGTTAGGGCCCTTACCAGCGCCCTCGAGCAACGATAAAAAGTACAACGTAAGTGTAATGTAGCACAGCCAATGTATCTGATGAGATAAATCATTAATTACAAGAGTGTAGCGACATGTTAGTGGTATGAATTTTTCACAATGCTGATTAAATTTAGGATCTAATTCGATTTGTCCAAAAGACATTTAAAAAGGTAAGTAAAATTATACAAAAAAGAAAATGCTGGTTAAAAACGATGCAACTAAGAAATTGGTACAATAATACCACATCTCTTCCAGAAATCTGACGTCATCCCGAGCATACCGAAACCCAAGTCCTCAGTGAGTCCAAAGCTTGGTCGGAACACACCACCCACTGCACCGGACACGAAAGCATCCAACAGTGCGGCTGATCTCCTAGGCTTAGACACCACGAAGACGGACCCCAAGCCCGCCAACGATGATATTTTCTCGAGCTTCTTCTCGGCACCACAGGATAAGCCTGCGGAACCTCCCAAGGAACTCAAACCGGACCTCAAAGCAGAGGAAGAGAACTTCTTCAAGCAAGCCGCCCCAACGGAGAAGGAGAGATCGAAACTCACTAAGGATAGTATACTAGCGCTATACAGCCAGACACCGTCTAACAACCTAGGTAGCTTCAACTCTCTCCCGAGCACGGTGCAGACTGGTGCGTATCAGAATCCAGCGCAAACCGCCTCATACCAGAATCCACCGCAAACCGCCTCATACCAGAATCCAGCTCAAACTACGTACCAAAATCCGGCTCAGACCGGTTCGTACCAGTTCGGCGCGTTTCAACAGCAACCTAGTTACAGCAACATGAGTGTGGGCAATGTGCAACAGAATGGTATGCAGTATAATAATCAGTACCAAATGGGCAGTCAGTTTCAGCAGCCGTTCGGGGCGCCGTTGCAGCAACCGTTGCAGCAACAGCCACCGCAACAGTTTGCTAGCAACCAGTTTTTCAACCAGCCCGCACAACCGCTGTCCAACCAATTCGGTAGTTTAAACCTAGGGCAGAGTTTTCCTAATGCGTTCGCGCAACCTAACAGCAATGTTGCCAGCAACACGACTTGGCAGTAAATGTGTAATTGTGTTAGTAATTTTTTGTTTACTTAATTCCACTGATGTATATTTTTGAAAGAGCGTACGTTAACGGCTTACGGTGGCGCTCCCGCGTTCCTGTATAGTTTAGGTACTTATATGAAAACGTGGCATATTAATGAATTACAGTGACTATGCGCTAGTACCTAATTAGTTCTAGAAATTATTTGTCAAATTGGTGTGAAGAAATACATTGTACATGAATGAAGTCAGAATATCAAAACTTCTAAAAAGTGTAATAATAAAAGATTTTTACAACTAGAATGCCTTACGTTATTAGTAAAAGGATTCTGCCTTTTGTCACTGATTTCGCAAGAATTTTTTGAAGCCTACAGATAATATCTTCAAGTTAAAGCGCCGCCTACCGAGAGTTGTTGGTAACTTGACGTTTGGCGATTCTACAGCCAATAGGATCGTCGGACTGTCTTTTTTTTTTCTGCTGTCCGTTATTTCTTAGTTGGCTTGTATCGTAAACTGTCACGGTAGAGTCGAGCGCCTCCAGTATAAAAAGTTGCTCTATAATCGAGCAGGGGAGTTGGGACTGTCGCACTTGACACCACAAGTTCCTATAACTCCCGCTGCGGCTTAAAATAGGGCCAAAAATGCACATCCATCAACAATCTATACATTAATTATATTACCATTCTAATTATAATATGAGTGGTTTTGTTTCGTAATATAATTTTATGCAATGGAAAATCGTCCGCATAGTCACATAATGAGCTACATGCATTAGCAAATTTTTGGTCTCACTTTCAATGGAAATATATTTTTTTACATATTTTTTGTGCTATGTGATAATTCTGCCCTCAGTAGGAAGAGTGCAGTAACTTAGTCAGACATATTTCGGAGAAAAACGCGGTTAAACAAAATAAAATTGATTTTGTTGTAGCATAAAAACTATGCGTGTTATTTCGACGTGACTTATATCAAAAGAAAGGAAAAACTCTATAGATTTATTAAAATGGACTTCTGTAAATATATATTTAATTTCACAACGATAAAACCTAAAAAATACTCTTATAATTAGTCAGTGTATTGTTAAGGAGACCAAACATCCTAACCTTACCTGCAGTAAGTACCTTAGTTACTGCACGTATCATTAGGAGAAAATAGTTATTGCTATTCTAATAATAGACTTCAGTTTTAAAATAAAATAATTTCTAGACATACATGCAGTAACTAACAAGTTACTGCGTATATGATTAGAACTAATTAGTAATACTTACTAGATTTTCCGAATAGTGTATGTACTCGTAGTAAAAGTACATTATCCTTCAAACAAATGAAATCAAACAAATTTAATTAGTATTTCCAGTTTTATTATGATTCAATATTATATTAGTACCGTAAAACGGGGTTACTTTGAGAACTGGGGTAACTTTGATGATAACTAAACATGTTAAGTTTTTTGGGATTTAATTCGAGATACTGAATGCAGTCAAAATTTTGTTTATTCTGTTGGTTAGACTGACATCTCGGCCATATTTCGTCGAAGCGTCAAATAGTAGCTGTTGTCGAAACCAAATAAAAAAAATATTTAAACTTTACTGTGAAATAGCAGTAAACAACTAGCATGAATAACTTCAGTGGTATAACCGTAAGTATTATTGTTTCGGTTGAAGTGTTTCACACTATTTTAATTGTACGTTTCTATAAGATTAAGAGCATGTTTGAGTTTTTTGTTTACGGCCGCCATTTCATTTTACATTAACACTTTAGTTTACCGGGGCTACATTGATAGGATATACGAGGTGACTTTGATAGTTATTATCCATTTCACCTCTATAGTGATTGTTCCCAATCTTATAGGAGGAATGTATACGTTATCAATTTAACCCCTATTTCTTGTTTTATTTTAGTTACCTCATGGTTCGCAACTACAAACATAGAGGAAATAAATACTACGTAAGGCTACAAAAAGACAGCGGGTACCTACTCGCAACTACAAAAATTATACAGAGGTGATAATGGATGAAGCAATAGAAAAATATCACCAACGACGAATTGTATATTAATGCTGCTTCATTTCAATATAAAATTTCGTATGGGACACTTTATAATAATGATAAAAATAATTGGTCTCGAAGTAAAAAGTGTACCTAGACTGATTAATGTTAAGCTTACTGCTTTAATATTCTAAACAATAAATATTTGGCTTATCTTGGTTGTTTATATTGCAAAAATAACCACTATCTAATTTACCCCTTGACTCAAAGTAGCCCCAAAAATGTTCAAAACACAATATTATTTAAACCATAGTTTCCAAATTATTTATTCTTTTTGATTTGTATCATGTAATGACGTAACGATGAAATAAAAAAAAAGTGTCTTATTAAAGTAGCCCCGTTGTCAATTTAACTTTGATAACTAGGTAAAAATTTTTATTCTAAGTATTAAAAAAAAAATTTTTTTTTGTTGTAATAATTAATGTACGTGATGAGTCCACGCTACAGTATTTTTTTTTAATTTTTATGGGAAAAATTACAAGCATAGGATCCATTTGAAGTTTAAAATTAATAAATGTCACCTCGTTTTACGGTATCACATAAGAAGAAAATAATCATAATAGGGAAATCAAATTACCTATTTAGAATTAGTTAGCTCTCTAATTGCTCGAAATAGGTAGGTAGGTACCTGCAATATTCAGTCTAAGGGTACATAATTCAGTCTTTACCCACAATCAGAGAAAATAATGGTACCTATCTAAAAATATGTTAATGAGAAATCAATGGCATATTGTGAAGTGCAATGCCTTTTATAACTTTACTAGTAGTGTAGGCGCATTATCAAGTTTTATTCAATTACGCAATACTGCAAATGAACGCACATAATGTAAATGATTTTGTATTTTCATAATCTAAAAACTGTTATTATAATAACATAAAACACAATTACACATTCAGAATAAAGTTTTCTTATGAATTGCTTTAGGAAAATTTTGAGATTAACTTTATACTTATTTTTAAATATTTTTCTTATTTATACATACTTACCTAATATAGAACAATTTCAACACACTTCTCATGATTCAGTATTTTTTAAATCAGAAACAAGAAGAGCTTATTGGGAATGTTTGCCTGTTTCTGACAGAGTTTAAAACCTATGTTTTTTGCCCTTCTAACTGGGTTTTGTCACGTTAATAAGTATACTTACTGCAAATGTCATTTTTAAAATGGTGACTTTGAATAATACAAACATTATAATATTATGATTTCATGCCAAAACTAATTGATTAAAAAAGACTGAATCATTAGAAGGGTATTGAAATTGATCTATATGTATAAATTTTAGTTCTTGTAAATAAGAAAAGCACGTAGAAATAAGTTGATCTCAAAATGTTCCTAAAATAATTCATAAGAAAATAATATTCTCAATGTGTAATTGTGTTTTATGTTATTATAATAACAGTTTTTAGATTATGAAAATAAAAATAAAATATATAAAATACCATTATTTTCATAGATTGTGACTAAAGACTGAATTATTTACAATTAGACTGAATATTGTAGGTAAGTACCTACCTATTTCGAGCAATTATGAGAGCTTACAAACTCTAAATGAGTAATTTGATTGCCCTAGTTTTCTTCTTCTTTGATACTAATATATTAATATGAATTCATAATATAACTGGAAATGCTAATTAATTTTGTTTGATTTCATTTATTTTAAGGATAACATACATACTACATCACTATTGGAAAATCTGGTTTACTCCGTTATAATCATATAATGCAGTACTAACTATTTTAATACGTAATAGTTGCTACCTCATATTAAGTAAAATCCTGTAGAAAATCATTAAACGACTTAGAATAAGCGCAGTAACTAATAAATATACTGCATTTACACTTGGTCATGTAACTGTAACTTATAAAATATGCTTAAAATTACTGCAGTAACTATAAGATGCTGCACATATGATTAGATATTAGTTGGTTCTGTTTAGGAATACAAATTAATGTAAATGCATTAACTTTAGATACTGCATTTATGTGTAATATTATCTCATCTTTGAACAGCCAATTGTCTAGTAACTAAAGTTAATGCACTTTATCTAAGGTAATTATAAACCAAACAGCGAGTTACTGCAGTTATGCTTCCTGAATTTCAGGGTTCCTGAACGAATTTAGATACGTGAGTAAGACCAGAATGTAGATCTTTTCATGGTGATTTCGAATCTGTATCTAACTCAATTTCGTCAAAAATGCTAGTTACTGCACTCTTCCTATGGAGGGCAGAATTATTATCATTATTATCTTTATTCCTAATTTTATGCAATAAAATGTATTAGAAGATATGTATTAATATTAATAAACTTATTTAGCACTTTAATCCAATTAAAATTGGCACTTCGTGTGAATTAAATAATTATTTTTTAAATATTGATATTTATTTTTGTTACTGTTGGTCACAAACATTCAAGTTTACAGTACTTATGTTTTAATTTATTCTAAGTAGATAATTTTATTGTAAAATTCAAACATTCTCCATCTTACCACATAAGTTAGATCAGACTTGCACAGATGTTTCTAAAATTTCGTTCCACAAAATTGACATCATGACACATCATGGTGTCGTGTTAATTTGTTATTGAGCTAGAAAAAGCGAGTGTTAGACGTCGATTTGTGGAGAAAATATTTAGACACACCTGTTCAACTCTGGTTTAAATCTGTTGTTGTAAGACGGTCTGATGTCAAAGGGATTTCTGGAATTAGGTTAATTAGGTTGCCGCCTAATTCCGTGAATAGTGTAGGTGGAACTTCAACTTACTTTATAACAGATGCTAGATTATTTTATTTGGATTTTCTCCCTCGCCCATCGAAAATCAAATGAACGATACCAGTTTGAAGTCGTAAGAACGTTTCTGACTCGATAAGTATTGGTGCACGCACGATAATTTATATTGTTATGATGTTTCATGTGTGTATGTATGTATGTATGTTGTACAATAACAATAAAATAGTGTTCACGTTCAAATATTATATAATTGTCAATTTTTTATTTAATTTATTTGCTAGTATGCTAGTATTAGATACATGTAGATAAATATTTTAATTTTTTACATATTGAGTTACAATGTCGGTACAATGCTTATTTTAATATCGACACACATTGGATGGTTTCGTGTTCATTTTCTTAATATCTACATATTTTCCAACAAATGAATGTAACTATGGTTCCCGGCAAGTGGATGGATGTGTGATGGCGTTGCATAAATAAAATCAAATGAATGTAGAGAGAAAAATAGCTCTGCAAAAAGACTTACAAAATTAATTCGCCATTTCATTTGCCGGCTGCTGTATATTTCTTTCTGCTGTATCGTTTTTTTTCACATCTATTTTATTTTCAATAATTTGGTCTCAAAAGATTGAGTTCACTAAAATATACGTCGTTATGCACTAACAGTGTCATTCCAATCAATATAAAAGTCATATAACAATTCAATTCGTTTCAACATTCAACATTCAAACAATTCGTTGGTTGTCAATTTGTGGTTGAATCGAATCTATTTACGACAGACTAAAAGTTGTTTACTGATTGTCGTCGTTTGGTTTAAACGGTAATTAAGGGCGGCTTACACCAACATTCCTTCAAATTTCGAGAGTGAGTGCTAAACTCAGACTAATTCACGAGTCAAGTTTGACGCTTGATCGAAATTCACATTCTACGTATACACCATAAAAGATGTATACTTTAAATTGGTTTAATTCTTGATAAAAGCGAGTTGGTGCAAGCTGCCCAGTTACAGCACCTAATTGAGAAACGCGGAGTGTGCAGCATTTGTAAAACTCTGGTCTTACCACAAAATATTAAACTAGAGTTGAACTGATGAGTAGAAATATTTTCTCCACAAATCGACGTCTAACCGTCGCTTTTTCTAACTCATTAACAAATTCACAAGTATAATAATTAGGAATGCCAGGATTGAGTAAGACAACACGAGTGATAGACGTCGATTTTGTCTTAAAGAAATTTTAGAAACCTCTGTTTAACTCTGGTCTTAAACTTTTGTGGTAAGACAGCGCATAATCAATGACCAATAAGACATAGCCTTGTTTTTCACGCTCATTAAAACGCTGTTGTGGCTGCCCGGTCCGTCTTGTCTCATCTGCAGTTATTAAATGTTCATGTCATACCATTAGTTAACTAAATAGGTATTACAGAATAGGTACTTACCATTTTTTTTGTATAAAATTGAAGAAGTTAAACCTCACTCAATAATTTTAAATCCAATTAATAACCCGAACTAAATTGCTGTTTACGTAAATCTGTGAATTGTTTGACTGATAACTAATATTTAAGCCTTTAAAATCGGTAGCTTATTTCTTTACGTCGTCAATTTTGGTGTATTTAGTTTGGTGTAAAGTGAGATATTGTAATAGTGAAAGTAAATCGGGCTGTAAGTCATATTGGCTAGACGCCTTTCTATAATTCAACTTGTATTTCTGTTTACACAAATAAACATACCTAATGTCAATAGAAACGTTTTGTATTATTATTAATTCCCTTGTCCCATTCAACATAAATTATAATAGGTAGCCTACCTTTAATTAATAGCTAACACTAGAACAAAGAGAATACCCCTTTGACTTAAGTACGTAGGTATACATGACAAAAATAAGTACCTAGTAAATAAATATGTGATATGAAGAAGAGTGCGTGTCGACTGGTGAGGCAAGCCCAAAAATTACTCTATGAAGCAAGCGGACGGCCCATCATGGCCAATTTCCATCAATAAATGCTCAAAGCCTATTTCAATGTCTAACAGGAAAAAAGTTAGATACTTAAACATAAGTAGGTACTAACTAATAAGTACCTATCTGTGCATATAATTTTCTGAATTTATATAGCAAGCTATCTTCAGTCTGAATAATAAAATTCACAGGGATGATATTTTGTCGGTCAACAAATATTGCAGAATTATTCCGATAGTGAGTGTGTCCCGCGTCCTACAAAGCGTGATTAACTTATAGGTCATCGATCGAACGGCCCTTAGGTAAAATATAGGCACATAATATCTTGCCCTAGACATGGGCAAAAACTAAGCCCATCCACACATACCGGCTCGGGGAGGAGTGCAGATTTCTGTTATTGTGATAAGGTTCATTTTTACAAGTCACTTCTTTAATTATTGAGACTTCAAAATAGAAGCATTGACATAAAAAAATGAAAGTGACAAAAATCTGCTCTCCTCTCCGAGCGGGTGTGTGTGAGCGGCCCCTAATATTCCCCTGCGTCTCCCAAAGATGATTGAACGGAATGTTTCGTTAAAAGTACCTATTCTGTGTTGTACTTTCTGCTTTGATCGGAACGTAATTTAAAAAAATAAATAGTTAGCTAAACTTGTTTTATTCATAGAAACACAAATTAAAGCTAATTTCTTGCGAAAACAATTAGTGAATTGGCTACAATGGATTGCGGGTAAGTTATAATTCTAGGATGTACAGAATTTGTCGAATAAAGTTACTTTATTTTCTAGACCGACTAACCAACCGAGCTTTTGTTTTTTTGGCGCCAGCCGCCATGTTGCGCGAAACAGCTGTTGGACGTCTTGCGTGTGCTCCGTTGTTTTTATCGGTTTTATTGACAAAAAAATGTTTATAATCTCGCTTACGCGTTCTAAACAATGTTGATAGTGTGTGAATATTGTGTGTCGACATAAAATACTTAGATCCTACTCCCGGAATGTGCATTCTGTGATCGCTTCACCATGGCAAGCGGAATGCAGAATTACGACGACGTTCCCGCGGAAGAATCTGAATACCAAGCGAAATGGAGCACGTTTTCGGACTGGCTGCACTGCATATGTGTCGTAACCTTCGATTTGGAGCTCGGGCAGGCCATGGAGAGCGTATACCCGCCCGGGGTAAAGTTGACTGACCAAGAGAAATGCAATATTTGCTACCTGGCGTTCCCCGATTCCAATTCCGGATGCATGGGTGACACGCAGTTCCACGTGCGGTTACGGTCAAGGACACCGTTGAGTCGACAGCAGGTCATGTATAACGTGGACGGAGTGCCGACTTTGCGCGCTGATTCGTCGCACTATTGGGGCTTCGTGTACTTCAGACAGGTCAAAGATCCCTCCCTGCCTCGAGGCTACTTCCAAAAGAGCATAATTTTATTAACGCGTCTACCTTTCATCAACTTGTTCTACAAGGTAATCCAGTTGATAGCACCGAAGCATTTCGAGGAAGGTGAGAGGAGCTTGGAGGCTGCCTGTCATGACATCAACCGATGGCCGGCTCTGGACGCGGGCCAGAACGTCCTGCTGCCAGTCTTGGGTACGGTATTCCAGTCTTACATTCCAAATCATCAAACGGGAAAAATAACAAGGTCAGATATTGCAAAACAAGTGCACTCTCACAACGTGCCGCACATATTAGCGTCTATACAAGACGTCAACGTATTCGATGCACTATCAAGTGTGATATCTCATTTACATTTGTTGTGGGAGCTTGTGTTGACAGCGGAACCTATCGTTGTTATGGCCAGCTCACCGACTGAGTGCTCGGCGTTGGTGCAAGCGTTGACAAATTTGATACAGCCGCTACCTTACGCCGCTGAGTACCGCCCGTATTTCACAATACACGATAGTGAATTCAAAGAGTTCACTAGGAAGCAGTTCAACCCGCCTTGCGTAATTTTAGGCGTGACCAATCCATTTTTTACTAAAACATTGCAGCACTGGCCACACACAATTAAACTCGGTGATGCTACGTCTATAAAAACTAAGTTGAGGAAAGTTGGTAACTTGAAACTCTTGGACACAGCTCCAGGAGTCTACACACAATACAAAGCGTTCCTAGAAAAAGATAAGACTATTATAAAAAAGTTACACAATGGAATCAGAACAGACCGTCCTTCTGAAGTGCAGACGGCAATGGTAAAAAGACATTTACTAGAATTGACTCAGAGCTTCATGATCCCGTTAGAAAGATACATGGCCTCATTAATGCCGTTACAGAAAAATATTTCTCCATACAGAGCTCCTCCAGTGCCAAATCCGTTCAACCCTGAGGACTTCTTTGCTACTCTACAGCAATCGGGTCCTCAGCTCACTACAGGAATAAAGGGAGACTGGAACGGCCTATACAGAAACTTCTTCAGAACTCCTAATTTCAGTGCATGGTTCCATGAAAGACATAGTAACTTGACCAACAAACTTCACGCATTGCAGTTAGAAGCGTTGGCCGAGAGTGATTTAAAGAAGTGGTCAGTAGGAAAGAAGGAAGTAGAGATAGTGGACATGGTGTTAAAGTTACGGGAAGTGTTGAAAAGCAACCCTCCAGTGGCTGACAATACACGGACATTGCTTGGTAGACGGTTAGACGACCTCAACTGTGTGTTGCCAGACGATATGAAGTCAATACTGAATGCAGCCTCGTGACATCCGCACTGCTGCGCCTCAAAGCTGAGAGGATGCGGCAAAGACTGCCCAGTTCAGTTTAGATGTGACCCTATTCCTTGTATGTGAGGAAAGGCAGCTGACTTGAGGCCCTGTTTCATAAGCTGCAAATGCAATAATTGATAAACTCAATTCATTCATGCTATAAAAATTTGAGTCATTAAACTCAGTAAAAGTCTTGTATAAGTATGTCTAAAATTGTAAAATTAAAAAGGCTGTTGAAACAGGGCCCTTTATATAGTAAAATTGTTAATATAAGGCCTATTCAAAGACCTACCCGCTTATGTAACACTAAGTTCATTGAGCTAGTAATAGCAACTCATTTTGGAAGTTATTGTGTTTTAAAGATCATTCACAAAACACTTTCGCAACTCGGCCTTCTGAAGTGCTTTGTACAAAAGAAATTGTTTTCAAGGTTTTGTTTACAATGCAGTTAACATGCATGAAAAATAGTATAAGTGGATAGATTAGTTAGACATATGAAATGTGGTGTATTTTATAGTTTGAAATACTTTAAAGTAAGTAGGCTATTAATGCTATTATATAGGTTCATAATAATTAATTTAGATGTATTGTTATTATTACCTAACCATTTTCACTAACCTTGAGAAATTGAATTAAATCAATGTCGGATTTTGTATGAAACATATCCTTACTTAGGCCTCCTATAAGGTTAGTGAAAGCGGGCTATGTTATATAAAATTATACTATTCCATAATAATTGCGGTTATAAAGGAAAGTTTACACATTGCTAAGGTGCTTAGTGAGTAAGACAAAAGATCGACTGCACCGAGATTGGCTGTAATATCAAGTGTCTATTTTTGTACCAAATTTCAAAAAACGTTTCAGCCGTTTTAGCGTGATTGAGTAACAAACATGCAAACTTTCGCATTCATCAAATACACTGTTACTGTATATTAGAGTAGAATGAAGATATAAAATCCTCAAAATAACAATGAACTGTTGACTCACATGCATTGGTTGAGGACAACAGTTAGTTTAATTAACAACTTCTTGTTTTGTTAATATTGCCCATGGGAACAATAGCCGATCGCACGACTCATGAGAAAATATACAGGAGGAAACAACCATAGGTAGTTTCACAATTTGTTTATATTGCTTGTGTAATAAATCACTTCTGTTAGTCCTCAAATTATTGGAGAATCAAGAAGCACCGTAATATTCACAACTTGGTTTCACCCGCGTTTGGATAATATACGATATATCTTTATGAATTGTAGCCTATATGTTATTCTGATATGTAAGCTACATTATTGTAAAGTTTCATTAAAATCCATTCAGTAGTTTTTACGTGAAAGAGTAACAAACATCCATCCATACTTACAAACTTTCGCGTTTATAATATTAGTAGGATATAACGACTTCAATAGGTAGATTCTAGTCTCATGTACTTTCGTCGGCCTGTTTGTCTAGACTAGTGCTGAACTAACACAGATGTAATAAATTTATTGGTAAAGGTATTTACAGGTCGGATACTAGAGAATCTAGAGATGGTCTCAGTATGCCACTATGTACTGTGCCACTATGTACCTACTGTACACTATGTACAGATCATTCGTCAGCCCCTGTAGCCATTTTTGCGAGGTCGTAGTGTCTTTCACTAATTTCAATTTGCAAATATTTCTTTCTATGTTTCTATAACGACATCGGTCTCAATACTACTGCATCATATCTTTTAGGATGTTCGTGATTTCTTCTATCCACATACGCATTACGCATGTTTTATACGCGGCGCAAATGCGTAGTCGCGTGATCAGGTTTTGTTTTTCCTTGTTTATCCAGAGAGTACCTAGGTACAAGAAAATAATAAATAATAACAAAGAATCATGTAGGTAGATGTATTACGTATAATTATCTATTCATATCCAAGGAATATACCACGTAGTACAGAGAGAATTCCTGTTTGGATATATTCAGTTGGCCTTGTATTGAAATGAACTCATTATAACTCATCTGACAAAATGCTATCGGCATTTGACGTTACAATATTATGGGTGCAATGTGTATTTGCGCTAGATAAGCTTATCCATAGATATTACGAATCGCGTCGATTATTATTAATATTAAATGCTCTGTAAATAGTAGGGTTATATTCAAACGTAGACATGCGCGCGGATGATGTTACTAGTTAATATACAAAGTTCACTGTAATGTGGAGTCTACTTTCCGTTTAGTTAAATTAGAAAATCAATTTGAGTGTTGAAATAACCTACATAATAAGAAAATTAATAATATTTTAGTATAACTTTGTCCAATTTTAATAATTAATTAGTGACTAAGTTATTTCTAATCCAAAAATATATTTTCTCGGTACATTGCTTTTGAATCTCAATATTTACCTTATCTACATTATTATCGCAGATGCTATCGCCGTTTATCTATTTGGATAATGTAGGTTTTATCTTCAATAATCCATCCAAGTGTGTAACATAGTTTGTTAGTAAATGCTACCTATTTTATTATCTATGTAATGGTTGTTTATAGTTTTAAAGATAGGTACATAAATGTTATCGTTCAATTTGTTTGTAAAATAATTGGTGACAGGAGCAAACGTCGACCACCACTATCTTGCCGGTAGTCCAAATAGGGTTCGCCATTATTCGATAGTCTGCCACCGACACGCAGTCGAGTGTGGTCAAGTGTGGTGACCCATATACAGAAGTTTAGAGTTGAAGATGTTGAAGTTCTAGCTTCTAATCTAGATCTAGCTTCATCTACTATGGCTTCCATCTTAGAATAATAACGCAGAAAAGGATAGTTCCATGCGTAGTTACACTCAAAAGTGACGCCACTTTTTTGTCAATGTGTGTGAGACTGCCATGTAATTATCTTCTCCATAACGCACACAAGTGCACTGAAAATGTCGCTTGCGTGTTGGAATTTAGTTCAAAAGCAAGGAAAATGAATAAATATTTACCATAAAAGCTTTCATTTCGAGCAATATCGAGTCAAAGTCCGAACTAGGCCCAAAAAGTCTTAAGTAAAAATGGCTACACGGCACTAGCGAGTACTTAACTTCTGTGTTATTCTTCTAAGGCTTCCATTTTGTAAACCAATTATTGAAGAATAAGATTTTAATAAGTACATTACGTAACAGTATAAAATATTTGGAAATAGTATTATGTTGTTATCTCTACGCGACTGCCGTATCTCACGTGACATTGAACGTAGAGCATGGAAATAAAAGATTATTTATGTCAAGTGTTCTTCCAAAACCAAAGAACCAATATTCATATCGTATCAAAGTCCATTCAAATATTGTTACTTAACTCTATGAACGCGTATGCATACTGCAGAAATGGGGTACCAAACCAACATAGCTTCACCATAATTTAAATATCCATAGAATACTATGTTGCCCCTTTGTCCAATCTTACCCAAGGTTTTATTACCTTGTTCTGGGTGCCAAATTGGAGGGATGTTGATGTATATGTCTCTGACCTTTCGAAAACCTGAGACTGGCAGTTGTGGGTCGAAGTGAGCCGCTCGCCTTGAGAGCAGTACACCTTGGCATTGAAGTAATGGCATGGACCATTGTCAATAAAATTAGCCTTTAGTGACGGTACGATACAAAGCAATGCGAGACAGGTGTCGACTGCTGCTTCTATTTTGGTACATAACCGGTTTTGAGTGTAGTATGTAGATCCTGGCTGAATGTTTTCTTTGTTTTGTAATATTTTTTCAGTCATGGATGAATCCTTAAGTTATCGCCCTAAATCAGAGGAGCACTTACCTACTTTGATTGGAAGTAAACCTTTCCTCTAGCCTCTGCCAGTCTGGTTTTTCACTTTGGCTGTTTGCTCAATAATTTCCATTGTCTACTAGAAACATCCCATCGTATAATAACAAAAATTGTACAAATTGCACTGACTTATTGTAAAATGAAATAAACATATTATATATAATTTTTCAAATAATTTGTTTTATTTAACGCTTATGTAGAGTTGTGCCGTTCCCGCACCGATACGGGGCAATAATGATCGATAACAGGAATATTTTTAACACTAAGTTAACAGCACGAATACATAAATAAAGTATATGCAAGCAATGGACACGGTTTGAACAAATCCATATGCGCTTGACAGATCCTTTGGTGATGAGTCGAGCGTCCCACGCATTACTAAGTACTTCTCAAATGTAATTGAGCAAACTATGAGAGGTGGTGAATGCCAAGAGGTGGGAGAATATACTAGGCACATACTGTGACAATTAAAAAAAAACATCCAATCAAATAAATACAAATGCCATCGAAAGCCAATATGTTCAAATAAGACAAAAATACAAGTGCTATCTGGTCACATCTTTATAAAAAAATAACATTAATCAATCCACAAAAATAATTTACCCATAAAAATATGCAATCAATATCCTAATGGAAGAGTGGACAGACAAATAAACAGTCTACCTGCTCCAAAACAAAGTCAATATTCACATTTTGTTTTATGACACTATCCGGAGTTAGTACCAGAAGATTTATCTACATAAAACCTGAACCTGCTCTGGGACACCCTGCATGCAATGCGTGGGCCGCATCATTAAATTAAAAGTAACTAAAAGTTAACAGTCTATGTACATAATGACTAATTAGGCGGTAATTTAATCACAATCGGTTGTATTTCGCTTTGCTCCATATGTTGTCATTGTCCGTTACTAATGTGTATACACCCGCTAGGGTTAGTCCAACTGCGGCCCCGAGGCCCATGGATCTGACACCTGAGGTGCTTTTGTAGATGAGTCCAGTGGTGGCGGCCGCGATAAAGGTGTTGCCAGTGTCTTCCTTGTCTCTGAGCCAGGTGACTCCGAGTGCTATGCAGGAGTAGAAGGATGCTATGATGCCTAAGGTGCAGCCCGTTGTGGTTCCTGAAACATATATATAAAAATTATGGAACAATTTGAAATATAAATTAATTATCTATGTGCGATGGAGTTTTTCTCGTGATTGCCCTTATAAATACAATGCAAAAAAGTGCAATTCTAGGTTAAATAAACAAAGATGAGTTGGTACATAATATATGTTAAGTTGACTGATTATGGCACATTGGATTGAATGGATTTTTGTCCGTCTAAATTCAGTGAGTTTCTACATGGCATATTATATGCCACCCTAGTAGAACAACTTCAACAAACATTAATAAACTGGTCCAGCTTTGAGTCCAAGATATAACTCAGGCTTTAGTTCACAAAAGAAACTTGCCCATGGAGGACACTCCTTACTCAAAAGGTAGTCAAAGCCACAGAAGACATGCCCAAATGTCATACATACAAAATCCCATTCTTGCTATCGTGCTTTAATTGAGAGTGTCCCTCCATCTAATGTATTCTGTGACTATGGTTACACTATATTGAGCTACTCACCTTGTTTCATGATGTAGTTGATGACTTGCGTTCTCCTCACTTTCCCAGTTTGCCCGGATAGAGTGGTCGCCCGCAGCCCTTTGTAGAGACCGGCCATGCCGCCTAGACCTGAATGTTTCATAAACATTGACTATAGACCAATTTAACAGAAAAATTGTGAAAGTGTTATAATGTGAGAAGATAAATCAAGTCTTATTTAATTCTTCAGTATGAAATACACTATTTCATGAAGTTTTTTAAGTTATGACCTTTGCTGTGTACATATACCTACTTTTAGTGCATGTAAAGCTGGAGGATTGTTATTTGCAACACAAACTGTACATAATATATCACAATTTACATATATGACAGTGCAATTTTGATCAAATATACCGATTATGTAGCATAGTTGTGCTGTTTTAAATGAAAAGCCTAATATTTTGTTCAACATTAAACCATATTTTGCAACTTGCAACTAATATTGCAACTTCTATTTGGCTAATTTTATTCAACATAATATTATTCTTGGTTTAACGTGTCAGTATCTTGAGTGCAAATTATTCGCGCAACGAAATACTTAGATTATAATAAACTTTTAAAATGTTGTAGTAGATAATTCTATTTGTCTTGATTGCTTGCCAAAACTATCTGATGCAAGGTTTAGATTATACATACTCAAATGTAAGATACGAATTTATTCCAATTATACAAACCTAATTACTCTCCTCGTACTTTAATTACTGATTTATCACTAAATTTACCAACAATTAATAAGTGTTATGTAAAGATTTTAGAGGTTATAAAATGATCATTAAAAGTACCTGAACCGGTCATAAATGAGGTTCCTATGATAGGTAAGGCTACATTAGATCTTCGGGCGGTGGATGCCATGTGACTATCATCAGGATATAGAAATTCTGGCTGCATTTTCGGTATGACATGAGGATCAAAGTTGAGGTACGGAGACAGGCTTGCTCCGCCCCCTTGTGAGGGCTTCTCCTCATTTTTATTTATCGACAGAATATCACCAAACAGCGACATGTTCGTTTTATTGCACTAAACCACTAATCTATGACTATAAAACGTGTTTCGGTATCGCAAACTGAATTTTTTTTTTTTTTTTTTTTTTGTTATGGCTTCGCACGGTTTGTGCATATAGCCAGTGTCAAGTATTTTATTGTATTTCTTAAACAAGAAAGTCACAGCAATGTTATAGCAATCGTGGTCAAGTAGTCAAGTCAATTATTTACATCGTCAGTCACGATTCAGTAAAGTAGTGGATGCTTTACTGAAACTTCCTGGGAGTTTTGGAAAAAATGCGAAATGACACGCTTTTTGAGTTTATATCATTCGCCTACACGCGTGCACGTTAACGAACACTTAATGGTTAATATTCCACCAATATTGCACATTAACACTCGAAGAAACACAAGTTTGAGCTAATAATACAAGACCAACAACGTCTCACTATCGGATTCCCGCCAAAACTCCCAAACTGAATTTTCTACAGAAAAACTAATAGGAATAGAGCTGTAGCAAACCGTATGTATTCGGTACTGAGTAACGGGTACGCCATCTAGTAACGAGTACCGAAACGTTAGTCGCTAATCCATCTCGTTACTCGCATGTTTCGTATGCGTCGTATGGATACACCGTACACGTGTGCTGATAGTTTGTTTTACGCATGCGATACAAATAAAGATGTTTGTTTATTATGTAGGTACCTAAAGTAATAATTTGGAAATTCGTCTTCCAAGTTTTTTACCTGTAAGTTTTCTACAAATCACGAATTATGTGACGGACGCCGCGACATCATACCGCACGCGTACTAAATGCGACTAGATTTGATACGACTCTCTAAGCATCATAGCATGTTATGAGGTATCATACGGAAGTAACGAGTACCGATACGATAGTAACGGGTACTCATTGTTAAAGTAACGAATACATACGGGTACGCTTTGTTTCGTTACTTTTACACCTCTAAATAGGAATCATGAAGGAACGAAGGAAGGAACGTCAATGTCAGTCAGGTCAGTCGTCAACTTCAAAATGTATCTGTCAGAACTTCAGAAGTGTCAAATTTATGCCAACCATAGACAAAAATTATGTTGCCATATCGACCGAAATATTTTACTTTTTTTCTTACATTTCGATCCATGCATTTCTATCACAAACTATGGGATACTACGTATGTAGGTACTGTACTTATTACAATCACGAAAAATCTATAGGTAGGTGGTACCTACCTACTTATTATATTTTCGTACTTTTCTTGTTATGTTCAATGTATCTTTATTTTATTACAGAGAGCTGCGAACATCGGAAGAAGTAAGAAAAATAATAAAGACTGCAAAACTTCACGAGTCTGAGCTTACTGAAATCACACAGATCTTGAGGTTTCCTGAGCCCAGCCAACAAAATGATAACTTGAGACTAATGCTAATAGACGAAAATCTTTTAAAGGAAATAGAAGCTGGAAATGAGCTTATTTTCAAAGGTATAAAAAAATTACTGTAATTTGCTTGCGCTCAACAAATTTCACTGGGCCCAGATATTTTATTGATTTAAATTGCGTTTACTTTTCTTTAAGGCGACCTGGAGGAAAACGTAGTCCTTTGCACTAGTAACAAAACCTACGATGTTAAAGAAGCAGAGACGTCTAATAGCCTCTTACTCGTGCCTGAACTACTATTTGCCGCCTCCACAGGCCTCGATGAAACCATTCAGAACAATTCAATGGAGGACTCCGATAATTCCTTCGATAAGTCCAATAATAGTTTAAACAAATCTACGGAATCAGACGAAGGGAAGTCGCCAAGAAAAATTAAGCATAAAGATGTTGTCAACACGTTCTTTACATACTACGAATTAAAGCCATGTAAACCGCGGCTGTCGAAACTTCGGAAACTTTTTGAACCAAGCCAGTATCAAGGCCCGGAACTTGAATATGCTGTAGATAAGTCCAAACTTCTTACTTACGATGCAATCATCGATCAGATACAGGCGTCTCGATCAGAGTTAGATGAGGAACTGATTAAAATCCAAGCCGTAAAGATTGGCGATCATTATAGAACGCTAGAATTCGATTTCGAATTTAGAGTTCTGTCGTACATGCTAGATCTTATTGAGGAGAATTCATGGCCGCTGGATATGGTGTCGAAGGAATCTACACTGGAAAGTTTGAAGGAGTTAGTTCCATTATCAATCTTAGAAGCGATGTTTGGTTTTTATACGACAAAAACGAAGATAGAAGATGGCGAACAATATTACCAGTACCAACAAGATAAAGTGTGTAGGTTTTTAGCGAGAGTGCTATTGAAAAGTGCAGGAAAATTCAATTTGTCAGAATTTCTTCAAGCATGGCGAGACTCGGTCCCAGAAGGAATGTTTACTAATGTAAGTTACGCGGTATTTATTTCCTCTAGAATGTAAGTATGCTGAACAGGCCTTTGAAATTTAAACAGGAAATAATTGCCCGTTCTACGAAACTATTACCTACTGTGTAACTGCATAAAGTCCCCAACATAATAATAAACCAATGTTTCCCATAGGAATCTCTGTTGTCTGGCATAGCGCTGATAGACAAGTCCAGCACACCTCAAGTCGTGTGGGGGTTCTCCGAAAACGATCTCCCGGAGGACATCAATGAAAGGTTCAAGATTCTCTTTCAGACAAAGCCAAAATGGACGGTAGACCAAATATCGCCTTATATTGAGTACGTCCTTACTTTTATATCATAGTTAATAGAGTTCTGCTGCCACAGATGACAGATATAAAACATAGTTTTCTTTACAGATGTTACGCGACGGAAAAACTCAATGTAAACGCATTGCTAACAAAATACGCTCGAGCGTCGACACTCGATGGAATCAGAGTATTTTCTGCTAAGCATATGAAATAATTTAATAACTTTTACCTAATTAATAGATTACCTAGTACTCGTATGTAAGTTTTTATAAGAACCCAATTTTTACGCCAGGATTAAGCTGATTAAAACATTGTTTTGATTATGTTACATTTTTATTTCTTGCTCCATTCAATATACAGTCTATTATTAAGTTCATTGTTACATTATACTAACACACGTTATACTAATACACTTAAAATACGAAATTATCTAGCACAGCCGTGTATTTTTAAAATATCAAAAATACGCATTAACTTTTCTTAATCGGGTCTTTTTTTATTGCCATCGCTATCGCACCGTTAATAACTTAAACTTACATTTAACTAAGCTATCTAAACTCTAGAAGGTACTAAGAGGGAATGTTCATGATGAGAGTTTTAGTTACTTACTACTGAGGCGATATAATTTGAAAAAGTTGACACATCACTATTAGTAAAAGTAATGGCTCCATTAAAAAATGTCTGCTTTTTCTGACAATAGCTTTAACGCAATGAAATGCACTACTATAAAACAGTAGGACCGTAGTCACCATATTCGTATTAAAGTTACTGTACTATACCGTTAAAGATTTTAAATCCAGGATTAATCTAATCCGACATAACCATCTTAATTGCAATTTATGATCTGAAAAGTAATTAAACACAGCTAATAACGGTATATTTAAGGGTGTCTTTATGAGTTTTTTTAATGCTATGAATCTTTGGTAGATTATGATTTCTGAATGTTTTTCCTAAGCTTGTTTAATTCTTCCCACATTTCAGTGGGGAGATCTTCGCCCACCTCTTCCTTGAAATACTTTTCGATTGAGTTGGCCTGTAAACAAGAAAAATATTGTTAAAAATTAATAAATAACGGATTGTAATAACTTTGTAGGTATAGGAACCCCTGTACAAAATTAGGTGCAACGCAATACCACAGCAGCTCCGCATCCATTTGCGTCTGCTCGTTTATACCGAATATTATGTTCAGGCTTTTCAAATATTCATATTTAAATACAATATTTTTAATTTCAGTCTCTAAGATAAAGTATACCTTCTGCGAAGGACAACCACCTCCACCGTCATTTCTAGCTGCTGCTACCAGCAAAGATTACCTCTTGTAGCCAGAAGTCCTTGGGTATACTGAAAAGACTCTTCATATCAACGGGATCCATGTTCTCCGTGTTCAGAGATCCCTCAGACGGCACGTTCCCCAGCGGGGTCTCGGAGTAACAAGGCTCGCCGTCACAGCGGCGCAGGATCCAGTCCAACACACGGGAGTTCTCACCGAAACCAGGCCAGAGGAATTTGCCCTAGAAATGGAGAAATAATGACATTTACTACCAAATCAAATAAAGGGAAAATAAGACAAGATAAAAAAAATATACTAGACCTATCTAATAAAAGGAAATATTATAAAGATACCTAACTGAAATATTAATGAAGTGCCTATTGGTCGCGATATGAATGGTTTGTAGGCACCTAATAGATTATTTTCAATCGCTCCCGAATAACAATAAGCTTTTAATTTCTTGGTATTTAGATGACGTTGCAGTGCAGTGAATGTTTAGAACGTTTCTTGAAAAGTCCATACCTACCTATTTCAATAAATCAAATAGATGAGATATTATTGGTAACCAATAGGCCATGCAAATAATTGAAATTACCTGGTCGTTCTTTCGGAACCAGTTGACATGGAAGATTTTGGGCATGGTCCGGCCGGCCTGCGGCATGGACAGCCAGTGGCGCAGATACTCGCCAAAGTTGTACCCGAAGAAGGGGCGCATAGCGAACGGATCGTGCATCACTACTTTACCCTGTTAAAGGAAAACAATACGATGCATTAGTAGGTATATCACTGTAAACACAGTGCTTATTACTAGAATACATATCGTAACCACAACACTTACCAGATTGTTTCTCGTTAACCGTAATGTAATGAGCTCTACGAGCTCACTCAATTCAACTGCATGACGTGATGGTTCGACAAATTATTAAGGAGATCTGGGTGGTTTGACAAACAAATAGACCGAGACAGGGGCGGATCCAGGATTTCATTTGACAAGGTTCGAAGGTAGGATTAAAATCACAAGGGAACAAAAAAAGAAGTTAATTACCTTGTATGTTTAAAAATAAATTTTATTCGCCTAGTGCCGCTTTTAACAAACCTATCAATAATTTTGTCAACATCATCCCTGTGGATGTGTAGTAGGTAGGTAGTGCTAGCCCACACTGCCATTCCTCCCCTGTCCGCGCGCGCCGCCACGGCTTGCTTGGACACCGTCGCGTCATTATTATTATCACCTACTAACTTCATTCTTTATTTTAGTTTATAATAAAGACATTCGCCATTTTCGACTTCACTTCATGAGTGAGTAGGTAAGTACGAGTATGTATGCTGTGTAAAAAAAGTACACCTGAAGATGAGTCTGGAGTTCTGGGGGGGGGTCATAGCCCCCATGGCCGCCAGAAGACCCAGGAATTACATCACATTTTCGACTCGTCTTCAGGTGTACTTTTTTTTTATAGAAGAGTTCCCAACGTGTTACACTTGTGTAACAGTGTAACTTGATGGGGAAAAACTGCCAACGAGTCACTCTGTGACCGGATCTGGTGTGACTCGTTGGGTGGTTACCCTAGTAAGTTATACAATATACTTACGCTGTATTCAGCCGCAGCGGTCGCTTCGGAGCGCATGGCGGCGCCCATGTACACGCCGTGCTGCCAGTCCCGCGCCTCCAGCACCAGCGGCACGCCGGCCGGCCGCCGCCCGCCCAGCAGGATGGCGGAGATGGGGACGCCTTCAGAACTCTCCCACTCGCTGTCGATTATCGGGCACTGACCCGCTGGGGTGCAGAATCTGGGTAGAAATAACATTTTGATTTAGTCAGATATAGCAGTCATAATTATTAAAAAAACTGTCCCATAAGGGTGAGCAGGAACCTCTATCGAGAAAGTATTCGATACGATAACTGTCAAATTTGTCAAGATTTGATCAGTAGGTAGGTTACTCCTACAATAGGGCAAGCACGGAAATTTTAACTGTTTATATCGTACAGTCGTATCAATCAAGGTAACCGTTCGCGCACGCATCTTGTCGGTATTGCAAGGCGCTGATCAAATCTAAAACAAATTTGACAGTTAACGTATCGAATTCTTTCTCGATAGAGGTTCCTGCTCACCCTACCGATCATTGGCATATTTTCGCCACTAAACAGGGTATTTGTTTACGGCTGGCAATAAAAAAACCATAGGCAATTTTTTTCTTTTACAAAAGCAAGAATTTCTTCGATTCTGCCAAAGTGCATAATATTTTAAGTTTGAAGTTGAAGCTAACCGCGGTAGGTAGTTCCGATAACACCGATCACAAGACATTTTAACAACACAATACAACAGCATCCACAAGCTATACGTATGAAAAAACCTCACCTAGAATTAGGGTGCGCAGCCGGCGTCTTCTTGCTACTGTCCCAGGGTTGTCCCTTCCAGTCGACCAGCGTCTCCGGCGCCGGGCTCATGCCCTCCCACCACACGCCGCCGTCCGCCGTCTCCGCCACGTTCGTGAACACTGTGTTCCGGAACACCGTGGCCATCGCTATCGGGTTGGTGGCTGTTGAGGTGCCTGTCGGATAGTTGTTCATAAGAGTACTGGTACAAAACATTTCCTAGTCAAAGTTAGAAGGCAAATTGTTGATTCCCGTCTAACTTCGGACACGTCGAAAAGACTGGCTTAATCAGGCAGAGAGGATGTTATTTGTCTGGGTCTCCCATAGTTTCCTAGTATATACCTAGGTACCTATGCAGCTCATAAGTACCTAAATCAGACCTTTAGAAACGTATCAGTGGACTTTTAAGAAGTATTTATTTCCTTTATGACCTTATGATACCTAAATGCGGACCTACAAAGTGCTGGTCGCTGATTCTGAATCGAGGAAACAGACACCAAATAAAAGATAGCATAGATGCCTAATCTAAGCATTTAGGAATTATGAAGAGGAGACGGGAAATACCTATAGTGTCTTGTAAGGATCTATTCTTATTGGACGAAGATAATGCAAGTTATTTGCTGACAGGGTCAAAACTAGAGAGAAGATAAAGAAAGCTGGTCCTACCACCATTTGGAACAGGAAGATAGAGCCATCCTATCCGTCCTGTCCTCTCTATGTTCTTACAGTCTGGTGGCATAATAATAAACAATATATCTTACCAGGAGCGACTCCAAAGAACCCGTTCTCTGGGTTGATGGCCCGCAGCACTCCTTGGCTGTCGAACTTCATCCATGCGATGTCGTCTCCCACGCACTCCACCTTGTACCCGGGCAGCGTGGGCGTCATCATGGCCAGGTTGGTCTTCCCGCACGCGGAGGGGAACGCCGCCGCGATGTACCGCTTGCGCCCGCGCGGGTCCGTCACGCCGACGATCTGGGGGAGGGAGTTTCGTTATAATGCGGTATAACTTCTCCCTCTATCTCTTACCCTCTCACTCTTCTCTCTCGCTCTCCCTCTATCTCATTTTTTATTTATCTTGTACCTATCCATTATTATCTATCCCCTTACCAAATTGCATTACAATCCGTTCAGCCGTTTATTGTGTTTTCGTTTATTGGAGGTCTTATTTCAAGATGACAAGCACATGGCAGTGTCTCGCAAGATATTGGATATAACATGTCTAGTTTCTTATTACAAACTGTTTGTTTCGACAGAGAGAGACAGAGATAGTGTTAAGCTAAGAGAGAAAACTAAATAGTTCGGCACCAGAGAGAGAGAGAGAGAGAGAGAGAGAGAGAGAGAGAGAGAGAGAGAAAGATGACACAATAACGCGTCACGGTCAGAGATCTCGTATCACTACACAGTACCTAGGGAACCAGGAACTACAAGGACGATGGTCCCACGAACACATAGACCTATCTATAGACCAAAAGAGAAACAAAAGTGGATAGAGTGGGAGAGAACTTAAAGTAAAGGCTATGAATGAAGTCTTTGGAGGTTCCCAAAAGTACTGCAATTACACGACTGCCGCAACACTTACCAGCATGTGCTCGGCCAGCCAACCCTCGCGTCTCGCTATAGTTGACCCCAATCTTAGAGCGAAGCATTTCTTGCCGAGGAGACTGTTGCCTCCGTAGCCGCTACCTGTGGATGATAATAAGTCATTATGTAACGGGCTACATTATCGAAATAATGTTATTCGCCATCTCTATGTTGGACGTTCACCGTAGGTGTAGCCAGTCACCAAAAATCGGGATATACGCACACTAAGCATTAGTATTGTCAATAAACAAAAGTAAATTCACGCAGTCAAGATAAGAAAGCACCCTGCCTGCACCAATAACTTAGTGATTTCGATGTATTTGCTCAAATATGGTAAACGGATAGATACTCGTACCTACATCGTGCGTGAGGAAATCATCTAAAACCTAACATACAAGAACCAGTGGCCAAAACTAAACTTAAGGTATTTTGGGCACATAATAAGAGAGAAAGGCTGGTCCACCAGCATTGGTAACATAATTGTAAGGCTAGATAGACAATGATGCAATGGCGATGATAAATAAAACCAGGAAGTATGGCAAACCAAGCATGTTTACAGAATGGGGCTTATCTCGTTTGTTATTTACGAGGAATAGTAATTGGTATCAGATAGTCATAATATTATTGAAGATGTCAAAGAATAAACACCTTTGCTACGGCAATTAATTTGCTTGTTTCAAAACATCAGAGAAATATGTCCGCCTGGTGATCTACCGCCCTCAAGTAGAAAATCATTCGCCGAACCCCTATCAGGATCTCCGGTAGCCGTCCTAGTGAACCAGTCCTATTCTACGCTCGCATATGGGTCACATAGTTATTTAAGACCAGGATCTCATCTGGCGGCTTACCATGACGTCTTATTGCGATTCAATTGAAAACCCAAACAGAATCGTTCGACATGAAATAATAGTAATACATGGCTTTCGGTATAGGTAGGCGTCAATACCTTTAGATTTAAAATCACCTAACGTGACGTCATGGTACGAATAAGTAGTGAAACGATTCTGTTTGGGACCTCAATTGGATCGCAATGAGACATCATGGTAAGTCCCTTGGTCTACCTAGTCACCTAGCTATTGCAACAAACCTACCTGGTAACGAAAACAAACCAAATGTTCTCACCATAGCTGACGATCTCGTTGTGGTCTGGTTTGTGCAGAATGATGGTCCGCGGAGGGTCGCAGCGCCAGCCCGGCGTCGCCTCGCTGGTACCGACGGCGTGCAAGCACTTCACGAACTGCTCGTCTTGACGGAGCGTCTCCAGGACTTTGGCACCTGAGAGGAGACGGTTCTTGAGTTTCCAAACGTGAATTATCTTTGACGTTGTAGAATAAATCAGACGCTTTGTAGAAGCCGTTTAGGAGTCGCATATCTTCATCGACGGCTAGATGCTATTGGACCAAGCTGTACAATCACGAAGCTTTGGGGTAATGGAACGGAAAAACTTACCAATCCTAGTCATGACCCTCATGGAGTAGACGACGTAAGGCGAGTCGGTGATCTCCACGCCGATCTTGGACAGCGGGGAGCCGACTGGACCCATCGAGAACGGGATTACGTACATCGTGCGACCTAGGGAGTTAACGAAGGGTTAGGTTGGTGATTCTGGAGCCACACGTATCGTCTCGTCAACGGCCTACATTGCTTTAAACAACGCGGAAAATGTCCTAATGATATATCGCCATGAATTTGACTAGCCACACTATCGTCATCGTCAACAGCTAAATTCAAAATAAACCAAAATCAAAAAACATGTTAACGTTAAAAAATCGGGATATTCAACGCCAATGCCATATCCCTATTATGTGGCCTCCCTTTCCATCACCCCCGTGACGGTAGGGATAGTGCGAAGGCATAACCTCCCCAAAAAAGGGCAATCAAGGATTCCACAATTTGAGATTTGCATGATTCCAAATGACAGGCCTACGGCGTAGCCCCTAACTACCCAATCGTCATAAGCACTTAGTCCTCACCTCTCATACAACCCGGGAACCGTTCGCCCACCGCCTTCTCATAGTCCTCAGCCGTGATGTAGTTCCCCAGGGCTGACTTCTGCCCAGCCCTGGCTGCGGGCACCACGTCCCTCTCGCGGTCAGCGCAGATGAAGGTGCGGGACTCCACACGAGCCACGTCGGCTGGGTCAGTTCGGGCAAGCCAGCTGTCGCACGAAACTTACGTCAGATGGAGGTCAAACTAAGGATTTAGCAACATTGGGATCATCGTCTGCTAACTCCACTTACCAGTTGTCATACTTCGGCAGGCGCCTCAACGTGCCCTGCTGCTGCATCATATGGATCAGAGCGGAAGCCTCGGCGTCGGATCCATCACATACGTGGACGTGGTCGGGTTGGCACAGAGCTGCGCTGCGCTCTACGAATGCTCGAACCTGCATTACATGAAAGGATGGTGACATGATGTCGCAATGTCCATGAGAACTGGCAATTGGCATCCATTAGCCTTTTCGTTGGCATTGACAGCAAACGCAAGACAAATTCCTCGTCTGCTAGATTCTTAACACGGCTGCCAAAAGGCTGCCAAAAGGGTGACGATTGCCTTTGTCAAACCCGTTTTGGACTACCCTCGTGAACAGGTACCTACCTACAAGTGCGAGTCTGGCATTTCATTTCGCGGCAGCTACGACCTCTAATTAGCGGTACTTTGGGTATCAGATACAGTAGAGGCTATTCTTTGGATCTGCTGTGCCAGCTTACCTTGGGCGTGAGGGCAGCGAGTGCCGGGCTTGGTTTGGAAGCGCCTCGGAGTGCGGTCTGGTGCGCCGCGCGACTGCACCCGAGCGCTACTTGCGCACATCTATAGAAAAGGCAGTTTTTGAGACACGAATATTTTTATTTCAAGCTGCTGAGCAGGATGCGTGTTTTTTCAGGTCAACCCTTAAAAGTCAAATTTGAATTTTTGGTCCAGGGGCCTTACCATGATTTCTTATTGCGATACAATTGAGGATCCTAAACAGAATCGTTTTACTACTCATTCATACAATGACGTCTTGTTGTGACATCTTGACGCTCAATTTAGGTTGTTTTTATCTAAAGGGATTGACGTATACTACCTTATTGATATCCAAAGCCATGTATTACTATTATTTAAAGTGAAACGATTATGTTTAGGACCTCAATTGGATCGCAATAAGACGTCGTGGTAAGCGCATTTTATTGCGCTTACCACGACGGCATATTGTTCAATTGAGTTTCAATTCTGTCAAGACCATACAATATTATAATAGTGATAGCGAGCTGATCTGATAAAGACGGAGAGTAGACATGTAAGTTAATTTATGTAACTCCTCAATTATGGACAGTAGATTGGTGGTGTTTGGGCTCATTTTGATCAGCTCGCAGTACCTACCGAATACGTATTGTAAGAAAGCGCGTAGGTAGGTATATGGAAAGTTATTCTTCAACGTCTGGACACGTGAGATACTATATTAATTATTTATTGGTGTTCGTATGGACCGTTGGCCGTGAGCCATGAGATAGGTAGATACAGATAGCCTACTTTTTATAAGTATGATGACATTATTTACCATCACGAACTTTGTCCTTTGTATCGAATATAAATTATTAATGTGGCTTAATTAGAACGAGATAAGGTCCTTACTTACATAATTTATAGGTGGTTTTGTTTGATTCATATTTTGTAAGTACTCTATCGGATATTTAGACATGACATGTATTTTCTATTCTACATTCGTTGTCGGTTCGTACTCAGTCCAACTTGTTGCTATGTAGGTTCATGTTTTTTTTCTGTGTCAAAGATAGCGTAACACAGATTGATTTCGGTAGGTCTGGGACGCACTAGGTATTTCCCATTTTTGTTTGTTCCATATTTCTTGGAACATGTCCTAGTTTTCTGGTAGGCGTTATATTTTTAAGTAATTCACCATGTATTTTTGTTTTGTGTACCTTTGTAGTTGATAGTAGATAGAGACATCTTAATTGAAACACCACAGTTACAGAACAAAGAAAACCAAACTTCAGTACATTGGTTGTATTATGAATTTATTGGGAGCATTGAGAAAGTATTGTGCAATTTAAAGTATACCCAGGTAGGTACATAAATAACTAAGAAAAGTAACGTTATTATTTATGTATACCTACATAAGTAAACGAACAAAAAAAAAGGATAATAAAATTCAACTCACTGCGCCGCCTTCCTCACGTAGTCCTCTGGGATAGTTTTGAAATGCAACATTTTGAAAATATAAATAATTTAACAATAAACTAAAATAATACTTAAAAAAATGAAATTGATAAGTCTAGCTATACTTTATCCAAATTACTGAAACTGAACAGATATATCAACCACCGGTAATATCCTATCCTGGTAAGTCTATCACCCATTTAATTAAATAGATGTTTTGTAACAGGCCTACTAACTTAGAGTGTCGGAAAGCGTGCGCAGGAGCACTATATATATAACTGTAAGAATGCGCACGGCGCTCTCTGATTGGCTGAGAGCGCGGGTGTGTCTGCTACGCTGCGTATCAAAGTTTATGTTTTGTTATTACGCTGAAATGTCTTGTACAGAACGAGTTATTGATAACGCAGATTTGGCAATAGTTTCTTTGCATGATATGAAGTAATTTGTTTATAAATATTTTCAGTAAAAAAACCGAAGCGGCCGCGCCACAATTCGACGAGCTATATGATTTGTTGTCATAAAAACTGAATTTATGGGACGACGTGTTAAATAATATATAATAGTTTCTACGGATACGACAAAAGAGTTGATAAGTAATGCTAAGTACCTAGATAGGTACGTACTGTTTCACCGGGTTAGTAAGGGTTAGTCCCTTTAAACTTCCCTACATAAAACCTATCTGGTTTTCAAAACAGCAGATAATAGTGCCTACCTACACACAAACCAAAGACAAAGACATACTTACCTAGGTACTTGCGAGTTTTATTGTAAGTAAATAGGTACCTACCTACTATGTATAATATACGTCTTACTTTATTGCCTTTAGAAATAACAGAACCCATTTTATTCTAATGCCTTTATGAAGAATAATTTAGTTTATTTACACATGCACACTTTGAATTTATTAACAGATAAAAGCAAACGTTGACTGAATTATGCATATCTTGTTGCAATTAATACCTATGTGTGATTTTCGTGAGTAAGTATGTTATAGGGCAGCGGTTCTCAAACTTTTTTGATCACGGAACCCTTTTGACAAGCAAAATACTTGACATAACCCTACAATAAAACAATAGTTTTTAAAAGTGTATTCTTTATTATAAGTATAAGCATAATAAAAGTACAATGTAACAGTTACTAATGATTACTTACTTTACCACATGGCAATTACTTAGTACAATAATAGAAGATATTAAAAATGAAAAAATCTTAACTAATGGTTACTAACTTAATTGTTTGATATCAGGTTTGATTTTTTTTTCTAAATTCTTGCGGAACCCCTACAGGGGTAGCGCGGAACCCTAGGGATCCGCGGAACACACTTAGAGTACCGCTGTTATAGGGAAATAAGTTAAAGTTAGTTAGTACCTACTACATAGTTGTAACATTGCAACGGGTTTCATCAGAAGTTCCAAAGCTCAAGGCGCGTTGCGTCAGCTCGCGGAGCGCGTGCCTGCCGAACCGAGCATACGCTATGGCTGTACCTACTAGGTAGGTATGTACGATAGATATTCTGTGGCTATGCACGTATACATAACTACTAAGTACCAAGACATTATAGACATTATACTTTTTGTTGTATAATGTGGTAGGAGTTATATTTGGACGAGTGACGTGACGTCAGTTGCCATTTCGTTTTCATGTAGGTAATATTTTTAGTTTTTCTGTTTTATCTCATACCAAACTCATAAAAATTCTTTCAGCCGTTTCGCAAAAAAAAAAACATTAATACCTGAGTAATGTTATAGACGTGCCTAGATTTACAATATATTTTTCACACCTCATGCTCAGAAAAGGTGTCAGATTAGCTCAGCTTAGCGGTAGCAAACGAGGTTGTTGCGCACTAGGGAGTGAAAGTAGTTTTTTTTTTTTAATTTGTACTCGCTATTATCAACAGGCTGAAGATTCGACTTTTCAATTTTCCATTTTGACATAATTACTTAGAAAAAAATAAGAGTATCTTAATGTACAAACCGTGCGATGCCTAAACAGTTTAATTTTTTTAAATTAAAGTGTAATTCTCGTCCACTTTTTTGGCAATCATAGGATGTATGCTATGTGTACGTGTGCGTTTGCGAGCATTAGATAATTTTAAAAAGTTTGTGATTGCCGCCTATAATCTGTAGGTGTGTGTAGAATTTTGACGACAATGCAAATTGGTTTTAAAAGATTGAATTTGGTTATTTATTTATTTGAAAGTGAACGTGACTATTTGTGAAATATTCTTAGCTTTTTTTAATTGTATACGTACTTATTATATTTCTCGCAATCTCTGTGTGAAAAAAATTGTGTTTTACGCGGGCGTCAAACGACTCACTCATACTCGATTCTATGTGCCACACTCGCTACGCTCGTGAGGCAAAACATCGAGTAATGTATGAGTCGTTTTCTGCCTTTGTAAAACAAACTACTATTTGACATGCCGAATGTCTGAATTGATGGCTCAGAAGCGGGATGATTTTCATACTTCCACGCCTAATATTATATTAGGTATAAATACGTTTTGAATCTGTTCTATTCGTTTTTTATTAGTTATTTTGTACCTCCCGGCGTTATTTGTAATGTTATTTATTGCTGTTATGTTAATCTGTAAGCACAGGAATTAAGTTTATAAGTAGGATAATTTCTCTCCATTTCTTCGTAAATGAATATAAAATATAAGTAGGTAAGCAAAGTATTTAAATAGGTAGTATTTTTTATTTCTATATTATGTAGGTAGACTAGATACATGCTTCCAACCCGGTACTTAACTACCGGTCTGGAAGTATATAAGTACTAATCATTTATTTCCTCTATGAGTTGGATAACTACCGGTCTGGATAAGTATATAAGTACCTACTAATCATTTATTTCCTCTATGGGTTGGAATAAAAAAAAAATCTGACCCTAGTGTCAGAATTCCATTTGGTGGCCGGTCTAAAGTTTATTGGATTCGTCAGATAACCTTTTTCCAGAATATAGATAATTCATAGTAATTGGTAGGTATAATACAGTGAATCGAGACAAAGCGATTGATATCTGGACCGGGGATTTTCCTTGACAATATAGTTACCAGCGAGTAATTGACAGAGTAGACGTTCGTCGTAGGTATACTAGTACCCAACTTATATGGCGCGTCGTGAATCTTCGTTCGCGCAGAAAAGAAAGTATGGTCCGAAGATTAACGAAATAATGCTTAAAACTTACAATCAACCTAAGCTCACTATTATTAGGTTCATAATACACTGCAGCTGTTAGTTCCATCTCACTCTAAGCTCGCTAAGATGGCGGCGGCTGCCGACCAATAGCGGTCAATAGCATTTCCCGCGCTTTGAAAATTCATCTTCTGCGCAGGTACATCGGTAAGCCATATCAGTTGGGTAATACTGCACCTACCTACCTACCTAGTTAGTTATATTGTCTCCTAGTCAAAGATTAAAATTTTGTTATTCGTATATATATAAGTGTCCGTTAGTCAGCCCCGAGCCCCCGACATCGAGTTACGTGGAAATTTCCCGATCCTTGGACAGTGTCTTTGTATTTAATGTTTTATCTATAGTCTTTAGAAACACCGTCCGTCCTCTTGAATTTTCTAATGTTGACACGATTTCTTTAACTCAATATAATATCGCGAATTTTCCTGTGCCTTGGTCTTTAGTTTTATTCCACTCGATTTTTCTTTGGCCTATTCGCCAACCAAAACTAATATTCAACTATAATTCTACTCTACCTACATTATTGTTCAAGTTATGCACTTCTTTTTTGGTGAACACTTTAGGTGAACCATAAATTAAATGATTCGTGGTAGGTACCTTGCCTATGAAAGAATGGGTTAAAACGCTCTAAACTCTAAACCTATCATCATCAACTACCAACCCCTATTTTCACTAGGTATATACCTGCTTGTACTGATGCCCCATGTCCTTACTTAAAAAAATTGCCAAATAAGGTTTTTAATTTTGCCCTGTCATTTTATAATTCTAGTATGCCAGTACGTATTAAAATATAGTATTAGGTAATATACACTTCTTTGTGATCTGTAATACGCCAGACGAGCTCATTAAAACAACCCGGACACAACGCGAGGTAGCCGTGACACTATTATCGGTTCAGACATGTGTAGAGGCAGCCGGAGTGAACCAGAATGGCCGAGCTACGAGTAGTTACGAAATCATACGGAGCTGTATGAAATTGTAGGTATGTATTAGTTTAACTAACTGGTCATATCCAATTAGTAGCTTAGGAGGTTTAAGCGCAGAAAATGTAGTTTTGTCTCTGAAAAGGATCCATTCCACAGTGGTCCAATTCTCAAACTTGCCTAACCCCACAATAGAACCCATTCTCAAAATGTCAAATTTCACAATGGACCAATTCTTAAAATGTCTAATTCTACAATGGCCCCATCCTCAAAACAACCAATTCTGCGTAAGAAAATATTACATAGGTACATAGCTACCTACTTTATCTGGTAACATAGTCACAATAAACAAGGTTTTAGAATTTTCCGTTCCTACTAAACATAATGTTGAAGGTTTCTTGAATTTAAATAGTTAATACTTTGGTCATATTATAAGCTCCGACAATCCATTTCACCCTTTGTTGGATAAGTTTAGGGAATTTAAAGAACCCTAAGGTGTATAATTTTTTGTGTATTTTGGTACCAATATTTAAAATATATCTTTCGCGTTAACCCCCGACGCATAATGATAGGTGCTATTATTATTATTATACTCTTGTTCGTACGATAGTAAATTCATAATGCCTAGGAATAACGCAATTGCATCCCTTTGTTCGATATAATAATAATATTATAATTATTCTCCGTTCCAATCGATTCTACATTTAGAAATGCGAGAGGCATAAGACTGGTCGCGAAGGCCGCCATGCCAGTCTCCGACGGGAGTCTTCGTACTGGCTACTAGGAAGTCATTGATTGCTTTATTTTTATGAATGGACTTTGCTATTTTATTGATAGTGAATAATGTATGTAGGTAGGTAGGTACTATGTAAATAGATAAGGTAAGTAATATTTTCAGGCGATCAAACTAAAGCTATAAGTATCAAATTCGACTCTTAACTTTTCCTATCTAGCTTCTGCGGATAGCTGGATGTATCGCCACCCACAATTTCGTCATTATCAAGTAATTATAAATATACATGAGTGTTGGGAATAAAAATCCTTGTAAAATGTATTGAGCGCATTTACTGGAAAGTCCAGTAAATGTTCTCCCTGTCCCTGGTAACGTAGACCTTTGTCCATGTTGGTAAAGTATCCACAACTTTACTGGGCAAATAAAACTAAGCGGACAGTTTGAACTATTATAAACTTTGCTTATGTTTTTACCTAGAGTCCAAATTCTTTAACTTTATCAATGTAACGTGACAATTTAACTGTCGACTTCTTGTTACTGGTGACAACGTCCTCTTTTACAACAACCAATCATCTAATCACCAAATGAAATTAAAACATAATTAGAGTCAACAAGGTTAAGTAAACTGCCAATTTTTTGATGCGATAATATCTTAGTTGGTTCTGTCTAGGATCACACGCTGCTGGATGTAGCTGAAGGAAACCAATTACAAAAGATGAGGATGAAGGAAAACTTCATTAAAAACTTGGTGGTCGTATGGTACATTATAGTGTCCACTGTCCACATAATCTGTTCCGTCTTTGAGAGCCAATCCCAGTCTATGTATGCTGGACATGTTTACCACTTGCGACCATATTATCACACCTGGTGAAATATATAGGTACTTAAAACATATTGGCAAGTATATGCTTTTTTCTCGTGCTCTCGCTATAATTACTAAAACAAACATGGTGAATGAGGTTCTGCATTTATTTTTATTAAACAATTCGTTTTAGTTTTGCGCCTGTCACCACCTTGATAAGATTATATTAATTACAGTCATTGTTTAGATATATTTTTTCGTAACGTTTGTATCAAGGACACGTTATGTGATTTGCCGCAGCAATTGGATAAGAATTCGGTTATTAATAACTTACTATAAGCAGGTAGCTACTTACTTAATATTTGAGTAGGTACCTATACATATTTTTAGTAGCTGGGTTATAAAATATTATCTAATTTAAAGGCGTTGTGCGACGGTCGCGCATTTCTATTGCGTGAAATCTCGGACACTTGAGGACTTCAAAAATTACATCTTTTCCCTTGTTTTGTTTCATGCTTTTCACTTTCTCAGTTATGTTATCCCAATCGGTTAGAGGGTTGGGGGTATACTGTTGAAAGTTATAAACACGAAAGAACGAGAATCAATGAAATTCACTTCACTAGACACTTATAAAAGTGTGTTTGGAAAATTACCGGTTGTTGCCAAGTGTAGTGACTATACAAAGTATACAGACCGCTTTTAATCCGGTTGGACACACCTCCATCCAACCTTTAGAACAGGATTCCAGAACTAGATCATATTATTGATTCTTTTGTTTATCTACAATTCTACAATCATGATATTTTTTCTTTTAATATAGGTACGAGTAAATTGTGAAGAACATATAAAAGAAAAGTGATTTATTTTGCATTTTTCTCAAGTTTGCATAAAATACGAAGAGCGTAGGTATTTAATTAATACTAAGATACAATTTCAATATTGACTGCGTACAATCTGCCTTATAAGTACCTAAATGGGCATGTTGTACTAATTTCCAATTTAATCTTACACGCGCAATTTTGAGGCCGACCGTACAAGTTTGTTGACGGACACAAATAGTTTTATTAAACTTTTCTGCGAATCAATAATATTTACTGCAATGTGTTTACGTATGATGAAACAGGGGTGTGCGGCCGTGCCTCCACTGGATTGACCTTTGCCTTCGTTTATCACGAGTATTCAGGAGTTATCAATACAATATACCTAATGAGCTAGTTATAAATGCGATATTCTACTCTATAATCATAGGAACTAGGCCTATTATAGTGACAGTTACAGATTATTTTTAAACAAGCGTTTTATATTATGTTTTAAGTACTATCATCAGTATCATTCTAAATCTACTTCGTGTGGAATGTAAGATTTATCTTACTAGAAAATACTAGAAGGAGAAAAGAGCTGAAAGGAAAAAGGTTAATGTGATAAAATATGAGAACAAAACACTTACATCTTTTTCGATATCCTTCGGATGAAAAACACCATATTGATAACCGTGCCTTTCTCTGTTGGTTAAATGTCGACGGCGTGTCTGCAACAAAAAAAGTAATTATAAGACAGGTTATTTAATTTTATCTTTCTAAAGGTTGATATATTTAGTACATGAACCTACCGGTTACTACAAAACACACTATACCTACCTTAAATTTTTAAGTTCTATGACCTGTCTGGTTTACGCAATACAGCTTTACATCAGCTCATCAGTTATGAGCGATGTCAAACCCGCTTACGTTACGTAAATGGTACACGTAGAGAACTAAAGGTTTGTTAATTTATAGTTTTTATACGAGGCATCGGCCAGTTATCTATAACGTTGCAGTAACTAGTTGCTAACTGCAGGTTACTGACGACAGAGTGGAGCGTGTGTCGTCAGCCAAGGCACAGAATACGTGAGTGTAGCCGAGTGCAATGAATGGATGCGCTTGCACACATGGGCAGTGCGTGCATTCCTGCGCGTTTGGTGCAAAGCGCTTGCACTCGAATGAATCGGACACGCTTGTCTCAATTTTGACTAAACTGTACGAATTATTACGTAGAGTTGTGGACTAATACTCTAATATTCACTATAAAGCAAAAACGGGTCAATTCCCAGAGGGCAATCTTCGATTGTGCGGTGCCAATTTCAATTGCAAAGCACAACTTGTTCCGTTAATTAAAAATCTACATTTATTTCTATTTCGGGGAAAGGTTAGGATTGACATTGAAAGCCTTTGGGATAATTATTACGGGTGAAAACAAGGGGCGCCTCAAAATCAAATGGGTTGATTATTTATCACAGAGTGACCTCGGGAAGTCATACTCATGACATTTTATATCCTAACCTGTTCCTTCACACAATATAAATTATATCCTCATCACCAACTTATGCCATGATTTAGGCCTAAAATGCCCAGTTCCCAAAATGGACCAAATCTAATAAAATAATTCTACTGGGCCAATTCTCAAAATGCCCCATTCTACCAATGGACCAATTTTCAAAATGACCATTTCTACACAGCAACAATTTACAGGAGCTTGAATGAACTAGGTAATCTAATAATTAATCTATGTACATACTATTTTTATTCCACTATTGTGTTTACCCGACCCACGTAGATTTGAATGTCCTACTGAAGTATACCTGCAAGACGACACCGCATCTAAAATGTCGATGTAATAACTATGGCATAATGGCACATAATCCTTTCGCACCTTCCCCTCGTCGCATCTCCTATCCCTCTTAGGTATTTCCTTTTATTCGTTCCTCTAAGTTCCACGGCCAAATTTGTAAAAAAATATAATTGAAGAAACTTCAAAGATGTTTGACCTGCAGTGATGCTCGGCCAGGCCTACCGAAGTTTCGTCATTCGAGTTGTTTTCTTCCGATAACGGTTATCAAGTCCGCTGGGGGTTTCACCCCGCTCGCTTCGAAAAATGTTTTAGAAATTACATCATCGATGCGGCCTCTTTGGACGTTTCTATTTATTTAACGTTAGTTCAATTTTGGAACGGAGTGAAGTTAGTTCTGATGAACTTATACATAGAGAGATCAAAGGAGTAGGTGCTAGGGGGTTTCTTTATTTTAGGTACGTACGTACCAAGTGGTTGCGTTAGTTTAGGGATTGTAATATCGACGAGTTTTGTAATTTTTCCTATTCTGCTATTGTCTGTAGGTAGGACTTTTCAACAATAATGGGTTAACATAAAGAAAACAAAGAAATGGCACTTCGAGGCAAGTATCACGTGGGTGACTCCAAACTAGAAGCTACCTAACGTCATATCCATATGCCTACGTGTGTTAGGTACCATATTAATGAATATGTAGGTAGGTATGTCATATTATCTCCCCGATCCATGTAACAAACGTGGGATCATGGCATGTATGAAATGTTTGCCATGGTAGTCTACCTATATGTACTTACCTATAATTGATTCACGAAGATAAATTACGACATTACTAGATATAGAGAATTATTACAGCTAGAATCTAGATAACAGCTACTTATACGTAATATAGTAAGTACAGTTTTAAGTAGGTACATATAGGCACAATGTCAGAAGAAAACATACAAATCATTCGCATGGTTGATTAGGTACCTACCTACCTCTAGAGGTCAGTTTGATCGTGGAAACTGGAATAAAAAAAAGTTACCCCACAACCAGAAAAAAGTACCCACACTCCACACCAGTTAATATTACCACTCTATGCTAACATCTCAAGATTCAAAATCGGAACACCTTTAGAAAACAATCAAGACTCACCTGCCAGTACGTAGAAACGCGGGGAAGAGCGGGAAAGTCACACTCTGTCTATCATAGACCACTTATTTTTTTCTTGAAGACAGCAAACGTGTTGTTGGCATACAATGCAATGATATACTGCCGGGTAAACAATATTATTTTCCACTCGAGATAGTTAACTTTGTGGGAAGAGAAGCGTATCATACGGTTCTGACTAACTAGCGATGATGCCAAATTGTGACGATAATTTGGCTGTCGATCGGGGTTTTTAATATTATAGGTAGGTAGTACACTGTCTGACAAAAATAGAGTGTGCAATCTGTGGCGTAAAATCGTAATTAACGACTTCGAGCATTTAAAATAACGACCACATTTTAGTAACCACAGAGTACCTACCTACCTACTCTAATACTAATATATTATTATTGGAAATATATAGTATATACAATACACATGTTACGAACACTATTATTATTCACTAGGTAATCACTCATTAAGTAACTTAAACTATGCCGATCTAATTTACTAACCTAATTAACCATGCAGCCATTACTTACCTACCTACTTACATGCGGCACATTAATAATTCATTTCATGTTAATATAAAATAAAATATTGAGTGCTTAGATTCAGTAGGGCTATGTAGGTCTACTTACTTAGGTATAATAATTAGATATAATTAATTGATATTATTACCGTAATAATATCAATACTTTTCAGCACGACCACGGAGGACTTGTTAGTAGACATTTTTTATTCTTTGGTTCTAGGAGTAGGTAATAGATAGGTAGGTATGTACCTACCTAGAGTAAAAATTTCTTCCAGAAAAGGTTCCCTGTGCAGAAATTGAAGCCGCAACCTCACACTTATGCAACCTATTAACTACCTATTAATATTTTAAATGCTAAAAAGTGTCTGTATGGCGTAATATGAGTGCATTATAATATATTTAGGTAGGTATCAGAAAAGAACCGACTAATCATTAATTTAATTAGGTACCTACCCATTTTATGGTTCTGCTTGTTATGATTTTGATAAGCAAGAAATTAGTAAGTAAATAATATTGTGAGTATCTATCTAGTATCTTTCCATTGCCTCGCGCTGTTAATAATAATTTGCTCTACCTACTTAGATAGTAATTGTACATAAGACTACTTATTACTTAGTCCTACTCAAATAAGAATAAACAAATAATCCCACGGAGATATGATATAGCCTAGTGGGAGAACGTCCGCCTATCAAGCTCAGGGTTGCGAGTTCGAATCTCCGTGCGGGCACGTAACGACACGTGTCATAAACACGTTCATGTTAAAACGAATGTCTCATTTTTCGACGAAGGAAAACATCGCGCGGAAACGCCGGAAAAGATTCTCTATAACATCTCCAAGAGATTTCGGAGATGTGCGATGAGGTACCAATGCGGAGCGGGCCGCCGCGCCGTCGTGGATTACGGCCTAATCCTCCTCACGAAAGTGAGGGGTGATCCAGCTCAGCTGTGAGCAGATAGAGTCCATGTATCAAGGAGCTACGACCCCCATAAACAACGGACTTAGAGCAATACCTGTGGTTCACACGAATCTTTGCCATGTGCGTGAATCGAAGCTACAGCCTCACGCTTCGCGGCTGGCGGAACAGCTATGCTATCAGCTGAAATTGCAAAATCATCTGTGGCACTGCACTGCGCTCACTGACATATTAATACCTACATACTTCCTACATAATTAAATATCTATGAAAGACAACAATATTAAAATGAAAACAAAGAATATAATAGGTACATAATTATTATATATCACACCCATAGAACGTAAACAAAAATACCAACGTCATTTGTCATGCTATCAATAAAGAATAAAATAATTTGTAAACAAGATAATACTATATCAAGGCGTCAGTCAACTGTTACTGATCTAGGAAATTCCGCAAGGCGGTCGTGTGACGCAGCACAGAATTTATTTGTATAAGTACATACCCTACCTACTTATTTTTATATGCGTTTCATAACAAAAACTTTGGACCTCGCATTAAAGGATTCAATGTAGGTAACGAATATATTATTATTTCAAAACTTTTTTAGCGTATATAATATCTTATATCTTCTTCTTTCTTATATTTATACAAAACAAAGTCGTGTTAAGCCGGGTCTCCTGCGCGTGTTTTTACGGAGCATTACACAAAAACAGCGCAACAAAACAAAAAAACATCAAAACAAAGAGGCGTGGCTTTACACATTTGTCTATGCAAACGGTAGAAGATTTCGTTTGTCTATGAGCAAACCATGTGTTTCCCGCGGTGCCAGTGTCTCCAGATTGGGGGTTTTTTTCCCCAAATTGGGGAAAAATAAAATTTTAGCGAAATTTTTGGGGAAACGAAAACTGTGGGGAAAATTTTGGGGAACGCATTTTATTTTGGCGAAAGTTTGGGTAGAAATGTGAACACATTTTTAATTCAGTTATACGTACCTAATAAATACATCTTTAGCTAATATTTCTTGTCGTAATTGAAATTGCGCGCGTAAAACAATACAATGCTGCCAACATTATTCTTTCAATAACATGCCCGTAACCGCGCGTCGCACCGCTGCCAATGGCAAGTCAAACATGTCATTTCTTTACTATTATTTTAGCCATGGAATGAAATGTTTACTAACTTCATTCCGACTGAAGCTTATTATTGATTATGATTGTAATGGACGTTTCTATTTTCTTAAAGTTAGTGATTAAAAATCCATGTCCAGGAATAGCCTTACCCATCCAAAAAAAGTTAAATCTGTGTCTGTGTCTATAGATTAACCAATTATCAAAAAGATAAACAAACAACACAAAGTAAATCTCACAGATTAAAAATCTTTAGGTTTTTAATCTCACGCAGTGGCAACGGCGCTGTATGGTATTGTGCTAATGATGACGTCAGCATGCTAAATTTTAAAATATTATGTTTATTGTAACTATTCCGTGGAAAACTTAAATATTCTAATTAGTTTCTTAAAGTGTTCTATATTTTAAGAAAATTATGTAAAATCAGAAAATTTAGACACTGCCCATTGTATGTTCAAGGAGCGTAGTCAAAAACATAAATTTAAATTGTATACTTACCTACTTTTTGTTGAAACATGTCTAGAAATGTCAGACATTATCAACCTGCAATACTTAGGTACTTATTTTGAAATATATGAGAGTATAATATAATAATATCTGAAAGTAGAACATTTATTTTTAATTTTTGCCTATTTGTCTTTTAGTTCTATCTAGGTAATCTCCGAAACAGCTGGACCGATTTTTACGGGACTTTAATTAAATAGCTGAGACCACCGGGCGTATAATATGATACTTTTAATCCGATAATCCCACGGGAGCATTGGGATAAAACGGAAAAGCTCGTTTACGCGGGTGAAACCGCAGGACGCAGCTAACTACGATAATAAAATACAAGGACAAATGATTTTGGGGAAAACTTTAGAAAAAGGTATCATTTTGGGGAAAATTTATACCTGATCTGGGGAAATTTCACATACTCACAGACCAAGTAGTAGTTAGGAACACATACTCAATCTGGAGACACTGCGCGGTGCATGCATGGTGAAATCCGGGGCTCCTGCGTGCGTTTGTTTTGACGTCTTTTTTTGTTTTGTTGCACTGTTCTGTGGTTTTATCAAACATTTTAATATGCAGGAGACAAGACAGCTTGTGTGTGAAACAAATGTATATGTGTGAGGTTTTTTTGTGTAATGTTCCGTAAAAACAAACGAAGGACACCCGGCTTTCACCATGCAACGCGGGAAACACATTGTTGCAAATAATAAATAACTCGAGAACTGCAGGACCGGTTTTCACGATCTTTCCTTTTTAGATTCATCTCTGTTCCGAATATATCTGACCCCCTTCACGTAAGGTCAGCTTAACCCGTAGGTACCCTTTGCATCTTTTATACAAACTACCAGTCTATTCTTATAGAAAACTCTTGAAAGTAATGTTTAGTTTTCACATGGACGACTCAGCCAATGGACCCCGCCATAAGCCAAACAATTTGTCTGATCACCAGCACCTTTGACGCTCTATTATTTTTATCCATCCAATAGTTGACTAGAAGATGTCGATTTTAGCGATAACCCGCGCATTCTGTTTCTATTTCGCTTAGGTTTAGAGTTTAATTAGGTTTTTTGTTGCACCCATTTCGGATCTTTAAAATAAGTAAAGGAAACGGATCTTTCGGACACATTTCTTCAACAGCTCTTCTCGATTTTTTCACGTTTTCGGGCTGCAAAAACGTATTTTCCTTCTTTTTCTTTTTTTTTAAACGTAGGATTACTCCCTTATCGTGGGTAACCGCTTACAGACATAAATAATTTCAGATACACATTACACCCAGACCAGAAACAAATAATTGTGGATCGCACAAATATTTGATTGTGCCGGGAATCGAACCCGCGACACCCAAGCGCAGCCGTCCGATTGCTTAGCCACTGCGCCAAAAGTGCGTCACTCAAGTGATATCAAAAATTGAGAGAAGAGCAAGTTGGTAAAATTCTTAATTATAGGTCGTCTATCCGTTCAGATCATCTACTGCGATCCCCAAGCCCCACTAATATCTCAAAGAACGCAAAACACATTCTTTATCGGTATTATGTACATTGAAAGATACAAACGAATTCATAAATAACAACACAATGGCGGCATATGAATGGACGGCGCCACCTGGCGGCTCTCAGTGACAACAATAGCCGATGGTCGAAGGGTGGTGGGAAATCCCCTTTTTTGGGCTGGTTCGCGATCTTCGGATAGCTAGCGTAGTGGACTGTATTTTAAAATTGTGATTACTCATGTACTAGACGAAGGTTGGGTACGACTGCTGCTGTGGATAATGGAAAAGCAGAGTACAGCAGTCCTAGGAAAAGAACATGCACGTACCTGGTTTCCAATAGCTTCCCACGCGGTGGCTGGCAGCAGACGTTGTATGTAGGTACCACTCAAGTTCTTAAAGTCTATCACTGTTACACAGGTAGGTTAATGTTAGAACCAAATATTGACGAAACTGCACTGGAAAGCTTCCTTTTTTGTAATACAATGCGCAACGTCACATGCGCGCGATTTTAGCTTCGTTCGGCCACTGCGGTGGCGCGCCAATCGCGAGTCGATCGGGCACGCGGTGTGATGCTCGGCCGTCAGAGCGAGACGGCAATATACAGTACGTGCATGCGGGAAAGGGAGGAAAAAAGGAGCGGTTTGTATTGGGATTGAAGTACATGAGTGAAACTATCAATGACAATATCCACCATCTCCCCCTCCTTGAAGGGTTTCCTTCAAAAGCGAAAGGAATGACTTTAAACAAATTAGCGAAGTTAGCGAGAAATTTATAGTAATAATTGCGGATGTACGATAAACATACGAAAAAGATTAGCGGTGAAATAATAGCGATAAATAATATTTATATAGCGGTTGGATAAACTATCCGAGACATTTTAGCGAGAATTTGGTATGGTCACCCTACTGTATAGGGAGCGGCGACAACTTAGTTGTCGGGCGGACGAAAGATGAGCCGCCACTCGTCTCCACTCTCGCGCAGCGTACTCGGCCGTCCCTACCGGGGAAAACTTCCGATATCCTTCCAAGTTTCCAAGATAGAGGCGGTGCGTTTTCGTTGTTCAACAGAACTACAGTCCCTACAGTGAGTGGATTACTATCGGTATTCCATTTTTCGCGCATTTGCAAATTATGGAGGTATTCATTCTTGAATCGTTTCCAAAACGTTTGGACTAGCGAGTCCATTAAAGAATGACGCGATAAGAGATTTGCCCGTTCTCCGCTGACATCAGCAGCGGGTAAAAAGGCTAGCGGTTTCGTCGATAAAAAATGCGACGGCGTTAAAGCGGTTGGTTCCGAAGGATCGGAACTGAGAACGTACAGAGGTCGGCTGTTGAGTACAGCTTCGACTTGATTGATTACTGTAAGCATCTCCTCATAGGTGAGAATCTGCGTACCTATCACGCGGAAGAGAAGCGATTTTATACTTTTTATGTTAGCTTCCCATATTCCACCAAAATGGCTTCCTAGGGGAGGAGACCTCTTCCATGTGATGTTGTGTTTAGAAAGTTCGTTACTAAATTGCGTATAATATTTGTCTGATTTTAAAAATTCGAATAATTCCTTTAGATAGGATTGCGACGCGATAAAATTGGTGCCATTGTCACTGTAAATAAAATTGCAAGGGCCGCGGCGAGACAAAAATCGTTTGAACGCGTCTAAGAAGGTAGCAGAGCTGAGGTCTGACGCTAGTTCTATGTGTACGGCTTTCGTCACTAGGCACACAAAGACACAGAGATAAGCCTTTTGGTTGCGCACACCTCGTTTTCTAGTCGTCGTTATATATAGCGGACCGGCGTAATCTACACCTGTGTGTGTGAACGCCTTGCAAGGTTCAACGCGACAGCTGGGCAAATCTGACATAGCGGGAAATGTAGGTTTAGGGTTAAGCCTATAACAACGAATACATTTATGAATGCGATTGCGTACTAATCGTCTAGCGGATAAAAACCAATATTTTTGACGCAAGATTGACATTAGTAACTGTGGGCCAGCGTGGCTATTTTTGCGGTGGTACCAATCTACAATCAGATCAGCGATATGACCATTTTTTGGTAAAAGAGCGGGGTGTTTCTGATTGAAGTCTAAACTCGAGTATGAGAGTCGCCCTCCGACGCGTACAATATTATCAGAAATGAATGGGGATAACTTCCGTAAAGCGGTTGAACAAGGTTTGTTCTTTTGAATATTTCGTATATCACTAGCGAAACAACTTTGTTGTACAGCGAGAATAATTTTGTTTTCAGCGATGTTAAAATCTTCGGCGGTAATAACATCGTTGCGAGGAAGAATTTTCATGAAGCGAAGTACGATGACTGTGGATCTAAGAAACCTTAGCCAAGAGGAGAACTTGGATGCTAAAGTTAAGAGAAAGTTTTCCTCTTCTACTACCGTTATATGAGAAGTTGTTTTCTCTTCAGGCAGTTGACTTTGAGACTGAGAGAATTTCTCAACTGGCCAATTAGCCAGCAGCGAAGACATCCAATGAGGACCGTGGAGCCACAGCTCATTGTCAAGTATTTGCGAAGGCAATAAGCCACGGGATACGAAGTCAGCAGGGTTCTCTACTCCTGCGACGTGATATACGTCTTGCGACGGCGAGGTAGACTGAAAATCTGAGATGCGGTTTGCGACATAAGTCTGAAACTTGTGCGGAGAGGAAGTTACCCAACATAAGGCGACTGTCGAGTCAGAAAATATAAATATGTTGTCTATTTGACAACGCGATGTTAGCGAATCATAAACGGTGCGTAACAGCTTTGCGAGAAGTACTAAACCGTTTAACTCAAGCCTAGCCAACGTGACTGTTGGTTTGGCTGATGCGACGCGGGACTTGGAACACAAAAGCGAGATCGAAGGTGGCTGGTCACCATTAGATACGTGTAGGTATATTACACAGCCGTAAGCCTTTTCGCTTGCGTCCGAAAATGCGATTAGCGAGATTTGCGATTGACTTTCCTCAATTCCCACATGACGAGGAAACTTGAGTTGCGAGATTAGCGGTAGCTCAGATAGATATCTTCGCCATAAATTGACGATATCACAGGGTAGCTCATCATCCCAATTGATGTGTAGAAGCCACAGTTCCCTGAGTATCAGTTTAGCGTAAAGAATTACGGGTCCGACGAGTCCTAAGACATCGTACAGACGTGCGGTCATGGACAAGATTGCCCGTTTAGTGAATGCGGATGGCGGTACAGAAGTTGAAAATATAAAATTATCAGAAGCGGGGAGCCAGCGAAGCCCCAAGATTTTGAACGTGTCATCGTCATCGAATGAAATTGCTTCAGATTGCCGGTGTGAGACGGGAATGTTTTTTAGCAGCTCAGGCGAGTTACTAGTCCACTTGACTAAGTCAAACCCACCAGCTTTGAACATCTGAATCAATTCCTGCGCTGTATTGACTGCTTGTTCTACAGACGGAGAAGAAGAAGCTAAGTCGTCCATATAAACATCTCTTTCGATGACGGCAGCAGCAATAGGAAACCTTTTCCTTTCATCCTGTGCTAATTGCCTTAAAGTGCGTAGCGCTAGCATAGGCGATGATCTAAGGCCAAAGGTTACCCGTTCAAACTGAAGGGTTTCCAGGAGATCGTATGGAGAGAAGCGGTATAAGATTCGTTGATAACAACGATGTGCGGGGTGCGTATGTATACAGAGATACATTTGCCTAACGTCAGCGAAAAACGCTATGCGGTACATGCGAACATTGAGTAATATATTAAATATATCAGCTTGTAAGTTACAACCTTTATATAAAATATCATTTAGAGACAGGCCTGAATCGGTCGAAGCGCTGCCATCTAAAACGATGCGGACCTTAGTCGTGGATTTATCTTCCCGAACTACAGGATGGTGCGGCAGGTAATAACCTGGAGAAATACATTCGTCGGGGGGAACGCGCGTTAGAATACCTTTGTCGAGATAATCAGAGATAATCTCGTTGTATTTTTTATGTAAGTCCGGAGATCGTGTGAGCTTTCTCTCAAGGCCTGAAAACCTTTTCTTCGCGGTGATGTAGGAGTTACCTAACTTTAGCGGGTCGTCTTTAAACGGGAGCTGCACTACATAGCTACCATCTTCATTTCGAGTGGTAGTCGAAGTATAGATCTCTTCACAGCGTTGATCATCGGGACTTAAAAATACCTTGGAAGGTAGTTCCTCAGTGGACCAAAACTTTTCCACCAGTTGGTGCAGCGGGTCAGCGGCAAATGCACAGAATGTATGCGATGAGGAGCGCGGGGATACAACGGGTGCGTTGCCCATAACGATGTAACCTAAAGTTGTTTCCAATGCAGCGGGTGAGTTATTATTAGCGGTTATTTTATTAAATAAGAGGATTTGACAATATAAGTTCACACCTAAGAGAAGGTCAATAGGACCGGGCTCGGAGAAGTCATCATCAGCCATGGGCAGGTCACGAATGTGGCTCAGAGCGCTGACGTCGACGCGCGAGTCAGGTAGTTGCGAGGTGATGCTATCTACAACCATGGGCTGGATGTGGTACTCATGTCCATCGTCAAATCGAGAAGTAAATGTAATTGAGGTCACTCCCAGAATTTTCTGTGAGGCCCCTCCTATACCTTGGACTTTAGAGAAGCGGCTTTGTGTTGAAATAGGAAGCGATAGGCGCTTGGTACATGCAGCGGAAATATATTCACTTTGAGAGCCGGGGTCAATCAGGCATCTCAAGAAGTGAGGGCGGTTGAGGCTATCAAGAACCTTTATTTTAGCGGTGGCCAATAACGCAGTTGTTATTGTGTGCGAATCGTGATCATAAGAAACAGTACATACTGACGTGTTACTGTTCGGATCATTAGCGGGAGCGGACAGCGGAACATCGACCTTATGCGCATGGGGCGCAAGGGCCATAGCGGGCGTGCGGGTTTGTAGGCCGACAGAAGCTGCGGCATGCTCGGGCGCTGGGACGCGAGAGTCATGAGCGGTAGCGGATGAGTTAGCGGGCGAATTTTTATAAGCGGGTTTGGTCTCAACACATTTGTTATTAGCGGGCGGATTGAAATGTAATAGCGAATGGTGTTTGGCCGAGCAGTGAGAGCAGGTGCGCTTGGAGAGACAATCCAATGTTTTATGTTTAACGCTTAAACAGTTGTTGCAAAATGAGTTACCTTTTATGAATTTATACCTATCCGGAGGCGTCAGTTTCATAAAAGAAGCACAGCGGTATAAATGATCGTGTTTGTTACGCTGACACAAAGCACACCTTCTCTCATCACTCGCACCACACACCCGGTCAGTGTTTACAAATGACTTGGTCTGAGCGTGTCTACTGGGCGCGGGCGCGGGCGCAGAGCGCGTGGTTCTGTGCGGCGGGTGCGCTTGTGCGGACGGAACAGCTGATCGCGACAAAACCTTGCTTTGTTCCTTCACAAATTCAATTAGGTTGTAGTAGGTAGGAATCTTATCTTTGCGGTGCGTTATTTCAAATAACTTAACAGTCTCCGAATCGAGTCTCTGCAGAGCGAGGTGCAGCAGCATGAAATCGGTTAGATCGCCGAGATTTAATTGTCTAAGGGCTTCTACAGACGTGTCAAAGTTATTTAGAAATGATTCCAAACTATTAGCGTTATTAGCGGTTAGCGGTTTAAAACTCAACATCTGATTAACGTATGAACTTGCGAGCAATCTAGGATCGTCATATTTTTGCACAAGTGCCTCCCAAATAATAGGGTAGTTCTCAGCGGTAGGGGGCAATCGAGCGCAAACAGACGCAGCGGGTCCAGACAATTTGCCTACCAAATAGTAAACCTTGTCACTATCTGACAGCGACGGGTTCTCGTGAACCGTGCATTTGAACTGCTGGTAAAATAGCGGCCAAGAGCGGACATCACCATTGAATGATAATAATTCTATACGGGGAAGTTTAGGTCTTGCTTTGTCTAACTGCGGGTGCGGGTTCGATTCCTGTTTGGACGGCGTATTATTCGCAATTACTTGTTTGATGAGACAGTACATAATGTCGAAGTTCGTCCATTCTTGGTACCTAACAGTGTGCTTAGGGTCTATCTTTAGCGAGATAACATTGTAAGAATCCAAGATCTTCTCAAAGTCTTTATGCAATTGATCGATATTAAAAGCGCTGTGAAACAATTCCTTTAATTTCGTAGGGTCAGCTTCAACTTTCTTAGCGAGATCGTAAATTCCTTGCATGCGTGCAAATAGAATTTCGCGTTTGGATTCCAACAAAGCCTGTTGACACTTATTCTCATCATAACTTTCGTCCAAATCAGGCGAAACGTCCTTTTTCTCTTTCCTACTCATTGTGAAAAATCAGTAAAGCGAAAGTAAAAAGATAAAACTTCTATCAATTTAAAGGTATTTAAATTAGATAAACAATAAAACTACTTCTTAAAACTACGCGCGAACGAAGTTTTATAAGTGAAGCGTACCACAGATTAACAATGAACGCAACGTAGTTACTATGGTTGAGACGCGGTACAAACTATTTCGTAAGCTGCATTGCCAGTACAGATTAGGGTATGGTACCTACGCGTGAATTCTGCGTTTGAGTTGAAGTTGCGTAGAATATTCTAGCAAAGCGGTGCGGTGCGGGATGCGGGGTGAGTCGAAACACGAACGGAGCGAGCTGCTATGCAAAGAAATTAAACTGCGAAGCGGACAGCGAGCGAATGAAACGGCAATATTATTCGAATAGAAAAGTACGTTCAAGAAGCTTCCTTGCGCCAGCGGAGAATGCACAAAATAACGAAGAATGCGGGTAACGAAATAATGAATGAATACTTCGATAATTTATGATTTTACCTGTCGTAAAGAAATAAGCTATAGATAAATAAGTGCGTATAGCAGCGGTGCGAGCGGTATTAAATATTAAGCGTTTGAGTGGAAACGTGTGACAGCGATAGATGCCTATTTCTGCAACGTTCCTGACTGATTTTAGCGGGATGAAATAAGTTGACCGTGCGGAGCGGGGTGCGAGTAATATTAGTAGAAAATTGGTTCAACTTATTCAAATGAGTAGGTATCAACAGAATTAAACGTATGAATAAAATAGGCTAGCGGGGTAAATTAAATTAATGTGAATGCAAGTAAATTAGTGGCGTTACAAAGGACTGAGGTTAGGACTCAAATGTCCGGCGGTGTCTAGATAACCTAAGTCAGTACCTAGATGAAATTAAGCGTTGAAATTCAAAAATCCGGCTCGAAGGACTTATGGTGGGAAATCCCCTTTTTTGGGCTGGTTCGCGATCTTCGGATAGCTAGCGTAGTGGACTGTATTTTAAAATTGTGATTACTCATGTACTAGACGAAGGTTGGGTACGACTGCTGCTGTGGATAATGGAAAAGCAGAGTACAGCAGTCCTAGGAAAAGAACATGCACGTACCTGGTTTCCAATAGCTTCCCACGCGGTGGCTGGCAGCAGACGTTGTATGTAGGTACCACTCAAGTTCTTAAAGTCTATCACTGTTACACAGGTAGGTTAATGTTAGAACCAAATATTGACGAAACTGCACTGGAAAGCTTCCTTTTTTGTAATACAATGCGCAACGTCACATGCGCGCGATTTTAGCTTCGTTCGGCCACTGCGGTGGCGCGCCAATCGCGAGTCGATCGGGCACGCGGTGTGATGCTCGGCCGTCAGAGCGAGACGGCAATATACAGTACGTGCATGCGGGAAAGGGAGGAAAAAAGGAGCGGTTTGTATTGGGATTGAAGTACATGAGTGAAACTATCAATGACAATATCCACCAAAGGGTGTTGATCAAATGTTCAGATACTTCTGATAGTGGCAGGTAAGCGGCTTTGCACGCAGTGTCACAGTGGAGATGAATGTGATATACTCGTACGCTACTATATATAGCTTGTTAGGTATAGCTGCGTTTAATAATTGCTTAAAAACATCGAGATAAATGTAGTAAGTATATAGCCTATATATACTTACGTAGTAAGAAGTAGGAACCTAATAGGTAGGTACTTACAAACATAATATAAATCAATATTTCAAAATAAATTGTTTCCCCTGATCAGGAGGTGAACATTCCAAAGTAACTTTTAATGTGACCCTTAAACGTTACTTAGGTTACTCATGAACGTTATTTTGGTGAACGACCAGTTAGTACTTACAATACAATACAATAAAGCAGTGAAGTGCGAAAAGTCTGTAGAATGAATTAAGTACCTACTGCACAAATAAAAACCAAATGGTGTTAAAGACTTGAAATAATGCTACTGTGCACCAACTAGGTACCTATAACACTTTTTAAATGTGTGTCTGTTTGTATTTGAATAAAATTAAAACCCAAGGAATTGCAATGAGGAATTAGGAGGAATGAGGAATTGCAAATTATCACTGGTTTTGACAACACAGTATTACTAGTAATAAAACATTAAAAAATAAAACATATAGACAACTCCAACGACTAGAAACCAAGCTATTAGCATAGCTATTAGTGAATTCTGTTTGTACACGGGGCGAGCCAGCATTATAAGCCTTAGTAAAAACAAGTTACAACCGAACGAAGTCGCGGGTAACTTATAGTATACCTACCTACCTAAACTAGCTTTTTCCAGCGACTTTGTCCGCGTGGGCTACATTACGTAAAAGTACTAATCTATCTCCTTATCCATCTAGATCGCGTAATCCGTTTAGCCGTAAAAACATAACAAAGTGAGATTCGTTCACAAATAGATAGTAGGTAATGGGTGGTAATGGGCACAAATTACTAAAAAGTTAACTACTTCGTAAGCATAGATAATGCACACATACAGCAATATTAGCTAACCTATGCTCGTAGAAATTTCATTTTAGAATATTTCAAAAACAAAAACGTTTATTTATCCCTAGAGCCAATATTGTAATATTCAATCCCTAACAGGGAAATACGGCCGCGGCCCTGGAGGAACCCATTCGATACGAGTACCTAGCACTCTTGAACCAGCTACCAGCCCGTCTGGGGTTATATTATACGTAACGACACAAGTGAGAGGACATCAACGTTTTACTTGTGCTACGTTTCAGTAGCACTTTCTATAAGATTCACCTTTTTTCACATAAAAATACCTACCCGTAATACCTACGTATACACAATTAAATGTAACGCTCCTAACTAAATGGCAGTCTAGGGACAAATATAAGTATAATAATGTTTGTCAGTGTGGAGTTGTTTATATGTATATGGTATGGAAATATTTTTTTCGTTTTCCTTACTGTATTCTGCAATGTCTTCAGGTGGCTTCCATTGTTAATAAAAATTTTTCAGAATTGGATCCCTATCCCCTTATTGAATCCAGTCTAATTCTAGGTATGACCACCATCCTCAGTTAAAACCAGGAGAGACAGCAGTCAAATGTTAGCGTATAAAGCATAAAGAAATATATATTACCTCCTACAAACATACAAACTTTAACACTAACAATATTTGTGATTAATATAGAGAAGCGACAATATCACCTACTGGAAGGTTGCGTCCACATTCCATGAGCATTTTTTAAACCATTCACAATGGTTTAAGCACCTCAAAGGGGTATATTTCTTCATGAGGCGCCCGCCGTAGGTGTGCGCAAGGCTCTACCCCTCTATATAAGGGTAGTTTGCGCATTTTTCACCCCACTGCGCGACGGATTTCCGTGGGTGACGCAAGTTTAAAGTTGAAATGGTACAGTGTCGGTGAGTTTTAAACTTTTTGAAGTGTTATCAATTATCTTTTTGAAGGGCATCAGTCCTTATCCGTCCATTGCTGAGCATGGCTCTCACGGCACTTTCGTGAGGACTAGGCTGTAGGTACCACGGGCCGAGCCGGTTCGGATTTGTGCATCACATTACTTTGAAACTTTTGTTTTGTCATAAGTTTCTTCAGGATGTTTGTTGATATATATCACTTATATCTAAAAGTGTTTAGTGAAGGTGATTATTATTTTCAAATTCATTGAGATTTCGTATTCCCCAATGAACTCCTTCAATTTTCAACCGCCACCTGCAAGGCAGAATTATTCTATGTTGAAACGTTTAGATTTGATTTAGATTTAGTTTTGTCGTTTGTATAATTTTTCACTTCTCATGCTCGAAAAGCGTGTTTAAAAAGCTTAGTAAGTACAGGTAAAGAAGTTTTTTTTTTTCAAATTTTGACAGCTCGTGAGGCAAACCAACGCGTATGAATACCGACTAGTTTTAATCCCTTGTTGCTTACCCCCAGTTTCTGAAACGTCAACCAACTTTGACTACAGATTAATTATATTGCCATCCTTGTCATTTGTTTATTGTCAGATAGAGACAACGATAGTTTTAATCTACTGTCAAATCCAACAAACGTTCCAGAAACTGGGGGTTAATCTACTATTACCGCCTTCCAGTAGCATAGCAGTGGTGTGCGTGTGGGCGATGGCGGCCGCGCTGGTCACTGCTCAGATCACATTCAGCCGCGACTGGACCGGGGGGAAGCGCGCCGCGCCGAACCTCGCGCTCGACTGCACGCAGTTCACACGCCTCTGCAGGCATTTTGTAGTGAGAATAGAATAGAATAGAATAGAATATTTTTTATTGTCATAACTGTGTATAAACAAAGGTCTTAAAAATAATTTTGGTATGGTATCAACAGTTTTCCCATTCCGGGCGTACAATATTGTTCCAATGTTAAAACTAAATAATTAGCTTAATATCTATTAAAATATTTTACACGTCGTAATATTCCTTTAAATTGTAAAATACTTTAGAAATTAACCAATCCTTAAGGTACCTTGAGTACCTTGGACTTGGAAGCTACGTTGTGCCGAGGGCGGCATCAGCTAACAAAACCTTACTTCACCAGGCTAAAGAGAAACAATCCACTCAGCAGTGACTCCGGGCCACGTAGACTCCTCATAAAACATTTTATACCTACAAAATGACCAATGTTGAGATGTACTAGCGTTGCCCCCGAAAGCTGTGACCACGTTACGGGGACGTCATTAAATTTCCGCGCAGTTGTCGCCGTAACGGGGATACAGACAACGGGGGCAACGGGACGAAGATTTCCCACGTCCCCCCCGTCGTACCATATGCCCCATTGACTTACACCATAAATGGTGCAGATATGACACTGCTGCGATATATTTAGAATGATCGTATCTCAGTGTCAGTAAACAGCACCGTCAAGTAAGGAAGCACCATTTTCCACCATCAGATACGGTGGTCAAACGCGAATCTATTTATTTAAAATGGATAAAAATATTGTTGATCATTTCTATTGGCAGCACGAGGTGAAGCACGCGATGTCGGCCGAAGCCGCCGCCAGCAGGCACCGCGAGGAACTTGATAAGTCTCTCTACGACGACGAATAGCGACGACCCACTGCAACCGCCGGCCCACCACACTACTAACCTATGCTCAATGTATCTTAACGCTCTCTTTAGTGTTGTTACTTCAGTCGATTGGCAGTCAGCGAAACAAGTCACTGGACGTTTCTAAACCTCCACAGTACCGCTAGTGAGTTTTTACGAGCTCGACATAGTACACGTCAACTAGCGCTTTGTATGAAGATTTTTTGTTTATAAACGCGCCGGTAGGGGCGCTGTACAGGATCTTTATACAAACGCGCTTGTTGACGCGTATTATGTCGAGCTCGTAAAAACTCACACTAGGGACACAGTTTAGTGTTCGACCCAATTATTGGGTATAAGTATACCCAACGTCCTCAGTCCCCACATAGGAGTCCTCATAATATGGTGTTTAACATATTGGTTACCAAGAATTGCCGACTGTATCCCTATAATTTAAAAGTAAAATCCGTGTCCCCGGGCACATTTATTTCCTCTATGGTTGTCGGTGTGAAACGCACGTGAAAAGTGCTAAGCCAGGGCTGCCACTTCGACTCGCCGAAACTCATACATTTGTAAATTAAAGTCGTGAAATGCGATGGGTGAATATAAATCTAGGGCTGTCACTTTTTCCAATGAGCTAGAAAAGGGCTTTCCTTTTATATGTTGATTTAAGGCTGAACCTCGCATAGAAAAAGGAAAAACCCTCCAATAGGCTGATTATACGTATCGAGTAGTGGCGAGATAGTAAACACACACTCGGTCGCGAGAGTAAGCCGAGCGAGAAAGGGTACTCACCAGTGTTTTTTACGTGACGAGCTTAGGCAGACGTACGAGTATACAGTGGCGAGATAGTACTTCGGCCGAATACTCGTCACGTATACACACTTTGGTGAGCACTAGTAGAATCTCTTCTCGCTCGGCGTACTCTCTCGGCCGAGTGCGAGTTTACTGTCACGCCACTACTCGTTACGTAATCAGTTAACTTGTAGTGCTTCGAAAAAACTCTTCAGAGAACTATTCTAGTATCTTTCACCAAGTTGACTTTGTCCATTTAACTAGCTAGGTATATCAAGTAGTATCTATTTCTAGAGATATATTATAGCCTGTATTAATTAAATATAGCAATAGATAATGTGAATTAAATGCGCGATTAGATTACGAGACTAGCTCTAGAACTTTGGACATTGAAATGGATACGAGTGACTTAACTATAAGATAATGTTATATGTATATATTTCAATTGTAATAAAGCAGATTGAAATCGAAATATATGTCTTTACGTTATTAATTTTCACTGTAATTTTAGGGTACCGCACCGAAAGGGTAAAACGGGACCCTATTACTAAGGCTCCGATGTCCGTATGTCTGTTTGTCACCCGGCTGTATCTCATGAACCGTGATAGTTAGAAAATTTATTTTTTCACAGTTGATGTATTCTGTTGCCGCTATAACAACAAATACTAAAAAACAGAAAAAAAAACATGCGTGCGTACAAAGTACACATGTCAGAAGTGAAACTTCTTTGGCGAACTAATTTATAAATCTTGTTTATATTTATACCTTTTTCTCTCAATCTTTCTCACTCGCTTGCTCCCTACTCTCACTCCACGGCTAGTTGCTCATGCTACGTTCGCCCTGTCTTACTCTCTCTCAATCGGTCTCGATCACTCTCTCTCTCTTTTCCGACACTTCCGTTGCATACCGGCGTGACGTTTCATCTGTAAAAATTTTACCCTCATGCGCGTAAAGAAGTTTCACTTCAATAAAATAAATATTTAAGGTGGCTCCCCTACAACGAACGTGATTGTATTGCCGTTTTGGGCCGGTTTTTCAAGATATTTGCACGTCACTTCTTGGGTTGCTGTGACAGTAGTCAAGTCGACACCTTTTCATAATAGCAGTAAAATGAACGAATAACAAACTATGTTCCTTACAAGTAATTTTATTGTTGAATAAATTGATTTTATGTACAAATTGCATAAAATGTCGTTATATAATAAACACATATTATTACATTATTACAAACATAGAAATTATATTAAATGTCGAGACGATGTGATGTTGGAGCGGTAATATTAATTTCGACCTCTCTGTCAATGTGAAATGATTAAATTTCTTTTGTACTAATAAATACAACAGAGCTGCTTCTTACCCGACTGCCCAGAAGGAGGGTTATGTTATTTATTTCACCAAATTATAAAAGACTTTTTATAAATGCAAGAAATAAATTGTACATAAAAGCCGTCTTGTAAATTATATAAATATTTCTGATTCTTTAAATAGGTAGTTGTAAACAATTTAAGGTCTTTTTTGTAGAATTTGTTATTTATTATTTCCGGCTTAAATCAGTTTGGGAATAAAGTCTTAGATTTATAACACCAACACATGAAGTATTTGTATCTATTGCAAAATCTTTATATATTATCTTAAATGTGTTAAAATATGATAAAATTAAAATACCTAAACGGGTTTCTAGCTGTGAAAAGAATATTACTAAAACTATAAGTATTGTTAATACGAAATGAATACAATGCTTATCTCAAAATAAGCGACGAAAAAAACCGTTTCCACGCGTAAGAGCCTTCGCAGACGGAAGACTTTCATGATCAAGATCAAGCTTTCCATGTTGGTCTGCACCTCGTCTATGAAGACCCTAAATGTCATAAATCTAAAAATTAAACTAACATGTTAGTTTTAAAGATACGCAGTGTTAGTTTAACAAAGCTAAAATATAAGTGACACAACACTAGATATAAAGTTAAAGCTAAGTTATCTCAGTCGAACAAACAAGTCGACAATCTAAACAAAATTCTTAATAGCGTAACTTCTGTCCCTTTCTTTTACTATTAGTTAGAAAGTGACAACAGATTGTTTGACAGAACAAAAATGAAATTTAGATTTGTTTGCGCCAAGACAATGTTGGCTTTGTCGTCTTCATTTTAAAGCTTATTTTACAGCAACACGTTTGTAAATCGATGGGGCGTCATACATTATTTTCTAATCTAAAATCTTCCATTTTGCTATTTGCGATTTGTACTTAGTTGGCACTGCCAAACAGGTCAAACTTCAATGAAAACTTGGTATGTGATTTTTGTTGGACAAACTAATTAAGAATATAAATTATAAAGCTAATCGTTATTCTACCTACATACAACAATAATTATTATAACATTATAATTTTTATAATATAAATTGGTCCCAAACCCAATCCAATCCATTGTTAAACCTCTCTACCACATTCCAGTATGCTTATTTCAAGACGCTTCAATCGAATCAAGAATTCTATACAATTTCAAAATAGTTTGTCATTTGGAAGTCTGGTATTTTTTTTATGAGTCTAAATTAGCATACTTGTCACCCTGAAATATGGTAGATTGGCAATGTCGCCGAGTATGACGCATCAAACCACTTCTATGAGTATGGCCATGGTACAATAATATACTACGCCTCGGGACAAGACGATGACGTAGACTTCTTTCTACGTCATCAACGTACGTGTGTTACCATATGATAACTCCCCGATGTACGTTGGACTGACATAAAAAGAGACACCTACGTCATCATCTTGTCCGGTGTGCCCTACCTTGTTGTCTTGTACCATTATCATGGAAAACCTATTTATACACTAGAAGCAGGGGCACTATATTTTTAAATTAAAGCGAGATAGCACGATCGGGAGTTTGTATGACTTTTTGAGCGTGCTGGGTGACCTATTGAGTACCGACGCAGTATCTATATGACGCTATCGGTTCGCCATACAGTTTCGCTTGTCTTTCGGTTGTACGGAGGGTCCACTGTCCACCCCGTGCCCCGAGCACGGCATTAACCGCCGAAGCCTACTCGTCATCAGTGGAGCTACACCGGACATACTCCAAGGCTGCGTTGAGCCGCTCCAGCCACACGTCCCTGTCGGCCGCCGTGTCGGCCGCCAGCAGGTGTCGGCGCAGCACCCCCTCCCCCCTCCGCACGTACACCAGCGACCCCCCCTCGGGGACGACGAGGCCGGCGGGGACGGCCGTCTCCAGCAGCAGCGTGTGGGGACGCGCGCAGAGGTCGCGCGGCGCCCGCACCGCCCGCTCCGAGACCACGGTCGACAAGTCGATGTCGCCGATCGGCATCTGCAATATAAATAAGTAGTATATTATACAATATAATAGTATATTATATTACTAGCTGACACGGCCACGCGTTGCTGTGGCTAAGGTTTGTGTTATTGCGACTATACATTAAGCTACCCTATCTTTCAAGTTAGATCAAACTGCACATGTTATGCAAATTTGATTAAAATCGGTCAAGTAGGTTAGGAGTCCATGGCGGACAAACATCGTGACGCGTAATTTATATATTATATTAAGATTAAGATAATATGTGTATGTGAAATCATATGCCTGTAAGCGGTACCCACGATACAGGACAAATCCTAGAGGGGCTATGTTTAGATAGAGAAAAAAGACCACAGTCGAGGTACTTCCAACTGGGACCAGCGGCTGCGCCGATGCCACGCGCCCAGCCCCGACACGTCGTCGCAGCCCTAGGGCTCCGCGCTAGCTACCGACCTTCTTCTGCACGTCGTCAGGGTACTTCCAGTAGGCGAGCCGCGGCGGCTGCAGGCGGAACCAGCGCCGGTGCCACGCGCCCAGCCCCGACACGTCGTCGCAGCCCTAGGGCTCCGCGCTAGCTACCGACCTTCTTCTGCACGTCGTCAGGGTACTTCCAGTAGGCGAGCCGCGGCGGCTGCAGGCGGAACCAGCGCCGGTGCCACGCGCCCAGCCCCGACACGTCGTCGCAGCCCTAGGGCTCCGCGCTAGCTACCGACCTTCTTCTGCACGTCGTCAGGGTACTTCCAGTAGGCGAGCCGCGGCGGCTGCAGGCGGAACCAGCGCCGGTGCCACGCGCCCAGCCCCGACACGTCGTCGCAGCCCTAGGGCTCCGCGCTAGCTACCGACCTTCTTCTGCACGTCGTCAGGGTACTTCCAGTAGGCGAGCCGCGGCGGCTGCAGGCGGAACCAGCGCCGGTGCCACGCGCCCAGCCCCGACACGTCGTCGCAGCCCTAGGGCTCCGCGCTAGCTACCGACCTTCTTCTGCACGTCGTCAGGGTACTTCCAGTAGGCGAGCCGCGGCGGCTGCAGGCGGAACCAGCGCCGGTGCCACGCGCCCAGCCCCGACACGTCGTCGCAGCCCTAGGGCTCCGCGCTAGCTACCGACCTTCTTCTGCACGTCGTCAGGGTACTTCCAGTAGGCGAGCCGCGGCGGCTGCAGGCGGAACCAGCGCCGGTGCCACGCGCCCAGCCCCGACACGTCGTCGCAGCCCTAGGGCTCCGCGCTAGCTACCGACCTTCTTCTGCACGTCGTCAGGGTACTTCCAGTAGGCGAGCCGCGGCGGCTGCAGGCGGAACCAGCGCCGGTGCCACGCGCCCAGCCCCGACACGTCGTCGCAGCCCTAGGGCTCCGCGCTAGCTACCGACCTTCTTCTGCACGTCGTCAGGGTACTTCCAGTAGGCGAGCCGCGGCGGCTGCAGGCGGAACCAGCGCCGGTGCCACGCGCCCAGCCCCGACACGTCGTCGCAGCCCTAGGGCTCCGCGCTAGCTACCGACCTTCTTCTGCACGTCGTCAGGGTACTTCCAGTAGGCGAGCCGCGGCGGCTGCAGGCGGAACCAGCGCCGGTGCCACGCGCCCAGCCCCGACACGTCGTCGCAGCCCTAGGGCTCCGCGCTAGCTACCGACCTTCTTCTGCACGTCGTCAGGGTACTTCCAGTAGGCGAGCCGCGGCGGCTGCAGGCGGAACCAGCGCCGGTGCCACGCGCCCAGCCCCGACACGTCGTCGCAGCCCTAGGGCTCCGCGCTAGCTACCGACCTTCTTCTGCACGTCGTCAGGGTACTTCCAGTAGGCGAGCCGCGGCGGCTGCAGGCGGAACCAGCGCCGGTGCCACGCGCCCAGCCCCGACACGTCGTCGCAGCCCTAGGGCTCCGCGCTAGCTACCGACCTTCTTCTGCACGTCGTCAGGGTACTTCCAGTAGGCGAGCCGCGGCGGCTGCAGGCGGAACCAGCGCCGGTGCCACGCGCCCAGCCCCGACACGTCGTCGAAGGCGGTGAGGAAGGCCGAGTGCGGCTCGGGGGCGGAGACCCGGAGCCGCGCCTTGATGTCGATGTTGATCGTGCCCTCCAAGGGGCTGCCGGCTGGGACCTGAAACATACGATACCTATTAACACACAAGAACAAGGGGCACTTATTCAAAACAAAACCAAATGCCGATATTCTCAGCAAAATCCGTCCGGTAGTTTCCAACTTGTATGGTTACAAACAAACAAAAGAACAGACGAAAATTAAAATAAAATATATTTCCAGGTTCAGTGACTTTTAGTTTTATCAAAATATCTCCAAGGTACAGACATAGCGCAGTTACAGTTTTATAATGGCAGAGATTATTCTAAAAAAATCTTTATTTGAACAAATTTAAGATACCTTGTTGAGAGTGAAGCTCTTCCGATTGGCCTGCGGCAATGCAAAGATGCAGTATCCGTGCGGCTGGAACTGCGGCGCGCGCACTGCCAGCGGCCCGCCCGGGCTCTGCACTGCCGGCGCCTTCAGGCACTTCGACTTCGGAGTCAGCAGCTTCGAGCTGGACTGCAGAGAGAGAGGATCCATGAGCGAAATAACGATAAGTTCCGATGGGCTCGATAGATGGCGCTGTTTTAAATTATTTGCTGCTATATGTATATGCTTACCTTTTTACTGAAGATGTGATATTTAACGTCGTGAGGCAGGACTTCTTTAGACGCCGGCAATAAATAAACTTCCACCGTGACCTGAAAGTGAACAATTGAAAATTGTTTATTTGGTTATCCGTGAAAAAGCATAGCCACAGCGGATCTGTGGGAATCTCACACCGTTCGCTCATAGCGATGTTTTCCGCCTCACACAAGAATAAAATATCGTTTATTCAAAACAAAATATTAGCAACCGTAACTGATCGCTTTGCGATAATATCGCGCCCATGAAGAAACGGAAGGAGCTCTGTTTCCTCGGTGTACCTTGAAGTCTCGACGGCTGCATGGAAGTGTACCTTGAAGTCCCCGGCGAGCCCCTGCATGTGCACGGCGTCGGGGAAGTGCAGGCGCGCGGCGTCGGGGCGCGACGGCTGCATGGAGGTGTACCTTGAAGTCCCCGGCGAGCCCCTGCATGTGCACGGCGTCGGGGAAGTGCAGGCGCGCGGCGTCGGGGCGCGACGGCTGCATGGAGGTGTACCTTGAAGTCCCCGGCGAGCCCCTGCATGTGCACGGCGTCGGGGAAGTGCAGGCGCGCGGCGTCGGGGCGCGACGGCTGCATGGAGGTGTACCTTGAAGTCCCCGGCGAGCCCCTGCATGTGCACGGCGTCGGGGAAGTGCAGGCGCGCGGCGTCGGGGCGCGACGGCTGCATGGAGGTGGCGAGCACGCGGTCGCGGCACTTCAGGAGGCACACGGCGTGGTGCCCCACGGCGCCGTCTGCGGACGGGGGCACGTGAGGGACAGACACGTCGCACGGATTACATTTTAGACACAGATTTACGGGTCTGGTGTGAAAGGTGCGACCGATAGGGGTCAACGGAGGTGGAATCATGGTCGAAGTTCTTAAACTTCCGCAAACTGAATAGGTACATGTTAATTAATAGTTTAAACGGGATTTATGTTAATTAGGATTTTAACAGTCTTCTCGTGACCACGGTCGATGTAACTCGGCCGAAACGTCGAGGTATGTCAAAATTATACATATTGATATTAGTTTGTGCGCGAATTAGAGCCGTTTTTATTCTAATTAATGGTCGTCCTAAAGAAAGGCCGAGTCAAAAGTACCCATAACGGCGAGTATGTATGAAGGGGCTCATGCAAATGGAAGAAGCGAAATGGAATTTGTCAGGATCGTAGCAAGTCGATAACCCCCAGTTTCTGAAACGTCATTCAACGTTGACAACAGATTAATTCTATTGCCATCCTTGTCATTTGCTTAGTGTCAGATAGAGGCAACGATAGTTTTAATCTACTGTCAACGCCAACAAACGTTCTAGAAACCGGGGGTAAATGTAACCTGTGGCAACACCAACGGGTGAATAGCTGCGCCCCGCGGTGTTACCCGCAGTTTTCTAAACTAAAAAGTAGTAGTAGTTCATCCAGGACGTTAGCTACCTCCCCACCAAACTTCATGCAAGTCGGTCCAGCCGTTTGAGCGAGAAGAAGTAACAAACATAAACAACTATTGCCTTTACATAATATGATATTTGTATTGTGTACTAGATGACCCGACAGACGTTGTCCTGTCATTGTCTCTATCTTTCTCCCTCTCTTTCTATCTCTCTCCCTTTTCATGTTCCTATCTCCCTCTATCTCTTTCTCTACATCTAAGTTAACATGGTCACTAAGTTTTCTTAAATTTCATATTCCGCGAAACTATCTAGATTTTTTTCTTTCATAAGAACCTTCTCCTGACAATAACAAACACAACAAAAAAAGAATTAGCAAAATTGGCCCAGCCTTTTACGCGTGATGCTGTGACCACTCGAAATGGGGATGAGTTTGTACATAATATGTTTATAAAATTATAAAAATACTCCACCGACCACACTATTAAAAATGTATACTGTCCATCCAAAGGTTGTCTGGAAGAAATCGCTTTAAGCGATAAGACCGCCCATTGTACTACCCGAGTTTACATTTTTTTTTCTGTACCTACAACTTTTTGTTAATTTTGGTGTACAATAAAGAGTTTTCTATTCTATTCTATTCTATAGATGTATGTTCGTACCTGCGTTGAGTTGTCGCACGTAGTCCCTGCGCAGCGGCACGCTGAGGCCCTGGATGTGCAGGGCGGCGGCGCCGGGGGCGGAGGCCGGGCCTGCGCCCTCCACCTGCAGCCGCTGCATCTCCTGCACGCTGGCGCTGCGCCGGTGCGCTGGAATACGAACCATTTTTACAACCAGAAGTCGACAAAAACGATTGCTTTATGTATTAACCAGCTGTTCCGACCGACGTCAGTAACCGCATCAGTGGCCGAGGTTACCCTGTACAATACCATATTACAATATTAGTGTAGACATAGATACTAACTGGCTAGAAGCAGCAATCTCTCTCCTTCCGCCTGCTCAGTGGATCCGCTGAACTCGACGGTGGCGGCGCAGAGGTTCAGGGCCTGACTCGCCTGGAAAAAAAACAATATAAAAAAAACAATTCTTTCATTATTTCATACTTTCTTTCTTTCTTTCTTTCTAACATTCATATAGACCCGCCATCAATACTATTTTTCGATCCACCCAAATATGAACTGACTTTACTCGACTTTCCCCCAGTTTCTGGAACGTATGTTGGCTTTGACAGTAGATTAAAAGTATCGTTGTCTCTATCTGACGTAAAACAAATGACAAGGATGACAATATAATGTGTTCAAGTCTGTCAAAGTTGGCTGACGTTTCAGAAACAGGCAGTTTGACTCGCAGATAACCCTTCAGTAGTTCAGAGCCGCCGTTTACCTGCGATATGACAGTCTGCTGTTTGCTGATCTCGTTCTGCAGCTCCTTGATCCTCTGCCGCACGGTGGTGGCGGCCGCGGGCTCCGCGGGGGCGCCGGGGGCGGCGGGGGCTCCGGGGGCTCCGGGGGCGCGGTCGGGGGAGCAGTGCCGCACCACGCGCAGCGGCGTCGACGGACCGGACGACTGCTATAACAGTTTTTAGAAAACCATTTAAGTTAAAATATGTGTTAATCTCTCTCTGTCTTTCTTTCACTTTCACTTTCTTTCTTTAACTTTCTCTCTATATTTCTTTCTTTTTTTCTTTTTCTCTCCCTGTATTTTTTTAATACTACTTTTATATGTTTGACCACTATCTAAACTGGCCTTAAGTGACGATGTGATCGATGGTGTTAAACATGTTCACCCTTGAATAGGTCTGACTCTCCATGACGGAACACCACGATACGGCGATTCCTTCACCGAAAAGAGGGTGATAATTTGTACCTGTTTTTAAAAGACACATGATCGGCAGGTCCTCAGCACTGGGGAAGCAAACTCACCACCCTCTGCTTGGTTGGCGGAGTAGCCAATGATCAAGCCGAACTGACTAGGGCCCGTATTAATAAATGAACCTCAATAGCGCTACCAAGTGCGCTATCAGCTGATCCACACTCAAAATGTAATCTACATCTTGAAATCGTTGCTATTTAATAAATGGATATTGAGATGTAGCACTGGCTACTAGATTGTATGTGTCAATTGTGTCATAATCGGATAGCACTTAACCGCCGAGTGTCATTTATCAATTTGCCAGAGATCACGTAAGTTTCCTTTACTAATCTACAACTTAAGATGTATATATTCATTAGAACGAAAGAGCAAGTGCACACTGAAGATAGCTCTCAGAGCTAAGTTTGATTTATTAATACGGCCCTAGCACTTTGATCCAATGGAATAATCTTTGAATAACACTCACAGCGCTTTGCATCCTCCTGTAAAAGCTGACACTGTGCACTAGTTCGCTTCCCCTGTCTTTGTGGCCGGCAGGCGTCGCCGGCTTGGCCTTCAGTGGCGACTTGAAATGATCAGGCGTCTTGTACTTCTCAGGCGACTTGACCTTCTCAGGCGACTTGAACGTCTTCTCTTGGTAAACGAAGCTCGTCGATGATGATAGCGCGTTCTGCATTCGAGATTTATTGTACGAAACCATTATTTTATTTGTACGTAATGTTTGAATTCGTTTCACTTATGCTACACAAGGGTACACGACGATTACCTAGTGTATTATGTTAAAATTTAGCTGCAATTTATAACGTTAATTTATGTCGCTATTATCCTCATTTTGATATGTAATAAGTACAATGACATCTGTTAATTAGGTTAGATAAACGAGTCATAGACGAACAACTGGGAAAGCTGTGACTCGTCACCGTGACTGATATATTCTGAGGAACTTTAAACAATATCTATTACCGCAACTCATTCTATGGACCTTAATGTTGTTGGCAATAAATCAATTTGGAAATCTATAGGCGCGGCCAGACATCGCGAGGCATGCGTCGCGAACAGTGCGTCGCATGCCTCGCGACGTCTGTACGCGCCTTTACAAACCTAAAGTCACCGTCTAGTTCACTCGCGCACGCAGGAGCCTACGCCAGTGAACTGGACGATCAGAATTACGAGCTACTGGACTGATGACTGGACTGATCCGTTCGAGACGCTATCTCGCCCCGCGTGCCAGTAACTGGACTAGCGTTATAATACCTTGTTGACCTTAGGAGGCGTCGGCCCCTCGCTGTCCTCGGCGAGCGCTTCGTCCAGCATATCATCCAGTTCACTGTCGCAAGCTGAACTGTCCGATTCGCTGTCCCGCACAGCTTTTCTGTAGCTCGAGTTGTTTTTCTTTACAACCTGTGGAGTATTCGATTTTCAAAACTGTGGTCATGTGATATTTATAAATCAATAATACCACAAAAGATTAGACCAGAGTTAAACAGAGGTTTCTACAATTTCGTTTGACAAAATCGACGTCCATCACTCACGTTTTCTTACTCAATCCTGGCATTCCTGATTATTCTACTTGTAAATGTATTATTGAGTCATCATTCTCCTCATCACTTGTAAATGTATTATTGATTCATCGGTTTAACTCTTGTTTAAATCTTTTGTGATAAGACCGTAAAGGTCTCGACAGATACCGGGCGAGGGCGGGACGTGAGCAGTTGTAATGTGTTGAGACGCCGCGCTAGCGCTGCGCCGCCGCCCCACCCACGCCGCTCTTTGTCATGTTATGTAACTAGACTAGTACATTACAACTGCTCACGTCTCGCCACTGTCCCTCCCCGCCCGGTGTCTGTCGAGACCTTTAGGCGCAAAACCCGACGATAGGCAACGGGGCATTTCAAAGTCGCAAAGATGTTTATTAAAAGACTTCTTGCGGTAAATCAACGCTAGTGAGAAAAAAATATCTCAACAAATAATTTCTCCTTAGAAAACTTCCATCCCAATAATTATAAAGGATAGTGATAATACAACGTACGTTCATAACTTCTCTGCCGAAGGACGTCTCCGCCCAGTTGTCGGATTTGTTCAGTTTGTCGTTCGCACTTTCAGCAACTTCTTCGACACTGAAAAAGCAAAGATTTAACGTCAGTAACGGTAGTTCTAGTTAAGTTAGTAGGTAATTAATTAAACATTTAATATAACATACAAAATTAACATGCATTTGATTTATTCTCCTTTTTACCGTGAAAATGGCATATCTAAGTCGAATACAAGGTATCAGAAATTTAGATTATTTGACTTTTCATGTTTTTTTGCAGTTTCATAGTTTCTTCCAATGTTTCGGTTAAATGAACTTATTCGTAAATCTAGCAGGCAGTTGCTTTAGTAGCGCTCTTCTAAATTTTCATAGTTTATTTAACTATGTTCAAACTACTTACGTAATTGAAAAATTAAAGCGTGTATTTAGCAAAATGACTCTACTTCATATCTAGATCCCTGTAAGAGATACTGACTGTCTTATTTATAACTTTGCTTGGTTTCCTCTAGTTTCTGTATAATGTTTATGTTTCAATAAATATTTCAACAACCTAGGTACTACCAGACTGCTATCACAGAATACCTATAATAATACCCAAGAATAAGCAACACTTAATTAAAGCGAGATAGCAAGATCGGGGGTTTGTATGACATTCGAGTACGTTATCTCTCTCTTCCGTGGCTTTGAGCACCTTATGAGTATGGCTGACGGAGTGTCTACTTGGGCTACTAATCAAAATTTGCAACTCCATAGAAATATCTTAATTATCTTGACCAGTACGAACAGCCTCAAATAAGTTAAATGTTACAAATGCATAAAATGCATTTTTATGGGCGCGGTTTTAAATAGGAATTTAGGATATGTGCTACTTGGAGGTCGACTGTACTTATTCGAGATGTTAACTAGCTAAAAACGGGTCTAATTCGCGCACAAACTGATATCAAAATATATAATTTTGACATACTTCGACGTTTCGGCCGAGTTACATCGACCATGATCACGAGAAGAGGCTTTTAGCTAATTAGTAATTATGTTTTCTGTTCGTATTTTACTCTTCTACATATTTTATTTTTCCAGTCACTCCTGTCAGCCGTCAAATCTACACTCACTCTCTTCTTGCAAATGTCCTCTTTCACACTGACATCCACCAACCCTCACTGAGCTATATCACCTCATCACCATCAGTAGGTACCCCTAGTGTGCGTTTTTACGAGCTAGACATAGTACGCGTCAACTAGCGCTTTGTATGAAGATGTTTCGTTCATAAACTCGCCGGTAGGGGCGCTGTACAGGATCATCATACAAAAGTGCTAGTTGACGCGTAGGTACTATGTCGAGCTCGTAAAACCTCACACTATGAGTACAGCCCTCTTTCTTTCGAAATTATATTGACATTCGAACTTATATATTTACCTTCAAAACTTACCTTATATGGTCGATTCTTAGAGTGTTCAATAAAGAATTTATGTGTTTGATTGTATTTTATAATAATTTTATTGTTTTTAATGTGTCGCGTAATTGCCATTTTCACAGATAACAAGGAGAATAAAAAACAATTTTAATGTAAACGTCTTTATTTACAAAAATTAGAAAAAGCGTTCGTATTATTATCATTATCACAGACAACATAATCTTAATTAACACTAAAATTAACCCGAAATAATAAAATTAAGTAATTAGTCATAATAAATTAACTTACAGGAATCTTATTATCTCGCACAAATAGAGTTAATATTTCTAAAAAAAATACTTAATTAAATATAACAAATTACATCTATTTCGACATGTTAAAGAAATTATGACATTTAACAACATTAAACAAAGGCAAAAAGGGGGCAAGCATATAATTCATTAATTATTTATAAGTAATAAAAACTACATGTTTAAGAAATACAGTAGAAATACAGTTGCAAAATACTTGTTCAATGCAGTTCAAAATTATATAAAAATACCAATGTCAAAATATCCATTTTTATCAACAATAAATCTACTATTTAATAAGATTTGACATTACTGCACATCGCATTTTTACTATATAATTAGTTTCGTCCACTTATATTATTTATTATTATGCACAGCTGCATTTTTATGATAGGAAAACTGGTCTCATCTACATTTAAACGGGTCGAATTCGCGCACAAACTAAACTATATTTTGATATACCTCGACCGTTTTAATCTGGTTAATATGTTTTCTGTTCGCGTAAGTTTAGGAAAACTGGTACTTTTCAATTTCAGAGTTCCTCACTGTATAATAAATTCATTATACCAATGATAATTTGCCTGAGATGGCAGTAAGCATTTAGGTAAGTATTCATAATAACTATCTAAAAACATCAAAAAGGCTCGTGATCCGCAGCAAAATCTATTTGTCTTAAATTCAATACATTTATTTACAAAACGAGTAAATCAGACTATATTGTACAATAGGCAACATACAGTCTTATTTATGTAATTAAATATTGATATTTTTGTATGAACTAGGTATCATACGTTATTTTAGGATAATATAGTATATACGATAACAATTAATTGCCAATAAGAACAAGATATTACCAAAGAGAACAAAAACCGACCAATAGGATCGCTTTATTTGGCTATCACGTCATCGAAGAGCGGTCTCATTGGTGTGTTTTATTCAGTACCTCGCATTTTCTGATTAATAGAAAATCTTTCACTCTCATTTTAATTGACTATAATATTAAGTAGTTAGGTATTATTTTTGATATATATTATGAACACTATAAATGATTTGCTAGTAATTCATTAAAGCGATCAAGGGGTCAAGTCTGATAATTTAAGAACGCTCCATTCGAATCTCAATGGAGTGGCTTCGGAATATTTTGTAATTAGCAGACTCGACCCTCAGATCATTCGCATAATATACCATAAAAGTTATTCTGCTCAGTAATATTGTTTTTAAACTGGTTTTGTTTGAGGTTCGAGGTTATTATACAACTTTATTTATTACTTATAAATAGTATAAGTAGCAAGTAGATTATGGTGCAGCGGGTTAGCGTCTGCGCCCTTCGATCAGTACCAAGATCAGATAAGTACCAAGTCTTATTACTTATTCGTAGGTATTATGACTTCCAACATTATTGCTATCAATATTATACGAATAAATAGGGAACAAATCAGTATTCTTACACACCAACAGGAGGCACACTCACACGCCGATTTTAAAATTAAGTATTCAATACATATCAGTATGTTATTGGGACGAGTTGGATTTGCATGGCTTTGCATATTCATAACCGATACCGCTTCGCAAAACGCACATTATTACCATTGGTTTATCACTTGAAAGTTACGGATAATATTAAAATATGTTTTGAAAGCTGTGCCCGTAATGCAGACATAACACGTTTAACCTTTATCGAGTTTAATCATTCAGTATTGAGACTGCCAAACGTATACAGATTCATAATGTGTTCCACTGTTGTATGGGTCTGAAATCTGAAAATATGATACGCGCAAGCAAAGATTGAACGTTTAATGTATGCCTTAGTGAGGTTCATTGACAAACATTCTCAATTTTATTGAAGTTACTAACAGCTAATAAATCGATGAAAGAAATAAGCAATGCAAAAATATATACAACCTTAATGGTGCTTTTAAAAAAGGGGTCGTGATTCGTGTTTGAGTTACACCTAGCCCCATTTTATGTCCGAGACAGTCAAAACCAAAGCAGAAATCAAGTTAAGATGTCCCAAGGGCATAAATATCAATTTTATGGGTATGTAAATTAAGTAAACATTGGTAGTACGGCGCGTTCGTTACGCGGGACCGGTTCCTGTAGCCGCGAAACCGGTAGCCTCCATGGTCAAGGCCCAAGGTTTCCGTGAAGATGTATGTATAAAGAAATATGCAGTACCTAGGTACGTAAGAATCGATTAATGCCCCGTTTCTGAACCCTAGTTAACTTTTAACTTTGACCAGCCCATAAGTGTATTGCTCTATTTGCAATTTGTTTAGTTCTAGATTGTCGGTAGGTGAAAGTTAGTTAGGGACTCAGAGACCGATTAATGTTCAGTATTATCGATCAGCCTCCGTCGTTCCCACTTCCCACTGCTGGGACTCGGGTGTTTTTGAAGATAAAACTAATATTCTGTTTCAATTCTTAAAGATTTTGTTTAGATTTGATGTTTTTTTATTTTTTGTGGACGATAAATAATTATCTATTGGATCTCAATTTTTGTTATATAAATCTTAGAATTACTAGATACTTATGTAGTCAATCTAAGGATGAGTTGTTCGATTTATCTTGGGCTGTATTTGCCGAATAGGGTCAAGATCGAAAATTCGTTCTGATCCTAGTTATACTTATAAGTAGGCACACCTTGATAAGGGTTACCATAACTAGCCAAGAATGTAAAAATAATGGCATAGTTAAACATATATGCTGCCGTCCGCTAACTAAAAGGTCGCTAAGCCACAAGGGGTCGATTTTGAGCTTTAAATGCCATTCTATAGAGAAAAAAATTCTCTATCAACCAGTCTTGGAATCATTTCTCTAACGTTACTCAATCAGGAGATAGGTGTAGCCAAAAGGTCGCTAAACACGTAAAAAAATTAATTTCACAACGCTGTAAAGACGTTAACCCGCTTTGCTTAGCTACACAATCACAAATAGCCCTTAACGCCATAATTATGTCTAAAATGTTATATTCGTCACATAACAAAAAAGACGTTATTCGATTTTGCTACACTTTATAATCGTTAAAATACCAAAACTGTCTTTAAGTTTTTGTTGACATAGCTAAACCACGTTGATAATGCTACACTAAAAAGCAGTTTCACTAAAATACTACACTTTAATGACGTTAAACTCCTTTAACGGCTTTAAAACGTAGGAGTACCAAAATGAAAACTTCATAATTTACTTGTCGCAATAATCAGAGCGCCTTCAAATGCTGCGATGTGTAATAATTTACGTACAAATCCTAAGCTACAAAGACGTTACGCGACAATACTTAGCTAAAAAGTCTCAATCTGCGCTCGCGCCACGTCCCATGTCAGTGAAGTTAGCAGAACATTTTCCAGCAGATCTAAAATAAAAGTGAGTTCGCTTCGCATGCACCTGCATGGGACCTGCATCAGGAACTATATAGCTCACCGTTACTGATCCCGTATAACTCACCGATACTGTTCCCGAATATTTCTGTCAAATTACAAAAAAAAACAATTAAAATCTGCCATATTCCCGTAGCAGATTAGTTTCCAGTAAGTCAAAAATATAATGGTCTTCTCTACGCATGCTAGTGATCTTTATAGTTCCTGATGCTTTTTTATTCGTTTTGCCTTTATTAACCTGAAATAAATATTGGTTTTCGATTCTTTCAGAGGCAAAAACTTTTCGAAATCTCGTAAATAAATAAAAGAAGTATAACTTAGATCACAAAACCTGTCTACCACACACAAAAGAACCAGCCGAGCATAATAAATTATCTAATTACCTATAGTATGATAGAAAATGTGCAATAAATAAAAACCATAACGTCACATCGTATTGTAATGTAATAACTCGCTGAAGCTATAAATAACTCTTCAATATCTGCTAGCATAATAACTACAACTTGGAGTCCAAAATAAAGTAGAGCATATTTTGCAGCAAACCAAGTTATAGTTCTGTAATTGTTCTAGCAGACATCGAAGAGACGTTAGAGACGTCTGAGAGTAATGACAACTATTTACACTTTAATTTTGTATGTTTTTTTAATATTTTTGCATATTTCTTACTATATTTATATGCTCTGGTGGCACTTTTTTGACAATTTTGACAACGTTTGAGCTCCAGGTTGTAGTTCTGTTATTTTCCTAACGGATATCGAAGAGTTACCCTCTGAGATTTATTTCAGTCAGTAGCAAGATAATTTTGTGTTTTTTGTTTATTACTTATTTTTTTGCTTAATGTAATATTATATTACTATATGAAAATATCATGCTCTGCTGGCCTTTTTTCGCGTTCTAGATAGATTTACAGTTATATGTTATTGTTCTGGCAAATATTGAAAAGTTCTAGTCTGTGACTTATTATAACTTATTACATTAACACTTTAAACAACTAGTAAAATCAGCAGTTTTTTATCACAGGCAAACTTTATGCCATAAGTTCATTACAACTAAATTATGTGCCTATCCAAATGAGAGGTGATTTTTTAAACAAAATAATAAACATTCAAACGCGACTGTTTCTCATATCTAGTTCCTACTAACTACATATTTTTTTATAATAATGATTTATGGATTACCTACCTACTTACCTTCTTTAGTTTATTTTCCCAAAAAACCTGGGTTATTTACCAACCTGACACGACCGGCGGGTTTATAGCAAATTGACAATAAATCAAAGATGTTTTACTTACACATTGATAAAATATGATAATCGTGTAGAGGCTAATTAGTTCGGTAAGTATGGAGGATGTCGCACGATTTCTAGTTGTACCTAGCTCAGTTAAAATGCTTATTCCCAAGCTTCAGTATCGGCCATTTTGATATTTTGATCTAGTTTTAACAAGTAAGTGATTTAGTTAACTTGATTTTTTTTAAAAGAATTTGTTACGTTATAAATAATTGGTTTATCAATACATTATAGTTTCTTTTGTTCCGACAGTTGACACATTTATTGTATCTATTGGAATATTCATACCCAAATACTTCACTAAAAGGGCGTTATAGTTTAACGTTTCAAACTTGGCGGCCTTTAAGTGTAGTAGTTTTAGAATATAATGGTTATGAATAAAAACAAAAAAGCAGTTAAGCCGCAAAACTAGGCTAAAAAGCAGTTAAAAAACTATAGCGACATTTAAGCTATGGTTTAACATTTTTGAATTACAAAAATAGTCAACTATAAAGTCATTAAAATTCCGTAGCGACTTTTTAGTGTAGAAATTGCAGATAACGCCATAATTTTTTCATAAATCCTATGCTAAAAGGTCGCTAAGGTATACTTAGCGACTTTATAGTAAAGTATAATTGGTAATTATAACCTAAAATTGCACGGCTAGAAGGGTAAACGAGTAATTATTATATTAAAAACTAGTTATTTAGGATCGGAATTGTCAATCTTCGATAGTGCATGAAATTAGCTTTCTTTTGTTCTTTCAAAGTTGTTTATGCGACCAATAGCTATGAAATGGCAACAATTCTTAATTTTTCCCACGTTTTTCGCTCATATCTCAAAACTTGGTTTTATGGCTTAGCGACGTTATAGTTAACGGACGGCAGTATGGCAGTGGTAACATTGCTTAGATAAGGTACCTATTCCATATAATTATTAACCTTAGTACCTAAATATATTACTGTTTTAGACAACATACAGGCTGTTTGAGATTTTAGAACCTAACTATAACTTACAGGTAAAATCAAAACGTAATCACTTAGTCTCAAAAAACATGGCCTCTTTCATGATTTTTATGAAATTTGCGTTTTCTTTAAGAACCTAAGACACCTGTATAGTGTAAAACTAGTACAACCAATCTTGTCATAAAATCATAATCAAACTTATAAGTTAAAATATAAATTAAGAAAAGTCGTCTGAAAAAAGTAGCATCATATTAAAAATATACATTCATTTCACAGAGACGTTCCTTAAATATAAATTATTAAAAAAATTCCATCTCTCTTCCACTAAGGAACCCGCACTGGTGTTAAAAGTAAACAAAAACTAACTTATATCTTACTATTGCATTAAAAAGCACAAGATACTGAAGTATCTCTGGCGAGTTTGCTTCACATAAGTATAATAACTAAATCTAACCTCACTTCTCTTCACAATACAATGAGGGAGTTTTTACACTTTAACGGTATATCGACTGTCGATAGATGGCGCTGAAACAAATCATTTTCGACAAAGATTTTAAACGCTTGCATTTTTGCAGAGGTTTTTATAAACAGTGCAACGACACATCTGTCAACACTGGAAGCTCAATTTGGGTGTCATTGGAAACTCCTCATTACAGTCACATTTAGCTATTCAGCCAATGACAGTTTCAAAGGAGGAACCACTAGACTTCCTCATTTAAAACTGTCATTGTCATCAGCGTCACTTTCAGTAACTAAAACAAAAATACAATGCAATTTGTGCCTTCACACACCAGAATTAAGCCACAAAACGCCTTTGCATATCTAACAATATCAGAAGTCTCGTCACCGTCACAGCGCCGCATCGACCGCCATCTTGAAATTCCACGTCACAACTACCTGCAAATTCAGATACACAAAAAGAGGAATATACACTCCAGTGTGTAGTGCCCACACCTCGATCCGCCGCAATCGGAGTATTCCTCCTGGGAGTGGTCGGTGTCGATGTCGGACAGGTGGGGGTAGAGGCGCGGTTGCTGCAGCACTGCGCCGTTAACATCCTTATTGTTCACTTTGATCCTCTTTATATCATCCACCGCGGCTAGCACCACCGGCGAGTCTTGGGAGCCTGTAATGGAACATGTTTTGATTAGTATTGCGGGCGGGATAGCTTTAGTGAAACGCTAGTGAAGTTTACTAGAAAGGCAGAAGGCGCGAGTTTAAAACAAGTAGTTAAGTTTTTTAACAAAAGTTAGGAAAAACTGTAGGGCTTTTTTCTTCGCTCGCGAATAGTGACTGCCAACATAACAAAATTACTTTACGCGCGCACCGTCAAATCAGATCGATTTATTCATAGACAATAAATAGAGTTTTGTTCAGGAAAACAACATTGCAAATTTTATTACAGTAGAAAATATTGTCATAATGGCATGTGAATGACACATTTCGGTAAAAAAACAAATAATATAACGTAAAAGAATATCAGTACACCATTTTAAGAATGCGCGTCGCCTACAAATAGGTTGGATACAAATTGATTGCTCATTGGTCGCTTGGTGAAACGTCAGTTGGTAGGTTCGATTTCTCACGCAGAGACAGTTTTTGTGTGTGTTTTCTCTGGGGCTGAGAGCTTTGTAGGCAAGATGATGAGAAAACACATACTATAATTTAAAAAAGAGAATACAAATGCGTTCGAAAATGTTCAACAGAAAAGTTAACATAAGATTCGCCGGTTGAATTCTCTGTGAAGGGTTTTGGTTAGAAAATTAATAATACTCGTACCAACGTTTCGTTCCGTTTAAAAGAATACGCGTTGTGATAATAAGTATTTGTTGAAAAACTAGCAATTTAGAAAGCCCGACTATCAAGATTTCCCATGTTGAAATCGTTCGCCGAAGTCAGAATTTGCGTAAGGCGTTATGCAATTTTTGCAGCTGTAACTAATCGTGTCTGCCAACTCTGAATACAAATAAAATAGAACGGCAACCTAAGATTTAGTTCCGATGCCGGAAAATGCATGTGCTTATGTATTTTATACTCTTTCGGTCCATGTCAGGTGTCCTCTGCATTCGTATATAAAGATAACAAAAGGAAATATAACTATTATGTTTTCGCTAAATTCAGGTACTTTGTGAGAATACGCTAAAACGTGAGTCAAGTTTCGGTTTCGGCCAGTTTCGGCTAAAAATACTATAGATTCGGTATCAGACATAAACCATACGAAAAGTTCGTAAAATTTTCGGATCACATTCGGCTTTACGCGGGGACCTATTCGCGCGTAAAATTACAAGAAATCTAGAATCAATAGCCAATCAAATTTTAGCATTAAGAAAACCACTCTGATTAAACACCATGTTAAATAATAATGTAACTATACGAAATCAGAACATAAGCCGAAATTCGGCATTAGTTTCGGCAAAAAGCTTAGTCTCGGTGGGTCACTAACGCAAATAAATGATGACTAAACCATAAACGCAACGGGGCGAGGTGTTGACACGAGAGGTTCTTTGTTCACTTGCTAAATGTCATTATTTTCGTTTTCTTTTGCGATCCGTACAAGGGTCGCCAGGGAAATCTTACTTTCAGTATTGCCATAGATTATGGTAATGGTGGTGGTATGGTATTGCGCACGGGTTGTGCTACTTTGTAGCCGGTTCAAATATACTGTAAGATTTCTTTTTGTGTGCACCTTATCTGGATATTTTATTTTTTTATGAAGGTAAGCCTTCATTGTTGGCCAATATTATTGTATATACATTTCATGTAAATTAATTTAACAGTTTTTTTTGTAAACTTATTGATAGTCGGACCTTTGGCTTCAAATCAGAAATCATAATAATTAAACATGTACTTAACTAACTTTTCGCTATAATAAACTTTTCCTCCTACTTTGAAGACTAGCAAGTTAGACATTCGTCGTGGCGTTTACCATCGACGAAGGACCAGCTTCTCTCAATTGACAGATTCTACAAAACACGACTTACTTCTCCGTTTAACAGGCTGAGACCCAATAACTGTCTCCTGTCCCTTTTCCTCCTTATTAAGGGCGGTCTCAGACTTGGTTTTCTCGAAGGTCACTTTGGGCAGATTGGCGACAATTTCAGGCTTTTTGGCGGCGGCCAAGCTGGCAGTGCTCCGCATGAGAGGCGCCTTATCCGACGGCTCGTTGTCGCTCTCGTCATCAGAGTCATTGTGCGTGGGCGCAGGTTTTTGTTGCGGCTGGAATGCGAACATAATTTGATTGTGAATATAGATGAGCCGATTGCAGGTTGTGATGGTGTGATATGTTTTTGTGGTGTGTCAAGTGGATCCAATTAAAAAATAATAATACATGGCCTCATAATCATATTCTGCAGGTACATTTCCAAATGCTCTTTGTGCGAAGATGAGCTCAATATTTTTTATTTATTTAGATGGGCTAAATTATATTATATGTATAACAACATAATAGAAAACTCTTTACTACAATACATACTAATTTGGCTGGGTTATGTGTAGTGGCCTATGATATGCGACAAGGAAAGGTGATACAGGCTATTCCTTAGTAGTTAGACAACAAGACACAAGTGTCTTGTTGTCTAATCTTATAAAAAAAATAGACAAGAAACAATGATCTAATTGTAACTTAAATACAGCTAGGCAATGCGGCTGTTTGTGCGACCGTTTAACTAAGTCCTCGTCCGCGGGGTACAGGGGCGTGGGGGTAGGATGCCAAAGGGGATCGAGGACGAAGTAACTTGACGGCACGTCTGGCGTAGGGGCTGAGCAATTGGACTGCTGTGCTTCGTGTCGCGGGTTCGATTCCCGCCCGGAACAAATATTTGTGCGATCCACAAATGTTTGTTGCTGGTCTGGGTGTGATGTGTATGTGAAATTATACGTCTGTAAGCGGCACCCACGATACAGGAGCAATCCTAGTGTGCGGCAAATATATAAAAAAAAACTATTTAGTAATCTGTGATACGCCCGTCTCCCGCATCCCCCTTCCAACCATCACTCCCCACGCCCCTCTACCCCGCGGGCGAGACCTCAGTTAATCGGTCGCACAATAACTGCGAATTGAGGAAAACAACTAGGTATAAACCTAACTAGAGCAAAACTATGTCTTGGCCAGATCAATGATTGTGCAATCTACACAGACTGGAAACGCGAAGAAAACTCGTACGTACGTTACAACACGTTCACAAACAGTTTTCAAATAAGGGCAACTCCACACATTGCAATATGCGAGTGTAAAAATTTACACGTTTTACGAAACAGCATGCGTCAGTTCGACATGCCTTCCACGCTTCACTATGTCAAAATATGTTTGTTTTTTAATATTGTGAAGTGCCGAGTGCAAATTCAAACATATCTCGAATACCACCATAAATTATTTAAAAAAAAACTACTTTAAAAATCGACTTTGGACTTCGTGTAGCATCGGAACCGAGGGCCATGGCCCCAGAAACACCCACCTTACTCCTGTGGTCCACAACTCTTTGCCCTGTGCGGGAGTTCTACTTCAACTCATGCTTTACTATATCTTCGTCTGTTTGTAAAGCTGGTATTTTATTTCAAAAAGCTCATCTATTTATGTATCTAGGTTACAGGGTGGACACTCCATACAAACGGCTGAATCGAACAAAAGACAAGCGAAACTGCATGCGAAGCAATAGCGTCGTCTGCGTCGATACTGTGTTGGTACTCAATAGGTCACTCAACACTCTCAAAATGTCAAACAAAATCACGATCGCGCTATATCGCTTTTAAAAAAAAGAGTGTCTCTTCTTCTAGGGTACATAATATAGGTGTTCAACGTCTAGGTTCAAATGCGAATTATTTTACTATTTATCAAAAAATATTTTTATATCTCAGTTATTATTTATTGCTCGGGACTACACGACGCCAAGTCGCCAGCTGGTCGATTACACACTGGTTGTCCCCGACACCTCGATAATAATTTAAACCAGGTGCTCAGAATCCATTTAAAAACAACTCGCATTAAATTAATACCTCTTTGGAATTGACACAAGAAATGTTTGCTTCTCAAGTTTTCGTAGGATTTGTTCTGTTTCACCTTTGTAGTGTCAGATTTCAATGACTATCCTTTTTTATTGAAACTAATTTTTGTTTTTATATTATTATTGAGTTAATTATTCAATGTTACGTCGCTCAGCATTCAATTCAACTAAAAATATATTATGTACCAACTTGCTGCAGCGAAACGCAGTTTCATACGCAATGACTTGTCCTTCAAGAATCGTTTTGTTTTTAGAATAAAAATAACCATTACTTACATATTTTTAGTGATTATTTTCTGTATACTTAGTAACTTTGTATTATGATGTCAATAAATAATTATCGTATTGTATTGTATCAAATGTTTGCCGATTTCATTGTTGACATCTCCTTTGGTGGATTCTCTGAGCTCTCTATGCAACAAATCATATAAATCTTTTGCAGTGTTAAAGACAGACAAACCAACATACATACTTACCCATTTATAATTTTATGCATGTATGATAAACCTCCTCAACAGTAAGCAAGTTACGTCAACAAAATGTGTGTATTTTTCTTGACCCATAAAAGATAAACTGTCTGTCTGTCCGTCCTAATCTCTATTTTAATTTGAATAGATGATTTGTAGACGCGGACAGCTATATTGAGATAAATAGCTTTGGTAGAAGGATTATAAGTTATGGGCTTAAAAAGTGAAAGTGCTTTGCCCAAATCTATGGGAAAGGAAAAGCTATTGGTTATGGTATTGTTTACTTTTTTGTAGCAACATCGCTTGATATGTTTGAACTGTAATTATCAGTTCAATATTTGGTTTATGTGATGTTTTGGTTTCCGTGCTTTCTAACAGCCGAAATTAATACTGTATCTCCTATCCAAGATTGAAATCGATCTTGGATCGCTGCCTATCGTTCGATCGATTTCCAATCTGCGTGCCTTTATAAACCAATCCACGGATCAGTTAATGGCACGTTTGACCCTAAAAATGGATTGTGATATCAATCCCAGATAGCAAAATTTGAATTGGATTGATTATTAATTTCGGCCGTATGGCTTCTTTAATGGTAGTTATTACTGTAATTAGATAATTATGATAGACTAGTTAGGAACATGTTATTATAATTTGTATGCTGTTGTTGTATGGGTCAGCACTCTAAATTCTACCAAGCCATTTGTTTATCACTTTTCGGTGTTGGTGACCTGTAACCTGCATTGATGTTTATTTACTTTTTTAAAACAAAAAAAAACATGACCCAACTGCACATCTAGCTACAGCCAAACTAGATTCAAGTGTAACCTCATGCTTTACTGTCAAACAAAATATTATGTTCCTATTTGCTATTGTGAAGTACCTACTTGCTGCATGAGCCTTACGAGTATGTTAAAACTTCACGCTAAAGTTTGACCACAGAACTAACGTTGTCTTTCTACGTAGTGTTAAAAAAAACTATGAGAATTCTCTTATGTCTCTATCCTTGTCGAGAGATAATGAGAGCTGATTGAATACATTTCAGAACGCATTGAAGTAACCTCTAAGCACAGCCGATAAAAACTTGCCAATCAGTGCATATCCGAGTTTGTAAAAGCCGTATTGACTGGACAAATTCTCCATACAATCTATATCGACTGAAAAGGATACACTTTATGGTAACTTGTTTTTACTGACGGAGATCCTTATTAGACACCTTGGCAGGATAATAAGGGAACATCTTCCATAAAAATCCATAGAATAGGCTACCACAAAAAGCGGTGATTGATATACGAGATTGGAATTGGATAAACAGGAATACCACATTTGCCACCCTATCTTTGTCACTATATTCCGTTATATCTTATGATTTTTTGATGAGAAGTGTAATATAGGGATCGTCCTAGCGGCCTATAATTAACAGTTTTTAGTTCTACAGTTTTGTCGTGTGCTTAGTACCTATATAAACACGGTGTCAATTCTTCATGCGCAAAACTGCTCTGAAATGAATACTGCCCCTTACCAACCCAAAGAAAACCTATGGAACAGCAATAACTTAAGAGACGTCACAAGTGATACTCACTTTATATTGGAATCTGTTATTAAGCATCTCCATTTCCTTCTCTCTCTCCAGCTTGAACTTGTTGGCTATAGTCAGTTCGCTGATCGTCTGCTCCTTGCTGAACAGAGCTGCCAATTTCCCCTTTATCCCACCTCCTAAGGAGCTCTGACTGACAGCGTCTTCCTGGATCTCTTCCTTGGAAGCCGTACGAGACCTGTGTATCTCTTCCTTGGAGACCGATCGCGACTTCTGCGCCTCTTCTTCTTTGTTGCCTCTTTTCACTTCTTCTTTTGCTGTCTTTATCTCCTCTTTGGAGGCGGTTCGAGAACTGGTCGGAGTTGTATTCACAGATTTAGATTGAGGTTTCGGTTGGATGAGGGGCTTTGTGGCTTGCTTTTCAGCTGAAAGTGAAGAGGTTACATTAGCGTTGTTTGGGAGACTTTTAAAGCATTTAACAAGATACAGTTCATCACTTTGTGAGCGTCTAGTACCAACATTACTGAAACTAATATAAATTTTGTTTCGATTTGTTCTACTCAGTTTAACTCATTCATGGGTTCAAAAATCGCCCTAAAGGTATACTAATATAATAGGCGATTTGTCAAAACCTACATTGAAGAGCCTAGTTCTTTATGGTCTGTCTAAATTCGCAATGTGTGCGTGCTATCTACGCCTTGTAGAATTAACTATGAAAAATCACGTAGATTACCGATTATTATGAGAGCAAACGTGTAAAAAGGTTCTTGAGTGAAATATCTTGATATTTTAAAATAGTGTCAGTAATATCATTACATCGTGAACTCTTCTAATGTACGGTCAGCGACGAAGTCCCTGAACATTCTAAAAGTATATTTCTTTATAATATTTTGCGTGCGTAAATTTAAATTTATTGACAGATCAGGGAATGCCAGCGAACTATATTACTGATTCTGACTGTACTTATATAAAATAGGCCTTTGTTTGCTCGACTTGGCCTTTTAGCTTGACTTGAAATGTAAGTATCTGTTGTGTACTTGGAATTTTAGTATCTGGGAGTACTGCCATCCCGTGCCTGCACATACTTAAATAAGGGCCTATAAATAATTTACTGACACACTATTAAATATATATCCTATATTATACAACCTAAGGTAGATTTAAGGTTGTCACAAGAGTATCGAGGTCAACGTCTCTTGTATATAGAGACTTCGAGCCAACAATGAGAAGTTTTTTGCGTTTAATCTTTGACGTATTGACTAATACAAGTTTTTTGCATTACTCATTCGACTATGCACCTTGTCCAATTTCGATAAAGTATAAACTAGAATGTCTAATGACAAGGCATGAGATATTGATGAGGTAAGTTGACGATGCAAAAAACATATTGAGTGATACGACACGTTTCGTTTCACAGCTCACATTTAGGTCCTTTGTGGCAATGTACTATTTTATAGATTTCATTAGTATACATCAAAAGAGATAGTAGATCTTCTTACAGTGATAAGGTTCTTAAGTGTACATCATTTAAACAACGAATATAATGAATTACATTAGATTCGGATTAGACGATAATATGGAGAATGATTGCTGGTTATTTAAACAGTGAGGAGATAATTAAGTTTCTTTGTGAAGTTAAAAGCAGTCGAGGCTAGTCAAAACAGTAATACGTATTATTGTTCCTTTTTTCATATACTAGACGAACAGGACGTCCACATGATGGCAAGCGCTTATTATTATAAACTAGACGAGTTTACTAGTTTTCAGCTCTATGTGGAATATTACCAGAGGGTGAATGTACTTTGGACACACATTTTCAGATTCGTACATTGATTGCAATTTGGTCATAATTTATAGCCAAGTATTATCGAAATAATTTTTTTTAGTGGAACTGGTCACTCACACATGGTGTGACCAATTTCACTAAAAAAAAAAAGTAAAAAAAATAATAATAATTGAATCATAAAATCATAAGCCTGGACCGCCAAACTACATCGAACCCACTTTTTTGTTGTTCTTAAAATGTTGAATCCCATTCATTGATGCTCAACCTACTTGCAAGTTATTTATTAAGTAATTAACAATTCTTTATTTCTGATACTTAAAATCGGCAAATTGATTACGCGGCCAGCGCCACCGTTAAATTGGAAACTTTTACTTTTTAAACGCACGTTAAAATATATTGATCGTTTCATAGTCTCGCTTTCAGGTTAATGGTTCAGGTTAACAAGGCAAACCTTGGGCGCATCTGTTACGAGATGCGGGTCGAGATAGCTCGGCCCGTAAAGAGGACCTTCTATTGTTGAGAACTTGAGACGTGCTAATAAAATGTGATATGCTGTGGCACAAATGGGGCTTGTAACGTTCTGTTTTGATAGTCCCAATTTAAGTAATCCTAAGTAAATACTAATGTTGAAGTCTTCGCTTCAAAGAAGAAAGTATATAGAGAAAACGGGCTGGTCCAAGTCAACGTGAAAGTCATAGTCAAAGTATGTATTGTAAATAGGCAATAAAATCGCACTTTTACAAGTCAAACAGCTAATTCTCGTTAACAAAGGGAACCATAAATCATCTCGTCATCATAGAAGAACATCTAGATGTCACATGTACGTAGAGCTCTGCATTATGGCCAATTATCTCTTCTGGCCTGGTGTGGCAATAACTAAATATAAGCCCCAAATGCCCGATTGACAAGAAAACCAAGAATAATGATCTTAGAACAGTTACACGCTGATGAAGGCCCAAAAACATAATGATCATATTGATATATTTTTATATTGGTCGCAAATTGATCGAACTGTTCTGAGCCGGGGTATTTGAGTTTGGTCCTCGTGCTAATTCCCTAGGGAACCCTGATAACGGGTCAGTGAACTCAGGATCATGTAGCATGTAATCGTGACGCAGTAATTTTTTTTATGTACAATTACCTACTTTAATACAGGCTCGTTTATTTGCCCCAACAACACAACATTTACGTACGTTTACGTTTATTTATCTCTGCCTGTAACTACAATCATTACCACCGACTTTTCTTGCAATTTTCCGCAGTCACGGGGTTCACTTTAATTGAGGAAGTAACGCAATATCTTTACATTGTTCTAAAGACGTCCATGGTGCTTTGACACCTCGGTACGTGTCGAAACAATGTCTTAGCTCGCGATCTACTCGTAATCGAAACGATTTTGTTTATGTTTAGAACCCTATGTCGTGTTTGACAATTGTCCCTAGCTTAATCAATGGTTAACGAACAAGCATTCGTAAGATTTGTTTGAAGTTACAGCTGGTTCAGCTACCGTTGAATGGTTGTTAAACACTTTCTTAGTCGAAGTTTCAACCTTAACCACTGCTATCGGGAGCTTAGTGCTGTCTCGAAGTGCAATAAAGAGTTATGATCTTATTTTAACAGCCAGGACCGACAGCATTCATTCCTTCCGAAGCTAGGAGCGATTGAAATCCGCAAGCACTACGAGAACAGCCATAAGTACGGGGCCGAAGAGCTTAGTGCTTTTGGAACGCAATACGGACTAGTCTTAGAAGACTATAGTCTTAGTATGATAAATATTTATTAATTTTTCCTGCTTTTGGACTAAATACCAACACGCGTGCGTCACTTTCATTGCGCTTGTGTGCGTTTTGAAGAAGATAATTACATGGCACTCTCACACTCATTGATAAAAAGTGGCTTCACTTTTGAGTTAAACTACGCAAGGAACAATCCTTCTCTGCGTTATTATTCTAAGGGACTTCAATTTCAATTTCAAATAGCCTTTATTAACAACCTTAATACTATTACACACTATAGGTACCTACTTAAATTTAACACTAGTAAAGTCTTATAAAAATCTTACAATCTTATTAATCCTAACCTTAGTTTTCATACAAATATTAACTTGATTTTAAGTACAGTTTTAGGCATCGGTAATTAATTCTAAAGGTCGTTTTGCTTTTCAGCATCGGCCTCCCCCAGGCTCTTCCATAGCTCCCGATCACGGGCCTTTCTCATCCACAATGCACCTGCCGTAGGTCTAAGGGACTAGTTACTATTAATTATTATCGCTCTGCCTAGTCAAGTCATTAAGTATAGCAAAGTTAAGGCTTGCATTTTACAGGTCGTTCGCCTATAAATACAACATCTGCACATAAAAGTTGCAGCGTAAGCAAACGTTCAGTTACAAATGATTCGTAGCGATAATCTGTATTTGTTGCTACGATACATATTGTGTCCCACTTATTTGTGTGGCTACATTGCCTTTTTATTTTTTTAAGACGAGCAACCACGCAGGTTGCCCCTATTGATGGTAATTGCTCATTTGCCAACTGCTACACTAGGTGTGCTTCCGATATAGTCACTCCTTTTTCCCATTGGTGTACTCGTAAGTAGACACTACATTTTCCCACATGCTACGATCCTGATACTCTTTCGCTTCTTCCACTTTCATGAGCCCGTTCATTCATACTCGCCGGTTATGGGTACTTTTGACTCGGCCTTTCATTAGACTTTAGGACGTCGTCGATTTGGTCGTGGTACGTCCAAATCGATCATTTCATCACGATCATTAAATTACTCAATCAAAAATCAATTAGGGATTTTCTACTCAGATAATATACAGGGAAAATACTTAGATAAGTATATCTTCTGGTAACAGTAAAATATATAATATGAAAATATTGTTATATGAAACTGTTTTCCTGGTGATTTTGTCGATGCAAATTTATACCAGAAATTAGAATTGCTAATTTTTGACGACGAATCTGATCTTTGATAAACTTTATTTTCGCAATGTTGCCTGTCACAAATTATTGACGACGCGATTTTAGGGTTCAGAAGTCAAATGAATGATGAAATTGGAACCTTTAAAATTTCGATGTGTTTTCACCAATTTCGTTCGTTTGACCAATTTTGTATGAGACGAAATAAAACAAGTCTTTTTACGTCAAACGTAAAAGATAATTTTCTAAATGATATTGGAGGACCATTTGATCGCTTTTTTTCAACTTTTTTTTTCATCTTATCTTAATTTTGAATAAGTGTGTCGCCTATATCATTTATTTGAAGCACTTTGTTTATTTAAATTGTTTATTAATACATTGTAGCTGGTCAGACTTTGATTCTATACCCCTTTGTCCGAGGTACTTTATTATTTAAATCGTGACTAGAGCGACATTGGATGCGTCCACCTCACCTATAAAAACATCTCTAAATGGTGTGCGCAATGATGAAATAACGCATAACTTTAAAAGTACACAATTTTAGTAGATTTATTATATGATAATTTCCGCATTTTTTTATTTATAAAAACATATAACTTACAAATTCAAATGTTGATTCCGGACAATCCAGTTTCACTATCAATTGATTTTCATTGCGACGAAAATCCAATGAAGCGTGTCCACATTCAACTTTCATTCACCAACACTGGCCACAAAATTCATGAATATATTTAAAAAACAAAAATTATCACTTGCTATCAAATATTTATTATAAGAAAAATTTAATATTTGAATTTCGATCAGCGACAGTCGGCGCGGGCGCGGTTTAACGCAGAATGGCGATTGTACAAATCGACAAACGCGGGTCCACCTCTACTCCCAACGATAGGTACCGTACGGCGATTACGTAAACAGCGATAAGCGATAGACAATCGATATATCAACATTAAGAGCAGTATCGTGGGATTTTATGTGACGTTTGACTGATATAAGCTTAAAATAAGCTAAGCTTCAACAAAGCATATGTTTTAAGACGTCTCTCTTGTTTGAGCAAAACACGTAGGTAATTGTTTATATGAAATCTTAGTAGGTAGTTGTTTTATTTTGACGTAGGACGGCCGTGGGTTTAATACTTGTGACATTAATTCGATAAGTATCGCGTGTCTTTGGGTTTGGTTAATCTTTTTGGTGACATTTTCTCTAATGCCTTCAAAATATAAATAAATTACTTTTGAATACAATTATTTTTTACATATTATTATTTTCAAGGGTTGTTTTCAATTTATGGCAGCATTTTGAATATATAAATAAATCCCATACTCCTCTCATTTTCACCCAGAAGCGCCTAACCCCGCACCCGGTGTCTGAAACGTCAGCCAACTTTGACTACAGATTAATTATATTGCCATCCCTGTCATTTGTTTATTGTCAGATAGAGACAACGATAGTTTTAATCTACTGTCAAAGCCAACAAACGTTCCAGAAACTGGAGGTAAGTGAGCACCACAATTGGAGATGTAAAAGCGATAGATAGCGATGATGCGTGCGACTATCGTAGCTACAAAATACGCGATCCTCCCAATCACCACTTCCGAAATCCCACGCCCGTTAACGACAAACGCTTTGAACTCTTGGTACTATTGTCACAGCTTAGTTAACAGTCACATTGTCACCAGATACCTCAGTGTTACTGAAAGGGGTCACAGTAAAGTGTGAGGACAGTATGGTCACTTCACTCCTAGCGGCTGCAGAAGCTGCTTTTGACCAATGAAAGCTCAGAAAAGTCTGTCTAGTGAGTCGTTTCTCGAAGCGGCGACACGCATAAGTCCACATTAGTTTATTTATAAGCAACATGTTATACGTTGACTATTTTTTCTGGCACATGCATTATCATTAGTTAATTTGCTCAAAATAAATTTATTATTATCATCTAAACCTTCTTTGTGAATCAGTCAGTCTAGTGATGAAAACCGATTGAAAATTCTCGCGGTTGTTTCTGACATTGTGCAAATATACAGACAGACGCGACGGGGGACTTGAAATGTAGCATGGTTGGGGTTTCATTGGTTAAGCGCACTCGTGAATCTCAGAGAGCCCTTACTGCCTCTGCTTCTGTAACAGTCGATACCTAGCCAATAACAGCGCCACAGATTAAGTATCCACGCAAAACTTTTGTCGAAGTTTCACGCATCAACGATCAGTTTTTATTCGGCCGCCTATTATGCTCTCAATAAACACAGACGGTATTCATTTCACTGGTTTTATCTTTACAAATTGCTGTTATTTTTAATTGGATTTTAAGTGGTGGTTAATATTAATGGATTGGTTGCAATTGGTTCTCAATTTAACACCGAACTATAATGGCGCTTGTGTGTAATCGTTGGCACCACTTTTGTTAAAACTACACTAACTACCAATTTATGACTCTCGGCTGTAGTAAATAGAGATAACGAAAATTCACCCGAAGAGATTGTTATTTAAGAAAAGTTGATCTGTAATATAACAGTACCTATGCGTACTGCGACGACTTTGGAGCAGTAATGATCACGGGCAGCTCCACAGATTCCAATTCTGTTTGCTCGAACTATACTTAGTCCATATTTCAATTTAGTCTAGTCCTGCTGTTTGCTGCCACATTCCACCCTAATGCAATGGAAAGAGATACCAATAAATTTCGAGATGAAAGATTCAAATACTATATAATTTGTGCCAATACAATTGGTACCTACAATATATAGGAAGGTATCTTGTCCTTGTTAGGTTAGTTTTTCTAGGTCAGATAAAAAGGCCTTAATATAATAACAATTGAGTTTTTACATGTTTTTTATAACAAATTTTATTGTTATAAAATTTGTTATAAAAATTACACCAATAACATTTGTTATAACAAATATTATTGTTGTAGGGCCACGTTTCACATAATACCTGACGCGCCAAGGTTGTCCAAACAGGATGCCCGATGCCACAAATATCGGAAGTATTTATTGTCAACCCTGAGTCACAATTATTTTGACAACGCATGCGCCATTAGTGAAATGGGACGAAAATAATCAAATAATTGTGAATTAACTTAGCCTTACAATATAGTTACAACGTCGCTATAATATGCTGTCAGCATTTTGGAAAGGTTGCCCACTGGCAGCGGTTTTTAAGACTAGAATAGGTTATGTTTAGTTTTTCATATTAGTGCCTTATTTTTAATAATGTTTTCTTAAACTTTCGCGAACAGGAAACATATTTACTAGCTAAAAACGGGTCTAATTCGAGTCACGTCATGGTCACGGCCGATGTAACTCGGTCGAAACGTCGAGGTATGTCAAAATTATATATTTTGATATTTGTTTGTGCGCGAATTAGATCCGTTTTTAGCTAGTTAAAATGTTTTCTTACCTATTATCCCTATTCCTTAAAGTAGTCAAGTTTCATCACAATATCGCCGAATGTCTCATACCGCTTACGCCCTACCTACCTAAGTCGTGCAAATCCGTTTTGCGGTTCCAAAGTAGGTTTACCGTTGCGAATTCCTGAGAATATTATAATGTCGCGGTCAACTACCCCAGTTAGTTGTTTTTTTAGCAAGTGTATTTTTTTCTTGTTATTATCTAGCATTCGACCACCTGGGGGCTCACCATGACGTCTTATTGCGATCCTATTGAGGATCTAGAGGACCTCCTCTAGATCCTAGAGGCGATTCGCCCCACAAATCGAATCGACCCATTACACAATTTACATTGGCCGATTCGCTAGATCCGCCGTCCGCGGATAAATAGGAATGGGAGCGTGGCTTATAAAACTTTAACAAGGTTAATGTAGACCGTCCTAATTTTAACTAATCATTACCCAAAATAGTCCAATTAAGTAACGAAATTGCCACTGCAATTGAAATAGGACTAATGACAGTTCTACAACTAGGCATTTCCTACGCATACGAGTGCTTCACTTCAGCGACGGTAATTTTGAAATAATGATCACTTTGAAAGTGAAAAGTCCCTAACGATTATGGGACTTGGAAATTACATGTTGCAGTATAGGATTACGTGTAAAGTAGGCTACGTTTCGGTTGTTATAATAATAAGGCAGACTTGTAGAGATAACTAGTGTAGTGAAATATCCGTATTTGAACCAATTTGACGACATAGCGTAATGGATATGTTTGAATTTGAAGGTAATGGCGATTTCGATGGGAAATTTAAAACTGACATCGCGACTATTTTATTTTTGGTATGTATGATGATATACCTTGATGATATACAAAAATTTGCACGATTCCAAAGTGTTTACTTTTAACTTTCTCTTTGGCTTGTCGCTTGCCGGATCAATAAACAGAAGTGTCACAGTTGAAGATTCGTTCTGCTTCGGAAGAAAATAATTGTTGTAGGTAGAGGGCTACTATTATTAATTTTAATTAATTATATAGAAGAAAGAAAAAACATTAATTATTATTTACATAGACACATCACATATCATAATATCACATCATTTTTTATTTCACATTTACGTAATTTTTTTTTATCGAAAAAGGTACATTTTTATTATTTTTTTGATATATTTTTAAGATTATATTTTTATCAAAGACGAACTTTGATGGGAAATTGTTCTCCTAGTAAACAAATACAACCATGAATGAGGTCGCGGGTAATAGACACTCATCTGCCTATACTAAGTATCCAATTTATTATTGTCAATTTGAAAGTACGAAAAATACTCGTTAGGTATCTTTCTTTGCTGATGATCATTTGCTTAGATGATCGATGTGCTTTTTTACAGCGTAGTTCTGAAAAGGCAATGAAACAATGCCACCGCGTTTTTTATGATACTTTTTTTGTTCATTCATTCATTCATTCACACATTAAGAACTAGGTCATTCACAGTAGGGCGATTATGTATCTTAGGAATTTACAATCAAAACGGTCATTGATCAAATACATAATTACTTATTGCGTTTTGCCAATGAGCAATTGAAATTGATTGCAATAGCAATGACGTGACAGTTCAATTGGTCGTTGTCTTGCGGCGAACTCGTCAACAAAACCTAACCTGCTGGCAATTATCTAGACTAACACGCATCTGAAGATTGCATCGAGACATTCTAAGAAGCCATAATAAAATTAAGGGTATTGATACCCCACCGCAGCCTTCCACGACCTAACTTAACCAGAAACTGGGAATTATCTCACCGACAAAACGTTTCACTCGCAAGCTTTTGAGAAAGTGTGACATTCCTTACAAATCTTCTCAAGCAGAATGGCGGACATTAGCAAAACATCTACAACAATACCTAGTAATTATGGTATTAGCATTTCTCATCAGGCCTCGGGCACGCTAGCCGCTTGGCCGTAATCGAGTGGCATTGTCTTCTAAATAGGCTGGCGTTGGCTGGGAAGGTACCGTCACGAAGTCGACACGAGCTCGTGACTCGTGAAGTCGACGTCGCGAGTGAAGTTGATACGTCATACATAGACTGCTATACAAAAAAAGTTGTGTCTGTGTCTGCAACTTCGATGATATTAGAAGATAAGGAAGCGAGACGTGGAAGATGACCAAGACCGGGAAAGGCTGGAAGCGTTAGAGATGTGGTGCTGGAGGCGCATGGAAAGAATAAGCTGGGCTGAAAGAAAATCTAAAGAAGAAGTACTCGACCTTGTCCAAGAAAAACGGAACTTTCGCCATTGGAAAGGAGCAGAGGGAGGATGTTTGGCCACCAACAACATGACACAATTATAAAAAAAACATCATAGAAGGGAAGGTAGAGGGAAGAGAGGAAGAGGCAGACCCAGTAGGACACTCACAGATCTATATTATATTATGTCTATTTCTGCGCCCAAATTTGGCAACAAAAACCCTATCTGACTCACCAAAACTGTGGTGTCAAACAAAACAATTTGTTATTTGAACACAGCCGTTATCAAAACTAGGTAACTAGTTGATTACACTCACAAATCATCTTCGCGGCTACCACAGAGGTAAGAATAGAATAAGCACCTTGTCACAACATAAACATTGACATCGATTAGTGGTGCGAAGGAGGTGTGAGAATATTTTTCGAACGACATAGTTGTACTCGTAAAGTGTACAGTAGCATGTGTTTTTTACAGCTTCTGTCTTTTCCGTTATGGGACGACGATGGGGAAGTGTGAAGTGCACAGTCAATATTGAACCGTGCTACTGCAGATTTCAGAAAATCTATCTATGTCAGTGGGACCTTTTATCACGGAATTTAGTCGTAATAACTGGGCTAGAATCTAGTTTATTTTTGGTGTTGTTTTTTTTATTAGCACGTAACGGTCACACAAATCTTGACCCCTAATTTGATTTTTTTGTATCTAGGGCACAAGCGTCGGAGCCAATACCCGTGGTTGACCCAATATCTGCCCTGTGCGGGAATCTAAACACTCATGCCTCGTAGTGGGCTCATCACCCACTACGCCTCGGAGGCCGTCAATGACCATAATCAATGATGGATCCATGGTCGCAATTCCAGTTCTAGCTACATTTCTGTGATAAGTTCTCGATGCAAACATATCAGTAAATCCGGATAATGATGGCGCAACAGTTGTTCAACTGGGGGTGTTTTTCCTGTCATCCGTGATTTTATGTTACTAATATCAATTGTGTTAATTACTGCGTAGACTGGAACACAATCATGCGTTTTTTTGTGGTACTTACTTATAAACTGTGATATATTTTTATATTGGTCGACGGAGCATGAGATTCCAAAATACCATAGTTTTTACAGTGATTTTAATATGAGTTAGGATATCGAAATCACCGATGACTATCAAAAGTAACTCCCCTCAGTATCACAAAAACATCTGACGCACGGGAAAACCCTACAAGCTTTCTGATTGGACATCCTTAAAAGTCGACTACTCGCGAATATCAATGCCTTTTCCTGCATGGCTTAACTTTGCATAATCATTCTCAGAACGTATACGTATAATGTTTGCGGAAAAACGAGGATGTAGTTGAATTAAAGAGAAATGTGACTAATTTACTGTCATTGAACAATGCTTTGTTCTCAAATAACAGCATTTTACATGAATGTCCTTTATTTACATGGAAATTTAGTTATATTTCCAGTGTCGGAATTATGAATAGTATTATTGTCTTGTATGTATGTACTGTGATCTGTTTGTGGCGTTGTTTTGGTGTCTCACTCACGAAGCGATTGTATATTATTACTAGCTGCGCCCCGCGGTTTCACCCGCGTTTGGATAATATACGATATGTCTTTATGAATTGTAGCTTATGTGTTATTCTGTTATGTAAGCTATATTATTGTGAAGTTTCATCAAAATCCATTCAGTAATTTTTGTGTGAAAGAGCAACAAACATACATACATACTCACATACTCACTAACGTTCGCGTTTATAATAATATTCTATATAGACTATGGAAATTCCACAGAAATAAATACAATTTTGCTAATAACCACTTGTCTGATACAAGTTAGCAAATTGTCTGCAGTACAGCTATTAGTATTCGACATGCCGTACCTACATTATAATAACATAATCCGGTTCCTATCTATAACACAAATGTCAAGACATAATTGCACTCTGAAATTAACTAGTTACACTATAATTCTCTAAAGAGCAAATTGCTATGAAAAAAAAGAGTTAATAAAATTTGTTGAAGTAAAAACTTAGACATCGATTAAAAATTCACACAAAAAATTCGACAACCAACAGATTGTTGTTCGATCGTCTCATGCATAATTCAGTTTATTTATATGCTATGTAATTTAAAAAAAAAGGTGTTAGCCAGTCAGACTAGATTCACAGACGAAGAGAACGTCTCAATATATACTTACATACTTATCTAATTAAATGTGATATTTAACCTTTTCGTATCCTTTTAAGACTAAATAGAAACATGTTTACATGACCTAATATGAACTTGCAAATTAGAATATTATCAAAGATTTTGGTACCTACCTACATATTCAATTTTTCTTATTTCAACTTTAATAACCAGATTTTCGAGTTTAGTTTAAATTAAAATATCCAATAAATGGTAGTAAAATGGTATTACTGATTTCTAAAAGGTCCATGAAACGATTGAAATGGTATTAGAAAAAAAAAAATAAGTTGAAAATCGCAGCACAATCATACATTATAAGTAAGTTCATAGATCCTGACCACTCACTAGTAGTTTACTTGTATTTAGGGGACCCAAGAACTACTAAGACTATGGTATTACAAACACCCAAACTTGGAGCAATTTCTTTGTTATGTGTACGAGCAAACTTACAATAAAAAAAGTTACCAGATTCGACCCAAACAATTTTACCTGTTCTGGATTCTACCCCTATTTCATTATAATAGTGATTATATTCCGGTAATATAGTGGTTATATATTATAACGAGTGTATATCAAAAGTATCTCATGCCTTAACACCTGTTTTGATTACATTTACAATTAGCTATCGATGCGTCATTCGGCGGCAACTAAGCCACTGGGTTAATCACCGACAAAACCTTCGTCGCTCCTCGAACTAGGACCGAGGTTTTTATTGATTCAGTTCTATCTCAATTGAGGAAACTACAAACATTATTATTACTATACGAGTTACACGAAATTGGTCACAGATCATAAACACGGCGATCGTCGCTCGTCATCATTAGGTACCGGTGCGTGCTGGCGCAACATTTATCCTGATGCTCGTCACTGTCAGAGCTACGGTTATGAATGTAAATAAACGGATTGGACTCACCTTTATTATCGCCGTACAGGGTCCTGACGGAGGGTGCTTGCCCGAAAGGGGCCTTAGGGATAATAGCGGCCCCTTTATTCTTCTCGAACAAGGCTTTGCGTTCCCGTAAGGACATTTCCGCGGGGTCCTTTGCTTTGGGACTGCCGGCTTCGAACATAGCCGCTTTGGACAACACCGAGCTCCGGTCCACATTTCCGTTCAATTTGGGAGCAAACTTTTTGGGCAAAGGGGACCCCTTGCCCGGCACCGGTTTGTCATCCGCCGGCTCCGGCTTTGTTTGTTTACAATCGGCACCGTTGTCGTTATTATCTCGCGGCACAACATTGTTCTCTTTGTCTTTGTCACTGTCGCACTCGTCATCGGACGCCTTGGCGGGCGGCGTCGGCGCTTTGTACTTCTTGATGGAGGGCTTCTTCGTGACCGGCGGCGCCGGTGTCGCGACCATTGTCGCCATGTTGGGGGCTGCCGCTGCACTGGGGGTTGCGGCGCACTTCGGCTCCTGTCGGTCGGGACCGGCGCGTTTCGTGGTGAAGTCGTACACGAGCCGCGATTGGGTGGCCGAGACGCGCCGGTACCCCTCGCCCTCCTACGATTGGACAACGGGCACGGGTAGCGCTGGGCGAGCACGTGCTTGTGTATCGACGCCGAGCGCGGCGCGTACGTTACGTCGCAAGTAGGTTAGCCGGCGCTAAAAGGGCTCGAGGCGAAGTTGCATCATGACCGGCGCGGGACGGGTTGCGCGATAATTAGCTTAGAAACAAAGGCATTCATTCGACAGTCTACCGAGTTTTGCGGTTCGCGTGTGGTATCATAAGAGCGCGTGAGCCGCGGGAGGCGTCTAACATTCGACTAAACTTTGCCCGCTGGAGCGCCCGTTGGATCGCACGTGTAGAAAACCGGACCAGCTGATAGCTTATTTTGACGCGTACGTTACGTGTCGTGCCCTTCATAATTCTGAATTAGAGGATGTATACGCGTTAATATGGGGGCTAATTGTGACGTAATTTGTATGGAACGCATTGAAAGCATTATGTGTACCATTATTCAAATGATAAGGCGATATTATATCAAGCACAGAATCCCCGAATGTCTCTGTAATCAGATGTTTTTGTGAATGACACAAAACAGATGTGATGCAAATTAAGGCAGATGTTGGTTGCAAGGCATCTAATTATATCCGTCCTTAACTTTAAAAAGGAATAATATATTTGCCGCTGCTGTGTAAGAGTTACATTTGTGGCCGTCAGAAGGACTGATAACAAAACAATGGATAGCAAACACAGTTAGTCCGGACCGTATCTACAACTAGGAAAGGTCTCTTCTAGGAAAGGTGACGTTATCCTCCAACATGCAGACACGGAACCAATACTTGAACAAGCACAAACAATGTGGCCTGTATCGGGAACCCAACTAGCTATAGGGAGTTCTGGAAAAGCCTCTAGCTCAATAATTATTCTAAACATAAGTTTGAAAAACTTAGAATTTATTAAAATCGTAAATCCTCTAGATTCTGGGACAAACCATTTAAATTACTTATTGCATTGTCATTGTCAAGGACTCTTGATAAGGAGGCAAAGTGTCAAATTAATCCCGTCGTTTTGAAGGTGAAAAAAACGTTCAAAGAATCCTTTACATATAGACACATCCGAAGCTAATAAAAGTGCCGGTACGAGATTTTTCCGCTTGCTCCATTTTGCCCATTCTTCCGGAGCAAAAAGAGTTCAATTTCACTTTTTTTGTTTTGGATTCGCACGATTTGTGTATTTAGCAAGTGTCAAGTATTAAAATATTTAAGTATTTCTTATTTTCAAACTAGGAAATTCATAGCATTATAGCAATCCTCGTGGTAAACTAGTCAAGTCAACTTACAGTCAAAGTCATGGTTCAGTGTGGTGGATGCTTTACCGAATCGTGACAACATCAGACACGACAATTTGATGATGACCTATGCCAGTTTAGGAGTTTTCAGAAAGAGCAACACTTTTGGTCTTACCACAAAAGAGTTAAACTAGGGTTGAAATCACGGTTGGTCTAAATATTTTGTCCACAAATCCACGTCTACCCCTCGCTTTTTCTAGTTCAATAACATATTTACATGTAAAGAGAAAAATAGAGAAAATCACAAGTAAAATACTTAGGAATGCCAGGATTGAGTAAGAAAACGATTGAGTAAAATTTAGAAACATCTGTTTAACTCTGGATAAACTTTTCCACGGAGAATTAAGTACAAATACAAGCTATTCTGTGGCTGAAGGCTAAGTTTAAGTTAACACAAAATGATAATGGCACAGTGGTGGTAATTGTTCTCAGTGTTGATGGAAGATTTGGTTTTAATAGTGGCAAAATGATGTAAGCGGGCGTCATCCTTTAATAACATCGCACATTACCTTCTGCGGATACTTGCATAGGTTACTATTATAACTAGTTGATAAAGATTTTTTGGCGACATGTCACTAGGTATTACTTTTAATTGTCATAGCTATAATCTTATATGTATTCACATTTCAAGGAAATAATGTATTCTATTCTATTCCAATCGTAAATCAATTAAAGCTGTATAACATTTCCACTGGTGCAGTAAACTAGTGACCTCTCTAACACTCAATCAACATTACTTCGGGGGGTCTAGTTCTGATGATGGATTAAACAATAGCCCAAAACATCAACCAACGAATTAAGCCTATTAACCAATTTTATCTACTTTAAATTTCGGGTTCCCCTTTCGAAATAGTGATACATGCTCCCTAGTTTTAAATGTCATTGACATGGTCAAGTAGAAAATTGAATGCAACGCAATTAAGCGACCACGTTACTGAAAAAAAAACAAAATGAGCAAATAACCCCATTATTGGGAACACAATGCACCACATCCAAACTGTGGTTCTGACAAACATCCCGACAAATCCATGAAAACCCCATATAAAACCTACGACACCAAACTTGAAAGGAAACAAAATCAACAAAAACAACAATCCGTTTGAAGTGAACATCAAAGACTAAGCTCAACGCGTTACGGCACCTCGATTACCCTAAAACTACAAGGAACTAAAGCAGCGTAAAGATTCTTACAGCCCGTTACATATCAATCGCCTCTTTTATGTCGCAAGCCGTTTTCTTGCGTCATTGTTGCGACATCGCAAGCTTCCAACCTATACAGCCATGGCAAAAAGCCTCTGGTGTTAGACGAGATGGTGTTCGCACTTCCCATCTCTTGCATCAGATGGAGTAATCTTAATAGATTGAAGAAGCAGTAAGGTGTGTTGACACACTGGTAGAGATGAGTGTGTCACTAAGATCATGCGATCAGTGAGCTAATTGTCTGGCACTACCAGTTCCTACAAGGAATACGCAATGTGTGTGTTATTATATTTCGACGCTTCATTCTTCAGATATAAGTCACAATGTAGTTCTTTTAGCCTACAAGGCAACCTCGCACGTTCTATTTTAGTTGGTATTAAATTTATAAATTTATAGTTTTTGAACGAATCTTTCCCCCACTACCGTTGTCTACCACTCACGTCATCTGACAGATATTCCTCATTCTTTTTTCGTGCGAGGCACCGACAACACGTTTCTATATTACTTATATTTTATAGTCTTACCCACATATAAAAAAAAAAAAAAAAAGAAGAAGAAATAGAAAATGCCGAAAAGAAATTCGCACCGAAAAAACGAACACCATCGAGGAAAAGTTAGGAAAGTGCAAGAAGAAAGACCGGCAGATCATCATCGCTATCGTCGCGTTATTATTTACTCCGATTCTTCTCAATCTGAAGAAAACTCAGGTTAGTAAAGTTTGTTATTACCCACCAGTGTTGTGAAATGCGGTTTTTTCTTGATCCTGGAGGTTACCCGTGAGGTAACACGAAGGATATTATCAAGCCGAGGGGTTGGGCGTGAACCAACACGAAGGCAAAACTCAGTCTAGAGGTTGAACGTGAGTCAACACGATGACAAATTAAGGCCGTCTGACCGTAGGGCGTGATCCAAAACGGAGACTGGGCCAAGCACCAACAGTCATATTTAGTGGTACTCACTTCTACATTTTCTGTCTTTCAGACAATGAAAATCGAACTGGGGACGCGACCGACGTGATTACCACCTTGTCTGAAACGCTGGTTGACGCACAGGCGTCACAGCCTGAGGTAATTTCGCCCGACATCGAAGCGCTGCCACCTGATGCCGAGCTAGATCCACCCGCGCAAGATGCAACGGTGACAGAGGAGTCTGTGCCGGAGCTGGACGCTGAACTCCTTATTGCCCTCGGTGATACGCCCGATGAAGTACCCACATACGGGCAAAAAATACACCAAAACCTAGCTCAGAGATGGCAGCCGATTTTATGTCGAGGCCTGCTTAAAGAACCTAAAGATAAGCTCCTCAAAGAGTATGCCATCCCAGAAAACTGTAAATTTCTCAGAGCTCCGTCACTTAACCCGGAAATTTCCGCAGCTCTTACTGAGCCGGTAAAAGCTCGAGACAAAAAGATAGAAACAGCCCAACAACAGCTGGGCCTGGGTCTCACAGCCATAAACAGAGCCATGACGGTACTGTTGAATGGAGAGGATAAGCAAAGTAGAGTCCAAGCTATAAAAATGTTATCGGACGGTAACCGCATATTATCGGACCTACATTACACGGAAACACAATATAGATCGAAATTAATCACTCCGTGCTTAGACAAGGCGTTCCTCAACATCATACATAATGTAGAAAGAGATGAGTTACTCTTCGGAAATAAATTGTCTGAGAAAATTAAAGCTTCAAAGACAATTGAAAAACAAGGACTGCAAATTAAAAGAGGCGCGGCGGCTTCAAAAGCTCCTACGCCTTCCACCTCGTACTCCGGTACTCAGCCGCGTTACCAGGGAAACTGGACGGCCCCCTCTCGCTACCAGCAGCCGAGAAACAGGGGGGGCAGAGGAGGGGCACGGAAGACCCCAACGACGACCAGCAGTCACAAGACAACTCCTCCTGTACAACCGCAGGCCAAGCCCTCCAGCTACACGAAGCCACGTGCTCCGGCGCGGCAGTGACCACGGTATGTCATGGCGGTAGATTGAAATACTTTTACAACTGTTGGCTTAAAATTACTGACAATCCTGTCATATTACGACTTATCAGAGAGGGTCTTTCGATACCTTTCGAAAAACAGGTTCAACAAGCTCAAGTCCCGCGTAATACTTTTACATCAACAGAAAGACAGGAAATGTCGGTAGCTATTAAAAATCTGTTAAATCTAAGTGCTATACATAAATGTGCGCCATGTGACGACCAATTTATTTCAAAGATCTTCTTAGCGCCCAAGCCAAATGGGGGCAAAAGGTTTATATTAAATCTTAAACCATTAAATAAATTTGTATCTAAAGTTCATTTTAAAATGGAGGACTACAGAACGGCCGCTAAACTCGTACCTAAAAAAGGATTCATGGCCACAATAGATTTAAAAGAGGCGTATCTGCTTTTGCCGATCTCGGATCACGATAGAAAATTCTTAAGATTCCATTTTCCAAACGGAGACGGTAAAAATGATACTTACGAGTTTTCAGCAATGCCTTACGGCCTTTCTGTAGCCCCCCGAATGTTTACAAAATTAATGAAAGAAGTGACTTCTTTTTTAAGGTCACATGGCTATACCTCTGTAATCTACCTCGATGATATACTTTGTATCGAAAAATCATATGAGCGCTGTTTGGAAAACGTGAGGGAAACGATTCGCTTATTACAATGCTTAGGTTTCATTGTAAACTTTGATAAGAGTTGTCTAGAACCTAAACAAATATGTCGTTTTTTAGGTTTTATTTATAACTCTATTGATATGACTATATCATTACCAACTGAGAAACGCCGCCATATAGCTCTGCTTGTACAAAAGTTCCAAAGTCTACCTACATGCTCTGTCAGAGATTTCGCTCAGCTCATTGGTACTCTAACAGCTGCCTGTCCAGCCGCACGTTACGGCTGGGTTTATACAAAGTTGTTAGAAAAAGAGAAGTTTAATGTACTTCAAAACTACGGAACTTACGACGCTAAGTTCAAACTATCCACCGACATATTACCTGACTTAAATTGGTGGATACATAACGTTCATTCTACATATAATCCTATCGGTACTGTAAGTTACGATATGGAAATATATACAGATGCCTCCAGAACAGGCTGGGGAGCATACTGTAAAGGCAAGCGGGCAAACGGTGGTTGGAAGGACAGCGAGCTGGAGCACCACATTAATTACTTGGAGTTGTTGGCGATTTTTCTAGCTTTGAAATTTTTCGCTCGTGATAAATCAAACATTGATATATTACTACGCGTCGACAACACTACAGCAATTAGCTACATAAACAGGATGGGCGGAATACAATTTCGTCACCTAAATGATTTGGCTAGGACCATTTGGCAATGGTGCGAGGAGCGGAGGTTATGGTTATTTGCTTCGTATGTCAATACAAAGGATAACAAAGAAGCGGATGAGGAATCTCGAAAAAGAAACCCGGATATAGAATGGGAATTATCTAATGAAGTATATCGAAATATCATTGACCTCCTGGGAGCTCCAAAAATTGACCTCTTCGCCTCTCGCGCCAACGCAAAATGTAATGTTTACGTTTCGTGGAAACCAGACCCTGACGCTTTCAAGGTGGACGCTTTCACAATAAACTGGAACCAGTGGTTCTTCTACGCATTTCCGCCCTTCCCACTAATATTGAAATGTTTACAAAAAATTAATAACGATGGGGCAGTAGGCATATTAATTTTCCCTTACTGGCCTTCTCAGCCTTGGTTTCCTCTGCTAAAGAGCATGCTGGCATCAGATATTATATATCTGGATTCTTATAACGCTTTTTCTCGTCCATGTTACAGAACTCGTCAGAAGTTCTTCAGTCAGAATACCCTGGCTGCAGCGAAGCTCTGCGGATTGCGCTCTCTACAAAAGGAAACCCAGAATATGCCCTAAATCTAATGATCGCATCTCTTTCAAAGAATACAATAGCTCAATATAATGTCACGTATAAACTTTGGTGGTCGTTTTGTAAAGATAACAACCTTAACTGCTACAATGTTTCGATTTCATCCGTATTGCTATTTTTAACGAAACAATACAATAATGGTTCATCTTACGGTTCGCTAAACAGCCACCGCTCAGCACTTTCCCTATTGTTAGGGGACAAGTTAGGTGCTGATGAAAAAATTAAAAGGCTTCTTAAAGGTGCGTATAGGCTAAGACCGACTGTGGCTAAATACGTCGGAACATGGGACCCGAAAATTGTCTTGGATTACATTGGCAATTGGTACCCTAACAGAAGCCGGCAATTAGATAAAATCACCAAAAAATTGGCTGTATTACTCGCTTTATGCACTGGTCACAGAGCGCAGACTCTGTCCCTAATTAAAGTAAATAATATAAATATATCATCTGATGGCGTTAAGATTGTTATCTCGGATATCATTAAAACTTCAGCTCCTGGACGTGAGCAACCAATACTATACTTACCGTATTTTAATCATAATAGATGTATTTGCCCAGCCACCGCTCTCAACGACTATCTGTCTCTTACAAAGGAGTTAAGGCCAGCAGGATCCGAATATTTACTCCTAACCATAAAGCGACCACATAGGGTCGCTACTGCCCAATCTATTAGCCGATGGGTTAAGCAAATATTAGCTGAAAGTGGTGTGGACGTGTCTATATTTGGTGCTCATAGTACAAGACACGCATCTACATCGGCCGCTAGATCTGCTGGTGTCTCTTTAGACACTATACGTAAGACCGCGGGCTGGACGAAAACATCGGATACGTTTGCAAAATTCTATCACCGGCCAGTCGTCGATGATGGCAATTTTGCACGGTCTATTTGCTTATCATAAGTTCTAGAAAAATAAGGATGTCTGATACAAGCTTAAGGCTGATCGAATTAAGTTGAATAAAAAAGACTGTTGATTCTAACTTAATGTTTGTATTACCTTTAATCTAATAAAACAAAACTATGGGCTCTAAACATCTACATTGTGACTTATATCTGAAGAATGAAGCGTCGAAATATAATATATGATCAAACGAACTTCAGAAGTGAAGTTCGATCATTATTATATGAGACGCTTCATTCGAAGATATAAGGACCCGCCCTCCCAGTCCCAGCATTGAGTTTTGATTTACACTATCTCTAAAAAGAATGAGGAATATCTGTCAGATGACGTGAGTGGTAGACAACGGTAGTGGGGGAAAGATTCGTTCAAAAACTATAAATTTATAAATTTAATACCAACTAAAATAGAACGTGCGAGGTTGCCTTGTAGGCTAAAAGAACTACATTGTGACTTATATCTTCGAATGAAGCGTCTCATATAATAATGATCGAACTTCACTTCTGAAGTTCGTTTGATCATATATAATATACACAACGTGTGATACGCAAATAAATAGAAATATTGGACTAATGGTAAACTGATGGTGGTTGAGCTTATATGGATCAGCTTCTTTAGGCAATATATCCGTAATTCCTGAGCTTAAATTAGACTTTAGAACCAATGACGTGTGCAATTTCGCACAAGATTTGCTGCAACAAAGTGAAGTGAAGCAGCAAATATGAATTTTATAAAAGCTTGTCTCGACCAATATATTTTTCATTTGTTTTTAAACTGGCCAGTTCTCAGCTAGAAATACCCATAGAAGCTGTAACTTATTCAGCCGTCACGTCAGAACGACGCTTCACTGTTTTCTCGAAAGTTCCATCCCGAATCCATGCGAAAACCGGCGGTGTCTCCAGCCCCTACTGGCGCCGCATTATTAGTTTGTTGAACCAGGTTTTTGCGCACCGTTTACCGGTTGTTGTTGACTGTCTATCAGCAGTTTTTATCTGCGACTGCTTCGTAACGTTTGTTGCTCGAGTGCGTCGAACTGTCAGAGGATGAGGCTCGGATGGAGCATGAAATGTAGCCGTCTACGTAGACATAGTAATTTCATGAAGAGGTCAAGTTTTTCACGTTAGATATGCTGCGGGGTACCGAACGGTTACCGATAATTATTAATTTTGATTCCGATTCATGGATAGCAGAAGCCAAAACCATTTCTGTTGGATTTCTGCATGGGCTTGCATCATGTCAAAGGTAGCCCGATTCTCAGAGCAGCATAGAAAACTATGACGTAATTAACAAAGGACCCGCATAATTAACCTAGGATATGAACTCTCCGGGATGCACGGTGTAAAGTAAAATTAAGGAGCGTGTAATCCATGAACACAATACCTCTCTGTTCCGGGCAAGGTCAGTGGCTCGGCGCTAAACCGCATTTACTGTCTGCGACAAGCCTCTAGTCTAGTCACGATATAAAAACCAGCCAAGTGCGAGTTGGACTTACGCACGAAGGGTTCCCGTACCATAAATATAAAAACGGCAAAAAAATATTGTAGGGGATAATAATGCGAATTATGCGATAATGCGAATAAATAGGGAACCCATCGAAAGAAACTTCTCAGTGACTAACAGTAGTACGACGGTGTAGGGCTGTACCGAATACGTCCATACTAATATTATAAAGAGGAAAAATTTGTTTGTTTGTTTGCATTGAATAGGCTCCGAAACTACTGAACCGATTTGAAAAATTCTTACGCTGTTGGGAAGCTACACTATCCCCGGGTGACATAGGCTACTTTTTATCCCGTAAATATTAACAGTTCCCGCGGGATAGCGGTTAACGCTGGTGAAACCGCGAGGCGCTTCTAGTATTTTATAAAACCTTGTCTCGATAAATGGCAAAATATATTTTCCAACTCAATACCTATTTAAGGTTTTCGATTCGATCAAATTTTTCGATTAAATCGACGACGCATGCCATTCTGCCAATACATTTGTACAAAAACGTACGCCCTTAAAAGTCCGAAACATAAGTATGCGAACTAAGCTAAGATAAGGCAGGTAACTGTTTACATTCGACTTGGAAACCCGATACTTTTCCAATCGATTCGAGACGTGTTAAAGTTATTGGACATAGCACGGTTATTGTATCGTACGAACCCGGGAAAGGTAGTTTAATTAAGGTTTTATGTTATAGGCATTGTATTTCGTGGGTGTTAAATTGTCTACAAATAAATAAAAATCAAGTATGAAACTAGAGATGGTGCAGTTTAGGGTCTAATATCATCAGAATAATAAAATACGGGCTATATTTAACGCGTCACGATCGCATACATGGACCCGGGCGCCTTACAAGGAATCAGTGTTTGTTTCTGGTCTGGGTGTCATGTGAGGAATGAGCATGTAAGAAAGGAGCTTCGATTTTTTTTTAATTTAAAGTCTTTGATGTGGTAGACTAATGGGCGAACGTCCGCCTGCCAAAGCATGAGATGGCGAGTTCAATTATTTTGGAAGAATTATTTCGGAGGTTTTTATCCACCAATTCGGACCGGGCCACCGTAGTGGATTATGACCTCATCCGCTTCACACAACGTGAGGTAGGCCTTTGCCCAGCAGTGGGACAGTGGAGGCTTATTATTTTATTTTATTTTATAGGCACTACAGGATATTTGTATGAGGTTTATCTCTACTCCGAATTAACACGTGAAAAGAAGTGTTTTCCTTTAAACCGCGCGGTTTGCCATTCAAGCAATACATGCCCACCCAAGCTCCGGCACGTAACCCAACTTAAATATAGCCCCGGAGCTCGAAATAGTCGTTAAACGAGACGACGCGGCTCGTGTTTATGTTTCTGGGAATACATTGGGGGAGGCGGCAGGATCGCGGGTGACATTCGGCAAATGGACGTCGTCATCCGTAGAAAATAATCGAACGTCCGGAAACTATGCTTCGATAACCGCGTTCTGAATTGCATTGCCATAATTTTTATAGTATGACATAAATTCCGTTCGATTCGAGTTCAACTTCGATGATCAATTCACAATTGAAAATCTAGCAAATCTGATGAAACCGATACGATCGATAGCTGAGTTACCGAAGGGTTCTGAATCGGGGGCCTGTCGAGATTTTCAGTAAACTAACTGTGAATAAGCTTATTGTTACTATTGTTATTATTTCAGCCAATATCGTCCCACTGCTGGGCAAAGGCGTACCCTTTTTCCAAATTTGCAATCTGTTGACTGTGTGGACCAATTGTGGAAGAAATTAAAAATACCGTAGCCTAGGGTCTAAGTCTAAGCCTTCGCATAAAAGCGTAGTACACTATTGTCCGAATAAAACAGTAGAAGAAAACTTTTAGAACGAATAAGCATGAATTGACCCTACTTTTATTTCGTGGCAGCATACTTCCGATGGATACTGTCTCGAATAAGGCCGCTACTGGACCTCTGACGCGGCTTCACGAGTGCTAACTGTGGCCTAATGCTTGCACGGAGCTATGGAAATCTTTAATTTACGACATTAAGTCACTGGGGTCGGATTCGAATTCGCTGCCTTTGGGTTATAAAGCGAACAGCTTACGACACGTCCAGTGGTTTTAGTGGTTATTAAATATGGATTGTAAAACTTTGATTATGGTATTCGGAATTCTTTTATGCCCACGGACATTCTTCTGTGGTCTCATCGCAGATGTTCCAAAAATGTATGTTCCCCAAGGCTTTGTTGTAATATCAGCACGAATTCCTTACAAATTTTGAAAGCATTAATGGTATTTTTACGCGCTCGAGTGGGACTCTTTTGTGTCGAATTTTTTACACTTTTATAAAGGGGTTATATGGATTGTATTGTTTTTCAACAGCAGAGTTGAGAGGTTTTATTGTTGGTGGAGGGAGCTACAGTTATTAACATTCGAGGCCGGTTTACGGTGTCTTTTGTTTAATTTTTATGCAGGACATTCGTTAGGCCAGTTTACAGTAAGGTAACTTTCATACGTGCCCATATGAAGAAAGTTTTTAAATCATTATTATCCAGATCTGATTGAAAAATCTAATATACGCCCGCACTGAGATTCTAACACGCAATCCTCTGCTTGACAAGCACACGTTCATCACAGTGTATGACCTCTATTCACGACTAATCGGGTATTATTCATGAGAACGTTACAATGTCCCGAATGTCCCGATAGACCTATAGACGTCCCGAGACGTAGAGTGTGTTCGGAATAACATAATCATTAGATGACATGGGTGGTTTCACTTTTAAACCGAGAGCCGTGACGGCAAGGACGCGAGAAATTGTAACAACCGTCATTTTATTATGATAATCAGTTGTTTTTATATGATACTGCATACTGGTAAGCGAGTTACTCGTAGATTGTTTAAGAAAGTTTTCTTTGGATGATTAGATCAGTCATACTGACACAATAGGTATATCTAAAAGTTAAATATTAGAACAGGGTTGTTAGGTAGAATATTTATTGGTTGACGAGATGGGATGGTGCTGAGAAGTGAATCAATCAGATTTATCTATAGAATTACAGATGTAATTCTATAGAATTACAGATATAATAGATAATAATTACAGATAGAATTACAGATGTAATTCTATAGATACAGAATTACAGATGTAATTCTATAGATAAATCTGATGTTTAGAGATGTTCAGTGTTGGACAAATTAACTCCCCGTGTGTCTAGCGAAGTATTTCGTGCAAGTTTATATTTAACTCATTGCGTTAGTTCGTCGCATATACGTTTGTGTCAAATATTGCAACTTTGACCTAACTCCTGCCGAATGCCTGTCAAGTTCCGACATGTCGTGACAATTGACATAATATTATGGCGACATTGAGCCGTCACGATGACGGAGACGGAGGGTATCTGTAGGAACTCCGCACTGACTGACGGTAGACCGCTGGTGTTTGGGCTCATTTTGATCATTTCGCAGCACCGAATACGTATATTGTAAAAGCTTATCTACTGTGGGGCTGCGTTGAAAACAAAATTATACGATTATCGCAAATTCTAGTCAGTGCAAAGCAATAATAGTGTATCCCCTTTGAGAAGACAAGATTGATTGTCATTTCTGCAAGGTCAAAGACACTCCTTTAGCGGTAGGACATAAAATGTATTATTGTTAGCCATAAAATATATACATATTAGATGAACGTGCTAACATTCATGGATGCTAGAGAAATAATATTATACTTGTAGATCTTGTTTAACGCTTTTACAGCTGCGTTTTTTGTTTAATTTAATTATTTATTACATTTGCATCTGCATGTTTTTGCTTTTATCAAGCTACGCCTAATGGCACATATTTCACATTAATTTATAATGCTGCATTTTCTCAGTAAGTGAATTTATTGTACTTAATTCTTTTGGGAAAATAAAATGTTTAACCATATATTTATCAGCATTGTCAACCAGTTCAAATAACCAGATATTATTGAAAACACAAGAACAATATTTGAATAACAAATTTATACGTGGAGTAGGTAATAAAACATTTATTTTTAGATCCCCTTAAGGGGGGATTTCCAAGGGGGAATAGTGGAATAGGCCATACAAATATTGTGCTATAATTTTTATTTGTGACCGCCTAGGCGTCAGATACGATGACAGACAGACGTTAAGATCGGTAGCATAGATTAGTAAATCGTTTCTAGTTAGTATGCCATACGGGTCCGCGAGGACATAGTCGGCGCTTCAGCGATTAGGAGCACAGGAAATCTATGGAGACGACAGATTTTTTCATTCGACTACTAAAGACATTGAGGTAATAAAGACTGCTAGATTTAGTCTGCGAATGGACTAGGTCATCAGACTGATCTTTAGCGAAGATTAGTAATTATTTATACTTAGTATGCTGGAGCAGGATTCGCGCGTCATTGTCGGCATTTCTTTGAGCCAGAGCACAAGGAACCTATGGAGTAGCTTTATGATTTATTACTTTCTGTAAACATCAAAATACTTTGGGTTGCAAAGTACACGAATTGTCGTTTGGAAAAGGTTCCTATCGGATCACAATATGAACGGTTCACTCTTTTCATTCCCATTGAATCGTGTTATCCGACAACTCAAAGCTCGGTTTCCAAATAGACGTGTCATTTCGCGTTCCCTCCAAAACTCTCAAGAAGTTTCAGTAAAGCATTCACCGCTTAACTAAATCGTGGCGTTGATTGCGACTCGAAATGTAGACTATTTGAACCAAAAAACGTTAAACATTTACCGTCTTACCACAAAAGTTAAGATCAGAGTTAAACAGATGTTTCTAAAATTTCGTTCCACAAAATCGACGTGTATCACTCGCGTTTTCTTACTCAATCCTGGCATAGGTACCTAATTATTTTACTTGTAAATTTGTTGAGTTAGAAAAAAAGAGGGTTAGACGTTGATTTGTGGAGAAATTATTTAGACTCATCTGTTCAACTCTGGTTTAAATCTTTTGTGGTAGGACCGTTAGAATATCACTAAATTTCCAGGATTTTATCGTATTCTGAATGCCATAATTAAAACCGAATGATGCAACTTCGCCGTAGAAGAACCGTCACCGAAATTCGTAAATTCGTCACCGATTTTAACACATTTTGATACATATTTTAACATTTTACCCCCACCATTTGCCAATCGTAGGAAGCTTCGGGCGGTTAATTGCGGTGAAAACAAATAAAATTGTTAATACTTGGATTAGTTACATTTTTTTTTACTAAGAATGCACATTGGATTTTTTATAATTATATGTTTATAGCTAAAAACACTACATAGATATATTAGGCATTACTTTTATCGAAAATCCAACTGATAAACAATTTAACGGACTAAAGTTAATTCAAAAATATATTACTCACCTTACCGGATCCATTGTTTTCTTTTTAAAATTGTACGTATACGCACGTAACGAAAAAAGTTACGTACCTGCGTAAAAGTTCATGTCATTCCATCCTTGATATTTAAACTTGTAATAAAGTTGTGCTAAATAAATTGCTACAGTATAAAAAGACATAGCAAAAAAATAATGACACAAAATAAAATACAATTTCTGAAAACAAGCGAGAACGCACTACAATGTCTGAACTAGAAAAATATTAAATAATAATTTAAAAAAATAAAATTAAGCGATTTAACGAATGCATAATGTTGAAAATAACGAATACCTAATTGGTCTGAAAGTAAAATTTACTTCTTTTTAAAATTTAATGCTTTTACGAGTACCTATTGCTGTTTTCTTTAGCAGGAAATTTCTGAAAATATGTTCTCTGAAATGTACAGTGCCCTCTATCGGTGCGTTTATGAACCATACACGCTAAATATCTTTCTTCGGTCGCTCTTTAACGGTCTTATTCAAAACGATATTTAAACGTTCCGTATGCGAATAAAACCCGTATTGTCTAGTAAATTCGACGCATTCAATTCGCGAAAGTTTAAAAACTTCCAGTGTGATGTTACTCTGCGTTAGGTCTAGTGTGCTATCTCGCTTATTTTTCATCACACACAACTTTTCCATAAGTCAGTGCATTTTCAAGCTTACTTCTTACTCCTAAGCACTTACCAGCTCAGCCACAATCTGTCTTCCGAGCCGGTGGCACTCGTTATCTGCCGGTCTCGTAAAAGTGTGGGCGTTGATTGGTTTTGATGTCTGCAATTAGGAAAAATTACAATCTTATTTATTTATTTTTATTTATTTATTAGTTTATAGACGAGCAGCATAGATGCTGAGATGTCTACATCACACAGCGTTGAAAAACACTTCACAAAATTGACACAAAATTGTTCACATCTATTGTAACAATGACTTATTAGTTCGTAGCCAGTTATCAAGTTTGTTTTTAAATGAGTTGACGGAGGTGGCAGAAACAACCTCGTCCGAGAGTAGATTCCAATTATGGACCACTCTGTTACTGAGGAAGTGATGAGCAGTGTCGGTGTTGCATCTTACTAGCATTATAAATGAAAGTGTGATAAAACTTAGTATATATCAAGTAATACTATTTAGTTCTTAAACTTTCGCAAACAGGAAACATATTAACTAGCTAAAAACGGGTCTAATTCGCGCAGGTACGTCGAGGTAAGTCAAAATTATATATTTTGTTATTTGTTTGTGCGCAAATTAGACCCGTTTCTAGATAGTTAATAATACTATTTATTTACTGAATCTACATATTATTATCATAAGACTTATGCCGCTCTGCAGTTCTTTACCTACTTCTCTGTATGCAATAAATCTGCTGCGCCGGTGCTGCATGCACCAATGACAAACTAACTGTTTAGGATCAGAATTCCCAATTCTCAAAATGCCTAATTCTGAATCACAAAATGCATAATGATGAAATGTGACTTTGAAAGGATTTTACGAACCTGCTTAGACTTTGACGGGGTTTGCAACACTTTGTTGATGTCGTTGAGAGAGTGTATGGACACGTCCAACGTAGTTTCGTCATCCTGGAGCTGTTGTTTCGTCGTCTTGGTGGTTTTCTTTGTTGTCGGCTCAGGATTCTGAAATACCATAAATGTTTTGATTATATTTGGGCAATGTAAATTACTGCTGATCGTTCACCATAAGAAGTCCCCTTGCGGGGATACAAATAATATAGCGGCCAGGGGACAGCTTACGGTGAACGATCTGTACTGAGCTCTTCTTTTCTGAGATCACGTTACGCCTTAGTCCCGGTTGTAATCGATTGAAAGCATTTGTTAAGCCAAAGAGGCCAATAGACCTCGACCTCATTACACAACAAAAAAATAAACTTACAAAATTATGATGAGTCAAATCGTCCTCCCAGTTGTTGATCTGGTCAGCCAAGGCGGCCAGGCGGCCGAACTTCTTCTTCCCCTGCGGAGCTGGATCCTGGACCCGGGCCGGCTGGTGGGCCGACGGAGGAGTGGCCGAGGTGAACTCTTGCTCCGTGCGGTGGATCGGTGATGAGAGATGCGGGTTATCTGTAAGATTTAAGTGATGATGATGAATATTAAAAGGATGAATTTTAATACTCCCAAGTATTGAAGTGGAGCTTTTTCTTTATTGGAACTCTTTTACTGCAGTTTGGAGTACACTTTGGCTTAGAGATAAGGTGGCTGAGCGGTAAGCTGTGTGCCAGAATCCAATGATACCGGGTTCGATCCTCGACCCGCACCAATGAGGTTTCATATGTTATGTACAGATTTCCATGGCTCCGTTATTCGGAGGGCACCTTAAGCAGTCTTATCTGGTTGTTATAGAATGATAGCAGTCATCGAGCCATGTCAGAGGCCCTTGGACAAACTGTGACACTAGAAGCTAGCACAACCTCATAATATAATAACAATTCAGCCTGTAACCGTCCCACTGCTGGGCAAAGGCCTCCTCTCACTTTCGTGAGGAGGATTAGGCCATAATCCTCAACCGGGGCCTAGTCCGGGTTGGTGGATAACACGCCTCTGAATTAATGCTTGGGCATGTTGGTTTCATCAGGATTCCTTCACCGCAAAGCGAGTGATAATAACATACATAATGTTAAACAAGAAACACATTGATACGTGCCAGCACTAGGATTTGAACTCATCACCTCCGCTTTGGAAGGCGGACATTCACCCACTAGGCTACCGCCGCTTCTTAGGCTACAACCTCATACGACAAACAAATTACAGTTGTCAACAACTGTCCCACCTCCATGGCATACCATATGCTGGAGGTCGGACATAAAGGGCTACCTGGAATGTTGAAGCTGTAATTTGTTTGGTATGGGGTCTTTTAGTATAGTGTTTACCTGAGTACAGATTCCCCAGTCGACTCAATTGAGACTTGGTGTTGTTCCGGAGACCGCCACGTTCGTTCTTACACTCGGTGTGTTCCATCGCATTTTCCATGTTGATTGTGTATGTGTTACTTGACTGGTCATCTGAAATTCGTTACCATATTTAGGTAAACCTTATATAATACAAGCTGGGTCAACAGGTGTTGCCCTTCAAGTCGTAGGTCTACCCGTTTCAAACACAATGTACAAGAATATTAATTTTATCTATTTTTTATTGATTTTCATGTGTTTTCCCATGTTTTAATAGTTATTCTCCTATCTGGACGAAGACGAATCTAACATAGCAAAGTCTTGAAATTGTGTTACTAACATGACTTTCTTAATATATATATAAATTACGCGTCACACATTGTTTGTCCGCAATGGACACTATAAAACCAATTTTAATCAAATTTGCACACGGTGTGCAATCTCAATTTCATCTCAATTTATAGTCACCATAACAAAAACCTTAGCCACAGCAACGTGTGGCCGTGTCAGCTAATTGTTTTATATAAGAAAAAATAAATTGTGGAGAATAATTTATGGCTCTTACATCAACTGAGCCCGCTACAAACATCCAAACGGTAACGGTAATTCAATCAGTGCCGATAAGAGGACCAGGATGTTTACGAGATAAATAGTAACTTATGTCAACCCATTGTGTTAGCTACCTTCATACCAAATTACATCAAAATTGGTGTGGTACATTACTTCACAATCCCGCTGGCCCGTTTGATTGTTAAGTAACAAACATACAAACACACCCGCAAACTTCGCCTTTATAATATTAGTAGGAACTAGGATTACAGAACCAGTAATCAAATAAAACCAGTATCAATCTACTTCAAATGCAAATCTCATATTATTATTATAAATGTATACCTACCTCTACAAATGGATACCATTTTTTTAACTATGTTTAATGAATTATCGTTACATTTAAATCATTCTTTAAGCACAATTCAACACAAAACAATAGCTTATAACAAGTCCTGACGCAAACTATTGCACAAGCATTGAAGTTGACAAACTTTGTGCCCCTTGTTTACGGTGAAACAATTTCCTTGAAGTTAAAATTAACTAATTGTTTTACGCAAATATTATCTCAGAGGATGAGTAATAAATAATAATGTTTTGGTCGAGGAAAATAATGCTTTTGTAATAAATTTTAATGAGTGATTAGGTTAATGAGTTTATACCTACTATTTGAGTGTTCATACTGTTCATTGATAGTGATGTTTAGAATTGTTTTGATATACATTAAGATATTTATATAATTATTATTATCACTGATAAACTAACAGCTGCTGCTTTTTAAATGATGCATGTAAATTGAACTTATTGATATGAACATTTTAGGCATGTTTGACTCATTAAGGTCCTAACATAGATATAATATACTAAATGAGTCCAACTGTGTCTCCCATGGTTTATAGATAAAAAGTAGAATATATATATATACATATATATATGTCAATACAGTGCCTCTACATACAAAATTTCATCAAAAACCATTTAGCCATTTTGGTGTGATCGAGTTACAAACATCCAAAACAAATATTCACAATAATTAATTAAATATTAGAAGGAAGTACTAGAAACTAGGATTAGTATCGGTGGAACAATCTAGATAGTTCCAGTGACAGGTCTGATTTTATTAAAAAAATAAAGCGCTAAATGGAGGAAATTTGAGATGCCTAGTGATAGTATAGTGGAGTCAAACATTAATCGGCAATATACAAGATAGAAATTTACCTTCAATTTCCTGAATAATCACATTACTGCCGCCGCTAGCCTGGGGGTCATACACCACGCTTATAGGAGCATCTCTCTCCTCAACCTGAACCTCAATCTGTATATCATTACGATGCGAAATGTTTATCTCTACTGACACGTCTGAGTTCCGTCTGGTTAGACTCCCTCTATTGTGGCTTTTGAACTCCTTCTTAGTCACTATAACGTCGTTGCGGCCTCGCTGCGGCGATGCCACGAGCTGGTCAGATTTCTGCAGACTAGGCCTCTTACTGGGGGTCTTAGCTGTAGATGGAGACTTTGCATCGTTTGAAGGCCTACTAGACGTTTTTACGGGTGTATTCGACTTTGCAGACTCGTGTGCAGACTTCCTGGGGGATGATATAGAGCTCCTTAGAGGTTTACTCGGTGATTTGACCGGAGAAGCGTCTGTTTTGATCAGGTTTTCTGTAAGCGGTTTCCTTTTTGGTGTCTGCCCCGTATCCGCTAGCTTTTGGTTTATTTTTTCCTGTCTGGCCCGTGCTCGTTCCAACATACGCTGTTGATACGATAAAACGAGTTAGTTGTATGGTTGCGTCGATTTGGAACCGTTGAAAAGGCAATCACTGCCATACTTTACATACCTGAGTAAAAGGATCCATTATAACTTCGGATTACGATCTTTCTTAACACTTTTCACGTAAATGACATAATCCCTAAGTAGTTCTAAAGTTTCAGTGCTTCTTTCAGCACGATTTTCACGATTATTCAATAATTATTCTAGGTAGAAAATTTACCCGTTGAATTCGATTTGTTTGACAGTCACAACAAAACCGAAATTTTTGAAATTTTACGTCACTGCCCGCCTGCGCTTGACTCCGGTGGTGTCGCTTTAGTAGCATTTCGTTTAAAAATAATTACTGTAAAACGGGGTGATTAGAAATCGCGGGGGGAATAGAAAAAAAACTTGGAAAATGTTGAAACTCTTCGTGCGGCAAGCTGCGTGATGCCAGCTAAAAAGCCGAAACAGTAATAATTTCGTAGGATTGTGTTTCTTCGTATGGCAACGTTTTTTGTGTTGCAACATCGAAAAAACCCACCACAATTTAATATCAAAGTTGACACCAAAATCAGTTATTTTTTTCAGCGTGAATTTTGGCGGTATTTGTTCAAATTTACTTTACAATTACTGTCTGTTTTATTATTAACATATTTTGTTAAATAATTGGAGGTAAGAATATGCATTTTATTACTTTAAATTGTAATTTTGTCATACGCCTTATTTTCTTGAATTTTTTGAGGTGATTAGACACGCGAAGTCGGTGAATAAACACGCCTGAGGGGTGACGAGACACGGGAAAGGGGTGATTAGTCACGAGAGAGGGGTGATTAGTCACTAGCCTTTTTTGTGACTATTCACCCCCCTCTCGTGACCAATCACCCCCCTCCCGTGACTCGTCACCCCTCAGGCGTGTTTATTGTCCCCTGATGAGAGGTAAATAGAAATCACGCATATTTTGTGGATTATCTTACAATTTATAAACATATCCGAATTTAAATGATTATAATTCAGTAGTTTGGCCTAAGACTCAATAAATAGAAGCATATAAAGACCGGTACCGATGCGGCAACATTACGAAAAACGACACAGAAGATCAAAAACCTATCTATTCACCCCGTTTTACGGTATACATTTCACGACGCTGATTCTCGAACCATAGTAAAGTTACAAACAATGAAAATTAACTTGTGGAAAACTAAGTTTTGTTTTTATTTACTTTATTATTGAATAAATTATTGTATTATGAAAAATACTTTATTATTCAATAAAAAAATTATATTAAATTGAATGTTATATTGTCCTCAGTCGTTCATGAAAACGGTGAACGTGGTTGATGTGATATACGGTAATACGACATCTATCGTCAAGTAGGAACAACTTTTAGTTAGGAAAAAAGTCAGTAGATGGTAGTAAATTCACACTTGCAGTGTCCTCTATCGGCGAGTAGTAGTACTTTATTAGTTCAGAAATAATTCAACAGACAGCAGTTAACAGAGCCAAAATCACTACCCACAGAAGATTATTTTACCGTATTGACGCTAGGTGTCACACTATTCTAGTTTTATAATAATAATAAAGTAGGTACCTAAGCATGTATGTACCTACACCTACGTACAGTACATTACTTTTTTGTGCCGATGCACAATACAATACAGTTGACTTATATTATAGGTACATCAAAGATTAATTATTGGCTCGTCTTGTGTGTGTGTGTGTGGTAGAATAGAAACCTAGATAGAGATAATATAATACGTCACGCAGTGCGATAATGAGGAGCTATTTAGGTAGGTATATGTAAACAACAAATGTCATACGTGACTGGGATCTTAACTTACAACATTATTTCGAGCAGGTCGTAGAATAAACAATACTTACCCACTCCACAAGTCCACACTCTTGCGGTAATTCCTTCCTCTTCAGGGTTGTCAAATAGAGGTTTTAAAGCATTGATTGTAGGGTACTTACTTACATTGGAAATTCAAATTATTTCAATCGAATAATTTATCGTGAAAACAGTAAATAGGTGAGGTGATGTGATGATAAATCTTACTAATATTATAAATGCGAAAGTTTGTGTGTTTGTTAGTTCTTCACGCTTAAACTGCTGAACCGATTTGTATGAAAATTGGTATGCAGATAGCTTATCTCCCAACTTAATACATAGGCGTCATACATAGCAAATCCTGAAAAAATATAGTGCTCCCGACCACGCGAGTTAAACCACGGGCGCAACTAGTAGGTAAGTAATAAGTAGGTACCTAGTATTTCTAACGACACTATCATTCCAATGGGCCAACGTGGTGGATAATGGTCGCTGCGGTTTTTGTCCAAGGCCCATGACAAATTTAAAAAACAATCAACATGATTGTAAAACTCCAATACCGTGCAAACTTTAAGACGTAGCAAATCGAAATGTTTTCATAAGTACCTATAAGTCGGTACCTACTTTATATGCTAGCATTTGAGCACTACCTCACCTGGTTCGGTATAAGATGGTAAGCCATGTTGTTTGGTTGATGACCCTACATAAGCGATGACTTCTATAACCAGATGAAAAGATTTCCAAGCGATTAAGTGACCACTCCAGCACATAACTCGATTGACTGGATCCAGTCGGTCGCGCAGTGAGTGCGTTGCATTCGTGATAAGTGGCCGACACTCTTTACTTATCACAACTACTATGGGTGAGTTTGTTTATAAATTAATTAATATAATTGGAAGGAAAATTCCTTTATTGATAGAGGTACTGTTATACTACAAAGTGCTACCAAAAACTGCACCTATACCAAACTAATTATTTAAGGGCTTGTGCTAGCATTTTTTACCACTAACTCACCGTCTTGTGACGATGTTGTCGAGGGTGTAATCATGCTCAGCCTGGAATGATACTGGCTCTCAACGCTGCCGCAACAACTCGATAGGGTTTTGGCAACAGATTTCCTACTTAAGCGTAGGGTAGGTGTAAGAATTACCGTGTGACGGCGGTTTGAAGTAAGCAAATGGGGCGCAGTGCAGTGCCGCGCAAGATTTTGCAATGCCAAGTTCTGGGACTGTAACTTTTATAGGCAGCGTACTGTGAGGCTTTACCATCACGCAAAGAGACTTTCTCGCTCTTGAATTTATATGTTCTGATGAATAATAATGTAAGTAGGTATGTATGTATGATGTCAGAATCTAATGAAGTGACTGATCCTGATGTTAGAGACGGATGGTAAATAACAGAACACCTCAGAGACTGACAGTATACCTAGATTGATGGTATTTCTTTAGGCTCATTTTGATTGATATCACTTTTTCAACTGACTGTAATTTGCACGTGCGGTCGAGTTGGCTACTAGGTACTAAAATGAAAGGTGGCAACTCGGCCGCATGGGCGAGTTAATTGCGGTCGAGTTGATAACCAACTCATTTTTATCAGCTCGTAGAACCAAATACTTAAGCAAGAAATTAAGAAAAAAATCTCCTACCAATTACTAAACTAATTTAGTAAATATCAGGATTGTATTTTATGATTGGAGTCAAGGTCAGACAGACCTCATCCAGCAAACTTGTAATAGCCGCCGTCGGCAACGAGACAGATTTTTGCAACTAAGTATTTCACTTTATAATATAATAACTTGTTTTTGCATAATAACTGGCTGATTAATACGTTGCCTGCAGCAGGCGCCTTTATATAATTTTGAGTGATATTATTTTACAGTTATTTTGCAACGTCCCGGGGCCATAATCTCGCGCAATAGCTATTTTATGATGTCTATACATATTCGACAACGTTGCAATAGCTAAATGATGTCTATTGACAATCAATTTTCCTAATTAGTGGTACGTGGTACTACCTATATATGTAGGTACATAAGTAGTGTAGAGTAAAAAAAAGTTATACTGAGAGTTTATTAATTGTACCATCATATTTGACATAATGTAACCCTGCTAGTATAACGGATTATGTCCCCAAGTTATGCCCATAATCCCCACCATTTTGTCCCCATCAGATTATGACATTTTCGAAAACGGTAGGAATTGGTAGCTATATCCCATTTGAAGCGGCATAATCCCCTCTCGGAGAGGCTTCAACTCTTGGTCCGTATACAGAACCCCGGCAAAACTTACTTAATACCCCGGTTACTTACTTATTTGCTTACTTACCCCGGTACCTACCTAAAATTGTTATCTACACTATTCTATCGAATTCTTCATGAAAGCGACAAAATGTCGATTGACAGGACTTAACCAAAATTTAGCATATGAAGGATTTTCGTACTATTCACAAGACTGCATTGCATCGAAGGTCGAAGACGACAAACAGGAAAATTGTATGCGTTTACATATAATTTTTATGCATCGAGTATACCTACTCGGTGAATACCTACCAGAATACAAATATTCGAAACCGCAGCGGCGGCCGTGGAGGCCATCGATACAAGCAAGTTGTTTGTTTGTCTCATCAGGCCGCTCAAGGGCCTCTGATGTGACTTAACGACTGCTATCTATCGATAACAACCGAGACCGACGGCTTATAGCGCCCTCCGAAGCCAGGGCGATATGGAAATCCATACATAACTTATACGAATAAGTAGTCATTGGTGCAAGACTGAGAATTCAATCACCGGGCTGTTCTTCGTTGGATTCTACAGCGCACAACTCGGCCACCATCTCTATAGTAGGTACTTAATTCTCAAAAATCGGCTGAACCCACTTTGTTGAGACTTTCACTGGCAGTTAGCTCAATGATTTAAGAACAGTAAATTAGGCTATATTTTTATTAGGACTAGCGGGCCTAACTGGGGGGTTCACCCGCGGGATATTAAAAAAGCGGGTGAAACCGCAGGGCATAGTACCTAGAAAATATAACGACTGAAGCAATCTAGTGTCATTAGTCAGCATCCACCACTAACCACTTAGATAATATAATCTGTGTTAATTGGATATCGTTTAGTATCAGGGCTGGGTCTGTTCGAGCCTTCGGCTATAGCTCAAGGTATCTGTCATTTGTGGCCATTCTTCAATGTTCTTCCGATGGAAGAAAACGTCAGTATGGTAGGGCTTACCTTAGAATAATAACGCCCTAAGTAGGACACAATTGACACATACAAGACAGTATCTAGTAGCCAATGTTACATCTCAATATCCATTTATTAAAATAGCAACGATTTCAAGATGTTGATTACATTTTGAGTGTGGATCTGCTGATAGCGCACTTGGTAGCGCTATTGAGGTTCATTTCTACGTGCCCTAGCCAAATGTCATTTGCTTGGAATTCTCAATGAGGTCTAAATTAGAGATTATGTGTGTCGCTAAAAAGGATGTAAGCAATGAAGTCTTGAATTAAACGTAGGTAGGTACAGGCAACGACAGAAATCAATGAAATGCCCAAACTATCAAAGTTTTTGAATCATTTTGTTTAGATATGTAGGTACCTAATAATGATTTGAGGTTATTGTCTTTAGTAAAGTTGTTTTTTAGTTTATTTGCTTCGATCCTCGGACGTCAGAGGCCCCTGACGAACTCTGACGTCAGCACTCACTCTAGAAACAAACAAACACATTATTTGTTCATTCCAGGTTCAACCACATGGATCGTTGCCACTTTTGCGGTGGTGTTTATGATCGCATATTCAGAAGCTGGTGAGTATGCTAAGGATAATAAAACAACATATTTCTAATTGACATTTCCTTTCTCATAGAAACGTACCTATGCCGAAGTAATAATTCTAGAAGATTTTTCTAAAAAATACTATTCTAGCCTACCATGTTCACTTACCAGATTCGATCACATCGTCAATATAGTGGTCAATTGCAAGCGCCAAGGTAGAAAAAATTAAAAAATAAAACATCATCGGATTTGCACAGATAATGGATCGGGGAGAAGATTACGGGCGCATTACTGGTACCACAGAAACGAACTGTAAGAAATAAATTCAACCCCTAGATAATTTCTGCTTTCGCATATCAAGTATCACCGCGACTGCATTACTTCTTTTGTGAGACGTACTATCTATATACCTACTCCATTGGTATATTACTTTACAGCGGGAGATGACGCAGGCTCGTGTCACCCACGTGAGAATGCTTATGAGGGTTATTATTGAAAGTCATCGGTGATTTCAATATCATAAGCAGCTTAAACAAGGCGTTTATATGTATATAGTTAATTATTATCACTGTAAAAACGATGGTATCGTGGACTACCATACTCCGTCGACTAACATATTTTCCCAGCTAACGGTTGATAGTTTCATTCTACGCAGTAATTAACAAAATACATTAATAATCGCCCATTTTGGTGACAAAAACCAACGATGATTTCGCCCTTTGATATTTTACCATGATTGCTGTCTACCTTCCAGGTAATTGCCCGCTCCCGTCCAAGGTCTACGGCTGCAGCCCCAAGTGCGTTCAGGACTACGAGTGCGGGAACGGGAAGGTTTGTTGCCAGAACGCGTGCAACGCTAAATCTTGCTCCGTCCCAGCGACTGCTGGCCAGGGCAGTGGGGGCTCCAACAAACATGGTGGTAAGGAGACACCTTCATCATCATCACAACCAAATCCGCCCACGATACCTTCGTCTTACCTTACCTTACGGAAGTGAGAATGAATCTTAATCCACTGGGGTCCGGTGCGGTGAACATGGCTACGAAATAATTCCCGGGCATGTAGGTATCCTCGCGATGTTTTCCTTTGTATAAAAGTGAGCCTACATTATGTTTTACAAGAAAACGCCTTGACTTGTCCGCACTGGGATTTTAGCTAGCAAGCCCTGCATAAAGGTCCTAATAAAAAATAAACATATCTAATAAAAATCTAACAAAACTGAGTGTCCATTTGGCGTGGTGCTAAGAACTGGCTGCATTTCCTCGTTGAATTATTCTCTGCGCGAGACATGAGCCAGTTCTCTGGTCACCAAAAGCATCGATCGGGGAAAAAGTATCATTATTCAAGGTTATTTTGTACAATTTCAGGTGGCGGCGTGGGCGTCGTCTGTGACAATGTGAAGTGTCAACCTTACGAAGTGTGCAAGATGGATCGTACCACCAAGAGGAACAAGTGTAGCCGGGCATAAATCTATATCACTAGGTAATTACATTACATTTAAACTTATTGCATAAAAACCCACAATTGTTTTATTTCAACTATTCAATATAGGCTATGTCCAATATCAGAGGAAAACAGGTGGATGACGATGAAAAGTAGATAAGTATTGAGCATCTAGAAGAGAGCCTAACCCTGTGACTGGAAACTCACGCTGCGTTTTGGTTCCACACCCGCATGCGACTCCGGTTTGCGGCCCGCAAACTGCGTCTAAGCACCCGCAAAGAGTCTCTATCATGCAAGAAATAATCGCAAACCAAGTGGTATTTTTTTTTTCTCGCGCGCCGCGCCGCCGTGCCGCCCTAGCCACGTGCTGCGGGCGTAAAAAAACCGCACCGTGTATTATCAATGTTAGTTTTCTATACAATTTCAAATCGTACGGGTTTGTGATGCCGCATGCTGCTACGCAGCGGCTAGTTGCGAACTCGCCTACAGGAAAACAAAGGAGTCCACATTACGTATACTATACATACTTACCTACCTTTTTGTTTTTGATAACGGGGGGGAAATCTTCAACAAGAAACCCGACAACTTTGGGGTGCTATCGGGTTATGTGGGATTTTGCCCACTAAAGCCACCCCAGATGGCCTGCCTCTATTCAAATTTGGGAGGGCACTAGGACCTCCAAAGGACCGCGCTAGTAACCTCCTCGCAGTGCGCCTTTGCGCTCATCCCGAGGGAAATAACATAGGATGCTTTCCTCGGATATGCTACATGGAGGGAAAATACATTGAATATTGTATAGATGAAATTGTCATTTTACTGAAAGAAGACATTATTTGAATTTTAAAACAATTTAAACGGCATTCATAGATATTTAAACAATTACCATGGTCGAACCGGGAATCGAACCAGTTACACAAGAAAAATGATCAAGCTGTAGCTTTATCATACCGATCGAAAGGTTTCATCATAGGGATTATTTTTGATAATAACATAGTATCAGATATAAAAGGAAGACCATGAATTTTAACACCAAGTTTCCAGTTATACACCGGTAGACGATGCGACCTAATTCCTATTTCTCATAGTTTTGTATCATTTCTCATATTATTTCTGGCCAGTTCTCGGCGCGGTGAGTTCTGGATGCCCTCCCCCCAACTGGATCAAAGGTGGCCCTTCTTGCCGCGACGACTAGGACTGCCCCAAGGGCCGCTGCTGCCCCAACTACTTAGGGACGAAGACTTGCGTCTATACTGTCAGAAGGTCCACAGAAGCTGTCAAAAAAGGAATTGACAGACAGAGAAGACCCAATGAAACGTTAAGTCTGTATAAAGGTAAGCCCACACACATCACGTGAGCCAAGTTCAGCGAACGCGTAATAATTTATTTGTACGTAATGCGCCATAATTAAAGAAAGGGAAAAAATAATGCAGAAAATATATAAAATAAATTAAAAAAAAAAAAACAGAACACGCAATCTCCTGTACAGAACCCCTGAACAAAATAAAGAAACCCCTAGCTAAGTAACCTATCCGTTATGATAAACAAAACCTAACCCAAAACCTCCCATTTATGACTATAGTTGTATTCTGATTTAACCCCTAATAAGGAGGTCGGAGATGTATACAAGGAAATGGGGGAGTCTTTTGTCCAGCTGTGGGATATTATAGATTAAAAAAGAGGTGTTATTATCTTAGCTTTTACTAACCTAACTTTAACCCATAACCTAACTTTTTCCCACAGCACTTGCAGTAGCTAGACAGCGGCGCGGATCCAGACTGTGCGATGAAGTGAAGTGCAAGCCGTGGCAGGTCTGCAAGCTGGATCGCCACACCAAGAAACGTACCTGCCAGCTACTCCAACCTGGCAAAACAGGCTCCAGTGATAAAATGCTACTCTATAGTTTATATATACTTTATAAATTTTTTTTAATTTTGACTTTTACTATTTTCGACAACCATTCGTGAGTCATAATTAAATCTACTTATTGCAATAAGGAAATTGTTTTATTGCCTCAATTTTACTGAAATTTACTCTTACTTTACTCAATATGTCTCAATAGATAACTAGAAAAGGAAAGAACAGCATAAAGGTGAATACTTATTGATACGTTTAAAAATAGACTCCATATCTCAGTTCAGCCCGTCATAAAAAAAAAGAAACCGCCAAGAAACTTATGAGCGAATAAAACGCGAATAAGTAATGCGTTGCTGTCGCTACCCTTTGGTTCGTGTAGTCGATATTCCTTCAGTGCCTACTCGGCTGTTCGCCACGATTACAGCTGCCACGCGCGCCTACAAAAAAATAAACATCGCGTTCTTTTTTCGAATACGCTATTTTTTTTTCTGTGATTTGGCCTCTTTGGTTTTTGGGCTGGTCGCGTAAAATAGACGTGCAAAAAAAAAGAAATTGTGCCTAACTTGAAAAGTTATTAGAATATTTTGTATGGAGTGGTGGACCCAAAGAAATCGGAATGAGAGCTAGGTGGACCTGACATACTATAGGCACCGGAGTGAAGAGCCATTTGTTTTAATGTACCTACTTATTATTGTCTACCTTTCGGGTATTCGATGCTGGTAGTCAACTTAGTTTTTAAGTTACAGTTACGTTTATCCAATTCGTAGAGATGAAGATACAATTTATTCACGAAATCACATAAATAGACTACTGAAATTCTCTACGCATCTGAGGCGCTTACTGTCAAGCAATGCTCTGCACATTTAAACTCTTCGTATCGGACTATGCATTGATCCATTTCGAAGAGGGGACATATTTCTCAGCGACTCCTATACTAAAAAGAGATAATCCATAAAGTTGGTACGTCACACGTTAAGGGGAAAGAGGGGGTTTACGAAGTGTGACATTGTGTGACAAGGGGTGGAAGCGGGGTCCTAAGTTTTGTAAAGTAAAAGTGATTAAATGCCGAAACGAAAATCTTTAAAATATTTTAACTCTATCTGTATCTGCTTTAAATTGTTTCTATGACATTTGCCATATAATATGACATTTATATATGAATATGACATTTATGACATATGCCCTGTGACATTTCGGAAGTGACATTAGGAATTTCTAGGTTTAAAATTGCAAGATATATGACGTCACATGGACACGGAAAAAGTGGTCTCACAAATGTGTCCAACTGTGACAAGAACGGGGGAGGGTTCTAGAAATCACGAAATTAGTGTGACTTATTCTATGGGTGACCCCCAAGCAGGAGCGCCCGTGCTCTATAAATTCAGCCGAATTCTATACCAATCCACTATAACTTTCTTTACATAACCCCAAAAACAACATAATAAATCAGTCACCCATCGAAGTGTAAGCCGCTAGAGAGGCGGTGCTTCGATCATTTCGAGTCGAATATTGCTAACGACCGCTCAGACTATCCAACGGCTAAATCTAATACCAATATGTCTATCTATTCTATACAGTCCATAATAATCGATTTCTCTAACTTATTCAGAGCATTCGATGCAGTGCATGCATGTCTTGATTGATTTATCTAGGTAGCTACATAGCAAATTATGAATATAATCATCAAACATAATTATAACCCCAGATGCGTTTGAGTTATATTATAAATAGAGGTCCTACACTGATTTGCCTGGGATGAGAGTCTAGGCAGGGGTCAGTGACGGTTTTTTGGATAATGTAAATCATGAAATTTTAATAAAGACAATTTCACCGTTACCTAATCATCAACAGGTTGAAAAAGTTTTTGAATTAATAACAGGTTTATATAACATATAACAGGTTTTTCAATCGGAAGCGTTTCGTTTAACGTCAATTTAAATATGTTAAACTTTTTATTTAGATATAAATAAAAATAGTAGGTATTTGATGGCACGTCATTCAGTTAACTTTTGAGTGCAATTTACAAGTCACACTTGTTATATAGATTATTTGCATTATTTTCTACATCCAGTGGAACAAAGATTGCGTGTCAGACTTTGATTGCTTCACTAATGAAAGGGTAATGGAAAAATATGGACGGTGACGTGAATGAGCCGCGGTGCCCTGTGTGGTGGCGGTTGCGGTGGCCGCGCGGGGTGTGCGCCAGGCTCTGCAGGCGGCGGGTGGCGCCACATGTGCCGGCCAACGGGACCACTAACAGGTATGTAGGTACAGTCGGCAACAAAAATACCAGAACATTTCCTTTCAACTTAGACTTTGTGTGCGAAATTTTACTTTGCATGTCAGGGTTTTGGTGTATTTTGGCGCTGACTGTACCTGTTAACATGCTGTTTGTTTGTCTGTTGTATTAGGTGTGCTAGCCTAACTGTTACCCGCGGCTTCTTTCTGGCGATATTTGTTATTTAGAACACATTTTTCCTAACTAAATCTGGTAGCCTTTTACCAGCGCGCCGCACGCAATCGTTTTTTTTAAATCAAAACTTTCGTAAATTTCGTGAACAAAATAGGAGGTCAATTTACAACACTCGATTTAAAAAAACCGTTTCAGTTCAACCCTGTAACACACAGATATACCTAATATGTTTCAATAATCGAGCTAAGTTCCAACCTAGCCCTACTTACCTATACAATTATTTCCCCAAAAACAACCAATTAAGCAAATTCAAGCCGTCTCCAAGAATTAGCCGATACCTCCATCCGTGCCGCTTATCGGCCATCAGACCGATATCCAACCGAATATTGTGGTCGGGTTTATTCGACATTCAATAAGCAATTAAGCATACCACGGCGGGGACCATAGATTTAAACGGAAATAGATGCCACGATTAAATCCCGGTGTCTGAACCCCGAGTTAACTTTGATGAACCGATTAGTCTATCATTGTCTAATATAATATACGTACAGTTGGCCGAAGTTGCTGAACATGCTCTAATTTCTAATTTAAAATAATAGGAAATTTAAAGTTTGGAGAGGTTCAATGTTCATACCTTCAGTCAAAATAGCTTCAAGTGGGCAGACAACCTATGTCGCGGAGTGTCGTAATTTGTGGATTCTTTCGTCATTTCCTTCTACTAAACTGTTCGCGCGACACCGGTCAACTTGTGGCGTCTATTCCTCTACATCTGTCGCCCTGCCTTCACGTGTCCAAGCGCGGACTGGACCCACTCAATCATTTCCGTCGTGGACTCGTGCCGAGGGAAGTATTTCCAGTCACGACATTCAGCAAGGCTGTTGTTGGTATGTTTATTAAATAACTAGGATTTTCCCGCGACTTCGTACGTTGACTATCACAATGTGTGACGTCATTCTGACAACTACTTACATAGCCCGTGCAGCATACGGGCTCAGCAATGCTGGACGCGGTAGCCACTTTTTAGGAACGTCACGAGAATGTCATTTACGTATGAAATTATTCGTAACCAAAGGTACTAAATGTGGAAACTGCCATCAAAATCCGTCCAATAGCTAACAAACAGGCAAAAACTTGAAAAAACAAAAGCTTCGCAGCTTTGTCTCCGTCTAATCGATTTCTTAATGGGTCATCATAGATTAGACCAGCACCACTAAAGAGTTGTTCACTTGCTACCGAGCTTGGTGGACACGACAAATATTGACGGGCAATCGATTGGAGAGCTTGGAATTTTGTACTTCCATTCACTTTCCACCACAGTAAGGGGTCATCACCTATGGGAATACGTTTTTCTCTCTTGTACTCATTAAGCACACCTTTCAATACCTATAAGAAATTTGTCCAACATTGCATGTTGGTCGGATGTGGTATCATCGTCATCATCGCTGCTCAACAATATATTTGATAAAATTGCTTGAACATTAATATTGCTAGCAGCCCCGCTATCCAATACCTATGCTTTGACCTCCGATTCAAACCTCCGATTGAAATGTTTCGGATCCGAAGTCGGAACCGGAGGTGCAATATTAATCGGAAGTTCCGACGTATCGGATTCGGAGTCGAAGCTCCGTAACATCCCTGGTATAGATAGTAGATATCGATAGTACTCGTTATAGTTTTATCTTGCCGGGTATGGTACTGAAGTCGTTTTTCCGTAGCTCTTGCTACGAACACCGCAAGGACGTGGCCAGTGCGTAGGGCACGCTCAGTTTTTCGTAGCGATAGCTACGGAAACCGACGTCAGTACTAAGTCTAACACATAATAAATGATTATGGGAGTTTTTGGCGGGAATCCGATAGTGAGACGTTGTTGGTTTTGTATTATTTTCTCAAACTTGTGTTTCTTCGAGTGTTAATGTGTAATATTGGTGGAATATTAATCATTAAGTGTTCGTTAACGTGCACGAGTGTGGGTGAACGATCAAAAAACGTGTCATTTCGCTATTTTTCCAAAACTCCCAGGAAGTTTCAGTAAAGCATCCACTACTTTACTGAATCGTGACTTTGACGATGTAAATAATTGACTTGACTACTTGACCACGATTGCTATATTGCTGTGACTTTCTTAATGTGAAATTAAGAAATACTTATTATAATAAAATACTTTACACTGGCTATATGCAGAAACCGTGTGAAGCCATTACTAAAACAAAAAAAAAGTATGTTTTGAAAAAGATTTAGATCGTGTTCTGCACTAACGATTCTGTGACATTTATAGGTTTACATCACACATCGCATCGCCGCACGGCGGGGCACGCAGCCTTCGCTTTTATTAATAGAATAATGATGTTCAGACTGACTTGCGGTTTGGAGGCTTATTTTTAGTATCTAGACCGTAAAGTTATAGGTGGTAATAGGCCCGGCGAAGTTTATTGGCCTAACTTTGAATACACCCATTTAGACCAGCGTAGCCTGTAGATTTGCGGTGCGTTATTTGCTAGTCCCAAGTAAAAGGTTCGTTAAAAAAAATACCACGAGTTTGAAATGAGTAAATAATAATTAACATAGTAAAAAGCTTGGTGAAACTCCCTAACGCGTAATTTAACTCACTAAAAGTACGTAAACAACACTGCGTGACAGACTTTAATTTTTTCAGGGTGCGAGCGTGTCCAGTGTTTTAGGATTCCAATAATTTGATACTTTCCACTAATTGAGTATTTCGATTCAATCACATTGCAAAATAATCAATGACACGTTGTCGTTGGTTATTTTGCAATGTAATTTCACTTTGTTCGAACAATAATAATCAGGATAGTTATTTATTTATTGCATTACTTGCACAGAGAATATTGCTCTTCAGCGAGGTAATGCAGTCTTGGTACCATGCCACATGGACATCCACTTTTGTTACGGTTATAAGGTTTAAATTTAGCTAGTTTTAGTTTATTTTATTTTATTTATATATGTTAAATTACAACGAAATATTTTTTTTTTATTAATCCACCATTTTATTAGTCGCGAATTCCCACGAAGGGTTCATGTCAGCTTATTTCGTTTCTTCGTTTGGTGCGCAAAACCAATTTTATTAGGCACCAAAAACTACAAGTATCAAGACCACTGTTTCGTGATAGGTATAGGTACACGTACCTACTACCTACATATTTTCATTGCCTCGTTCTAATCGCGGCTGTCATCTGTGTTATTGTTGGCTCACACTTGTCCACTGAAAGCCTCGTTTTGTCCTTCGAATGAAAGGTGGGTTAGAAAAAAACTAAAACCTGACTACGAAAAAATTCCGCACTGAAAAGTATGAAACAAGAAAATATTCTTGTCGGTTATTTTTATCCACAAACCATTAAATTTTTTATCATCTAATAAGTAGACACCGTACATTAAATAGCTATAATATCATATTATCATATTATGCTAATTTAATACATGTATACCTATTACACAAAAAAAAATTAACACTTCTTTTTTTTTCTAGTTATTCTAACACATAATGCATATACCTACCTAGTGCTAAAAATAATCAACGATACGACAATACCACTTTTTGGAGTTTTGGCGGGAATCCGATAGTGAGACGTTGTTGGTTTTGTATTATTAGCTCAAACTTGTGTTTCTTCGAGTGTTAATGTGTAATATTGGTGGAATATTAACCATTGAGTGTTCGTTAACGTGCACGAGTGTGGGCGAATGATATAAACTCAAAAAACGTGTCATTTCGCATTTTATCCAAAACTCCCAGGAAGTTTCAGTAAAGCATCCACTACTTTACTGAATCGTGACTTTGACGATGTAAATAATTGACTTGACTACTTGACCACGATTGCTATATTGCTGTGACTTTCTAAATGTAAAATTAAGAAATACTTATTATAATAAAATACTTGACACTGGCTATATGCACAAACCGTGCGAAGCCATTACTAAAACAAAAAAACAAAAAAACACTTTTAAACAATCTGTTTTTGAATAATTAACGTCCTTATGCCGACGCTACAAAACATAGCCTTAACGTTTAATAAGTTTCACTATGTTTATGACAGAGCATAAACATACCATGCTCCTATACTATATTACATACGTACCTATACCGAATAGCTTTTAACAGTGTGGCTAGGCCTTTCGTAAAGGTAACACGAAACAAACTTTTTATAAAAAAGCTTAGTCAGATAAATTAAAATTGATCGCTTCGTTTCGTCAATTCGTAGTGTCAGGTGCTCGGCAGTTATAATACTAATATTTTTATAGAAATGTCCAAAGTATTGTTCAATAAGGAGAGACGCAAATCCAGCATTAACTTTGTGAACTTTCGAAGGTTTCATTTTCTGGACAGGTGAGCTCATTTTCGCTTATCATCGTCAAAGACAGTGTGCCTAGTGTGAGTTTTGACAATTTCATTAAGCGCTCGGTCCGGTTAGCGTAAACTTGAAATTGTATGGAATAAGAGCAGCGCCATCTAGCGTCAGTCAGTCATTCACTAGATGGCGCTGCTCTTATTCCATACAATTTCAAGTTTACGCTAACCGGACCGAGCACGTTTAAGAAATTGTCAAAACTCACAATAGGCACGGCACACAGTTCATGTATAAAGTTAAGCATAGTTATTTTCTTCTTTCTTTAAAAAAATAACGTTGTGTGGGGACACTAGCATTGCTCCTGTATCGTGGGTACCGCTTACAGACATACTCGTATAATCTCACATGCACATAGTAAGTTCATGATATCATCATCATCATCAGCCTATAATAATATAGTCCACTGCTAGACACAGGCTTCCCCTAATGAGCGCAATATCTTACTAAAATTATAAATGCGAAAGTTTGTGTGTCTGTTAGTTCTTCACGCTCAAACAGCTAGACCGATTTGCATGAAATTTGGTATGGAGGTAGCTACCACCCTGGATTAACGCATAGGCTTTTTATTCAGAAAACATTGGCGCAGCTATAAGGTTAATTAATACTTACTTGAAAACAAGTCAACTAACCCCCTAGTCCATTACAACAACATGCATAACGAGGTAAAAAGAAATATCAGTAGCACTTACCAAGACCTGGATTGTTAAGTTATCATGCATAGAAATTCTGTTACTATAAAGGTGCCTCCTCAGCCAGGATAGACGTACTATTTTCAAGTTAATATATAAATAGTTCTGTATAGAAAACCTTTTTAAAATGATAAACCTTATTTACTCGCAGGAGTCGCGAATCCAGGCGAAGGATCAACCGGCCGCCTTCTGCGTTGTACAGTACATTGGGAGAACGCGTACGCACGAGTACGCCGTCCGCATTGCAATGCGCACTGTTCTGCGGAGGAGCCAGATGTCAGTACGAGCTGCCTCAGCAACGCAACGCCGCTATACAGGGGTTGTATTCCGACTGGTGAGTACCTTCTACTGACTATGAAGAAAATAGACTGACCGCTCTGCAATGCGCACTGTTCTATGCAGGGTTGAGACGTCAATCCTATAAATTAACTGCCAAAAAAACGCGCAGCGCTGCTAGAGTCTAGCCAGTGAGTCGAAACAAAAGAATGGCGGTAAATTAAAAAAAAAATGTCTCTTTAAACACTACATTTAGTTGGATTTACGGGTTAGTTCTCCTTTCCGCTTGTTCCCTTTTGCTATACCTACTTAGGTACTCGAAAAATATATCTACTTATATCTACCTAAAAGGGCCACTTTGCAAGAAATCAAATCCATGCGGTTTGATACTTTTAACCAAGACACCTATAAAGAGAAGAACGAAGCACAAGTAATCAGAAAGAATAATTATAACCCTCAGGTGGAAATGGCATTATAACACCTTGTGACACGACTGCCTGGCCAGACTTTATACAAGGCTCGTATGCGCCATGCACGCACACTGATCAGTGCTTCCATCAGTTATCAAGTTACCTTGTTATAGTTTCCACAATTAAAATAGTTAGTAGAGTAAAAAAATATACCTACGCAAAAATAAATCAGGGTACTTGTCATCAGCTAAATACAATTCATAACGTACCAACCTTCAGCCGGTAATGTAATGTATAAAAAACAACCCCTAACGTAACAAACTCATTAATAAATTAACCCTTGATGCACGACACTGTGCTATAACTTATTCTGCGGTGGTGCGCAGTACTACCCACTTTATGTTGGAGCGGCTGGTAACACGCAATGTTCCTGTCAGACATTTTGATTGACCATTTTAGGGTTGCCTACCCCGAAAAAAATGGAATGTAGAAAAATAGTTCACGTGACTACCCGATCATAATCGATTTCGTTTTTGTAGAAGGAATACTTACTGGATATTTGGAATTATAAGTGTCATTTTTAGGAAAGATAAGTGTAACTCTGTTGTCATAAATTAACTATTTGTAACCTATTATTTACGAAATATTACATTCCAAAAATCATCACTTTTGTAGGAACACAAATGAATTTGGCATGCCCTTCCATACCACCATTATCATACTGGTAGTGTATATAGCGCGGCCATTTTCTGTATACGCACTGAGAAGGGTTTTCTAGGAGAAGTGTTGATGTTATCCCATCATTATAACATCAGGTCAACCTTCAACATTTTGTATGGTTCTTTAATTCCACTTGGCATTGAGTCCTGCTATAAAAACAGCTAAGATAAAAATGTCGCGTGACCCTTAAATTTACTGCCCACGAAGAAATACGGACTGGCCATTTTATGCAAATTTTTATAATAACATTTTCTTTTCCGCCCTAACTAATGTCCAAGCCTACTGCAGTTCGAAACGGTAGCTTGTTTGCACGGGGCAAGTTGAGGATAAGACAGTGGTCTTGAACTGGACATTAGCTCGTCCCGTAACTTCTGAGAGGTGCTTTTGGAAGGTCATCGTGGTTTGACAATCCAGATCGGTGGCGGATTTACACATTTCCCAATTATACCTAGTAAGTATTAGCCGATTTTTTGCAGCCCTTCCTTCTAAAATACCGGTGGACCTGCGGTAGGTACGTTGAATGTACAATGAAAGGGAAGAGAGAAAGTCATCGGAAAGATACCTTGTGGACTTCTAAGAGAGATATCTACGCATCCGAAAACTGTTTTACAGAAATCTTTTCAATTTATGTAGGACGGCAAAAAAAAGTCGGGTTTCAAATTTGCCGCCCCTAAAATTTGCCTCAGTAGCCACAAGCCCACTTAGCCTGCTGGTAAATCCGCCATTGTTCCTGGCCAACGACTAAGATCAAACCAAACCTAAAAATCATGCTAAGCTTAGATAGAAAGGGGCTTACAGTTATCTCAATAGCCTGTTTCAAATATATTCTCATAGCAGGTGATGTTTTGCCTGTTTCAAATATATTCTCACAGCAGGTGATGTTTTTTAATCGATGTACCTATATAGTTTATGGAACGTTTACGTTCCTTGTCATTACCTGTTTATGGAAATAAACATTTATTTGTGAACGTGAAGCGGTGTAATCCAGTAACTGTCTAATCATTGTAATGGTTGTTTAGTAGCTCGTTCAGTGTAAATCCACTATGAAAATATTGACAGAATATGTTATTGGGCTAATAAGTTTTCACATGCGAACGAATAATAAAATGAAAATATGCAAAAATGTGAATGTATTATGAAGTTTATTACTGTGGTACAAACTCTTAATGATTTGCTAAATTCTGAAGGAAATTCTTAGGTAATATTCGAAGTCTTCTAGGTAAACAAGTAACTTACTGGAACAAAATATTGATGTAATGTGAGACCGGCAACAAAAAACACTCATTTTACCTTATTTCTAATATAAGTAGATGTAGCAATGATGTTATGCAATATTATTAGTATCAGCTATTTATAGAGGGACTATTCTTTGACTCATAAACTCATAAGGCTAGGGTAATGCAGTACCGGTACTGTATTGAGAGATTTAGATTTTCGTTTCTTCTTGCTAAAGGAATGGCATTTGGAGGAGGTCCTTTTAAGACTAAGTCATTTCACGAACGAGTCATTTTTTAAGTGCAAGGCATTTTACGAATCTATGAAGCCAAACCCTGGGATATTTGGCACCGGTGCTGCCCGCTTCCATTCACTCATGACCAAATTATGACCATGCCTATGTTATATTCGCAGGGTGACTGAAGATATCCTCGCCATGGCACGCCCTAGCACCGCCAACATCGCAGCCAGGAACATCATCCAGCAGTTCCACAGGTAAAAAAAAAACCAAATAACAACACAAAATGAAAACCTAAAAAATGGCAGCCTACCACCTATTTTGATAAATTAAATATTTCTGAATTAAATACATTATACGATGTCTTCAGACTTCCATGAAACAGATATGTTAGTTAATCATAGTTTTTGTTTTTTATTTATTTATAATTAAACTTGTTTTATGTACTCAATAAAAAAGATTATGTAAAAAAAACCACTCTATTTTGAAGGTTTTGATTTGGAAAGGAATTTGTTGTGGTAGCGCCTCTTTTACGAGTACAAGCAAGACTTTGCTTGGCGCATTTATCCACCGAGCACCAGTGTGCAAACATTACTGGGATCCAGGAAGCGACGATAACAAAACTAACCGGCCCAGTACGAGCCGGACACACGCATGAAGGGTTCCGTACCATTTAAATTTAAAAACGGCAAAAAATCACGTTTTTGTATGGGAGCCCCCATAAATATTTATTTTATTCTGTTTTTTATTATACGTTGTTAGTTCGTGTCGGTTACCGCTATGGCAACCGAATTATAGATTATTATGTGAAAATTTCGACTGCCTAACTATCACGGTTCATTAGCCTAACTATACGGCCGCGTGAAAGACGAACAGAAGACAAACAGACAGACAGACAGACTGACAGGCAGACGGATGGACAGCGAAGTCTTGGTAATAGGGGCCCGTTTTACCCTTTGGGTACGGAAACCCTTAAACGTACTTATCGGTTATTTTTTTCGTCAGAAAATTAACTGTCAAGCCTGTTAATTAACCTAAATATTGTAGCTATATAAATTTATAGGTAAGTACATACAAAAGGTTAAAAGTTGAATGAGTAACCAAACATAGGTACCTACATACAAAAGGTTAAAAGTTGAATGAATAACCAAAGTAGGTACAGATAGAAGTTATAGATAGATATTATTATATACATCATAACAACTATTTTTAAAAAAATGTGCGCCATTTGGTTTTTATAATGTCAAATTACGATATTTCTAACTATAAATAGGTAGGTACATTAATTTGTAAGGTTCCGCACCTAAACGATAAAATAGGACCCTATTACTAAGACTTTGCTGTCCGTCTGTCTGCCTTTGCCTGTCCCGCCTGTCACCAGGCTGTGTCTCATGAACCGTGATAATTAGACAGTTGAAATTTTCACAGATGATTTTCAGTTGCCAAATACTAAAAAACAGAATAAAACAACTATTTAAGGGGCTCCCATACAACAAACGTGATATTTTTGACGTTTTTATAGATAATGGTAACTACGAAACACTTCGTTGGCGGGTCCGCTTCGCAATTGGCCGGTTTTTCAACGAACGTTTGTGTACAAAAACGACGATGTCGCGCAAAAAATCTCCTCTAAAATCTTCTAAAGTCACCTTTACTCAAAAACAGACACATACACTATTTGCATCCGGAATTAAAGACGAAAGTTGGGTCAGAATTTGTAAAACCTTCAAAGACCTGCCTAAATTGTTTTTTTTTACTTATTTTTTTTATAACTCTGCCTCACGTTAGTATTGCTCCTGTATCGTGGGTACCGTTTACAGACATACAGTTTACTAATACAATTTTACATCTTACTAATATTATAAAGCCGAAAGTTTGTGAGTGTGTGTGTGTGTATGTTTGTTAGCTCTTCACGCTCAAACGGCTGGACCGATTTCGATGAAATTTGGTATAGGGATAGATTGGCCCTACGAGACGGACATAGGCTACCTTTTATCTCAAAAAATATTCTCGAAGGGATGAAATAAGGGTTGAAAGTTTGTATGGGTAATTAATAATTCTTCAAGTTAGGAGTCTGAAAATGTATATTTAGGCTTTTGGTAAGAAATAAAGGAATACGGGTTTCAGCTTTTTCGCTAAATCATCCCTAAAGGGGGCAAAGCAAGGGGTGGAAATGATGAGGTATTATATAGATGCACCCCCTACGGACCACAATAAACGGCTGAACGGATCGTAATGCAATTTGGCAAGGGGATAGATAATAATGAATACAAGATAAAGACAGAGATAGACGGAGAGAGAGAGAGAGATAGAGTGAGAGAGAAAGAGGTTGAGGGAGAAGTATATAGATAGAAAGATAAAGGGAGAGGAAAGGAGATAAAGGGAGAGAGAGAGCGTGAGAGGGAGAGATAGAGTGAGTGGGAAATATGTAGAAATAAAGGAAGAGAGAGATATATAGAGAGAGAGAGAAGAGAGCGAGAGAGGGAAAGAGATAGATTGTGAGGGAAGTATATAGAAATAGAGGGAGAGGGAGAAAGATAGAGATTGAGAGTGGAGAGGGAAATAAATAGAGATAAAAGGAGAGGGAAAGATATAGCGATAGAAGGAGAGGGAAAGAGATAGAGGTGGCATATATCATAGATGGGATTATGCCATAATTATGTGCCTTACAAGCATACATACGCACACACTAACTCACATTGTTGTAGTCAGATTAGGTACGTTTAACTTTGTCTCACGATCTCGGTTTCATCCTAACTTATATAATATATAAGTTAGGAAGCCCTATATTATAGGGCTTTCATACTGTTTCATTTTCGGTACGTATGGACTTAGCGACCGATATCGGAAGCTAACTAATGTACAGACTGTCGCCCCAGTACTCGGATGCTAACTATGATGACACAATAATATGCACAAACCTTTCAAATAGCTACCTATAGGTGTTGTTCGTGTAACGCGGGTGAAACCGCGGGGCGCCGCTAGTTTACACATAAATAAACAAATATTTGTGGAACACACAAATATTAGTTCCGGACGGGAATCGAACCCGCAACACCAAACGCAGCAGTCCGATTGCTCAGCCACTATCAGTCATTGATATCAAACAGAATGGAAAAAGACAAAGGTAAATATGCGGCCCTTTCAGCTGGGGCATCCGCACTGTCATCAACCTGCAGACCCCCGGGGAACACGCCAGCTGCGGACCCCCGCTGACCCCCTCGGGGTTCACCTACGACCCCAACATATTTATGGCTAACGACAGTGAGTAATGCTAATAAGGAGATGTGTGAATGCTTTGTAGGTGCCACAGGTGAAGGTATTGTGTATGGTAAACAAATGCAAATTATTACAAGACAAATGGACACGGGTACAGAATTTACACGGGACTAAATTCCGGAATTCCCTAACATGGGGGACAGCATAGGGGGAAATCACCACAAATACGCCCATGGTAGATTATGGCCTATCCTCAAGAAATTGAGGTGAGACCGTGCTCAGCTGCAGGCGAATATAGGCCGTAATGATGATGATGAATTTGCGAACCCTTTGAATTGACCCTTTCAGTCTTACCACAAAAGATTTAAATCAGAGTTGAACAGATGATTCTAAATATTTTCTCCACAAATCGACGTCTAACCCTCGCTTTTTCTAACTCAATCAATAAGTTCACACGTAAAATAATTAGGAAACCCAGGATTGAGTAAGAAAACGCTAGTGATTGACATCGACATAGTCGAACGAAATTTTAGAAACATCTGTTTAACTCTGGTTTATACTTTTGTGGTAAGAGGTTTAGGTTTTGTAAGCTAGTGTCTTCTATACATGATTGAGTTCGAATATGAGCTAAATCTGTTAAGGTCGATTGTTGACTGAAATTTCCATCGTTGAACTGTCCGTCAAAGGTCATTATACTGTTCTGCTTCTAGTCTACTACTACAACTTCGCGTGGCCAGACTACGGGGAGGCCAGTCTGAGCGGCCTTCTCGATATGGCCAAGGTGCTCTCGTTTGCGCTGCAGGAAGGAAGAGTCGCCATACACTGCCATGCTGGTAAGTAGGTCAAACTTCGCGTGACCAGACCACGGGGAGATCAGACTATGCGGCCTTCTTTATAAGGTCATGGCGCTCTCGATCAGACTCGATTGCGCTGCAGCAAGGTAGGTGTTGCCATACCATACACTATATAATTATATAAAACATCGACCACATAATCACATAATGCCAAGTGAGATCGTTCAAATGCTATCCTATGATTAGTATTAAAAAATCTAGAAAAGACTTCTGATGAAGAGGCCTACTTTAGTAAGTATTTTTGTATTATTTTATAAGGTACCTGCGGGTTACAAGGGCCGGCGTCTAACAAGGGCCATTACTATAAAAACACACTTTTTACGGTTTTATAAGGTTCCTCTCACGCACACATATAAAGGGCCATTAGGGAAGCTAACATACTCGATTGTGTCGTTGTGCGATCTGCCATCTTGTCAGTCGCAAGTAATCCGTCCAGGCGGGTAATCTGCATCGCTCCACTTTAAAACTTCCACGAAATCAAAAAATTGTGAGTAATAATATAACTTTCTGTTTATAAAATTTGCTGTTGTACCGTTCTTATTAGTAATTTGTGCTGCCTTATCTAGGTGAGTTAAATCACTATCATGCTTTTTAATAATTTTACATTCAATCTTTTAAAAAATGTCTCATGGCCTAATAAGGGCCACTCATAAGACGTGTAAGTAGAGCCGGCCCTTATTAGGCTCTTAGATTTACTAGTATTAGCACCAAAAAATAATAATTTCGTCTAAATCGATCCCAGTCAGCTGTTCAAAGTGGATCTATGTCCCAACAGTCAGAAGCGGCGCGGTATTCTATTCCCAGAAGGACTTTGTCAAACCATTTGAAAACTTGAAAAGTTGATAAACAAGGGCGTCGAATAATTGTAACCGTCGAGCAAGAAAATTATTTGGCGTCAAGAATAAAAAGGCTTGTTGCCCTAAGATTTACTACTAAATTAGTGTTTATTAAAAGCTAATTGTCATACTATGCAATCTCATTAGTGTAATAAGGGCCAAACCTTTTTTACATAAAAAAAAAATTGCTTTGATTTTTATGCAGTTAAAGATTTATTTTCTGATATGACTAATTTGTTTAGAAATATAGTAATATGGTAGGTATTAAGTCACTGAATACGTTTTAAGACACAATTTTGTTGCCTTAGTTTAATTAGGCCCATTATTGTTTTTCTCTTGAATTAACATTTATACAAAGCGTGATTTAGTACAAAACAATAAATAAAATGAGATAAAAATAGAAAACTGAGCGTTAAGAGTGATTTACTTATCTTAAAAAAGAATTATTTTCATGTGGTCCTTATTGTCGTACCTATGTTTAATAAGGGCCACAGAGAGGGTTTTCTTAAATACTGAAAATGTTTAAGAACTGTGAATGAAACCCCAAAAATTGTACTTTTTCGGACTGTGAATAAAGTTAATCTTCTATAAATGCCCTGTTTTAAATTCCTATTTCTCAATTATTGAAATTACATAAATTTTAAATAAGGTGGCCCTTGTTTACCGCAGTTACCTTAGATAGTAGCATGATTTTTTTGATAAGCTTAGACGTTAATATTAATTATTCTTGATAAAATAATTAGATAATATTATAAAAACACGGTACAGCTATGTACGTACACGCATACATTCAATACTTTACCACATTATAGTTTTATCGATTGTGCGTAGACTCACACCACTTTATTATACATTTAATTCTAAATAAGTAGTTTAGTTCCAATCGGACGCTCGACTTGTCAACATGTTTTCCTTAACAGATATACTCAGTGCATTTCTTACTACATCCACATATTTATTTACCTTATTGGCCGTGACATTTATAATTTTAAAAGTTTACAATACAATAATTAAAGGAAAGTGCAACAGTAAGGAAAGGTTAGATGGCAAAGTTGTTCTGATCACTGGTGGGAATTCTGGGATCGGACTGGAGACGGCTAAGGACCTCGCCAGAAGGGGAGCGAAGGTTATCATAGCTTCGAGAGACGTGAAGAAGTCGTCCGCAGTAGTCGCCGACATCATCGCTACTACTGGAAACAGAAACGTTGAGTACAAATACTTGGATCTCTCCAAATTTAGCAGCGTCCGAACATTCGCCGAGGAGTTCAACAAGTCTTTCGACCGCTTGGACGTTTTAGTTAACAATTCCGGCACTGGAGGGCTGAAACACGCGTTGACCGACGACGGTATTGATCTAGTCACGCAAATCAACTACTTCGGACCATTTCTTCTCACCAACCTGTTACTCCAGAAGGTGATCGCTTCGAAACCCAGCCGCATCATCATCGTGTCATCAAAAGCTCATCACTTTGCTAAGCTAGACTTGGAAGACCTTAGAGGACAAATCGAGAAGCCGTGGTACACTATCTATGCGAACACTAAGCTATGCAACGTACTTTGGGCAAAAGCTTTGGCCAAACAAGTACCCGAGGGAATAACAGTCAATGCCTTGCATCCAGGGCTTGTGAAAACTGAAATTTTTGAGAACAAACTAGGGCCTGTCGTAACGAAGCTGCTCATAGCTTTTATCGGATCTATTTTCAAGACAGCTGAAGAGGGCGCTCAGACCACTATACATTTGGCGGTTGCGAAAGAAGTAGAGCATATTTCGGGGAAGTACTTCGTCGATTGCAAAATAAGCGAGGAATCAAACATGGCCAAAGATCAGGAGGTGATCCAGAGGGTGTGGGAGAAGAGTTTGCTAATCACTAATCACAATTAAAAGGTTCAATATTGTCGGCTTGGAAGAATAACGCATACTACAAACAAATAAATTCATAAAGCAGACAGATAACATGATTTTTACTTATAGATATACTATGTTTTGGTTAGGTCAGTTCGGGATGTTTTTACTTAGCAATCTTTAATGTTATCTATAGTTCAATGTTTTCGGTTTGTAGCGGATTCCAAGGGGAGAATCGGATAAATGACTTAGTACCTAACCAACGCGAGTGCATTGTAGAAATACAACACTAATGTATGATGTAGGTACATAATTATACACTTGCGATAAATTTCTATAGAACCAACATCATTATTTTGTATCAATTGTATATTTAAATTGTAAAGACAAATGCGGTCAAAAGCCTTCCTGTATGAAGGTATGTATTAATTTAAATAGATTCACTAAACTTTGTCGTTCACCTAATGTAAATTAGCCGCATGTACAGGATAGGTGGTATAGGTAGGTATATAACATCAATTCGCTGCGTAACATAAACGTGTTATTTAAAATGAGCTCATAGGATGTCAAGTCCGACGCCATTCGAAATCCAACTTAGATGACAATTAAAATTGGAACCCCACAGATGATGGCACCGTTATGCAAGGATACTGTGTGTGGTATGCAATGAGTATGGGTGCGTCTCGTAATAATATTATGTGTGTTGTGTATTGTGTATGATAAATGCCCGTCACCACCTTGCGACAGCGGCGGTGCCGTGAGACAGATAGATAGGTAGTTAAACTCTTTTACGAACATCACCGAACTAAATAATTACTAATTATGACCAAAAAACAAAAAGTAAAACGTAGGACAAGAACAAAAGCATACTTAACAATCATTAAGTGTTACAATGAACGGTCTTCTCGCTCACAGCGATCTTTTTGAGACAACCATAATATTTATAAAGAGGTAGGTATAGCGACGTATAATAGTCTTCCAGGCATAAAATAAATAAATACATAGACTCGTAAATACCTAACTATATCCACCTTGTAATTATTCGATCGATTTTTAGTTTTACAAACTGGCTTGTCGTTAAAGTTATAGAATATAGACTCGTGCTCTATTAGTAGATACTTAAATTGTATCTTCAAGCCATTAAAATAAGCATGTGTGATTGCAAGGTTACCTACATTTTGCTACGTATCTACCTCTGCAGCAGATAGCTTTTTGACCAGAAATACAACATAAATTTTGCTAACATTTTATTTTTTGAAATATTATGGTACCTACCTAAGTACTTTTTTGTGACGTGTTAGATAACGGTCAGTTAATAATAGTATACCTACTTAATGATGATATCACATAAAATTCTAATGATCGTGTTGTAAGTGAAAACTCAAGCTACAGTAAGTGAACCCGCAACAAAATCCCACGCGCCTTTACCTCGCGATGTAGCGATCAACAATCATGCCAATTACTTCACACAAAGTCACAAAGTTTCAGAATCTTTCATGTCCAGGTCTTAGCCGATCAAATGCAGCTAAAAGTTAGATAGCTCCAGAATATTTCGTGTCCAGGTCTTGCCTGATCAAGTTCAGCTAAAAGTCACATAGCTCCAGGATCTTCCATCTCCAGGTCTTGGCAGGACTGGGGTCCTGATAGCCTGCTACCTGGTGTACTCGCTGAGAGTCCGCGCGAACGATGCCATCCGTCTGGTGCGCAAGAAGCGGCCGCGCTCTGTGCAAACCTCGGGCCAGATCCTGTGCGTGCAGCAGTTCGAACACTATCTCTTGCCGCAGACTGTGGTCTTCAGTTCCAAGTAAGTTGATAGGATATACCTATAGGCGAGATTCTAGGAGCAGAGCTGCTAGGGCTGTGCCTACTCAAGTCTTTGTAGATTTGTCAGAGCCACCAGAATTTTCCTCGGAGTCCATTTAGATTGTTCCCTGTCAACCTTGCTTTAGTGTGCTTACTTATCTCAGAATCTCTCGCGCACTAAAATCTCTGTGCCATCTTGGACTGAGCGGCTTCACTGTTTCTCAACGCCTGCCGCCGCAAACAAAACTTGACAACCGATATTCAGCTGAGATCCTACCTAATCAGATCTTTTTGTCCAGGGAAACCCTGAACCTTTGCAAAGACAACAGAACTGCGGAGTTTACCCTGCGTCAGTATCTGTACCGACAGCGGGCTACTCTCCACGGACTAGAGGAACGGAACTTTAGACAACTGCCAAAGGTAAATACTATTTCCCATTCCAGGCTCCAACAATTTCAGGAGTCCTAGCTGACTCCGCTGCGACTTGGTATGATTGATCTACTTAATAATAGGTTGTTGGTATCTTAGCTCATTTTGATCAAGTTGCAGTAGTGCCCGCCTGACCATCTACCACGCTCAAGTAGAAAATCTGTCGCCTAATTCCTATCGGGACATGTACCGGCAGCTGTCCTTGAGAACCAGTCCCGTTATAGGTTGAGGATGTTTATCACCTGCAACCTGCGAGTGGCATACAATACATAGAAATACAATGTAAAAAAACGTAGGTACTCTTACTTATACTTTTGCACAACCAAAACCTGTCCTTTCTAGATAATATATTGCCTCTGCGAACGATTGCTCAAACTCTGCGGCTGTCAGCAAAGTGCGGGCCTGGACTTCAGAGTGAGAAGCAGAGCCTTCTACCGCGGCTTCCTGGTGTACAGACTCAGGCAGAACAAACCACCAGACCCGACCACGCCTGAGGAAGTCAGATCCACAGGTGGGTGAGAAGACAGCGGTCCCATGATGAGAAGCTTCAACTCTTCATTTTATCTGTTTTATTATCAGGTTATATACGTCTTGCCGCATCGTGCCGGCGACGTTAAAGTAGTAGTTATGCGATAAACGATAAAGTTGAAGCTAGATAGATATTAGTAGTAGGTAGACGATCAAGTATAGTAGCCGACTCTCAGAGAGTTAGAAGGAATGCGTGTCGAGGATCAAAACTTCAAGCTAACCTTGACCCAGATTCTGTATAGTTGAATTGGTTTGAATTGAAATTTTGGCTACCTGACATGCTCCGAGACCATATCTACTATCCGAAGACTGATCTGACGATAAGCACGAAATGTAGTCGCCGGAAATCTACAATCACTTGCAGAACGTTACGTTACTAGTTCATAGAATCAGGCGTTACTTTGCGGAAATCCATATTCAAAACAATTAATACAATAGGTATACATATATTTCTACTTCATTGTTTCGATACGTTACTCCAAAAACTTTGAAGAATTATAAGAAAAACGACTGGGTTTCGTACCCGTCAACATTTTCTTTTGGCAACTGTATCCACAGATCAAGTGTCGACGCTGCCGATGGTGGAGTGGCGGGACCCCGTCGAAGAGGACATCGAGAGGAACCTCGAGTCCGTCAGCCGCATCACCGGCGGCCCCAGCAACGGGAACGGGAGTATACCCGCCTTACGGGTTTACGAGGTAAGGGTACCTTCCTCCATACCTCTTACACCTAATTTACTTAATTTGGGTAGTGGGCAGGAAGAGAATGCAAACACGATACTTCTCTGCCCCTGCGGCTGTTCTTCTGGCTGCCGGCGAATATGAAAGCGAAGTGGGTAGGGCTGAATGTGCACACACTCGTCTTGAGGGAGGTACTGCCGGTAGCGGGAGGAGCAAGCGCAGGGGATGAGTCTACACGGGGTCAAAGGTCCAAAACTCATAAATATGATGTCGTATAGTGGAAATCGACGACGTGGCTCGTAAAATTGACGACGCACGGCACGACCTCTTGTCGTGAAGACTGTGCACCGGCACATTTGTCAATGGTCTTAGATGAGTCAAATTGATCGACGCTCATTGATAGCAGGCGATGAACCACGTCAGGTGCCTAAGGCGGCCTGACGAACTGACACCAGAGCCTACCTCATTCGACAAACAACACCGTGTCACTGTGCTTATGTGTTCCAGGCGTTCACACTCGACCACAAGAGTCTTCCAGAAGCAAAGCAGAAGGACTTCAAGAAGCTGCGCACGGAGATCAACCAGCGGAGGGAGGGGTTCGCCAAGATCGACGAAGAGGTAGATTAGAAGAAATATCTAGAGGTAGAAGTGGAATATGCGAATATTTTTTAAGTGAAACTTCTTATGATTTTCTGACGGCTTTTGATAAATCGATAAGTGTGAACGTTTTGAGAACAAAATTTCCGATGCCTCACGGTTAGGCACATTTTCATTACATGAGAGAGAAGAAAGATAATAGAAAGATAATATGACGTAGAGAAACTGAGAAAGAGAGCTAAATAAGTAGGTACTTATATAATAATGGTAGTTAGGTATACTGACGTGGAGGAAAAGGGTAAGGGAAAGTATAATGATTGGATATTTCGGTAGGAGGACCCCGCCATCCTCGCGGGGCTCCTGTTCGAGTGGCTGGAAGGCCTGAAGCACCCCGTGCTGAACCGCGAGGACCTCTCCACCATCGTGGGGAGAGCCTACAACGTGGAGTCCTGCATACTGGCTCTCGAAATGGTGAGGAACACAGAATAGGATCATTCTGATATAATGGGAAAAGCAGTAACAAGCAATAAAATATAACTTTATCTCTCTCTTTTTTTTTTTACGTAACCCACACTAGTAATATCACTTATGACTTTTTTTATTTTTGACTTCGCGTGATATAGTATGCATATTTTTTTTTAATTGTAGCTGCCGGTACACAATAATTGTACATAGGTACTCAGTGAAACTGGCTCTCAAGGAACACTGCCGTATCGTACGCTGGATGTGGCAACCCCATATGCCTCGCCTCTACCTACAGGCTTGGAAGTATTTAATGAAATGTATGAGCCGAACCTAAATAGTATTGAACGTAAAGTTTTACATGAGGCATGCCCTATTATTCAAATACTCTATTTTTTTCTTTCAGGAAGACATTATGCTCCTAGAATATCTACTACGCTTCGTCACCCGACTTCGTCCGCTCGCAGCCACCAAGAAAGTGGACATTATCAAAAGGCTAGTCGCTTCTTTGACCCACCAATCTGTCAGCATAAACGGAAAATGCCTTCCCGCCAAAGACTTCCCTAAGCTGAGAGACGGGACATGCAGTCAAGTTGTTAATTTCTTGCTAAGAATGATTGTTGAGTTGCAAAAAGAGATGATTAAACCAGGGAGAGATGATGCCGATGTGGTCATACCGCCACCGTATAGGAGGCTTAGAATAAAGGCTTGGAAATGAATGACTCGTAAAATTGTTTTATTTCATAAACTGTTTCTCTACTAAGTAGGTACCTATACCTACCTGCATTGCGCACTCTAGCATCGACGTTAGATGTAGCTTTGCGCCAAAACTCAAGATGTGGCTAGTTTTATTATTCTGTGGATGTGGCACCGTTTTAATAAGTTTTGCTACTCGCCGCTAGATGGCATTAATAGCAAATACTTTAAAAGTTAGTCTACTAGTTGAAAGATGGCGCTAAATAATCGACTAATGTGCACCTCGATATTACACAATTAGGTTTAGTCGACATTTTAATCGTTCATAAAGAAGTAAGAAGGATCAAAACTTGGAAAAAGATTAGGCCGTGTTTGTTGAATAATTTGTAAAGCTTTCTTTCGATAATGAAATTACTACAACGCAACGTTCTAAAACACAAATAGCTCTGAATGGTTCTATACTGTTTGTGATTCTATAGATCAGCGGTTCTCAAACTTTTTTGGTCACGGAACCCTTTTGACAAGCAAAATACTTGACAGAACCCTACAATAAAATATACAATATAAAATACAACAAAAAAATGCGTTGTAAACAATCTCGACTTTATGTTTTTGAAGATAGAGCCGAAAGTCGCTTGTTCACAACTATAGCGTCTAATTCAGAGGCGGCTTTTATCAAAGGGACTGCGTGCTCACCAGTAAGTATAACGTTGTCAAAACGTTGGACCAGTGACCAGAGAGAGGTGTTTTGTTTTTTTTTCTAAATTCTTGCGGAACCCCTACAGGGGTAGCGGGGAACCCTAGGGTTCCGCGGAACACACTTAGAGTACCGCTGCATAGATCTTAAAATTCGTTGGTCTATGTTAAAATTACATTAATATCGCAGATACTGTATCCATTAGGCTGAGCCAGTAGGTAATTTAAAAACCTTTTAGTCGGATTCAGATGTTATTAAATGAGATTTACCATAAAACAATTACATTGCGAGTTGCGACACCACTAATCACTGACTGTGACAGTCTTATTGTCACAGTGCGGTTCGGTCGGAAATTGTGTAGCAGTAATGACAGCTCGGAGTTTTGGCGGGAATCCGATAGTGAGACATTGTTGGTATTGTATTATTTTCTCAAACTTGTGTTTCTTCGAGTGTTAATGTGTAATATTGGTGGAATATTAATCATTAAGTGTTCGTTAACGTGCACGAGTGTAGGCGAATGATATAAACTCAAAAAACGTGTCATTTCGCATTTTTTCCAAAACTCCCAGGAAGTTTCAGTAAAGCATCCACCACTTTACTGAATCGTGACTTTGACGATGTAAATAATTGACTTGACTACTGGACCACGATTGCTATAATGCTGTGACTTTCACTATTGTGAAATTAAGAAATACTTATTAGAAATTTCTATAATAAAATACTTTACACTGGCTATATGCACTTGCACAAACCATGCGAAGCCATTACAAAAACAAACAAAAAAAATGACAGCTCACAGCTGTCACTGTCACATTTCACTTCACATCACTTATTAATTTCTGTCATTTTCTATGTTCGCCGTTCGTGACTCGTGTCTTGTCTCGTGTACTTTTACGCCCACGTTGTATACAAAATCGGAAGTAAACCTGTAACGTCGACGTTTCCTGAACAATTTATTCAACTATTTACTAAATACAAATTCATATAATAATGTCGTCTGCCGAAGAAACCGCCCAACAGAAGCTAGCTGGCCACCCTCCCGCAGGTAATATCTAAGTTGTTTCTTTGTCTACAACTCTATAGCGCGTAATACACGATTTAGGAACTTGTTTACATCTTGTAAGGAACTTTGATATCACTCTTGACTCCAATAAGACAAAGTATACTTAAACCAAAAAATATTCCAGTCCAGATACATTAAAAAAGTTTTGAACAAAGTTTTTTTTTATTACAGTAAAGCAAATTGCCTATCTCAAGTTATACTGAAGTCCTTACATGACGTCAGTGTTGTGCTTCGGCGGCTTTACATGTATGAATGTTGTCAAACAAAGGCTATTCAAGGTCATTGATTAGGTAGTGTAACATTTCCTTCAAAGTGCTATTTTTATGTTATTTTATCTTTATAGTACCTACTTTATGGATTTTATTATCATAACTTGCAGTAATAAAAACGTTTCTTTATTATAATCCAAAAGGCATAGTTCCACATCGTTATAAAATAACAAATAGTTGTGTACATTGAATCAAAAAGCTCAAATACCTACTACCAAAACAAATTCATTTCTCCTACAGTCAAAGCTGGAGGCATGAGAATCACACAGCATAAAACTCCCCACACAAAAGATGTGAAAGAATCCACAAATGAAGACTTCACTGGCCTCGCTGGTCCATCTCCTGTTCCGTCGAACCCAATATCCATTGCCGGAGCACCGAACAAAGGTAACGCAGACTTCACTCCAGAGGCGGCACAGGTGGCTCACAGCCCCAAGCCTCCCGCACACATCAACTTGAACATCAAGCCTAACATTCAACAGCCAAGAAAGTAGACTGACTGTGTTTATCGGGTGTTTTTGATATGTACGAATTGACTTAAAGAAGTTACGTTGCAAGAGAGACTTCGGAATATGCTTGAGATCTGGGTGTCAATTCTCGTAATTACACAAAAAGTTGAACGAAAGTTGACCGAAATGTGATTGGATTATGACTAGACTGAGAATTGGTATTCTGCTCCCATAAATTTACAACTTCATCTCGGTATAATCAACTTACGATCTAGTTACAGTTAAGTCAACCCATTGTCTATGACATATAACTTCAACTCATTTTTGCTACTAGAATACCATTTTAGCGTTCGGTTACATTACGATATCATTTCGATCAAGCGAACGTTAAATGTCACTTTTCAAGTTACGAGAATACCATTTTTAGACTTTAATGAGATTATAAGTTGATCGGAACTAGATTTTGAACATATTAAATTACCAGAATTGCCCTACTGGATGGACCGCAGATACAAATCCTAATGATAAGTGCCTTCATTCGACGTTCTTAGTATTGATAAAATGATCGTTTACCATTATGAGGTGTACAGGTGGTCTAGCAGCTGGTCTGATTTATTTGCATTAGACAGTGTTTCTAATCCTGTCACTTGAAACAGATAACAAAACAGGTTTTAATTACAACAGCTACTATAATTATGTACGTAAAAAAATAGTTATAACTCCAACAACATGCATATGTTGCTAGCTAACAACCACAATTGAGTACAGTTCAGTTTCACGCATGCCTTTTATAGTCAAGGTGAAAAATGAAAACAACTTTCAACTTTAACTCATGAGTAATTTAGTTCAAAGTCGAAAAAAATAGGATTTTTATTATTATATCTTTCTACATTGTTAAGAACCAATACCTGGATCTGGAGCATTTCACGACCAATGTCAGACTGGCAACCGTTATCAACATTGATAAGCAATTCTGTGCATACCTTATCTTGTTTACGTTATGTGTTCCTTACTTATATGTATATACTGTTCAATATGTATATTATTATAGGTTCATACAATATGCCATTCAATCACTGCAGTTGCATTTTACACATGTTTTATGATGTTTCACTTATAAAAAATACTAAATTCAATCATCTTTATTGTGTTGTCTATTTCATATCTTGACTCCGGACAGTTTCTGCTGAAGAACTGCATATCCATAACCGAGCCATATTGTCTAAAAACTTGTCATATTATATAAATAACTTTAAACTATTTCTGAGAAATCATGCTGCATGCTTTGTATCTATTTTATATATGTGCTCTTGCGACATAATTTCACGAGCATGGTTAAAGCATCTTTTAAAATGTGTCAAATTATTTGTGTTGAAATAATCATAATTCCATATCGTATTGATACAGCCGGGATATGTGATAAGGATTTCTATACCTAACACCTGTACAAACATCACATAATTTGTTTTAGCTTCAGATATGCAATAACACTCAGATATTCCTTATAATCCTATTCTGATATTATGTAAAGAAAGACATATTTAATATTTTATTAAAATATCCTCATGAAGCTTCAGTAGCAATATGAGTAAAAAATACATAATGTAAACAAAAATGCCCAAATATGAACTTGATGGCATGGCAATACTATTTTATTTTAATCTATAGTTTTCTGTACAGAAAACTTTAGTCCTATTATAAATATCATTGCTAAGTTGTGTCTTAATATAGTGTTATTAAATTAGTAGATAACAATCAGATATTTATTCATTTTAAAGATATACAAGCGACTAAAGCTATTTTTTTATTTTTGTGTACATGTTAAACAAAAACAAATAAATAATTTGATAGACTCATTCCTTAGGGTGGACAGTTAGGATTTAAATTGTATATCTTTAGAACGAATTATTTATATAAGTATATACAAGGTGTATCGGCAAGGTGTAGTAATATTGAAATGTGGGTATGTGTACCTGGTGATGAATCATTTGCCAGGGTACTAAAACCTGAAATCGATAATCGATTTTTTCACTAAAATTCACAAAATAACTAAATATTACAACCCTAACATGATACGGATGACGTCACGTTACGCGGGTCACTGGCATTGAATTATTTTTGTCGCAAATAGACCGCGGTGCACCGCGGTCTTTGAATTTTGCCGACAATATTTTCTGGCATTGAATTATTTCTGCCGCAAAGAGACCGCGGTGCACCGCGCGGTCTTTGAATTTGCCGACAATATTTTAGGGTTCAGTATTGTTACAAAGTTGAAAGCCTCTAAAATTCATTTCAGATACTTACCGCCTTAGAATAGAATTTTGGTATGTACATTACACGGACCAGATATCAATCAGCCGCCAAGGAATACTTTTGTCCGGTTGCATCTGTCCGGGTCGGTACAAATCGGTAAAAATCATTATTTAAAAAACAAACGGAACCCTAAGTACTTTTATGAATTTGTCTTGACGGATTTGACGTTCACTGACATTGCCCAGCTGATAACTAGGGTTGAACGATGGTTAGTTTTGCAGTAAACTTTGACGTGTCTTAATTCATTACCCTACCTACTTACAGATTTATAGTACCTCCAGACTACTTCGAAATAAGTATGTGTATGCATAGTTTCAGTATTACTACACCTTGCTGTTACACCTTGTACATATATCAATAAATATAATAAAAAGCAATATTATTCAATGTTTCTTGTTCTTGATAAAAATATATATATAACAGTGTTTGTGTTATATTATAAAACAATAATAATTATACAGTATCCAGTCGTTTATCATACAGAAGCCGGTTCTAGATTTAATTACTTTTAAAAGGTCAAAATAATAGAAACGAAAAAATTAATTATATACTTAACTTGAAAACTCAAAAATTATCTTTAGTGCATAGGTGTAAAATATATAATATAAGGACCTAGTTTCCTAGATAGAAATGAATTAAAAAAGTATAATATCCATTTGGTTAAATTAAAGCACAAAAAGTTATCATTGTATATATAGCTTATTTTTGTTGACAATAAATATCTGCTGAGTTGAATTTATATAAGTAATATCTTGTTTTATTGTTTGTGAAATTAAACATTATTTTAGAATGATGGAGATTCTATAGCTTGTTAACGATTGGTACTTACGTTTTATATTAGATACTATTTATATGCAGGATTGTCTGTCAATGCACAGTATGTTTCTAAATATTATCGTTACTAGCACTTTGAAGCTCAATGCAGTGCAATGTAACTTTGTGTGTGGCATTGTAGTTTATGTGGCGTTTACCATCAGCTTGGCGACCTGGTCGCGGCGCCACATCGTCTAAGACTATCCACAACACAAACATATTATGAAGTGCATTAGCAGATGACAGTAATTAATTTAAAATTATATTTGTTTTATATGGAAATTCATATGTTTGATTTAACATTTAAGGTGCTTTACTATTAAATATGTATTTTTTTATTAATTATTTGCATTTATATTCACATTCCTGTGCGTGTAAAGTTCGGTTTTCATATGTATGTTTCTAAGTCCTGCAGTTGGCTTGGGACCACCATGTTTTATATTCACTTCCCTTTTCATAGTTTTAAATAAAAAATAAAAAAGTATGAGGCGTTTTATTATCTGGGGGCACGGCAGTGCCCCCGCCAAGTCGAGCAAAACAAAAGGCACGGCCGTACTATCCTTTTCTCGAAGCGATTCGGGCCATTTTCGACCCCCTGTAACTTCGTTATGGATAAAACTAGAAGCCTAAATTTTTTGTGACCAAGAGGGCATCACGTCTACAGATAATAATCCAAATGACATTAAATTTGAACCAGTAGTTTAAGAATTATTTCAAGTCAAAGTTGCTTAATTTTGTTGCCCACTGACTGACTGACTCACCGATCATCAAAATTCTAAGGTACTTCTAGCCGTCCCACAAGTTTCACATTTTTAATATAGCTATTGTTTAGCCTATAAACCAAGGAAAAATTCTAACATTCACTAAACTCCAAGACACTCTATTTACTAAAGAAATAAATAAGTAGGTAGATATTAAATTAACCGACTTGGTTTACATTCGATATCACAACTTTTTACGGTAGGTAAACTGCGTTGCGAGACTTGTGCATTTTTGTACATGTAATGTTTTTGATGGGATTGGTATAACACCTACATACCCCTACCGTACCATATTTAGTTTTGGTATCATACATACATAGGTACCCTACTAGATTTTTAATAATTATGCGAATAGGTAGGTAGGCACTTGAAAAGCATATACACAAGTATGTAGATAGATTTAAGATCTATGGTTTATCAAAATAAACACGAACGTTATGTATTACAAGCTTTATTTATAAACACTGGTATCAAAGGAAACGAAAAAAACCCGTTGCACATAAAAGCGTTTATAAAATAAAATACCATGAAATATTCCAAAATACAAGATCCACTGTAATCCATTTTGTAGATTATGGGTCAGTATTCAGTCCCAGCTGTGGGACCGTAGGTGTACGGTCCCACAATGTGGGAACGGTAGATGCTGCCTTTTATCACACACCCGCGAAATAAGTAATAGAAACAATTATACTACTAAATACACTGTCGCACATCACTTCTTAGACCGCATCTTTACCAGTTATAATTAAACTTGTGAGCAAATGAATCCGATAAATAATTCTTAGTTAAACAAGAATAAGTATATATGTAATGTTGCAAATATATCTTCAATCTTTCGTCTGTCGGCGTTTATCGTAGCTTTTCGTTTTCAACAAAGTTGTATTGTAGAGCTAAAACAAAATAATACCTACGTCAACATATTTATGAGTTTATGAAACCGTACCTATACCTACTCACTAATACGCTACGCGACTCTTTTGTTACCGTTTCACGATGAACCCGCTGAACCGAAGTAGATGAATTTTGGTATAAGGGATAGAAGGGACACATTCTAAAAATGGCTTATTTCAGAAATCCCCTGGGATTTACTGTTGTTGTTGTTGTTCCAGTTCCCAGTTGTCACCACTGGGAACATTGATGGGGGTGAAAACTGGGAATGCCCCATAGATAGGATTTTTTGGCTTCGAACCATTTGTGTGTGCCATGATGGCCATGAATCATTCAGTAGGTACAATACATTTCAAGTGTTTATACACCTAGCAGTTGATTTGTTGTATAAGAAAGAAGTCTGTCAGAGGTCTCTGACATGGTAACTTGTACCTACCCGTTTCTGATATCCTACTTATTTATTACTTACTGGTTATGTACTGAACACAATATATATAACATACCTACCAACCGATAATTAGTTCGCTAAGCATATTGCTGTTTAATTCATTTACTGAGTGCCAGAACAATAAAACTAGAACCAGAAAACAATCTTGTGCCCTGAGTGTGAGTTTTTGCGGTTAGTTAAAGCGCTTGACATAGTACGCGTCACCGCGCGCTTTGTATGAAGATCTTGTACAGCGCTAGTGGCTCGTTTATGAACTAAAGATCTTCATACAAAGCGCGTGTTGACGCGTACTATGTCGAACTCGTTAAAGCTCACACTAGGCACACGTCAATGTCACCAGTTGTGGTGAACATTTTCTAAGCAATTTAAGAGTAATAATATCACCTCTTCTTCGGACTCCAATCGCGGCTGTATAGTCGACGCGATCGGACTGAGCATCCGCGACGTGTGTCTCGCTTCATGGGGCTTCTCTGCCCCCAGCTTTTCAGGCTGAAAATAAGTAATTAGGTATGTAACTCTTTGAAAAATATATTCATCCAGACATATCTACACTTTCCTATTCTATCCATTCTATTAATTATATGTAATGTAACGCTGTTCGCTGATAAGCGCATTATTTGAGAACGGCTGGACCGATTTGGATATTTTTTGTGTTATATATCTACAATTCCACATACCGAAACCGTTACGGTCTTACCACAAAATATTTAAACCAGAGTTGAACAGATGAGTCCTAAATATTTTCTTCACAAATCGACGTCTAACCCTCGCTTTTTCTAACTCAATTACAAATTTACAAGTATAATAATTAGATATGCCAGGGTTGAGTAAGAAAACGCGAGTGATGGACGTCTATTTTGTAGAACGTAATTTTAGAAACATCTGTTTAACTCTTGTTTAAACTTTGGTGGTATGACGGTAACCGCATTATCCTACTGAATCCTGGCATTATTTTACTTGCGAATTTGTTATTGAGTTTGAAAAAGCGAAGGTTAGACGTCAATTTGTGGAGAAAATATTTAACTCACCTGTTCTCCTCTAGTTTAAATATTTTGTGGTAAGACGGTTAATGTTTTCTATCGTCTATACCAGGATATAAAGTATCTAATAGGTATACCAAATTTCATCAAAATCCGTTGTTACGACGTGAAGAGAGGACAAACACACAGACTCAAAGAAACTTTCGCATTTATAATGTTAGTAGTAGGTATAAGTATATGGGTAGGTACGCACTATGTCCACTAAGCTAGGCTTGTAATACTTGGAACTGATTTCCTTTTCACTTGTCCCCGCCAGTATCGGCGCAGCTGAAACGCAAAGAAAACGCACGTGTGACAGACGGACACGACAGCAATCGAGTATGATGTTTAAAAAGCAAGTAAATGCTTAAGAAAACGTTTCATGGTTTCATCTTAGGTTGTAATATATATATATATATGCATATAGGACCAAAATCTATAGGTAGGTAGTATATTCCAGGTAGGTATAGGTATATGAAAAGAAATGGCTTGGAAACTTAAAACTAGCTCAGAACAAATATATTATAACATGATTGGAAAAAGTTGTATGTCTGTTTGTTTGTGCAATTACGTAAAAAGTACCTACACATTAAGTCACAATTAGCGCCATCTTTGGGTAGATTAGATACCTAAGCAGTTACCAGCTAGCGTCACCTAGCGGTAAACTTACAGGCCTTGTTCCCCCACACGGACTCGCGGTAGTTGACCCGGCGCATGCGGCGGCGCTTGCTGCGCCCGCGCCGGCTGCCCGTGCGGGAGTCGCTCGACAGCTTGCGGGACACTTTGTGGTAAAGACATCGCGACGACACGTTTGAAACCTGGAAATTATGAATATCATCCATCCGCCCACTGCTGAGCAGGTTCTTCCTCCTATTTCCTTGAGGATAGGCCATAATCCACCACGGAAGCCGGGCAGGATTGGTATATAGCAGACCTTCGAATACCCTCGCGTATGCGAGTTTCCTCACCGAAGAGCGAGTGATAATTACGAAACATATCGGTACGAGCCCACACTGAAATTTCGAACATACGCTATCACGTTATAAGTATAGACGACCTCGGTGGCGCGACGGGCGAAGGTCCGCCTGCGGCGCAGGAGGTTGCGGGTTCGATTCCCGCCCCGGGACAAATGTTTGTACGATCTGCAGATATTTGTTCAGGGCGTTCTGGATGTTTTCTATGTATAATAAAAAAAAAATATCTATATAAGTAGTGTATTGTATTATGTATATCAGTTGTCTAGTACCCATAAAACAAGCTCTGCTTACTTTGGGGCTAGATAATGCTGTGTGAATTGTCCAGCATTATTATTATTATTATAGATATTGAAAGTCTCACCAACTAATCAGAAGTATTGGAAACAACTACCGCGCAACATTTGCAGTCCTAGCTATGCCTCACCAGTTCGCACTGCGCGTCGTCCAGCTCGTCCTCCATGATGTCCATCAGCTCGGCGCCGCGCGCCGGCACCAGCAGCAGCTTGGTGGGCGGGCAGCCACCGCCCGCCGCCAGCCGCGACGACGCGGGGAACACCAGGCGGTGGACCGTCCTGCGACACTCCTACAGTCAAAGGTGATGATTGGACCGTCCTGCGACACTCCTACAGTCAAAGGTGATGATTGGACCGTCCTGCGACACTCCTACAGTCAAAGGTGATGATTGGACCGTCCTGCGACACTCCTACAGTCAAAGGTGATGATTGGACCGTCCTGCGACACTCCTACAGTCAAAGGTGATGATTGGACCGTCCTGCGACACTCCTACAGTCATAGGTGATGAATTGGACCGTCCTGCGACACTCTTACAGTCAATGGTGATGATTGGACCGTCCTGCGAAACTCCTACAATCAGGGAAGTCGGCGAGCATGTCGAGTAACAGTTTTTTATTGCAACAATGCGGGGAACTCCAGGCAGTGGACTGTCCTGCGACGCTCGGACGGTCAAACGGGAATATTTCGACATTATGCGAGCGATTAGCCGCAGTCTCACTTATGGTACCTAGCAACGGCGCGGTCGACGTACTGAAACTTCCCGAAAGTATTGGAAATAATGCGAAATGGCACGCTTTTTGCGTTCATATCATTTGCCCACACGCGTACGTTAACTTAACTCTATTATTAATATTCCACCGATATAAGATACACATAATAGTACATTACGATACAAGCTGTCTAAGTAGTATATTAATACACGGCGGCGTGAAGTTAGCGCCCGAGCGAAGCGAGGGTGCTAACCGCCGTGTATTTAATAGACTTACTTACGCAGCGAGTATCGTATACTATTTTATAGCACGTGCGACATAAACCCGCCACCTATTTAATTTATTTAAAAATAATCTTCTTATTAATGCAATGAAAAGATGTTCATTTGACTCTTAGTAATAAACACACAAATTTTAATGTGGGTAGGTTGGCATTCGACCAGTAGAGAACGGGAAAACACAATTTCACACCTACCCACCGTATCACTTTTAGATTAGATTTTTTAGGTTATTAGTATTTTTGGATGCATATATTTGATTGTTCGTGGATTGCTTAATGTGATATTGTTTCAGATTTAATATTGTTCAGTTTAAATAATAGGCAAACAGGTTTCAACTAAAAAACCAGTGAAAAATATCAATATTGTAGCGCTTTATTTTGTAACCGAATCTTTATCGTAACGTGAATACCTACTGAAAGGAAGAATATAAAAATCTGTGATTGATCTGGTTTGTGCATAAATGTATTCACTATGAGACTATGTTATATAATATTAGATATGGTGTATAATAATTGAAAGTATATGTGTATTCAGTGAAAATAGTTCATGTGTCGGTTACATTTTATGTAAACAACAAAAAACGCCACATTTCTAAATCAAGTAAGTATTCTTATTTATTTATTTATTTATTTATTTATTTAATTAAAACGGTTTACACCAATTACATTAATTACACAACTATTAGTAACAAGTACAAAATATTATGACAATTACAAAACAAAACATTACTACACACAAGCATTCATTTCCTCTCACAAAACATCATACACTCGAACAAAATAAACTGCCATCCATCCGCAAACAGATCACAGTCGGGACTAGCTGCCAGGAGCGCGTTGAGCGTGCTTAGGGTGCGCGGTATGGGTGAGTTGTATCGCGCTACTGTACGACTCCGTGGAACGGCAAAAAACCGGTGTCTCCTGCTACATCGGTAGTTGTCAGGGACAAAAAACCGACACAGCACATCATGCAGATCAGGCGCATCAATCTGTCCTCTCAAAATTTTGCACATTACTGCAAGCTGTTGTTTTTCCCGTCTGACTTCCAGCGAATTATACCCTAGGCAACCCAGGAGAAATTTTGTGGGGTACAAATATGGATAGTATCCATTTCGACGTTTGTAAAGATACCTCAAAAAAGCCTTTTGTACCTTTTCGAGCATCATCGAATATTTGCTCTCGTATGGGTTCCATACGCACATATGTTTCAATAACTAAATAATCGGATAAGAAATTTTATAACAAAGGTACAGTGTGCGGTTAGTATCGCTAACTTAGATATGTAAAGCGTTTCACGTAATAATTAAGATTGTTCGACGAAGACCAAAATGAAAACATGCAGAAATATGGCGCCAAAACATTGGCGTTACTGTCCCTCACGTTACAGGTTATACGTATCTTCTCTTGCTTACTATGACTTTGTGAGTGGTGTAAAAATGTATGACTGATTAGCTTTGGTTCAGTACTACGCTCGCAACGATGGGTACATTCTTAAACGGTGTGAAGTTAGTGAGCATCAGGCCGTTTAAAAAAGTGCTACTTTGAACAGCGCAAAGCGTGACCTAAGTGCGGGTATAGGACGCACGGTGCTATAAACATGTTTAGACAAAATGTGTGGCGATACATGCGTGACCACCGGCGCAGATAGCACGACAGTCACCCGTACCTCGGCACGTAGCAAGGCGGTCGGAATATCTCCCCGGTCGCCATGTCTTGGCAGATGCCATCCAGCAGCACTATGTCTTCCATCAACTCGTTCACGACAAACACCTGCAGATAACACATGAAGATCTAATAACTCAGAGACACTACGCATACCCACGTCTTCCTATATAGTCCAGTCTCCTACTAAATGGATCCCAGACGGTAGCTGTCAAATGTCTGACTGACAACGATCAAATCGAGGGCGTCCTAAAGAGAGGCAAAGTCCAAGTTTACCAGTTTATGTATATGTGTATGTGTAGTTTAGGAGATGAAAAACCCGAATTCCGATTTTTTGAGGGAGGAAAATGCCGCCGCACTGTCACCTCCGCTACGGTGGTACGGAAGGGGGTGTGTGGGCTCGAACCTACGAAAATCCTCCCGGGAGTAATCCTCCGCCGATCCTGTCTGAAACTCCAAGACTAACGAGGCTTACCTTGAATGCTTTCAGACAAGGCACGAAGGCATGCTCCAGGCGCATGCTCAACTTCTCCGCCGACCACGAGTGGTAGGCGGGGACGGTGGCGAGCACTAGTAGAGACAGCTTGATGCCAATCTCGCGCCACATCGCTGCTTCTAGCCTGAAACAATGGCACCACTAATCTTGTCATGAAATGGAATGTTATTTATTGCTCTAAAAATCTTAATTCCAAGGCACAAACATTTCATAATCATGGTGACATAGGTATAAGGCAAAAGGGGTAGGTAAGGCATCGGTAAAGTTGTTTTACTGTAGTGTAACTGACTGTGTAAGTGAAGTGACGTTGTTGATTTCTAATATTTTAATAACTTGTTTCTTTGGGCGACAGGTACCTATAGAACATAAACAGACTTATTAGACTGACTATAATTATATAGTATTATGCAATTCTTATTTGCAAAATAATTTTTTTTTCGTATGTTATTTATCATGATGAAGAAAAGAAGCGGTTCCAATGATGAGCCTTGACTAACTCCCGAGCCAGTATGGCCCAGAATTGAATCAATATCGAAATTCAAGATAATACCACCATGAATCAAGTTGCAAATAAAAGCCAGTTCTATGTATGATACCAGGTATAACTAGAAATGTACAAAATACCCCAAAATAGGATGCGGCGACAGGTTAAAAGCTTCTTTGATGACCGACATCTTAATGTAGTAAGATTGTACGGCGGAGTCGCAGCGAACCGTGTAGCTGTACGGACGATTCGTCAAGACCTGGTAAACATCACACATTTCATAAAACAAACTTAACCTAAGATTAACCAGGTTTTCATCATCATCATCATCATGATCATCGTCGCAACTCATATTATATTACTATCGTGACGGGACCGGATTGGTGAATCATATACCTCCGAAATATTTCTCAGACATGTGAGTTTGCTCGCGTTGTTTTCAACCATGAATTTTATTTTAATATTCCACGTTTTTATCCCGGTTGAAGTAAGAAATAAATTCAACCTTTTACCATCATTATTTATGTCCCCTGATAAGGCTTAACGACTGCTATCAATCGAAAACAACCGGGTCCGACTGCTTCCTTCCGCGTGCCTTCCGAAGCTTACTAAAAGATTACGTAAATCTTAGATTTTTCCTTAAAACCTTAGGATTTACTGCAGTTCTAGCTCTTACAGTAACACAACCTACCCCCAACACTCCCACAGCATTTCCCGACACGATATAGTCACAGGCTGACTCATGGTACTTCAGTTCGGTGAGGAACTCGTAGTTGGGTATCGCTTCGTCCATGTCGTCTTCAGGCGGAAAGTACGTCGCTTCCACCATCCCCGATACCAGGACGTAGAGGCCTCTAGGCTCGTCACCTATGAAACAACATTTTTCTGTACGCAGTAGGTACTTGCGGCCCGCATTTTACTTTAAAACTTTGACACCCTATTTCACCTAGGAACAGATTTTGACATAAATTCATGTATCTAACTGCAATTTTTCTGGATAAAACTTGGCATGTAGATTATTGTAGATGTCAGGAATAATGTAGTTTCAACTCATCTATCACTGCATATCAGATAAAGAATTTCCAATTTCCGATCCTATTTCCGGAGAGTAACGTCTACATAGGCACGATCAAACTTTACCATTAATACCTAGTGGTTGGACCCGAACTGCATTGTATCTTAACAACCCCGGGACCGATTTAGGCATATTCTAACATAGAAATTGTATAGATGAACTTTCCTACAAGCTTGTATGAAGATGAACGAACGCTACTCAATTTATCGTCAAGTGAGTATACATACGCCGATTACTCCCAACTGAGTCCTCGCTTTGCTCCCACAAAATAGTGTAGAAAGGCATATCGTAGATACCTCGAGAAATAAGGATGTCACCATAGTTATAGTTCAGTATCTCCGAGTTTTCCAGAAAGAAATCTGCCACCCTTCCGTTCCCTTGCAGCCAGGAGACTGCGCGGAGCTGAGTCTGAAGATCAGCACAGATTCTTTGAGATTCAGCTCTCGAACCAAAAGGTGGACGCGGGACGGAGCAAATATCAAACAAAATGTCTATGAAATAGCATCTACATTTGCACGTCGGTCGCTTTCTTGATAGTAATCCCATAACAGTTGCAGTGCCGCACAGAAGTTAGCGTTACAAAATGTTCTGCGGCACTGCACTGCGCTCGTCGCCCGGAGACATTGGTTCTAAAGTTTCATATAGGTATACCAAGTAATATACTATAGCTGGAAACAGTGCCATTACAACCGAAACACAGTAATGGTTGCACACTACTGTTTGGCAGACGAATATTTGGCAAAGGTGCACTTCTCAAGCCGAAAAGTAGCTAAGTACAAAAACAATAACTTGCAAAATTTCATTACATATTCATGCACACAGATGATATCCAATAAATACGTGTTGAAATCTGTGTAGATACCTCTGGAGAAGACGGCGCGACGAGGCTGCCTTTATGCCGACACTTTTGCACTCGATCTTGTATAGCATTGACTAGAAGACGGTACTCCATTTCGTCAAGAAATCCTGAAATTAGCTATTTATAACATTTAGTCAACAAATTACTGGCCTAGGCGACTTTGATGCGGTAATGCGGTTCAGCTTACTAACTTGAGGCCAATCGCTGTCAAAGTAGCAAATTATGAAAGTTCTTGTACCCATACGATACGTGTCAAATTCGGCAACTTTGACAGCGATAACGTGGTCCAATACAGACAGAAATTGAGACCCTGCCTTTATGTAACTCCATCAAAAATCGGAGGCCGTCAGATATACATAGATTAACAGATTTTTTCTATTACCTTCCTCTTTCAACTGAATAGCGTCTAACATCATGATGTTGAGGGTGGACGTGGTGGCTTGTCTCGTCTTCACCGTGATGGCAGTCCAGGGGCGGTCCCGCTGAAGCAACCCTAGTTGACGGGTCACCACTAATCTGGGGGAACATTTGTATGATAACTATTAAACGAGTATAGGTACACTAATCATAATTATTATGGAACTTGCTAGTCTGACAGACGTCCTGAAATATATATTATGTCATTTATATTTTTGCATATAAACCTAAAATCGGTAACTTTGACAAAGTTCTTATACATAACTATCAAAGTCAGCTTTGACATCTATTCTTTTCGCAGCTGTAACGCAGTTCGCGCAAATTTGACAGAGTTAAGGCACTCTACTGACGTCCAGTAGCAAACCTGTCGGCTTCCAGTTTCGAGTAGAGCGTCTCTTGTATCTGCTGGTTGTCTACCAGCTGCGGCAAAAGATTGCACACTTCCTGCTCCCCCGTCACAAAACCCTGCAACCGAACTGTGTTTCAGATCAATCCAAAATTATTTTTCGATACCGACCATTATCGATAACCTGTAGGTTACGCGGAAGAAGCGGGCAAATGCTAGTATAGGTATTATAAAATATTTTATTTTTAAGTAAATGGTATCTGATATTACCTACCTTGCCAACATCGTATCCAAACGCCAACTGAATGTCGATTATTCGGTCGATATACGCCATTATTTTGGGCACTGACACTCTGAAAAACGATCATATTGCGTGTATGAATGAATCTACCCAAAGAATTTCTATAGTAAACAGTGTACAAATTCGATCTACCACAATATGAAAGGCGTTTACGCGACGCCGCGTTTGTCGAGTAGTAGTTTCATAAGCGCGCCGGTAGAGGCGCTGTACAAGTTTTTATAGTAATTAATTACTCCACAAACGCGGCCGGAAAAAAAAGCTCGTTTAAAGTAATAAGATTTACAAACAGACATATAAGAGGAAGCAGACTGAACATGACAGATATCGAGTGAAACCAGTCGTAAAGTCGGCTTTCATATATCTGTGGATTTACGTAGTTGTTCTCATGAAGCATTACCTGGCCAGCTTACAGAGCCTCAGGAAGCGCAGCATCCTCAGTAGCTTGGTGGCGGTCAGCACGCTAGAGTTCAGATTCCTCCATTTATCCCAAGAGGTACACGAGTCTATGATGTCCAGCACCAGGTCTGGAAGGATTTCAGATAACCTGTGGTACTGCACTTTTCGGAAAACGTGAGGAAACTCACACGCCCGAGAATTATTTCGAAGGTATCCACCAATACCGTCTGAGCCCCTTGAATGAAACTAGGTACCAGTAGTACCAACACGAGTCGACAACAACTTGGTAGGTACTCATCAAATATAGCAATATCAAAACATTTTCCATTCGATTCTAACCTCCGGTAGCCATCACAATGGTGAAGAAATCCAATTTATTCCAATGCGACTTATAGTAACCACAAACGCCAAGTCCGACCATTTTAATTATCATTTCTAAGACGTAGATGACGTAGAAGAATCTGGAACAACCCAAACAAAATGGCAACTATAAAGTAACGCCATCTAGCGGTAGGCACGAGTAATGTTCACCCTGTTTGGGCACCAACTATTTAGTGCAGCTGCACTTAACAATTTGCACGTTTAGGAAGGTACCTAAGCGCCACATTTCACGGATAAATTTATAAAATAACACCACCATTTACACAACTTCTATGTACTAAATACAAGTCATGCCAGTAAACACCGAGCGACTAAAACTATTTTGATAAAAACGCCATCTAGTAACGAAACGGCCGAAACAAAAGCTATCTATACTATAATTTAACCCGTCACGTGTACTACCTGACTACTTACTATTCTAATTGCCTAAAAAGTAGCCAACGACTCACAAATTCAAAGCTTTAATAGCATGTGTGACATTTAACGCCACAGGCGGCTGGAGGAAAACCTCGCACAGCACCACAGGGGTGTTACACAATATGATCACGTAGATGAAGATGTCGAACCACGCGGATGATATTATGTCATGGCAGCGGCGGCGGCAGGCCCCCCGGGGCACCTGGACCCCGGTAGCCACTGGCGTCATCAGAGCGACTAGCTTGCGCCGGAGCCACACTGCGTGGGCCTGTAACGTTTACTCCCTGCATCAAACGTTCTTTACACAATCCACACTGATCTTGGAGCTAGTCAAATCTCTAATATTGCCCGATAGGTGGCGCTGGTACAAATACTGGTAGGATCTTCGAGCATAACAACACTTGTATAATAATATTTTAGGCATCCACAGATTGCCCAGTTACTCCAAGTTGACCGCTCATACTAATCCTGCAGTTAGTTGAAGATATTTTCCGCTAGATGGCGTTATAACAAATCTTCAGCGTGGCTCAGTAGGATAGATAACCTTAGGCCTCCACAAGTTGCCCAGCTGCTCCAGGTTGACCCTGCCGTCTTCGGAGTCAGCAGCCACCTCCACAGCCTGCACCAGAAGCCTCACTCCATCCTTGCTGATCTTGCCGTGCTCGTACTGTCGCCAGTACGATATCTTCATCGCTTTGAACACACGCTGATTTGCCTCTCTAGTAGAAAAGGTTGTCAGAAATCAGTCTTCTAAGGATTTCGAGGTACAAGTTGTCTACATGAGATATTTTCACAAATCCCTTTAGATAATTCTCTGCGAAGGGGATTTGTGGATTTCTGCCTCGATCCTCTTCCGGCACGCAAATGAAACATCCTTTGTGTGCTGGGAGGGGATTGCCTAGTAGGAATAAGCTGTCCTTAATAATACATGTATAATATTATTATTTTTTTACAATCACATAGTTCTTGTCCGCTAACTAGGATTCCTTGTATCTAGGAAGCTATAAGTACCATGGTCCAAACAATCTTCAAACTCAGCAAGTACCTTCACACTCGTCTTTGCCCTGCAGGAATCGTACCACGGTCACCACGGAGGCTGTTCAGAGACAAACCTCAGCATCTCAGCAAACTCCTTCTTCGTGGGCTCGTTGGGTATTTCCCGCTCGCAGTCGGGGCACGTCGTGTAATGGTATCCCATGTAAGCGTCGTCGTCGCTGTCGTCGTCGCGGCCAGAGATTTGCAGCTGGTAGGGGTGTTTTATTGTGGTACCTATGGATTGGAGAATAAGGAGCATTATCAATGAAATTATCATTGAAAATTGGTTTCTTCGTGCTACGGACACTGGCTTGATGGCGGAGCGCTAACATCTACGCTTTACAACTCAAAAAATCGGGTTCGATCCTCAACCCCGCCCCAATATCGATAAAAATACTGCCTATTAAAGAAGAATTAATGCACCTTCCTGCACCAGATCCCAATTAGCATCAGCCAAAAACTTGTCCATCTTCAGCATGGAAATGCACCGGTCCCTGGTCATCATGATGCGCTTCACGCAGTTCGTCATGTTTGCCTTCTTGGCCAGAGATATCTCGGTGAGGCCGAGGATTTTGAGGACTTTGTGCATGGTAGTCGCGTTGATGAGGAGAGAGAGCAGAGTGAGGCCTGCCGTTTGGATGATGAAAATCTGGAAAATGTAGGTACTTTGATCATAAAATAGATGAAATCACTGCCGTAGGGTAGTAATTAATTGAATGCCTACCTACCTACCTACGAGTATTATAGTAAGAGTAATGTTAAACGATGGTTTTAAAAATTCAAATCACACATGATGTAATGTTTCAGCATATCCGTTCTTGATAAGCATGTTCGATGTGGCTTGTAACAATATTCAAGCATCCACTCATTCTGACGCGAGCATCTGCCTCGAGCCATGATCGGCAAACGAAACTGACCTCTCCAGCATCAGCGACTGACGGTGTCTCCAGCACGATGAGCGCTAGACAGAGTGACAGCGGGCCGCGCAGCCCGCCCCATACACACGCCATGCAGTGCTCCCAAGTCATGCCATAGCCGATGTAGCGGAGCAGCGGGGTCATGGCCATGTAGACCAACAACCTTTAAAGGGAAATAATATTTACATGCTGGAAAGTTTTCCGAAACAAGCATCAAGTAAAAGGTGTGTCTGTCTATAGATCCTCAAAATCTTTAACCATTATCTTGGGAAGATATGGCTGGTGACAAAGAAAATGAAAGCATTATGAAGGTATGACGGTACCATTAGGGCATGGAGTATGCGTTAAGTCGTAAAGCCACGTCAGAGTCTTGGCAGACCTGGCAAACTACCAAACTCTATCCTATTTCATTCGATAAAGATTGAGATGAGCACGTTTCATGCTCGGCTGCATACCTACTTATTTGCAGACTGGAAATGCACAGAATTAAATAAAAAATGCGTAGGTACTTACCTCGAACAATACACCGTCGTATAAGTCACAAAGATCAACGAGACCTGTCTCACACTGATCACATAACTCACTTTCTCGAATATCACCACCCCGACCATGGTAAAAATCAGAGTATTGGCCATATGGGACATGATGTTCCAGAAGTTGGCCACGGCTTGTTCCACGTCACCGGCCACTGTCGCCTTCCGATTACTGACCAGCACTCCTGCTATCATCGTCGCGAGCAATCCCGAAACGTAAAGGAACTTCTCTCCCAAGTAGTAAGTCAAATACGCTCCAGACAACGTCACTATCACGGCACTGAGCAAGTCGAAATACGTGACGGATAATATCATGGCAAAGATCTTTCCCATCACTATGCCTAGGAGCAGACCGCCGCCGCTATACCGCAAGAGCATTAGGCATATTTGGGAAGAATCGGTCAGAGCTAGCGCCAAGAATCCGAATATCGCTGTGAACTCAATCATCACGGTCACGTCTCCGACCAGACCTTCTCCCAGAAGCAAAATGCTAATGTTCTTCCCTCTACTAGTTTCCTTCAACTGCCTCACGACTTCTAAAGGGTATATCGGGGAACAGACGACGCCAAACAAAACGGCCGTGGGGAAGTTCCAGGACGACTCAATCAGGTAGTAAGCCATGAAGGCGGCCATCAGGCCCGTCAGCAGAGCCCCCGGCACGCCGACCAACACGATCTGCGGAAAGCTACGCCAGAAGGAGTGCGAGTCGACGTTGTATGACGTGCTGAAGATCAGCGTAGGGAGGAAAGTGAGAAAGATGACGTCGACGTCGACGTAGCAGATGGAGACGAACGGCTTGAAGTGGGGGTATCGGTTCGCACAGAACCCGGCGAGTCCCCCAAGCGCGAACATCACCACTCTATATGGAAGGACGAATGATGTCCAAAGCATCACCGCTCTCACTACGACACCCACTAGTAGAGTCGTGAAGACAAACAAATATCCAAGCGCGTCCGGGTACGCGAGGGTGGGTCTGTCCGGATCGTCTAACGCGATGACTTGGTCCGTTGAGTTCGCATAAACAGTGAGATTTTGAATGGTATGAGTCGTGGGATTCACTCGATCGGCTAGTGCGGTCCTGCTCGTATCCGTTTCTGAGTCCGTTTCTGCAGTGTTCTGACATATTGAGGTAATTAATAGGAGAACTAATATGTACGCCATTTTGTTACGGCACGGCCTTATGGATTTGTAAACAACTGGTATGCCTATGCCCGTACAAGACTGGAAAAATTACAATAGGAACCTTATGAATTTATTATAATTACCTCGTAAAAATATAGTTAGGTACTACCTATTGAGGGATGTTGGCCCCTTAGTTGATTTTTGATGAGATTTAGTGGGGTATAGTTTTGGTTGACAGCGCACTCAGATTAAAACTATGTGATACTGAAAAAATTATTATTAAATTACTTACAAAACATTAGTACCATATTATGTTAAAAGAGTCCAAAATAGTTATTTATTAATGTCACATTATCAAAACGACACATTATACATAAGAAATTACAAAATATACTACTATATCAAATGTCAACTTTAGTATAATTTGTACTTACATTAGTCTTATACTTACACGATGGGAGTTCAAAGTTATACTAAGGCCTTAATAATTAGGCATTTATGACCTATAAGTACATCTTCACCAAATGCATTGCTTATAACTTATGTATATGTGTAAGCTGTGTATGCTGTTATTTCGTAAAATACTTTAGTTTAGCAACTGTCTAGTGTTCATATTCACGGATGTGTTCATTTAATCAATATGCGAGAACAAAATATGGTAAAAAGCATTGGTAAGTAGGTAGGTACAGTATTACCCAACTGATATGGCTTACCGATATAGGTACCTGCGCAGAAGATGAATTTTCAAAGCGCGAGAAATGCTATTGACCGCTATTGGTCGGCAGCCGCCGCCATCTTAGCGAGTTTAGAGTGAGATGGAACTAACAGCTGCAGTGTATTATGAACCTTATAATAGTGATCTTAGGTTGATTGTAAGTTAGCATTCTTTCGTTAATCTTCGGACCATACTTTCTTTTCTGCGCGAACGAAGATTCACGACGCGCCTTATAAGTTGGGTACTTTAAATATTTGTTTATGTTTTTTTGTATCTTTAATTCATATTTATTTAATAAGGCCGTTTATTGTACATGTTTTTTAAATTTTTCTTTGTAAGTACCTACTGATGTTTTAGTATTAGGTATGGGTCCAATAAAGAAATTATTACTTTGCATCTTTTAGACAAGGAAAATCTACCAATATATTTTTTTATTTTGTGTGTATTATCTTTGTACCCTATATATTATAATAATGCAATATTGGTTTGTGTATTCGATGGGTCCCGTTTTCGTCTTATCGCGTGATAACACTAAAGTCCTCAAACGGTAAAAAATTACCGTTTTTGCTTCTGGTAGTCATAACTGCCACGTTACAGCACGCGCTAATATAAACGTTATGTCAAACAGTTTTAATCGAGTTTTGCACAGACCAGTTATTTTTTGCTTCGGTCTTGTCCATCGCACGAAATACAGCATACGCGCGGCGCACGATACGACACTATCGCGGAACGCCTCAACCTAGATCATAACTCGACAGGAAACAGTAGTCTGACTCCCTTCACTTTCCCCGGGCTTTTGTAGGGCGAAAACTTCTGAGGTGTCTTTCTAGGCGACCGCCTCGGCGTCATTTGTTTCTCTTTCTCTTTCTCTCTCTGGTACTCGATCTCTTTCTGAGCTTCCAGCTTCTTTAACTCGTGCAGTTCCTTATATGCTGCCGCTAGGATGCGTCGCTTCCAATCCTCGTATGGTTCTGTTTGGGGCTCGCTGATTTCTTCTTTTGTGGGCACGTCAATGTCCATTTGTACTGGTTCTGAAATTTGTACAGTAGAGTTAAAGTTATGGCAAAGTTATAACTGATCCGAGTGGTCCTGCCAACAGTGTGTAGGTTACTTTGTAGAATCTATAGCATGGAGGGTGCACCTCGTAATACATGTTCCGCATGACACATACCAGTTCCCTGAGGATTTTTCGGAGGCCTGCCTCTTTTTCTCTTCACTACAGCAAAGTATTCGTCCACAAACTTGGCCCAGTCCGCATCCAGCAAGTTCCACTGAGCTGCCTTTAGCCGAGACTTCTCGTTTATCTTCACTTTGGACACCTTCACTTTGCTTATTCTGCAATTTGATGTAGGATTTAAAATTTGATAACAAATTGGCGTGTGGCCAATTTGGCTCCTCTTATCCATCAAAATAAAAAACAAAATACAGGTGTGATTAAATTACACAAGCACATTCAATTGATATTTTTGGACAAGATAAGAAGACTATGGAATAGGATGTACAAATCATTCCCAGAGCTTCATGGCAAGGTGGTTAAAATACCCAAAGAAAATCTAGATATGGCAACAAACACATACAACCCAGTTGGGTATGAAACTTCTTTCTTTTCCAAGTTTAAAAAAAAACTAAAATAAAAACTACAGGCTTACCTACAAGCATGGTAGACTGCCATACAGACGTATTGAGGCAGATTCAGGTCCAATTCCTGAAATAATAAGCAAATAAGGCAATTTTAGTCAAATTATCGGATAGGTTGATAAAAATACATTCTGACATCAGATTTTTTTAAGTTGATCCGGAACATAGAATACTTATACTTACACAATATACATATACCTAGTGCAGATGAAAGTGCAGCCAAAAGCAGCTGGTAATAAATATAATAATGTAATTACCATTTTGGATTGTTTTTGGTATTCCTCCAATATTGTGTCAGCCAAAGTCTGTACTCCAGTGCACTGCAGTGCGGCACACAGCACAGAGGTTGTTAGCTTCTCGCTGTCAAGTTCTAGAAGATTCTGTACTATTTTACGGCTATTCGTGTACATTGATGGTTTCAGTCCAGAGTATTTGACAGCCGTTTTCTAAAATATAATGAAAATGTTCATTAGACATTACAATACTGGGAATCAGCATGTGCCAATCTCTATCAGAGTTGGTAAGTTCAGTCGGCAGTGTTATCCATTTATAACAGTTGCTAACGGCCAAAATTAATATTGTATCTCCTATCCAAGTCGATCTTGGATTGCTGCCTATTGTTCGATCGATCTCCAATCTGCGTGCCTTTATAAACCAATTCACGGATTGGTTATTGGCACGTTTGACCCTAAAAATGGATTGTGATATCAATCCCAGATAGCAAAATTTGGATTGGATTGATTATTAATTTTGGCCATAAGCCATGTCAGAAGCCAATAGGTCACTTGGCAAACTCGTGCCACTACTACCTCATTTGACAAACAAAGAAACAGTCCCTGTTTCAACCCTGACATAACTGACTACTTGAATACCTTGGATAATTCTGGAAATAAAAATTTGGTACCAAGTCACAATGTCACTGAAACTACAGATTTACTAACATAAAAAGCGTAACCCAAAACGAATCTTGGCACTGTTGTCTTAAAGGTTTAATTACCAAATCTAAATCAGCTCCGAATATGCCCGCTGCCAAGTCCAGACATATCACTACTTTGCTCGTATCCGTCATGTTGCTGCCAGCTACGGACCTCGTTTGCAGGAGCCTCTCAAACTCTGCTGCTTTCCTGAAATAGCATAGGTAATAATATAATCTGCACATATTCATTATTAATTGTTGTTGCAGTGATAGAGTCCTATAGGCGGTCTCCTTAGTACTAGAGGCTGGCTCTACTTTATACGACTTATTAACTAACAAATAGAGCATTAATGGAATTAGGTACTATCGATCTGTAACGCGTTTTTGTTAGTAAAGAATAGTAAGAAAAATTTAGGTTGTTGTCACATGAGACTGCCGAAAGTACAGCGTAAAAGGACCATTGAAGAAGTCTTCTGTAGAACAGAGCAGATTTATAGAAGAGATTAGGGGAAATGTAGACTCTACAGAGGGATCAGCAGGCCTACAAGACCGGTAGGCCAAAAATAGATTCACGATAGGACGTGGTTGGTAAAAATTCTCGACTACGAGAAGTCTTTTCGCCATGGTGCCTTCTTGGCTACGCTCCAAAGTAATTATAGCTAACATAGGCTGTATCGTTCTTACCCCAATACTTTGTCATTTTCACCAAGTCCCAGTTTAGAAGATAAATAATGCAATGTTTTGTTATGTGTCGCCATTTTGCGTACAAAATTTACGGATGTCTACTTATAGTAATCGCAGTAAGAATCAAAAGCGCATTATTTCATATTATCATTTACTACGAATTGAATCTAACCATTCTTGCGAAACAAATAATAAATAGAAAACGCGCACAAATGCCAAAAGTTGAACAAACCGGTGCCTGCTGGCTGGCTGGCACACAATGAATGAATGAATGAACTATTGATAATTTTTTTTTTTTTTTTTAGTTATGGCTTCGCACGGTTTGTGCATGTAGCCAGTGTCAAGTATTTTATTTTAAGTATTTCTTAATTTCACATTATTAAGAAAATCACAGCAATGTTATAGCGATCGTGGTCAAGTAGTCAAGTCAATTATTTACATCGTCAGTCACGATTCAGTAAAGTAGTGGATGCTTTACTGAAACTTCCTGGGAGTTTTGGAAAAAATGCGAAATGACACGTTTTTTGAGTTTATATCATTCGCCTACACTCGTGCACGTTAACGAACACTTAATGGTTAATATTCCACCAATATTACACATTAACACTCGAAGAAACACAAGTTTGAGCTAATAATACAAAACCAACAACGTCTCACTATCGGATTCCCGCCAAAACTCCTATTGATAATTGATTGAATGAATTTTTTTTATGTTATGACACTGACTTTGATAGAAGATTACTGTTGAAGTTTAGTTCATTCATTTTCACCAGAGACAATCGGTCCATGAAAAGTTCATAGACAATTACTAGTGATGTGGAAAAAATAACGAACTATATAAGATCTCGATAATTTTAATGTGATATCGATACTGTCATATTATTATGTTCATTTTCCCAAATTATCAAGAGAAGTAAAAGTAACACACCATAATATCATTATTTTTCTATAGACAGCAATTATTGCTGTTGATTTTGTTGGCACGATATAATTATACAATGTGCACCTAGGTATAATGTAAATGATAATATAATCAATGCAACGTAATGATATTGAGCTCAATAAAATTTTATCGTAAAAAAATAGCAATACAATGTGTTTTCAATATTATAAAGTAATAATATTCCAATACCTACTTTACAAAATACTATATTCTACAGAATAGACCTCATCGGGTAGTTTATTATCTATCCAGTTATCCGCAGAACCGAGCTGCTAGGAGAGTTGAAGTTGACCTCCTCACAAGTTACCTACTTAAATTTATTGTCAGTGGGTAGGTTCTACTTTGTATGAACTAATTACCTACCCACTGGTTATCACTTTCTAAAACTATTTTGCAGCTGTAGACACTTTGTGAAAGGGCGGGTTCTATAAACTGACTAGGTACTACATTTTAACAGATTTTCAACCAAGATCTCATTTATGATGATGTACACGACTGATCAATATTTCAATCGATTATACAAAGACCGAGTTGACCACGCCCCTTTGTCTCGATTTTTAAGTGTCAATGTTATAACACCTTGCCTTGCAATATCACATCACAGGAGGCGACATGTTGATTTTTTTCTATAGGTTCTGTGAAGCCGATACGGATCCGCTGTCATTGCTACAAAATGTCTTTGTAGTTATCAGGGTGTAGGTCATTTAATTGTAGTCTTATTAACTGGTCCGTGCTAATTTTCATAAGTTATACTTATCGCAAAGAGAAAGAAGAGGATCCTTGCCACCCGTTTCAGAGGGTGTGTATGCAGTGATAGACCGATATAGATTTGTATCAAAATAATCGAGAGCTATTTATAAATATTATTTTCTTAGCTTTTACTTATGTTCAAACGTTAATAGTAACGTCTGGTCTATAATTAAACCGTGAAAGTTTATAAATATTACACTATTATATGGTGGACTCGCGAGTGCGGTAGTTTCGGGCCGTTTCAGTATTGGTAAAGGTTGCCATTTTTCAGTGGATTTTTGGCGTTGTGTTGTGGTCTCGGGGCGTGATCTGGTGTGTGGGCTGCTGTAGGAGTGTGCAGCGGAGAGTTTCGGTGGCTGTAAAGTGCGTGTAGTGCGTGGCTTGGAGTAGATATGCAACTAGTGTCAGTTCGGTCAAGTTGACAGCCGTGCGCGTGATTGTAGTGTGATGATGCGGTCGCACTGAGACAGGACAGCGTCACCACGGCTTCGTCTGTGGCGGGGGGCGCGCGGGGAGCCGAGTCTCCTTCGCAGGCCAATCAGGACACCGTGGATAACGCCACACCCACCTGCTGGTGAGTAACACGGCCTCCTCATAACCCATCACCATTCCCATCCCTCAATACTCCTCAACATACATCAAGGAGACTGTTCTCCTTGACTACTAACACTGTTACATGTCTAACCAAACAACCAAGGCAGTTCATGCTAACAAAACTATGATTATTTTGTGTGCATGCGATAATAACTCTTAACTAGAAAACACAGAGTTTTCACATCATCACAGGTAGATTAGTTAAGCTCCTATAACTACCTGTATTATACAGAAACTAATCCTATATTATAGTAAATATTGTGACATCTGAGAAATGGGCTAAGTCTACTCGACTGCATAATTCTCCTAATATACAGTCTAATATAACATCCTCTCAAAATATACATTGACACAAATAACTACAAAGTATCACAAACTATTTTACATCCCGTGTAGAATATCAATTTCTTTACGAAGCAACATACTTCTTATTAACTTCATAGCATGACTAGTGTGTACACAATGGCTTGAATTATTGTCCAGTCTTACCCTATGATAACCTTGAATAACTTTCTCTAGTACCTAAAGTATTCTGAAATCGCCTCTTATGTTTAGGCCCAGGAATAAAGAATTAAATTAAAGTATACAGCGCATCGGGAAACCCGGTGGTTGATTGGTAAACTGTGCACCAACAACAAGGTTCGATCCTTGGCCTGTTACCTTTCTTAAGTTATGCCCACATTTCCATGGCTCTGTGGCTTCTCTCATGGCTTTGGAGGGCAAGTTAGACCATTGATCTCGGTGTTGTTATTGATTTAATAATGGTTGTTAAGCCACATCAGAGGCTCTTGGACGGCCTGACAGCATCTGGCATGGCATTAGAGGCTAACACAACCTCATTTAAAAAACAAACAAACATATTTAAATATAAACATGATATTTCTAATGTGGGAATCTGTAAGCAACAAGTAATTAGTTTACTTCTAAGCATGTAATTCAGGAGACCATATTGGTCCCTTTACATCAGCTGAAATGGTGGTCTAATATTATGAATCTGTTAAAAAAAGATATTCATCAAATTTTAGGTTATCTTATTCAGATAAAAATGTAGTGCCTGCGTTCTGAGATAGGTACTCTGATAATGTCTGTAACTAGATATATATATATACCTAAAATGTAAAAAATTGATTACAAGGAAGGTAGCAAATAAGATGCGACTTTAATTATTGAACATTTTGTTTTTGAAACATGGAACATTTGTTCGGGAATAGTTGGTTCTGTTAATTTATTAATTTTAACAACAGTATACAGTTATGTCGCACAGTGTTGGTAGTCACTTGACAATAATTATGTCCAATTTTGTGACACCAATTTATAAGTTTGTTGTCAGTCATTGAGTTTGTTATTAAAACGGGTTTTCTGAGCTGGCAGGAACATCATGTGTAAATGGTGTTGCTAAAAAGTAAGTGGTGTGAAAAAACCGCTAAGTACTTGGTGCAAGCCAATTGGTGAAAAGTACAGACTTTTCAGTAGCACATCCTAGCTTTTCTCGATTCGCTATGTTAATACAAAAAGTTTATTGCCTCCTTGGACACATTTGTAACTGTTTATTTGAACTCTGAAATCGATGTATATCGTGAAATCAGTCACCTACCCCGTGTTTTATTGGTACAGTCAGCTGAGTAAACTGTAAAATGTAAACATGTAGTAAGCAAAAGTTATAACCGAAGTTTTTTGTATTACTTTCATATTTTAACCATTTTCATTTTTTTATGTGTACACAGTCATGATATTATTTAAAAATTACTTAGTTTAAAATTTAATTAGTACCTACCTACTGCACATACTTACATTATATATTTCCTCTTCTAGGAAAACCTACTACATAAAAATCAATATCATTTGACAAAATAATATATATAATACATAATATATTTTATACACATTCTCCTGAAAAACTAGAAACTCCCTCCAAAGCATGGATAAGTGCTTAGTAAAGGATCCTTTCCCTTACAACAAAAAAATGGGGTCTATTATCTCTGGAAATTGATTTATAAGTAAGTACATATTACTCGGTAATACTAGTGATCATTTAGCATTCTATCTATTGGTCAAATATTTTTTTGAATTGGTCCAGTAAATTCTCAACCTACTTGTAATAAACAAAAATATAAAATCTTTCCTCCTTATAATATTAGATAATATTATGTATATGGAAAAAAATATTGGCATAATAGTACTGCCATAATTACAAAAAAGGTAGCAGCTATACAATATGATTTCTCTGATTATTTTCATTTGTGTTTTCCTGCAGGAATTTCCCATATCGTAATGAATAAATGCAGGATGTAGGCAGTCCACAAACATGCAAATATTAATTTAAAATTGGTCAGATTTGTTTCTACGTTCCTTGCTTGCATTACTTCTAAGTTGATTTTGATGAGTTTCTTTGTTTACTTTGGTCATCCCCCATGTGTTCCTTTTCTAGAAGCAATTCAAAACAAGTATTTTTGATTCAGAAAATCAAAGAAAATGTAACTGAAAAATAAAGTAAATATTATAATAATATGGTATTTATGTAGTGTTTACTTAACAGCTGTAACTTTTACGACATAATCGGACACACGGACACGCACGTACGCAAGGACGCACGCACGCACCGATAGAGCAGTGGAGGTGGTTGTATTAAGCTAGTATAGCTCTATGTCCTACGGTGGATACTCCATACTCAATCCAAAGATAACAGAAGAGAGAGACAACACGCTCAAATGTCATACAAAACGAGAGGGTCCCTCTTCTAGGGTATTAATTAATATAGGTATTATCCTATTACCCTATTAATTTTATAAACGCGAAAGTTTGTAAGTATGGATGGATGTTTGTTACTCTTTCACGTAAAAACTATTAAACGGATTTTAATGAAATTTTACAATAATATAGCTTAAATACATCAGAATAACACATAGGCTACAATTAAATAAAGATATATAGTATATTATCCAAAGTGGGTGAAACCGCGGGGCGCAGCTAGTGTGGCTATAATTATTACAGAGATGCATATAGGCATTGCCTATACAGATCATTGAATTCACCTAAAATTTTAGACACACGCGTCCAAACGTCAAAACTCCAGTGCTAGCTCATTGACATGAGGAAGTATTTGCCAACGTTTAACGGTGTCCCGGCATTCTCAGCCTTATTGACTTCAATATCGACATCTTAAGCTCCCATTACTGGGAAGAGGTAGGCAGTTCTCACTGGACCCTTTTTTGTGAGAGATTATAACTATAATCATTAATGATGCCCCATTGCCAGTAGGATGTTCAAAGTCTTTGAATTTTGAGGTTCTGAGCAGTACTTGAGTTGATACTTAAGTTATCCTCTTTCTGTTAAAGGACCTCCTTAGCCAGGGGTGTCGTATGTACTTTGGGTATCCAATCCGCCCATACGTCGTGAAAGTGCGTCTGGTCGTATGTCTGTACGTTTTTATGTCGGAACGCCTGGACTGAATTTTAAGTAATTTTGGAGATGATTGAGGCTTGGAGATTTGATACTTTTAAGTTGCGGTATAATAGGTATTAGGGTTTGAATCCTAGGCCTTGTGCAACCACAAAACAATCACCAAGTAACAGATCTACATTATAAATAATAATTATGTCACAAGGTGACTGGCGGTATTTGTTTCATTTGTTGCCCTGAAATAGCGTCGAGTTCAATGACACTTTTAAGACCTTGCCTGCCTAACGGATAAAGTAACGAAGGGTTGCGCTGAGGTGTTATTTTTATATTTTGGATTCGCACGGTTTGTGAATTTAGCCAGTGTCAAGTATTAAGATATTTAAGTATTTCTTATTTTCAAAGTGGGAAACTCATAGCATTATAACAATCCTCGTGGTAAAGTAGTCAAGTTAATTATTAACATAGCGAAGTCACGATTCCGTAAAGTGGTGGATGTTTTACTGATACTTCGTGGGAGATTTGGAAAAAATGCGAAATGATACGTTTTTTCGGTTTGGTATATACCTATATCTTTTGCTCACACTCGTGCACGCTACCGGACACTGGATGATTAATATTCAACCAATAGAAACTAAAGTTTGAGAAAAAATATAATAAAAGGAACGGTCCTTCTTCGGATTCCCGCCAAAAACTCTCTTTTACACGGTCTCATTGTGTTAGGCCATTGATAAGGTGTAATTACAAGGAAGAGGTAAGGTTGTATATATAATTACACTCTAGTTTTAGGTCTTTGGAAGAAAACTCTATGCACAATGTAATTGAGATTGTTATTATAATGAGTTTCTGGGGATTTTATTGAACCATTATTCGTATTTTTTTTTAAGTATCATGGTGCTTGCGACCACAATAGAGAGGTCTCGTGACATGTGCGAGAGAGACAGACAGTATTTCCATAGTGCGTGTTCAATATAAGGTTATGCTGTTTGGTGCTACGCGCCTATTCAAAGGCACTGCAATCGCATTACGTATATTAGTGTTGTCACCTTTGGCCTAGTCACAAGAACAGCTGCACTCTACTCGGGAATGTGCATCTTGTAAATTGACACATCACAATGCAATTCCTTTAACACAATTTTTAACAGCCGATAGGTATGTCGTAACTAAAAACGTCAAAATAGTAGCTAGTGAACTAAATTGTTTACTATTATGCGGTCAATTTCTGTGAATCACGATGATTCATTGTTTTTGACGGACATTAAGCGGTGTTGATTTGTGCCTTCTAAAATAAATAGTGCAGTCATTTTGTAGAAGGTAAATAAACGATGTGCGACGACCACGTGCGGGTTTGACCACTGGAATTCCCTAATAGGAGATTTAATAAATTCATAACACCATTGACTCTGTGGCGCTCTATCTATGTCCTCGCAAAGACTCGCGTTTGCCGTAGCTCTCACTTTCTGTCGTTCAAAGACGTAGTAAGCAAGAGCGAGACAGATGCAAATACATCGAAAAGTCGAGTGAGACTGCGTATTATATCTTCGAGGCTAGCAGCTCCACCGTCGACCGCGTCGGCACCTACCATCAGGTGAGGTGAGACTGCGGTCAAATGTTTACCTACGCAATAAAATAGTGTGGCCGCATTCAAGAGCATCAGTGCGACTGCGCCTTTATCTTTTTTTTTTATTTGAATCTTATACTGTACCTACGTAGAACCTTTCTGATCCCTAAAACTAGGCCTCTCTGTATCGAAAGAAATTACGGGAACCATGGTCCCGCAAGCACCGAGGCTCAGAGCAAATACGTCTGGGTGTGGTTCACAAAAATCTTTGCACAGTGCGGGGATCGAGCCCGCAACCCCACTTACCGGTGTCATTCACTCACCTACGCCACGGAGGCCGTCCTTACACATAATATAGAAGACTAGTGGTTGCCCGCGGCTTCGTCCACGCGGACTAAGTACATTATATCGGAATATCCCCCGGTTTCTAGAACGTTTGTTGGCGTTGACAGTAGATTAAAACTATCGTTGCTTCTATCTGACTATAAACAAATGACAAGGATGGCAATAGAATTAATCTGTTGTCAACGCTGACTGACGTTTCAGAAACTGGGGGTAAGTATCCTATGTCCGTCTCCGAGGTTATGTGCCAAATTTCATCGGGATCGTTTCGGTCATTTAGCCGTGAAATATAGATTTATCGTAACAAACAAACAGAGTTTCTTTCGCCGGGGCAGGCCAAGAAAACGTTGGCGTGATGATCTGATGAGAATCGTGATGTTTGGAAGGAGATGGGGGAGACCTTTGCCCGGCAGTGGGACAATAATGGTTTTAAAAAAAAGTATGAATATTGATTAGCATAATGTATAAAAACTACCATATTTCTAGGAGCATCAAATATTTTAATTTTAACACCGGAAAACGTTGTAAAAAATGTTTGTGTGTAACTCGAGGGTCGTTCTCATGCACCACGCCGGTCTTATTTTAGTACAGATTAGCACTTGAGCACTGGTTGTTTTAACAAACTTGCGTACAATTTGAACTTATAAATAAAACAGTGAAGGACAAAAAGTTCATCCATTGTACACAAAATAGTTTTAGAGAAAAGATAGAAAAGAAAAATGTAAACTATATAAAACACTTTTCTTTACGACTGTATTATCCAATTGTTTTTGTATAGGTAGCATCCATACTAATATTATAAATGTGAAAGTAACTCTGTTTATTTGTTTGTTTGTTTGTTACCTTTTCACGGCTAAACGGCTGAACCGATTTCGATGAAATTTGGTATAGGGGTAGATTAGATCTATGAGACGGACATAGGCTATCTTTTGTCTCAAAAAATAACCTCGAAGGGGATGAAATAGGGGTTGAAAGTTTGTATGGGGAATCCATAATTCCTCAAGTTAGGGATCTAAAATTCTTATTTAGGCTTTTGGTAAGAAATAAATAAATACGGGTTTTAACTTTTTTGCAAAATCATCCCTAAAGGAGGAAAAGCAAGGGGGTTGAAATTATGAGGTATTCTTTAGATGCACCCCCTACGGACCACAATAAACGGCTGTACGGATCGTAATTAAATTTGGCAAGTAATTAAAGAGGGAGAGTGTGATGGGAGTAGAGGGGGGAGGGGAGGGGGAGAAAGGGGGAGAGTGGGGGGAAAGGGGGAGTAGATGTTAGAGTGAGGGGAGAAGAGGGTAGAGTGGGGAGAAAGAGAGAGTAGAGCGGGGAGAAAGAGGGGAGAGTGGGGGAAAGGGGGAGTAGGTGGTAGAGTGAGGGGAGAAAATGGTAGAGTGGGGAGAAAGAGAGGGGAGAGCGGGGATAAAGATGGTAGAGTGGGGGGATAAAGAGGGGAGAGTGGGGGGAGGAAAAGGGGAGAGTGGAGGGAGGAAAGGGGGAGAGTGTGGGGAGAAAGAGGGGAGAGTGGGGGGAGAAAGATTGGAGGGGTGATAAAGAGGGGAGAGTGGGGGGAGAAAGAGGGGAGAGCGGGGTGAGAAAGAGGGTAGAGTGGGGAGAAAGAGAGGGGAGAGTGGGGAGAAAGAGGGGAGAGTGGGGTGAGAAAGAGGGTAGAGCGGGGAGAAAGAGGGGAGAGCGGAGAGTAAGAGGGTAGAGTGGGGGAAGAAAGAGTGGAGGGTGGGGGTAGGAGGGGAGAGTGGGGGGAAATAGGAGAGAGGGGGGGGGAGAAATTGAGTGCGATATATATAGTAATAGAGGGAAAGGGTGTGAGCGAAAAAGGGAAAGGGAGAGATATAGACGGAGAGGGTGAGGGAAATAAATATAATGGATGAGATGGACAGGGAGAGAGAAGGCTAGAGATGGAGAGTGGAGAGGGATATTAATGATACAAAGATAGGGAAAGATATAGAGATATAAGGAGAGGGAAAGAGATAGAGGTAGAGGAAGAGAGATAGAAAGAGCGAAAGAGGGAGAAAGATAGAAAGAGAGCTAGAAAGGGAGAAAGATACAGGAAAAGGGAGAGAGAAAGAGACAGATATATTGTTACCTAGCTGTTCCCCGCGACATCAATTGATTTTTTAAACAGTTTACATTTTATATAAAAATGCAAATGAAGTTGCGGGTATCAGCTATATATATAATATATAAATAAATTCGTGCATAGCGACTCTTTTAGGTAGGTATTTTTATAGTAAGTATAGCAAAGCGGGACTACTGCAGAGCCAAACCCAAAAAAGCCCCCGCCAGACAATAATCCTCAAACGCCTCAACAGATTATATTTAATCATAGCTGCGAACACTCAATCAAGACACCTTACAACAAAAACACTTAATTAAAATCGGTTCAGCCCACAGCTCAAGGAGTTCAGTCGTTAGGGACGTTAGGGTGCCACAGACGATACACAAGTTGAACGACTAACAACCTGTTTGCGTTGGTTATACAAAACTGGTGTAACAATCGGCTTACCTGGATGCTTCACTTTCGCATATGCCGTCCTCTTCTGTAGTTTCATACTTGCGTACAGTGAAAGTCAACGTATGCGGCAAGCGGCTCGAAATATTTCTGAGATGCCAATAATTGGCAGGTTTTAGGGTTTCGTACCAAAAGGGTAAAACGGGACCCTGTCACTAAGACTTCGTTGTCCGCCTGTCTGTCTGTCCGTCTGTGACCAGGCTCTAATCTCATGAACCGTGATAGTTACAGTTTAAATTTTCACAGATGTATTTCTGTTGCCGCTATAAAAACAGTAATCCTAAAAACAATAAAATAAATCAAGGGGCTCCCGTACAGCAAACGTGTTTTTTTTTTGCTCGTTTTTATACATAATGGTACGGAAACGGAACCCTTCGTCCGTGAGTCCGACTTGCACTTGACCAGTTTTTTTTCACTAACTGCGCGCAGCAACTGCAGCCGCATTTCTCTCGTTAACGCGTGGTAGGTAGTCACGCACTATAAAGAATCTTATCTAGGTCTTACGTCTATATGTTGCTGGAGCACCCTAAGAGTCTGCATCTGGCTTGAGGATTGTAGTTAGCGAGGCGGAGAACGCACCACGGAAAATTCAGAAATTGATTCTAAAGTATACTATTATTATATGAGTTTTTATAGTATACTACAACGTCTGTCGACAGACGTTGTAGTACTCAACATTCGAATGAGTACATGTACATTCAAATAGGTCCGTTTAGGAGGCGTTCAGTGATATACACACGTGCAGTAGAATTATATATAGAAAGAAGATGTTCATGTGAGTATTATGCTCAGTAATTTCCCCAGATACAGTCCCCTTCGAACCGGAAGAGGGCTACCAGTACAAGAAATCTGCCACTTTATCGGGTCGGGATCAGCTTGAGCCTAATGAAGACTTCAGTCCGGGTATTACTTCAGAATGTATCTATACTTCCATACTTAATTAATAATAATATTATAAAGAGGAAAATGTGATTGTTTGCATTGAATAGGCTCCGAAACTACTGAACCGATTTTAAACATTATATCACTGTTGGGAAGCTACACTATCCCCGGGTGACATCTAGGCTACTTTTTATCCCGTAAAAATTTACGGTTCCCACCGGATAGTAGTTAACGCGGGTGAAACCGCGAGACGCTTGTAGTATGATAGTATATAGTACTACAGAGTGAATGAAAGTACCTACTACGTGTATTACACTGAAACTCTCACGAAATCTATTTTACGCATACTTTCCTCCCACCTGTTTTTACCTAAGTTTTTTTTACCTCTAAAGTTGTTTTATGCTATGGTTTTTGGAACAAATATTCAACACTTTATATTCGACAACCCTAATCCTTTATCAGAAAGACCTTTAATATAAATAATAATTGAAACGTCCGTTGCAAAGAGATAAGGTGGTTGAATAAAAATCAAAGAAGTTAGGCATACCTACCTCATTATCTGAATGGCTTAGAATTAAATTATGATATGATCGTAGAAAAGGCAGACCGAAGGACATCATTAGTGTGGGAACATTAGGGTGCGCCCGCTTATCTGACTAGGGTTGTAAGAGCCTAGCTTTTCCTGTTATAGATCGATTTTCCTTCAATGGTGTATTAATAAATAGCCTTGACGTTTTGAATGTATCCAACATTGGCTAGACGCGACTGTCCTACTTCCCAGTGATAACTGTGGACTATGTCATAATTTTAAATAGTTAATCTTGCTTTTTTGGAACGGGTCACTCCTTACGTAAACGCTCGGCAATTTCTGAATGCATTGAAGAAAAATGTTTCTTTTTGTAACCTGCTACGTGGCGGTCTGCCTTCGCCACGACTATGCAAGAGACATAATTTTGGATAAATAGAGACATCTATAGTATCTGTTGTCATGCTCATCAACCGGCGGATAGGCACATAATAAATAACATCACCACAGCACAGCGCCCTCGGCAACTGAATAAAACTTGGATAAATAGTACAATGGGTAATTACTGACGGTAATAGGGTTCATTACTGAGTATTACCTCCTACTATTATTGCTACTGTGGTGCTACTCACAGTCCTTAATATCGCGATGATGGCACGATTCAGGGCCATTCATGCTCTTCAAAGCAATGTGTTTACCTTTGATTTCGGTGGGCACGTGTTAAAACTATCGCAATTATAAAGTGTTCTGATAAAAAATATAGGTTTTTAGTCTACATAATATAGCATAGAACGCAAGTTTCGCTTTTACTATTTGACAACGGTACCCTAAAAACGAAAAAAGGAGAAATACGCAAACCCTATTATAAATTAATCGGATTTTTACGTTAATTTTTTATACAACACCACCTTACGAGTACCAGGCGAACATGAAATGCATGAAGTCAGCTGATTAACATTCCGCCTTCGAACCGTCGCACAATGGGACCAGTTGTCTACACCATGTTACAGCTGCATGTAGGATGAATGTGTCGAGGCGCGCGCGGCATACTGTATGACCGCTTTAGGGAAAGTCAGTGCACTCTCACTTCAATTTTTATCAGTTATCTTAATGGATTCGAGGTATGCACAGCAGTTGTTTATGTTACCCTGGTGGAGTTATGTAGTTCTTGTCATGTGTCAAAACTTTCTTTACGGATTTGTTTAGCTCACAGTCCAAATTCCTTGGATTTCTTGGAGGATTTGATAGAACCACTTATTTATACTGGGTCATTTTAATTTCGGCTTGACCAGTGTACTTACTTGACTATTGTAAGTTTTAGAGTTTTAGAGTAAAGTTACTTTCCCAATAACAATAATATGCAAAAACGTCGGTAACTCTATAATAGTTGTAGAAATGGAAATTGCACTTTGTATAAAATCATAAAGATGTATATTGGCAAAATAAAAAAATATGTACTCCATTAACATTATGCGCTCACGGGGCCATCGAAACAAGGGGATGACATTCCGTGGGAGGGCGCGAGGGCGACTGTCAATTTCAGAGTTTATTTTAATACCGACCCCTATTTTCTATAATAAGTATATAATAAAACTCACTTAATTTAACTGACGCTAAAATAGAAATGCGGTTAACCATGAAGATATTCTAAAAACAACAACATAATATTGATGTGTCCTGATTATTCCCTCGGTCCGATGTTTAAAACCCTACCACACAGTCGCGATATTGTCGGTATATAATATTTCTTTTTACTAGTTGGGCTAGACGGAGGCTACATCTATCCACATGCTGCGATCCCGACACACCTCTTTCGCTTCTTGTACTTTCGTGGGTCCTTGTTTGTTTTGGGTCCAAAATGACCCCAGGGCTCAGTTCCCAGCCGTGGGGTAAGCCACAATGCCCCTCTCCATGGTTGGAGACTGCTCTAGGTAGGTTGAGGCAACAGTTTACCTCGTCTGTATGAAATTCTACGTCGCCTACTATCAGTCGTTTGTTTAAATTCGCTATCGTAACACGAGACTATCTATTTATAGACTTAAGCTGGCTTCGAAATAGACTGCGCCAAATAAAGATATTAAAGTAATTGTTGCCTACTCACTGTGGTTGTCTTCGACTATTGGTAATTTTGAATGGCATAGCTTAAATCGTAAGGCGGCTGCGAAGCGTGATGTTGCTATTTCCTATTAGTACTGAGTCTGTGTTTGTGGCATACTGTTTTCTGTGTCGTTAATTCATTAATGTGTTGATGCCAACATCAAATTATTCTAGAAAATCCTTAAAGAAAGGAGCTGGAGTAATTGCATTGCCTGCCGCCTTCCCTGCCGCTAATGATCAGAAATATATACCTTTTAAAAAAATGTTTTGGAGCTACAGTAAGGGATAATTAGGTACTAACCCCCTGTTTCTAGAACGTTTGTTGGCGTTGACAGTAGATTAAAACTATCGTTGCCTCTATCTGACTATAAACAAATGACAAGGATGGCAATAGAATTAATCTGTTGTTAACGCTGACTGACGTTTCAGAAACTGGGGGTTAGTCCCATACGTGTTTAAGCATAAGAATAAATCCAATAAAGCTTAAAATATAAAAAATAAACTTGACACGCCGTAATAGGTATAGGCACACGAATATTGCGATATCAATGACGCTTTAGGGTTTTTATGAATAAAAACTCCATGATGCGAATTCGATAAATATTTTAGACTTTGACCTGACACGGTGCGTGTAAAAATGTCCGCTTGCCAAAAGTCTTGAAGTTCATACAGTGAAATCAACGACAAAAGACGCAAAACATGTCCTAAATTCCAAAAGCTTACGCACGCAAAATACTCAAGTACGTAGGATAGTAAGTAAATTAAAAGTTGCTGGCTGCGTTATCCCAAAAGCGGCTCTACACTTGCGCCGCGAATTCCACAATCAATCGGTTATCCATGAAAGAAATATCGCGAAGACACTCGCGTGGGCAGCCCATCGCGCTGAAGTGAAGTGTGGGCTTAATGGATAGAGCGGGCCATAGTCCCTTGCCCACTTCCCTACTTAGCAAACTACTTAGAGCCGCAGATTAGGGGGAATTTTCCGATTTGTGGCAAACATCTTTGACGAACTCATTTCGGTGGCAGTCGCAAAGTAGAAAGCAGCTAACTTTATTGCGGCTATGTAAGGACAAGCAAGGCTGAAGCAAAAATTCTTTGCCCTATGTGAGGTGCTGCAAAAATCCATCGAAATGCCTTTGTAATAACGGTTATATTAGCGTGTGCTGTAATATGGCTGTTTCGACAATTGATCCACGCTCATTCGCTTCGAAAAGTACATTTTGGACTGTTTGAGGGCCTTAGTTCGGGTTGATCAACTGTTTGAAGGTTTTTAGGTATTTCCATCTGTCTACAGAACCCTAACGATCAACAACCGATTTCCTCCAACACCGTTACTTAATTAAAATCGATTAGAAACGAGCAAAAAATCATCCAACAATACAATTATGGCCGTGCGAAGAATTCTACGTGTCGTGCATTCTAAATATAGACCATTCATTTCATTCAGCATCACCTGACAGAAAGTACGACGGATTTTAATGGCGGCTGAAAATACGAGCTCTTTTAAGTGATTCTCCTTTGTGTGTACAAGTAGATCTTTAATCCTATTTCAGATTGAAAAGATTTAGCATCGAGACTGGTGCAAGAGTAAAAAGGACTGTATGGCCATTCATTTAAGGTCAAATTTTTGTGGACGAATGTTTTTCCACAAAATATGTAGGTATGTGTTAGCCACTGAGGAGTTCCGTTATCCACCTTCTGTCTCTATTAGTAGATCAGATTGATGCGATTAAGACTGTATTGTCATCAGAACTGGACTGGCATGTAAAAAATCCTTTCCATTGAGCACCACCTAAAACACCTTGATCCAAGGAAAAAGCCCCTTAAATTAATTATGGTAGGAAAAGCGTGGAAAATCCACACTAATGACATGCACGACCCATTCTGCGTTTTGGTTTATTTGATAACCAACCGCAGTTATTCGAAAAAAGCCTTTATGATCTGTGATACATGGATTTTTTATATCTAGAAAAGAAGAAACTACGATGACTATGCTTTGCTTTAACACTGAAAGTATTAATGTACCTAATTTGAGTTATTATTAAAAAAATTAAGGTTTTTAAACCCTAACACAGATTAATTTGTGTTTCTGAGTGAAACTCCTATTACATCTAACGTTCAAAACAGTTATTCAAAATGGCTCACCGGAGAGTCATCGACTGCGTTACGAATATGGAAAATCCATCCCTCTTTAAGTATTCAGTAAGGTACGAACGGGGTAGACTGTATGAGGACTGGCACGTCGATCCAGGTAGGAGATTCGGAACCTTCCGATAACTCCATTATCGATCGATTACAGTCTGATACCGTTCGATTCACAATATAGCTAGAATCGACGATTAACTTGTGGAACTCGATTTCGAATCGACATTGACGTCATTCCATATGATTCCAATTACTATTATAATTCATAATACAGTTTTCGAAGTAGATTCGGAACGTCCGTTTGTTTCTCTCCGTAACTTATCGAGAGTTAACTTTTTGTACGGTAATTATTGATATTACTTGAAATCAGAACTATAAAACTTTCGATGCAAAAATGATATGGAATTGAGTCGATTCGGTCCCTTTCTATAAGGGACTGAATCGCCTATAGTTATTTTTTTTATTTCCGGAGGAGACTAGCGCAGGTGTCATCGCATACCCAACAAATATGTCCTCGCATACCCGCCAAATGGTAGATCTGGGGTTTCAGCTCAGGGTTTCATTGAAGATTTTACCCTGATTTTCTGTAGGTATCCCATATTTAGCTGCTCCTTTTATCAGGAGGTTTTCCCCCATTGTCCTGTGCCATTTAACATTTTGTCGGAGTATGTTTGACAATTTAATGCCGGGACGGGTTCTTCTCTCATAATAAGCGGCCTAATAGTCAACTAACACGTCACTGAATACCCAATCTAGGCTTGCACAGATTAATTACGCATAATATTTTTTCTACGTAAAATGTAAAGAAAATGTACAACTTCTTTAGTTCGACCGTATATGAACGCAAGAACCTGCCGCTAACCTATTGCGCCTTCTACAGCTGCATTACAGCTATCAGCAAACAGCCTGCGATGACAAATTAGCCATCAAACAGTCGCGAAGCGCCGAGAAACGAGCACAAATTTTACCAAACACCATCCGACCGATATAGTTTACCAAAATCACTTTGCATACGTCGCCGGACGACAAAGCGTTCGTATAATGAGCCTATTAGCATATTCGTTGCATTACCGACGCGTAACACTCGGCAGAATGGCCCTATGGTGGAGCCACAGTGGCGCGTACACAGTAGGCTAATATCCTACAAATGTATTGTGTATTTATAAAATACACTGTCGAATTGAGAACCTCTTGTTTAGAAGCTGATGGAAGACACGTTACAAACATTGCTATTTTCATAAGCTACGGTACAAGAATTCAATCGTGTATGTTACTAGTAGTAATCTAGGTAATATAAAAAATCTCGCCTACATTGTGCGAAACTATGTGAAAACGTCATTATTTGTCAAAATAAGCGTCATAGACCAATCACGTGGCCCGACACCCATCTTAATAACGTGACGTGTGTGCATTTACCCGCGAATGTTCTTGGTAATATCACACGCTACGTTATGTATGACAGCACTGCACATAGCGTTACTTAATTCGCGTGTTAGATATTTAGAAAGAGCACAGCTATGCAGACTTTTGGGTCCCTTTTCCACTCAGCAAACATTGGTCACATAGCACGATAGAAGTAAGAGGCCCGCAAGCACTGGCCAAGTGACCAACGTCACGGTAGTGTTGTATAGTTGTAAGTTTCCCTTCTGCACATAGTAATTTCTCCGCTGTGACTATGAACGAGTCAATACAGAGACGGACGTGTGAGGTCGTCGCTTCGACGACTTTATTGTCTCGCTGTAGACTCGCTTTGGGCAAAATGAATTGGAGCCATGACTTGTAGATAGGAGGAAAATAAATCGGAACGGATTATTTTATAACTTTAAGTTGGATTCTAGTTTAGTCTGTTCGTAGAACATTCGTTCGTCACTTCAATTGCAGACGGCTTCCGTGGTTCTAATGATAAAGTTTGATACTAGGCATCCGTCAGAGCCATCCGTAACTGTAGGAATTGGGCTACCTTGAGATTGTAAAATAAGTATGTTTATAGGTAAATCGGTACTAAAAGCAGCCCGGGGGAGACTAAGGATATGAACATTTTGATATTAACTAGGGAATACCTGTACTAACTGAATCCTCAAATTAATTCTTCTGTAATTACAAATTAATTATAAGTAACTAAAAGCATGCTCTAACTAACAATTTTACTTTCGGAGAAAAACTTGTCTAAAATTATTCAATTTTATTTTTTCTAGATTCATGAAGTCCCGACAGTTTTAAGACACTGAAAAATTGGATCAAGATTTGTGAAAGAACTAAGCCTTTCTGCGTGAGGTAGGGCAACTCAAACTTATAATATGGGTGTGCTAACACTAAAAATAAGGTTCTTTCGGGCGTACTAAAAACCCACTACAGTGCTAAACAAGTAATCTCTAAAATCTAAATTCCCTGACAACATTCACTGCGACGACGCCTCGAACTCGAATAAAAGCTTCGTGCTTTCCAAAAGTCTCTATACTTATAAGCTAACAAGTGGCATCGAGAAGCAAATTCCACGTGAGTGGTTTAGCAGCAGAGACCAGGATAGCAATAATGAGAGTGGTGATCTGATCTTGTTTTGCATTGTATGGCAGGGATTGTAGGCTTTTAATGTGTAGAATGTAGCTCCTTCGTGTAGATGGCCCAATGTGGTCCATGTCCTAGGTTGTCTGTTCGAATCATCGGATTAGCCAGCTACGACTGTAATTAGAATTCAAAAATGTTTACGTAGTAGGGCCCGAGGACTCTTGGAAGTGGGCCTCTACCACGGATTCGGGATACTCCATTCGAGAAGAACCTGGAAGGAACTCGACGGTAATTCTTTAATACATCAATGTTACTACAAGTAATGTAACGTGAAATTTCATAAAAGCCGTCGGGAGGTGCTTGAGCAGTTTGCCTCTATGTGCCTATGTCATTTTTTTAAATACTTTTTTTTTATTAAAGGTCGATTTGTGGAATCAATTGCGATGATGCCGTCTAGCTGTCAAGCATGCGTCGGGTTGTTGCCCGCGGTTTCATCCGCAATTCTTGGGATATGAAATACCGGATACGTGTTAATCTAGAGCTTCTATCTATCTCCATTCTCCAACCAAATTTCATCCGAACTTGTTCAGCCGTTGCGGAGTAAAGAGGGCCCAAAGATTACAAACACATTTCAACACACTTGCCCTATTACAACATTAGTGCAATGTGATTATGATCAATCAGGTTTTCTCCCGCGTCTGATAATTTACCATTAAGCGCTAGTTCAGACACGGCGGGAACCGCGCGATTATAGAATCGCATGGAAATCGCGCGGGTCTTATTTATATGAGTTAGTTAGTAATCGTTCAGACATAACCGCGCGGTTAATCAAGCCGCGCGGTTACCGCAACCCAACCGCCAGAAAATAGAATCGCGCTGCTCCCGCGCGTTTCTATGACTATGGAGTCTTTACTTCGCGTTCAGTTGCATTGCGGATACCGCGCGGTTAGCACCCAATACCGCCTTTCTCTTTTCTTTATTTTAAGGAGCAACCACAGTAAACACACTTCTTCGTAGACTTCCATTTTCAAACTGACGTTATCCTCGCACGAAAATCGCATAATAACCGCCGGTGTATGAATAGCATCACAATTTTGCGGGTTCAAACAGCGCGATTATTAAACGCGCGGTTCCCGCATGTCTGAACTAGCGCTAAAGCCGCAGATCGTCAATATATAACTACAAAAGAAAACTTAAAGCAGCCTTTACGACTATCAAAACCGAAATAGATTTCCTGTAACCTTGACATAGCGTAGCACAACAAACAGTGTCAATGTGTGAACATCCCCGTTCAGAAACAGTACAATTTTACACTGGTTGTGTGACTGAGTGTGTGCCTTTCAGGATACGCTAGTGTAAGAGTTTCATACTTAAATAGAATCCGGTTTTATGTGACACTTGCCTGACCCCCGCGGTGATACCCGCTGTTTTATGAATAAAAAGTAGTTTATATGTGTCCAGGTAGCTACCTCCATACCAAATAACATCAAAATTGGTCCAGCCGTTTGAGTGTGAAGAAGTTACAAACATACATACGCATTCACAAACTTTCGCCTGTATAATATTAGGGCTGGGATAAAGATTACACGCATTTATAGTGTTGTGCCTAGACGTAACCTTGTCACCCGCACTATAGATACTACCGGGTGCGATCAGACGTTTCAGTGTTTCTCGCTCTAGCGAACGACCAGTCTTAGCGTTAGAAAAGGATAGAGCCACGGAAATGTGCAGTTCAGTGCGAGCGTTTGGGGTTCAATTAAATTCACAAACATCACTGAACCCACGTTTCAGTGTTTCTCGCTCTAGCGAACGACCGGTCTTAGCGTTAGAAAGGGATACAGCCACGGAATTGTGCAGTTCAGTGCGAGCGTTTGGGGTTCAATTAAATTCACAAACATCACTGAACCCACGTTTCAGTATTTCTCGCTCTAGCGAACGACCGGTCTTAGCGTTAGAAAGGGATACAGCCACGGAATTGTGCAGTTCAGTGCGAGCGTTTGGGGTTCAATAAAATTCAAAAACATCACTGAACCCACCGTGATATATAGTTCTTAATTCAATAATATAATACCGTTCCTAACCCCCAGTTTCTGACACGTCAATCAACGTTGACAACAGATTAATTCTATTGCCTTCCTTGTCATTTGTTTATAGTCAGATAGAGGCAACGATAGTTTTAATCTACTGTCAACGCCAACAAACGTTCTAGAAACCGGGGGTTAGACTTTTAGTTGTGGCTTCTAAGTGCTATCAATTAGTTATTCTGCGGTTGTGGGAACATAATACACTGATAAGTTGTAATAATTTCATTGCATGCTACAGCCATGAATGATGCGTTGAGAAAATATGCAACTCCTATCAGATATATTTTAAAGGGTGTTGATTATAAATAAATACCATTCGTATTAGAATGTGTTATTCGTTTGGAATAGATCGTGTTTCTTATGCCGTGTTACAATCTGATCGCAATGCCATTTTTACTGTTTGGTAGCTTAGAATCTGATTTAACATATGATAAACATTACATCTAAGTCCAACTAGGTAGAAAGAGAAACAGAGCTATAAATAGAAAGCCATTTTGTGTAAGGAAATACAACTTCTAACATCTAATATTTATGTAAAAAATACGGTAGTAAACGAAATCGCCGATAAAATTATCCTATGGAAAATCACACCTGATACACACCAGATTGAAGGGAACAGGCAAAGGGGAAATTGAAAACTCAATTTAATTTGATGGGTAGGTACTTACTAAAACACCGTTTTGTCCTCAAAAACGCTTCAGTTTCCTTAATTATCCTTCTACTGTAATATGTAGGTAGTTTATTGGGTATTGGTATGTACAAAGCGTGAGTGCGCGCGAGTTCACATTCGAAGTTGTCAGTCAGTCACACGTTACGCGTTCACGATACCAGTCCGTTGTCGCCTGACCGAGCAAGTAACAAGGCTTTTCGGGAACGGGAAAGAGTGCGTCATCGTCTATCAAATAATTAATATTCCTCGTAGACTTTTACTTTTTGGACACGCTCGAAAACACCCTTACTTGGCTGTAGATAGGAGCGCAGTTGGGAAAGACATGGTGCGTGCAATAATCAAGATGTAGTGCAAACATGAGTGATCAGGAATTATCGGAAACGGAGGCTGAGGAAAATGGCGAGGGCAGTGGAGAAGAAAGGTCTGTTATTTATGGGATTTGAAAAAGGGAGGAGAACTCTAGTAGAGTCCCATTAAGGGGTATTTTAGATTGTTTTGTCCGAAGCTGATACGCTTTTCTGACATTGTGACGACGGGGTTCCCATGACTTCTGTCGGATCACCCCAAAACGGGCTTTAGTAACAGTTTCTGTTTATGACGCTTATGGCGTTATTTGACTAATAACCAAATAACCCCATGTGAAGTGCATGAGAAGAAAAAGGATAAGCATTAATCTGCATAGCTGCATCCCTTTCTATATGTCACATACGCGAATACGTAACGCAAAGGGAAATGCGTTAGGTAGGAAAGTAAGACTGGCGCATAGAATAAATAACCATGAAGGTATGTATAATAAGGTCGGTTATCATCAATGATCGTATCGTTCTTGAGTCTTGATCGAAGCCGTTTCATTTGTCAAAGAATAAGTGACGAGAACAGGCCGTTTCCGTGATAGTAAACGCCTGTCCACAACCCATTATCACCACCTTGTTATTTTAACCAAATCATGTTCGCTCCTCACCTTGAGACTTCAGTTGTTCAGTCTCACATAACCTTTTAGCTGTAATGCTAATTAGCCTAAAAATCCATTGAATCTCAAGTTTTCTCAACATAAAACTAAATGCGATTTCTTCACAATACGAGTAGGTTATTTAACTCGAAATTAATGAGTAAGTTACACGTCCGAGGACCGATGTTCCACCATCGACTACGGTTGCTTATCACCAAATAGTCTTATCTACAACCGTGCCAGAGTATGTTACTCTCATTAGTCAAACTCGAGAACGGAATTTATGAATCAATTGTCTTTGGTTTCCAAAATTTCTGAACACTTTAATCAGCCATATGATTGGTTATATTGGTATTTAATATATCTACATGTCGTGCGGTCAGTTTAAGGAAAAGAAATAAATTATGACAACTGGGAGTGCTGGTCGGTCATTAGTTTGAACTTTATACTAAGCTCTCTTCTTTGTTTCGGTCTCGGTGGTATTTTTTTTATCGAAGCTGCAGTCTTTTTCACTATAGCTTAAAGGCGTATTTACCGGCGCGCTGCCATAGATTTTTCCCCGACCTTTATTAGGAAAACACATTTAATATTGATGTCGTAAACTCCTACCACCTACCTCTAACTATCAGAAAATCTCCGTCGCATAAAGAATTACAAGTTGACTGAAACCGACTGGCATTCTAAACCATTTCTGTTCAGGCGATACCTCAGTGCGTCAGTGTCTAAACTTAGAACCTATAATTAACGATGGACGGTCTAAAAAGACTTCTGTACCGATACAGTCTTTGATGCTATACGAGACTTTTCGTTTGAGTTTCTTCGAGGCTAGCGGTTACTAGCGGCCACTGCAGTAAGGAGAAAAACACAACGAAACAAATAACAATTTGAATTAAATTTTGTTAAGAAATAGTTTGAATATTCGCTACAATTCAAAGGAGATGTTTTCTCAGCAGATAATTAAAACAATAAAAAGTAATTTATTACTTAAAGCAACAAATTACTCACAAAAGAATGCATACAAGATTATTCACAAACATAAATGCATGCAAAGAAGCCACATTCAAATTAATGCATTTGAATCGAGTTTAAGTTACGATACGGCGTTAGTATGGCATTATTATCTGAATAAAAAAAAGTAAATCGATTGGCTGTCCGCGTCGACAAACTAATTGATTGTTCGCTCAAAAAGGTTCTAATTCCAACCATCTTAGGGTGAGAATGCGGTGACATTCGTCTGTTATATTTGCGGTATGGCCGGCAATCTACTTTACTACAACCAGACGACACCATGTTCGTAACTTGAGCCCTCGCAATGGTTTAGTTTCATATGTTATGTGCAGATTTCCATGGCCCAGGGTGTCATGTCTGCTAATTTAAGAATGCTTCAATCGAAACTCAATGGGTTGGCTTTGGAATAGTTAATGGCATTGGGAAGTCAGACGGTATTACCACAAAAGTTTAAACTTTACAGTAAGTTTAAACTAGCAGACTTGCCCCTCTGTGCTTCGTGAAGCGCGGTTGCGATTGTTATTGGCTGGTGAAAGACATAAAATCAGAGGCCATTGAGCCATTACTAACAAATTCGTACTCCTGATTCCGGCCCCGCCACCATCTCATTCCGCACAGTCAACAAACAAACGTTTTATTGTCTAGCTATAAAAACCAAGCTTCGCCGCCGGTGCGCCTTAACCTTAACCGATTTACGTATATTGGCTTCAATTTATTCATTATGCTCTGCATCTGTGAGCGACGATGGCCCATTGTAACCTAGTCTCGGTCTGGCTCGGACATGGTATGCTTGAGGACCGTGTCTGGAGCCGCCTAATGGGTAAAGGCTGACCAACAATCCGAGAAGGGTCGGTTGGGCTTCTAACCTCTTTCTCTGAATATCTCTTGGTGACAGCAGAAACCACTTGGTGACACGCATACTGGCTTCTCTTAAAAGAAAATTGTTATTCGATTCGCTTTTTAAGCTCTGACTCAGAGCGTCATCTGCACATTATAGATCTTAAAACAATATCCCTCGAATATCGCTTGGCACTTTTAGTTTTCCATAAATAATTACATATATAGGAAAAATTTAAAAACACAAGCAACTCGTACATACTTTACGGACGAAGTCATATAAATAACAAACTTGGTACTTGGTACTAAAAAACTACACATGGCAGATTTGTTACTTTATTATATTTTATACATAGATATTTTGTAAATCTATTTAATTGCTTTTTTTTTAGTTTGGTGTCATCTCGGCCCAAACAATGTCGGCCGAAATGTCCCTATTCAATTGTACCTATTTTTGTAGCGGGCGACTCGGCCGCACGTACAAAGTACAGTCAGATATAAAATTAATTAATCCCCACACTAACAGCCGAAATTAATATTGTATCTCCTATCCAAGATTGAAATCGATCTTGGATTGCTGCCTATCGTTCGATCGATTTCCAATCGGCGTGTCTTTATAAACCAACCCACGGATCGGTTATTGGCACGTTTGACCCTAAAAATGGATTGTGATATCAATCCTAGAATTTGGATTGGATTGATTATTAATTTCGGCCGTTAAAAAGTACCAGGGTAACATAATTATGTAATATGTATATTACAAGGAGTTCTTAAACTTTCGCGAACAGAAAAGTATGAACTAGCTAAAACGGATTATGTATGACCCCATTCTAGCTAGACATTAAACGAAGTAATTTTTTTATCGCTTATCAGTCGTTCTGTTGTTTTCAGGTGGGCGGCGTGGTCGGCCATGGGTTGCTTCGGCTCACCGGGGGGCAAGAGCGGCAGCGAGGGCGACGACATAAAGTCGCAGAAGCGCCGCAGCGAAATCATCAACAAACAGCTGCAGAAAGATAAGCAGGTAACGTCTTTAAACCCCCTATAGGGGTTTCTGAGAGCTAGTCCCGTCCTAGTGCACGTTCACTGGCGCGGGCGCGGGCGCGGTAGACGTGGCTTAGACCGTACGTGCGATTTGTACTTGAAAACTTGTATCAATAGTATACGCCATATTATGTTTGATATTTCGCACCCGCGACCGCGCCCGCGCCCGCGAGTAAGCGTGATCGAGCACCTAGGCTAAGCATGTGGTTCTCACATCGTCACTTAAGAACAGTACCCCTAGTTTTTGTAGTTAGAAAACTAAGTTAGTTTTCTTTTATGCGTATTTTAATGAGGTTTCTATAAAAACTTGAACAGCGCCCCTACCGGCGCGTTTATGAACGAAAAATCGTCATACAAAAGCTAGTTGACGCGTACTATGTCGAGCTAGTAAAAATATAATAATAATAATTCAGCCTGTAACTGTCCCACTGCTGGGCGAATGCCTCCCCTCACTTTCTTGAGGTGGGTTAGGTCAGAACCCACCACGGGGGGCTAGTCCGGATGCATCCCAAATAATTCTCGGGCATGTCGGTTACCTCACGAGTCACGATGTCTCCGTCACGTTCCAGCTGTACCGCGCCACGCACCGGCTCCTACTCCTCGGCGCCGGCGAGTCCGGCAAGTCCACGATCGTGAAGCAGATGCGCATCCTCCACGTCAACGGCTTCTCGGACAAGGAGCGCCGCGAGAAGATCGAGGACATCAAGAAGAACATACGCGACGCCATACTTGTGAGTGCTTTCCAACCGTTAGTTCGCCCTATTCGCTAATAGATGGCGCCACTAGTCGACGGTAGTGATGCTAATGCGCACGCCTCACGTCGTGTTTTCGAAAAAGGCACGCGACGCTATGCTTGTGAGAGTTTTAAGCCCTTTGTTTCGTCGTTTCGCTAATAGATGGCGCTATTTGTTAATATTACTATTGCGTCAGTTTTGTTTCGTGCTATTCTGTCGATAACGTTATTCGTTGTGATGTTTCAGACAATCACCGGTGCTATGAGCACTCTAACGCCCCCCATACCGCTCGAAAAGGGAGAAAATAAGGCGCGCGTCGACTACATACAGGTGAGTGATAGCGTCAGTCTATGTAGGTGGGAATGCGGCCTTTTTTCTGATAGCGTCAAACGCCCAAGGTGGACCAAACAGAATATTTTGCGTATAAAAGTTAATTGTTAATAAAAATATCAAGCATGCAAAAACGAATAAAGTAATAGGCTTATAATGTCCGGTTTCTGAACCCCTAGTTAACTTTGATCTACCGATAAGTATCGCTGTCTTTGACATTTGTTCACTGACACATAGAGCCAACGATTGTTCGAGCTTGAAACCTGCGGTCGTCCAACCGCAGATTCAGCTGCCGACTCTTCCTTTTCGTCTGACACTGTCAGTTGACAGATGACGTATCGCAGGATTCCTAAGCCATAGAGCACAACAAGCGCTCTCATTTTTCACTTCGCCTATTTTCCGTCTCGCTCATGTACCTACCTAAATTCAAATTTTTCATTTTGTTCCGTCGTGAACAATAGACTCATCGGTTGGCCAAAAGAGTTCAGAAACCGGGCATAAGTCGGCGAGAAGTTCCGTCCTTCGATATGAGTGAGTTTCATGTTCTCGCGTCACATTGTAGGACGTGGCGTCGCAGCCCGACTTCGACTACCCGGCGGAGTTCTACGAGCACACGGAGGCGCTGTGGAAGGACCAGGGTGTGCAGCGCACGTACGAGCGAAGCAACGAGTACCAGCTCATCGACTGTGCCAAGTAGTACGTATCGCTTGGGACTGTCCGGCCGCACGGGTGCGCTGAGATAGTACGCGGGGGTGTTGAGGTAGCGCACGGAGGCGCTGTTGTACCATACGGAAGCGCTGTCGTAGCACACGGAGGCGCTGTTGTAGCATACGGAAGCGCTGTCGTAGCACACGGAGAGGCTGTCGTAGCAAACTGAAGCGCTGTCGTAGCACACGGAGGCGCTGTTGTAGCATACGGAAGCGCTGTCGTAGCACACGGAGAGGCTGTCGTAGCAAACTGAAGCGCTGTCGTAGCACACGGAGGCGCTGTTGTAGCATACGGAAGCGCTGTCGTAGCACACGGAGGCGCTGTTGTAGCATACGGAAGCGCTGTCGTAGCACACGGAGGCGCTGTTGTAGCATACGGTAGCGCTGTCGTAGCACACGGAGGCGCTGTTGTAGCATACGGAAGCGCTGTCGTAGCACACGGAGAGGCTGTCGTAGCAAACTGAAGCGCTGTCGTAGCACACGGAAGCGTTGTTGCAGCGCACGGAAGCGCTGTCGTAGCACACGGAAGTGCTGTTGTAGCACACGAAGGCGCTGTTGTAGCACACGAAGTCGCTGTTGTAGCGCACGGAAGCGCTGTTGTAGCGCACGGAAGCGCTGTTGTAGCACACAGATTATTTTTTTCTGTTTATACACATCAGAAACGGATGAAACTATTTGGATTTAGTTATTTTAATTTTAGGTTACTTGATCGAGTGTTCTTAATTATTAACCAAGACACTTTTTCATTTTAGTTAAAGTATGTTTAGTATAGGTTAGTTTTGAAGATTTTAATATTAAATACATAGGTACGAGGGTGAATCAAAAAATTCTTGGAATCAATATTAAAAAATGCAAAGATTTAAATAATAATATTTTATTTTTCTACATAATCTCCCTCCAATGCAATGCATTTAGAATAACGCGTTTCTAACTTCCTTATTCCTTGTGAAAAAAAATTATTTTCTTGACTCTCGAAAAAGTCCTCTACGGCAGCTATAACCGCGTCATTATCGTGAAATTTTGTTCCACGAATTTCCTCTTTTAATTTTGGAAATAAGTGAAAATCACTTGGGGCTAAGTCCGGAGAATATGGTGGGTGGTCAAGGAGATTGAAGCCAGCACAGCGGATTGCGTTGAGCGCAACTTCCGATCGATGAGCAGGAGCGTTATCTTGAAGGAACAACACGCCCAACGACAGTTTTCCACGACGTTTTTCTTTAATCGCTTCACGCACTTTCGGGATTAAATTTGCATAATAGGGTCCAGTAATCGTCTGGCCTTTTGGCATGTAATCAATAAAAAGGATTCCTTCACTATCCCAGAACACAGAGGCCATAACTTTGCCAGCGGTAGGAGCAACTCGAAATTTCTTAATGGATGGAGAGGATGGTCGTTTCCAAGACATGCTTTGTCTTTTAGTTTCAGGATCAAAATGGTGGACCCACGTTTCATCCATGGTGACAAGACGACGGCAAAAATTATCCGAATCACGCTGGAACATTTCGAGATTACGCTTGGAAATTTCCAAACGTCGCTTTTTGTTTTCGTCGGTTAACATTCGTGGCACCCATCTTGCAGACACTTTTTTGAACCCCAGTGAATCAATTAAAATGGATTGAACGCTACCAAAAGATATCTTTAGGATCTCAGCTATATGTTTTATAGTCATTCTTCTGTCTTCCAAAACCAGATTCTCAACCTTTTTAACATTTTCTTCTGTAACGGAGGTTGAAGGCCGCCCAGAACGCGGGTCATCTTTACAGCTTGATCTACCTCTTTTAAATTCAGCCACCCAGTACGCAACCGTAGAATAGGGTACAGCATCACCCCCTAATGTCTGCTGAATGTCCAAAAAAATTTCCTTCGTAGACATTTTTTTCAAACTGAGATATTTTATCACCGCACGTAACTCACTTTTATCCATAATTTTGACTTTTTAGCAACTCGTAGCACAAAAAAAATTTATTACATGCGAACGAACTGACAAAAACAAGTGACAGTCTGCATAAATATAGTGTGATAGACACTCTTTAATTTGAATATCGAACTTGATCCAAAAAGGTTTCATATATATGCACTTCTAAGAACTTTTTGATTCACCCTCGTAATTTGGTTGGCAAAATCTTCAGTTCTTGCTTATCTAAGCTAGAAGCGATGCGATGGAGTCTAAAGATTATTATCCCGTGTGTTCCAGTTTCCTGGACCAGGTGCACATAATAAAGCAGCCGAGCTACACGCCGACCGAGCAGGACATACTGCGCTGCCGAGTGCTCACCTCGGGCATATTCGAGACGCAGTTCGTAGTCGACAAAGTCAATTTCCAGTGAGTACTATACGTATACATAATGTATAGGTTAGTTGCACCCTCGGATGCGGCATGTGGTGGTAGCCTAGTGGTGGTGAACGTCCGCCGGTCAAGTAGTTGCGAGTTCAAATCCCACGGATCCATTGTTCATGGCCTAATCCTCCTTACGGAAGTGACGTGAGACCCGTGCTCATCAAACGACGGATGTGATGATGATGATGTGACATGGATGGAGCGCTCCCCTTGCAGCATGTTCGACGTGGGCGGGCAGCGGGACGAGCGCCGCAAGTGGATCCAGTGCTTCAACGACGTCACCGCCATCATCTTCGTCACCGCCTGCTCCTCCTACAACATGGTGCTGCGCGAGGACCCCACGCAGAACCGCCTGCGCGAGTCGCTCGAGCTCTTCAAGAGCATATGGAACAACAGGTGAGGTTTATTTGATCCTTCGAGCTGGATCATTGGTCCTTCGAGCTGGAGCATTAGTCCTTTGAGCTGGAATATCGGTCCTTCTAGTCGGATAGGAGTGATCGATTCAACGCGAGATCGATGTCACACACCGAGCTTCAATCCTTCGAGCCATATCAAGTATTATTTGAAAACATACAAAGATGACACGGTGACATGAGCGACCGTCCTCTCCCGCAGATGGCTCCGCACGATATCCGTGATCCTGTTCCTGAACAAGCAGGACCTGCTGGCGGAGAAGGTGCTGGCGGGGAAGTCCCGGCTGGAGGAGTACTTCGCGGAGTTCGCGCGCTACTGCACGCCCGCGCCGCCCGACGCCGTGCCCGACGCCAGGGACCATCCCGAGGTCACGCGCGCCAAGTACTTCATCCGCGACGAGTTCCTGGTGAGTGTCTGCCGGCGCCCGGGCCGTGGGGGGGGTGTGGGTGCTCAGGGCGCTGCGTGGGGGCTGTCGGCGCCCGGGCCGTGGGGGGGCTGTGGGTGCTCGGGGAGCTGCGTGGGGACTGCCGGCGCCCGGGCCGTGGGGGGGCTGTGGGTGCTCGGGGCGCTGCGTGGGGACTGCGGGGCCCTGGCCGCTGCGTGGGGACTGCCGGCGCCGGGGCTGTGGGTGCGTGGGGACTGCGGGGACCTGGCCGCTGCGTGGGGACTGCCGGCGCCCGGGCCGTGGGGGGGCTGTGGGTGCTCGGGGCGCTGCGTGGGGACTGCGGGGCCCTGGCCGCTGTGTGGGGACTGCCGGCGCCCGGGGCGTCAGTAGGGATTGTGTCAAATCGTATCATATAGTTATGTCATATGCCTCACTTCTTGTGCCGTCCAGTTGGACTGTATTAGAGCTAACATAACAACCACGATTGCCAAAGAGTACCTACCAGGGTAGCATATAGAACACAGGGAGAATACTTTACTCCGTTTTCCAATTCCGTACACAGACATATAACAGGAAGCAGACCGGACATTACGGATATCTAGTGAAGCCGGCCGCCGTATTGTGGAGTGACGCTGGCGACATATTGACAGCTCATTCAACTTGTAAAAATATTAGGTCGGATTCAGCACGAACTTTTAGTCAAGTTGTCTCATCAGCCTCCATTCGGCCCTGTCTGACATTTTTGCCTAGGAATCTGTAGCGTTCGGTCCGCTTTCTCTTACAAAGTGACAACACGTCTGTGGTCCACTATAGTGCTTATTAGACCAGTCATATTTAGTCTCGACATCGCGATCGTCGCGTATTCAAATAACAGTTAGTCAGTTAGAGTAGTTAATTAGTCAGTGAGGCTGGTGGCGGTCGCGCTAACTGCTAAACGCCGCGTAAGTGACGGTACGTTTGGGCGTAGTGGCTGAGGAATTGGACTGCACCAGCTTTGTGTCGCGTGTTCGATTCCCGCCCGTAACAAATATATGTGCGAACCATAAAACTTCGTTTCTGGTCTGGGCGCGATGTGTTTAGTGAAATTATATGTCTGTAAGCGGGATACGGGAGCAATCATAGTGTGGGGGGGGATATGTAATTAAAAAGAAAATGTAATATAAAGGTTTATGAGCGTTGTGTAACCCCCCGGGCCTCGCAGCGCATCAGCACGGCGAGCGGCGACGGCAAGCACTACTGCTACCCGCACTTCACGTGCGCCGTGGACACGGAGAACATCAAGCGCGTGTTCAACGACTGCCGCGACATCATACAGCGCATGCACCTGCGCCAGTACGAGCTGCTCTAACACGACACGGTGAGTGCAGGACCCCTACACTGTTACTGTTACTGTGCGCCGGCCGAGCGGCTCGAAGGACCCCTACACTGTTACTGTTACTGTGCGCCGGCCGAGCGGCTCGAAGGACCCCTACACTGTTACTGTTACTGTGCGCCGGCCGAGCGGCTCGAAGGACCCCTACACTGTTACTCTTTGAAGAGATTTCGTTCTTTCAACTCGATTTTAAAGCTTTTGCATGTGTGATTGGTCGTTCGAGCCGTGCGAGACTGTATTTTGGTCCTTCGAGCTGTGAGATATTTTGGTCCGTTGCGACTGGTTCTTTTAGAGTATGAACTGGCGCCAATACAATACCAGTCTACTATACCGCTGTGATTACACGCTACAGACTAAAATTAGTCCTTAAAGTCGGTCTGTAGACCCTCCACATTTTGGTCCTTTGAGTAAGCTACATTCATTTTTTTGTGAATTTAGTCTCGCTCTGTACTATATTATCACCTGGTGTTATGTGACGATGCGGCCGAAGAATACAAACAAGCTAAGCCTACAGTGGAACCTGGCTCTCGAGGATTGCCGCCGCCCTTGGTCCCTCGAGCCGGACACAAACTGACCACACGATCACGCCTCCCGTTTCAGACGAAGTGTCGCCATGCGCGTAGCAACTACCGCGGCGCACCGACCGGCCGCCGCCACCGAATGACACCAATATGCACCATACAGCAATATTTTACTATATTATATTACTGTTGTGAACTCTAGGTAAACTCACGCGCGACACGCCCGCGGTCCGCGCGGGGGGGGGGGGGGCTAGAGAGGGGAAGTGAGAAACCAGGGCGCGCCTCCCCGACTAGAAACATTGTTATGCAACCCTAAGCATATATACATTATTATATTCATTATGTAGAATACAATATACGTGTCGACTCTTGATCGTAGAGTCGATCGGATACTGTATTCTTGTTTAGGATGCCACAGAGCGGTGTTAAGCAATCGGGAAAGAACGGGAAAAGAACTTGGATTACTCGAACATTCTTTCTTTTGAGTATAAGCATGTTCAAAAAGAACATTTCAGCGGTTCAAACTCCGTCTGAAACTAGTTTGACCCGGTTTAGTGATAAATGAACTAGTCTGACCGGGTACATTGCGAAACTAGTTGGCCCCGTTTCCACAGCAATAATAGACTAGTTCGCTTCGAATCCTCGTGTGGATTGCGGGCGGGTCGCGAGGCAGATTCCATGCCAAATATTGTATCTACGGAATTATGAGAACTTTAGCGGTGTGGTAATGAATCCTTTAGTTCCACTGTAGACTACATCACACGTGAAGAAAAACCATCAATGCAACTTATGAAAACAATTATAATAAACTAGCTACGTTAAAATATAGGGAGGATCCCCGATCGCCTCTCGAAAATGGCACTTTCAATATGCATATGCCTCGTTTTGAACATAGCTATACAGTGTATTATGGTTCATTAATGCATATGCCTTGTTTTTAAAACTGTCACAAAGGGTTTTCAACGCTATTGCAGTGCGTTAAGGTTCATTACTAAATAAAACAATATCGGCTTGACGGGTGGACACTTTTAAGATTGGATTATCATAGAGACTGTGTATCTACAAGGTGTAACAGCAAGGTGTAGTAATACTGAAACTATGCATACACATACTTATTTCGAAGTAGTCTGGAGGTACTATAAATCTGTAAGTAGGTAGGGTAATGAATTAAGACACGTCAAAGTTTACTGCAAAACTAACCATCGTTCAACCCTAGTTATCAGCTGGGCAATGTCAGTGAACGTCAAATCCGTCAAGACAAATTCATAAAAGTACTTAGGGTTCCGTTTGTTTTTTAAATAATGATTTTTACCGATTTGTACCGACCCGGACAGATGCAACCGGACAAAAGTATTCCTTGGCGGCTGATTGATATCTGGTCCGTGTAATGTACATACCAAAATTCTATTCTAAGGCGGTAAGTATCTGAAATGAATTTTAGAGGCTTTCAACTTTGTAACAATACTGAACCCTAAAATATTGTCGGCAAATTCAAAGACCGCGCGGTGCACCGCGGTCTCTTTGCGGCAGAAATAATTCAATGCCAGGAAATATTGTCGGGAAAATTCAAAGAGCGCGGTGCGTTTTGCGACAAAAATAATTCAATGCCAGTGACCCGCGTAACGTGACGTCATCCGTATCATGTTAGGGTTGTAATATTTAGTTATTTTGTGAATTTTAGTGAAAAAATCGATTATCGATTTCAGGTTTTAGTACCCTGGCAAATGATTCATCACCAGGTACACATACCCACATTTCAATATTACTACACCTTGCCGATACACCTTGTATAGTATACTTACTCGTATTTGATCGAAGTAAACTAGTTGTACTTATTACAAATCGAAATAACTTCTATCAACTTTTACAGGTTGATTTTACGTATAAAATTACTCGATCACAACAAAATACAACCCGCTAGTAAAAAAGGTTCATGGGTTTTGTTGCCCCGTGCCTTCGAGGGCACTATGTGACCTCATAGTAACGTTTGTGAATACGGGGGTCAGTAGTAACGTTTGTGAATACGTGGGTCAGTAGTAACGTTTGTGAATACGGGGGTCAGTAGTAACGTTTGTGAATACGTGGGTCAGTAGTAACGTTTGTGAATACGGGGGTCAGTAGTAACGTTTGTGAATACGGGGGTCAGTAGTAACGTTTGTGAATATGGGGGTCTGCTATTCGGAGCGCAGACGTACCCAACAAAGCATCATGAAAAACTGTCCAGCCGTTGATAAATGCTGTAACATACACGAGTTTGTATTATTTTTTCTGCTATGCCGCAGCGGCAGCGATACTTCTAAAATACTGTCCAGAAACGTCAGTCGGAAATTGAAACACAAAAGTTGCATTGGTAGTCTTTTTCCAGTGTGACATAGTCTTTAGATCGCATTTAACGCCATACTTATTTTAAAAACTACTATTATATAATTATTTCAATTATTTTGGCTACCCTGTGACATTTTATAAGTGTAATGAAGCAGTCGTCGACAACTGATTGAAATGATATTGCCGATAATTTATAAAAAAAATAGCTCGCTTATCAGATGTTTCAAAATAAGTTACCAAAATATATCATCATTATACAATACGCGCACCAGATCTTGACAGCCTCGACAGAAGTTTTCCACGCTTACTCAGTGGGGAAAGAGAGACGTCAGATTTTGACTCCCAAAGTGTCTACTGCGAGTCGCTGAAATCCTGAATGTTGACCTTCAGGATGGGCAAGATCCGTTGCACATACTGCAGTTGGTAGTTTCATGCGATCTTTCAGTGTAGCAAAATAGTTTGTATCGCTATGATTTTATCTTTACTAATATTTCTTAGCGTGGCACTTCGATTGGGTTCGCTTCGGTTTTCGAAAAACAACCGATACAACATAGCACGAAACGATTACGCTTTATCGATTCGAAATCTCATCGCAATTATCGATTAAATTTCGACTTAAGTAAAACAACGTATGTTTAAGCTTTCTAAACCCCGATTCCTTTGTATACCCAATATTGAGAAAACTATTCGAAGACAATCGATTCTATATCGATAACGAAGCGAAACCGAATCGATTATAATCCACGTGATAACGATAAACGATATGAGATGGTGTTTCCGAACGTAATGTTTACCCGATTAGCTGGCAACTGTCGATGTCTTATGGATATATATTTATTATGTTATATCACTAGCGTTCCTTTTCTTATGATTTCTTATGCAAACTTAGGAATTGAACTTACCGTAAGCGTAGCGTACGTTGCGAAGGTGACGAGTTGTTTCGTTCTATCCGGTGAAGGATACCAGAATTATCACGTGTCTACTTTAACTACGAATGAGATAGGTTCTGAAACTGGAAAATTAGGCAATTGCGTTTTCTTTTACATGTTTGTAGGTTTTAGAGAAGTGCGCCTCAGGTCTTATGACGTGTGCTTATAATAATTTTATTATTTATTAGTATAATATACTTACATTTAGACTCTAGAACAATTCTATCACATAATTTCAGGCTAAACATTGTATCTAACAATGATGGTGGAGGCGTCGCATTTCGTGTTAGACTTTTTTTTACATACGATTTTGATTATTTTGTTACAGTTTATTGTTATTTTCCGATTTAAAGTTATTTAATTTTAAAACCTTTCCTCGTTTAAGTTATTGTTCAGGAAACATCCGTATTTATGATCCGTTGTTAAAGAAACCTATTCCGTTGATATGATTTGTTGTATTGATAAATTTTTGTGAGTATAGTGGAGGTGTATCGGTGTTAGGGATGTGCCAAACGCGCTATGTCGATACCATTTTATATTAAGGATCATCGATTTTTGATCGGTTAAGTCGAGGCTCGTTATAGTATTCGTCACTTCTCCGTAGACAAAGAAACACAAGCTTATGCATTATAACTGTGTAGTGTAGATTTTTTCGGTAATTGTTTTTTTTTGTATTAATGCATATTATCACCTACTCGTGTGCAAGCATTTTAAGCTCAAATTAGGCCAAATTATTTTATTTTCTCTGAAATCACTAATTTATTTAGTAGCCCGATTATATGTACACAAACCCGTAACACTTTTAGCCGCTTATACATTTTTATATAGCTTTTATTGTTTTTTTTCTTAGGTTGACGTCAATTACGAAAAATGTTATTGTTATGTCTGTATATTTTTGATTACAGAAAGATTTATTTTATACATCATAATTATTATGTATATATAATTATATATTATTGTTTCGTGACTTCAATTTTTGTCACGCTTTTGTTAGATCGCGTTTAGGTTTACTTTATATTTTTAGTTTTACAAATTGTACGTCTTCCAATAATTGTTGTCTTTAATATTTTTATTAACATATTTTTGTTTTTATTGATCGACTAAGCGTTATAACAGCTACGTTTATACTATCTAGCACAATTTTTTTACTAAAAAAAATAATGTATCAAACAGGCAAATGCTTCGCTATAGATTTTAACTTAGGTTATTTAATATTTTTTTTTTAATATTATGAGCTTCTAGTGTAATATTATAAGGTCCAAAGATGCAAGATGTCGGTCGTATGTGATGCGGCCATCGAAATATCGTAATATTGTAGCAGTATTTTGATTTCAAATATTTTCAAAGAATAATTATTCGGATAATCTAGATTATATATTTTTTTCTTTCGTTTTAAGAATACTTTTTAGCCGTAAGTACAAAATGTTACTAACCTATCGCTCTAACGTTAATAATTACAATTAATAAAAAATAGCATTATTATTTATGGAGAAATTGGTTTATGTACTTACCCATGTTCTATTTTAAGAAATGTTTATTAAAATAAATATTATGATCTATTTCTATATTTCCTCTCGTTATTTAATTCTTGATGAATCTAAAAGAATTTTTGATTTAGTGTAATACTACCTAAAATTAGACACAAATATTTTATATTGTTTACTTCTTAGGGTTTATGTCGATGATCGATATTTTTTATCGATAGTGTCACATCACTAGAACCTTAAATAGTTGAATATTAAATTTGTTATTATTTATAGTTTAAATTTATGTTAATATCCTTATAATGGTCCTTAATATAATAATGTTGAAAGCAGAAGTTAATTTTTTTGTCATGTGCCATATGTAGTGTTGCCAGGCGGAAACACCATACGCTAAAATGTTACCATACTTAAAAAATCAACAAACTACGAGCAAGAAATATAATTCCTTCCTATTGTATAAATAACGCTATTTTTTGCTTTCTAATCTTAACAGTAAATTTTTAATGTAACTAAGTTTTTTTTTCTTTTTGTGTTAAGTTTTACTTTTAATGATAGTAGGATTGAAAATATAACATACATTATGTATATGGATTGATTGATTGAGATGTTATCAAAATGTAACGTGCAATGTGACGTTGCAAAAAGGTCGTCTTTATGGGAAGTAAATCAAGATTTAAACTATAGTAAGCAATCATACAAAAATAAAACAAGTAATCAGAGTTTGCCACGGTAGTGAAACTTTTATAATCCTTATGCATTAAATGGCGACCTCTCGCAACAGTCCTCGTTATAGATTTTCACTGTTTCATGATACATTCTTAAAACTGTACGACGTTCACATGAAAATGTATATAATATATAGTTATTCAGTACAACGGTACAATAAAACAAGGTTTGGCATTCCGAGACAAAATATCACATGGGTGATAAGCTACGTCGTATACGTACGTGTGCTGGCAGTAGTGTAGTGAAATATTTTGATTACTATTCATATTTAAATGTCATCGATCTGATAAATAAAAAAACGGATTTTTATTGTAATTTTGTAATCAATTATTTTTGTTATGAATAAAGTATAAACCTAATGTTTCAATAAATACTACAATGTAGTATTTAATAAAGTATTAAGTATTTACTTAGATAATGCGGGGGCTACATTTTTATTAAAATACGTACTCTTTAGTGCAAGTTTCTGTGTTCTCGCGGTCCATAATCGCACAGATAATATAAATGGATCTGAGAGTTAGGGATAGTAAACTGCCGGTATCGCACTTAAATTCTAACGATGACGTAGCTAAGTGTCACCCACGTGGTGGTGTGTCTCGGAGTGCCATACCAGACGTAGTATAATGCACCATGTACACGGTGTATACGGACCTCGATATTATCTTGAACCTGTTCCTCCTAATTACGTATAGAGCGATGTTAGGTTTGCTCCTACACTTTGGCCCTAATCCTCAACTGTGGCTTCATTGCCACATCTGTTAAATCTATAAATAATTGGTTTACTAATTCTGAACGAAACAGCACTCTTTAAAGAATTGGGCGGCTGTCGACTAGACAACTTATGACCTGTATTTTGACCTTTATTGTGTCCAGTGGCGATGTTAAACTTCCGTCTTTCTATTTCGTATCGTTAAAGGGCTCATATTGATTTTGGGCGTGTATGCCAATTCTCGATGAAAGCTTATCAAACAACGTTGAATAACGGACCATTACGAAGACACAGTTCAAAAATTGTTCAGTTAAATCTGACCACATTTCGGTAATGTCGAGGTCAAGCTTGCACTCGAAACTATGATTTATCGCAAAAATTATGAACAGGAATGCAAAAGTAACGAAGATGGCTAACAGAACCACGCGATCTAATGAGCTTTGCGTGCCGCGAGATGAGATTGTCGCGCGTTAGAGAGATGACTATGATAAAATTGTCTCTTTTCCTATGACGACAAAATTATCTCGCGGCGAGAATCACGGGATGTCATTTAAAAAATTAAATAATAATAATTCTCACCGTCAAAGATTTGAAGTTTCTGGAAGGAACCGCTGAATTTTCTGTAGTCTAAAGAGCCTCGAAGGAGGATATCTGTTAAAATTACTTTTGCACAACCTTACCTAGTACTGCTTGCTAGGAACCCTGAAATGTGACAAAGCTTAGATGTATAAATAAATATCCAATATGTAATTATTCATTTCGGTAAAAGATCAGGGATTTGAAAATGAGATTCAAACCGGCAACACCGCCAATCAATGGTTGAAGTCTAATCGAACGTGTAAAATTTGCTTTGCAAAATCAATTCTAGGTACATTTTATTTTAACGGTGGATTATAGAATTAAACTGTGGGATAAATATTTAAGTGGTTAACTATCGGAAACCAAACACCTTTTTTCTGACTATTTTTTGTAGAATGCCACATATTTTTGGTTTTAATGACCAGGGTAAAAAGTAATTAAAACACTAACGCTTCAGTGTTCCTAGCTCGTATGCTACAGGTTATCAGTATTTGCGATATAAAAACACAGGCAAAACACACCAACTACCTACTTACATAAATTTTAGCTCAAAATAAAGTATTTTATGCAAATTTTCTATGCTCACTTACTATTTTGGTTGTTAATTTCTTCAGAGACTTATAAATACATACGTAAAGGATTTTATATTTCATATGTACAACGCATTCTCTTCGCACACGTCTCTAGATATTAATGTCTAAATGAAAAGGTTTCAAATAGATTACCTTTTAGTAAATACTATACCTAGGTATGAGTAAATCGTTCTTTGAAACGCGTATCCTAGGGCTCGAGTTGTGAAACAAAAATTGGCAAATGTAAATGATGTATCCGAATGATACAAAATCTGAATGTAAAGAATTCTCTAAGAATGAACATCTCGAGTGATTGTGTAGAATATAACTAGAAGTTGTAAGTAATTTGTCGATTTTGTTTTGCACTCGCGCCCGTGTAACATTGTATATTGCTATCCGATCCCCACCCACTTACAATTAAGTAAATCGCAATAAACAAGTGAGTCATAAAATATGTATAAAGATAGCTTAGATCATAATTTTCTATGTTTTTTCAATATTTAGATGAAATACTGCCAGTGTCGTGAAGTATATGGGAATGTAATGTAGAATATGGCTTTCGATCGCGAAATGTCGTCACGAATTTCATTTGTATAAAAAAAACGTGCGACGCCGGATTGTAACGTAGTGTTAAAAGTAATTTGTTTCGCGTGATCGGATTCTTCACTAGTAGATAATGTATAACGTCCGTTGCCTATAACCAAATACTATCGAATGATTCCTCCTTTTTTAATAATATCTTCATAGTAGTTAAGTGAATGTACTTGCGCACAATCTGTGAGGAGCGGGGCTTGATCCCGATTGAGTCGGTTCAGTTGGTTTGCGAGAATGAAGCGCGTTAGACCGTCGAACTAATGTATGTACGAAATGATTAGGATTGTTTCCCTTTGTAGACTAAAAGTCGTGAAATGAAACGAACAGCACCGACTATGTATGTTCACTCTATATGCGTGCTGAGAATGAACTAGCTTTTATCGTTCATTCTAGAACGAATTGAACCGTAGACAATCGCGGGCGTCCCGCAGCGACGAGTACTTCTCGTTAATTAACAAAGTGCAGCGGTCGTCTGCAAATATTTTTTGTAATGTTTTACCTTCCTGTCGGCATATACGTTAGATCTGTCTCGCTATAGATATTATTACGATGGCATTTAATTAGTGCTCATAGATTTCTTTCCACTGTAGCACAAAAGAGAAGTAATATTTTGTCCGTAGAAAGTTTGTTTTCTATTAGAATATATTTTGTAGCGTAGCTCGTCACTTAGTTCGGACTCGGTATGACGTCACGCTACACACCGACCGACTGCGGATAATGGTGTATTTACTCTTAATACCTACGTTTAAATATATACTGAAAGTCTATATTTTTAACAACTTTAATTTTTAAAATATACCTAATTAATGAAATTCCTAAAGATAAAAATGAAATTTTTAATATTTATGTGTATAGTAGTGTGTACCGCGAGGTGATTATAACGAACGCTTATAATTTTTATTGTCTTCACAGTTTCGTGCAAAGAGAAGTTATAATTTTACTGTCCATGAAATTAATAATAATTCTATAACTGATGTGTACAAAAATCAGTATGTTTCAGGCATTTTGAATCCGACTTAATGTATGTAAAAATAAATGTTGTTTTAAATTGTGATTTTTATTTTGGTTCCCTTCAGTTGACACGTTCGTCCCCTTGGCATAGATCATACACTTATATTTGGAGAGACAGGTGTCACCGTCCCATAAATAAAACTATGATATAAAAAAATATTTTTATTATTAAAACCAAATAAAAACACATTCTGTGCAATAAAACAATTTACGAGAAAAATAATATCAGAGAATTGGCGCATGCTAGCCTTTGAAGATATATTGAATGAAATAGAAATTACACAAGACAATCAAATAAATATTATTTACAAACATGAATGGCGACGCATTAGGTACAATATATCTTTGGGTTGCCACTAACAAACATGCAAAATCTGCATTACCTAATGACAACTAAAATATTCTGAGTAATATACATAATATTATATTGTAGGAAACATATAAATAGTAATACATGTACCTACAAAGACACGTGACATGTGAATATTATAATTTAGATTTCCTGAGAAAATTTGGGAACCCATCTATAGGAAAGGATACGCTAAATACGAGGTCATTTGCACGTCACCTAACAGCAATTTAAGAATAATATCAAAAGAAATGCGTGAACGTATTTTTATAATTTTGTATAAATTTATTATTCATTTTTACCATACCTTGAAAAAGGAATGCTAGAATTATTTATATTATATGGCCTGTATTTGTATACACAAGAAAACTATGTCACACAACCACTAAACAAAACAGACGTCGCAAAAACATATCAAATGCACATACATGGTCACCAACATAAGATTCATGTAAAATCGGGTAATCACAATTTTATTAATCTCCTATACTAAATCCACGCAAGTAATACAATACGTACTGAGGTATAGTGAATTCTTCATAATGAGCTTAGAAGTCATGAGTGTTTATATGTTGCAGTTCTATGCGTTCGACTTCTGCGTACGGACAATAATTATTTATTTCACAATTATACTTTTTAACAAAATCACGCCCAAAATGTATTAAAAAGAAACTATCCAGCTCATTTGAGATATCCACACAAATGTGTCCACTAGAGTCAACTTATCACACAGAAACATCCGTAACGTATCTTCTCTTCTGTCTACAATTGATTTACTGGCTCGACATAGTACGCGTCAACTAGCGCTTTGTATGAAGATTTTTCGTTCATAAACTCGCCGGTAGGGGCGCTGTACAGGATCTTCATACAAAAGCGGTAGTTGACGCGTACTATGTCGAGCTAGTAAAAACTCATACTAGGGGTACAGGACAAACACGCACACATACAAAACGTAACTAATTATAGACTGTGGATAAAGAAAGCTATGGACTAGCTGTGCCGGTGTTTACATTTTCCTTCCGTCTATGTTATGGACTAACATACTGTCAATGTTTAACAATGTTAAACTCGTAGGGTGAGCAGGAACCTCTATCGAGAAAGTATTCGATAAGTTAACTTGTGTTTTAGATTTCATCATCGCTTTGCAATATCGACAAGATGCGTGCGCGAACGGTTACCTTAATCGATACGTTAACGATACGAACCGTTAAAATTTTCGTGCTTGCCCTATTGTAGTACTGTGTGCCTAGTGCGAGTTTTGTCAATTTATTTACGCGCTCGGTCAGTTTGGCATAAACTTGAAATTGTATGGAATAAGAGCAGCGCCATCTAGCGTCAGTGAATCAGTCACTTGATGGCGCTGCTATTATTCCATACAATTTCAAGTTTACGCCAAACGGACCGAGCGCGTAAATTGTCAAAACTCGCACTAGGCACACTGCTCACCCTACTGGGGCCATGGTTAATTGAACTATAAATATAAGTGTATGTATTAAAATGTCACCACCATCTGTTTAGAGAGCTCAACTAAAATACACGTGTGCGAACCCAGCTCGTGACTAACTTAACCTACTACTGGCTGATAATGAGAAATTCGAGAAACATGGCGTCACAAAACATTTTGTGGAGGAACAGCCTCCGTGGCACAGTTGCGGGTTCGAATCCAGCGCTGCAAAATTTTGTGTAGACCACAGGGTTTGCTTCTATCTATCAGTGACAAAAGTCCGATTAATGTGAAATATTTTTTGCCAACTATTACTAAGTTACACAGCATAATTCTAAAACTTATATCCTAAAAACAATGTCAAAACTTTAAAAAAAATATCAAAATAGGGTTTATCAAACATAATAACTCTAAGCTTTTGATGTCATCGACAGCTCAGCTTTTGCTAGGAATTGGGATAAAATGCTCAAGAGAACACACAATATCTGTAGCATGTATCTACTCAATCATACCATTTTAACCTACGTTAGTAATACGTCAAAGGGTCCTAACAGGCAATAGAGACACGAAGAATTCCTCATAGACGCCACATGCAACATCTTAAGACGCGTACAGACATCGCGAGGCATACTTTGCGAACAGTTCGACACGCATGCCTCGCGATGTGTGGACGTGTGAGCTCACTGTGAGCATTCGTCCACACATCGCGAGGCATGTGTGACGAATAGTTCGTGACGCGCCTCGCGTGTCTGCGCCTTTAGAGAAAATCAGTGCCCTTGAAAGCTAGAGAACTGTCAAGTAAATCGGCAAGCACACCAGCAGTCTTCCATACATCTACATGAGAAAGTTTGAGGGAAAGGGTCAGCTGTCATCATGTATATTGGTGTTTCTAAGACCTTATCCTGCTTATCCTAAATAGATCATAAAATATGAGCTATTATCAAAAATCAAAACTTCAGTAAAGACTTATATCAAAAATTAAAAATATTTTATCAAAAAGTAAAATTACTCGCACTAGGCTATCACGTTAGTTGTAACTTAAATACTAAAATTGAGGCACATTTTTTGACTTCGTAAATCGACATTGGCACTAAAGCGTGAGGCGTACTTAAAGTTAAGCTATTACTAACTGGTCCCTATAATAACTTAATCGTACAAGTTAAAAATAAGCAAGTCAAACAAATTTTCACACAGTAAAACTCCACTAACACACGGTAGGTTTACACGCACACAAATTGTTGCATCTGGTAGACTTAAGTCAGCAGACTTCATCATCGGTTCCAAAATATAACAGCACATACAAAATGCACTAAAAACTTATTGCAAGAACGCCTCCGATATTTTCGAGCGATAATAACTCTTACGGTTTTTTCGAGCGATAATACCGCTTACGATTTTTTCGAGCGATAATACCGCTTACGATTTTTTCGTGCGATACTCAGTCTAAATACACATAAAAGTTCTCCGTGCCACAGTACTTGGTGGCGAACAGTTTCCCTTGCAGCGTGGGCGCACTGAACGCCACGTCCGCCACGCGCAGCGCCGCGCCGTACAGGAAGGAGGCGCGGGCGCAGTCCAGCAGCCGCCGCGCCACGCCGCGCCGCCGGTAGTTCAGGTGCGTCCATATGCGGGAGACGCCGCATCTACCGGGAAACTGTTCTTAGCACTTCCAGGAAATAAATAGGAATAACTTTACATCGTTGTTTCATGAACTTTGTTAGTCGTACCTATGTATAAATATCTTATGAAAAAGTTGGTCGAAAAGAACGAGACAGACTACCACTGTTCTAACCTCATGTTAAAACATTTTAAACAGTTTAGAAATTACACTATACGTTAGTTTCTTAAATTTTTTGTCTGTTTGTTCCGTCTACCTCCGAAACGGCCGGCCCGATTTTGACGGCACTTTCATTAGCAGATAGCTGATGTTACAATGCTATTATATTAAAACTTCCTGCGGGAGAACAGTAAAGCCGCAGGGCACAGCTAGCTAATAAATGAATACTGACTTGACAGAATAGTCCTCTACACTGCAGCAGTCAGGGTCGCCCGGGATCAGTTTGTAAGCCTTCGTCTTAGGCTCGGCGATAAGGCAGCCCACTATAACTTTCTTTTCTATGCAGAGATATGCCTGCAACAAAGTTTTTAAATTCAGCCTCTTGAATCACCTGTGGTGTTAGCATCCCTATTTATTCGCATAATATTGTTGTTACTGCTTCTAAATAAAATTAAAATGGTGTTCGTTGGGTAAGCGCATCACTAGAGAACGGCTGGGGGGTGATTATTGAAGTGATTTGATGTCAACAAAATGGCCGATTTTTTAATTTACTTTCTTATTACTGCGTAGAATGGAACACAATCAGGCGCTTGTCAGCGGCAAACCTGTAAAATATTTGTTTGATAAAAATGCTACTGTAACACATTAATGCGATAATAATCATTATTATTATCGCATAAGAATAAAAAAATAATAATATTATTATCGCATCACCAATGACTCCTCAAAAATCACCCTCCTGTCCCGATTTGGCAACTTTTTTCATAGTCATCCTACTATCATACTAATATTACATAGGCGAATATTATTTTTTTGTATGTTGTCACTTCTTCAAGCTCAAATGGCTGGACCAACTGAAATTTGATATGTAGTTAAGCAGGCTACTATTTAGTCGGTAAATTTGGTCGCAGCTAGCTTTGTACAGTCCGGCTGAGGCGTATCGGTCGTGCGCTCACAGTGAGGCAGCGGTCGGCGGCGGCCGGCGCGGCCTGCACCACCCGCGCCAGCAGCGCCCGCACGCGGCGCCAGCCCGCGTCCCCGCCCCGCACGCGTGCGCTCACCGTGAGGCAGCGGTCGGCGGCGGCCGGCGCGGCCTCGCAGCCGAGCGCGGGCTGCACCACCCGCGCCAGCAGCGCCCGCACGCGGCGCCAGCCCGCGTCCCCGCCCCGCACGCGTGCGCTCACCGTGAGACAGCGGTCGGCGGCCGGCGCGGCCTCGCAGCCGAGCGCGGGCTGCACCACCCGCGCCAGCAGCGCCCGCACGCGGCGCCAGCCCGCGTCCCCGCCCCGCACGCGGACCACGCGCCAGCTCTCCGCGCGTTCGATCACGCACTCCTCCTTCCAGCCCTGGAATTTATATAGCATTTACCTACTGTAGCGACATATTATTGCGTTTGCATTGCATTCTGCTGACGCGAGTTAATGCAATGCAAGGTGCAGGTGGGGCGCATCAGTCGTCCCCCCCGGGCACGATAGGTAGACGTAGTTTTTTTTTTTTTGTTTTAGTTATGGCTTCGCACGGTTTGTGCATATAGCCAGTGTCAAGTATTTTATTTTAAGTATTTCTTAATTTCACATTAAGAAAGTCACAGCAATGTTATAGCAATCGTGGTCAAGTAGTCAAGTCAATTATTTACATCGTCAGTCACGATTCAGTAAAGTAGTGGATGCTTTACTGAAACTTCCTGGGAGTTTTGGAAAAAATGCGAAATGACACGTTTTTTGAGTTTATATCATTCGCCTACACTCGTGCACGTTAACGAACACTTAATGGTTAATATTCCACCAATATTACACATTAACACTCGAAGAAACATAAGTTTGAGCTTATAATACAAAACCAACAACGTCTCACTATCGGATTCCCGCCAAAACTCCGATAGACGTAGTTACAGTAATTGATTTACCCCCAGTTTCTGAAACGTCAGTCAACGTTGACAACAGATTAATTCTATTGCCATCCTTGTCATTTGTTTATAGTCAGATAGAGGCAACGATAGTTTTAATCTACTGTCAACGCCAACAAACGTTCTAGAAACCGGGGGTTAGTAATATACCGCTTGACCTACTTAAATAGTATTTTCTTTTCTAAACGCCATGTTAGGAAAGAACGGACGGGAGATAACTTTACACCGAATCTCTCAGTATATTTAGGTAAATATTGCACACAAACCTAAAGCGGTCAACTACTATCTCACCTTTAGGGTGAACAGGAACCTCCATCGAGAAAGTATTCGATACGTTAACTGTCGAATTTGTTTTATATTTGATCAGTACTCCTAAAATAGGGCAAGCATGAAATTTTTACGGTTTGTATCGTTAACGTATCCATCAAGGTAACCGTTCGCGTACGCGTCTTGCCGATATTGCAAGGAATTGAACAAAACTAAAACAAATTTGACAGTTAACGTATCGAATACTTTCTCGATAGAGGTTCCTGCTCACCCTACCGGTCTGAAGTGGCGATGTGGTGGGGAAACATGGTCCGTCTTACCACCAAAGCTTAGACCAGAGTTAAACAGATGTTTCTAAAATTTCGTTCCACAAAATCGACTTGTATCACTCGCGTTTCCTTACTCAATCGTGGCATGCCTAATTATTTTACTTGTTTTTATTTCTTATTAAGTTAGAAAAAGCGAGGGTTAGACGTCGATTTGTAGAGAAGTATTTAGACACATCTGTTCAACGCTGGTTTAAATCTTTTGTGGTAAGGCCGGGTCAGTCTACTATGGAACTGGGTAGAAACGCTGCCGGAGTACAATAGAATAGAATAATAAGTAATCATTATTTACTCTGCTAAAAAAGAGCAAATTCACGCAAATCTGAGCTTTCAATCCAGTGGTAAGTTATCTTTTAAAAGGCAGACTAAACAAGAAGTAGACAAAATTGAATGTTGTTTGCTTACGTTAAACTTCAGGACATCAGTAGCATTGTGGTGCACCAAGTGGTCGTGCTCGTCTTGAGGATCCCCAATCTGTAACCAGGGGGTATGTAACCAATGGTGGGGTGGTTGGTTTGATATGGTGGTGGTAGTGGTGGTGATACAGTTACTGATGATTTTGTTTGGTATAATATGGTAGTTTTTGGTATGGTATACTCGTAGTATATTGGCGGAATAGTATAATATGTAGAATATAGTGGTAGTATGGTGATTGGTGGTGGTGCTGTTTTATGTAGAATGGTGGTGTCTACAGCGGCGGTGGTGCCATCGTGAGGTTGGTATCGCGGTTGTAACTAACGCCCGAATTTAAATTGTATCTCCTATCCAAGATTGAAATCGATCTTGGATTGCTGCCTATATTTCGATCGATCTCCAATCTGCGTGCCTTTATAAACCAATCCACGGATCGGTTATTGGCACAATTGACCCTAAAATTGATTGTAATATCAATCCCAGATTGCAAAATTTGGATTAGGATTAATTATTAATTTCGGCCGTAAGTAAGTCTTGTTACCTGGTAGATAGCCCCGCATTCAGTGCACTGCGTCGCTCCAAACTTCTTCTGTCCTGCATCTATCACGTATTGGTCACATCCGGTCTTCAGTATAGACTTCTTGGTTGACTTCTCAACTGCAATAAAAAATTGATAGATAAACTCTTTATTGAAACTACAAGAGAAATACAAAAACTACAATAAGAAACTTACATTTTCTAATTACGTAATCATTTTTTCCAATAATTTAAAATATACAAAAATTAGCAGTTCAAGCGCTCGCGGTCATCTGCCAGTACCACCAGTATACCCACCTTTGTGTAACCTGGCCTTAAGTTGTTTTTTTAATTACCTTTGGAGCTTGGAGAGCTCGCGCCTGTATTGGGATTGCTGAATATTGGGAACAGCCTAGGCCGTTCATCCTTCGAAGCGTTCTCAGCGACTGGCAACGATTCGGCGATATCTGAAAGTTCAAGTAGGTAAGTATGACACATTGACACGCTAAAATCACATATTAATTAGCTAAAAACGGGTCTAACTCGCGCACAAACACATATCAGAATATATAATTTTGACATACCTCGAATTAGACCCGTTTTTGGCTAGTTAATATGTTTTCTGTTCGCGAAAGTTTAAGATCTTCTAAAATCACATACATAAACTTACAAAAGATAATGAACCCAAGGGTTTTTTCGCACTAGCGGTCCAAGTCAAAGACTTCAGGTACTCTAGGGGGCGACATTTGAAAGTCATCGATGATTTGATATCTCCAAAAAGGCCGATTTTTTTTAAACGTAAAATAGTCATACGCTTTTCTGTAGTAAAAGTTGTGAATTATTTTTATATTGGTAGACAGAGTATGAGACTCCAAAATACCATCTTTTATGGTGATAATGAGTGGCTTTCATTACGCGATTATCTCTTCGACAATCGTTAAATCGTCCTTGGAAATCTTTAGCATACCTATAAAGTTATGCTTACGTTTTCCGCACACAGAAGACGAACACTAATAAACTTTTTCTCATAATAGCACAGTAATGCGATGTCGCAAGCAAGGTTAACAGATAATATGCAATTTCTTTACAATGCCTTGAAAAAGCGGTACAATAGAACTATTATAAGATATTTCCAATTGTATAGGAGTCGTTAATATAAATATATACAAGTAAATCATCGGTTTGCGCTGTTGAATTGACAAGCGAGGTATCGCATAATGTGATCATAATTTTTAGTGATTACCTATTTTCTGTTCCTTTTTCTTTCGTCTGAACATTTTTGATGAAGTTTCGTACAAAGACTTCTGTTCTTTTGGTGCGTAACATAGGTTACTCTTTCACTCAAAAAAAGTACACTTAAAATGGGGTGTCAAAGTTGAATGGCAAATATGAAATCATCTGGACAAGTACTACGTTGTTTAAAGCGACGTTGGTCGTCGATGATGACGATAGTGTAGCCTATCCATTACAGTGCATATGGGAACCTAAGGCAGTTTGCGTAATATGCCGTCTTACCACAAAACTTTAGACCAGAATGAAACATATGTTTCTAAAATTTCGTTCCTGTATTATTGTTATTGAGTTAGAAAAAGCGATGGTTAGACGTCCATTTGTGGAGAAAATATTTAAACTCATCTGTTTAACTATTGTGGTAAGACGGTAGTCCCAGTTCCAAGACAATGGACGCAAGCTATATGTTGACGCTAAGTACCTACTACGCGTCCTACCGGAGTGAGCGACCAAATGCGCGATAGAATAGGTTCTGAATGAAATGAATAAATTCACCAGGGGGGAATTTTTAAAAGTCATCGGTGATTTCGAAATCATAAAATATCATGTTTCATAAAACTGATTTTTTTCTGCATTTTATAAATATGCACTAGTCTTGTACACAAAATATACAAAGCTTCAAAAACAAACGCCCTGATATATAATTATAATACAACAATATTTATACTATTCAGCGAGGTAATTCAGCCAGTGTTCTTGGTACCATGCCACATGGACACCCACTTTTGTTAGATTTGTAAGGTTTAGTTTAAGCTAGTTTTATTTTATTTATATTTAATAAAGGAATGGATCCCAAACATTTACGAGTATACTATCATCATATTTCAAAAACTTTTTTGAAAATACCTATTTAACACAAATATACATTGTTTTTCTATTCTATGCACGTCATACATAAATAAATACTATGTGAAATTAGTATCTTTTTTTCACCGATCCGCGCGACATTTGAGGCTTTAATAATATACAAAACCTACAAGAACTAAGGCTATTCATACCGTGGCTGTGCGTTGGAGCATGCCCCTTGCCGCTGGCGCCTGCAGGCAGCCCGGTTTCAGTGGAGGCGAGCACCGCCTCCGCGTTGATATTGTTCGACTCCGCCATCTTGAGTATTTGCTCATCTAACATCTTAAGCTCGCGCTCGATCTCGTCCAAATCAGGCACGTGTTCTTGCACTGTATAAAAAACACTTAATAAGCAACGTCAGAAACCCTTGAAAATAGGGGCCAGGACACTGCCTTGCAGCAGACCGTTTTTGGAATCGCGACCTGCTGTGTTATTCATATTAGCCAATGATGTCAGTTGTTAAGCCATGTCAGAGGCCCTCAGGCGGCCTGACAAACTGACATCAGAGGCAGGTAGTGCTGATTCGCAGTAGCCTGCAGTAGCCTGATTCGACAAACAAAGTACATTAAAATGTCTTACCAGAAGTGCCATTATTCTCCACAAGTATATATCCTCCTTCTACAGGTAAAAACTGGCCACTGTTTGGCGGCTCCCCATGATGGGCCTCATGAGTATCGGACTCCACCATCACCACATCTTGAGGTGCTGTCATATTTTGCAGTGAAACTATCATATTTTCTTGTGAAGCTGTCATTCCAGTTGAAGTTGTAGCAGACACTGTAGCTTGTGGTAGTGAAGTCATAGCTTCCGAATCTAAGCTCTGTGGTAGTACAGTCGGTTTACCCCCTAGTTCTACAATGACTGCATCAACATCCCTTGTTACGTTCACAGCTGTGACCGGTACAGCTGCTACCGGTTGGAATATTGCGTTGGTCTCTTCAATGACCGTACTGTTGAAGCAAGGTATCTCTTGTCTATGTTGCACCAACTCCGATTCAGGGATTTCATCTTCCTCCCATTGGCTGAGTAAAGCTTCAATAGTCTGGTTCTCCTTGTCGAAGCGATCTAGTTTATCTGAAAAGGTTAAGATGGTGTTTTCAATTACCTTTCAAGTTAAATAAATATTACGTGAGTTTCTTATTAAAAGGTATTAAAAAAAAAATTATGTTTCATTATAATTAGTTTTAGCACACAAAGGATGAATAATTACTACTGAAAGATATTTAATAACTTGGTCGTCATTTTCATTGTCTCATTGAATTTAATGAGCCTTGTTTAAAATTATGCAAATTCTTTAGTTATTTTACATCACTATTTAAATTTTGGGTGGCACAAAAAATACAGTGTCATTTGCATAAAAGCATACAATGGCTAGGTATTTCAAGTTGATTTACACCTATTTGTAACTAAGTCTTTGAGGCAATGGGTATCTAGTTTCAGTTTTTGTTCCAGTTCAGAGTTAGTAAAAATCTGAGATGGCGGATAAATCCAACATGCTCATTTACATAGAGTAACAAATGACATCATTTTTAACAAGAATATCCACTTACCAGTATCCAAATCTTGGTAAGAATTTTGATTAACTATTGTTGTATCATTCGCACTTTCATTAGTAATAGTTGAATTGTTCAACATGGACAAATTAGACGTACTCTTTGCCGAGTTATACTTGACAAACATTTTGTTTCTGTGATGCTTCGGCTTTCTAATCCTATGTCTTACTCCCATGTTAATTTGACCGGGTTTCCGTTTACGTCTGCTCGAGTGAGAGTGGCTGAAGTGTCTGCGATGATGAACTGTACTGGCTTCAATAGCATTGGACAGCTTTGTAGTAACACTTGTGTTGAGCTCTGGATTGCTTTTCCCGTAGAAAGACTTAGTGGACAGTATTTCTTTCAATCTGTCGCAGTTGAAGAGAGATAGGCGGGCTTTAGGAGCATTTTCTAGCCTCGGATATTTTGAGTTTGGACCGTGTTCTGTTAAGCTGTCGTTACGAAGTCTCTTGTGACTTTTCTCACTATCGCAAGCAGATTCGGGGCTTTCACCGATCTCCACGACGGAACGCCGATTGTGGCTTAACTTTGGGGGCGAATCTATAGCCTCAATAGTTTGGGGAGTTTTCAAAATCTGTGTCGGAGACATGACGATACTCATATCCATTTTAGTAAGACAAACAACAGCTGTCCTCAATGGAGATTCGGCTGCCGTTTTCTTAGGTGACGAGTTCTTTTTCTGTTCAATCAAAATGCCTTTGAAGCTGTGGAATTTCGGTGTCAACTTATGCCTTCTGTTAGAGCGCCTCACAGATTTGGTTGGAGTATTTTCTTTCGAGTCTGTGCCAGAATCAGTATCAAATGTTAGGTCTTTTAAGGAGCTGCTGCAGCTCTCTGTATCGGCAATGAGGCTGGCCAGGCTTTTGCGGGCACGGCTCGAGGTAGAAGACGTTGTATGGGCACTGGCACAGGAGTGAGACGACGATGGTGTGCCAGGATGCCGCTGCAAGTGAGGAGTGGCAGGATTCGACACAGTGCCCGCACATCTTGTGTCCGAACATGGGTACCTCGTCTGATACTTCTTCAATGTAAACGGAGACTTAATAAAACTCTTTAAATCTTGGTTTTCTATCAGCAGCTTCCTTGTCTGGCTTCTAGTCTCATCTGTGTAAAAACATTATTACTCAAACAATGAGATATAAAAACAATTTGTTTTAGGTTACGGGTATATTTAAATTAGTCAAATTTGAATACAATGAACCCAGACTTGCAGCTGAATTTTCATTCACACACTTTTTATCCATACTAATATTATAATATTATATAAGGGTATTTTAAAAACATTGTACCTAAACATTTTGATCTACGAATATTGTAAGTAGGTATAGATGTTGACTATATTTTTGTTGTCCTGGGAAATACAAATATTACCAAAGACTAGTTCAATCTCTTGCATGTCTTACATTCATTTGAAATGAGGGCAAACAATATTTCACCTGTAATTAGTATGTTAATGCAAGCAGTTGTAATTTCCTCTAATAAGTCTAGTCATTAGTTACTGGACAGTCTAATCTTCCATACACTTTCTTACCTCATTGTTCCTAGTAAAATTATGCTGAAGGTAAGGTGCTTGTTCAACAAATTTTTATGTTTGATGAATACAAGGAGTCATGAAGCAAAGGTTTACAAATGTAGGGAGATAACTGCTTACCATTAGGTAAAATTGTGGATGAATGCAGGCCACTAAAAATTTAAAAATAAAAAAGAATAGTACAAGTTAAGAATTGCAACTTTTTAATGTGAAGGACTTGCATAAAATTGTATTAGAACTTTTTCATATTTGGAATGCCTAAAGAAAGTGTACATCTGTTTCATGGTGCAATATTGATGTGTAAGTAAATTAACAACACAATGACCTAAAAATCTAGATTAGTGAACTGTAGTAAGCAATTTAAAAGTGTTCCTTCAGAGTACCAATTGACCTAAATACTTTAGACAGTTTGTGACCTGATAATTGTGATATTCAGCAGTATAAAATACTGTAGCTATATAATGGACAATAGATAATAATACTGTACAGGTCATTGGCCAAACAACTTCCCATATGAGGCCTAACCTTGATGGCTTTACAATACTTTTACCTTATACACTTAAAACCTTGAGATTGAGATTTGTTGTTTTACTACTATCATCTTGGGCATATCACAATAAAGGACTCTTATGTATACTCAAGGAAGAGTGGAAGTTCAACTTACGCCACGGCGTCCTCTTTGGTGTTTTGGGCGTGCCATGGTCAATTTCGTCTCCAGAGCTGGAATCTAGAGTGCTGATAATGCCCAGATCACAGTCCTCACTGTCGCTCTCACTGTCCACCACGGGCAGGCGGCGGTGCTTGGTGAGAGACTCCCTAGGGGGCTCAGACCCGGACTGGAATAACCCCTTCTTTCTTTCAGACATTTTCGGGGTATGGTTAAATGGAAGCCGCATGGAACGCCGCGGCGTTGTTGATGCCATGTCTCAAAGCTTACTCTTCGTCTGTATAGAGAAATAATGAAAAACTAAACTTCCAACAGGTCAATGAGCGCGGCAAGACATAACTTGCCGATCTTCTTTTATCACTTTCACGATAGCTCTGTGGCATCTAATGAACAATTTTGCAAATGTATAATACAATGTTGCTGTCACTGTGGTAAAAAGAAATGAAACTCAGCAAAAGTATGGATAAATTGGTAAAGTAAACTTTTATCAAACGTTACACGGCAAGTTGAGAAACCATTGTTGTTTGGCGCGTAAACACCTGTCAATAGACGCTATTGCCAGTCATAAAAATATGGTAGTTTTTTACAGGTCTTCAGTCATGTTTTTTTTAATCCTTTGTAATAAAATATTTGTAAAATTAAAATTAATCATAATGATTCCCCGTATGTAAGTAAATAATTTTAAACTACGTAGAATTATAAACAAAAAATTGACGTCCCATTTTAGATTTTACGCGGCATTTTTGAAATCCTATTAGCTTCAAATCAACGGCCTGCATAAATTCTTAAAAGCTAATAATTACTACATCTGTAAGTTCTGTAACAGCCACAGAATTTGGACTTATAGTAAGTAAAGTACTAACAGCTGTAAGTATGAAGACGTGGTCCTCGTTCTTGCTTGATTGCCTAGGTAGGAGCAGTCAGAAGTTTACGGAATCAGACGGCTGTTTGGATGAGATTATACCTTATTTATTGATAGCTATGTAGGTTCACGTAGATTTAAGTCACGCATTATTATGTGGGTACATATAATTATGGATTATTCACTTTCTCCCAACCATATTTATCCCTTCAATGGGAAATAGGGGAAAAAATGCCATGTACGTCACCAGCCACTACAGCGTGCGCGAATCAACGTTAAAACAAACATGGCATGGCGTCATCCTGCGAAGGAACACGGTGCGGCGCGTGCGTTTTGCGTAAGCGAATCAACGTCCCAATCATTACAGCAAATCGGAATAATTAACAGGTCTATTAGAAATTATAATGACAGCATCGATCGTTAAATTTTTATACTTATTCTATGAATAAATTAGTTAACAATAATGTCGAATGGCGATGATCTCAGTACCTAGTACCTACCTTATTGGCGTCTGCCAAGCCGATGGAAGAAATTCAAGCGTCTGCTAGGATTTCTTTACGCGCCCAAGGGTCTCGGACTGATTTATTATTATGGTCATCCGTGTAACTCTTGATTCCCTCAGTCTAAATATGCAAATCAAGCACACGTAGTATTTTTATTTCCTCTATGCACTTCGAGCATAACTACAGAAGACAACATTATACTACCTACCTACTAACTATAGTATAATAAGTTAAGTAGGTATGTATGGTAGGTACTTATGTATTCTGAAACGTAGGTAATCAATGTAATATCGTACCTTGGCTCTTGGCACTTAGCAGCTTTGTTTGTTGCTATTTACTGCTTACAAAGTTCATGAATACAAAAAGCTTGCCAGGTTTCTGAAGCGTGTCCGTCTAGGAAGGGTATGCAGCCGGTTGAGTCATGCATCGTCGAAAATTTTCTTCTTTTTTAACGTTAGAATGCAACACGCTCGTGTGCAAGATACGGAAATGAAGGGCACGAAGCGAGAACAAAAAGCTGTTTCTATTAAACACACTGAAAAAAGCTGTTATTAACCCCTCAGCGTCTTGAGGTCGAATTCGCTGTGCGAAAAACGTTACAAAAATGTTCTGATGACGACAATTTATTTAGCACAATAAGTTTTGCTCTAATGATATGGGTACTAAGTTAAGTAGGTATACCTAGGTATACTTACCTACTAATAATAATGATTAAATTATCATTTTTGGCTAATACATATCAACTTAGTACCTAGGGGTAGGAGTAGAAAGTATACAGTAGTAGTACTTACCTAGGTATAGGTACTAATACCTATCTATGGTGCATAGCAATTATTCATTACGTGAAAGAGTAACAAATATCCATCCATACTTACAAACTTTCGCGTTTATGATATGAAGTAGGATTCTTCCTTCCTGTCTTTGTTTCCGTATTTCTTTGAGGTGCATACCAAAATTGGCATGTACTTAGTGCAAATCACTCCATGGCATATCCCAAAATAAACGGTTGAACCCCGAGACTAAATGCGCCAGCATTGATTGAAACAACGTGATGGCCACATTAGCCCACTAGTTATGACGCAGTCTATATAGCCACTGATAGCCCTATTGATACTGGCACTTAACACTAAATTGGCCAACGATATCGTCAGCCCCACACCCTCTCACTCCCTCACACACTATGGTAGCCATAGAGCACCGTCTCACTCTCTCATGGTAATTATTTTGATGCAAAAACAGCTGTTCATATTTTGAGTGGCGGCCTTCAGGGTCACGACTGGTTTTTTTTGGATATAAACATCGGTAGTACCTAGGTAACTAAGTTGATGTTGTTGGTAACGTAATTATTTATTACCTACCTGTATGGTTTGCAAGGTGTCTGATGAATTGCAAACTTGCTAGGAACCGGAACTTGGGATGCCACTTAGGCGCCCAACGAAAACCCACAGTCTAAAAATATACTTTACCTACTGAGGAATGAGATTCGGCAATCCAGCCAGACTTCTCCGCAACCTGTGATGGATTACGGACTGCTCGCGAAATGAGGCGATACTCCTCTCCTATCTGTGCTCATACTTCAACAGTAGGCAGATTATGCTTGGGTGCGTGAGAGTAGAACGGTTAACGTTGACTACTTCCTTTTACAGGGGTGATAGGACTTATTATGTAGGAGTACGTATAACTAACAGCGGCTAGGAAAATTCCGGGAAAAAACTTATAGGTAAAAATTGCTATGAATAAAAATAAAATAGAAGCGTACCACAAGGTTCCTTCCTGGGCCTAACTATTTACCTATACTTACTACTAATTTAGGTAGCTTGATTAGTAAATATGACACAGGTGACGGGGCTGAATCTTATACATAAGAAGGCCTAAGTTACATTGACGGTCAAGGAATTGTAGTCAAAGTTGTTAGGTAGATACGGCTTACTATGTAAATAATCCTCGGGTAAATAATATAGGTCATTCGCAGGAATCGCTGGAATTGCTGTTACGACAGTAATCGGAGCTACCGACGGCACACCTGCCTGGAGCAGCCATCTTGGATTCTACGATTAGCCCGCCAATGAGAAGAGAGGAGGCGGCGCGAGCGCGGGAAACTGACTTCCTTTGGAGTTCTGCCATACCATGCCAAACGGCAGGGCTGAGAACGAATATTCATAATCTGTAGCCTGGAACAGATTTTACCGATAAGCTCTAAGTACCTACGTCTAGAATTTAACAATTTTTCTTTGGTGTAGTAGGTAAATGGGTACAAAAATGTGTTTATCCTCTATCTGTTTCTATCAAACAAATTGAGCCGGAGTCAGATGTTAAATTAAACCAATCGTTGTAGGTACCTGGCTATACGTAAATACTATAAAATATGCCAACCCAACGATTTGAAGTATAATAATTACTGATTCTAAAACAGATAACTATACATGATCCAAATGCGTATAATTCTCACTTCCTGTCCTCAGTGAAAATAATAAATTGTTGAACTATGCATAAAAAGAAGCTCGAATAACACAAATATACAAATTCATAATAGAGAGTTTTAGCAGAAATCTGAAAAGGTAACGTTGTAGCTTATACGTAGGTAGTAGGTATAATAATATAATATATACCTACCTACCTAAGTAGTTAGTTGAGTTTTTTTTCTCAATGCTCGTGGTTCCTTCTTGCTCCTTCCTTCTTGTTGTGTAGGTAACAGTGGTGTAAGATGTATGTATACGTTAACGTGCACGTGTGTTCTTTCCAAAACTTACTAAACTATAGGTACCTAGGTACTTAGATAGGTAACCTACCTATCTACCAGGAAGTTTCAGCAAAGCATCTATCACTTTCTTAGAATCGTCAATTGTGACGTTGACACGACACTGGCTGACCAAAGGCAAAAATAAAAAAAGCCAAGTTAAAAGAATACTAGGTAGGTAGATACCTAATAAGCTAAGCATCATGATAGCAAAATTTAAAATTCACAACCAGTTTATAAAAAACAAAAGTTTACCAAGACATCCAAGCCCAAACCTTTGTAAAAAACAATTCATCTGTAATAAGCAGATTTACCTGTAAACTGCAAGTTCTCATAATCGTGAGAATCTGTCGGCAGCGACATTAATATCTCATTGTGATCAAAATCCTCCATTGAAATTGAAACCGCCGAAATGTTCAATGTCATGTGGTTGGTGTTGCCATCTATATAACAATTCTTGGGAGTAAGTAGATTGGGAATAACTGTATGGGATCCAAAACTTGTTAGAAAATAAAAATGGGAATAACCGCAGGACTCAACTAGGTACCTCTACCTACAGTTTGGTTTATCCAAGGTGGGGTGAGGCATATAGTACCTACTTACTTAAGTCAGTAATAAAAATAGCTTAACACAATAGGTATGTAGTACTCGCACCTTCAAGTCTTCAAACTTTCACTTTGAATTATTTAGCTGTACCTACGTAGGTAGGTATTCATATCTATACCTACTTAATACTACTTAATAATGTACTTATACAAGCAATTTCTAATTTCCCACTAATCTGAACACCTTTTCCACGGAGTTGAACCAATTTCCCACGAAGTTGAACCAACTTCCCACTGAGTTGAACCATTTCCCTTGTAGTTGGAAAAACTCCCGAATTTTGGAAGGAATTTCACAGCTCTCAACTGGTAGCACCGTGCAATTCAAGCGAAAAGATTACGTTTTGATAAGTGGAGTCGCACAATGGATGTAGGTAATTTGGATTATTTATATTGTGATAAGTTAATTCAGGTGCCTTTGACACAGTTGAAATTGTCATCTGTTGGCCGAAATAAAAGGGGTGGCCTTCAAATTAACAATAATAATAATTAAAGTAGATTATGTTCATAGGTACTCATCTTAGTTATTTCATATTTAAAAAAAATCAACATACCTCCTTCCTACTTCTACCTACAGAGCTCAAAGACTGAACTACTAAGGTGTCAATATAATGCAACTGCAATTAAACGACTCAACCACTTATTCAAATAAAAAATACCTACCACATAATAATAATTTATTCTAGACATTTCCTACTTAGTTACAAAAGTGGAGTCACAGCATTGAACCCCCAACGTAATAGGTATTCTGGGGTCGTAGGGTCAAAACAATAGCGTAATAGACAGCCACTACATACATACACAGACCTGTCACGTTATATCTGTGTTAATTGGATAGAGGGTTCCGTAGGAAATTGATACATTTGTCTATGTAGGTACGGAGTAGGATTTATTTTAATTTACTAGCAACATTATCCTAAGCCTAGTTACCCACAGGCATGCATATAATAGGTACCTACCTACCTACCTACTTACATTTTCACTCGACTGCCGAAGGAGGGTAATGTTTTTGATCGTATAATATGTTAATGTTTATATGTCTATAGTAGTAAAAACTTGTAGTTCAGACCAAATCTTTGCTCTGTGTGGAAATCAAACCTGCAACCTTACTCTACGCAGTCGCCTCATCACCGACTTACCTTACGGAGGCCGAGGGCTAGATAGAAGCTGGAATACGGATGGACAGGGGGGGCGTATCAGTTGTAGACCTAACTCAGGTTCTAAAAACGTAATTTCTGAATTTCAAAAATCTGCATCATTTTCAAAAAGCATTGGCTGCATCTGCATCCGCTTCGGCGCGGAGCTGCGTCGGAGTCTGCGAGGACTCGTCGGCATCGGCTTTTTAGAACATTGTGCTTCCAGTAGGTTACCTTTGTGCCTACCTTTACCTTCTGTTTTGAGGGGGGAGGGAATGCCTTCGCACTATCCCTTGGGGGGGGACTTGACCCAGTAAAACCCCCCGTGAGCCGTCGATCCGCCTGGAGTAGCGTGCAGTATACCTTTTTTTTTTTTAGTGGGGGACATGCCTTCGCACTATTCATTCCGCCACGGGGGTGGAGGAAGGGGGGCGTGTGGCACTTGAACCCACTAAAACCCCCCGTGAGCCGTCGATCCGCCTGGAATGGGGCGAGATGGGATCGAAATCAGTCGAATCTAATAGTAAAACCAGTATCTTGGACTAACGCAACTAAAAATGTCTACGATAGGTAACCTTACCTACCTACCTTAAATAAAAAAAGTCGTTTTAACCTGTCCCTGGAATAATAGCATAGCACCGAAACAACCGGTTTTAACCACAATAATTATTATGAACTCTACGATTTCATCCAATAAATCCACCATTACGGATGTAGACCATTACTAAAAACTTCCATGACTACGTCAGCTTCGAACCGATCAGTATAAGCGGACTGTTAACCGAGACGGTAATGTAATGAAAAAAATCGATATGTCGTAGATTATCGACTAATCGACCTTGCCCGTCGAATGAACACGTAAACTTCAACAAATATTATCGCATAACCAAACAACTATTTACACTTTCTTAAAGTACGTAAACGAGGTCGTCAAACTGCAAACGCAATGTATATTATTCTGTTGCATCGCCAAAAACTGTCTCGATCGCAATTAAAAAAAACTAACACGTCATTCATACAAAATACTGCGAACGCGCAAACTCGTTACTCAAAAAGTTTGTTCGATTCATTGACGCGTACAAAAGCAACACTAGGTTATGCTGTTGAATAGAAACAGCCTTTTATAACGCTGGCAACGGTGCGTGAATTTCGAAATGACGTGGTAGAAGCAGCTATCTCATCATCATTGATAATGTTCGGTTTGGCAACGTCGCGTCGCGTCGCTCACCTGGCGCTACCTGCGCAGTGTCAACAGGCAGGGGGGCAAGCTTGCGAGCCGCAGTCGATCCAACGATCCGATCCGACAGACACGCTCGTGTCGATCTGTCCGAACGTTATTTAATATCAAAAATATTCCATCAATTATTGTTTTGGACGTTACACGGGAAAACAGACGCAGTGATTTGCACCTGAGTGGTCGTCCGAGCGTGAGAAGTGATTTTTTTAAACGTGCACAGGACTCGAGGCATTCAAATTTGGAATTGTTCGTGGTTCGTCGACACTTCAAAAGCTGGCGTTTCTTTGGAATCCGCCGGGACTAGACTCCGTCTCGCATTCGTGTAACCAATAATGTGAGTTAATTCTAGATTTTCACCAACAGCGGAAACGGCTTACGTAGACGGCTAGCGGTAAAACGGCGTCCGCGCCGCACGCGAGTTCTTGTTTCGTGTTGAGTAACCGTCAGGTTTCTAAAAAGTGCTTTCGACGCGTCTAAGAACAACACTCGGAACGTGAAATTTTGGACGTTGATCGTGTGACACTCCGCCTACGATAGAGCGTCCGAGAGGTTTTGATACTGCCGTTAGAAAGTTGACATTTCGGGACAGAGTTCGAAATTTAAATCGAATGGACAGTGTGAGAGTGAGCTAGGGCTGTCAGTGATTCGGCGAAGGTGATCTTGTGGGAAGGTGTGCAGTGCATGGCGCCATGATCAGCGGCGGCTGGGTTTGCGCCCTGCACGTGAGCACCGCGGGTCTCGGCGGTGCCGCGCTGGGCTCGGACGAGGAGGAAGTTGTCTACCTTGCCTTTGTAGTCGTCGACGTACTTACTAATCAGGTAAGTCTTTATTTAGAGCGAGACAAACCCTCAGAGGCGTCTGTCATGCAGAAATCCGCTAGAATAATTGCACGTTACTTACCAACTATAACACCTACAAAATAGTCAAGTATATTATAGTCTGTGACGTTAACGGTTATAGGTATTTTAGCTGTCAATAATCGTTAAACGGATTTAAAAAGAGTTAAAAAGCTTGACCTCAATAATTAATAAGCTACCTATCGAATTAGAAACTCAAGAAAGTCATCCATATAATTATCACAGTAGTATCCATATAGCACGTCACGGTATTCATTTGGCGTCGCGTCGCTCGGAAACAAAATAAATTACCTAAAACTAGTTTTCGTTTGATCATGAAGTTTATGGTTTGATTTACATAAATAAATACCTAAAACTCCGTGGCGTAGGTTGGTGATGAATGATGAACAGTGCAAAGCATGAGGTTGTGAGTTCAAATCCCGTCTAGGGCATATATTTTTGTGGACATTTGTTCTGAGTCAGGGTGCTTATGGGGTCATGGTTCTCATAATTACTGGTCCATATCTATGTAACCGTGACACGTAAATTGTGAATGTATATACCTACCGATAGAAAAATGCTCTAGAAATGTATGTAAACAAAAACAAATGAATGAACGTCTTCTCACATCAAACAACAAAACGAAAAAATGTAGGTAATACCAGTAATATACTAAATAAAAACTATTTCTAAAGAATTTAAGAGTCGGCTTTTAATAAAATCATCATTGTGGTAATTATTAATTACAGCTCAATTTTACTGCGTCACCTACATATTAATATACTACATCTTTGCTATTATCTTCTCTTCATCATCATCACTTAGGTACTCGACTATTCGCGTTAATTTGACGACTTTTCGTATCCCTAATTGAAATTGTACATTTTTTTTAACAACTTCAAATCTTTTTGACTTAAAATTGTATTACTTCATCTTTGTTTCTAACAAACTAGTTTCTATTTTGCCTTCTGCTGCAGTAAAGTCGAGAACCTTACAAGCCTCTCCATTGTTTCACTCGAGGGCTTAGGCAGTTTGCAGTAATTCCTTTATGATGAGCAATAAATGGTAGTTTCTTTGTCTTGTATTGTTCCACAACAATGTTTACCTGTTGCAGGAACTGTTTATGGGCAGGTTATGTAGTGGCATTGCCTAAGCGGAACCTGATTCTTAATTAATTATTTTTATATTCGTAGTTATACTTCATTTCGCATCATAAAAAGGGTCAAACAGGGAGATCCACTTTAGCCAAAACTTTTTACTGCAACTAAAGAAGAAGTCTTGAAAAAGCTGACGGCTAGCTGGAAAGAACGGGGCATTCCGACAACATTCTCACCTACCATGTCATTTCTACCACAGCACATCAAAGCCCAAGAGTTAGAAATAATGCTAAAAGACCTCGGCGACGCAAACCTCGACGTCGGACTTGGCATGAACATGTCAAAGACCAAGCTCATGACCAACAGCACCAAGCACAAAGTATGCATAGGGAATGTGGAGACTGAGTATATTCATGAGTACGTGTACCTTTGCCAAATAGTCTCCTTCCAGGCGAGACAACACGAGTTGCTAGACGCACCGAGAACACCTGGAGGAGCTATTGGGCCATGAAGGGCTTTATGAAAGACAACTTACAACAAAACTCACGAACATGTGCATGCTCCCCATCCTAATATACGGCGCTTAAACTTGGTCTTTGACTGGTCAGCAAAGGTCCACGCTCGGGGGTTGCCAGTGAGCGACAGAGCACAGCATTTTGGGAGTCAAACTTGCAGACCGCATCAGAAACACAATGCTGCGCTCCAAGACACAAATCGATGAAGTTACCCAGAAGGCCGCCACCATGTTGAAATGGGATTGGGCAGGGCACGTCTGCCGCATGTTAGACGAGCTATGGGCGAAAGCTACCACTGACTGAGTCTCTCAAGGAGTTAAAAACAACGTAGTCCGCCTAGGCGGAGGTCGAAGGACGAGCTTGATGCCTTTGCGAAAGATTTGTCCATTGTTTGTTTATCCGTGAGATTGTGATAGCTTCTAATGTCAAAGTTTATCAGGTCGACCAAGGGTCTGACGATCCTTAACGACAGCTAACAATCGATAACAACCGGGACCGACGGTTTAACGTTCCCTCCGAAGCAAGAAGGGCGGCCCATATCAGCTACAGATCGCAAGAGTTGGAAAGAGGGAATTGAGGCCTTTGCCAAGCTGTGGGATGATATGGGCTGATATATATATACTAATAATTCTGTGTCTATGTTACTTGGTCAGTGTTCACAATCTGCCGATAGCACTATCAGCGATAAGCACGTGAGATAAAATAGCATCACTATAAAACACAAAACAACCAAAAAGCGTTGTCTATGAATTGGAAATTCATTAATATGGTGGCTAGATCTAGGTATGTTGATAATTACCACAGAAATGTATCTAGGTATTTATGATGATTACCCTTGTTTGCGTCCTGAGTGTAATCTATTGTATGTTAGATGGATGAACGAAATGAATTCGAAGAAACATGATGTCACGTAACTTACGAACATCCTTACGAAAGGTGCCTCATAAAATTTTCTCAGGGATTAAACGATTTCAAACTCAATATTCGCCAAAAGTCCACCTACACGGCCTACACCTAACTGACCACAGTGGTTTTCTCTGACGTAATGGGGCTCGTCTATTTTAGTATAGATGTTACGTTACGACGGCGTCTCTTCAGGACATTGACATCGTCTCAAAGCCTTTTGGCTGTGCCGAATATTGTGGAATTGTTAAAAATTTGTATCTGTCAAAATGTGCAATGGTAAGCATTTTGATTGTGTTACATGTATTCAGATCTTAAGTTTATTGAGTAATAGACTACTCAAATAATTGATCATTTAGTTTTTTTCATGTGCCTTCTCTAATATTATGTATACCTAATTAATGGAACGTTAAATTTGTACACAATAATTCCTATTTCTCAACGCGCTGGCAGAAAATACAATAAAACGTATAGATTTTCCACCATTAACTGTTAACTAATTATACTACAAAGTAAAGTTACTAGGCAGGAACTCGTAGTACCTAACTGGTAACTTTACATTGTACTACTAGGTAGTACTAATACTACTACTACCTAACAGTACCTAGGTACTACGTAACTTACGGAGTCGTATACACGAAGCTCAATTAAGTATTATAATATAAATAATTATAATTATTTATCATGACAGCTATTTTCTATTATTCACATGTATACGTCATCCTCAATTATTTACAACCACAATAAAATTAAATAAAAAAAATAGTTGTTAATCACCTTCGAGCCCGCGTAATGTCCAAATACTTTCACGTTATTCAATATCCTAGCGATGTAGTATTACAAAAGAACTGAACAATTATTAACATAACTTCTGCATTTGTATTCCTGCGAATCCTGCGTTATAGTTTTATTAAAAATTCTATTGCGTTCACAAACGATGAACGTGTCGTAATGCATTATTTTATTTGAACTGATGTACATTTTCAATACTAATGGGATTATTAATTGGTATTATGTGTATAGTAGGTACCAACTATGTTACGTATTTTGAGCAGGTTAGTACATTTTAACATATAATTTATTAACAGAAAAGGTTGGCATATTGATTCAACTGAAATTAGAACGATGAGTAACATAAATTAAACGTAATGTATGGCGTGATGATGAGATGCTTATTGCATAAAGTAGAAATAAATAAATCTTGTAGGGGAAGGTGGGGCAAGACGGGGTGGAGGGCAAGATGGGGTACCTAGTCTTTTGAGGTGTTAGAGTTGACCAATCACAGCCGTTTTAACTTCGAAGACGTGCTGCCATATTGCTATCCAGTCGGTCTCTTGACTTTACCAATAACCACGTTTTTTTTCATTTCTCGTAAAAAAATATATATTTTGATGAATTGTTATCATTTTTTCATGTTTTATCAGTTGTGTTACTGCCGTGAATATTGGAGATGCTGTATGCAGTGATCGTTGTTTATTTCATCTGATGATTGCTCTGTCAGGTAAGAACTTGTTTATCACTTAATTGGCAGCCATTTTTTTATGACGTAATTTTACTATATTTCATGCATGAAGGGGCAAGACGAGGTACCCCATCTTACCCCCTAGTCCATCTTGCCCCTTAACGATCGAACTTAACTTATCGAAGATTAACAAAATTATGCATTTGTTTCAGTATGGTTAGGGATTACAAAAGAAAGACAAATAGAGGAGATTGGTCCGAAGAAAATATGAAAAACGCTATTGATGCCGTCATTGAAAAAAGAATGGGATATTTGCTAGCATCACGAACATTTTCAGTACCGCAAACGACTCTAGAAAGAAGAGTGAAAACTGCTCGTGGTAACCTCGAAAGCAACAGTTCTACCAGTAAATATGCAGTGAAGGTTCCTTTAGGCCCAAAGGAACAAGTATTTACAGAATCGGAAGAGACTGAGTTGTGTAATTATATTATAGACATGGAAAGTCGATTTTATGGGCTTACCGTGAAAGATTTAAAATCATTGGCTTACAACTTAGCTAAGAAGAACAATAAAGTCCATCCATTCAACACTGAAAAAGAAGAAGCTGGGAAAGATTGGGTTCTGGGGTTTTTAAAGAGACATCCAGAGCTATCAATAAGAAAGCCAGAAAGTACCTCTGCTGCTCGTGCTTCTGGATTCAATAGAGAAGTGATTGATGCTTTTTACACGTTCTTAGGCAACATATATGATGAACACCAACTAACCCCAGATCGAATTTATAACTGTGATGAAACTGGAATTTCAGTCGTACCCAAAACGAAATCAAAAATTATTGCTAAACGAGGAAGAAAGCAAGTTGGTTCGATAACTTCCGCTGAAAGAGGATCAACTATCACCATCGAAATTTGTTTTAGCGCTAGTGGAAATTACATGCCTCCAATGATGATTTTTCCTAGGAAGCGAATGGACCAACAGCTGATGCTAAATGGAGCTCCTGGTGCTTGGGGTGTGTGCAGCGAATCAGGCTGGATAACAAGTGAGTTATTTTTGCAGTGGTTCAAGGAATTCGTGAGGTTCAGTGGTGCATCAGTAGACCGCAAAGTTTTTCTTTTGCTAGATGGACATAGCACGCACACGCAAAATATTGATTTGATTAATGAAGCCAGGTCAAATGGAGTAATTATTCTTTGTTTTCCACCTCACACAACTCACCGTCTCCAGGTAGCGGACGTTGCTTTCATGAGACCGTTGAGCACTTATTATGATCAGCAAATAACAGCATGGTTACGCAGCCATCCAGGGATGGTAGTGACAGTACGTCAAGTTGCAGAAATTTTTGGTAAAGCCTTTGTACAGGCTTCTACGATGTCTACTGCTGTTAATGGTTTCAGGAAGTGTGGAATCTGGCCGTATGATTCAACAGTTTTCTCAGAAAGCGACTTCGCGCCTTCTTTGGCGACAGACATACCTCAAGTTCAGGGACCAGTCCCACAGACACAAACCGATAGAGAAGAGGCATCAACTGCTTCAAATACAGTACGTGAAGATGCCTGTTCACCAAGTTTGCTTGCAACGGAGCCTGAAATTTCATCGCATACTGATACCCATGTCTCAAATATGGCCACGTTTACCGAAATTCCTGCAGTTTTGCAATGTCCTGTGTCTCAAACACCGACGATATGCTTGGATGCTTTAGATGTAGCTGCAGTTACAGCAACTACAACTGCTACGCTTTCAGCTTTGCCATGTACAGAGCCTCAAATCGTTTCTGAATCTACTATTAGAGCAACAGCAGATATAACTCTTGCAACTGCTTCAACTGCACCAGCTAATAGTCCAAATGTGTTACCAAAATCCGTGCGAACGCCTGCAAATGAACAACCTCAACCTGGTTGTTCAATTTGGACTGATAATTTGGGTATGGATCAAAGATCTGTTGCTCCAAGAGATTCAATTTTTTTATTGACTAGCCCAAAACAACTATTACCTTTTCCGGCAACTCAAAAAAATGTACGTTCCACTAGAAAACGAGGAAAAACTGCTATAATAACTGCGTCACCTTATAAAAATGATCTTGAGGATAAAATAAAGAAAAAAAAGGAAGATGGTGCCAAAAAAGAAGAAAAAAAGAAATCGAAGTTAACCAAGAAGCAGACAAAAGCAAAATCTAATGAAAAAGCTAAAGGGAAACAGAAAAAGAAAAAAGCTGCAAAAAGTAAGTCGTCATCGGAAAATAGTGACAATGAGATTGAGAACACTCCATGTTTCTATTGTTCTGGACGTTATATGGACTCCAACGAAGGTTGGGCAGCTTGTAGAGTTTGTGGGAAGTGGGCACACTGCAGCTGTGCAGGAATTGATGACGAAGATGAAGAGGCGACTTTTACTTGCGAGTTTTGTGAGCAAGAATAGTATGATAGCCTATACCCCATCTTACCCCATAGGCTATCCCATCTTACCCCACCTATTGGGCAAGACGGGGTAGTAGGTGATTTTTTGAATTTTGTATTTTTTCTAACAAGGAATAAAAGTTATGTTCCTATTATATCTCAATTATCAAAGACTGATTACTTAAGATAATTATTATAATAAAGATGATCAGAATTAACTAAAAGGTTTTGTTTTATTGACCTACAAACCTTAAGTACCCCGTCTTGCCCCACCGTCCCCTACCTACCTCCTTAGAATGCGACACGCTTCCGTGGTTAGGAGCATTTGAGAATGTTAATAAGTAATTTTAAAGTTCTAAACATTTTATTATGAGATTAAACTTTCAAACACTTCAAAAGTTTCAAGTGGTACTGAATGAAAAGAGTTCATTTAAAAAAAAAACATATAAACTCATAACCAATATATAATAAAAAAAACAAAAACAGAGATGAGATAACAGTTTATAAATAAACTAACATTGCACTAATTTGTTGTATTCAGATTTTTTTTGTCCAAATAGTCCCCATTATATTGTACCTAACATGCTCGTTACCAATGTCGCAGTTCGCATTCAACGCAAAAAATAATTTGAGTAAAGTTTTCATAATACCCGAACAAAGTAATTAAAAGATCAAATAAATATAAATGACTTAATTGATTTAATAATTATTATCAATATATAAAGTAGGTGACTGAACATATAAAAGACGACATCGACATGAGATCGTTGCTAATAACTTCTCTAAATGCATTCCTATGTGATGTGATGCAAACAGTAATTAAATAATAATATACAAATGTCACCTCAGTAGCAAGAGTATTTGTACAAGTAAAATGCCCTTTGTATGACTTATTAAATTATGTAAATATGAAAAGATGATTAGGCATGACTGCATTATAAATTATTGACTTTATTTAAAAGAAATCGCATCTAGGATCAAAATTAGTTGAGCGCCGTATTTCGTATTTCCAAAAGTTGCGTTGAAGCAATCGTGCTTGATTCTGGCTGATTCCGACCTCAGCGTTACAAACAATCACAAGTCTACTGACTGACTACCATGAGACGTTGAATTTGTATGTAGGTATATTTTTCTCAAATGTATGCTTAAAATGTTTAATATTGAAGGCGTACTAATCATTGAGTGTTCGACCTACTGGTCGTGAATTCAGCTGATTACACAGATTTTGAACGCCGCTTACGACAAATCCGTATAACTTGGCAATGTAGAAAAAATATATATTTTAATTTGTATCATATACCTTAATTGATCATAGGTAGTGAAACACAATCAAAAGATATTTTCTCGATAGAAAAAAATTACAAAGTAACCTCTTGAAAAAGTTTCTGACATTAAAATCTCCCTAATTTATGGAAGAACATTATTGAAATCTATAGAATTTGAAACCATTAAAATAATAAAGCTGTTTATTGCTTAATGTAACAACAATTCACCAATTTTCATTCAAGAAAATGTATTTCTGTATATTTTCGTTCAAGTAGAATGACGCGCCAGCCGCCATGTTGTGTCCTCTCTATCATTTCCATACGATTCGACAGTAGTCGCTGCGGCGCGCCGCTAGTCGGACCTGTGTCACTTTTTTCAATTATTTTTTTACGTAATCATATTTTTCAAAAATACTGGGCCGCATCCATCGTTTGTCATGTTTGGTCTGTCAAGGCACTGATTTGGCAAAACAAGCATTGGATGCGGCGCGGCCAGTGGCGGCTGTGTTTTGTTTTTCTAGCCCGTTTATTACAATAGAATTTAAATAGAAGCGCCAAACAGTCACGATACTCCCGTTCTTACCTACATAACGAGACAATATTTGTGTAGGCCATCTTCATGATTCAATCTAAGTACATGCGTGTGAGCTTCACAATGACCACCTAGTTCTATAGCATCATCGTCATATCGTCATATCGTCATATCGTCATCGGTGCTTATAATAGGTAATGTTAGGAAAAAGTCTGGTGTCGCTAAACAAGAGATTTCCGAGAGTACAATACTTACCTGTATTTGCGAGAGATAAACTTAATTTAGGTAATTTCGCAGGTTTTCCAACTTGGTCTCAGCACATATCAAACATATTTGAACCTATTCATTCACGCCTACACTTTTGAGAATAGCTCAATCAAAACATTATCCTATATAATGCACACGAATGACACGCACACGTCATACGCAAATGGAAAAACTGAAGTATATATGTACATCAAAATTTGACGGTCTTTCAAATTGCAATATAGCATAGTTGTAACTATGATAGATTTATGATACGAAGAGCTGGAGTTCGGTTCTCGATTGCCGTACTTTGGTTTTGTTAGAAAATATTTTTGTAGGCCTTTTGGTTATCCATTGTGCCTAGATTACCCACCTAGTTTTTCTGCTTATTAGAACCACAATCAATACGCTTTCTAACAGCCAGCCAACGAGGATATTTTGACAGTCATCGTGCGGTGTGGAGCATCGTGGTGCAGCCCGAAACTCAGTAGGTTCGGGCTATGACTGCGTACTAGATCGATTAGTGAAATGAAAGAATACATTAGGTTCAAAAATATTTATTTACAGATATCCTATATTAAAAATCTATGCCTTTTGCATTTTTTAACCCTTCTCAGAACAAGTTCTTGTAGGTATAGGTTCCACTGGTGAAATGAAGCACACAAAGTAATATTTTTTCTTTCTTGCGATTCTTAGCTGCCCTTGTACCTGTAATCCAAAATAACACCATAACTTTTAAATGCCTAAACAAATTTGGATGTACTATAGGGCTTCGTTATTTGCTAATGTTGGTACCACACCACCCCTATTCATTTCTGTAGTAGCGTATAATGTCTTGAGTAGAGGTACATAACGATTGAACATAAATAATCACAGGTTTGCATTACAATAATTTCATCTCGTCTGTATAAGGAATCTGCACAGTACAGAATTTATATGCGTGTTCAAATCACGTCGGGGTCACCAGTATAGGGTCGCGGGTGCCCGTATAGAGTAAGCGGGTATAGGTCCCTATATTACCTTCAGATGTTCGGGTAGATAGAAGGTGTAGCAGGAATAGGTAGAGATGTAAAACACACAGGAACTGACGATGGAGTAGGTATATAACATTAGCGATGACACAGGCACTATATACACAGGGTAAAGGATGATATATATACATGCAAAACGCTAGTAAATAATAAAGAATTTAAACAATAAAATAGCGAGCAGTACCTATTACAATAAAAATCTTGACATGGAATGTAATGTCAGTCTGACTAAACATCTTTCTTTTTCTGCGGAGGCCAGTGTGCGCCTCCGTATGAAACCTCCTTTGCACCGCGACATATTTAGTGCTGCGGTGCGAGTCGGTAACTGATGTCGACTATCGACATCGACCAACTAGCATTTATCGTATGAAACTATAATACAATGATTGAATGAATGAGAATGAAAATGAGTAGGAAGGTTGCCTACATTTGTACCAAGAAATTTGTTGCACGTTAACAATGGGTTCAATACTTACGAAACATCTTCGCCATGGAAACCGAGCGGAGCACGAACACGTTTTCAGCCACATACAGGTCCAGAATAACTGTGAGCTCGATTTTGATGTTTTTGCTCTATACATTTTTATCATCGTCCGTGAAAACAGGAACTCTCCGACCTAACCTAAAAATCAAAATAATTATATTTAAAATGTTGGAATGTTCTTACGTATGTGATAGAAAAATAAAACGGTTTTCACGGTTCACAACACTGAACATAATATGAAATATCGTCAACTCTTGAATCTTACAATTTTTATTTACCAAGCCGGTGACTACAGAGAACGAAACGTGACAGTCTGACACTGACAGACAGTGTCACGTCACGATCACGGAGATACCAGTTGATAATTAGGTACTGTATTACCATGCCAGTGCACAACAGCCAAAAGTACTGTACCAGTTGTACCACAGGTATTGTACTCTGCCTTGATTGAACACGTCTTATCGTCATCGCGTCGTCTTTGTCGTCGGGAACCAACCGAGTTATTGCTATAATTATTTAAAATAAAATTACGTAGGTACCTATTTAAGATAAAATACTTATTCAATTATTTAAGTTTCTTTTTTTGCTCTTATCTGTTTACTGGTATACCTTGATCATTAATTTTCTTTGTTGATGATATTGTTGGAAAGTTGGAACCCCTATAATTAATTAGCATGTTCAAAGTAACAACGTTCTACAATACAAATTATTCATAATATCTTTTAAGAAAAAATGACCAAAATATTACATTCAGTTATACTTAGTATAGTACGAGAGTAATGTGATAATGTAGTAAGTGACACAAAATCTACCACGTGCAAGATTCTGGCAGCACTGAATTGGATAGGTACGTCACCTGGAGCTTATTTTATTATTTTGAATTACATAATATGAAACGGCAACGCCCGATTACGGTTCGATTATATCGCGGATATGCTCACGCAAAGTAATGTCTTCTTGCTCCCACGGGCCTAGTGTGTCAACGTCGCATAGTGTCAATCTTTTTGAGACACAAGATAGCCTATGTCCGTCTCATAGGTCCAATCTATTCCTATACGTACCAAATTTCATCGAAATACGTTCAGCCGTTTAGCCGTGAAAAGGCAACAAACAGACAATAAACAGAGTGAATTTCACATTTCTAATATTAGTATGGATTATAATATTATTTAAGAACTTTTATATTTTGGACTCTGGGATTTTATCACTTAAATAATAAAACTGTTAATGTACCTAGTAGGTGGATCGTTCATCTAATTTAGCTTTTTATTATATTGGGTTGGAATGAGAAAATAAAATTTCACATCTAAATACGAGTACATTAATTGTATAATATTTTTATTAAGTCTAAACGGTTATGTACATATTTTTCTTTCAATAAAATAATGACCAACTTTTATTAGATAAACCGCTTATTTAACAGATCGCCGGCGCGTAAGTTCTTTACGTTCTAATAGTTCAATATTCTTTGGTAGTGAGAGTCGGCACTTGAAGGTCGCGGAGCTGAAACTTTTATTACGCCGTTTCGCCGCTGTTTCTTCGTGCGCTGCAGTCGGATTGTGAAATGTCAGTAGCTGCCCTCTTCGTCTTAATAATCAATTCATTCCAAATTTTGCTATCTGGGATTGATATCACAATCCATTTTTAGAGTCTAATGTGCCAATAACCGATCCGTGGATTGGTTTATGAAGGCACGCAGGTTGGAGCTCGATCGAAAGATAGGCAGCAATCCAAAATCGATTTCAATCTTGGACAAGAGATAAAATATTAATTTCGGCTGTATGTACCTAACCTACTAAGTAAGTATAATAAAACCGGCCAAGTGCGAGTCGGAGTCGCGCACTAAGGGTTCCGTATCACTATCAATAAAATGGCAAAAAACATCACGTTTGTTGTATGAGCCCCCGTAAATACCTACTCATTTTATTTTTTTAGTAATTTTGTTGTTATAGCGGCAACAGAAATACGCATCATCTGTGAAAATCTCAACTGTCTAACTATCACGGTTCATGAGATACAGCCTGGTGACAGCCGGACACACAGACAGACGGACGGACAGCGAAATCTTAGTAGGTATAATAGGGTCCCGTTTTACTCTTTAGGTGCGGAGCCCGAACTTAAAAACCAAATATATAGGTACTTAACAAATATTTAATGTGGCTCCCCCCCATACAACAAACGTTTTTAAAGATACTTGTACTTTTTTTATTTCATTTCGTAAATAGGTACCACTAGCCTACTTTTTAATTTATTACAAAAACCTTTAAAAAAAATGTTTGCCGAAATTCAGCGCTGCATGTGTCAATAGTATATTATTATGTGTTTATTGATAAGAGTTATCACACAATCATCTGAGCTCCGATACGAGATGATAATGGTAGTATGTAGGTACTTACTTACAAACTTACGTTACATAGGTACCTATTTGTATGTAGGAAGATCACGGAATTTTAAGTAGGTAGGTAGGTACCTGTATTTTGTAAAAAATACGAGTTTAGTAGGTAGGTAGGTATACGCTGCCTATTGTCTTGCTTATTTTTACAGCAAGTTTATCTAGCTAGATAGATACAAATAAGTATAGATATAAGTAGATATATATATCTAGATAGATATATCTAGCTAGATATTTATCTAAGTAGATAGATATATCTAGCTAGATAAACATGCTGTAAAAGTCAGCAAGACTATTGATAATTATCATAATAATATAATAATTACTTATTAATAATTATTATATCCTACCTACTTTAGGTACCTACCTACTTTTATAAGCAGAAAACATCCAATAAAAAATAACTATGAGAATTATTATTGAGCTTACCATTGTTTACATATTTCAATAACTCGCGGCTTCGATAATTACCACTCGGATTATAGTAATTTTGGTCTAACCACAAGAATTTCAAGGAAATATAGTTAGTACCTACCTAAATAGGTATAAGACATAATATAGGTAGTAGTTAGAACTACATTTGTATCGCTATAAAAAGTAGGTACGTACGAGTATATCCTATATTAGTCCTTCTCCTAGGTCCAATCTATAATTTTTTCAAACATTATTATCCTATCAGCTGTTTAGTTGACAAAGGTAGGTAACAAACAAACAGAGTTACAGAGTTAGGTAAATAGTACTTAGGTAATAAATCTTTATGTTATTATGATCAGGGTTCGAGGATATATTATGTCAATGGATATTATCACGATATATATCCGATATAAATATCCAATGGTTTTTTGTGATATATATATCAATAAAAAAAATGGTTTGAAATATTTATAATATTAGGTAAATTTTGGCAGTTTGCTATGTAGGTACTCTACTTCCCAAATGTAGATGGCGTTGGAGTAGAGTTAAAATATACTCCCTAATAGTCAGTTTCATGCTTCAATATATACACACTGAATAGCAGCATCGATTTGATTTTGATTTGACCGGCGATTGATAGTTCCATCGGCATCAATGGCGTTTGTCTCGTCAGTGGACTACATAAAAAATTTAACCACGTAAAAATAGTTTTCGTATGTTTATTCAAAGTACCTAGGTACTTGATTATATTAGATTATCTATTAGGTGATTTTTCCTGATTTATAAGAATATTTTATGTATTCAAGTTGATTTTTTGGTTTTAAATATATTTAAACCAATAAAACAATGTAGTTTTATGTTTTAAGTAATATTTATGCTTCTAAAACACATAATTATGCAATCAGTATACATTAATACAATAAAATATTAATATGGCTTTTATACAAAATGGATATATATATCAAATTTTTGATATATATCGGAAATACATATATCATAAATATCCGATATATTGATATTTATTATAAATATCGGATATTTTCGAACCCTGATTATGATACCTATACTTACCTACTTACTTACCTACGTTGAGTTACAGGTACCCCTCGTGTTATTAATTGCTGATTTGAACGAGCTGTTCCACTAGATGTTCCCAGAAAATAAAAATTCACTTGAGATTCCCGATATCCACAAAAAAATTATTTCCTTTTAGTTTCTAAATCTAATCACACGACTTAGTATAAATTACGCTAATTCATGCCGATTGTAAAATTGATAAGTAAACTGCGAGTGCAAGCACGACAAGGTGAGGGAGGCAAAGTGAGTGAGATAGGGGATAGAGACTGCGCCCTGATTGGCTATTGCAATTCTGCATCTCACGCACACTACGCAGTAAATTTATGTTGGCTGGCTACTTCAGTGTCCTTGAGCTAGTCGCCTAAACTTGACTGAACCTAGTTTTTGGCACGCACGATTATTTATTCTGTTTCTTTTTTACGCCGGATTCCGTGCTATAGAGTGTTGTTAAGTTCATTGTAAGAGTGTTGGATCAGTTTTGGTGAACTGTTCATTTAGCATAATATGCATGGCATGTCATAAAAAAATCGGCAATATTCTAATATTAATTTTTAAAAACCTTTTTCCGTGACTGTATAAATTGAAAATTTTGTTAATGGGTTCAGTTGACCGATTCATATAATATACATTAGGTCAACTGATCCCGCGGAGACAGTTTGGAGCGGGCTCAGTTAACAAGTACCTACCTACTTAGTTCTGTTTTGTTCGTTGTATAATAAAACTAGGCAAGTATTTATTATTTGGAGGTTGGAACAAGAGATGTAAGATAAGTATGATAGTGATAGTGAGCGAAGAGTACCTATATATATGAGCAGGAATCCACGTGAATGGGGCATCGCACTACATAACTTTGTGAGCAGTCAGAAAGTTTACAAAAATACTGACTGTACGTACATAAGGGAGTGTTGATTCTTATACTTAATGTATGATAGTGAATGCTGGGTATGTCAGAAGCGAAAGTAAAATTAATGCTGTGGAATTGAGAAGTCAGAAATATGATTGGAGTGACTCTGATGGACAAAGATGGAGAACATCGTGATGGGAACGATGTAGAATGGTAGAAGTAGTGACAAAACTAGAGAAAGGAATGCTTAAATGGTTTGGTCATTTACAGAAGATGGATGAAAGTAGATTAACGAAACAGATTTATGGACCTAGAGCGAATGGACCAGCCGGTAGGGGTCGACGTAGACGGATGCACCACGATCAAAATAGAGGAAGTCTTAAAGAAAGGTCAAGTGAAGAGGACCCATAACCTGAGAGCATATGAAGTAGGTCATAAAGGTGGAAGAAGCGGAAGAGGTGTGTCAGGATCGCAGCATTTGGACAGATGTAGTCTCTATCTACCCTAACAAGAAAAAGGCGTGATTGTGTGCATGTATGGTATTTATTTACTAGCTGCGCCCCGCGGTGTCACCCGCGTTTGGACAATATACAATAATATATCTTTATGGATTTAAGCCTATGTGTTATTCTGATATGTAAGCTATATTATTGTGAAGTTTCATCAAAATCCATTCAGTAGTATTTGCGTGAAAGAGTAACAAACATTCATCCATCCATCCATACTCACAAACTTTCGCGTTTATAATATTAGTAGGATTATCTAGAATATTTATTTATTATCTAGAAGCAGTCCATGTAGCAGTAGGTTATGGCGCCGGAATGGCCCTAGGGCCAACCAAATGGGGCTAACAATTTTATACGAATATGGGGAGTCAATTTTATATGGATTTGACAGGTGTCGTGATCGTGACAATCACGTCACACACTTTAGGCAGGTAGTAAGTACTAAACTAGTGGTAAAACATCAATCAATCACTCACGGTGTTACCACAAAAGATTTAAACAAGAGTTGAACAGATGAGTCTAAATATTTTCTCCACGAATCGACGTCTAACCCTCGCTTATTCTAACTCGGTAATAAACTCACAAGTGAAATAATCAGGAATGCCAGGTTTCAGTAAGAAAACGCGAGTGATAGAGGTCGATTTTGTGGAACGAACTTTTAGAAACATCTGTTTAACTCTGGTCTAAACTTTAGTGGTAAGACAGTCAAGATTGCCTAAAAGGACCAGCTGCAATATAAACTTAGGCCCATACTAATAAATCAAACTTAGCACTGAAAGCTATCTTCAGTGTGCACTTGCTCTTTCGTTCTATTTAATATAGTACATCTTAAGTTGTAGATTAGGAACAGAAACTTACCTACCTACATGATATCTGGCAAATTAATAAATGACGCTCAACGGTTAAGTGCTATCCGATTATGACACAATTGGCACATACAAGACAGTATCTAGTAGCCAGTGCTACATCTCATTATCCATTTATTAAATAGTAACGATTTCAAGATTTAGATTACATTTTGAGTGTGGATCAGCTGATAGCGCACTTGGTAGCGCTATTAAGGTTCATATATGAATACGGCCCTAGTGACTTAGAAGGACTATAGTGTATAATAATAAAATCAATTTTGGAGTTTTGGCGGGAATCCGATAGTGAGACGTTGTTGGTTTTGTATTATTAGCTCAAACTTGTGTTTCTTCGAGTGTTAATGTGTAATATTGGTGGAATATTAACCATTAAGTGTTCGTTAACGTGCACGAGTGTGGGCAAATGATATAAACTCAAAAAACGTGTCATTTCGCATTTTTTCCAAAACTCCCAGGAAGTTTCAGTAAAGCATCCACTACTTTACTGAATCGTGACTGACGATGTAAATAATTGACTTGACTACTTGACCACGATTGCTATATATCATTGCTGTGATTTTTTTAATGTGAAATTAAAAAATACTTTAAATAAAATACTTGACACTGGCTATATGCACAAACCGTGCGAAGCCATAACTAAAACAAAAAAAAAATAAAATCAATTAATACTGGCTGAACTTCGTTGATCTTTGACAATGTCCCAGCATAATATCTTCCACTAACTTGTACATTTATATGATTTATAGGAAGCGGTATTATATAGCACGTCTTATTTTATATAACTGCGATTGCATAAATTATAATGGCGTGTAAAATGCGTTTATGTGGTCATGAGTAGCCATTTGCAGACTGTATCGCAATCTGTAATGGTGGTGGTCGTTAACCAATCTTCCTTCGCAAAAATAGTCAAATCATTGGCTGTGGTTGTTTAATGTTCATTTATAATGTTCAGCCTTGGAATTTTTGGAGAGGTGCAAACTTACAAAGTAAGATCTTAGGTTGATAGGTTAAGAACTAGAATAATTAACACAAGCGTCACTATTTCACTAGTAATAATAGACCTAAATACCTATCCTAGGTAAGGCTGGGTCGACTCGACCCGTGGGACGAATTAAGCGTGGAACGGAACGCTCTATCTACATTGTATAGGTACGCCCTCAAAACAGCGCGGCTTTGTTGATTTGGTAATTGTATAGTACATAATAGCGGCCGAGTTGCCTACTAAAATATTATTTCAATAAAAGGTGGTGACTCGACCACTCGGGCGAATTTAATCACGGTCGAAATGACAACCAACTCGTATGATCGTGAGTTATTTATTTATTTATTTATAATACTTTATTGCAAATAAAACCTATAAGTTTTACAAAGTGGCGGACTAATACTAAAATATTTTCTACCAGTCAACCACCAATAAAAAAGAAAGAGTGGTGTAGGCTTGTATCAGAATTTGTTTATTTTAATTAAAGTATCGTAGTTAGTAGGTAATAAGTGAGGCATTACGTTTTTAATCTTTTTGTATGAGATAGGTAGATACACCCTTTTATTGAAACACCACAGAACAAAGAAAACTTAAAGCTAGAACAGAGCAATAATACAACAATTAGTGCCACAATCTTTTTTTGTTCCTTTTCTGAGAGCATCATTAAGTTGCACCCTGATCTAATTACAATCTAGCCTTGAACATGGCTAATATGTAATTTAAATTTAAAATCCTTTAAAATGTCTGTAACTAAGAAAGTGTCCAATGGCACTTTTCTTATTGTAAGGGGAAGACACATTTATATTGTGATCTATAAAGATAGCCCTTGAACTACATTGTTTTAATTAATATTATACTGTGTGATGATTTGATAACATTTTTCTTTTGAAATCAATATTATTATTTTTATTTATGTAAGGACCAAATAACAGTGCGTCATAACTTAAATTACTAGTACTAAATAGTCTTGTCATTTTGCTAAAATGCATAAAAATATTGATAAATTCATCGTTTATCCGTGTGGCGGTTTAATGTGCTTGCGAGAGTAGGCCAATTAAAAAAATATTACTCATCATAATCTATAGACAATCAAAATTATTCTTCCGACAAATTGAACAAAAATAAAGCTTATCATTAATACTGTTTTTATCCAAACTTTTTATAACTACACATACCTACGCGGATCTAACTCTAAGCTTTGATTTTTTTTAGTTATCAAATCCGTAATTAGTATTGAATGTTACACAAAAACTATTAATATTTATGTAAATAAGTCCTAACACTTAATTAATGGCGTCCGAGACATGGAATTTTAGTTACAAAACTAGTTTTTATTGGATATCAGAGACTCCATGACAGTTTTTGTTAAACTGTGCTGGTTTTTCCATCGTAAATTGCTGAGCGATCACCCATAATATGTGTAAGCGAGAATACGTAAAATAATTGAATGCTTAATAACTTAAAAAAGTTAAAAAAAATAGGTAAACAGTAAATAAATCAAAACCTGAAATAATCAAATATTATTACAAACTCGACGATATTTTTATGTAAGTACACCTACAGCATAGCCACCGCAATTCACCGGATGCGGTACATAATTATCATAGATATTCAGTTAGACATAGCCTTTTCATAATGAAGTCTAAAAACCTGTTGCAGCGACAAAACGACTACTTATGTCGCACATTGGTACCCAAATCAGTAAATTAATAGCATTAAAATTATAATCACCGGATATTGGAAACCGGTGGCCTGTCAAAGAACGTGAAAACTCGAGAATGTGAGACACTAGGCCAGCGGGGTACTTCCCAGCGGATCACAATACATGATCGGCTTACGTCATCAAAAATGGTGATCATAGAGGAATGATGGTGATCCTGATGCACGATCCACCCCTATTTATTAAAACAGTCACAACTGTGGATCCACAAATAATAGATTGCATCTACAATGTCAGGGGCTGGCATAGTCGCTCGGTGACTAAAAGTACCTAAGAAAAAAAAACATTAAAAAAAAAATCTACAATATCTGGGAATAAATGAAACGCAACATGCGAGAGGTTTACGATGCTTCTTGCAGAGCTGGCTATCAACTCGACCGCAATAAACTCGCCTATGCGGTCGAGTTGCCACCTTTCATTTTAGTAGGTAGTCAACTCGACCGCACGTGCAAAGTACAGCCAGTCGAAAAACTGATATCGATTCAATGAGTTTCTTAGGCACTTCAACTTACCTTCAAGTAAATAAAACAATTCATGAAAGATACTCAAGTCAATAAATAAAGGAAATATTCTCGCGTTCAAGTTGCCTACTTCATTGTAAATATTGCTTAACTGAACAAACTTAGGAAACCTCTCTGTGACGTAATTTAACAAAAAACATGTTCCTGGACATACAACTTCTAAATAGACTTAATGTCAATTAAATAGACAAAAACCTCGCTCCGATACAACTATTCAATGTCTACTCGTATGTACTGTATATAATTAAAAGTTAATATTTACTATTTTACTTATTTACGGCCCATGATTAGTAAATATATGAATAATATAGAACTTTAAATGAAATAAAATTGTTAAGACTAATACATTTCTTAACCCATTTCTATTTGTCTTAGACTGATCTAAAGGGGTTAAAAGCGATAAATGTGTAAAAATGTATAAGTACACCTAATGTTATACTTAATAACAGAAGAATATACTATTTTTAGGTAGGTATTTTAAATCACTACTAACATGTATTTTTTGTTGTATAAAAATCATAATAAGGAAGAAATGTTATGCGTAGATAGATACACTTATTATAATTATCTGCAATTAAGCTATTTCTAAGATAAATAACCACAAATTTTAACATTTATAGCGATATTAAAGTGAGACAGTAAAAGAAGCAAAATTAACTATTTCTTGGAAGTAAATTGCTTTGCCCATCTCTTACCGTAGACGCTTTGTGATTGACAGAAGTAAATCAGACATTATTATCTAATAGGTAATAATATAAGATAGGAAGAGGTACCTACTTACATTTATTTTTAGAAATATCTACGCATTTAATATTCCCGCCCATTATTGCATTAATTTTTTTGTAAAGCACCACCTGTACAAATTGCAAAATTGTTGCACACCTGTCAAAATAGAGTAGATGTTTTTGTGGTGGGGGAAAAAGTGGCTTATTCATACCGAATACTTTATTTTTTGTACAACACTCTGCTCTGGATTGATACTACATGACAAGTTAAAATAGATATACCACTCAAAATTTTCATAAACTAGTAGGTAATATTAAAACAACATGAAAACTAAAACTAAATTAAACCTTATCTAATAGGCCGCAACCAATGGGCAGGGTTCCCAAAATGCTGGCTGCATTGCCACGTTATAATTATATAGCAATGCTCAATCGTTAACCAAAATAAATGCCAGCATTTTGGTCACGTGTTGCCTCGACCAGACGTCCACATCGGGTCCATTTAAAAAATGAACTACTTCGGAATATTCCGCGCATGATTACTTTCTTAGTTTGTTCTTCACTTATACCGTGTACCTACGTACAATGTGTGTAAAGTGTGTAAAGTGTTTTGATTTTTCAGTTATATTTATAAAACATTTTATTTATAAGTTTTCCTCCTTATAAAAACAACTGACCAAGTAACAATCGACACCGCCCGTAGTTTTATTTAGAACAAAATCTAGTTCACAAGTGCTCAGGTCACGTAGGATCACAAATAGACAAATACGCAGGCTAATGGACCAATTAGGCGAATAAGAGGTGCTCTGAAACCTAGAGTCATCACCGCAGGGGCATACCTCGGCTGCCTTGACTCCGACTAATGATAGCTTCTCATGTATAATTAAACTTTATACACATTACATAGTACCTTTATACATTTATACTTTTTTTATGTAAGTATTATATTTTATTTTATATATAAAATACTGGTGTGCAACTGTGCATAATATGTTCGTAATTATTAGTCTTCTTCAAAAGGGTCCGGTGTAATTGTCGACAGCCAGGAATAAGTACTGGTAAAAGCAAGTATTTCATAAGCACGTAACGTATTAAATTATCATTAACCACGAATTTGTCTAATTACTTACAACTGCCACATTTATAATTAGCGATACAGAGAATTGCACTTTCTATTTTAATTTTCCTCTAACTAACCAGAAAAAAACTGTTGTGAAACTTCCTGTTACGTTTATGAAAGTGCCTTACACCATGATACAAGAAAATAAGGTATGGCACTCCGGTTAAGACGATGACGTAGGTGTCTCTTTCTACGTCATCAACGTACACGTACGGTTGGCCTCTAAACTAGGTATTATACTTAGTATTAAGTACCTACTGTACATCGGGGAGTTCTGTAATGGTATCACATGTACGTTGGTGACGTAGAAAGAGACGCCCCGTCATCATCTTGCCCGGAGTGCCATACCTGGCATAGAAAACTATTGTACCATGCCTTAAAGGTTAAAATTAAAATGTAAGTATTCTATACTCTGTGGTGGCTGCACTGTGATAATATTTTCATAAACTCTACAACTTATATGTATAGTGTAGAAGTTCTTAAACTTTCGCGAACAGGAAACATATTAACTAGCTAAAACGGGTCTAATTCGCGCACAAACTAAATATCAAAATATATATAGGTTTCTCTTAATTAAGTACTGGGGCGATTCGCACCACGGTGCGAACCGGCTATGGTGCGAATCGTGCCCTCAGACCCCCACATTAGCGACGAGACGCAGATGATTTTATAACTACTTTCGTAAATGAGCGTGTATAAAAGGCGTGAGTAATATTTTGAGAGAAGTAAAAGTTATCCTTTATCCTTGACCTGCATCTCAGTCAAGAGAAAAGAGATATTCATAAAAAACCCCTGCAAAAGTCAACAGAATAACAATTATGTTAAAACTCCATTACCAGACCATAATATAAGCAACGCGCCCTTTTTTTAAGCAACCCAAAGCAAATGATTATTTACGGCCAGTCTGGTTGACCGCCATCACTTTAACGTCCAAAACTTGGTAAGGAGGTCAGATCAGAATAACAGAAATCACCGATCCTCATTTCAAAAATCGATTTACTTTCTTTGCCGCTCTTATTGTTTCGGAATCGATTCTAAAGTCCCTTCATATAATATTTGCCATAATATCATACTTATCATATAGGTAAGGTACTACAGCACTTTATATCCTCGGCCAAGGAGAGAGGTCCCCGAAAAAACTCACTCGCATAATCCATAACGTAGATATTTGTTGTAACACATTTTTTGAGTTGGTTGTCATTTTTAGCGTGATAGATACGCCATCACAGATCTTTATCATAACATGACTTGACCAACACAAAAACCAGCAATAGAGTAAACAGGTTTACCAGCGCTGGTAAATGCGCCTTTTTCTTTTTTATTTTATTATGTACCTACACTTCATACTATTTCGGTCTGTACGAGGGTGGGAAACATGCTCAGTGCCCTGAGTATGAGTTTTTACTAACTCGACATAGTACGCGTCAACTAACTCTTTGTATGAAGGTTTATCGTTCATAACCGCGCCGGCAGGGGCGCTGTACAGGATCTTCATACAAAGCTCAAGTTGACGCGTACTATGTTGAGCTAGTAAAAAGTCATACTAGGGGTACAGCCTAGAATGGGTGGCTCTCAAAGACCGTTGGCGGAACACCTCGATAGTGGTTTGCCGACAGATTTACTCGATCTACTCGAGGTTGGTAGCTAGGATACAAGGAGGCTTCGTTTCTTGTGCCATCCAGTATGACTACAGTGGTTTCTTACTAACATAATATATTTATATTAGAAGTATACCAGGGTTGCATAAGGCACAATGAGGCCGTATAGTTCTTGTGCCATCCTACTAATATTATAAACCCGAAAGTTTGTAAGTATGGATGGATGGATGTTTGTTACTCTTTCACGTAAAAACTACTGAATGGATTTTAATGAAACTGTACAATAATATAGCTTATACATCAGAATAACACATAGGCTACAATTTATGAAGATGTTGTGTGAATTGTCTAAAATATGACGATTAGTGTCAAGTAAGTAGGAAAAAATCTACCGTCTGCGAGCTATTCTGGCGTGCGCTGCCAAAACCGATAGTCCATAATAAATGGTTAAGGGGATTTCTGGACTTTTTGTTCAGATATAGTATATAGTTACTGCGCGTATAGTTTTCGCATACACAGGGGATACTGCCAGGGGATTTCGGGAATAAGCCAGCCTCAGCAGTGCCCTACCGTCAAGGTTGTTATGATGTTTTCCTCCATCGGATGTATTACTTCATTCTAACCAAACATCAAGATATTTACTATTGAAGTGTTTGTACAAATCTCATGGCGGTCTCCCACGTCAAGCATGGTGATTTCATGATTGACGTGCCTACAAACAGGTGATTATAGGAAGCTGTGTCAGCCATAAATATAGACCAGAAGAACAGAGAATACAAAAAGTTAAAATAATGAGGCCGTCTCGGAGTTAGTTACGTGCTAATAATAAATATCGATCTTATTCTTTCGCACTAACGTTCATCGGTAATTTGTAATTCGATCTAAAGTAAGGCACTCTGTTATCCGGAATTCAATCACCAACTGTTGTGTTTACTTGTCCCGCCGACTGACGTTGTCCTGTCATTGTCTCTATGGGAAAAAGCTTTCTCTCCTTCTATATCTATCTCTTTCCCTCGCACTCTATCTCTCTTCCTCTCCCTCTCCCTCTCTCCCTGCCCGAGCTGTTAAACTGAGTGACAGCTGTCAACTATGCAACCCGATTTTATGAGATATATTTTCCCAGTTTCAAAAATTTTCTCGTGGTAATGGGATAAATATATTCTTCTCCTGGTTCTCAGCTACCTTCCTACCAATTTTCAACCTAATCGGTTCAGCCGTTCTTGAGTTATAAAAAGTGTAACTAACACGACTTTCTTTTATTAATATAGATTAAATGTAAAACTGGAATGTTAGTAATTAGTATCCTGTTGGTAAACCAAAAAAAAAACTCGACTCACGGGTGTCCAGTCAGTCGCTCATGTCCAGTTTGTGGTAACTCCACAGTGTAGTCTACACACAGACGGAACGCACAAAATAGGTTTCGGGCTTTACATGAGGCATTACCGAAAGACGAGTATACCTAGTGGCTTTTATATACGGTACTCGCCGAGAGACGAGGTAAATCGTACCATTATGATGTGGTGTGGCCTCATCCATGTCAAATCAGAGGTTTTAGTGCATGCTGTCGGTGTAAGCATATTAAATATTAATATCTGCGGAGTGAGCAGTCTCACTGCTGGACAAAATCGATTGTGTCATATCCGCATTTTCGACAAGTGATGTTGCGTCAGAAGCCGCTAATTTGTTGCACACAGTGTTTTATGTTGTAATTAACAACAACTTTGCCATAAATACGTGTTTGTTGTGGCTTTTAGTGTCGTTTTTATAGATGGTCAAAAGGCTAAATGGCTGGATTGATAGTGTGTTAAATTACTGTATGCTTGTAAAATTTGGGTTGACCTTCCAGCTGTGCTGCTTTAATTTATGCTGTAACATGAAGCCGTATAAACACTAGCTGACTAGGATGGTGCAGTCCGTAAATGAGTCTTGGTATCCGATAATAAGAGTCTCCAGTTCGGTCTGTGTTGCGTCACCTCCCAGTCCTTCGCTTGGAGCCAGTCCTTTCCTATACTTCCGTCTATCCAGCAGCAGTACCAGGGAAGATATGGCTGAACGAAAGTCCGACCACAAGTTCGGTAAAAAAAATACCGTTCGTATCGTGAGGTTGTTTATAGTTAACACCTGATGCTGCAGAATGAAATAGAGAATATTTATTGTATTATTTCCACCTTAGAATTTTAAGAGTTAACCATAGTATAAATGCAACATAATAAGTCTTTAACACACCTTTGTAACTAAGTATACTCGTACGAGATTACTTGACAAACATAGCTGAGAGTCGAGGCTACGCAAACAGCTCGAGTGCAGGGTCTAGGGTCAGCACTTCGAGGAAGTATGCTAATGGGACGTGAAATCATTATTGTTTATTGCTGGCTTAGAAAAATAATAGCACTAAACTATTATATGTTCTTCATAATACCCGCCCATACCATAACTGTTGAGCCGCTGTATGGATGAACTTCCTGAACGAGCCTTTCAGTATTTCCGGGCCGACGGTACACTCGCACCCTTCTTGTATCAGACCTAAACCAGAATCGCGACTCATCGGAAAACATATTTTTATCCCATTGTTCCTGGGTCCATGTTATGCATGCATGGTGCTTAGACTTTTTTGATGTGTGTATATATAGGGGTTATTAGGCGTTTCGCCCTACGCCTGGTACGCCTCACGGGTCGAATCGACCCAGTACTTAATTTGTCTTAGTCGATTTATCCCACAAATAAAAGTTTAAGAATCTGGAAATAGTATTTTTGGTTGATAAAGTACCAGGGTAGCATAGAATACAAGAAGGCTCCGCATTTGTACCATCCAGTGTGACTTATTTGTCAGTCATCTTCGTATGTAGATTGTAATACGTCTGGTTCTAGTATTGATAGGCCTGATTTGCAAGAGTCCGTCTAGGGAACTACCACCACACCTTTGCTAGATATTCGTCCGCCAAGCAGTAGTTCCAGGTGTTCCGGATAAAAGGGCACTATTTCCAGCGAAATGTTTCCAGTTATTTCCGGTATATGAGACTCTAGAACTAATGTATCAGGGTGAAGAGGTGCAGTGACGCGCAAGATTTGTCAATGCAATGTTCTGGGTGCCATTGTATCGGTTTTGGGTAGGCGTGATACTTTACTATCCGGTGTAAGGCTTGCAGTCAGTACCTACCTATAATATGAAAAAAAACAGATAGTATTGATTAAAGTGGGGGTTAAGATAAAGATATTGATTAAATCGCTTTGGTGGGTAAACGTAACTGTCATCTTATATCAGTATAAAAATCTCTAGAACATGACGTTGGGACTTGAGACAAATGAAAGCCAAAAACCAAATGATGGCAATGCAAATGGCACGACCACTGTGACGACGGACGGCAGGTATGAGAGTAAATAAAGTTATTATCATTATAAAATAATGGTTTTCTAAGATATACAGACCTATAGGTACTTAGCTATGCTAACTTGGGGTTAAGTTAATCAAACACCTTAGACCACGGGTCAATCGTATTCATGGAACCGTTCACTTTGCTTCTATACTCTTGGAAACGTTTATGTTCGTTAATTATAATCTGAACTACGAGGAAATAAAGGGTAAATTGACTGACCCTTTAGAAAATACTGGACAATCGAGACCATAGTGTGTCTATTCTTTATACTACTGGAAGGAACATGCGTAAGAGAAGGAGGCCCGTTTTTTCGAAACATTACACAAACACATCAATACAAAGAAGCGTCGCCATACACATTTGTGTATGCAGCCAGATGTTTATGTATTTTTTGTGTACCTAATGTTTTGAAAATACCAGCGCAGGAGACCCGGCTTCAGAAAAATATTCAAGTGATATTATTGTGAATAGTTGTATACAGAGTCCACACATACCAAGTCAATGTCTTGGCGGCCGTGGCTTGTCAGTTGTAGTTGCTGCTATCACTAAAAACTATTAAGTACACTCGCGTCTTGCATCAAAGTCGCTCAAGTGCATTCAGAAATACTTTCACCATAATTAGAAGAGTCAGCGATTGAAATATGTATGCCGCAGTAACGCTACGGCACGGCAGCAATTAATTAAACATTAGGCAATATTACGTTGCTTAATTTCGTTTCTGTCACCGACGGCCCCGACCACCTACACTCCTACTAGGTCCATTACCATAATCCCCGCCACGCTGTCTCCAATTATAACAAGTGTATCTGCTGGGGTGGGATGGTTAGTACCAACGAAAGTGTATCTCTCATCTCGCCTCACTCCAGGCGGTTCGACGGCTCATGGGGGCTTTAGTGGGTCCAAGCCCCCCGTTATACTTCCAAAGGCATTTCTCCCCTCAAAAAAGGGCTACTCTGTCTCCGATAGCTCCGAGCGTCTATACGAGAACAGTAGTACCCAACTTATATGGCGCGTCGTGAATCTTCGTTCGCGCAGAAAAGAAAGTATGGTCCGAATATTAACGAAAGAATGCTTAAAACTTACAATCAACCTAAGCTCACTATTATAAGGTTCATAATACACTGCAGCTGTTAGTTCCATCTCACTCATGCCACGCGGCGATCGCTAAGATGGCGGGGCGGCTGCCGACCAATAGCGGTCAATAGCATTTCCCGCGCTTTGAAAATTCATCTTCTGCGCAGGTACATCGGTAAGCCATATAAGTTGGGTACTACTGTACTAGGTTACTTATCATAATCTGCGCCACGCTCTCTCCACTAGGGAGAATTATGACAATTTCCAAAAAATTATGATCAATATCCCCACCAAAATCTTCGAATTGGGGAGTATGACAACCCGTAATCGAAGTTATTGTCATTTTCCCACTCGAAAGAGGCATCACCTCTTTTACGAGTATGACTGTTTTGTACCTGAAGTACCAGGGTAGCATGGGGTACAAGAAGACCTCATTGTGTCGAAATCTACCTTACGTTATTCGGAGGCGATTTTGAAACTTTTAATTCTCTAGAAATCCATAGAGTAAACAGTATTTTTTTTCTATTTTCATAAGTTACGTACACTCTTTGCCGTCGTGTGTAACATTAAAATTTGTCTTACCACCAAGGTAATCCCAGACCGATGACGTAAGCAGTACAAACTGGAGTTCAAATCTACTTTTACGCTGGGAAAGCCCCGCGGGAAATACGGTGGCCATGCTCATTGCTCAACCACGATCGCGATCGTTGCCAATCTATACAATAATAATATTATAAAGAGGAAAGGTTTCATTGTTTGTTTGTTTGCATTGAATAGGCTCCGACATTACCGAACCGATTTAAAAAAATATTTCCCTGTTGGGAAGCAACACTGTCACCGCGCGACATAGGCTATTTTATATCCCGTAAAAATTAACGGTTCCCGCGGGTAGGTACCTATAGTATTTATTTAACGCGGGTGAAACCGCGAGGCGCTTCTAGTATTCTATATATTATACTTACGAGTACCTACAAAGTCACGGTTAAGGCAGATCTTTCGTGAACATAGTAACCCTCAAAGCCACCATCTATACCTACTTCTGGTTTCTGTATTCTTTTCCATGCATGATATCTGGATGAAATCGCTCTGAGCGATAAGATCGCCCATTGTGACACTAATATTGTGAAGTTGGTTTCTGTCCTAGCTCTTAAAAACGTAAAAGCTTTGGTATTTTAAATTCTATATATAATATGTACCTGATGTGATGGCTGTTACAGGAAGGTTCGAAGCCGGTGTCGCTGGTTCACAAATCGCACAACTCTTCTCACACCGATTTTATTGGCAATATGCGCTTATGCAACTTCGAAACCAGTCTCCAATAAACCTAGCACCCTATCTCATAGACATGACGATACCAATTAGACAGATATTAAGTTTTATAGGGTAATTCGATATTTATTGTCGGCAATGACGTCCTCTCATCATTAGAGATAAATACAACCGCAACATAGTACTTGCCTCGTGTCGTATGAATACGAGCCTTGGGCGCCATCTCGGCCGAAAGAATGACTTACAAATGAGACTATAAACATTGGTAAAATTGAGCAGGAACAGCTTGGCCGTTCGGCCGAGACGACCCCCGTTTCGAGTGTAAACGCTATGTTTTTTTTTGTGAAAATGTAGTGTTTCGGCGGGAAAATAGTACTAAATACGCGGGTGAAACCGCGGGGTCAGCTATGTAAAATAATAAACGATGGTACGTGTAATAAATGTCACCTTGTTAGGATTTTAATACTGTGAATTAGGTAGGTACAGATTATAATAATTGACGTATATTATAAGTACTTTAATAATAATAATAATTAATACTTAAGCACCTAGTTAGTGCCCGGATGTATGATAATCACGTTGACGTTATAAACACCTGCAACTACAAAATGTCAGTTGGTAGTTGGTGGCCATCTCGACCTAAGCGAAGTCACTCGAACGTCCGAGCTGTTCCCATTCAATGTTACCAATTTTTGTAGGAGGCGACTCGCCCGGTAACATGGACAAAGTACAGTCAGATATAAAATGAAGTAATATAATAATGATTCCATTTTTTTAGTAATCCATTACTATGTCTTCAAATGCAGTCTCTATCGGATTGGTCCGGCCACGAAAGAGAGAGAGACTAGTGGAAGTGTCAAGAGAGCGGGGCGCTCGTGCCAAACATTATGACTCGTAGCTCAAAACTTACGCCAGTTTTGCCATACATACTATGTCATGCTCTACTTGTGCCACACATTTAAAAATACCTTATGTGCAGATTTAGAGCCCATTAAAATGAAGCATATAAACACAAGGCACATTTCCAAATAAACGGCGGTTAACTTATGAACCTTTATTGACTAGTAACTTTCAATATTTTTTTTGGCGACAGCGGCTCCGATGTAAATGTCAAGTTAAGCCACTTCCACTCTTGTTTGTATTCCGTGGTTCCGGCTGCGGTCTTCGAGAATTAGGACCATTCTAGGCTTAGAGCATAGTGAGCATGTGTATTGTTTACAGTGTGCCTAGTGCGAGTTTTGTCAATTTACTATTTATTATATTATATATACAATAATGTCAGTGACTGATTCACTGACGCTAGATGGCGCTGCTATTATTCCATACAATTTCAAGTTTACGCCAAACGGACCGAGCGCGTAAATAAATTGTCAAAACTCGCACTAGGCACACTGTTGTCAAGTTGCTAGATTTAAAAGAAACGGTAGAGGTAGGTAATAATTGCGTTCGTGTGGAACAGGTCTACCAATCCAAATAATCATAAAACAGATGTTCAGGCATGAATAGATATTATTTACGATACGGTTATGAACTGCAGTTGAGCAACCAATTAATATTGGCGTGCAAGGTCTCAATGGTTATTAAAGTTTCGACACTAGATAAGTATCCACTTAAGTACATAACTAACTGGTATAGGTTATCCTATAATATCGTACTAATATTATAAAAAAAAAAATATTATTTGGATATTTCTGTCAAACGGGTTTTAATAAAATTTGGTACCTAAGTATGTATATGAAGTCCTTGAATAATACACATGGGATATGATATTAGTATTTCCGTAAAAAAATAATGTTCCCTTTGGGATAACACTTAACAGGCAATACGGGTGTTGTATACCATATTTCTTTAATATCTGTTTCACCGTTGCGGCGTGAAATGGTAACAAAAATCTAAACATCTAGACATCCAAACATCGAGATAATACAAACATCTAAACACATAAACATCCAAGCATATAAACATCCAAACATCTAAACATATAAGTTGAGTTGTTTGGATTTAACTAGTTTTAGTTTTTTTTAATTATATCCAACTTATAACTTGTTTTCTTTCATCGAATAAATACCATATAAGTAAGTATTTTTATAACAACATACAAACATCGAAAGTTATTTGTTTCCTAATTTGTATACGTGCTCCTACGGAAGTGAAGGATTTTTGAAATTTGTAAATAGGTACATATTATATTATTAACAACGCTTTAAAGTTTTAATTAAATTGACAATACAATGGCGCTTACGTTCCCACTGTTTCGGGTAAAAATAAAACAACAATGGCAAGGTCGCGGAGAACTTTGGAAAATATGATAAATAGGACAGCATCCTTCGGTGTATTTATTTAGATTTTGTTGTAAATTAATTGTATTGTTCCACACAAATTTCTGCTATGCCGTGTGCAGTGGGCAATGCATCTTCTTTGTTTCCGATGTTCACATTTTACGTACCACCTGTTTTGATTAAAATGCAAATTGTTGTATGTACGTAATAATCAGTCGGGTAAATAGGTTGTATATAATGATTTTATACAAACCTACCTAAGGTGGTGGTGTGAATGAACGATTTTTTTCTCCATGGCAAATATTGAAGTAGCCTACGAATTAAATCTTGTACAGATAAACTCTTTATTGAAATACCACAGAGCAAAAAAAGAAAACCAAATCTAACAATTCGTTTTATAATGACCGGTCTTACTGATCAGAGCGATCTGTTTCAGACAACATAACTGTTTACCGAGAGGAGACAATTATTTTATAATGAACGGTGGCTGTCAATCAATAAATGTAATCAATCAAAACTTTTCAAGTACCTACGTAACTTCGTTCACGTGAAATGAGGAAAAATCAACCGGTTTCATTTACTTGCAAACGAGTCCATCGCTATAGGGTTGCCAACGTGCCAGCGACAAGTTTGATTGTGCCAAAAAGCTGGATGTAAAGTTTGAGGTTTTAAAGGTGAAAGTAATTCTAAAAAGCAAATAAAAAGTTACATAGGTACATCATGACGTCTGCGCTTGAGTTTTGAGATCACCAGGGCTGCCACACGGAAGCTTTTGTAAAAATTTTGTTGGCTACTTTCGTACCGAAGTAGTTCAAACATGAAGTCCTAATAACATATTATTAAATAGATATAATCGACACAGGTTTTTATGTCTTTGAACGCTCAGAATGGGGTATTTGTTATTTTTTTTCTATTATCTCTCCAATTTCAATCTTTCTACAAATTCAAGACACCAACAGTGTTGCTTTTGTTCAGGTGCCAATCCTAACCCCTGCTCCCGTCATTGTCGGTGACATTTGACCGGGCGCATGCGCAATGCGAGCCGCGACCCGCGTTTATTTTACATACAATGTAGAAAAAGAAGCACAAGCACACTTACTATCAGTTTATTCTGTGACAGAACTTACCTTGCTCGAGTGAGACCGTTGAGTTTCTAGAAACTTTTTACTTACTTGTTTCTAGAAGCTTGGGTTTTGGCGGCGTACGCGCACTTCATACTTACCACAGTCATTAGACAGATCTATACTATACAGGTACCTAGCGTATTCGGTACAGCCAACTCTTTCAAATAGCTTACCTACATACTAATAGTATACCTAACTGTCTATTAAGTACCTACTACACGTAAGTTTCTATTTTTTTTGTTAGTTTTTTTGTACTTAAACGGCTCCGTATTGACAAATGCCTAGTAGGTACCCTCCTATATTCTACAATTTGGCTGTGACAGTTAATAATTAGTGACATTACAGGAGTAACACATAAAATACTTTTAATCCTGTAAAAATTAACGACTCCATTGGTTTATAACAGTCAACGCGGGAGAACCCTGGAGCCTCGCTATGTAATAAACATTCCTGAAATACATAGCAACAGTAGCAACTGCTATTGAAATCCGCCATGTTTGTGTACAATCAATCCCGGCGTCTGATTGGCTACTCACGCGCATGCCTAATCTCATTGTTCTCCGATTGGCTGCAGCGCTCACGTCCCTGTTTGAAATTAGAACCGCGTGGGCTGATCCGCTGGGAATTGAACTGTTTATGACTACCTACAGTGTGTCAACTCTAGCTAATGTAATAATGTAACAATAGTAGTTTTTTTGTAAAAGCTTTTTTGCAATCCGGTGTAAAAATAAGCGGCACTTTTATTCTTACTGTAACGGTCTTACCACAAAATATTTAAACAAGAGTTGAACAGATGTTTCTAAAATTTCGTTCGACAAATTTGACGTCTATCACTCGCGTTCATACTCAATCCTGGGCATCCCTTATTATTTTACTTGTGAATTTGTTACAGAGTTACAAAAAGCGAGGGTTAGAGGTCGATCTGTGGAGAAATTATTTAGACACATCTGTTGAACACTTTTTTAAACTTCTGTGATAAGACGGTAGTGTTCACGCACTTTTTCGGTACTTAGTCTAAGTCCAGAACTACTGGCTGACTTAGACCAGGTTCTATGAAACTTCATTCTACCGAGCTCTTGGTCGCTTCGTCCGGTAGGACGCTTAGTAGCGGTAACGTACTTGCGTCCAATCTGGGACGTGGACTAGTGTGCGAACACCAGTAGGCATAACTAGGTATACTAGTACCCAACTTATATGGCGCGTCGTGAATTTTCGTTCGCGCAGAAAAGAAAGTATGGTCCGAAGATTAACGAAAGAATACTTAAAACTTACAATCAACCTAAGAACACTATTATAAGGTTCATAATACACTGCAGATGTTAGTTCCATCTCACTCTAAGCTCGCTAAGATGGCGGCGGCTGCCGACCAATAGCGGTCAATAGCATTTCCCGCGCTTTGAAAATTCATCTTCTGCGCAGGTACATCGGTAAGCCATATCAGTTGGGTAATACTATACATTTGTTGTCAAATCAACGACCTAGTAAGATAAAGTACCTTGTACTGTTTATTTATACATCAAAATGTATAGAACACAAAAAATACCAACTTATTATTAAGTTATATAATAAAATAAAGTGATTATCTAAGTAGAATACATGTACCTATACATGTATAGCATGTAAAATGCTTAGTGTCGAATTAAGGCCCATTTGGAGAACCGTTCGACCCAATTTCATATTTCGTGGTCATTACTAATCGAGTTTTGTACGCAAACCACAGGCCGCGAACAATAAAGCGATCTTTACATCATGCTTCCTTGGTCTACGTCTGTTCAAGACGACCCGCGGCTTCGTCCACGCGGACTGAAGTCTTACCACAATTCATTAGCGGTTTAGATATGAAAACGTAACAAATGAACAATCAAACGGACAGGCTGTTACGCATAAATGATGTTAGTATGGATGTATGTGTATGTACTAGTAGGACGTAAGGCAGTAGCTTCGTTACCACTCGTATTTCTTCACACTTCTAGGGTCTCAGCACACTAATGGGATCGGAAAGGGATCGTAACCGTAACGCCTTTCTTTCTGAGGGAAGGCGATCACGGTACGATTCCGATTAGTGTGCGTTGCAGTAGGGAGTTTAATACAAACCATTCTGAACGACTCGAGGCGTTACGGTTACGATCCCTTTCCGATCCCATATGTGTGCTGAGACCTCTAACCCACCGCGTTAGAAGTTTTTTTTATATTAATGATATTATGAGCTTTTTGGTGAAAAGTTAGGATTTTATAAGAAGAAGAAACTTGAAGAAGTCTAGTTAGGATTTCCGTTTCGCAATTTGTATCTGTCATTGGAAAAAGCGTAACGCACTGTATTTTAGAGTGAATATAGTTAAATAAGAAAAATGCTAACAGGCTTACCACAAAAATTTAGACCAGAGTTAAACAGATATCCTAAAATATTGTTCGACAAAATAGACGTATCATTGATATCACTTTTTCGACTGACTGTACTTTGCACATTCGATCGAGTTGACTACTACTAAAATGAACGGTGGCAACTCGACCGCATGGGCGAGTTTATTGCGGTCGAGTTGATAACTAACTCATCACTCGCGTTGTTACTCAATCATGGAATACCTAATTATTTTACCGTGAATGTCTAACCCCCAGTTTCTGAAACGTCAGCCAACTTTATTCTATTGCCATCCTTGTCATTTGTTTATTGTCAGACTAGCTGTTGCCCGCGACTTCGTCCGCGCGGACTATATATTTTACCATAATTCCAAATACTTAACTAAAAATAGACCATGACCTCGTGTTCGACATCGACATCCGATATGCGATATCCAACATGCTCGTACGACATCCACCATCTTCTATCAAAATTACTATCTTATATAAAAATCTAGCATTTTATACCAAAATCTAACATTTCATACAAAATTTACCATTTCCTAACAAAATCTACCATTTTCTACCAAAATACCATGTTCTACCCATAAGCTACCATTATCTACCTACTAAAATCTAAAATTTTCTACCACAATCTAAAATTTTGTTTCTAAATCTATTATTTTCTTACTAAATGTATTATTTTCTACCAAAAGCTACCATTTCCTACCAGAACCTACCATTTCCAATCAGAATCTACCATTTTCTACCAAAAAGTACCATTTTTAACCAAAGCTTCCTTTTTTTCCAAAATTTACCGTTTTCATCAAAAGCTACCAAATTTATCATTTCTACCAAATTAGCATTTTAACCAAAATCTACCATTTTAATTCCAAATTCACTATTATCTACCAAAAGCTACAATTCCTTCCAAAATCTACCACTATTACCAAAAATCTACCATTATTACCAATAATCTACCATTTCCTACTAAAAACTACCATTTCCTACTTTAAATTAATCATTTTCTACAAAATCTACCACTTTCTACCTACAATTTAGGATTCATTTAGTTCATTATTAAAACCAGATAAAACACGTGTTTAAAATCTTTAAAGGATATAGATGCCAAGTTTGTAGTTGATCAAACCGATAAAACACGTTGTTCCATCCAAACTTTGAAACCCCTTTTCACCCACTTAGGGGTTGGATTAAAAAAAAAAGAAACTTAGTGCACACCTACGTCTTTTAAGGAATATTTGTGCAAAATTTCAGTTTCGAACAAAATCTGATGAAAAATATTTTGCAACCCCTCTTTATTATTTTAGGGGTTGAATATTAAAAAACTATGAAATATTTAAATAAATCTTTTAAATAATGTAAAAGCCAAGTTTGAAGCAGATTAGACAAAGAAAACACGTTGTGACACACAAACATTACAACCCCTTTTCACCCCTTTAGGGGTTGAATTTAAAAATCATATTGAAGTGCACTCCTATGTCACTTATGGCATAATAATTGATCCAAATTTAAATTATGAACTAAATCGGATGAAAATATGTTGCAACCCCTTATTCTCAATTTAGGGGTTGAATATTCAAAAACGATGAAACACGTGTTTAATTAAATCTTTTAAAGAATATAAATGCCAAGTTTGAAGTTGATCGGACTAAGAAAACACGTTGCTCCATACAAACTTTGTAACCCCTTTTCACCCCTTTAGGGGTTGAATTTTCAAAAATCCTTTCTTATTGCTCGCCTACGTCACATAAGGAATATTTGTGCAAAATTTCATGGTTCTAGACCCAGCGGTTTCGGCTGTGCGTTGATCGATCAGTCAGTCAGTCAGTCAGTCAGTCAATCAGTCAGTCAGTTTTGGCTTTTATATATATAGACTAGCTGTTGCCCGCGACGTCGTCCGCGCGGACTATATACTTTACCATAATTCCAAATAACTAAAAATAGACCATGACCTCGAGTTCGACATCGACATCCGATATGCGATATCCAACATTCTCGTACGACATCCACCATCTTCTATCAAAATTACCATTTTATACAAAAACCTGGCATTTTATACCAAAATCTAATAGGTATTTCATACAAAAATCTACCATTTCCTACCAAAATCTACCATTTTCTACCAAAATACCATGTTCTACCAAAAGCTAACATTTTCTACTAAAGTCTAAAATTTTCTACCACAATCTAAAATTTTGTTTCTAAATCTATTATTTTCTTTCTAAATGTGCTATTTTCTACCAAAAGCTACCATTTCCTACCAGAATCTACCATTTCCTACAAAAAACTACCATTTCCTAAATTAAATCTACCATTTTAACCGTAATCTACCATTATACCATAATCTACCATTTTAATTTCAAATTCACTAATATCTACCAAAAATACCATTCCTTCCAAAATCTACCATTATTACCAAAAATCTACCATTTCCTACCAAAATTCTACCATTTTCTACCTTTAATTTATCATTTTCTACCAAAATCTACCACTTCCTACCTTTTAAAGAACATAGATACCTACTAAGTTTGAAATTGATCAAACCAATAAAACACGTTGTTCCATCCAAACTTTGCAACCCCTTTTCACCCACCTAGGGGTTAAATTTTAAAAAAAGTCTTAGTGCACACCTACGTCTCTTAAGGAATATATTGTGTACAAAATTTAAGTTTTGAACTAAATATTTTGCATTGCATTGTTCAGTTTTGAACTAAATTTTCTGATGAAAAATATTTTGCAACCCCTCTTTATCATTTAAGGGGCTTAATGTTAAAAAACTATGAATGTATTTAAATAAATCTTTTATATAATGTAAATGCCAAGTTTGAAGCTGATCAGACAAAGAAAACACGTTGTTACACATAAACGATACAACCCCTTTTCACCCCTTTAGGGGTTGAATTTAAAAAATCACATTTTAGTGCATTCCTATGTCACTTATGGCATAATTGAGCCAAATTTTTAATATGAACTAAATCTGATGAAAATATCTTGTAACCCCTTTTTCTCACTTTAGGGGTTGAATATTAGAAAACGATGAAACACGTGTTTAATGAAATGTTTTAAAGAATATAAATGCCAAGTTTGAAGTTGATCGGACCAAGAAAACACGTTGCTCCATACAAACTTTGTAACCCCTTTTCACCCCTTTAGGGGTTGAATTTTCAAAAATCCTTTCTTATTGCTCGCCTACGTCACATAAGGAATATTTGTGCAAAATTTCATGGTTCTAGACCCAGCGGTTTCGGCTGTGCGTTGATCGATCAGTCAGTCAGTCAGTCAGTCAGTCAGTCAGTCAGTTCTTGCTTTTATATATATAGATAGATAGAGACAACGATAGTTTTAATCTACTGTCAAAGCCAACAAACGTTCCAGAAACTGGGGGTATTAATGATATTCCGAGATTATTATCTAACTAAAGCATACATTTTCTTGTTTCAGATAATAGGCGAAAGAGAATATGCCGTGCGGCCGACGAGAAGGCCGTCGGAAGAGTTGCAAACAGGACAGCCCTTAGAAATAGTTGTACAGCAGGTGAGAACTGCTGGGTCACTCTCCAACTGGACACGAGAGCTGAACACAGTCCAGTTGATCAAGCTCATAATATACCTAACTGTCACCCATCATCATTTTAGCGAGACGATTCAGAATCAATTCGATTCGATATCGTCGCTCGTTAAAGCTACAATATTCGCAGGACAATCGACCTGCAAGTTCGATTTGATTTCGATTATTTCGATAAATAAATAGACGATGGAATGTTGCTATCTTCCATCGATTCCGAATCTCATAATCCCCATTTGACAGGTACAATGGATTATAGTGTAATAATTGGATGGAACATTAGTGAAATTCATTGTTACAGGCAAATAGTGAATTTCATGGTCAGTTTAGACGACTCCGATAACTGTAAAATTCCGCATTGTCAAGACAATAATTTATGATTTTTATTGATCTGATATCTGCAAATTAGCTGTATCAATATACATATAATACGTTTATATTTAGTTTAATTTATTTGTTATTTATATTTAAATAAATGGTCCATAAAATATCCGCATCCGAGATAATGTCAGTTTCAATTCAGAAAGTTTGTATGATTTAATAAAAAAAAATATACACAATCCGAAGTGCCGGAAGAATTTTCAAGGATTTTCCTAAAATAAAAGCAGCTGCCCGCTTTGTTTACTTACAAACATTTATTGAAACGTGTCAGAAGTTGACATTATTATAATAATTTAACTAATAATAATAACTAGTAATTTTATTTTATCGTAGAATTTGTATAAAGCTAGATTTTGCAATCAAGATCTAGCTTTCGAACCTTGTAACCAGCCCAAAACCTTGTTTTGTGGTAAAAATAAATTTATGGTAAAAAAGGTAATGGGCTCGTTTTTCATATCTTACCTATCTACTAATTTTATGTCACTTGAAATAAACACACAAAAGAAAACGCGAAATTTTAAAGAATTAGGCAAACTTACCTACATACTCTACGTATAGCTCTCTACCTTATAATATTAAGCCAAAATCGCGTGAAGCCATATCATCATTTAATTAGCAATAACATTTTAATTAGTCAAAACATAGCATTCAGAACAACGTAGGTATCAATTTTTCTCTTGTTCTAGTTTTCAATGATTTATCTAAAACCCACCTTAATTTTCCTCACCATCACATTCGATTCAAATAGAACCACTATTGGTCAATAATCATAAATTAATATCTTGAGGCCTATGACCAGCTGAGCAGCCGAGTGACCACAAAAGGAATCTTGTTCGCCACTTTAGTAGCTATTCTGTGAATTCCGTAAGCATACGACTGATAAGTACCTACACTGCATTAGTACGGTGCATTTGTAGCCAATAAAATGTAGACTACTTTAATAATAATCATAGGTACTACCACTATTTTGCTAAACGATTGTCAACTTTGACAGCAAACTAAAAGTGTACCGTTGTCTCTATCTGGCACTTAACAAATGACAAAGACAGCGATATAAGTTAATGTGTTGTCCTAGAACCGGTAACGAGTGGTGCCAGTAAATAAACGTGAAAAGATACGAAGTCGAACATAAAAAAAGATCCCAAATATTATGATCTGTTTTGAAGGTGTTTTGTCTAGACATCCAAACAAATATAAACCGCACTGCCAACAGATAAATCGAACTTCTACTTTACAGAGCGGTCATCGCGAGTGTCAATGTAATGTACAATGGACGAAGTCCATTTTACATACATTATTGCGTACATGAATAAAAATATCGATTCATTGCAACGCTAGACTGCAGAACCGCAAGCTAAACCAACTTAATAATGCATGAATTTTACATTATTATAATGATCATTAAATAATCGTTTCTTATTTTTAAAAGGTTTTTACTTTTTGTACTCTGTTTCTACTAGCATAACTGAATAACCAAAGAGTATGTAAATAACTACGTTTCGAATAATTAATGTGACACTGTGACACATTTACGTCAGTTCTCTTATAATCATTTTGTATGACTATTGACAGCCCTGACCGATGACCGTGCATTATAGATTCCGTAATTATAATATTCTGTAACGGTTATTAGTTTGTTGCACAATATTTTAGTAGGCATTATCCCTTTACTGGCTATGGGCCGATTAAAATGGGTATATTATACTGGTGACTGGTGTTGGGGTTTGCACGTTTGTACAAAATGCTTCAGACTTACCCAACCAGGCACAGATTCAAAATATACGATATATAAAATCCTATTGGCTTGTTAATTTAGCTCTTGCAACAACTGGGACTGAAATGATTAGTCATGCTTCAGGTTAGCTTTTGACGTTGACGTTAATTTACCCAGTTTTGGCATTTGTATGGCACCCAGAATATATGCAACGCCAAGGTAGTGCCACGTAAATTCATCGTAAGTACCTAGCTATACATGTTTGTATAAATGTATAAAATAGTACATAATATTTTTACCGAGAACAGTGGAATTTAATTAAAAAAAATACAATGATTCATCATTTATTAGTTCCACAGCTACTTATAATGAAACCATACAATAGTACAATAATTTTTACATCAGTAATAATTAAGAAAGACACGACCTTACTCCTCGAGCTCCAACCGCGAAATGACGGATCCGATTGCACGATGGCGGCCTGTATTAATGCCAAAAGTCGGCTAACGTCACAATGTTGCCATGAAATGATTAATAATATAAATTATGCTGAGCGTAGTATTTTAATAGTATCTGTGGCATCTATTAGTATTGTCTATGCTGAAAGCTTGATCGTCTATGGCAAGCCACAAAAAGGTTTCCAAAAGTTCCAAAAGTTAAAGGGCAGGATTGCCTTAAAGACTTCCCATTTCCCATTTCTTTCTGTGTCTGAGTAATAATAGGTATAACTATAATATATTCTCACAATCCAAAACAAGCCTAGCGCTCTTTCTATTTGCTTAACCAACACGGATGTCTGAGAGACCTTAGGAGATTTCTATTTAGTCGCAATTAGTATGAGGCCAATCGGAAATGGGAAATCCTCAGGTCGTAATAATTATGTCAGTTAAAAACGAACTAGATACAAAATACAAGTAATATCATATTAGTGAGATACTAATTAGACATAGGATAAATATCCGCGAATTTGAAAATTAACTCTTGTTAAATGTAACATAACATAGTAATTTATTTCATAATGGCAATGATTGCTATCAGTGTCGTGAAAATTACTTAGTTATAATCTTCGAAACACAGTTATTTGTAACCACCCGCTCATAATCATGCGCATACGCATCAAACAGCAAACAGTGTTGCTAACAATCACACGTGAAAAGATCCTTAACCGAATGTAAAATAAAAAAATCCGAAATCAGATTATTTCCTACTATTGCAGAGCCGATTCTAAAGTCAGAACAAAAGCACAGATTACTAAAGAGTTTACTACAAATCCGCACTAGAATAGCAATCTATGATAGACGATAGATTGACGTCAAATTAATTAATGTGTAGGAAAACCCTCTTTAGACGGATGCCCACTAAGGACGGTGCGTAAAGCATAATGACTACATAACATAACGTGCGTATGCTGTAATGCGTTAACTAAGTGGTGGTAGATCAGCCGATTACGTAGGTACTGGGTGCGAGTGCGATTGAGTACAGTGAGGTGGTGTGCGACAGGTTTGGTGGCAGGCAAGGACTACCAGCGAAAACAAAAATCCTGTTATCTGTGGTTTTTCTCGAGAGTGCATCCTAAGATGTTTTTACCTGATATCATAGTTTCGCGAATACATTTAGATCGAGACTAAACCAAAACTTCAGTCTTACCACAAAAGATTTAAACCAGAGTTGACAGCTGTGTCTTAATATTTTCTCCACAAACAGACGTCTAACCCTCGCTTTTTCTAACTCAATAACCATTTTACAAGGATGCCAGGATTGAAGACAACACGAGTGGTAGACGTCGATTTGTGGAACGAAATTTTAGAAACCTCTGTTTAACTTTAAACTTTTGTGGTTAGACAGACGTTTTAACCTTCATCATCAACCCCTACTCGCCCACTGAACACGGGTCTCCCCTCACTTTAGTGAGGACGATAAGGCCATTATCGACAGTCTGACGGAATAAGTTTTTTTTAAACACAAGCAGCACCAATATTTGTTTCCTTCAAATCTTAGCCGAATCGAAGGTGTCATGTTATCATGGTTCATCTATATTCTATAGGTAGGTAGTAAGGTGTCTGCTACTAACCGGATATTAACTTTCTTGCGCTTCATTTCTCTCACATTTTGGGTTGATTTTGGCTTGAACTACATTTCACTTTGATGGAACCAGCAAGGATCGGCCGAACCGGGCCTCGAAAGCGATCCACTTACATATCTCCTGACCCATCATTACCGACCCAAAATACTGGTTTGGCAGACTTCGACGTAACTGTACCTCGGCGAAATAAGTGCACTTTCCGTCCTGGGACAGTGGAAATAATATGGTTTTAATGGTCAGTAGCATGCATATTATACATTGTTAAATACAATAATACAGTTTCGATTATCCGAATAAATCGGTTTTCCGAATGTTCCCTGATTAGTTCGGATAATCGACGCTCCGCTGTATCCACATTCTCTCCAACTATCGCAGACGGATTTGTTATATCAGCGGATGGGATGTGCAGGGAACAGGTTCCTAACTGTACGGTTGCATAACGCGGGTTCGACGCCCGACGACGGCGTTTTTTTAGCCGTTTCGCTGACGGCACCTTTCTCTGGGAACCGCGTGTTGACGGCTGGTTTGGAGGCTGGTGTCGATTCGTGTTTTGGATGCTTTGGTAGAGATGCACTAGACACCAGCGAGAGAGACCAAGGCGTTCGTGGACTGGACGGTGATCCTCAATCGTCGAACCGTGGTACTTATACAAATTCTTGAACTTATATTTTTTCAGTTAATGATCCTTGAATTTCTAAAAACGAGTGTCTCAACTCGATTGTAATTTTAGAAATGCAAAATAAGAAACTAAATTAAATCTATTAGGTAATACCCGATTGCCGAAGGAGGATTATTCGTTTTTTTTTTCAAAAATACTTACTCTTGAGTTTTTTAAAAGGTACCTACAATTTATTCAGTTATATCCAATAAATACAACATCGAAAACAATAAGACCATCATAAATACAACTTACAAACATCATAATAAATCCAATGTACCTGTATTAAATTGCGATCTATAATTTGACAGTATAATTACTCCTCAACTACGTCATCGAGCAGTATTTAACATTGTCGAATATAACACGGTTTAAATCGCAAGTGTGCGACACATACAGTTCCATGTAAGGGCGTACTCAGGCACAAGCATAGTTAACGGAACAGAATGTAATACTAGGCAGGTAGGAGTAACGGTAGTCAGTTGTATGTTGGATGCTTTTTTAATGTTTTGGCTTTGCACGATTGGTGCATTCAGTCAGAAGTCTTTGATACTAATTTACACTCTGCAGTAGCGGGCAGAGAAGGGAGCAGGACGAGAATCTAAATATGATACTTCTTCTGCCACTGCTACTCATGCTATCCATTAGTATCCAGTAGTCTGTGCTCATATTACTACCCGGCGCTCCCTAAAAGAACGTTTATTTGTGTGGAAGACCAACAGCCAACAGTACCTATACTCTACGTACAAACTCACGTACCTGCGTAATTGATTATGGCTTATACGAAATGTCGCTAAATTTAACTAATAGATCTTGTGCACCATGGTACAAGAAAACAAGTTAATAGCACTCCGGACCAGATGATGACGTAGGTGTCTCTTTCTACGTCATTCAACGTACATCGAGGAGTTACGAAATGGTATCACACGTACGCTGATGACGTAGAAAGAGACACCCACGTCATCGTCTTGTCTGGAGTGCCATACCTGGCGTAGCAATTATTGTACCATTGTTTCAGCCCTATTTTGTTGGGTTGGTTGAAAAGCACACACTTTACCATCTGTACCACCTGTGGATGGTCGCTCCGTGAGCTGATGAGGTAGTCGCGTCGTTACGTGATAAGCTAGATTAGATCTTTGATTACAACATTGCGACACGTATAAGACTCGAGGAAGCTCGTGTCATGAATTTGTTTTTCAATTTGTAATGGACAGATAATTAGTGTTACGACTAAGTTAATGCCAAGACAGTGAAGGCTACCTAAATTTAAGTACCTATCTACTCTGTGCTTTTAGCGAGAACGGATGTAATTAAAAACTAGATTTGCAGTCTAGGTTTGTTGTAGCGGCCAATTGGAAAAATCACATAGAATATTGCAGGCTGACCTCTCTCTTAATTCTCAAGCCTAATTTATTGATCTATAGCTTTTGTTTATAATAATATTATAGTCTTTCCAGGCGAGATTTATAAAATGCGTAGCTGGTAGGTACTGCGCGTCGATCAAATTGAGCCCTTGGTCTATTGGTCCTTGTCAGTAACTGAGTTGTTAGCTATACCTTCCTGCCTTTTATATTATCATCGAAACTTGACTCTCATTGAATATTTTCTCTTTGATTATAAAATGCCTAATTACAATAAATGATTTCAGTTTTGAGTTACGACGCGTGCTCAAATCAATCGCACACTGGGTCAAAATTGATTCGCAAGATATGACCCACTCATCTATCCACAATATTAGTTAAAAATTCAATCAATCATTCGCTGATGACTGATGACCCATCGATCAAATCGGCATTACGATTGGCTCATCAACTCCTAGTTTCCGCAAAACATTCCTCCAATTGGTTTTAATTCGCTCGTGACCAAAGGTTATTTCTTTCCGGGGTTTCGTTTTGCGTATTACTGTTGTTAATTGGATTTTGGATAAGTACCTACTGTTGATGCTTTTAGTACAGGCTTTAGATATAGATACATACCTTTACTACACACCTATATACTTCACAATATTCACCCACTGCTAAGCACGAGGCAATTCTTACATGCAAGAGGATTAGACCGTACATAAGCCACCACGGGGGCTGTATCCGAATTAGTAACGACACGTTTGGTGTATTGGCTGAGCAATCGGACTGTTGTGCTTGGTGTCGCGGGTTCGATTCCCGCCCGGAACAAATATTTGTGCGATCCCAAATATTTGTTTCTGGTCTGGGTGTGATGTGTATGCGAAATTATGTCTATGCGGTACCCACGATACGGGAGCAATCATAGTTTGGGGCTACGTTTAAAAAAAATATAAGAGGTGGTTCATATACCTCCAAAATAAAAGTGAGGTGAGACCCGTGCTTAAATGTGTTGATGATGATGATGATGATGATGATGATTGGAATTGTTTTGTTATACTTAAATGATTTATGTTTGTATGTTTCAGTTTGATGATTTCGTGAGATCTCTACAAGTGGACCCCCACTCTCCCCTCTTCAGGCTCGTCACGGACGGTCAACCGCCACTCAGGTAACGTTACTTCATAGTTGATAAAATCAGGCGTTACTTTGCGGAAGTCCATGTTCAAATCGTTGAAGAAAAAATATTTAGCTTCAGTTCCATCAAATTCCACGAAAGTTGGTTAGACGAATGAAAGATAGGAGAAATGGTTGAAGTCGTAATCACCACCACAATTTAGACCACTAAAAATATTAATGAGGCGTATAATATTTTAAAGGTAAGATCATTTACCTTTTATTTTTAGGGGTTCATAGCTAAATATCAAAAACGGATGTTGTATAATAAGTCATCACGGTCAGCCCTTCCTTCCGTATATTTTATTAAATTTACCTACTTCGATTCCTGGTACATAAGTAGGTACCAGTAAAATTAAGGTTCAAATTCGCATACATAATAATAACACATGCTTACTCACTGCATTTCACGCAGGCACCGCTCAAAAGAATTATCATAAATCGCAAATTAAAAGTCCTACATTTACATTAAAATCCATGTTTTATCATAAGTTCTCCCATAACTTCATTAACGTATTTTAATTGCATTTTATCGCTAAAGAATTTTAGTTCAGTGGCGTTGCAATGGTTCTAAATCTTGGCTTCGTTCAGATCACACAATTAGTTACTGTTTTTTTAATAGCCATAACTATCTATTGGTCTACCTAGTAATCTATCAGATCAACTGGCTGTCATGTCACCATGATTATATATTACCTCTAACATAAAAGCCATAAGGATTTTCCTTAACAAAAAATGTAAGTTTTCCTAAACAAAAAGTACCTACTTACTAAGCTGTTAGAATACTAGACATACCTACTAATACAAACAATTTTAGTCAGTCAGCCACTTATAATGGCTGTATAATGTTCTAAAGACATGCATAACCCCTTTTTTAGGTGATCCACGTTTAAAAGTTTAACAATCACTGCTTAAGTTAAATGCGTTCAAAACATAGCTCTTTCAATATGCATAATGGGAACCCATTGAGCCCGTCCATACATTATTTAGCCCTAAAGTATTCAGCAGTCGCACCGTGTATACGTGAATAACTTATTCATTTCCCGTGCAGAAGTCAAAGTTCACTGCATCCGGATTAGTTTAGGGGTACTATTATGTGTTCTGTGGTGCAGTGTTACTTTGCGCTTGAATAAGTTCTCTTATCTGTTCTGCGGTGCAGTGTTACTTTGCGTTTGAATACAGATTTCTGTGGTCGATTGAGCATCGCTCAGGCGTAGGTTAGATTCAGTATCATGATGTCAGATCTCTTCGCTTTGTTTGTTTGATAGCCTCCACAAGTGCGTCAACATCACCTTTTGTGATACTTAAAATGTAAAAGGAAGGCTGCAATCTTGAACATTGTGCTTATTGATGTTTAAAATGCATTAACTAAAAACTGGGACAAGTATGACCTGCATGTTGAATAAATGCTTTGCGGGTGATCTTTATCAAGATAATGCTACTAAGGTCATGGTCTTCGACCTTTTTTAATGTTAATTAGCAACAATTATTCATACTCTTGATGGTAAGCGCATGCCCACACCAGTTGGTACCGCCGAGAACATTGTAATGCTTAATCTTTACCTTGAGACGTTGCGGTTTTAATATCTTATATACCCAGTAATTTCATTGAAAACAGTACCTTTCTAAAACTGCACACTAACGGTATTACCACAAAAGATTTAAACCTGAGTTGAACAGACGTGTCTAACTATTGTCTCCGCAAATCGACGTCTAACGCTCGCTTCTTCTAACTCACCAACAAATTCATAAGTAGAATAATTATGAATGCCAGGATTGAATAAGGAAACGCGAGTGATAAACATCGATTTTGTGGAACATTTTAGTAACCTCTGTTTAACTCTGGTCCAAACTTTTGCGGGTAAGGAAATAAATGAAGAAGAAAAAAGATGCCAGGATTGAATAAGAAAATGCGAGTGATAAACATCGATTTTGTGGAACATTTTAGTAACCTCTATTTAACTCTGGTCCAAACTTTTGTGCTATGACGGTAAGGAAATAAATGAAGAAGGAAAATTCAGGATCAAATGCGATATACAATCTCCACCAATCTCTCCCTTTCCAGACAATGCCTCCACCCCGAAGCGTGCAGCAAGGAGCTCACACTCCCGGCATACTACGCGCGGTTCCACGACCTCCGCAAAGAGTACGTGCGCGCGTACACCCTGAGGGCAGTGGCGCCGCCCCGGGGGCAAACGCCCCCACCGCCGCCCCCGCCCGACCACCCCCAGTCGCTGCAGGACATGATGACTTGTATCCTTTACCACATCCACGGCTGAACGTAGGCCTATGTCTTACCTAGACGTCATAACGAGCGGTTGCTAGCTGGTCTTATCCAGCGGCTCCCCGCGACTAGCACCAAGGGGCTTACCATGAGACGTTATTGTGATCCAATTGAGGACCTAAACAGAATAGTTATACTACTTATTCGTACCGTGACGTCATGTTGTGACATCTTGACGCTCAATTTAGGTTGATTTTAAATCTACAGGGATTGACGTCTACCTAATTGATATCGAAAGCCATGTATTAGGTATACTATTATTTCAAGTGAATTTTGTGTAGGTCCTCAATTGGATCGCAATAAGTCATGGTAAGCCCCCTGGTCAGACCACCTTACGGGGGACGGTAGTCAATAGCTGTCAACGACTCGACATCATTCAACAAAGAAAGCAAAGTTTCCAAAGGCTTTCCAGAGAGGTCAAAACAATAGAACCACCTAAAGAATCACATCTCATAGCCTCAAGCTTATTAGTCAAGCTTTTCAAGTATATCAGTTGCAGTGCCGTCTAGTCTGTGGCAGTGTCTCCAAACCAAAGATTAGTCAATGCTCTAAACTCAGCAAAAGCATTGCTATTAAACAAACGCAGGCGTTAAGCTCTTTCGCAACGTAAAATGTTCATAAAAGGGTAGGGGATAGGGGGAGGGAAGTTGAGAGGGGAAACGGTAAGGGGGAAAATCTGGACGGAACAACGGCCATGCATGTGCCCGTCGTCACCTAGACAAAGCACGTGACGGGGACTCTCAGACTGCCCGTCACGGGCAACCCGTTACGGGAGATACGAATATTATGTCCTATATCATGTATTCTATAGGTGACGGGCACTTGCATATTACATACCAGTCGGTTCGGCCAGATCTTTTGAAGCCTTCATAGGCTGTGAAGCCATTCTTCTCAATAGTTGTTCGTCTATGATCTATGATACAATATTTTTTCCTATACCATAGTACAGATTTAGGCATAGTTCCTTACACTGGCGACAATATCTACGCGGGAGAAGTTAAAGACATGGCCAGCATCATACAAAGGATAATCGCTGATGGTGAGTACGTTTTATTATGCGAGCAAAACTAGCACTAATGCACAACGATATAAAAGTCATGAAATAATTGAGAAAATGACCAACAGAAAAATTAAACGATGTTGCGCGACGTCTAGCTCTAGGGTACCGCGAGGCTCTCTACCTTTTTTATAGATACAAAATAATAGTTATAGTGAGGATCTAGAAGTATCTATGTAGGTGGTTTTTTCCAGTCACAAATTTATTTATACCATGTCTATGTAGATTCGAATCCGGACGCTTATTTTCAATAGAAGTTGTATAATCTAACTAACTTAATACATACTTATACTTATTCATTTGCTGTTTCAGGTTTCCGGTTAGAACTGCCAGAGACAATCGACTTAGTTTTAGAGACTGGAATTTGGTGAGTGTACTGTTTTTATTTAGTGTAATATCATTAGACACGTGTCTAATGATGGTTGTGATTAAGTGCAACATGACACCAGTGTCAGCTTCATTTATCGTGTTACCACAAAATATTTAAACTAGAGTTGAACAGATGAGTCTAAATATATTCTCCACAAATCGACGTCTAACCCTCGCTTTTTCTAACTCAATAACAAATTCGCAAGTAAAATAATTTAGGATTTAGTAAGACAATGCGAGTGATAGACGTCGATTTTGTGGACCGACATTTTAGAAACATCCGTACCCGTAGTGTGAGTTTTACGAGCTCGACATAGTAGGCGTCAACTAGCGCTTTGTATGAAGATTTTTCGTTCAAAAATGTGCCGGTAGGGGCGCTGTATAGGATCTTCAGACAAAGGCGCTAGTTGACGCGTATTATGTTGAACTCTTATAAACTCACACCAGGGGTACTGTTTAACTTTTGTGGTAAGACGATTAGTGTTTTATAAAGATGTGGTGATACCAACTTATCCATATGGAACCGTATTATTCTGTAGCTGACAGCTACCCCTTTCTCTCGCTCAAAAATCTCGATAGCTAAAGCTAGCGCGTGGTAGACAATGTGTGCAGTTTTGCAGTCGTCTTCTTAGGCCCTAAGGATATTGTGTGATGCAGCCAGTCCGAAGACAGCGCGCGCCTGTGTATGTTTGTCGCGCTTAATTATCTTTAGTCGAACGCAAAAACCCCTATTACTAAGCCCAAGCCTGACGCCTGACTTAAAATGTATAGCAAAGCGCGCGACGTAAGTGCCCTTCTAAATTTACAAGGCGCTTTACTGACTTGTCATTTAATGATATTGCATCATGCAATACGATACTTTATGTTATGATAACGACTTTACTGGTCCCGTGGAGTTCCTACGTGGAAGTTACAGCAAGGTCGGTGAGGACAACCGACAATCGGACGATTACGTAAACTAGTGTTTTATCTGTGGTAATTGTGAGATGATTCGATTTTGATGTGGACAAATTGGTCACGAAAGGTCTTTTTTTTAGTTGAGCAATAAACAACAAGAATAAAAAGGTTATTCTAAGAAGGTTAAACACAATATCTTATATTTTACAAATATTCCTAATGTACCTACCTATAGCAGTACAAACGATTGTTTTTTTTATTCGTATGGTCTAACTAATCTTGTAATCATATCAGGCTTAATAATGAAAAGAGGTTAGTTAACAATTTAAATTATCACCAACATAACATTCGAACCTTGGTTACTCGCAATAGTTAACAATTCCCCAACCAACAGCCAACGGAGTTTTGGCGGGAATCCGATAGTGAGACGTTGTTGGTTTTGTATTATTAGCTCAAACTTGTGTTTCTTCGAGTGTTAATGTGTAATATTGGTGGAATATTAACCATTAAGTGTTCGTTAACGTGCACGAGTGTAGGCGAATGATATAGACTCAAAAAACGTGTCATTTCGCATTTTTTCCAAAACTCCCATGAAGTTTCAGTAAAGCATCCACTACTTTACTGAATCGTGACTGACGATGTAAATAATTGACTTGACTACTTGACCACGATTGCTATAACATTGCTGTGACTTTCTTAATGTGAAATTAAGAAATACTTAAAATAAAATACTTGACACTGGCTATATGCACAAACCGTGCGAAGCCATAACTAAAAAAAATAAAAAATAAATAAACAGCCAACGATTTCTCTAGTGTCAGAGTTTGTCAATCTGTCAAAATCACTCTGACATGGCCTCGGACACACGGAAGCTCTAACAGACACCGGGCCGTGGGCGGGCCGGCGATGGGACGACATGAGCAGTTGTAATGTACTAGTATATGTATACACATCACCGTGCCGTTCTGTCCACGCCAGCTCTGTGTCATGTAATGTAATGTAACTATACATTACAACTCTGCACGTCCGACCTGCGTCCCCTATCTGTTGAGGTCATTATGTCACCAATGTTACATTAACACATAACATAACATAGAATAGCAATATAGAAGAACCTACTATAATACATGCACCTACCTACTTCATTTCTTTTATTTCAATGGTCACCATCCAAGTTTATGCCCATGAAAGAGAGACAAGTGGAACTGAAAAGTGTGCGGGCCACGCGTGCCAAACATATGGTTCGTAGCTCAAAACCAACGTCACTTTTGCCATACATACTATGCCATGATCTACGTCAGCCACACAATGAAAAATGCATTATGTGCAGTTGTAGAGCCTATTCAAATGAAGCATATTGTTTAACATACAAGGCACATTTTCAAATAACCGGCAGTTTAGATATAAACCTTTATTGACAAAGTAACTTTCAATATTTTTTGGCGACAGCGTTTCCGATGCACATGTAAAACTAACCCACTTCTATTTTCTCTGTGTTGTGTATTTATGCCACTATAAACGTATCTTTACTTTGGTCAAGTTTGGTGATCCCTTGAAAGTAAAGCAAATCATATTTAGATATTATACACTATCAGCTGCTCAAGGCATGTACTGTTATCTCTCAGATTAATAGGTACGCTACAAGTGATTATGTTAAGTACCTGATTAGCGCTTATCAATGTCCAGTAGTTATCAAATTGTTTTGCAATGATTTCTTTGCATGTTGCTGTGGGGGTATTCTATTGTCCAATTCGATAAAAGAAATTACCTATTGCTGATGCGAAGCTTTTGCTCATACTGCGATGTTATATACATACAGAGTAGGTAATTGTTATGTATCTGACGTTCTTATTGTAGAAAATTAAATGAAAATGGCTGAATGGCTTCGAGAATAGTTAGTACGACCGTGCTTTTGTTTTTTGCTCCACTTGGTGTGATATTTATTTAATTAAAATCAATAATTTTAATATTTGTGCATTACTGACCCGTCTGCGAGCACGTAATGTCTGAGGCCTTTAGGTCTTTGCCCTTAGGCCTGATAAACTCCGGCATTAGAGGCTAGCTCCACCTAATACTGCAAACAAACAACTGAGCACGGTAAAGAGACGATGTCACTTGCACTGGTTATTTCAATAACGCCCTTCAAGCGCCCCGGAGGACGTGTCGCCACAGAATAAGTAATAGTACGTGTACTTAGTCATTGAATGGACACTCAAAGGGAATGACAGATCGGCAGTTCGCATGACATTTTGAGTGTTGAATGACCCATTGAGTACCGACGCAGTATCGACGCGGACGACGCTAGCGCTTCGCCATACAGTTTCGCTTGTCTTTTGTCCGATTTAGTCGTTTGTACAGAGTGTCAACCCTGTGGCTTTCGGTTCTGAAACGTCAGCCAACTTTGACTACAGATTAATTAAGGTGCCATCCTTGTCATTTGTTTAGTGTCGGATAGAGACAACGATAGTTTTAATCTACTGTCAAAGTCAACAAACGTTCCATAAACTAGGGGTTAGTGTCACGCACACAATGCACTTACCCACACGTGTCCACAGCATGACGTCGACACGCAGTCGGTCCGCTGCCACTTGACTAACGACGGCAAAAAATGTGTCTATTTTGTAGGTCAACATGGCCATTTGAATGCTTTTGCTATTATCATCAGCGTTGAGATGGGGACGGACTTTCTCTGATAGTTTAGGCAGTGGTATTCAATTGGTTCCCACTAGCTTTGCCCCACCAGTAGGAAGTTTTACGAAGTGACCTGAAGTGATTCTGATCTACGCTCTCAACTTTGCGAGTAAAGTACCTACTTAGTATCTGTTAGAAGGATAATATACTAAGGTAATAAAAATTCAGTTCAAAAGCTAAACCCGACTACTGAAAAATCACGATCTCAAAATTAAGAAACAAGAAAATTGATCTAGGATAACCGTGGATACAGAGGATAACCGTGGTCGTATGCCACCTACTCGTACAATAACAATACTTTACATTTTATCTAACAGTAGTCAGCGATCGTAAACCGTAGGGCAAAGTCGCATACCTTCTTTACAAGTTACGAGTTATGATGAACATACATATACATAATTACATGTGTATTACATGTATATGTATACATACAGTCTTACACATTACCCTCTGCTGGCTTTGCCATAGTCGGGTAAAAAATAACATCATATCGTGGTACTAGTCACTCATTATGGAAGTGTGTAATTTTTGTACCTAATTGGTTATTTAGGTTTTGAAAGTATATAAAATTACGCACCGCAAAAAGAACACCGACTCCAAACAGGAACCGTTATCTACCGGTTTGACCAAGCAAAAAATATTTTAACCAATGTAAGCACTACTAAAAAAAGCAATTTGGCACCTATGCGATAATCAACTCGAATATTTCTAATGAATTATCGCCTAAAATGCTTCGCAAGTTGTAACAAAACAACTTGAAGGATGAAGACCTTGCTTAGGGTCATGCCTCGAACGAACGCGCTGTCCTATACCTAACATTGTATTAAAGTGACACTGTAAAAAAACGAACCCAAATAAAATAAAACTCCTTGATTAATTTAGGAACCGCGGTTCGTATCGTAGATTATTTATAAGAACGGACGAAGTTTTTCTGACACTTCAACTGAACATGAGTCTCCCTTTATCCCCATTAGCCAGTGGGTAGAACCTAAAATAAAACGTATATGAGTATTATGGGACTTATCCACACTTTTTTTTTAATTGAAAAAAGTTTAGTACAAATTGTACTCTTATTTTCCGTGATGGTTCGAAAACGGAATAACGTTTATAAGGTTTTTATGCGCTCTATTTTCATTAGTCCGAACAACTTATCGATCTTGTTTGTATGGAAATAATCGATTCAAATGAGCGATTACACGCAGTAGTTATAATTATAATCTCGGTAATGGAAATTAGGTACATATCAACCTAGTATACCTACTAATCAGGGCCCCGCGGTTTTGTTTTCACGTATAGGGGCAAATAGATGGCGAATAGAGATATTCGGATCGGACAAAAACTCGAAAACAGATTCTACTTGTACAATATCTCAGTAGGTACCTATCTAATATTATAGATACTGAGGTTACATCGAAGTGACAAAACAAATGTCTTCACAATAACGACGAATTCTAGAGCTGGAACTACTTATTTATAAACCATCACCAAAGCCATCACTGTCTTCACCCAACTCAACTCTAAAGCGAAAGAAGTTCCCAATCTAAACTCGCTCAGTTCCACATCATAACAACCCAAGCATTGTTTCTTGCGACGGAGCCGGCGCAGGCGCAGGCTATCGTCACCAAACCACGCGTCATTTTACAAATCCAGTGGTGCCAGGTTAGGCGAATTATCGCTGGTTAGGCTGTTTTGGTAGGTGATACGGCGACGAATAGTTGTATTGAACGACATAACATTGTCTGTGGATAGTGGCTACTAATATCTGTAATTTTACTATTACGATATACATTCTTACATTGTAAGCCTACGTACTCGATCAAAGTATACTCCATCAAAGGTATCAATAATTTAGGATTCTTTATAAAATACTTCACTTTAGGTATAATAATTGTGTCACTACACTTGGTAACAATTGAGTTTAAACAATCAAATATATGGTTGTTATGTTTACCTCACGTGGTGGTATAGGATCGTAACCTCATACCGAAAGACCAAGAAACCCGACCATGGTTGAAATTTTCATACTTCTACGCCGGGAAATTTTAAAGCTACTATACTAGTTAAATATACATTACTTGACTCGAAAACCTTGTATAGCTAGATAAGCTAGTTCTGGAAAAGTTCACGCTTCTTAGCCAGAGCTTCGCAGCTACGCCAGCTGGCCAGGATCTGGCAACACTTTTCAGCACCCCCTCATTCCGCCGCCTCAAGCCGCGACAGGCGGACGTCTTCAAGAAACGCAGTACCCAAGAACTCCTTATCTTGCATTTTATGTTTCTCTTGGTGGTGTAATAAAAAAAGCGATAAGCCAACCGGGACTCGCAAGTGTTTGACTAGTGATAAGTGCCTACGGGACTTTTGCTTCTTGGTTTATCGGTCTTCGGCAGCGACTCGTGATAAGGAGGTGAGCACCGATAGCTTATGATAATTAGTTTGTGCAGGCACGGCGATAACTTGGACGTGTCTAATTTCTAGAATAACTGTCGAGAACTTGGGATTATTCCTTGGCTTTTGCCAGTATCCTACGACGGAGTTGGAACTCCGAACGTTCATTGACATTCGTTGTTATTCAAAACAAATGCAAACTGTACATGTGATGTCATTCAATTTTGATTTGTTTAAAAAACGACTGTTTAAATCCATGCATGTTTGTACAGTTGTAAATATGGAACAAACCGACGCGGTGGTGGCGGCGCCCTAGCGCACCATCCAAATCGGCGAAACGAGTCATTAAGTAATGTAAAAAAAACAGATGACCGGTCGTTTACTAAGAAATGTCGTAAAAGATGACGTTGCACAGGTAACCTCAATACTCATGTTATTTGCCATAAACTTGACTCGGCTCCGTCCGAAAACCTATTACGAGTATTTTTATGTTTAAGCATTGCTGGAAAAATAGCATTCCACTCGCTTCCTCGCCAAACCAAAACAAAAAAAGCAACTTCGCAGTTCTAACACCTATGTGCACGTGCGTCCGCTGAGTCCACAATCCACATCAACAATATCCGATGTGTGTTGAGTGCTGCATTCGCCGAAAATATTTTTGCTGCTCCTATTTCTTTCCACGTAAAGCTTGTAGTCCGTCGTCGGTGCGTTGACAGCGCGTGGAACTTGCTTTGACCATTTATTTACATTAGAAATAAAGTGATGTTTTTTTATTTTGGTCAAAATTCGCCAACGGTCAGAGCACGACGTTAAATATGACAAAAATGCGCCTCCAACTGCTTATTTGTGTGCCGACGAGCGCGGCGCACTTAGCATTTTTTTCTATATATCACCGATAGTTGTTTTGGCTACACGGCAGCTTTGGAACTGCCATTTTGGCCTTTCGCCTCTTGCGTCGAAACGTTCTCAACTGTCTTCATCAAACATAAATCAATCAGGCAACTGACACCGTGGTCCTCCTATGCTTCGAAGCGGTTCCAGTCGCCTGTCTGCCAGTTTTGGCCACTATTGTTTCGATACTTGACATAAAACATCGATTACAGACATTCCCTCTTCTTCTTTGGTATCGTTGTTTCAAGGTACCTAATTAAAGAGCCACTTTTGTAATCATAGGGATCGACTTATTAAAGTATCTTTCGAATTTCATCATCCTGTTTTTCTCTCAAAAAACTTCCTATCTTTCAACTACCTACTAGCTATTCCTTTAGCTGTTATTGACGCCTTATCAGAATTGAAAATGCGACGCAAATCACATTATTTTCGCGAAGTTTCAACATGCATACCAAATCACGAATCGCGCAAAATAGCGAGAAAGCCACTCAGCATTTTAATTTGATTCCGGTCCTTATATCGGTCACCTGGCTTGAAGGATGCTAATGAATATGTTATTTCACTAGGTAGGTGGGTAGCTGAAAGTAGGCACGCTGGGAACTATTCGTCATTTCCGTTTTGGATCGTAGACGGATGAATGTCAGATAAGTTATGTTGTAAGACACTATTGTGTCTGTCTGCACGAAATTATTAGAGAAGGATATGAAGATCAGGAAGAAAAGTGAACTTATGGCCTACACCGTTAATCTGTGCCTATTATACCATGGAACAGAAACATAGAGTAACTTTTTGAACAGAAGCACATTTACTTCAAAGCCCTTGGGTGGCGGCGTGACTCTCTAACACCCGGTTTCTGAAACGTCAGTCAACTTTGACTACAGATTAATTATGTTGCCATCCTTGTCATTAGTTTAGTGTGAGATAGAGACAACGCTAGTTTTAATCTACTGTCAACGCCAACAAACGTTCCAGAAACTGGGGGTAAGTGTTCGGTCTATGGGTCTGCTTTACCAAACACAGACTACGGGGTACTAGGTATTATTGTGGCCAACTCTGACACTAGAGACGGGCACTATACCCCTTCGACCAACTAACTAGGTACAACATGCTGGCATAATGTGCGAAAAGCACCATGGCCAAAGAAGAAAAGAAAAAAAAACTACAACATGGTTCCCAATTACCCATAGCACAGAATAGCATAAATTAGGGATGCCTTAATTCATATCCGTAACTACCAAGTTACCTATCAGTTATTGAGAAATAAAGTACGCATATCTATATATATAAAAGCCAAAACTGACTGACTGACTGACTGACTGACTGACTGACGATCAACGCACAGCTGAAACTACTGGGTCTAGAACCATGAAATTTTGCACAAATACTCCTTATGTGACGTAGGCGTGCACTAAGAAAGGATTTTTGAAAATTCAACCCCTAAGGGGGGGAAATGGGGTTGCAAAGTTTGTATGGAGCAACGTGTTTTCTTGGCCTGATCCACTTCAAACTTGGCAATTATATTCTTTAAAAAATTTAATGAAACACGTGTTTCATCTTTTTTTAATATTCAACCCCTAAAGGGGTAAAAAGGGGATGCAAAATATTTTACATCCGATTTAGTTATACATTGAAATTTTACACAAATATTTCTTAAGTGACGTAGGTGTGCACTAAGAAAGGATGTTTGAAAATTCAACCCCTAAGGGGGTGAAAAGGGGTTGCAAAGTTTGTATGGAGCAACGTGTTTTCTTGGTTTGAGCAACTTCAAACATGGCAGTTATATTCTTTAAACGATTTAATTAAACACGTGGTTCATAGTTTTTGAATATTCAACCCCTTAAGGGATAAAAGGGGGCCACAAAATATTTTTCGTCATTTATATTTCGAAATTATTTTTTTTCACAAATATTTCGTAGTGACGTAGGTGTGCACTAAGAAAGGATTTTTTTAAAGTTTAACCACTAAGGGGGTAAAAAGGGGTTGCAAAATTTGTATACAACAACGTGTTTTCTTGGTCTGATCAACTACAAACTTCGAATAAAATTCTTTAAAAATTAATTTAGCACCTGTTTCCGCGTGTTTTAACATCAATCCCTAAAATCTACGCAGGAAAATGGTAGATTTTGGTAGAAGATGATAGATTTAGGTAGGAAATGGTAGATTGTTCTAGGGATTGGTAGATTTAAGTAGGAAATGGTAATATCGGTAGGAAATGGCCGATTTTAGTAGGAAATGGTAGATTTTTGGTAAAAATGGTAGATTTCGGAAGGAAATAGTAGCTTTTGGTAGAAAATGGTAGTATTAGAAAGAAATGGTAGATTTCGGTAATAGCGGTACATTTTGGTAATAAATGGTAGCTTTTGGTAGAAAATAGTAAATACAGAAAGAAAATGGTAGATTTTCGTTTAAATGGTAGATTTATATAGAAAATGGTAGATTTTGGTAGGAAATGGTAGATTGTTGTAGGAAATGGTAGACTGTTGTAGGGGTTGAGTAGATTTCGGTAGGAAATGGTAGAAAATAGAAGATTCAGAAAGAAAAGGTAGGTTGTCGTAGAAAATTGTAGATTTCAGTAGGAAATGGTAGATTATGGTAGAAAATTGTACATTTTGGTAGAAAATGGTAGATTTTAGTATGAAATGGTAGCCTTTGATAGATTCTGGTAGCCTGATAGATTTTAGTAAATGGAAGCTTTTGATAGATTATGATAAAAAATTGTACATGATAGGAAATGTAGGAAATGGTCGATTTTGGGAGAAAATGGTAGAATTTGTTATAAAATGGTAGATTTTTTGTATAAAAAGGTTATTTTGGTAGAAGATGGTAGATGTCGTATGTTGGATATGGGATGGCGATGTTGATGTCGAAGTCGAGGTCGATGTCTTGAATTACTTACGGAACCTGAAACTTGGAGGGTGTGTTCTTTGTATGACGTAGACATCCGATAAGAAAGGATTTTCCGAAATTCTACCTCTAAGAGGGTGAAAAAGGGAGCAAAGTTTGTATGGGACAACGTGATTCGCCTTGGTCAAATCTACTTCAAACTTGGCATAATTATATTATTTGAAAGATTTACATGTAGGTATTTCATCGTTTTTTAATATACAACCCCTAAAATTATAAAAAAGGGTACAAAATATTGTCATCAGATTTAATTCGAAATCCGTATTAACACGGAACATAGACAGGGTAGAACTTTGACATGTTTGAATATTTTTTGGATTATTTGAATACTTCTGAGGAACTTTCTCAACCCCATCCATACTGTGCGTCAATCAACTGTTCATCCATACTTGAAAGTAACTATTTTTGTTTCTTCGTTACCTTTTCACGGCTAAACGGCTGAACCGATTTCGATGAAATTTGGTATAGAGATAGATTGTACTTTCGAGACGGACATAGAATACTTTTATCGCGATATAATATAGTCCTTGCGGACGAAGTCGCGGGCAACAGCTAGTACTATATATAAAAATAACCAAATCGGTAGCTATAGGAACAGAAGAAACTCCACATCCTGTCATCCTTATCAACTTGTGACAAATATAACTAGCCCAAGATGCGTTGTGGTCTTGTAATAGCAACTAGCCCATTAATTTTCGAAGTCGGTCGAAGTTCTTATCAGAAATACCTAGGTACCGGGCACCAGCTTGGAGATTGGACAGGCTATGCCACTGACACCTTATAGTTTTTTATTGTTTTTATTTCATTGTTATTATATTATATATATATTTATATGTTATATATATATAATATTATATACCGTAAGGTCGGGGTACTTTGTCTCAAAATTATGCTACTTTTACTGCCCGTTTGATTGCTTCTATTTTAATAGCGATGCAGTAGTACTATAACAATAGATATTTAGTTGTGAATTCAACCAACCTATTTACACAAGTAAAACCAAGTAAACCCACCGGTAAAATTTTTAGTATTTTTTTTAATTTTGGGCCAAAGTAGCTCTTAAAACATGGTTATAATGGCCCAAGGGTTTCCATCGTTCTAAAATGTATGGATTGTTAGTGTTGGATTAATTTAGCCTACTTATAAAGGTTACTTATGAAAGAAAGAGGCATTATCTTCAATTATGTGTCTTTATTATACAGAAAACGTTAGAAATCTAACAATAAAAAGTAAAAACCTTTTAGAAAATTACATTTTAACGTCATATTTGGCATAAATTACTGACTTATTCGTCTCGAAGTAACAAAAACTGTATGAAATCTTGTAATAAGAGGTAGTTTATCGTAATAATCAGCATAAAATAAAAATAAACCTAAATCAGTCCAATTTAGCCACTTTTTGTCCTATCATAACTGGCTCCGTTTGGTCCATTTTCGGTTCAGGTGGAACTGTTTCTCCGGTAGCATTGCCACAAAATATTACAGAAAAACTCACTTTCGTAGCATTCACAATAATCTCTGGGTACTTTACACCACGTCTACAAATAATTATCTTTTTCCCTGGGTCATCTGTAAGACTGCTTTCATCATAGTTAAAGATGTTCTCTAGAAGAATACCTTCCAACTCTGCTGTCAAGTTTTTAATGAAGTGTTCGATAGTTTGTACAAATATTTCAGCTCGCATTCTTTTTATGTTGTTTGGGACTCGTCTAGATAGTACTCTAGAAATCCTCTGACCCATTCATCCGTTAGCGGAAACCCGAATTCGGAAAGAGCTGTATTATGGACAGCAAATGCCTGTTCTTCTTCTTTTGTGAATATTGTTGGGTGTCCAGCTATTTTTAAGTTTGATCTTTATACTCGTACTTAGTAAGTAATGCGAGGAATTTTGTATTTTATTGCAGCATCCCGCTGAGTTAAAATTTTAGACCTTATAATCGTTTAGACATTTATCCTACTGTTCCTTGGTGTAGTCAATGTAACGACGACTTCCGGTGGACATTTCATACATCTAAAAACAAAAGTAAAAAACTATTTTAGCTAATAAAAATACTATTATGAAATAGAAAATAGGTGATTGAGTTACTTTGGCCTGTGGGTTAAAGAATCCCGAAAATGGGGGCCAAAGTATACTGTGCTTTTAATTACCATTTAGTTTCTATTAAAACGTGTTAAACTCTGTGACTCATATCAGAATGCAATCCCAAACACATGCCTGTTACTATTGATAACAAATAAAAACGTAAACTTACTTGATTACTTCGGTTTCCGAGAAAGTTTGCACATCGTACGATCACGTGGCTTACAGGTACTATCTTGTCGTCGGTGATGAGAGATTCGCATGGGCAATGTGACCCATCACATTACCTTACCGACGGAGCAATACAGCCATCTATTGATTGTACGGCGAACTATTCCAATAGCTCCCACAGGGACGACGTAGCGGACAGTTCAAACTTTCTGACGGTTTGGGCTAAAGTACTACCGTAGGGCTAAAGTACCCTGATCTTACGGTATTTTATTGTTTCGCACGATTTGTGCAAATAAAGTTTTATCACCTAGTAAAATAAACCATACTAGGTACGTATATAGATAGGCCCTAAAGTGTTGTTATCATCATCAGCAATAAAATATTAGAAATTGTCAATAATGTAACAATAGCAAAGCTAGTTCGATAAAATTGTTTGTTGTTGTAGTAAATTATTATTATAGTTATCAAATTGAATTAGTGTCAATAGTTTTCTTGACGTGGTGTAGGTTTTATTCTACGTGTTATCGAATTTCTCAGAATCTGCGGTCACGAAAAGTATAAATTTGCAAAATTTCATTTCACAAGAATTCAAGTATCTAGGTACCTAAATACTCCAACTTAAGCATGTGGGTAGGTATAATTATATTTTGTCTAAAACTATTTCAGCTTGAAGCGTTGAATAGTGCATTAAAAATGTTTTGCGGAACGTAAGAAAAGTGTCTAATTTATTTGCAATTAACATTATTACAGAGTCATAGTTCTACCTCGTGAAGTCCACCCATGTAGGTATAATCATAATTTTATAACGTGTGCCTAGGCACGTTGTTTTAGCATGGAAGCTCTCAGTACGAGACACAGAATGTCTATTTTGTCTGCACCAGTGTACCTACACGTCACGTCACTATCTAGGCGAAGCGGTCTTTGTAAAATTGAATTTATTAAAATAAGCACCTAGCCATATTTGACATTAAATCCACTATCCTATAAATGACGATTAAGGCCATAGCCAGCTCTTTAAATATATCATCGGACATCATTATTTATTTTATTCGTTGTATAGCGTCTAAGGCCCGCTGCTCAAGGTTAGGGTTCAAGTTACCGAGTTTAACCGTAAATCTTCGCAGTTCCGGTGAAGCGTGCTTGCTTTAGGATCCAGTATACAATACCTATATTTGTTTTGAGGTTGTGTTATCGCGAAGGAAACAGACTTAAATAATATCAAATAAGAAAGCCTATTCATTGAAGGAACAACACAAGCTTTTCAGGCACCTGCAAAAGCTGACTTTATGCTATTTTTCATTCGTGATTTGGTACTGTAGTTAGTAAGTAGGTACATTTGCTAATATTGTTCTAGCACAAGTAACCCAACTCTTTTTAAATTTCCATAACATTTCGCTACGTACCTATCAGTTTATTAATGCAAAAAAAGATAAATACGTGCAATTTGAAAGGTAATAACGTCAGTATCATTAATTAATTATAGTTAATGGTTTTGGGAATAAGTATTGGGGACTTTTCAAAAAACAATGCCTTATGCAATTTCTTACTTGAATGATATCTATAATACCGTATGTACCTATTGAAATAAATATTCCAGTCTTCAAAGTCCAAAGTCAAAGTAGCCGCGCTCCGTGGCTAACCCGTCACATTATTATTACACATTGGATTTGTTTTGATAACGGTTACGGATATTAGTTATTAGGTAATCATATCGATATTTTTTATTTCCGATATCCGATAGGTAGTTTAAAGTAGTAGGTATAAGTACGGACTACGGATATTGACGACCATCCCTAACAATGACGTTGGTATAATATGGTTAGTCATTATACCTATGCAAAACATATCAGTTCATCAAACTCCATTCAACATTCAACGCTTTATTTTTTTTTACCTGCTTAATTTCGGCCTTCAGGGTTTTGTAGGACGTAGGACGAAGATAAATTGCAGTTCTTTGCCGTCCAAGATTAGGTATATTATGTAGTAGGTACTTGTACATAATAGCTACCTACCTACCAATACATATTCCGTGCTAAAGTTACCTTCACGCGTAAGCCCGACTCACACTTGGTCGGTTTTTAACACTTAACATTGGCTAAATACTACGATACTACTACGATACTACTACGACTCAAAAAGTAAAAGCAAAATACTATAATATATTATATACTAGCTGCGCCCCGCGGTCTCACCCGCGTTTTTTTAATAAGTATACGATATATCTTTATGAATTATAGCCTATGTGTTATTCTGATGTATAAGCTATATTATTGTAAAGTTTCATTAAAATCCATTCAGTAGTTTTTACGTGAAAGAGTAACAAACATCCATCCATACATATTATATAGTAGGATAGGATTATAAGGTAGTACCTACTACCTACATGTAGAAAATACCAGGCAGTTCAAAATTGAAACAACAGCGCTTACTATAGTCAGTTATTATTATAGTCAAAATAATAGTGCGAACAATCCCATGGTATGACAGTCGTGTGGTACCTTCCTGTGTGGGTGTGGACGTTCGGCGAATCATAACATCTGGACAATGCTCGTGACGACACCTCCCAATACAATCGCACAGAATAGACCACAGTACGTCATGTGTGAAACTTGCATATTTGACACTGTCTCGACGTTAGATCCTCTTGAGATCACAGAACAAAATGCGAAATTTTCTAAGAACCGTGAGAAAGTAAGGTGGAAGTCTCCAGTAACTTTTGTCCCTGACTGTACTACCTAGTTGCTAGTCTATAGCCACAGAGACTACGTTGTCATAGGGCCGTATTAATAAATAAACCTCAATAGCTACCAGCTGATCCACACTCAAAATGTAATCTACATCTTGAAATCGTTGCTATTTAATAAATGGATATTGAGATGTAGCACTGGCTACTAGATACTGTCTTGTATGTATCAATCGTGTCATAATCGGACAGCACTTAACCGCTGAGTGTCATTTATTAATTTGCTAGATATCATGTAAGTTTCGGTTCCTAATCTACAACTTAAGATGTATTTATTAAATAGAACGAAATAGCAAGTGCACACTCAAGATACGAGTAGCTCTCAGAGCTGAGATTAATTTATTAAAGTCACCGTCAAACAGAAGGTTTCCACTGCTGAAAATAGGCGTCCTCCATAGCACGCCACAGATAACTGTTCCTAGCACCCGAACACCATCTCGTACCACGGTCGGTTGTCGTTCAGTGCGGCTTTCATTCTTTACGAAGTCATTGATGCTTGCTTGTACTACGAATAGGTAGTACGTACGCACTTATCATAAAAGGTAATCTATAAAATAATAGTATCATTACACCTATCAGTGGAGACCTAATCGTTTCTTACTAATTATCGTTAGGGAATAATAATGGCGCAGAAAAATGCATGAAAAACAACAAACCAAATAGAAAAGGACGTCACGTGATATGTTAAATGTTTATTTATTCATATGTTCTACCACCATCGTCTGTTGCCTTATTTTAATTTCCCCTTCATCGCTGATCGCCACCGCTACCACCTTTGCGTCGGTGTGTTTGTATAACTTTGTGAAGTGGTATTTCTCAGATTCCTATCCGTAACCACTGCCCTCTGGTGGCGTATGAACTTGAACTTTTCTAGAAAACGTATTATTATATAGTGATTAAAGTCTTGTTTATAACCGTGCGGATGAACCGCCGTTTCGAAAATTAATGAGGAAGATATCATATAAATAAAATACATAAATAAAGTTTATGATATAAACAAAGTGTTTTGCGATTCACGACTTTATAATCTCTGGGCTGAGAGGTCGCGATCTTTATCGATAGGCGCCATTGATGGGTGCAGTTCTATCAAGTATTACCTATTTGTACTTTAGCTCATCGTGTTCAACAGCACTGCAATTCAACGTGGCAATGTCGCCAGGGTGTTAGGTACGCTGCCAATTGGTAGTAAGAACAGGTGGGTTACATAGTATGTAAAGGTTTGCAGGTAGTCCAACAGGCTGTTGTATGGAGTAGTTAGTACGTTGGAGCGGTTAGGTTAGAGCTCATGCTGCAATGGCCAATGCTTGGCACTGCCACCAGGCTTAAAAATCGTAAGGAAACTGCCTTCATTCTTAATTTCTTTCTTCTTTTCAACTAGTTTCATTTTCTGTCTCGCGTCTCCTAAGCTGTCTCTTGTTTCTTTCACCGTTATCCGGATCTTCATGAGTTGGGTTGTCGTTGATATGATATTAATTCATGGAAACTATCTTAGAAACATTCAACACTGAGGCTAGGATGCATTGCAGTGAACTAGACATTTGACATGGTCTCTCCTAGACCTGTCCCCGATATTTGGTTTGCCTCGTCCGGCGTTTGCATATTGTCAACTCTGCTGGTATAAGGCTTTCTAACGTCAGAATGTATCTCTAGCTGTTCTGAATATTAACGGTAAATCTCTTTGTTTCAGCTCAAAAGACGATGAGATAGACGGCAACTGCATAGTACGAGCGAGGGGTCTACCGTGGCAGTCCTCTGACCAGGACATAGCCAAATTCTTCCGAGGACTCAATGTGGCCAAGTAAGTCATGTGGCCGCGAACCGCGATGTAAAAACAATGGCATTGTTTAAATAAACAAAGAGCATACATAACACATTATCTTAGATTGAATCGTCCTTTGGATTCTATGTGTCTTCTAAACTTTGATTCTGCCGATACAAATGGAACCCCATAACCAAGTCATGGCAAACGATTCAATCCTTTTTGTTCCTATCCCAGCTCCACATAACTTTTTATAGGTAGGTACTTCAACAACTACTTTACCCGGTCTTAGTGACGATTTTGAAGTTGGTACATTTCAGCCCAAAATGGGGCTGGCTCTCAAGGGGTTAATGTAATTTGGTCATACATTTTCAGCTTCATACATTGAGTGAAATTTGGTCACATGTTAAGTTTAAAAATATTCAAGGACCACTGCCGGAACACCTCGCCCCCTGAGGCCAATAGGCAGAGTATTGATTGATGTGTTTGCTCCCAGGGGTGGAGTAGCTCTGTGCCTCTCGCCGCAAGGTCGACGCAACGGTGAGGCCCTGGTGCGGTTCGTGACCCAGGAGCATAGAGACATGGCGCTCAAACGGCACAAACACCACATCGGCCCGCGGTACATTGAGGTGAGGATCTCTTTTTTCTTTTTTTTCTTTATTACTTTTTTTTAAACTCAAAGCTTGGCTGTTTAACGTCCAACTCACTAGTTGGCTCGTTTGTTTGTTATAGTCATATGAGGTTGTGGTAACCTCTAGTGTCAGAGTTTATCGAGCCGCCCAAGCGTCTAATGGCTGACGACTGCTAACACTCGTTCACTAGTTGGCTGAATCGTGAACGTATCAAGCTGCGAAAAGTCTGTTTCGCTTCTTGTCTGACTGCCCAAAGAAGAACGTAGATTCCTTTTAGTTGCAGTGGGAAGGACGTCTTTGTACGCGGTACTGGTCTACTGGTTACGTAGTACAGGTTTCGTAGGCAGCCGAATGGGTGTGTTTTATACCAATTCAAATGGTATACCCCCAACGTATCTACGTAACTGATGTCGAAACCGGGAAAAGTTTTAGTAGAAACCAAAACTTTCAGTGGAGACACTGGAGAAATATATACTCCAGGAGGTTGATATCCCTTTCATAGTATATTTATCGCTTGTACCCTCATATCTCCGGGGTTCGAAACCAATTAGATTGGGTTTTCGTTTCAATGGGTTTGAGGATATCAATGGCCTCTCCTCAGGTGTACCGGGCGAGTGGAGAGGACTTCCTCTCGGTAGCTGGAGGGGCGACGTGCGAAGCCGCCGCCTTCCTGTCGCGAGGAGCGCAGGTGATCGTGCGCATGCGCGGGCTGCCTTACGATGCTACCCCTCAGCAAGTGGTGAGTACCTTGAGGGTATGAAAGGAAATGATAAATGACTAAAGTTAGCGTTGCCACAATAGACACATTTTTGAACTCAAGTTCGAATTACAATATCACATCACCCCCATAAACTCGGAATTCGTTTTGTTTTCACTCCTGGAATGTTATTCTGAACCAATGTTTTTTTATTTTGCTGTTAGTAATTTATCACGGTTTTATCAGCAAGTCATGGAATTGAGATTTACTATAGAATAATTACAATATTATCTTTAAGGTTAGGGTTCAGGCAAATTTTACGGAGTAGGCTCATTGAATGTCACAATGAATTACCCAGAGATAAAGGTTTGATTATTGCATTTGCTTTTGATGTTATATGATGCTATCAATATGGTAAAATTTGGAAGCAAAATGGCCGACCCACCTGAGAATCAACATAAAATGGAGACGCTTATAGCAATAATATTATGTACCTACTTACTACTTATACTTATTTACTACTTACTTATACTTATAATAATATACGAAAACGAATAGGTACATGTTATAATATACTTATAAAAAAGGGTTGGTTTGGTACCTACATCGCACTAAATTACCAAAAATTTCCAAAATCCAATCGCCTGAAAATCCAAGCATTCAAATTCGTCCGTATAAGAACAAAAACGTCAACCTGGCTATAATGTTAACATCTGAGATTCAAACATTGTATCATATATCAAACACCTCAAATCTAACCATGTAACAATCCAAACACCTAAACATCCAAACTCACAATATTCCAAACATTTCAAAATCAATACATGTAATAATCCAAACGCCTAAACATCCAAACACATAATAATCACTGCCTCCACAGCTGGACTTCTTCACAACCGGCGACGAGCCCGTGCAGGTGCTAGACGGGTCGGAGGGCGTGCTGTTCGTGCGGAGGGCCGACGGCCGCGCCACCGGCGACGCGTTCGTGCTGTTCTCCAAGGAAGATGACGCTCCGAAAGCGCTGAGCAGGCATCGGAAGCTGATAGGAGCGCGGTATATAGAGCTGTTTAGGTCTACCACTGCGGAGGTGCAACAGGTGTGTGGATTTTGAGTTTTCCTTTATAGGGTAGACTTTTTTGATTGCCGAATAAGCAAACATATATTTAGTGAATGTAATTGTCTATATTTATAATTACCTAAGTATAATATGCATTTTCTTTTCTATGTGAAAAATTCTAATAATATAATGGGAATAATAATTATGAAAGATATTTCAACGTAGGCTCGCCAATGTCAACTGGTGTATAAGGTCCAAAAGCACATACCAGATCAGCATAGTCATGCTAAACTTGGTTTCATTTATATCTTACAAGTTTCGTTTCATTGATTTTCAACATCATCATCGTTACATTAATTTTAAAGAATCTGTGTTGATTTTCAAAAGTCTTTGATTATATTATGCATATTATATGGCAGTACGCAAATAAGTATTCAGTTTAGAATACCTATGACTTTGGTTTGTATATTTATCATTTTTTAATATTTTGATACGATTTCTTGAATTCAAGAAAAACATTAAATTATTAAAAATCATAATATAACGGAAATATAATGTTATCGAAAACAGTAAAACCGTTTTATAATGCGATTGGCAACCGGCGCAGTTTATTGCCACACTGCAACAATGCGTTTTAGCTATGAATTACGTAGGTAGGTACGTTTATCTGTATTATATTGCCTTGGTAGGTACTGGCGGTTTGCCGTTGAAAATCGCAAACTTGTATATTCGAATCATGCAAAATATTCATAAGTTTCTTACGTAGGTATATTTTATAGTTCCATTTACCTTGGGCAAGGCAAAGTACTGGAACGTCGCCATCATTAATTACCTACTGCTAAGAGATCTCTAATGTTATTTACGGTGATTACACGTTGTCAAAAATGTAGAGTTTGTCCATAAGACGTCTAATATAATTATCTAGTTGGTTCTTATGTTTGTAAATTGAATTTAACGTAATAACGCTACTATCTTGCTTGCGTCCAGTCATTGTGACTAGCAAACGTACACTCATTAGTCTACATTACTACCTATGTCACAAATAACAATTTTACTTGAGTTATGTAAGTACCTATTGTTGAAATTGCTACATCTGATATTTTTATGTTCCAAGCGCGCCCTTGTGTCCGATTGGTAAGTAAGTAGACGGGCATGCGATGCAGTTTTGTGTTGAAGATGCCTTATTTTTAAGTGTTTGCTTTTTTTTTCTTTTTTTTGTGTTACTGATTCAAGCAAACCTTGAATTCAGCTTGTTGTTTTGGAGGCATGTTGCATAACGATTTGTATTTTGAGAATTCTAGTTAATGACATTTAAACTGTTATCAAGTAATAAGCTTTTTATAGAGATATAACGAAGTTATGAAACATTAAATATTACATAATTATTAACCTACGTCTGTTATCTGAGTTTTTATTCAATTTTGCTTCATGTAGTACGTCAAATGGGTCAGTTATTTGAGTTTACAAACGCAAAAATTACGGGTATACAATTAAATTAAAAATTATGGATTTTTCAGCTATTTCTAAGGCCAACTGTTTATGACAGACATGCTGCATAACTAGGGCGTTTTATATAGACCTAGCTAGCTGTATGTTGACACACGTAGCAGTGTCATATTATGACACGTAGTCAACAACAATGATGCAAGTGTTGTAGATGCGTTGTTTGTCCGCCTAGCAGTAGACGTTACTGAACTTTGACCCAGTTAACTTTACTTCATTACGTTTTAATTTAGACACTGACAATATTACTTTTGGGCTTCGTTTTTTAATATAACTGATAAAATAGATGAGCAATTAGTTCTCCTGACTGTAAAACCATGCCTGCTCTTCCCATGTCAATTACCGGGCCAATCTGCACTGCGAAATCTTTCGCGGGTCTGCACTGCCTGCGTTACCCAGAGACATTGGTTCTAAAATCTCTTATGCCCAGTAATCCTGGGTTTTAATAATCATACAGAAATATAAATACAGGCTCATACGTATAACCCAAGAGTTATCAGTTCAAAAATAGCATATTAAATGGTCTATAACCCATAATCTTGTTTTGGTAATCACAAACAAAAAAGGGAATAATGAAAAAGCTGCAAATAGTACACGAAGTAAAGTAGTGTAGAGCAATCAGCAATGAGCAGTTCTAGCATAAAGTCCTAATAAAAGATACCTGAACTCTTCAGGTCCTGAACCGTTCCTTGGAGACGAGGACAAGCCAGAGCAGCACGCCCGCGGCGGCGCCAGCGCAGGCCGAGGGGCTGCTGCCGGTGGCCCTGGTGCCTCAGCACGTCATCACGTCAGGAACTGCCAAGGACTGCGTGAGGCTGAGGGGCTTGCCTTATGAGGCACAGGTGAGGCTGTTCAATATGGTCACCTAGTTCTTGCTAAAACTCACCACGGTTTCGTTCTTGCCATGGATCACCATAACCAGAATTAGAACCTCTTTTTCAAATATGCTGCTTCATCATTACCATAGCAGCTCATTCGATACAGGACATAAGCTTTCTCCTTCTCCATTTATCCTGATTTTAAGCCGATCTCCGTATTTTGAACTTCAATTGTTTTAAACTCTCTAACTATATTGTATTCCCAGGTGGAGCACATCTTGACGTTCCTAGACGAGTTCGCCAAGAACATAGTAGTGCAGGGCGTGCATATGGTGTACAACGCACAGGGCCACCCCAGCGGCGAGGCCTTCATACAGATGGACAGCGAGGCCTCGGCGTTCCTCTGTGCGCAGCAGAAGCACCACCGGTACATGACCTTCGGGAAGAAGCAGCGGTACATCGAAGTAAGTTGCCATTCTTAAATCTGTTAGGCATGTAAGGTTTTTTGTATTCTTCGTGGTGAGGGTAAGAATGAGTCTTCTACGTGTTAATAGTAAGTCTTTTTCGTATCAAAGGTAAGAGCTTCTTTTACATCGTGCGTTTTAGTCCACGATTAGGTATTGAGATATTGTTGGCTTGTCATTGATCACCGCTCTCGCGTCCCAGCTGACGGGATACTCCACATTCGTTTTACAGCAATGAACAGCAACATTCTCTCCCAGGTGTTCCAGTGCTCCGGCGAAGACATGAACCTCGTCCTGACGGGCGGCGTGACCCCCGCGACCTCCCCCAAGGTGCTCTCCCCCGGTACGTTGATGTCCCCCCCGCCGCCCGCGGCGCCCGCGCCCCGCCTGCTGGCTCAGCACATTGCCCACCAGAGCCTCCTCGCGCGACAACACGAGAACCTCCTCCTCGCCTCCCTCCGCCCCCCCATGCTCCCCATGCTGCCCGCCTACGCTCAACTCCGCTCCCCTCAGCCTCAGTACCACCAACTCCCCCAACTCCAAACCGTACTGCCGACAAAGAGATCTTACGATCGTGCTTTTGCTCAAGCGGATGCGACGCCCGCCAAACGTCAGTACACGCTCCCTCAGCAGATGACGCCGATGTCGCTCCCAATGTTCTCGTACGGCGGCTCGGCTCCCATATTCTCGTACGCGAACACAAGCCCTATGCTCTCGTATGCGAATGCCCTGCCGACGGCAATGCCGACTGCGCTGCCGGCTGGGTACAGCCAGGCTCTATCGGCCGCGCTCCCGGCGTCTATGACCTCGCCATTCCCCTTGTCAATGTTTCCGACTTACCCGTACTACCCCGGTGTTTAGAAACTAGAATTTGCTCAACTTTTTAAGGCGCCACACGGATTTTAACCTTAAATAATTGTTACCTATTGCACGATTTGTCATTTGGACAAAATTTAAACAAAATGCGGGCTGACGTTAACTTGAATAGGCTCAAATGTTCACTTTTAATAGAACCGTGCGTACCTAGACTAGTAAAAAAACTGCAAAGTTTTTAAAATATTTGTGGTTAGACAAAAATCTCGAGGTACCTGATGAGTTTTAAGTACCTAATGACAAAGAATATAGGCGCGGTGGAATAAATGAATGGGCAAAAATATGACACAAAATCAAGTCATTTATAGTCCGAGAAAACAAGGCAGCAAAAAGTTGACGAAGAAAAATACAAACACAAGATCTTATGAAAATTAAAAGAAATATATCAAAATCGAGACCGCTTATTTATCAGTAGGTTTTATAAAACAGGGTAAACTATATGACAATAAGCTCAAAAGCTGAGAAGACCATGATGTGCCTTGGCCGTGTTTTTGATATTTTTACAATTCAATTTATGAATTTGACAAAAAACTCAAATCATTCGATTAATCATTGTTAATTGTGTTAATTATAAAGGCATCTACTCTTAAGCAGCTCCATTTATTAGGTTAAGAGCTTTGTTGAATTTATACTGACTTTAAAGTTGTTGAACTCTCATTAAATATTTTTTCTTAGTTAAAGCCCGATCTCGATGATCCAAACTGTCCATCATTCATTTATCAAACTGTCAAAAATCAGAATACACATGTTTGATTGTTGACAGTTTGGTATATAAATACATTCTAATTAGTGCTCAATAATGTCTAAACCTAAACAATTATATACCTATAAATTTTGGGAGTTCGAAAGTTCAGTTGTTCGGTTGCTAGCATCGAAACTATCAAACATCTGTTAAATATCGAGTAGGCTTATTAATGACTAGTTTGGTTGTGGAGATCGTGCAAAGGTAGGTTTAGGTAATTATAGGATCCAGCGACCAGTAGACCCGAAAACGATGCACAGAAGTTATAAATCAGAAATAAGACGTGAGTTTTATTATAATAACTGAATAGAGAATGAAAATAATCAAGTAAGTATATTATAACACGTACTTACTGTGTCTTTATAACGAGTTATCGACGCTGGGTCTTGACCAGAGGTTGTTAAATTGTAGCTATTTAGTTATAATTCCTTTAAAACTTAAGATGTTTTTTAAAGTTGTGATTTTCAATCATATACATTCCAAGTAGAAAGACAATGATTTTTGCCAATTTTTCCAAGGCTGAAACGCAAGTCTGACGGAAACTAGTACTTATGACGTACTTTGAAATCGTTACTTAAGTTTGATTTTTTTGTTTTTCGAGTACAATGCACTTTTTGCGGTTAGTTATACACATGATTATATAGGTAAGTGTTTAGTGTGTTGTTTTTGTTTGCATTTTTGCACATTTATGAGTTAAAGTAACTAGGTTAGTGTTTTTCTTAGAAGTCTTTGATTGGCGTACGTTACATCCTATCCTGTCCCGACCTATTTGTTCCTGATGATACTATTTTTATCACCTAACAGTAACGCATATTTCCACCTAGCTTAACGTCATTGTTATCTTATACCTCACACCACATAGTGTAGTCATCGTCTATTATTTAATATTATAATATGCAATTTTATTCATATATTTCCCAAACCAAAAACTTGATACGTTCATTGCTTCGATTCTCTTTCTACCAATAGGTATAAAATGTTGTTGGGAAATATACGTTTAAAATTGGGTGACCTGTATAAGTACCTATCCAACTTTTAATTAAGTTAACGTCATTGTTTTATGGTGTTGCCATTGTCTCAATATTTCACAAAATAGGTTTATGGGGCTTCAGTCACAAAAAACACGGTGTAATGGCTAATCTATGTTCTGTCATATTCTAAATATTAACTGTTATTATTGCTGTATGTTTCAAAAGAAATGTATCGCAAAGGTTACAATTTTAAGGCTATATTTAGTTACGGCATTATTTATGGCTTGTAAAAAATTATAGTAAATACAATTTAGATCATCCAGTTATTCCTGATTTCTTAAAAAATGCCTTAACTAAATTTTTGGTTATTTTGGAAGCTGTTAGAATACTATCTACTTATCTCACTCATGCAATTACAGTTTTGGAGTGTGTGAGAGGGATAGTTAAATAGTGCAGCTTGCTCGATGATTATCTTTGTACTTTATATGCAATATTGTGTTCATTATGGATTAAAACTGTTGTATTTGGTGTGTATCCGTACGGGGGTGTGTTTTGGAAAATGCATGAATCGTTAAGGACCGGTGAGTTTTGGTACAATATAATTTATGAAATTGCATTTCAAACTAACTGTAGGACGTCCATGATAGGTAAATACTTACTTCGGGATTATCGAACATCTTCAGTTACGGTAGTATGAACCAATATAATTCAAATAAGCAAAAACAAGCATCAAACATATTTGATTTTTGAAAGTTTGAAACTTAAAATCATATTCAAACTGTCAAAAATCGGATGTCGTTCTCGATTTTACAAAGTTTGGTTTTTACATACGTAGGTAATAGGTACCTCTCGTGCCTAAAATATTCTTGTAACGTTTTGTATAATATTATAGTCTGAGATCCCGAGATCCCGTCGCTTAATGGTAATAAGTCGGTATAATAACTTTAAAGGGAAACATTTAAGCATGTGCCGCCGCAATTCACGGATGCATGGTAGTCAAACTATGGTTATAAGCTGGTAACAGAAGCGGCACTATGCTGCCAAATTGTACATTCTCCACAGCACATCGCGGTCGGATACCAACCACATAATGTGGTCCTCTTTAAAACTGTACGTCTTGTAATAATACTTTGTATACGGCGACTTCGATCTAGCTTCGTACTGGTACTTTAATCTTTGCCGCTTGGATGACTTGGAATCTACGCCATATCTTTGAATTTGCGCTTGCAACCAATTCCGACTGAGCTCTATGGTAAAGGATTGGTCCATAGATTTACTACCTTTAGAAGGATTGGTCGATTCTTGTCCTCTAGAGTGTAGGCGCTGTAATAGTGGATGCTTTTGGAACTAAAAATTTCGATCCCACGCGTGACAACCCGACTATTATATTTTTTTTTTAATTTGCCGTCGCTTATTTTGTGCATTTAGCCAGTGTCAAGTAATTAAAATATTTCGAGTACCTACATACCTACTTATTCTATGTTTTCGAAATAATCAAAACTTGGAGTCACAGTTAGTAATTAAAATATTTTGTTGTTTCAGTAAGTTGCGATTAACTCTCGCTAGGCGGCGCTTCAAATTGAGTCTAGTAATTAAATATCTATTAACTAGTGTATAGCCCGTATTGTAGGCATGTTCAACCCATCCAAAGCCTATATTATTAAAGTATCACGTACTATAGGAGTCTTGGCAAACTGTAAATGTCTCCTCCAGTCATTGATGCAATCTTCTCTATACACAGCTTTCTTTTCTATGCTCTTCCGGAAGCTTTCCTCAAGCTTTTTATATTCGATGTCTCATCCCAGAGTTATTGGTTAAGACGGGTATTTCAACAAGGTTTAGTGCATGCATGAGGCTTGTGTGGTTTTTGTCAATAAAATCTATGGTAAAATCATTGTGGACATCTAAATATACAATATATTATTATTATATGGGTTACAATGGGTGTTTTAGAAGTTTAATTGGAAAAGACACATACTAAAAATTCTCAAAAAACAAAAATAACACAGTAATACTTTTTTTATTATTTTCTTCATACATTTTATCTGAGTATTACGTTATTTTGACCTCAAATCTAAATCATCGAAGCAATCCAAGTCAAAACGTCTCATCCACGACGCACGACATCGCTGTTCAAATATTTAACAAATCGATTTCTATTCTATCGACTTGCATTTAGCTAGCTAGATAAACACTTTCAGAATTTAATGATCGTCAATTTTATAATATACATTTGTATTCTACAAGTACCTACCTCTCATCGAGTGCTAAATCTTATTGAAATGTCCACTGTCAGTTGTAGTGACTGGGGGAGACGTGGTGTGAGGTTTAGGAATTAGTTCTCGGGACCACAATCCGTCAACGAAACGAGTGAGACAGCACTCGTACTGAACATTTTTCATGTTATATGTTCACAAAATTCTCCCAAAATGCGGACCATTTAAAACTGTCGGTAACACTTCAAAATCATAAAATGAAGTTTTACTCCTAACGATAATTAGTACTTATATTGAGCTAAAATCAGTTTTTATTGTCTCGTTAGATCTATAGTGATTTTATAATTATTTTAGTTGGTTAATTTTAGTTTATACTATAAATAAATCGGTAATTTACGTGTTAGAATAACTATTGCGAGTTTTCTCTGGTTTGTGGTTGTGCGATACGCAGGTATCTATCATTCTTTGTAGACATTAAAATAGACAAGTATCTATTTGTGAAGGAAGGGTATACTAACTACAAAGCTTAAGTTTCCAAAGGCCTCAAGTATTGTCCCTATATGTTTACTAACATTCTGTTGATCATATCTTCTGGGTGGCTGGGACGAACAACCAACCAAACTGGTAAGTATTTAAGTATATTATATATTATGTAGATAAATATAAAACTAGCGGACTACAGAGAAGTAAATAATTAGTCATCTGTGCTGCAGATGTTAAAACTAGTTTTGTTAATTTATACCTACAAACTAAACGGGTTAGGCCCGGTATGCCACGGTATCGTTATTCCACTGGGTTGAGGGCTCGATTCTTGCCTAGAGCAAATAATGGTGTAAGTGTCAACCACTGCGTTTTCTTAGTACCCTGGTCCTAATGGGAAGTTTTTTTTGTAGATCCAGAACCCTAAGAAGGAACCCTCTTAGGGTTCTGGATCTACAAAAAACCTTTTGGGGAACCAAACAAAAGTTGGTAGAAATAATACTATGGAGTAGGTAGATGATACATTTTTAAAACAAAAGAATGTAGTTGCACTCTATGTAGTGAACAAACCATTATAAGCACTCAAGTCACATGCAATAAGGCTAGGAATTGTATTTCAGCGCAATAAATTCATATCGTATCCTGCCTACTTATAAGTTTACCGAGCATACAACACACTCATAATTAGTATAACTTTCCTTCACAAGATGTTCTAGATACCTAGCACAATCATCCTTACCCTGGCTCCTAACTAAGCTTTATTAATATCTACGTTAGTCTTGTCAAATGTATGGGACCTAAACGTCATGTATGTGGAAAGGGCATCATCCAGTTAAAACGTTTCTTCACTGTAAGCACTAGAGCTTCAAACATTATAATTATATTTAAAAGCTCGAATATTATACCCGGTCTAAAAAGTTTGAAATTCATAGCCGAGGTAACAGTGTGCCGTTGTCCTAGAGTTAGGTAATGTTCATATTAAATATACCATGATCTAGTGGAACACCAAAAATGTGACTAGATCTTGTATTTTGCCCTCATAATTTCAAATTGTTACTTCGTGCAAGAAATTATCAGTAAAGCAATATCCAAGCCGCCATTTTACTAAAATGTGACGTCGACTGCGACTTGACTTAGACTGATGGATGACCTGGGAGTTAAGTCTGCTAATTTATGAACGCTTGAATCGAATCTCAATGAAATCTCAATGAATAGTTTGTGGCATTTCATTGTGGCATTTATTCCAATTTTTTTTATACTTAACATAACTATCAGACGGATTAAAAAAATACCGGACTTCCAAATGTCACAAACTATTTCGAAACTCCTGCATTAAGATTGGATTGAAGCGTTCTTAAATTAGCAGACGACCCCCTTGATTGACTAAGACTCGACTATTTGAAATATATTGACACTGTATAAATAGGCATACACAGGTTGTGCGAAACCAAAGTAGTATTCCCATTAAAATAAAAACTTGGTTGAATCATGCAACTAAAGCAATAGCACGGCACTTTATAAATGTTAGGATACACGTCACACTTTGACTATGTATTTCAAATCAGACATCTTAAAATCTCATCTTTTCACATGCCGTCTCTCTCTTATTGTATCCATCTGAAGCTGACAACATGTGAATAGATGGCTTTGAATTGAGATCGTTTCTTTTTGAGCTCGAGTTATAGCTGCGTTAAGATTTTCAAGAACTGAGATGTTGAATACTAATCTGTATTTAAGATGCTGATTTTAAGATATTGACGTGATTGCAAGAAAATCCAATATAAGTAAGTAGATAATATGACCAAAAAAGTTTTTAAACTTTCGCGAATTGAATTAATATTTACCTACTAAATGAAAACTTCTCAAAATCACGATCAGTGTAATTTGATTAAAACGTCGAGGTTTGTCAAAATGAGATTTTTATTAATTAATCTGTGATAGACATAAATAGATCGGTTTTTGTCCAGTGAAAATGAATAAACCAATATTCAAAAAAATATTTGTTACCAGTTGCCATGAACCAATATGAATTAATATGATCAAAAAAAATTGTTATTAAATGTTAGCAGTTGCCGAATTTGAGATTAAAGACTAACCAAATGTTTTTTCTGTCCTCTTCACCAACAATGAAGACTTGAATTTCTTATCGCAGCAATTTAGTCAAACATGCCCGTGGCATACTCCACATAATCATAGATCTGCTTTGGACAATGCATGGACACTATAGGTGGCAGGACTGTAAGCGTGTCAGGAAAGGGAAACAACGCTTAATGTTTGTAGAAGAAAACAATTTGTGCTTACTTTAACGGTAACTCTTCTCAAAACCTGCAAGTCCTAATAGAAATTCTAATGTAAGGGTAACTCTATCATGTTATGTTACAATCGTGCTATGAGCCTGTCTGTTTGGAGGGTTACGTCATGGGATAAGGTCCTAAACGCCCGTTTAGCGACTGGGTGTCTGTTTAATTGGGCCATTGGACTCCCATCAGTATTTAACCACAGCCGTAAGTATCTATTCTGTCATTGTTGTGGGATCACAAGAAAAAAAGCTCTTTCTTACTCTTGAATTTATCGTATTTACATTTGTTGCGCCCTCAAATTCGCTTTGGCTTTAGTATTTTTAATAACTTTTTTTTATAGCACTGCATACTATGCTTTCAGTCTACTAAAGAGCACCAATCGTGACCGCATTGAGTTCACGCAAACACAGATATTACGTGGAGAAACTTGAGCTTTAACTGAATTACTGTTTATGATGTGGTATCTGGATTTGAGGTCGCAACGAGAGGTGCTACTGTAATAGGGTACTAGCCGTGCATAGGTTTGGCAAAGTCCGCAGCTTGGTGGTTGGAGGCAAGCGACGACGTGTGTAACAAAACGATATCGGAAACTATCAGTATTGGTGTAAGTGCACTGCTTTGGTGGACTGTTAATGCGTTCTCAGACCCTGGTGAGTGTTCATCATGTTTTTTAATATTAATTTTTTACATATTGTGTACGTCCCTTACTCGACATTCGCACAAAATGCTCAGCTTCCAATCTTCCACTGTTTACTATTAAGAAATGTTGGCTCAGCATTTTAATAGATATTAATCTACATAGGTTTAATTGGGGGTATCATGTTAGTACCATATTGGTAATATTAGTACCATATTGGTAATATTAGTACCATATTGGTAATATTAGTACCATAATGGGTTTGGAAGTAACGGGCGGTGTATGGTAAAATGGGGTATTTTTTTTTATAACGTGAGAAATCACACGTCTATCTCATGTTTATAATTATGTAATCATTGGTTAAATTAAGTAAATTATTCAACAAATAACAACGGTAATTATTTCAAAATAGTGTGACTAACAAAAATCGCATGAACTGTGACTAACGGCAAATTTTGAATTTGTATAAATATTTATTTTAAAACACACTCATCTGAAATCTGATGATTTCGATTTATTCATTATATTTCGATAGACCGCTCTTATAGCCTTACGTGGTACGTCAGCTAATAATACTATTGGTATGACGCAGGCCCGCTTACCTACTATTACCCTGCCATGGGCGGTACGCTGCCGCCGCCGCCGCTCGTCTACTGGGGCTACCCGACTCCACCCGTGTCCCCCGCACACTACTACCACCCGCCGCACCATCCGCAACCTATGGTAAGAGCCTGTAACATGGTCAAAATACGGAATGATCGCGTTCCGACATTTCAACATAAGATTCCACACAAAAAATGGAGAATATTTCAACAAAAATTTCCAAATAAAATTAAAAAAAAAAAATCTCTGAACTTTTTTTCTTCATAGCTGAAAACCTTCTTTTCAGATGCCTGAAGTAGTTTCGGTAAACGGCGGCTCTCCTATCCCCATCCCGCCGCCGGCCACGTGTCCTGACTGGCCGATATTCATGGTCAACTAAACCGACACCGAGCTCTCTGGATCCACATCAAGCAAACATGACGAAGTGGGTAAAACTAGTATGAAACGAAATGTCACTCAAATTCTAATTCGGCACAAAATTAATGAGACAAAATATCAATCGGAAACAGTCCATTAACGTCACAAATGAAAATAATCTACTTGTAGGGACCGACAATAACGAGGCACATAGTCATGACTAAGAAATACTATTTAATTGACAAATGTGTGACGTCAAAAGTCTTCAAATTATAGACAGGTATGATGGCAAATAATATCACAACCCTGTAATAATACACATTACATATGATGCGACTTAAGTATAACATACTCATAATAATATAGAATAATAGAGTATTCAAAATTATAAAATATTGATGCACGCATTGTTTAATGCATATTCTATGATAACGTTAAGTTTTAATAGTTTTTTTTAACTTATTTCTTACCTACTGTGATCTATTTATATATTATGAATTTCTTAGATCAATTATTATCTATTTTTAACATAATATATTATTGTATATATTCAATTTAATGTAGGTACCTACTTATAATACCATTCTCTAGTATTGGTAACTATATACATTTTTATTGCCAATTATTTGAAGCATATCAAAGAGATAGAACGTAAGTATTTTTTTGAATAAATATTGCGAATATAAGGCAACTCCTTTAAATTTATTATTGCATTTATATGTAATTCTAACATCTATATTTTTCTATCACATTACTGACATTTATTTATGTAGATAGGTATCTAATATTTGTATGTTAAAATGCAGTAGGTAGGTAAGTATATATGTATTTGTGAGTATGTTATAATATTAACTATTTTTATTTACATCTTCTATATTTTTCTAATCGGTAATTATATTGTATAGGCACTTTGTTAGACTCTTATTATTATTTTTCATGTTTTGTTTTTCAATTTTATATTGTCTATTACTTTGTTGTCGACTTTAAAATCTATGATGTAAAAATGAATCTAAAGTTTATTAAGTTTAAATATATTTATTTTAAAGCCTAGCTTAAGACTTAAATTTTGCTTTATTTTTTATTGTAAAATATGTGTTATGAGACCAGATTAAACGACTTTTATCGAACGTCCAAACGACTCCATAAAGTTCCTTTACATTTACTTCAGACTCCCAAATTGCGTGACAATTTGTTATCCTGATAATTAATTAAATATATACAATAAATATAAACAACGAATGTTTAACACAGTGATATTAACGGTGCTGTTGTTGATTAATTTTGTAATTTTAAACCAAATATATTATAAAGCGTTTTTATCACTTGCTCGATTAGATTGTAAGTCGAAGCTCAACTAGTGGTACTGTTATATTATATCATTATGTACTTATAGTAATATAAAATACCATACTTAAATATGCCATAATGTAAGCTAGATATTATTGCTGCATGAGTGAAATGATCCTCTATGTATCCTCTAAGTATGCTCACAAAATAAGTATACAATATTTTAAACGCAACTGCTCATATTGTGTGCTTAAGCGTATATTAATTTGCTCACGTCTAGATTTAGACTAGTCTTTAAGAAAACAGTTAAACCAATTTTATTGCTAAATAGAAGTGAAACGATAAAATATATATAGATATAATTTTATTGACTATGCTGATATCAACTGATATGAAATTTAAAATCGTCTTGCCCAAAAGAAAGGCCAGTAGATTCTAAGGCAATAACTTTGGCTTAATGTCTTCTGTTATAAGAATATAATATTTTACTACGATATGTGCACATAGAAGACTGAATTTGAGTGTGATTATTTGCACTTGGCACTAAAGATAAAATAAAATATACAAACTCAAATTCAGTTGAAACAGTGATAAAAATAAGTTGCGGACCAAGTATCGTTCACTCGTAAAATCTCGTAGCACTAGATGTAAATTAATTTAAGAATTTCTTATCGTAACTTAATTAACGTTAAGTAATATTTAAATAATAATATTATGTTACGCTCAAAAAGTTTAATGAATTTAAAATTCAGTTTTCGGTTCATAATACGGTCTTAATAATTTTTCAAAATAAAAGCCAAAAAAAATAGATATATTTATGCAGAAAAAAGCTATTGAAGCCCCTTACTCTACAGGTCTGTAGGATTAAATAAATAACATTAAACTAGCTTACATTTAACTCTAGAAGTATTAAGAATAAACAGAATGAATTCATTCACAATATTCACATTCATGCCAATAACAAATGAAGTGCGGGCCCTATCCTATGTGTAAAAAATGCCCTACATGATTAAAAAGAATGAAAATGACCACATAAGAATATAGAAGTTAAATAGTTTATAGTTAGTTTAAATCGTCTAATATTCAATAATTATTAAATGAGATAAACAACAAAATCGAAATGTCTTCCAAAACTGTAAATAATAATGATGTAGGTACTATTGTCACAAAAAGTTATGATTATACGTGATTTTGCTAAATATTATCAATTTTCAATGTAATTGTAATGTTTAGTGGCAAAATTATGTAAAATTACAACAGTTGATTTTAGTTTTGTTTATAATAATTGCTGCGGTTGCTGTCTTTTGTTTTGTATAGAAATGCACGTTAACGCGTATACTATGTCAAGCGTGTAAACTTGCCGCGAAAACTCAAACTCACGGCATCAGGGCAGTTGCCACAGTAGTAATCGAAACGTATATCTTCATGATAAGTTGTTATGCCTCATCATTGGTGTTTCGATATTAGTTAATATTTAATTATTTAAACCATGACAAAGATAAAATATGCAGCCTTAGGCAATCATTTACAATGTAATATTTATAGTTAAGTAGGTATTTATTTATCTACGAATCATTATTTATATAAAATAATATTGTGTAGGTAGATAAGTAGGTACCTATAGCAATAATTTATTTAATATGTTAATTTATAAAAAAATATGTAGGTATGTTATTTTATTAACATAATTTCTTCCGGCATTATTATAACTAAAAATATTTTTTGAAATGTTTATTTATTTTAAGGTTAATAATATATTTTCATTATCGCGTCATTAAATTTTGTTACTTTTATACTTCAAATTTTATTAATATACTTAGTATCCAGTGATATTCTCTTCAATGTGATCTAGAGTTTATTCTTAGATTGTTACCTATAGATAATTGAGACAGAATAAATATCTACGTATCGTTATATTAATTATTGTTCTATTATTAATTACATTCTCAGTACGTATAGTTAACTCTACCTAACATCATTAACAAACTTGATTCATCATAGATATTTTTGGTTTAATCATAATATTGGATTTTACATTTACAAACTATCCAATATGCCGTAATCTTATTTTGTCTAAATCCAATAATATGATCAACACATTTTGGTATATTTTTTCTGTGCAAATGGCATTATGTATTAACGTTTCTGTCTATCTTATTAGTTTCTGTTATTCTCTATAGGTCTATTGTAGAAAATGATAAGTAAAATATATCTACCTATATTTTAGAGTAGGTAATAAAATTAGTGTTAGTATAGAATGTGCAATTTTAGCAAATATAGACAAAATATCAGATATTTAACGCCAAAATATGTTTGGTTTAGATACAAAGTAGTGAATGTTCCAATTAAATAAATAAATATAAACTTTAGTTAAAGCTTTGTTTTATTTTGTACCTATTTCTATAGCTGGAGGGAGAGCCTTTCTACCCGACTGCTGAAGGAGGGTTATGTTTTTCGAGCGTATGTATGTTTTTATCGTATGATCTATTATTAGAAATCTGCTTTTATCCGGCAGAAGTACCTACCTACCAGGGACGCATAGGACACAAGAAGGTATCATTTCTTGTAGGCACCATTTAGTCTGACTACCTGTGTTTGAGAGCTAACATATTTAAAGCAGAAGTATTATACCAGGGACGCGTAGGACACAAGGAGGTATCATTTCTTGTACCATTATTGTTTGCCCGAAGGCTATAAGCAATTAAAGCAATAATACTCATGTGCCCGTATTTCATTTGCCCGAATTGTTTGTTTACCATAATACACACATCAAAAAAGTCTAAGCAACGTACCTACTAATTTCTGGTTCTTTTGTGGTTCGCCGAGCTGTATGTGGACGCGCATTGTCATGCATAAAAAAAAATCGGAGCCAAACGTTTGTGCAAATGGATGGACATAAGGTCTGAGATCATCATCAACGTAATTTTCAGCATACATGTTTCCATTTACAAAAACGAGCTCAGTTCGCCTGTTCTTCATATAATACCCGCCCATACCACAACTGTTGAGCCGCTGTATGGATGAACTTCCTGAACGCACCTGAGCCTTTCAGTATTTCCGGGCCAACGGTACACTCGCACCCTTCTTGTATCAGGCCTAAACCCGAATCGCGACTCATCGGAAAACATAATTTTATCCCATTGTTCCTGGGTCCATGTTATGCATGCATGTTGCTAGACTTTTTTGGTGTGTATAGTTGTGACATACTCTTGTTTGCCCGTACATTGCATTCCATAATGATACGAATGTCATACGTATTATTATTTGTGCTATAATATTATTTGACAGAATATTTCTTGAACTTCGGCGGCCGCTGCCGCGGCACGCTCGCTTCGCTCGCTCGGCTCGTGCGTTGTTTTTTCATGTTCTAACATGAACCTAACCTAACCGAATTCGATGGCAAATGATGTTATTGATATTGACTTTATGGAAAACAAAGTTTCTAGCACGTGACTTATATAGTAAACAATGAGTATGACATAAAATTATGAGAAACAATTTTATGTCTGCTGTCTAGTAAAGCAAATGAAATTATGGCAAGTGGGTGTATCCCTCTAGTCCGACTACCTGTATTTTAGGCCTAGCATATTTAAAGCAGAAGTACCAGGGACGAATAGGACAAGATGTGATGTCTTGGACCATCTAAACTACTGTTTTAGAACTAACAATTATTACTTTATACCAGAAATACCAGGGTAACATAAGACAATGATATCTTTTTCGTCAAATATTAAATGCTGGTTTGGGGGTTAAGAGAGCCCTATTTAGAAAGTGTCATAATCCCCTCTGGCGGCTATTATGGGCATAAACCTATTTTTCGTGTACCTACAACGGACGGGGCATGGTTGAGAACACGCCATCGCCAGTGATGACGGAGCCAGTGATGACGGAGCCAGTGATGACGGAGCCAGTGATGACGGAGCCAGTGATGACGGAGCCAGTGATGACGGAGCCAGTGATGACGGAGCCAGTGATGACGGAGCCAGTGGCAGCAACTAGGAATGTACGAGCATAGCCAGGGCCAGGGATCCGACGTACTCGTGTGGTTATAAAGAAAACCAAAATTACATCATTTCGATTTATTCTTACGTCACCACAAATAGTATGACACATATTATTACAGGATGGATATCTTACCGTAAATCTAACAAATTCATTATAAAATATTACAGAACCCCTCTCGAAAAACATAGAATATCTCAGAAGACAATTTAAAAATAGGCGACAATTTTGAAAAGAATTGACCAAATAACTGGGCTACATTATTCCACCATGATACAATAATATTATTAACAACCAAAATAAGGTCTTAAGAGGTTCCCAGCGGGTCACACCCGATCGAGTCAGTGTGATTCATTTTCCCAACAGGTCACATACACACAGCATTTCGCGACTGATTAAGTTCACGTGACCCAAGGAGACGTAAGCACATCACATCACTTTGATGAGAGGCACTGGTCACGTCTAGGTGACAACATATTATGTTATGTAGTCTACCACTGAATTTGACTTTATCAAGTTTTAATTTGCCGATTCATCCAGTGTCATTTATTACCTTTATTACCAATGTTACCATATACAACTTCTATGTTATCCGAAAGGGGTTAAAACATGTTATTGGAAAGAACAGGCCAGAGGCACGATTCTGATCATAAGTAGATGTTTTACATAAGATTGTAAAGTGTAAACGACATTTCTACATTATATGATATCACTAGCTTAGATCGTCAATTTCATTTGACAAAATATAAAACTCGTAATTGTGCGTCTAAAAATAATTTGAAAGTTCGCAATTTAATCTCTTTTGTATAAATAAAACTAAATGAGATGTGCGGGTCGCACGCCTGTTGGTAAGAGGCACGCGTGTTTTACAGTACCGGAGTTCTATGCGATACTGTATTACGCGTCAAATTAGTCAACGATTAGTCAAGTGAAATCACATATACACCGAATATAAAATATTACCTTAGCCGCGTATACATTTTAGATGAAGTAGTAGACAGATAATGCCGTACGGAGAAATGGGATCGAGACGGCCGATAGAGGCGCCAGTAGCGCGCGAATCGAAACGACGCGCCTCGTACCTATCGATTCTACTTCTCTTTCATTACACTCTCCCACTAACTCACTTCGCAAAGCAAAGACTCAGCGTTGACATCAGTATACACGCCTTACAAAAAATCAAACCCCATTCTTGGCGCACAGAAAAAAAAAACAACGATCACACGACCATAAAAACCGCGTTTTGTCATTTGGCAGGAATAAAAGTTTTCGTCAAAACAAAATTCGGTTCTTGGGCTACACTAATATTATCCTTAAAAAAATAAAAAAAGCATCCAAAAATTATGTAGACCCCGCGCTAAGTTCACAACCACCTAATCTGATCACAGTTACATGTTGCTTTAACACTACACATTTATTTTACCAGATATAATATATATGGCTTTGCAAAGGGGAACTAAAAGTCGTACAACTTTTAGCCGAAAGAAAGTTCTATATACGTGAAAATTTGTCATTTTTGGAATGCCGACTGCAGTCACCACAAAGGAGTAAAGCTTAGGCCTATTTAAAACCTCGTAAGAGTCAAAGCGAAAACCACATTTATATACAAAAACTGTTAAGGACTTTGCATTTCTTGCTTCTAGATGATCTGTTCAGAGAGCTTTAATTTGAAGACCCAAGCGTTACAAAAGTATACAGACAATTTCCAATTATGTAACTTAGGTAAAGATGCATCTATCCACTATCTGGTAAAACATCCACACATTAAATACATAGACCGTCAAGTAAATGAAAAATCATCTGATTTCTAATGTAGTCACAAATACTACTATTAAACAGTTCTCCTGTTGCAAGAAGTCACTAACGCCATCTCTTAACAAAATTAGTGAAACTTTCGAGCAATTGTGGTATGCCATAATCACACCGCGTTTTATTCGATTCAACCTATAACAGCCACTACTTTAACTTGTTTCTCTTCGAGTTAATGATTTATTTCATTTCCTACCTGGGTTTGAGACTTCTTGCACCAATGCGACAACACATATGAACTAACCACGATGAATGAAGAGTTATCGCGTCCAACACCATCCAAATGTTCGATATCGATATGAGACGTTAGATATACGTAAAATAGCACAATTTGAGCATCAGTTAACTCATTTTTAGTCAGTTTTAAAATTATTAATTTCTATATTGTTAAATTACTCATTGACTTTACATTTTACCGTCTAAAATTGGAATGCTTGAGGGTAAATGATGAGCCGTTTAAGCATAAAAACGTCGGATTAGTACAAAAATAAAAATGAACCTTAAATTTAAGATTAATGATTTTTACAATGTCACATTTTGCATAGACCGTGATTACTTACAATTCATAGTTACGCTAATACACTAATGTACTTACAAGTTATCGATTTGTAAACTCTACTACATAACTGTAATGCTAGTTTTGTCGATGGTTTAGCAAAGTCTGTGCATTTTTAGTAGATTGTAGAAGGAATGAAAATGTTCAAATAGTGTTTAGGCCGCAAGCCTCTAGCACATTGCAGCTAATCTTTAGACTTTAGGGTGCGCCACTATCTAAAGGCGCGTCCACACAACGCGAGGCACGCGCGACGAACTGTTCGCGATGTCTGAATGCGCCTTTACAAACACTGTCAGTGAAGTACCATTTCACGTTGAAGTCGCGTTAGTTCCATTTCTTCCCGATCTAACATAATAACTTTATTTTTTGGCGGCTCCCTTAGTAACAGCAGTTGCAATGGGCTAGTTGCTTTCACTTTTCTACATGGGTCTTATTCAACCATAAATATAGGCTAAAGTAACTTCAACACTTGTATGAAGTTACCAGGTACTAACTTTGAGCCTGAATCAATTGCACTTTGCTAATCCCTCGACTTTATAATGGTATGCTCTTGATGCTTAATGCTTATGCAATGTAAGCAGTGAAAATGTTCAATACGGAGGGAAGACAGTACCCAAAGCAATTCTCTTATAAAGTGATAATTAAGGTTGTTATGCAGCATTGCATTAATACATTTTGAAAACTCCCCGGATATGAATTCCGTCAATGATTATAACTTAGCGCAATTAAGCTTTATTTTAAGCTTCTTAAAAATCTTTTTCCTAAAAATGTTCAGGTACTATCTTCAATTCAGCATTTCACAACATGTACAATAATGACTAAAGTGAGCCTTACGTAATATTACGTATTTATAATTATTATAATGTGATAGGGATCGAGATTGATTGCAGTGTGAAAGTAATAAATAACTTTGTTGAATAAATGATTTTCATAAGTTTCAAATTATATTTTTTTATGATGAGGTGGTATCTAACATGTGGTTATATTTATATACAATCAAATTAACCAATTAGTAATTAAGATTTAACATTACCATACAACATTGCAATGCAGGCATGATTATAGAAACGTTACCTACCAGGGAAGATTTTAGTCTTAGATTAATAAAAATATTTGACATAATTTGTGTTCGATCAACTCAAATATTATGTATTGTCCGCTTTATATTTATGATGTACAACAAAGAACACCACGAAACTAAGTGTAAATAATATGTATGTATAATATTTGCAATAAAGATTTTAGATATTTTATTTTACACATGATTTCGTGCTAGCAGTGTCAGATTACTATCAAAGTTAATTATTAATCTCACATTACTCAAGGATTAGCGTGCCTAAAGGTGGTACTATAAAATAAATTAGACAATACTAAAGCAAGCACCGGTAGAGGTAGAAATAGCGCTGTCCCGCTTATTCATCTTGCAGTAATTATACATAATATACTAGCAAACACGGCCTCGCGATGCTGTGGCTAAGGTTTTTCATTGCGACTATAAATTGAGATGTAAGCTATCCTATCTTTCAAGTTAGATCCAACTGCACACGGTGTGCAAATTTGATTAAAATCGGTTAAGTAGTTTAATAGTCCATCGCGGACAAACAACGTGACGCGTAATTTATATATATGTATTAAGAAGAAGAAGACAACTAGATTTAATTAAACGGGTGTAATTCGCGCACAATCTAATATCAAAATATTATACAATTTTGACATACCTCGAGGTGTTATATATACATATACGTATGCGCAGTTTGAATGGCATTGCCACAAATATAAATAGTCAATAAGAGTGACGCTGGCGACATATTGACAGCGCATTCTACTTGGAAAAATATTGTCGGATTCAGCACGAATTTCAATCTTAGTTAAATTTCATGAACGTATGCATAGTTTTGTCAGGCCTTGCCTGAATGTCAGCTTTTTTCGGTCTTCACTGGAACCTGTAATGTTCGGCTCGCTTCTCATATACGTCTGGTATGTGACCGTTCGTCAAGCGTCTCAATAGTGTGGAATCTTATGCGTTTTTTGGTGTTTCATGGCGTTTTTACTAGATGTCGAGGCAGGTACTTTACAAAATTTGACACCTCCATCGCCATACAGTTAAGACAGTGACAACTAATCGTATTAGAAACCAATTTCTAAAATCAATCAGATATTTATGCGCTTAGTCGTGGGCTCTAACGGGTTGATTAGACAAATATAATGCTGCATTAGCGTTATTTATCTTCTCTGAATTCTGTTGAAGAAGTTTACGTGAATATAATGTATTACTGCAAGATGGATATGCATGATTACAAACACGCATAACTAAGTTCCCAAGAGTTTTAAAATACGCATTTAATTCACGTTACGTCGAGACCACAGTTGAGTGTCAACTAAAACTTAGAGATTAAAAAAATATAATTGTTCTAAATAAATATAATATTATCTCTGACAGCAAACTATTGTATTTATATATTGGATGACGTCAAAGTAATAACAGGCATCCTTTGCCACTGTCACAAAAACAAGGCAGTCTCATTTGGTGACATTACACATGTAAAGTGCAAAATTGAACATTGGAACCAACCTCGTGTTTCAAAGAAGTGAAATATTTAATTTAATTAATTAAATTTACACGGGTCATTCCATGAGTTAATTAAACCACGTGACTGTCATAAGACCTGTTTCCGATTACATAATTATGTAGAGGTAAAAATATGTTAATTAATCGTAAAAAAATACCTTTACTTACACAATAATATAGTTCTATTGACTACGATGTATTGTAAAATGATACTTCTAAGTAAATAAAGACAGCAAAACTGCTTGACGCTCTAAGTTTGTCCACTGGGGACAGTGGTGACAATTATGTAGGCACAAACTGAAACTAAATTTGACGGTACTGAGTTTTTCAGTGTTTACGCGCTCGACAAAGTACCTACGCGTCACCGCACGCTTTGTATGAAGATGTTTCGTTCATAAACGCACCGGTAGGGGCGCTGTACAGGATCTTCATACAAAGCGTGCGGTGACGCGTACTATGTCGAGTGTGTAAGCTTGCCGCATAAACTCACACTCCGTGCACTGTATAAGTGTTGCACGTTTAGTGCATTTAGACAGTGTCAAAGCGATAAAATATTTCTAGAAGCTTATATTTTCACAATCCTGCCAGACTGAAGGTTCTATCGAAGGCAAAGAATAATTTTGTGCCATCCTAGTTAGTTAGTTATATTTTCAAAATAGTCTCAATATCGAGTCCCAGTCAGGTAGTCAGTAGTCTAGTAAAAACGCAGTCAACGTCACGATTCAGTAAAATGTTAGACGCCTTTGTGTGTAGTTTTAGAGAATACGAAATTACACGCATCTTGTGTGAGTATCATACACCTACGCTTTAAATGGTTAATATTCAAGTGATAAAAATTTCTAGAAATAATAAGCCATATTTTTGCTACCACAAAATGTTTGTACCGCCTGACGGAACAATTTAGATTAGTTTGTACGCACATAATTGCCACCAATATAAGGTAAATAAAAATACTTCTAGTGTACACTCAACCTGGCAACTCTTTACACTATGGCAACACTTCGAGTCTGCTAACCGCTTAACATATAAATGACAAGATACACCTGATTGTACGTCGGCCGTCAATTCGTTACCTCGCTAACTACCTAGCTATCTCTCTCGCTCTCGCTCTCTGTCCGTCTCGCTCTCCATCGTGCTGCTTACAATCTGGAAAGAAGTTATTATAATATGTTAACCTGTTCACTCGTGACTTAACGACTCCCACGTTATAACTATGGGAAAACGAAGAAGCCAGCTAAGGAGTGAAACTCCTTAGCTGGCTTTTTCGTCGGCACGCATAAAATGGATGTCAAAGCAAAGCTAATAGTAGGGTATAGTATCAGGTAGTAGGTTCAAGTCCCACACGCCCACCTTCCGCCACTCCAGTGGCGGAAGGTGGGCAGCGCGAAGGCGTTTCCCCCACTTAAATAAGAAAGGGAGTGGTACGCCCTCACCTGGGCGCTTACTGCTTGTGGAACTCCCGGATGCAGAGCGCGCAGGACCAGGAGCCCTCGGGCGGCGTGTCCAGCGGCGGCGCCAGGCAGTACATGTGGTAGCCGCGGTCGCAGTCGTCGCAGAACAGCAGCTGGTCCTGGAACAACCAGGACACCGCATCACACTCCAGAGTTATGATGGAACCATACAATTGCCCTAATGGAGAATGTTTGCCGCAATAGATATTCCCCGTGACTGGAATTATCGCTCTGCGGCTCGAAGCATCGCACAGACCGATTGCTACAATGTTATTGTTATTATTTGTATGTCCATCGTAGTGCAGCCATTGCTCTGTGCTTCGGAGGGCAGGTGCGGCGTGGGTCCCGGTTGTTATCGATAGGAGTCGTTAAGCCGCGGCAGAGGCTCATGGGCGGCCTGACAAAATAATAACCCGGCACATGTTCTTGTATACTCACTATGAAGATCTATACGTTACAGCGCCCCTAGCGGAATGTTTACGAAACATCAGAATAACGCGCTCGTTGTCGAACGCCGCTTCACACCCTCAGTGACTACGAGACAAACGCGGCGTGCAACGCTTTTTGTGCTACATAAAAAGTATTTTTATTTTTTACATTATTTAGCTACTAGTGAAATAAATAAACACATTATTAGTAAACTCACACTCGGCGTACAGCTAAAGACAGACAACTCACATCATTATCGCTGGTGCCGCAGATAGAACAGCACTTGCACTCGATGCACTGCCAGCGGTACTTGCGCACGGACACGATCATGTTCACCGTGAACTGCAGGCAGGTCGGGTGCCCTGTACAAAACTAGGTGTTACATCTCCTCGATAGGGTTTGCAAATAGTTTATTATGAAATGCAAAATACTGTTTAAGTCACGTTTAAAACGTCCGCAAGATTGGATACATTGTTTATTATTCTGCTAACGACCGAAATTAATATTGTATCTCCTATCCAAGATTGAAATCGATCTTGGATTGCTGCCTAACGTTCGATCGATCTCCAATCTGCGCGCCTTTGTAAACTAATCCACGGATCGGTTATTGGCACGTTCGACCCTAAAGATGGATTGTGATATCGATTCCAGATAGCAAAATTTGGATTAGAATTGATTATTGATTTCGGACGTAAGAGACGAGCGGAACATTTATTCGCATGATTTTTAGCAGTGACGCAACGAAAATTCGTGCTTTTGGTTTTATCCTAAGAAAAATTTCGACTTGACCACCTCTACGTAACATGATATGTAATATGACATAATATGTTACGCTGTGTATTTATTTTACCATGATTATCCTAAAACAGCGCATCTCAGAGCACAACACTAAAATCATATTCGATAAGAATTACAGATATTTCGTAAACAAACCAGTGTATTTGCAATGAACTGATCAAGAGATATTTATAATAAAGGCTTGCTGAAAGGCTTGTAGTAAACGTGACCAAATAGTATCAATTTAAGAATCCCATTGTAAGGCACATGACATTATCTTACCTTATAAAATCTTCATCATAAATCTTCACAATTAGAACTGTATTACTTCATAGGGACAAAATAAAGGGGAAAATGTATGTGCCGAACAATAGTGAAATAAAAACAATAAACAGACAACCCGCCGAGACAAAATATAAGTAGACATTTATAACAAGAAAAGTATGAGACAATGTCGTAAGGAAGTGCACACATTCACTATTTTTCAGCACATCGCGGAATGAAACTAACATGCGAATTTATAGAGAATTTAATGCTTATAACACGTTACAAAATCATAAACAACGTCGACGGTGCATACTCGGTCTTATCACAGTATAAGAAACGGTACGTTTTAGCATCGATCCACTTGCAATAGGGTGGTCGCACACTATATCGCCCAAGACCGAGACAACTAGCTATCATACAGTACTCACGTTTTTGCAACTAAAATCGAGGCACCAGTATCTGAATAGATGCGTACAACGTGTGAACTATGCGAACGGTAATCTGAGGCTAGACAGTGCGCGATCACCCTACACTCTACACGAGACTGATGTTGATGCTACACGTACGGCTATACTGAGGTTAAACGCTAAGACAAAATATGGTAAAATTAATGTGTAACAACATACAACAGTGTTTGATTCTTGCCTTGACGCTACTATGCACTTCCGAACTGGCATTTCCTATACTTTGCGTGGTACAAATTAGTGTATAAATTACATGAGTGTACAGTATTGACTTGGATCTTACATTCTAATGTACTTATGTGTTCTATCATTAGTTAAATGTCAGGCGATCGATATGCAATGGACATTTGAGGAAGACAGTAAATTAAAGTATTGTTTTTAGTGAATCTATTGTCACTGCTGAAACTTGGGGTTGATTCATGCGACAAGTCATCACAAATAAAATAGTGCTGCTGTGTATCCCACATATTTACTTGTCAAGTGACAAAACTTGGTCGAACGTACGTATTTGATGCATCAATTGGCCATAAGGATCGCTTGACACAAAACTATGCACAATTTAACCCCTGCCAATAAAAAAACAATGTTTCGAAAATGCCATTTTTCATTGCCATCTCCCTCATGTACATTAAACGTGAAAGAGATAGCACGTGACAATACACCGTGTGTCGAACCTTTTCTTATTAGCAAGTATCAACAACATTCAATGTTATACCGACTGACATACACAACAATTAAATTATAAACTATTAAAAATGTCACTTAACGACTTGATTAGATATTCATCATTTTATTATAGTCCTAATATTATATAGATAAATATATTTTTAAAGTATATTTTGATATATATAATATTTTATATATGAATATTGTAAAAAAATTCACACAATGCTATTAAAATTGTCAGTTACATTGTTAAAACCTACTTTGAAATTACACGACACAAGTTTAAAACCTTAATTATATTGACTTTTGGTGGTAAATATTAGGTGTATACACACCGAAGCAAGCCAAGCCGCATCGGCGGCTGTTGGTTGCTTCAGCATATCTTGCAACGATTTGATGCCACTGAGCCTTTTGCTTTGGTGGATTGACTCTATTATACTTGCGGATAGCACGGCAGAACTTTGAAAATTGCATAACATCGAACCAATCGAGACAATATCATTTTATTCGCTCTAGTATACGCGCGGTTTCTCTTGACTGACGCGAGGCGCTAAATCTCGGGATATGTGAATCCTTTAGTAACTCTTTCAATCCTTAGATTACGAGTCTATCATTATTTGATTCTCAAGCGCCCGCATCACATGATACAATGGAATCTAAACTGTAAACAGACAACAATACTGTACATTTTATTGCAATAATATGTTCTACCATACTGTCCAACAGTATTTCCTAACTGTGGTATTTAAAATGAACATGATATGCTTTAATGAAGCAGTGTAGATATGTCCCCGTGTTTACAAATCCTTCACATTTTAACTTTGTGAAAAAAATATCAATTGCACAATATAAGGCACCAAATATATGGAAAAGTATATATAAACAAGTGTATATTTCAACGCCATTTTTAAGTACACGTCAAAATGTATATCTAAAAGACAACTGTCGTTTGGTAACATATACCTCATATACTTATTTTATATGTTTCACTACTATCTAATAATTATAATATAGATTGTCATAATATATTTAAGCTACAGAACGAATACAATATGTTCCTTACTCAATAGACAAAAATAACTAAAATTTTGATTATAATAAAACGTCATAACATAATAAACTATAGGAATGATAGAATATTGTAATCACCAAAAACAACCACCTAGTTTCGATTTGAAAATAAAATCTTTCATTTTTATAATCTTTGGATTCATTCTTCGCGTTTAAAACATAATAGGGTTGCGTTATTAATAAATTCTACAAATCTTTTTCACGAGTAAATATGAGTCATATTTATAACAAACCGTATAACTGTGTATATCATAACAGAAAGATCCAGTTTAACAGAACAAATCAACACACACACACTTGTTATCACTAATTATTATTATTTTAATTGAAGTGATTGTAAAGAGGTCAAACATTTTATTACTAACTACAATTGTTCATTATTAAAAATAGTGCACAAAGTGGCTATCTGCTTGATAGGAAACGTACAGATAGTAACATGTACCATCAGATAAAACAAAGGTATTAAATGTATATGCATTTGTTTTATATTGCGTTCAACTTTGTCTCAACTTTGTCTCTCGGCCTGAAAAATCTGTATTTTTTGTACATCGGGTTTTCTGCTTGATTGAGTAAATAAGCAAGGTTCCACTCCGAAAGCGAATGAACATGACTTAAAACAAATGAACATAATTATGCTCCCGAGATATAACAGTACGAATTGTAAACTGTATTTTATAAGACAAGAGTACTTATACAATTTTAAAAAACTTTACACAATTTATATCAATGTAAAGATGAAAATATAATTGAAATTTAACCGACGACTTCTGAACATGTGCACTATTTTTAACATCATAAGGGCTTAAGCTCCTCCATAAAAAAACAAGCAAAAGGCACTAAATAAGCTCTGGACCCGACGAAATGACATTCAAACGTAATGGCGCGTGCGTGCGTTAAAGTATACATAATGACTTCGATTTGGCGACGCGTGACTAGAAAAGCTAGGATAATATGGAATTGAAACATTTACCAACGATGTGAATAAACTTTCTATTGTCTTTTATAACTGACAACGGTGACCGCTGAAACCTATAACGTTGCCCGGTGGTTAGCCCGATACTTGCATTCTTTAATTCTTCTATTTCTTCCTCATGCATAGTTACTAAGGCCCCAAAAATCAATTTGTTCGCTGGTTATCTTACGTGCATTAATTCAGTAACGGCCGTGTACGCATAATTTGTATCGAAATTATCGATTATCCGTTGATTATAAAGTATCGGGTGAAACAACCCGTACCAGAATCATAATACAAATACGCTGGGTGGATCGAGTCTTCAAACTAAAATATTATCTGTGTCGAATGTCGATTGAAGCGCCCTCTGCATTGGAGTTATGACAACTATTTGACGTTTGCGACTCGACAGCAAAATCGTTGACTGTCATATTTGAAATCACAGATTCTAGTTCCTATAAATACCGCTGCAACTTATAGTGGCAAACAGCGCCAAGATGGCTGGAATAAACATACATTCATAGGTCGCGTTCCGAAATGCGCTAAAAGCGATCACAGCGCACACACGTGTGGTCCAATATGCGCTTTCGACGCTCACCGTGTGCGCTGTAAACGTTTGACGTCAGAAGTGACGTCATACTGAGACGTTGTACTGTCGGCAGTGTGTTCAAATCGAATCAGCGCTAACTAATAGTGTGGCAGTTAATGACTCGTTTCAAAATAAACAAGGTACAGTTTACACTATTTGGTACGAAGCGAAGCTACGACTACCAATGAATAAGATCTAAAACTTGAACACGAACATATATTAAACGGCTAATTTAGAAAAATAAGGCACATCGTTTAACACAAGTTTAAAATACAAAGGTCAACATGTCCAAATAATTATTTTTTAATTTGGCATCCCTCGAAATCGTTATTTTACATGGCAACACTAATACCCCGACTGATAATGCGACATACCATATCGTGGGATAATAACATCTTATGTACCTATATTATAATTTTAACGAAAAAAAAAACAACACGTAAAATCTAGGTGTTCTTTAGTTTTGCGACTATACTTTCTGGGGATAGTTAATAGTTATTAATTTTATTTTTGTTAACCGACTGAATATAGTTTACCGTTAACAAACAGTCATCTGTCAAACGTAAACGTCAGTTACTCGTATCATCACTAGTATGAATGCAGCGAGTAACGACCCACCACGCCGTGCTTACTCTTGAAACGAAAGTTCTTAAACTTTCGCGAAAAGAAAACATATTAACTAGCTAAAAACGGGTCTAAATTTCGCGCACAAACTAATAACAAAATATAACATTTTGACAATTTAAATGGTATGTGAATATTATATATTTCGGTATTGGTTTGTGCGCGAATTTGACCAGCTTCTAGTTAGCTAGTAAATATTATTTAGATAATTTATTCTTGAAATTTTAACAGTAACACATAATTTAATTCATTAATTCATTTTCAATTATTTCGGCTTGGATGTGTTTTAAGGCAATGCTTCTAACATCGCTGGCGTAAAATCAGCATGGTGTGTCGCTACACTTAAAAACTGAGAGCCAACCTGTACGAAAACAAATCAATTATTTAATTAATGATTTTCTTTCTCCATACAGCTTACTAGGCATCAAATAATTGGCTCTAATACCCGGTTTCTGAACGCCTAGTTAACATTTGACCAACCTATAAAGGTATCGCTGTCTTTGTCATTTGTTTCAAGTCAGATAGAGACAACGATATACATTGAGTATCGGTAGGTAAAAAATAACTTCGGACCCAGAGTGGATATTCCGTAGCCGTACTCAAAATCGCCACAGAAGAGAGACAACACGCTCAAATGCAATACCAAATCCTGATCATGCTATCTCGCTTTAATTGAGTGCCGCTTCTTCTAGGGCCTAGGGTATTAATATAGGTATTCTGTGCTAAGGGTTCAAAAACCGGGCATTAATCAGTTAAATTGTGCCTATACTACGGGTTGTGTCTAAACCGTAGTTCTATGAAATTCAATTGAATAATTATATAATAGCATTTACATAGCTATTTTCGACCGTCATGAATAAACTTTAACAATAGTGCAACACTCACGTGCACATCCGATAACGCAGAGCATCTAAAAAGCCTTCACAATAAAATTGTCTAACCAAATAAGTACCTAACATGAGAATAAAATAACCAAACATAACTTTTTTTATGGAATGTTCATAAACACGTAACACGTAATATATAGAAACTATGCGTTAAATAATATCCGAATAACTTTGGTAGGGGACATAGGCTCGATCCCAATTTGATTGCAGATTCAGGACTTTCTAAGGTCACTTTAGGTGATATTTTCATTTAAGCCGTGGTCGATAAAATTATCTATCGACGAGTATCTAAATAAGCGCTCGATATCACTAACACAAGAATTAACATTAGAAACAAGAGAATATCAAGAAATCACGACAAACTCCATACATGCTAAATATACCATATTTTCTAATATTAATTCTTCTGACCTTACATGTAGATATAATTGGGATCGGCCGTTAATAGCGACAATCATCACGGTAAAGCAACTTGTGAGTGACACGCGATAAATAATATCTATTCGAAATAGTAATAATTAATATATTTTTTTATTACAATTATATACCCAATTTTGGCGCCAATTATGTTGGCACAATATATGTAGGTATGTTTTGGTTGCGATTTGTTGTCACTTTCAAACTTTATGCAAACGAAAGGGATAGCAATAACTTTATGTGGAGCTATCTTATAACTTTGAGCCAACAGAATCGGTACCAATATAGGGGTTGGTTTCGGTTCAAAACTGTCAGTAAATAGGCGGTTTGATTATTGTGGTCTTAAATTAGTTATTATTAGATATGATATCACCACTCTATTTTTATTTTCTCTTAAACTGACCTATATTCAAAATAAAATAACATTTACAAATAGATTAATGGTTAAATTGCAGTATTGACTTGAAATAAGAAAATTACTCATTATTAAAAAAAAATCCACTGATATTACAAATAAAGCGTGTATGTCGGGTGTCCTTTTCTCATGCAGCGACATGGCGCAACATACGTGACTTTTATTCATGTAAAAATCTACGGCTCATCGCAAGTCAAACCGCGCCGCTAGGTCTTCTCGATCAATGTTAAATAGCATCTAACGGTCGCAATCGATTATGAAATCTATTAAGCATACACGTTAAGACCACAATCCTTTAACCGACAGTGAAACAAACCCGACCCGCACTATATCAGCAAGATGAACCGCAACCAACCCGGGCGCGGCGCCTACAGCGTGGGGCTCGTGGGCGGCGACAGCGGGTTGACGTAGTCGTCCTTGAGCAGCTCCGTCTGCGTGGCGAAGGTGTCGAAGGCGTCGGCCGAGTAGGACATGGAGGTGAGGATCTCCAGCACGCCGTTGAGGCGCACGGCGTCGCGGGCCGGCCGCCGCTTACCTGAGCGGCCGCAGTCGGAGCACGACACCAGCTGCTCCGGCGTGCCCGTCTTCTTGTTCTCGCGGTCGTCGCCGAGGCAGAAGTCGCAGTACGGGGACGGCGACGCCTGGAAATGGAAGTGGAACTTGAGACGAGGATTGGCGGTTTCGGCGCCTTTTTTAGGGTTCCGTAACTCCGTACTCGGTGAAAAGATCGGTCGGGATCATCGCGATGCACAGCAGTGAGCTCACGGCTAGAGGAGGTGGAACCAAAGGGTTAAACGGGGGCCCTATTACTAAGACTTCGCTGCCGTCCGTCTGTCACCTTCAGGCTTACCTCATGAACCGTGATAGTTAGACAGTTGAAACTGTCACAGATGATGTATTTATGTTGCCGCTATAACAACAAATACTAAAGAACAGAATAAAATAAATATTTAAGGGGGGCTCCCATACAACAAACGTATTTTTTTTTACCGTTTTTATCGATAATAGTACGGAATCCTTCGCGCGCGAGTCTGTCTCGTACTTGGCCGGTTTCTTTATGGCTCCTCACTGTTTTCGTTTCGCCAGTGACAGTTAGTTTTTTTTCTAAACCAGCCTTTTTTATCAACATTTGAACTGTCCATGTGAAATAATGTCAAAATCTCGCAAGTCTATTTCAAATGTGTTAAAATTATCTGTTTGGTGCTGCTGGCTGGCTTTTTTTTACTTTTTTCTCGTCACCTTACTTCACATACCTTGGTGTCGGACTCCGGTTTTAGTTTAAGTTCCATGATTGGAGGAGCCACGGTCGACGTGTTGGGCGTTGGTACGACCACTTCCGATGTGGAAGGCATAGGCGTAAGCGGCTTGCACAAAGGAAATTACAAAGATCACACAAACATTCTCCAAACTTGGAACGTGCGTGTAATGAGCACTTAGTATTTCATGTCGGCTCGATGTAAAGGATGCTATTGAATACAAATTGTAATAAAGTGCTCTTTTAAAGCTTCATAACCTTTGGCCAAATATATACTATGGATACACAGTCTGTATGATAATCAAATCTTCAAAGTGTCCACCTGTCAACCCGATATTGTTACATTTAATAATAAACCTTAACACGCTGTAATACCGTTGCTCAAAACAAGGCATTATAATGACCATTTTGGAGCGGCGATCAGGGATCTACAGTATATTAATTCATCGTAGTCTATGCGACATTACGTCGTTGGGCGCCAATATTAAGAATTGGCGCCCAACTTGGGACAGTCATAGCTAAAGAGACTTTTAATTTAATTAATAATTATTTCGTTTCAAAGGTTAGTTTCTGTTTATCAAATAGAGAGGGGCTACGTTTAAAACAAATGGCTCTTCTTAACTTGGAGACTTCATCATTTTGGTTACTACGAGTGACATAAAATCAATCAAAACTCCTTCCCTTACCTTGGTTTCAGACTCGGGTTTGAGTTCTTGCGGGAGCGGCACGGGCGCTGGGGGCACCAGCGGCGCCTGCGCGGAGTCCGAGCTCGACGTGTCGGCGGAGGCCGGCCGCGGCGGGGGCGAAGGCCGACGCACCGGCGCCGCCGCTACGCCTGCTGTGACGGACGGCCCAGTTATACGGGGAAGAATACAATCTAGATTTGACAGATGAAACAGATCTGTTAGGCGATTCAAAGTTTTCGATAAGGAACTAAATCTATTCGATACCAATTAATCTTTATTTTTGTTTAGTATCTAAACTTTAATTGTGCATCTATTTAGGACTCGATTCGATTTCGACTACTGCCATTTACGGTACAATACCGTAATAAGTAATTAGGTAATCGATATGACACTGAAGAAAATAATCGGAGTTCGGAAACTCTGCTTCGAAAACTGCGTTGTGAGTAGCTTACCTCAGTTTTAATCGTATGACGACGATCGTATGTTGTATTTAGATTTGAGATCAGCTTCGACAAGTTCATCCTCAATTCGACTATTACCTTTTTCACATTTTAACCGGATATATAATAAATAACCGGATAACTTGGCTGGCTTATCTATGTTTAGTTTCATCTGTCAAATCAAATACATACTCTTGCTGAGGTTAATAAACTTAATTCCCACCACCCAAGGTTAGGTATAAGAGTTAATCCGAGGATTTTATTCCATCCACACCATGCAAAAAGGCTGCACTAAACAAATCGTCTAAAAAGCGATGTTATTCACCTAGATCCGTTATTCAGATATGTCCCCATAACCCACATAACAGCTACTGCAGCAAAAAAACCTTTGTCTCTAAACTCTTATCAAAACTCAAATATTGCATGGAATTTTAAGCACTCTTTAATCTTTAACTCTATAATTAAAACTTGGAATATGAAAGAGTAAATTAATCATAAAATCATTAACAGATTTAACTTAAGGAAAATTTCTTTTGACGTGCTGAATTTCGTAAAGCGAAAGGGAACCCCCCTCTCTAGCCGTGCTTAGGATGTTTCTTAATAAATAATTAATATAATAAATAACAAAACATATCAAACACACAAAAAATTAAGGTTTTTGCGCTGCAGTTCAGACGTGCGTGAGCCTTTACTATCCCATCAGCATGCTATGCGGCTTTAAATTATGTAACGACCCGTTTTAGGCTGGTCAGTTTGGCCTGAGCCTTGCGTCTATTGAACCACTTTTGTCGGTTTCGCAGACTGTCAAAGTCGGCGACTTTAATAGCTAACAAACTTAGACCCAAATCTCATTGTCTAAGAAAACTAACGGCACAACATAGGAGGCCTGTTATTGAACGAAAACAAGAGATTCCTGTACCAACAAACTCAATGCCGAAGCGACACCATACAACTAAACTCGCCAGACCCAAACTTCAGGCCGCATTTCCAGTCCCCAGATCACCAGGCCCAAGTGCAACCGCTTTTCAAAGACTATCCCAGTAACCCTACAACTAACAATCGTGTTCGCATTAGCCGAGCGAATCTCGACCGTATTCCCAAGCAATAGTCAGTTGTAACTTGCAACCCGGCAGTTCTACCATGCGTTGTCAGCGAGGCACGCGCGGAGTGCCAACCGGAACAGCTTTTCGATCAGAGCTTGACGCTAGCCGTATCAGCTACCAGAAACGTATGAGGGCTAACATATTTAACTTCAAACATACACCCACTTTAATGCTTGACCCAATTGTATTCAATTTCATTTTGTTTTCCCACAATATTAGTCAAATGATGTATGATTTAACATTAAATTGTTCTTTTGTTTTTAGTGTTGACGATGCAAAGATTCGAGTTAGGGCAGATTTTTTTTTATGTCGCTGTAATTATGTATGAAACTTGCCAACAGAAGATAATTGCTTCTCTCTGCGTTGGCACATACACCTTGATATAAGTTTTAAATTCCTCAAGGTTTGGTTTGCAGAGCGCTTTAGTCAGGTAAACGCCTAACGCAATGACCTAGGCGAATGATAAACGGAATAACGCGACGCGTCACGACTCTATGCGAAAATGTACCGTGCTATCTGCACCCACATTTACGCTGTCGCGTAGATTACTTAGTAAACCATGATAAACATCGCTATAGTATTTGCGAGTATCAAGTATGTGTTAAATTGCATCAAAAAATGAGACTATATCGATTTATTGGACATTTACGTACAAAAAACCAGCTTGAACAATGGTTACTCGCGACGTTTCCAGACTTCCGTACGTAAGAGGTGTGCGCATCTATGCATCGTCAACAAGTTAAATACAATGATGATGACTTTACCGGCGCCAATGTTAGCCCCCATCGGTCAAACCAAGAAAGAAAGGCGATGTTCTAACCTGCAGCTACGCTCGGGTTGTTCAGAAATGTCACGTAACTGTCTTGATATTCCGTGGCGGGCATCGCGGGGGTGGGCTGCGGCACGGGGGGCGTGTGCGCGCCGCCGCGGGAGTCGCGCGAGTCGCCGTCGGAGCCCGCGGCGATGCTCGCCGAGCCGCTCGCCGCGCCGCTCGCCGAGCCGCTCGCCGCGCCCGCCGGCGGATCCTTGTGCGTGTGCGTGTAGTGGTACGTCAGCCCGGGCCGCGTTTTGTACTTTGCGCCGCACACTGCAACGTGACTCAGCTGTAGTCATTTCATAACGTTGTAACAAGTAACGTGAATATGGAAATTATGTTCGGGGCGGTAACGAAATGAGGTATCAAATATGCGACAAGCACGTTTTTAGTGTCGATACTGGAATTGCTTTTGGATAATTTAAATAATTTTATAGCACCGTGCGACCTAAACCCGCACTTAGGTCACGCTTTGCGCTGTTCAAAGTAGCACATTTTTAAACGGCCTGATGTTCACTAACTTCACACCGTTGAAGAATATAGCCATCGCTGCGAGCGTAGTACTGAACCAAAGCTAATCAGTCAAACATTTTTACACCACTCACAAGCTCATAGTAAGCAAGAGAAGATACGTATAACCTGTAACGTGTCGGACCGAAACGCCAATGTCTTTGGTGCCGTATTTCTGCATGTTTTCATTTTGGTCTTCGTCGGATAATATTACGTGAAAACGCTATACCTAAGTTAGCGATATTAACCGTACACTGTACATTTTATTCAATTTCTAATACGATTATATAATTATTGAAACATAAGAATACTTACTTGATTTAGAAATGTTGCGTTTTATGTTGTTTACATATAATGTAACCGACACATGAACTATTTTCACTGAATACACACACTTTCAATTATTATACACCATATTATATAATATAGTCTCATAGTGAATACATTTATGCACAAACCAGATCAATCACAGATTCCTATATTAAGTAGGTATTCACGTTACGATAAAGATTCGGTTACAAAATTAAGCCATACACTACTGATATTTTTTCACTGTTTTTTAGTTGAAACCTGTTTGACTATTATTTAAACTGAACAATATTAAATCTGAAACAATATCACATTAAGCAATCCACGAACAATAAATATGCATCCAAAAATGCTAATAACCTAAAAAACAAATCTAGAAGTGATACGGGTAGGTGTAAATTGTGTTTTCCCGTTCTCTACTGGTGGAATGCCAACCTACCCGCGTTAAAATTTGTGGGTTTATTACTAAGTGTCAAATGAACATCTTTTCGTTGCATTAATTAGAAGATTATTTTTAAATAAATTAAATGGATGGCGGGTTTATGTCGCACGTGCTATAAAATAGTATACGATACTCGCTGCACAAGTAAGTATATTAAATACACGGCGGTTAGCACCCTCGCTTCGCTCGGGCGCTAACTTCACGCCGCCATGTATTAATATACAACTTAGACAGCTTGTATCGTAATGTACTATTCCTTGGGAATTAAGCGATTCATTGGAATCGGTGAATGGTGACACATAATCACATTGTTTTGAATATGTTTTGACAGTTACGGTCTCAAACAGTTCATTACTATTACCCTCACTAGAGGGTTAAAATTAATACGACAAACAAACATTACAATTCGAAACATAGATCTATAATCGCTCCACAGGCCTACATAACTGTTTTTGAATTTTATAAGTTGTTCAAAAATAATTTAGAAAAATAAACCTGTGGGCTCACTCTGGAAAAAATCCAATCGATCTTTATCATGACAAATGCAAAATCAATCCCCCTTTTTTTTACTAATTGACACAATGAACATTCAATTATTAAAATACCAGCCACTTCCCAACAAAACCATTTCCATATTCACGTAACAAAACTTCAAACAGAAATAATAATAAAAAAACGTCAACTTACCGTGATGCCTCCTCCGTCAAGAGTGTACCGATCGTTTAACCGACTTCACGTAAGGGGGTTATGTTTTTAAAGCCCGCGTCAACAGAACTAAGCATAGAGGAGGCACCACGACGGATGACGCGATATATTACAACAGGAGATGCAGCCTTCCAGAAATTTTCCGTCATCAATCAAACGTAAGGAGGTGGAAAGTTTATAGACGAACGCTCTTAGAACGAAGACTCGAATAGAATTTGCATTTTTAGGCATGAAACGAAAGAGAGGCAAATAGTACTGTCATCCTTCTCTAACGGTGCTTGGTGCGTTGATGATTGGAAATAAAATAGATTTGATATGGTACTATGAAAGATTCTTTGCAAATAAAAACTTTACGAAGTTTATTACATAGAAGAACACAGAGCGATCAATTTTTGAAATTATCATCGCGAACCAGAATAGTTTTTCTTTTCATAAACAGGAATTTGCAAAAATAAAAATCCCTAGACACAGAATCCTGTGGATGTGATCTTTAGCAGTTATTTTTGGTTAGAACTCTTTACTGACTATTTAATTTAATTTTTATTTGTTTTATTTTATTTATAAAAAGAGCGTTCACAAAAACCGTGGTTTGTGGAAAGCCGGCCCGTCGTGGCCCGTCTATGTTCGGTTCTTAGGACGCAGGCTCCGTGGGGCTTTATTTTGATTGATGACTTCAAATCAATGGATCCGCCCGTACGGTACACACAACAAAAGGAATCGAATCAAAAACGATACAGCAATTTCGGTTGTCTTGGTTAAGCATGTTGTGATATTACGTAGGACTCCGTGGAGAGTTTATAGTCTGTCAAGTTTGTGCGCGATATACATGCGGCAGTAAGGGAGGACTTTTGTACAGTCAGCCGCAAAAGTCACTGAACATATCAGAACTTCCAATTTGCTATTCTACCACCACACCAACTCTTGGTGTGAAAACAGAAGTGCCGAAGATCGTAACGTAATATCACAACAAAGATCCAAATTTTGGAGTCCAATCAAAACACAAAATACAAATGATAAAATGTATACATTGCATAATTTTATTTGTTATTCAACATAAATATTTCTTGTATAAATTCATAACAATCTTTGGGTGATAATAGTACAGTGACGTGCAAAAAGCGTGGAATAAAAATTTCTAAATCACACCCCAACAATCCATTGCACTGTTCTAAACTAATCTAAAAGTTTTACACAACATTTATATAGATTTCTAAAATTGATTTTATATATTTCAAAAACCTGGTTATTACTTTTGCACGCCATTGTATTTCGGACCTTAGAATAACATTGATTCGTCTGATATTTAACTGGTATGTTATTCACACTTTCTATTAAAAATAGGAGTATAGCCACTTGGGCGAATGTTATCAAAAATGCATAAAAAAGCACCGATAATGACGATCCAATTTATGCATTTTCGGTATACACTTTTTATTACAACAGTATATTAAAAACTTAATTTCATACCACACACGAACAAGAAACTTCGTAACATACATTCTCGAGAAAATAATTAATTTATAATATTTCCAATAATAAATTTTACTAAAGTATATGAGTACAATGACTAAAATTTTGCCATAATACTGATGTTTGGAAGGACCAAAATGTGTTAACTCCATTTTAGATACAATTATTTATGGTTTGAGTGCAAAATTAATTCACTTTTTTTAGACACCATTTGTGGCATGGGGTAGAAGATAGATAAAGGAAGACATTACTGAGGTACGAGTTATGCAGTGTTTATAACATATTGTCAACACTACAACTATTGTAGTAAAAGACATAACGAAGCACGGGTATATTCAAAAAACTGTATACATGTAGGTGTAACACAAAACGCTTCACACTTTCTTGATACCACAATGTGGAATATCAGCCTAAACATCAGGCATTTCTCTCTGTCATTAAAAACAGGGTAATTTAAGTTACAATAGTGTCATTGTTCTTTCAATGTTCATGACTTTTGCATGATAGTATGAAGTACCGTTTACTCGTATCAAGAAATGTGGACAAAGAATAAAAAGAGATATCAACGACAAAATGTAACTAACTACATAATTCAATCATGATCATGAACACACTTAGTGTCGAAAACTAAAAAAAAAAACCATCACACACTCGAGTCGAATTAAAAACATCCAAATAATAATGAAAGAATAAATTAAAAGTAAGAAAATAAATATAAAACCTACTACTAATACAACTAAAACCTTAAAAACTGTATAGGGTTATAGAAAACAAATATAAACAAAGCCAATTCGATTACTGAGCTAAGCCAAATAGCCTATACTGGCTGGTCATATTAAGAACCTTATAATGTGACAACTTTTACAAAAGAAAAGATCGCTTCAATATTTTGGCACAGATAATATCATACACTGGAAAACTTTAGCCATTGTGTGAGATGAGTTTCTACAACTGAAATCTGTAAAAAGAACTTTGACTTGGCTCTGGCTTGGATTTAAGTTCGATAGTCATGAATGTTATGACTCCAAGGCTGTTTAGTATATACTTAGCATGTCTGGTCTACCAGGACTAACACATTCCAAATCCGAGCTGACCAACCATTCAGCTAAGTCGAACTAAGATGACAGGCTAAGCAAAGTCAAAATTCGCTTTACGAATATCACCCTTAGATCTTGGACATCAACTTCACCAGAAAAACAAACTAAGGCAATACAAGAACGTATGGAAAGTTAGCAAATTTATGGAATTCCATTACTCGAATAATTTTCGTCTTCCTTTCCTCAACTTCTTTATTCTTTTGTATTGCCCTGCTAGCTGGATCAGTTATGAATCCACAATAATGATCTTACTACCCCGATGAAGCGAGGCAGAACAAGTAATGAAACTTCTAGTGATTAAAAGGTCTAAGATGGCTTGAATAGATGTCACACAGCACAAACCACAATGCGACACAACGCGAATGTAACAAACAATGTAGACACATACGTGGCCCATGTCTTGAGATGTACGTGACCGCGTTTTAATCTATCGCGATTATTGAACACTTTCACACTGTGCCGGGTTGCGTTTGTCGCTCGGAGTTTCTACATTATTTGAATTTGTTTTGCATCGCCTCACAAAGTTAGTAAAATCACCCTTATAAGCTCGACTACCCAGAATCCCAAGCCGACAGTAAATGTGTACATACGACAACCGGGCAAAATCAACTTCGTTTCAGTAGGGCGAGCAGGAACCTCTATCGAGTAAGTATTCGATACGTTATCTGTCAAATTGGTTTTAGATTTGATCGGCGCCTTGCGATATCGACAAGATGCGTCCGCGAACGGTTACCTTGATCGATACGTTAACGATACGAACCGTTAAAATTTTCGTGCTTGCCCTATTGTAGCAGTACTGATCAAATCTAAAACAAATTTGACAGTTAACGTATCGAATACTTGCTCGATACGAGGTTCCTGCTCGCCGTACAAGTCGATTATTAAAATCTGCGAGCGAGCGATATTAAAAAAATCTTTCTCATTAACTGGGTTTAGATGTAACCGAGCTTTACACAACGACAGGTAAATAAATAAAACTATCACAGACACACGAGTCGGACACACAAACCGATCAGTGCAACTAAATGAACTTCATAGATAATTGTGATTCATAAGATTCCGTTTTGTTTAGAATAACACGTACGTGAGCCTGATGGCCTCACTGTGGAGACGTGTTGATCCTCTTTGATAAAGTACTAAAGCGAAACATCGTTACAAAAACGGCATGTTTTTGATTTTTAACCCATTCTCACCCATTACAATATTTTCAGTCCGCATAATTGTAATATGATAAGGTCTGTGTGAGATTATAATCATTGTATTTTAAAGGGATGTAAGGCCATCTGTTTCCATGTTATGACGATCGGTAGAGTGTTTTACAACCAAACGGCAAATGATACCGAACCGATTATAACAATAAAATAATTGGTTTGGTCAAGTTTAGCGGGATGGTCGGTTACAACTTATGAAATTTGTATGCGGATTCCCATCCATTCCCAATAGCAGTCGTTAAGTCACGTCAGAGACCCTAGGCTTACAAACTTCTCAAAGGAAACTCACCCCATCGGAGATAAATCGACATCATATCTGTGGCACCAAAGAGAATCAACACAAACGAATGCACCTACAACTAACTATTCACACACCTCTCGATAAATACAAATATACTCTGTGGCAGTGTAACTACTACTTACTAGATTGGTGTTCCATATAACCTGCCGCGACAACGGCAGTTTGAACTATGTGATTTAATTGACGGTGCCCCCTCTTGGAAGATGTGAAGCGGAAACTTCGGGAAGGTACAGAAGTAAAATCGAACATAGGATTTATTTAACTCCATTGTATTAGAAGTTACAAGGGGGATGTTTTGTCTAAAATGCAATTATCATTGGTCATGTTTACCAACCTTTGATAGGGTTTGATGAGGACAGGATTTTTGACAGTTTCATATTGAACTAGTATAGGATAGAGTTACAAGGATCTACCAATATAAGTCTGGAAGCGATTAGGTAGTGGAGAGTTAGGCTCAGACTAGACACAAGCGATAGCCATTTAATGCTTTAATGCGAATACAATACGGGCAATATAATCATAGAAAGTGCATTAAAATTCTTCATTATTGAAAACCCGCCGCCGCTTGTGACCAACTTAGGCCTTAAAAATACAATAATAATAAAGATATTCACGTCTAACAAGAGGGTAAGAATAATAACAAGGAACAAGATATACACCAAAAAGAATTAATAATTTTAACACTAAAAACACCTAAACTATAAATCAATCTAAATGCACAAACTTTTCGATAAATAAGATTAATTAAAACATACGTCTACCTAATTTTTTTTTAAGGATCATTCTCCAATATAACTAAATGGAACACTATATCCATTTTAGCCGCCTAAATTTTTCCCTACAATTTTGTTAAATATTTTATTTATAATTTAGAATTATCTATGGTTTACTATGTTCAGAGAAAATTCAAGTGTCTTTGGTTCTGTATTAGACACGAAAAAAAGTAATTGGACAGTAAGAGGTTACAATAGAGATGCTAAACGAGATAACTTGTCAAAGTGCTAAATTATTGCGGATACTTACAATAAAAGACAAATGAAAATCTCTGAAAAGAGAAAACCATACGCCGCCATCATTTTCAATAAGAGATTCGCTTATTCACTAACTATTACATAATTCACATTATACGTTATTACATAAATAACAATAAAAGGCATTTTTGCGACACTAACTGACAAACGCTCGCGCTTGTGGGTTGGCACACAGCTGGTTAACATTTTGGATACTTGTATTTTAGACATCGATAAATACCATTATGCATTACCAAATACTGTGTCAGTTCTATCAAGCTATTTAGGGCGTGTAGGGCGGACCACGATGGGCCAGAATTTCATACAAAAACCGGTCTATTTCGCGCGGCCAACACGTGAAGGGTTAAATTTCGTCCTTTACCATTTTATTATACGTAGTCGCACGCAAAATTAGAGGTGTGTTACCAACACTGTCTATTACACCCAGTCTAGGCAGAGTCTGACTAACATGTGGTGGGTTACGTGTTAGATTTTTTGCTCTTCAACTTGCCTAATGCCTTTCCTACTGAATTACATTGCGGCTAGTGCCATTGATGAACTCTAACGTTGAATACAATGCGGCGGACGATCAAACGTAAGGCTTAGGCCACACCTAAAGGGCTTCAGTCGCGGACAAGGACATGGCACGCGCGGCTTCCCATTCAATTCAATTCAGCCTTATACAATCCCACTAAAATAAATACTGACCCGCAGTAATACTATATACGGCCGGGACGGCGCGGATTCTACTATTTGACTGCGGCATATTATTATTAAAAAAACAGCTATGCCATACCAACCCACAAAAACAGGCGTACCAACAAAATACAACACCATATTGATTGCCAATGTTCCATACCATTATAATAGATAAACTACTAATTACAAGTAGTCATTGGCCCTTCTCTATTTACTTGTGATGCTTAGAATAATGATATAAGTTCACTTTTAATTTAGTTTTCAAGTGCGTTCAGTTAACAGACAAACTATGGCCTGGTTTTCACGGACCTAGTAGCTGTGCGGACAGTAGCTAGCAAGCGTGATTTCTGTTTCACGATTGGAGCTGGCTCAATCCAGTAGCTGCCGGACAGTAACTGTCCTTTACTGCCCGCATAGCTACTGGGCCCATGAAAAATCAGGCTTATGACTTGTTTCACTTCTCAGCTGTTTTTGAAGTGTCATTGTGACAGTGGAAATTCCACTGGAGTTTAGTATTCTAGTACCTCACTATAAACTGAACAGTTTTATATGAAAATGTACTGTCAAAGCTCAGGTCCTTTTGTATCAAAACTGTTGAGCAAATTCCTTTTACAGACAAACTTATGTGTGCGTGTCCTTTGATGTCTTCTATATTAAAGTCACCCAAATACAAGTTTGTTAAACTGCAAATGTTTGCGGTTGGCGTTAATTCTCCTAATATTTATTGCACTTGTCTTATTTACAACTAGTTTAGAGATAGGGATGTGTTCATGGCCAAAAGTGGTAGTTTTCCAAAGTAGCATCTGGCAAGACTTAGATACCTAGCTCGGTTATACAACCGAGTTTTGAACACAATGTTTACATCTTCAGATAAGGCAGGAATTAATCTGCATCAAAGCACTGAACAGTTAGTTCAAGATTCCTCAATTATTGAGCGTATGAAATCAAATTCGAGATTGTAACCTCTATAGAACCTTACTTAGATGGTTGCTTGGGCGACTTCAACTTTTGCGTTGAAATCAGCGCCATCTAGCGACAAGCATCGAGGCATCGAACATCCTGAGTTACTCAGACGATATTCCCGCGGCCTACCACTTACAACGAGAATTGAAACAACAATCCCCAAGCAAGAACACCTGCAACTGAATAATGCCGCTTCTGAAGCCCATCATCACGATCACACCCGTGACCGCATCTCTGGGTTTACGTTTGCGCGACGCAAGATAGTTCCATGTCTATACGCTAGATGGCGCTAAATCGAATAACGCGGTTGAAGTTCCTATAGTGTCAGCTTCGATGTCCCAGCAAAGTTTCCAACAGCCTCAATACATAAATAGAAACTTGCGTTACATTGCGCAATCTAAGGGGGGTAGTAAATTAGCCCGTCGCGCGTCGCTCTAAGCCGTTTTCTTTTGTCTAACCGGTGCGCGCGACACTCGAGGGGTGACGGTGGCAGGACCTGAGCTATAGGTTGCAGTTAGTGCCTTCTGCGGGACTTACGTTCGCAGCCGTACGGCTTCTCAGCGTCGCCTGGTACCTCGTACGGGAGTGTGCCTTGGCCGCCACGCTTGCGGCCGCGACCCTGATCACCAAAACACGATTATCATCATCATCATCATCATCATCATCATCATCCACTATAAGTAATATTGTTCTATTGCCTCAAAGTACATTATTAGATCATAAAAAGTTTCGTACAGTAGTACCCAACTTATATGGCTTACCGATTTACCTGCGCAGAAGATGAATTTTCAAAGCGCGGGAAATGCTATTGACCGCTATTGGTCGGCAGCCGCCGCCATCTTAGCGATCGCCGCGTGGCATGAGTGAGATGGAACTAACAGCTGCAGTGTATTATGCACCTTATAATAGTGAGCTTAGGTTGATTGTAAGTTTTAAGCATTCTTTCGTTAATCTTCGGACCATACTTTCTTTTCTGCGCGAACGAAGATTCACGACGCGCCATATAAGTTGGGTACTACTGTACAACATGGAACTGTTTGCTACAGATGCTCAGCAAATATAAGACAAACTTGATATTACTAATATTGTGATGTCGACTAATTAAATCTTTCCCAATTGTATACACACTCGACATCGCAACCCATTTGTGTACACGTTCGATATCTCATCTCATTTGTATACACACTAAACATCACAACCCATTTGTATACACACTCGACATCTCACCAAATTTGTATACACACTCGACATCAATCCATTTGCAATAATCAACTCAATATAACATTAAATTGATGATGACGTAAAATCTCTCGATGTTCTATCAATCTCGTTGACCAATTAGGAAACGGCCTAAGAAAAAAAAGGGGGAAATAAGATACAAATCATACTCACTGCGCGTCCCCTCTTGGCTGGCGTATCATCTGGCTGCGACTTCCGTGTCCTGCCCCCTCTGGAGCCCGGCCCCGTGGCGGTGGTACCCCCTCGCTTTCTGCGCCTGTTCGCGTACGTGTCATCGTAGTAGTCCTCGTCCGAGTCCGCCTCGGGCTCCTCACCCGTCTCCATCTCCTCCATAGCTAGCTCGTCGTAGAACCATTCCTGTGGATAACCGTTGGAGTGAGTTAGATATAGATAAGTGTTCATAGACACCAAAATGTTTGAGCCTGCAAAGGCATATCTTACTAAGCAATAGTGAATTAGTCAAAGGGTTGATGAGTCAATCAGTTGTTATGACTTTAAAGACATCACTGAATCAATAGGATTATTATTTTCAAAACAAAAGTAGATTTTGATGACATTCCTATGGGACCACCTCTGTAATAATAATGGTATGGTCTTGCAAACAAGAAAAAAATTACTAATCAAAATCTATGAATTATTGGCGGAGTAATCGCATAACAAACATACAAAATATAATATGGTCCAATTCATGTCTTCTTTTTTGAAGTAATATAAATAAAAATAACTTAGTTAAAAAAGTTAAGTTAAAACAGAGGATATAAATACTAAATGCTTTTTTTTATGAATCTATTATTACCCATATCTAAATTTTTCTGTTTCTAATGTCTGTCATACTGGTGTAAAAACCCCTAGAAAGACTCGGAAATGCTATCTCACCTTAGGATCATCCTTAGCGGCCGTCTGTGAACCATCCCTGCTGTCATCACCACCCAGGGCTTCACCAGGGATGCCGGAGCTGTTCTCCCCCTCGCCAATTGTGTCCGCTGTGTCTGGGGCTCCGCTCCAACCCCACCGGGTTGAAGACATTGTGAGGTACTGGCGGCGCGCTTTTCTCCATCTGAGATTTAAAATAATGTAGCTTTCAAGAAATTGTTTGGTAGTGTTTATTTTTTTTAGCATACAATTTAGGTACTTTTCTATATTTTATTTTGAGTCCATAATGGAAATAGACATTTTGTAGACCCAGAACTTTGATTAATTTTGCATGGTACCACGGAATACCTATATTAATACCTTAGTAGGGACACTTTCAATAAATAAAAATAAAAATATATATCTCAATAAAAACAGGGGTATCAGTACAAATTTATTGTGGTAACCATAATAATTATTTTAGTTGATTTTTGTAAGTCTTACCTCTGTGCTGGATATGTGTAAACTTGCCCTTCTTTCTGACCGGGCATACGCTGCCTTTTGGTCATGAATAGGTTGCAGTGGCTCTGTGCGACACCTACAAATTTAATGTACCAACCATCATAAAATAACACATCTGAGCGTTTTCCAAAATAAGTGTACCATGCCAAAATGTATGGTAGTTTTTTAATTATCACATTTTTGATGTTTTTTTGATGTAAGTATTATAAAGATACATTCTAGTTTATTAAAAAATATAATATTACTGGCAGTTAAGTCTATTTTACGAGGAATCATCAAATTAAACTGACACTGTAGAAAAAAGTGTCAGTTTTGCGACCATCTAAGTTATTTTATTTACAAGCTATGAAGAATGATCCAAATGATTTATTTGATTACGAAGATATTATTGTCAATTTGATTTGTAATATTTGACAATATAGTCACCTACTCTTTAAAATGCGAATTATACGGCACTTTTAAGTTCGGTTTTGTCACAGCTGATGCCAAAGCCACCGTTACTTTTACAATTTAATGATGAATATAGGTCTTCATCGGAAAATAAATTATTGCGTTCCCAAACATTTAATCCATTCTAAATAATGCATTTTAAATACGTGTGCCCTTTAATATAAAAAAATGCTAAAAACTAAGAATTTCATCGTTGCAAAAAAGGGGACAGTCGCAAAACCGAAAGGCCAATTTCACTAAAGCTGGGGACACATTATATGAGGAAACCAAACCCAGAAGTTATGTATACTTGTTTAATGTCGAACGAAGAATGTAATTAAAGATATTGAAACTCTTATTGTTAAGAAAAATAATTACCAATCATTAATGAAAACTGCCTTTTAGTCGTAGGTACTATAAACTCAAAACTATTATGAATTCGTTAAATTATAAAGGTTATCCTATTAATTGCAGGCTTGTTTTTTCTTTGCGCCAAGCTCTTCTCATTCTCTAGGCTTTTTCTTGTATCGTTTGCGATATTTTCTCTTTTTATTTGAATTTTTTTGCCGTCTTTGAGTCTGTAACTGTTCAGGGTTCTCTCATTTCATTTTTTATCTATTATAATGCCTCCGTAATATTTCTGCGCTAGTAAGTGGCTTTGTGAAATCTTAAAATGTAAAACTCTTGCATTATATTGTGTAGTCTCAGCTTTATGGTGTCGGTTTTGCGATTTTGCTAGTCAGCCTGTAGGTCACGGGGCAAAATGTCGCAAAACCGACGTGTCGTTTTCTTCCCATTTTATATTCAAAATTTTATTCAGACGTAATTGTTAAACTACGTTCGTAATCAAGTACAAATAACGTTACATTAATATATTGTTCATCTTTTGAATACAGTCATATGCCGGGAAGTGACCTGGATCAGTAGATAATGTGTCTCAAACCCGACAGACGAAATGTTGACGGTCGCGCTACTCACACAAATTAAGTCTATTTCTCAAAATCTATTAGACAGCTGGTTTTTTAAATATAGCTGTTGGTATGATATGAGTGATGTCGCAATATAGAAATTGTAATATTGTCAAATAAATATCTTCATAAGGTAGTTTTAGCCGTGACAAACCCGACATGTCCGGTCGGTTCCACTTTTTATCATATTTTTGAAAACCAAATTGTATTTTAATGGGCATAGGATTTAAATTAAAAACTACCGGTGACGATAGGGGACTCAACAGTCGTTCTAAATATATCAAAAACTCATGCTACCCTAGTACAAAAAGTATTCAGAATCTCTTCTAACACCGAGAATTTTGAGGGTGGGACACGCCAAAAATTGACCTTTTAGTGTTTTAAAATGGTCATTACTTAAATATTACGCAGTAATAGTTGAATCAACGTTTGCATTTAACTAGTTTAGGATATGCTTAATAATCTCCAATCATTCAAATAATTAGCCACATATAATTATTTTTTGTTATTAGACTTCAAACACAGAGGACAGCCCAAAAGTGGGGGGTACACTTTATTTGGAAAACGCTCATCTACTTAAACTAGGTAGGTATTAATGTTAATGACATATTTATTATTTTAGTGGGAAAATTGTAGAATGTAATTATTATATTTATCTACTTACTGATATATTCAATAAGTAAATGATAGATAAGTACTTATATAATTGCTTGATTATGTAGTAATAAGAGAGATTATTTATGAAAATAACTTCATAATATTATAAAAAACTTCTGAGTGCAAATTTTTGATAGTGTAGACTTGGGCGTTTTATTTCTATGTGTAGAGTTATTCTATTGGGGTGAAAAGTAGGGGCGTAGGACAACTTGAACAGAAAATTCATACCAGTCTGAGTGTCGATAAAGGGCATCCGCATCCTTCTTTCTGCACATAGTCGCGAATTGAATGTCGAGGAGTTCTCAATAATTTCTTTGTAGCTCGGATCATTGAGAAAACTGCAAACATACGATATAATAAAAAACAACTCGCCGACAACCATTATAGCACTTCAGTCACTGAGCTACACCACTGTTACTTGATTTCAATTATCTATGAAAAACACTGTGATTTTGTCTGGTTATAGGACAAATTACCTCTCGATTTTAGCTAAATTCGAAGGATTTGCTATCTGAATCTCAGCGGCCGCCATTTTACTAGCAGACGGCAGACGCTACTTTCGTGACGTCATAATTATATAGAGTAGTTGTCAATTTCCGGTAAGTGTTGCTATTGGTCAGTTTCTAAAACCTATCGCTGCAAATACAGAAGGAAAAGAAAAATATTTTTTAAGCAGTTATTCTGAATAGTTATTAAATAATTAGCTACTATTTTTCATTAACACAATCTATAAAAGGCGGAGCAACTGATTAACGATCGCTAACTATCAGAATCTTCACGTGCGTTAGATGTTATCAATTTTAGTATTTTGGTAGAATATTATACAAGTATGATCTAGCAACTCATTGAAACGTCAAGCTGTGACTGGCCATCGGTGGACGAATCGTGTGTCTGGCGCATTTCAGTAATTGGTGATTGGAGATCTCCAAATATTACACTGATTATTGGTTACTGTGTTTTATGAAACTTTGGGCCGCAGTTTCTAGTATTCAAATCCTTGCAGTAAATAATTTATTTCGTGAAAACAGTTGTGAAATTACGCATAATCTCGAGGTCGACGGGTCGTGCGTTCCGAAAACAAAATGTCCGTGTGCTTCTTTGTGCCTGCGTAAGTTCCTGTTAGATAATTTTATCATTACACTTCCGTGCATATTTGCCGGTGATATCGTTGTAAACAACTTGATTGAACAACTTTCAAAATTATTTCGAATGTTTACCTACCTACCTAACTAAAATAAATAGGTAAGTATATAATATATACCTAATGGTAGGTAGGTAGTTAGGTACATAGGTAATTAGGTACATACCTATTAAAAGATACCCAAGTAATAAATTGGTATTTACAATACAATACCTACCCGCAACAAATGTCGGCTGCGTGGTATTCACACACGCTCGCCGACGATTGCGCGTGTTTTACTTTTGGAATCACACGATGACGTGGTAGACTTTTGCTGTCACTAAAATAAAAACAAAATGAACAAATTATGACGCCGGAATGACTTCTCCGAAGTTGACCCTGTTCAGGAATGGAACCCGCAACCCGACAGATTGGCGGGTTCGTTCAACTCACTCCGTGCTTCGGCTGTCCGTCGGAAGAACAGCGCTTCCATTGTTATTCCACCCAGTATACCTACTGTATAAAAAGGAAAATAAATGAGATCCTCGGTAGTTTCTTGGTGCTGTCGTCTCTAACGGGCGTTTTTTCCCAAGCACTGGTAGAGTCAAACGGAGTTTCCTTTTCCTGTCCGAGATTGTATTGGATCAGCGAATGAATTTATTTATTTATTTATTTTTTTTAATTCTGAGATTTGTCTTGTGAAAATAATGCCAACCTACTTTCAAGGAATAATTTTTATATCCCTTTAACCAACCTTTTTACTTCTTTATTTCTAGTGAGCAAGTCAATGCCAACGCGGAGGACACCGACGGCGACCAGCAGTGCGAGGAGAACAAAGCCGAGACCGCGGAGCAGACCCTGCAGCAGTTCTGGGCCAAAGTCGTAGACGACATCAAGAACATCACTTCCGTACGTATGCACAGAGTGGACAGTGGACACTCCACACAAACAGCTGGATCGGACAAAAGACAAGCGAAACTGTATGCGAAGCAATAGCGCCGTCCGCGTTCATACTGCGTCGGTACTCAATAGGTCACTCAACGCGCTCAAAATGTCAGTACAAACTCACGATCTGCGATCTCGCTTTATAAAAAATAGAGAGAGTGCCCCTCCTTCTAGGGTGAACAACTCCCGTTTGTTGCAAAGTCTAATCTATGCAGTGGGAAGGAATAATTACGCGTCATACGATTTGAAACACTATATTGTCATAATATTGAGCACAAATACGAAGTACCTACTAGAAGAATATTATTGGGGATTTTCTTTGACACAATATCACATATTAACATTGAGAGAAAACACGGAATCAACGTTCCACCATAGTGGGTTTCCAGAGACACAAGCAAGAAGTGAACGATCTGAACTGTCCAAACATGACCATAGAGTTATTAGGTAACCACAGATTATATAATGTTGGAGAATACACAATGATATATTGTAACACCGTTTCCAGGAGGACTTTAAAACGCAGCCCCTCCCCCTTACCCGCATCAAGAAGATCATGAAGCTGGACGACGAAGTGAAGATGATATCCGCGGAGGCGCCGGTGCTGTTCGCCAAGGCCGCGGAGATTTTCATCCACGAGCTGACCCTGCGCGCCTGGAGCCACACCGAGGACAACAAGCGGAGGACGCTGCAGGTGGCAACCCTGGCTCCTTTTTAGGGAGCCGTAGCTACACGGTGGCAAACCTGGCTTCTTTTCAGGGAGCCGTAGCTAAATGGTAGCAACCCTGGCTCTTTCTTAGGGAGCTGTAGCTAAATGGTGGCATCCCTGGCTTCTTTTCAGGGAGCCGTGGCTTAATAGTGGCAACCTTGGCTCCTTCTAAGGGAGATGTAGCTAAAAGTGCGTTCCATTTATCACCACTGGTGATTAATTGGTTCTAGGCTGAGCATGTTTACCACCACCGACCACATCGTCACCGGTGCAGTCAAGCGAGCGCTCGCTAGCCATGTCCAGCAACTAATTTTGTCAGTTTATTCCAGCGCAACGACATCGCCATGGCGATATCCAAGTCGGACCAGTTCGACTTCCTGATCGACATCGTGCCGCGGCACGAGGTGAAGCCCAAGCCGCGCTTCGAGACCGTTTGGACTGGCAAGACCGAGCACGTATGTGATCACACAATTCAAATATTATTTATATTTATTTCTTATTTAGTTATATATATTAGTGCGGCGGTAGCGTAGTGGGCGAAAGTTCGCCTGCCAAAGCGGAGGTGCATGGCTAGTTCAATTCCCAGTGCGGGCAAGTAACGATGTGTTTCTTGGTAAACATATTAATGTACGTAATTATCACTCGCTTTTCAGTGAAGAAAACGTGAGGAAACCAACATGCCCGATAATTATTTCGGAGGCATGTTATCCACCAATCCGGATTAGGCCCCCGTGGTGGGTTATGGCCTAACCTTACTCACGACAGTGAGGGGAGGCCTTTGTCCAGCTGTGGGGCAGTTATAGGCTGACCTACAGCTGGCGATAAGGCCGCCCATTGTACAATATTTTTGCAAATTTACCAAAATTCGTATACCTATAATTCGTAATGTTGTCTCCATCCTTAATGTTATAAAATAAATGGTGTTCAATATAGAATGATTGCATTGTATTGTTCGTCCCTACAGGCGGCGCCACCGTCGAGCGCGCAGCACCCGCTGCAGGCGCCGCCGCAGCAGCAGCTGGTGCTGCAGCCGGCTTGCACGCAAGTGCTACAGGCAAGGCTGGGGTTTCTTACTAGCAGGCGTCCGTCAAAATCAACTATTTCGATGTTTACGGCTGCTCCCATGGGTTTCTCTCAAACCACACCAGGGCCGGCAGTCTGTACATCATCGCTAAATCCATAGCAATTAACCACGCTTACAGTAACGACACCGTTCGTTAAATGCAGGTCTAGGTTTGGTAGACACAAACGATAACATTTAACTAGGTCCCACGATCTCGGTTAACTTATAATAATATATGCGGCTTTCATACCATTTCATCTTCAGTACGTTAGGATTTAGTCACCGATATCTAGCCAACTGATGTACAGACTGTCGCCCTGTATTAAAGCGAACAAAACGAATCAGTCTTTTTATAAATTTCCGATTCTTATTTGCATTCTTCATATTTCAATTTATTCTCTTAATTCCATTTGTTCTGATTTATCACTTGACACTGGCTAAATACACAAACAGTGCGAAGCCAAAATAAAAAAATAACTGCTGGTGTTAAATTTGGGTAACCTGAAACATTAACTTCCGCAGACTTCCGGAGCTGCGGCGTCGACGTCCAACGTGCCGCAGCCGGTCGCTTTGGTGCAGCAAGTGGTGCAAGGCGGCGAAGTGCAGAACATACCTGTGAGTTTTTTTTTCTTGCATTCGTTGTGCAAAACCAAAAATAAAAAAAAATCTAGGCTGTACACTGATGTAGTCCCGTTGTCGCCGAAGACCCGCGTGTCTCCTAAATAGGTAACAGCCGTCCACGAGCATGACTTGTCAACAGTCATGCTCGTGAACGAGAGCCACTTGTTACAACATGACATGTTGTAACAAGCCGCTGTGTGAACTTGTGAACAAACATAATTATAATAGTAGTCACCATACGTCTTTTTACATTTTCCAGACGCAGATCCAGCTGACGCAAGCGCAGTTGAACATGATCCGGCTCCAGGTGCAGAACAACCCTTCGCAGCCGATCATCATCCAGGCGCAGCCGCAGCAGTCGCAGCAGCTCATACAGGTTACTTGCTTTAGCGCTACAGACATCGCGAGGCATGCGTCGCGAACAGTTCGTTATGCATCCCTAATTAAAATGTGCCTTATGTGTTAAGATATGATTCATTTTAATGGGCTCTAAAACTGCAGATAAGGCATTTTTCAGTGTGGCAAATGTAGAAACATGTATGGCAAAACTGGCGTCGGTTTTGAGCTACAAGGCATATGTTTGGCACGCGCGCCCCGCTCGCATCTAACTTCTCCTTTCGTGGTTAATATCTATTAACATAAAACACAATCGAAACGCGACAGGTTAAAAAGACTTGTTATTCTCCAGGTAACATCACAGGGGCAGCCTCAACAACAAGTTTACATAACACAAGTCCAGTCGTCGCAGGAAGATTCGTAGAAATCGTAGATCACACTTCTTAACTCTTGAGTCAAAGTACACTTGTAAAAGTGCGATTTTAATGCCTATGTACAATAAATGATGTGACTTTAGACTTTAAAGCGTGTCAAAGTCTAGTACATATTTTTGTATTGATCACTTCTAGTACTGTAATTGCCGCATTCGTAAGGTTGATGGGCTCGAGTCTTGCCTTGGCCCTATTCAAATAACAGATTGATACAAACTGAAAGAGAATCAAATGGAAAGTACCTAGTTCTGGTGACCGGAAATGTGACGTTGATTATGTACTTTTTCCTTCAAACTTGTATTCTGTAACAGCTTCGACATTACATCTTGATATTGATATCGTCACAAATCAGTTATCCCAATGCTCTTAAGTTAAAAGCATAAGGTTCAAAATCCTTAAAAAAAACTACGAGTTACAGACGATCCATTCAGTCTCTTTTTAACCGACTTCAAAAAGGAGGAGGTTCTCAATACGAGTATCTGTTTTTTATAAATACAATTATAATTATAACTCGTTTCAAGCGAGGCACAATTTTTTATAATATTGTATGTTAGTTAAATTGATTATTCAGTTTTAATTTCGCCAATGATAATTAGAAACATTCATAATAAAAAGTATTCTAAGTATAAACACTATTGTGCGTTGTGATTTACATAATTATTTTGTTAAATAGGTGTAATTTTATTGTGTAAGATATTAAAAACAATGGATAAAATCTTTCTTTTTTTATTGAAAAATCCATAACTTTTTTTTTACTACCCATACAAAAATTAACATAAATCAGTTGAAACTTCATACCTTAAATAATAACAGAAAAAAATTATCGTTTTATAACGAATTAGCTTAACAATATAACATTACATAACATTTATAAAAGTAGAAGATAGTATTGCAGAAGCATTCGGTATCGACCAACTTGAGTAAAAAACCGGCTTTTCTTCGCAAACTGGAATATCAGTTGTATGTACTAAAATTAAATTTCAGTTGAGTACATGAATACGCGTAGAGGTATTGAATAAATCACAGACATATAAGAGGAAGCGGACCCGAGATTTATTACAGATATCTAGTGAATTCAGAAAAGTTTCAGTCAGGCGGCCGAACTAAGGCTGACAAAAATACCATGCATATTACGTTCATATTTAATTATGATCAAAATTTGTGCTGACAGCTGAATCCGTCCTTATATTTATACAAGTAAGATGAGCTGTCAATATGGCGGCCGGCTTCACGCACGCGTCAGTGGACACGCCCTTTAGACGTCTGAGGGGTGCATTCCTTTGATCTTTTAGACGTCTGAGGGTCCATTACTTTGATCTTTTAGACGTCTGAGGGTGCATTCCTTTGATCTTTTAGACGTCTGAGAGTGCATCCCTTTGATCTTTTAGACGTCTGAGGGTGCATTCCTTTGATCTTTTAGACGTCTGAGGGTGCATTCCTTTGATCTTTTAGACGTCTGAGGGCGCATTCCTTTGATCTAAAATTTGCAAGTCATGGATCATATAGAATCTAGGTAATCCATGACTGCTTGCACGTCTTCCTTCATCTGAAGCACCATGACCCGCTTCTGTTCGCAGTCTTCACGGATGAACGCCAATGCTTGCTGCTTTAATTGCTCCAGAAACTCGGCGTCTCTTTCTTGGTATCTGGAAATATAATCACATCTATCTAATCTAAACTATTATGAAACCATGTCTGAACATTGGAGATTTTTGAAAAACTAACTGTGTTCGACTATTTTAAAGGTGATTCAACCCGAAAATGTGGATTTAGAATTTTTGTCTGTTTTTTTAGGGTTCCGTACCCAAAACGGGGCCCTATTACTAAGGCTCCGCTGTCCGTCTGTCCGTCTGTCTGTCTGTCCGTTTATCACCAGGCTGTATCTCATGAACCGTGGTAGTTAGACAGTTGAAATTTTCACAGATGATTTCTGTTGCCGTTATAACATGAAATTTAAAAAAAAAAATAGGATAAAATAAATATTTAAGGGGGCTTCCGTACAACCAACGTGCGTTTCACGTTGATTGATACCGGCATCAGGTAGACGTTCGAAATATTCACAGAATATTGAGTTCGACGGATTTTCAGCCTCGGCATTTAGTAGCAGCTTTGGTTTCGAGTACATAAGTTAACGGTATAATATAGTACGTTTCATAACTAATTACACGACATTTAAAATTTTCCTACAAAGCAGGTAGCGAGTCCGACATTGCTGAGACCTATGGGAATAGAGTTGGCGACTCTGCAGTTCTCATAATGACGTCACACATTGTTATAGTCCACGCGTACGAAGACGCGGGCATTAGCCAGTAGGTAATAAGGTTGACGCATTGTAAAATATATTTTCCGAAATAAATAAACAAAATAAACAGCTTAAAAATGTCCCACTGTTGGGCAAAGGCCTTCCCTCACTTTTGAGTGAGGAGAGGCTCACTTTCGTGAGGAGGAATTTGGCGATAATTCACCACGGGGGCCTAGTCCGGATTGGTTGATAACATGCCTCCGCAATAATTCTCGGGCATGTTGGTTTCCTTCACCGAAAAGCGAGTGATAACATTCATTTTTTTCTCATAATACTAATAAGTGCTAACCTTTTCTCCATCTCAGCAAATTTTCCCTCCAAAAGAGAGACCATTTTAGCAATGATTTCGGCCACAAAAGTCCCAAAATCTTTGCATTGCTCCACCTGCTGCGCCGACAGATGGGTTTGGGCATCCACAAATAGATTTACGCAACTGAAAGGGGCATGGGACCTATTTAACAGCTACAGAAAACGTAAATAATTATACATAACATTAAAAAGGCGTCTCTTGTGTGTGTAGCCTTAAGGCCCAGCAGACCTAAGAATTTAGGGTACAGTGCAACAAGGATATTTTGGATATTTTCTCATGAAAAACATTACGACCACCCGGTCGTTATAGTCCAAAAATGTTCAATAGTCAATGTTGTAGTCATTCCAATGCATGTCAAAGTTAGAAGATGACAGCGTAGGTTCTGATTTTGGCCACGCGTCAAACGATTCTTATCGCACTATATCCGTAGGTACTTATAGACCGACTGCATAGCGAATTGTGCCCTGAGCATGAGTTTTTTCTAGCTCGACATAATTATGTAGTAGATTTTTCGATTATTAACGCGCCGGTACAGGATCTTCATACAAAAACGCTAGTTGACGGTTACTATGTCGAGCTAGTAAAAATTCATACTAGGGGTACTGTCTTCCTTGCAAAGACGCACGGATCGCTCGAGCGGTCGACAAATCTACTACACCTCCATTGTATCTCTGGCAACTCCTCGCCAATCCTCGGAAAAAAGAAGATTAACGGCCAAAAATAATCAATCCAATCCAAATTTTGCTATCTGGGATTGATATCACAATCCATTTTTAGGGTCTAACGTGCCAATAACCGATCCGTGGATTGGTTTATGAAGGCACGCAGGTTGGAGATCGATCGAACGATAGGCAGCAATCCAAGATCGATTTCAATCTTGGATAGGAGATACAATATTAATTTCGGCTGTAAAACTACTCAAAATTAAATCTTACTTCTTAATGGTGTTTCGGTTGATCTCTACAAGTGTTGTATCTAATTTCTCCAGCACATTTTGTAGTATATCTCTGAATAACATTCTTGTCTCATTTCCTGCAAAATGAAGAATAGTGAAAGTACGTTATTCAGGGTAAAGAGGAAGCACTATAAATAAAAGCACCACTAAAAGCTTTGGATATACTAGGGGACAAAGCGTTCCCGAAATTGACTCTACGCGACACCGCAATGTCGCCCGCAACACTCCGCAATTTCTACCGTAAAACATTTTGGATTCAGTACCAACTACCATCCAATAATTGTGGGGGAGTGAACTCTACAAGCAAAAACATTTGCGATATCATCTTCGCGATGTTCAAGTCTTTTCGTGCCATATATTCGGCGGCATGTCGCTCTTTTTGTCCCATAATATATCTAATGTTTTATGCCGAACCTACACCAAAGTTATTGCTTAGTATCGTCTTAGTATCAAGAATCTTCACTAAAGAAGGAAGAAAAAGAATGCTTTTCATCAATTTATTCTAGCATTAGCTTGCCTTACATCAACAGATCAGGCTATGATCATCTGGAATGGACAGAAATGCTTGAAACAATAAAGTTGGCTAGGCTAACAACGTTAATTTAACTTAGCCTCGACTAGTTTACCGACTTACCTCGACCCCTTGTCGGCTCCATTCCTTTAAACCAATCATTGACGTTAGATACACTAGTGCCGCCCTCAATAGTCGCGGTATCCACATCGGCTCCCAGCCTCATCTTTTTAGTTTGACAGAGGATGGGAGACGATTTTCTTTTTATCGGTCTTTTGAACGACTCGTCTACTTTCGACGAAATTGAGTCCACTGTATCTATATCTTTCACTGTCGTCGAGTTCGAATCGTGATGCGTAAGTTTTCTCACAGAAGATTCTTGACTTTGAGGTATCTTTATTTTAACCGACTCTGCATCAGACCTTTGCTTTTGTATAGATTTCTTTGTTGTATCTTTAGATACAGTTTTAGACCTAAGCCGCTGTTTAGCAAAGATGTCTGTTGGTTTCTTTGTCGTCATATCGTCATCTACATCCTCATTGTTACGAGTGTTAGCGACAAAGTCTTCGAATGATTTGATAGGTGATATAACTGTGTTGCTTCTTGCAAATCTATTATTTTTGGATGTGTATTTTGAATTAGTGTCTGGGGTATTTGGTATTACAGCTTTATTTTTATTGGTTGTGTTCCTTGTGTTGTATTTTGAGGCAGTTGCTCTGTCGGTTGTGAAATCTGAATCTAGTTCCGTTATTTTCTCTATTGAATTGGCTTTCTTGTTGGCTTTGTTTTTTTGTGATTCTGTCTTTTTAGCGGTTTGCTCTTTAGGTTCATCAGGAAGCTTTATATCTCTTATGGGTTTAGATTTTTGTCTAGTATTATACACTAGTTTGAAACTGTTTTGCCTATTTTCTCTCTTCAACGAGTTCATAGTTGCATCAGCTTGTTGTTTGAATTCTGGAGTGTTCGGCATCGGTAGCCACTCATTGAATTCTTTAAGCGATATTAGAACTATTGGTGACTTAACGTCTGGAGATTCAACTGTACTCGGTTTATATTGCTGGCCTTTCGTAATTTTAGAGTTGCGCCTTTGAGTTTCTTCTGGAATGACGTCTTCTGTTACCTTAACATTTTCGAAATTGGATTTAATTTTTTTGGGAACGTTCTTAAATTCCGTAGCTTTATGTTTGTTTGGACTGGACTTTACCGAGCTGTTCGTTGCAGTACTTCTCCTCGATGGTAACCATTTGGAGATATCATCAAATGTAAGTCTTTCTACGGATACCACTGGAGATCTCCCACTTGATGTTTTTTCTTCAGTATGACGTTTATTGTTGCTGAGTTTCGCATCTCCTGCAGATTTACTAGACTCCCGACGTTCTTTGTAGTAGCATTCGGTTATTTCTCGGTTCATTTTTGCGTAGTACTCCTTCATCGATGGGTCTAGATCTACCATTTCTCGCGGGTACGTACTTGCGTTCATCATTTCTATATTTGGAGGTGCTTCATCGAAATCACCATGAGCCGTAATTCCATCTGTTGCAATTGATTTCTCTAATTGGATGTCGGACTCGTCCGATATTTCCACAATTTTACGACATAAATCTTTACTCGTGCTTGTCTTTTCAGTTTTAATTTTTGGTTTATTATTATTTAAGTATTGATCGTTCTTATTATTATTTTTCTTTTCCTGAGTTTTGTGTCTTGTTTCCTTCCTATCTTTGTTGTAATGTACAAAGGCAATCTCATCGGTAATGTTTACATTTTGCGGGCTAGAGTTACATCTTTCAACATCTGACAGTAACATATTTTGGGTGTTGGTAGATTCGTTGATAGAATCAGGACCGTCTTGGTATATTTTCTTGAATTTTTGTAGCATAGCTGATGTTATCGAACCATTGGTATCAAATTTACAAGTAGGCATTGACTCAACAATTAGATCTGGTAGAGGGCTTATTGTCCTATCATCCTCTTTATCCGTTGCTAATTTCAATTCTGCCTTCCTCAAGTCTCGTTCTTTGTTTAGCGAGAGTGTGTTATTTTTCTTAGCCTTCTTATTCGTTTTCTTCTTTTCAGGAGCTGTTGTTTCCTGGTCATCAATTATAGGCTCTATTTCAGACGGTTCATATAATTGCAATTCAACTTCTGATTCTTTAGATTTTTCGACAACTATGGAAGTGTTAAAAATTTCTGAGCTCGCTTCTCTCATTCTTTCATCCGCCATATCAATAAAATGTTCAGCATTAACACTAGCCTTAGTTTTAGTATTCGTTTTTTTGACAGCTTTCTTTTTTCTGACGACTTTAGTTTTCTTAGGCTCATCATTAGAAGATATTTCTGAGCATTTGGCCCGAGTTTTCTGTCTGCGGGTTCTTGTTGGTATCAAAGACTCAATATTTCCAACTGTAGCAGTACTGGTTCGCTTCTGTGTTATAAATTTCTTCTTTTTAAAATCTTCATCGTCACTTTCGCTGGTGAAATTATACATATCTGTGTGAACCGTCTTTTTATCGACGAGAACAATCTTTTCAGTATTTTCGACGGTGGCTTTAAGTTTATCAAATACGGCATTATTTTTTAAAGATTTTGGTGATGGCAATTCTTCAAGTTTACCACGTGATTTTCTTGAGCGTGGTAGGCGGATATATCTTCGACGATCCCTCTCTATTTCTTTATAGCATGTAGCGGTATTTTTAGGTGTCTCGATTCTTTTGTGAGTTTTCAATTCTGAGAGGACAATATTATCATCATCCGTATCCGACGCTTTTGCTCCCTTCCTCTCATTATTAATTTCTCGTTCGTCTTTTGGAGAATAAAGCTTACGTTTTCTTCTAATTAGTGTGGTTTCTAAATCGTTTTTATTAACTGGTGATTCATTTTCCTCTCTAACTGGACTATCTATTCTTGTAGCTTCAATTTCTTCAATAGGATCTTTGGGAGGATTGCCATCCACAATTTCTTCGTCTTTTTGTTCAATAATAGTAGACATCATTTTAATTGCTTTCGCATCAGCGCTATTTTTGCCTTTTGTTGTGACTGTGCGAGTTTTCTTTTCTTTTTTCACCTTAAAAGATAGTTTGATATTTTTTTTCGGCTTAGATACTGGATCAGTGACGTTTGTACGGTGCATTCCTTTCGGCATATTACTATCTAAGAGTACATCGGTACGCTGAACTGTATCAATATCTTTATTCAAATATTTGGTGCACATATCAAAATCTCTGCAAACCTTGTCGACCATGTCATTTAAACACTCAATTATTTCAATATCATTAAATCTAAATTGTTCTACACCAGCGTTCAGATCTTCGTTCATAATCAAATACTGTTCATTAAAGTTTTCACTTGCCTCCGAGCTAGTTTCATTTATCTTTTTGGCTAGAGTCGGACTTATCACTACTTCCACAGCATTTGTCTCCCTGAAATGTTGCGAGAAAAACTCGTCGACTGCTATAACATCGGAACTCTCTTTATCGGCTACTTTAGGTTCCGTTCCTTTTTTACAATTATTTTTACTTTTTCTCGTATATACAAAAGCTGGGGTTTCATTAATAACTTCTGTATTCGACTCGTCGTCAGTGGTGGATTTACTGACGAAGGTAAAAGTTTTCTTTTTCCCAACCCTACTCTTCTTCAAAATATTTGTATTTACGCCCTGACGCGGTGTATTTTCAATAGCTTCACTATTTTCTTCGTTCTCTTGACCTTTATTATCTCTACTGTCTATTATCATCTCATGTGTTGCTACAGATTCAATTTGCAAGGCTTCCTGAACGAGCAAATCAACTATGCTATCATTTTTCAATTCTTTAGTTCTGGAAATCCGTTCTACAGTATCATTGATCACAGAATCATCAGTTGATCCCACGGTTGCTACAAGCAAGCAACTGGTGGCGTTTTCTTCGCGTATTATGGGAGATAGATGTCTGCTCAGCTTTGATTTCGGTTTGAGTGTTTCACTATCACTACTGGCTTTCTTTTTTGTCTGTTTAATGAGTGGTTTAGCGAAAGTTTTGTAGCAAACGCCGCGGGATCTAGCAAGTGCGGAATGAACACTCCTGTCATCGGCTTCGCTGATTTCGGTCACGCTCGATAGCTGCGGCTTCGCACACACGCTCACGGGTTCTTTATCGTAAACGACAAACGGCAACGCCGCTAGCTTATCGTGAAGCTGAAATGATGCGTAAGCAATTAGTCATTTGTTGTATACGCATATTACGAATAATATGATAAGATTATCATTGATTACCTAGTAGTATGTATGTACGTCAATTTATTGCATTCTTATTGGTATTCCCATTATTTGGCACGTAGATAGACAATATTTGATAAGGTTATGTGTATGATTATCAGCGAAAATAGTGATGTTCGTTTGCACGGCAGATTATTTAATTGTCGTTTAAACAAAGATTAATTGCGAGTTGCGATCTACGCCAATTTCCGACTAATTTATTTCTATTGTAGAAATAGGCTCATCCACATAGCCTGATGGTAAACGCCACAGCTGTCTATTTTAATAAATTGTAGTCCGCTCGGAACTTCGATAGCAAAATCTTACGCAGCACTACGGTCATCGCCATAAGACATTGGTTTTACAAACTTATTGCGGAAAATTGCGCTTTACGAGAACACAGTAATGTTAGCAACAATTGCTTAGCAGTTGGCAGCTGTCAAAGAGGTGTTATATTCCCAGATCGATTCTTGCAGGAGAGGCCAACTTGAAGAACCTAAATCTATGCCGTCTTAGAACACAAGATACTTACCAAAACCGGTTTAAACAAAACCTGAACAGTTGTGTTTAACATCTGGTTCAACAAAATCGACGTCTTTTACTTGCGAATTTGTTACAAATTGCGTTACAAATGCAAATTATAAATGCGTTGAGTGACAAAACGAGCGTTAGACGTCAATTTGTGGAATGAAATTTTAGACACATCTGTTCAAGTCTTGTTTAAATCTTTCGTGGTAAGACCCATGATGTTCCACATTTCCAGGATATGTGAAGGTGACCATTTACTATCAGACGAGTGCCATCAGTGTTACCATTTGTATATCCGTAAAACAAGTCTAACCAATAACCTCCGGTTATTTACGCTTCAACGGTGGAACCGACCATTACATTTATTTACATTGTACAATCTTTATTACCGGAATCAGAGATAAGACAGGTATTTTGGGATTTTGCCTTTACTATGACTAAACAGTTGTCACGCAACTCACGAGTATAGATACGTTATCTTTTACTAGCATGATTTATCAAGAATTTAGGGAGTTTTTTATTCCGCATTAATTGTGTTCTGCGTCATGGCAATTGTTTTTTTGTTGTTATTGAAGAAAAGCGATGATACCTTATTTATTTACAGTTTTATCATGAAACGAAGAACGCAGTCCTGTCTAGCCATACAAAATGGATGAAAATATATATCATGTTTTTTTCGTGAACTTTCAGCAGGTTTCAATAGTTATGGTCAAAGACCATAAATATGTACCCCCCGCTGTCGCTGTTTTATCTATAGGTACGTATACTTTGATAGAAAATAGATATTTAAAGATGTAAGTAAGTACATTTTATTATCCTCTAATACATCAAAGCTGTTTAACTTACTTGCGCCAAAGATGACGTCGACGCCGTAGATGGGGACACCAATCCACCAGCGTGTATAGATTTCACCATGCACCCTGCAGAAACAACGACTAGGATTTTATTAAATTCACATTTTGTAGAACAAATTCGAAGTCTTTTGTCGGAACAACCCGATAGGGATTTCTATCCAGGGACGCTAGATTTTCTACTTGGGGGTAAAAGCTAGCCAGGCGGACCTACAGTCAAGGTTTTTAGCTATTTATGAGGTATTTTCGGGATTATGAGGATTTCGGGATCATAAGAGGCCACTGTTTATGTTTATTAGTAATGAAAATGGTAGCCCCACACTAGGATCGCTCCTGTATCGTGGGTACCGCTTACAGACATATAATTTCACATGCACATCACGCCCAGACCAGAAATCAATATTTGTGGATCACACAAATATTTGTTCCAGGCGGGAATCGAACCCGCGACACCCAAGCGCAGCAGTCCGATTGCTCAGCCACTACGCCGTGCCGTCGCATGGCCGTCGTAGAATAGAATAGAAACATATTTTATTATAAGTACACCCGTCTCGTTCTCTCGCAGCTCCTCATTTCCTACAGGGTACATAGTTATGGATCAGAATCTACGATCACGGAAGCGTTATTTTGTCCTAGCTAATAAGGGGTAATTTTGAATGGCCTCTACCTACAAAAATATGATAGCTCTCTACAAATATATGAAAAAAAAATGCAAGACAATGTACCAGAATGTTTCTTGCGTTTCACTTCGACGGGGTGCGAAAATCTCGTGTCTTCTTCCTGATCACCAATGTGAAAACAATAAGCAAATAAATAAACTGAATTGTTGTGACCGTTCAGGATCTACCTCCATAGCAAAAAATAAATTCGTTCTAAAGTAAAATTGTGGCGAATTATATGAAAATACATAAAAATGTTTCGTTCCAAAACAAAAATAGATGACAAATAAGTAGGTAATATCGAGATAAACAATACTTAGATACCGATAAATGATACAATATTTTGTCAACCGTGTATTATTTACTTTCTTTATTCCTAACATATTACCTACCTAAATCTTCCTCGCGAATCAGCCTCTCTATTAGTGAAACCCGAAACCAAATCCCCGTTTATTTCTGAAATTGGCGCGAACATACAAACAGACGCGTTGAGAACCTTTATACAATACGAGTAAGAACATAGCGGTTACGTTCAAAAACTGCTAGTTGGTAAAAAGTCTGCTATATTTAGACTCGTTCGACGAGTTTTTAGGCGAGTCTAAAAACATACTTAGCGGGTACTTACGGAGCTATTTAAATTTTTTCTGGCGTCTCTAGACCTTGGCGGCGACAACGAGAGCTCAGCGTTTAGGTCCATTAACAACTGCAAACAACCATACAGATCAACCTACTTATTTTTATATAAGCTACGCCCCGCGGTTTCCCCCGCGTTTGGATAATATATTATCATATATCTTTATGAATTGTAGCCCATGTGTTATTCTGATATGTAGGCTATATTATTGTGAAGTTTCGTCAAAATCCATTCAGTAGTTTTTACGTGAAAGAGCAACAAACATACATACATACTCACAAACTTTCGCGTTTATAATATTAGTAGGATCCATACTAGCAGACCTACGGCCACGCATTGCTGTGGCTAAGGTTTTTGTTATAGCGACTATACATTAGAGATGTAAGCTATCCTATCTTTCAAGTTAGATCAAACTGCACACGGTGTGCAAATTTGATTGAAATCGGTTCAGTACTTTAGGTCCATCGCGGACAAACAACGTGACGCGTAATTTATATAATATATTAAGATAACATTTGTTAACGGCGGGACCTTAGTATCGAATACTTAAACTCCTTTTGTAAACAGGCGGAAGTTGCGTCTGTGGTGACTTGCCAGCACCAAACTCATAGCAAACACTATAGCTCCTAGAACCGCTGATAACATCGATGATGAGTTTTGGCGGGAATCCGATAGTGAGACGTCAGAAGTAAATTTACAGTCAAACTCACGATTCAGTAAAGTAAGTGGACGCACTACAAAAACTGACACATCCTGGAAGTTTTGGAAAAAATGCGAAATTACACGTCTTTCGGGTTTCTATCATTTGCCCACACTCGTGCACGTTAAGAACATTGAATAAAACTAATATTCCACCAATATTCCACAATATTAAAACTCGAAGAAACACAAAATTAAAAAAAAAACAATTAACTATTAATATTCAACCAATATTATCAACACTCGAAGCAACAAAAGTTTGAGAGAAAAACACAAAATCAACAGTCTCACTTTCGGATTCCCACCACCACGCTCACCTGGTATTTATCGCCGAAGACACTTCTCAAGGCCTCGTCCAGCTTCCGCAGGTCCACCCTGGAGCTGACGACGGCGGTGACGTCGCCCGCCTCCGCTTCCGCGCCCGACGGGACCAGCCGCGGCGGACGGTGCGTGCTCACGGATATCGTCACCTCTTCCGATTGGCTGCAAGAAGTGACCCTATTTAGCGTAAGAACCACCTTTTAGCGCCATCATCACCACCACTGACTGACCATCGTCACTTGATTCTGAAGTATAGATTTGTAGGAGCCTACTAAATAAAAATAAATACGATTTTGTGTGTGTGTGTGCATGATGTATGTCCTCTCGTCTCACGCCTGGTCGAACTATACTGTCAGAGATATCGAGTCCCTTCGCTGTCTTAACTAGAAGCACCCTTACACCATATCCCCCTGCAGCCCTGACCAGAATCCCAGTTAGTTGCTTCTCCGGCTGGATCCTCGAAGATGCTTCACCGTCAACGATGTGGCGGGACACCTCCATGTTCATGTCTGAACAAGGCCTATGAAATGCAAGTGTAATCGCACGACGCATATATTGAGGAAATGTCCTAGCCAGATGCGTCCCACGATAACGCCAAAGTGCGATATTATGTGATAACATTTCCCGAACACCTGCCACCAGTACCACGTACCAGAACATGTGCGCAGCCTGCGTGTTATCCTCGGCGAGCATGAGGGTCTCGCACGCCCGCTGGTCCGGCACCCCGAAGGTCGCCAGCACCCTCGGGTCCAGGAGGACGGAGACGGAGCTGCCGCTGGAGTTCAGATCCAGCCACGTCTCCTGCTTCTCTGCACCCTTTAAATTTAATCAGTCGAGCATAAGTTTTCTTCGAATACTTTACTGTATCATATTACTAGCGGCCCGCTCCGGCTTCGCACGGGTATCACTACGTTATTATACACTAGAAGCACCTCGCGGTTTCACCCGCGTTAGCTACTATCCCGCGGGAACCATTAATTTTTACGGGATAAAAGGTAGCCTATGTCACCCGGGGATAGCATAGCTTCCCAAAAGTGAAAGAATTTTTCAAATCGGTTCAGTAGTTTCGGAGCCTACTCATTACAACCAAACAAACAAAGTTTTCCTCTTTATAATATTAGTGTAGATAATAAACCTTCCACTTCAATCACTCTATCTATTAAAAAACCGCATCAAAATCCGTTGCGTAGTTTTATTAGATAAAGATTTAAGCATACATAGGGATATAGGGACAGAGAATGCGACTTTGTTTTATACTATGTAGTGACTGTTGACTAGAAGCGCGTCGCGGTTTCACCCGCGTTAACTATCCCACGGATACCGTTTTAATGTTTACTGTATAAAAAGTAGCCTATGTTACTCAGGGTGAATGTAGATTTCCGATGGTGAAAAACTTTTCTGAAATCGGCACAGAAGTTTTTGAGTTTATTTATTACAAATATACACACAAAAATACAATTATTTCCTCTTTATAATAGTAGTGTAGAATATCCCGCGGGTGAAACAGCAGGGTGCACCTAGTTTTAACCCTTTGACGATTCGAAGACGGTACTTAAGTACTCCGCTTATATTCTCCGCTCCATAACTATGTTTCAAGAGAATAATATAGATAGACGCAATTAAATCTATATCAATAATATCATAGCAATATTAATTGGTCAAAGAATTTAAAGTGTATTAACAATATAATAAATTGTCGGACTAAACCACCACTCGTTAAGAGCGACTATAATAATCGTTGACCTTTAAATTCGTCGGTATGAGATGACGTCGTTTCTTTACATTTTCTTGATTAATTAGTAGATTTTGAAGATCAGCGCAGTGACCATAGAAGTAAGACCATTGTTTCCAACGAAATTAACTGGGTATATGAGACTTTAGATGTCTCAGGATGACGTGCGCTTTGCAGTGCCGCGCCAGATTTTGCAATGCCACGTTCTGGGCGGCACTGCAACTGTTATGAGCAGACTTTACGATCAGATACACGATCTGCTCGCTCATTGCTCAGTAACATAAAACAATAATACATAGCATTGAATTAAGATTCATGAAAAAATAACTCACAGAAATGATGACAATCTTCCCAACTGTAAGTCGCCTGCAAACCACTGAAGTAACTAGCCCGTTCGCTTCGTTGAGCGCGTTCAAGAAGTTTCTGGCATCCTGAAATAATATGGGTCGTGAGTTCATACGCAATCCCATAGAAAAAACATCTTTATTTATCGAAATTTTGGAAACTTCTGTTTAACTGTGGTCTTATCTTTTGTGGTAAGACGATCAATGTCTGACTCTCAAGGATATACCCGAAAGATAGCAAAAGAGAATAGCACAATCAGATACTGAACATAGGAAATAAGATAAGATTAGGTATACGATAACTATGGCTGACTGAACTAACCTATTTATAACCTATATGGGGTTTAGTCTTTTAGCCTCAGATTACAGAACAAAGGGCAGAATACAAAGAAGTGATTCAGTCTTTTTGTTGTTTAATCTGAGCTTTTACCATATCTTGCAAATGAAATGAATGAAATGAAATGAAATTATTTATTTGCATGAAACATGGTACAATATTGATGTCAATGTTCACGAAGTCCTGCATGTTTCACCAGAAACTGGCATACAAAAATTCTTGCATTAATATATGATTAGTATGTCGGTGCAATTAATATAAAAAGATTTAATTTGAAAATATATATCTATACAAGTATACATAGGCCAACAAGTCATAAACTACTTAAAAGATAAAAATTAGATAGATATTAAATAATATACTAAATTTAACTGCAATTATAGAGTGATACACATGTCAAGTTTATATTACGTCTAAATAAGTATTATATAATAAATTCAATGTCCATATTAAATTATTTTACACATTTAAAGCTCCAGAATTCCTTCAAGTCATAAAAACAATTTTCAACTAGCCAATGATGTAGCTTGACTTTAAAGAATTTGAGTGGAAGCTCTCTGATAGCCATTGGCATTTTGTTGTAATTGCATTGCAATTCCGTTGGTGTAGAGCAGTTCTACTACTTGCTATCCTTAACCTAGTAGGATCTCGGCTAGTGAATTGGAAATGTTTATATTTCTCCAACTTCTCAAACATATCTGGGTGCTCTTTAACAAACATTCCGACCTGCATAACATACAACCCCGTCAAAGTCAAAATGTTTAGTTTTTTAAAGAGTGGCCTACACGAATCAAGCGGATGAACGCTACAGATTGCCCTGATACACTTCTTTTGTACCAAAAATACCTTCTTGATATGTGTTGAGTTTCCCCAAAGTAAAAGACCATACCTCAAAACTGAGGCCACATAACCATGATAAGCTGTGAGTGCAGCATTTATATTTACCGTACGCCTTAAACGTTTCAGTGCAAAGACGAAACGGTTCAATTTGGAGCAAACATACTCAATATGAGTCTTCCAATTGCAATGTTCGTCTACATATATGCCTAAAAATTTATAATCATTTGTCATTTGTACTTGTTGTCCCTTACACATGACGTTATAGTTTGTTGCAATTGTGTTATAATTTCGAAAATTAATATACTTCGTTTTTGCAATGTTGGCATGTAAATGATTACAGTCTAACCAATTAATTATAGAGTCAGTCGCTGAATTAAGAAAATATTCATGGTTATATTGTGCGCTTTTCTTGCCGGTTACTACGACCGACACGTCATCTGCAAAGAGAATACATTTATAATTGACTGCTTGACTGCTTGATTGCATACCACATCTTGAGTGCATGCATGGTCTGTAGCTTTTACCAAAATATCTTTTGAGTGCATATTATCGGCATGCCGCTAAAAGGCTGGGTTTTATTGATGAACATCGATTTCAGTCCCCGGTTATTTTTAAAACCACTGTATGAGTTTTGAGTTATGAGTAGGTACACCAAATATTTATGCATTGTTGGTTTTTTTTTTTTTTTTACTCAATCTTGTGTTTTTTCGTCGCAAATTAGTAGCACGTCAATGTGCATGTGAGTGTGTAAAATATGAATAAAGTTCTACAGGGTGTATCGGCAAGGTGTAGTAATATTGAAATGTGGGTATGTGTACCTGGTGATGAATCATTTGCCAGGGTACTAAAACCTGAAATCGATAATCGATTTTTTCACTCAAATTGACAAAATAACTAAATATTACAACCCTAACATGATACGGATGACGTCACGTTACGCCGGTCACACAACGCTTGCGCGATGCAGGATTTCTTAGAAACGGCCCTGGCGCCATCTAGTAATTTTTGGTGGAACTTTTACCACAACTTTACTTCTACACCTAGTTTTGTTTGAGTAATGCCGCCGGCTAGAGGTGTACAGTCTTACCCAACTTATATGGTGCGTCGTGAATCTTCGTTCGCGCAGAAAATAAAGTATGGTCCGAAGATTAACGAAAGAATGCTTAACACTTAAAATCAACCTAAGATCACTATTATAAGGTTCATAATACACTGCAGCTGTTAGTTCCATCTCACTCATGCCACGCGGCGATCGCTAAGATGGCGGGGCGGCTGCCGACCAATAGCGGTCAATAGCATTTCCCGCGCTTTGAAAATTCATCTTCTGCGCAGGTAGAACTGCGATGTGCAACAGCCTAATCTTTCGTTAATCTTCGGACCATACTTTCTTTTCTGCGCGAACGAAGATTCACGACGCGCCTTATAAGTTGGGTACTAGTATACCTACCTACCTACATACTTTGCGTCAAAGAACGCATCTTCGCACGCATATAAGTACCTTCGCACGCTCGCAGGTCTTCAGGCGGCCTGAAAGACTTACCACCAAAAGACCATTACCTCATATGACCAACAATTTGGCGTTACATCATTCGACCTCTACGAAACCGGAAGCTTTTAGAACCAATTCGAGCTAAGGCCTCATTTCACTTTATTAGTGGGAGATGTCTAATTTAATTCGTAATTATAATTAAGTAACTTGCCAGTTTGGAGCTAGAGTACCTATAAGGTGGACACTCTATACAAACGGTTGAATCGGACAAAAGACAAGCGAAACTGTATGCGTAGCAATAGCGTCGTCCGCGCTGTTACTGCGTCGGTACGAGGATTGTCCCTCGGCGAGTTTTGCGAAATAGCCTATTTGAAAATATTATAGCTCTCACTCTGCCGGGTAAGTATTAAATGACGGCCCGTTTCGTAGTGGCTGAGTAATTGGACTGATGCGCTTGGTGTTGCGGGTTCGATTCCTGCCCGGAACAAATATTTGTGCGATCCACAAATGCTCGTTTCTGGCCTGGGTGTGATGTGTATGTGAAATTATATGTCTGTAAGGGGCACCCACGATACAGGCACAATCTTATTGTCGGGCTAACAACAAAACAAAACCATGGCGAGAGAGTAAAAAAAATGGCGAACCTGAAAAAAGTCTATCCAGGTGGCGGTGAGGAAGATGTCCCTCGCGGCGGCGACGCACAAGTGGTCGGGGAACCAGCGCGCGGCGGCGGCGGCGCGGCGCGCGGGCTCCTGCCGCGGCACCAGCCAGCGCACCAGCGCCTCCAGCGCCGCGTACTGGCACGGCAGGAGGCCGCACGTGGCTAGGTGGCGAGCGAGGTTCGTGCTAGTCAATAAAAAAAAAAACAAAAAAAACGAATGAGTTAAAAATTTTCAAATAGAGAAAGATGGTAGGTAGGTATACTAGTTTTGTGCTAGTCAATTTAAAAAGAAAAATAAAAAAAAAAACAAAACCGATGACATAAAAATTTCGAGCTAGAGAAAGATAGGTAGGCGAAATATACTGCCTCCATATTCACCGATCACAAAAGAAATCGAAGCGAGTATGAGCTTCACATTCTTTATTTGGTTTAGGCACAGAGTGACTACACAACATGGCTCATAGTGCCAGATTCTACAATGGACTTAGTTCGCATAGTGCTAAATCCTAAAATGGACTTCTCATAATTACCAATTATTATTAATAATAAGGAAGTAGGTACCAATGAACCATGTTATGCACTATACCGGCTTTAATTGGCAATATAGTTGCTATCAGTATAGTATGAAATATATATAAAAGTACTCGAGACAAGTTCTTCACTCTGCTCTATACTCACAAATAATCTCCAAACTTGTTCCGAAGAGCAAATCTTATTTCCCTACTTGACTCGGCACAGTACATATTCAAGCAGTGCAGTATCTCGTGCCGTTGGTATGCGTCCGGTTGTTCCCTCGATGCTATGTCGAACAGACACTCTGCCGTTAGCTCCACTAAGATGTTTGGCATGGCAGGGTCTTTGAGACGGAGTGCCTGGAAGTTAATGTTTCTGATTATAATGACACAACTTGTGTATAATTAGGTGTATATTAATCATGAGTTTTTCATTCAAACCTCACTATTAGACACAATAGAAAAACCTAGATATTATACCTACTGGATGAATAGCAAGTTACAAACGTTTATAAACTTCAGGATTAGCTTCAGGAAACTCCACCAGTGAACACTATGGTCCAGCAAATACTTCCTCACAGCTTCCAGCCAGTACTGCAGCAGACTGACCAACTCCTTGCCAAGTACTCCCCATGTTTTCGACGGAGGCACGCTGAGCAAACGCTCGAATATGACACAAGCTGCACCATTTTCGTAACATTTGTTGAGGTACTGAAATCAATGAAATTTACGAAACATTCATGGAAGTATGAGCTATTGTAATAAAATACTTTGCTAACTCTGCGCTTGCAAACACCAATGACGAGGAAAGTTACTTATCGATTATTCTTTACTTAGGTACCTTTACTTACTTACCTCAATTTCAAGAGACCTAATTTTCTTCAAGGCTAGCACAGTCGTAATGTTTAGATGCGCTTTCGTGTTTTGGTACTTTTGAGTGATTTCCTGAGTAATGGCTATATACTCATCTACATTGTTTGGATTTTTCAACAGTTTATTAATATCCATAATTGCGAGGCACCGAAACGAAAAAGAAAATAAAATATAAATATTTTTGCCGCGGGCGCCGCCATAGACGAATAGAAAATAAGAAACAAATTTCTGGCGCGAAACAAATTCGAACGAAAACAGACTCAGACGCTTTTTTTTAGTTTGCCATGTTGGTGATTTCCGGTTTTTCTGACTCAGGGGTGTTTACACGACGCTTCACAGGGCACTGGGCACTTAGGCAATGGGCACTTGGGCAGTCTCCAGCAGCACCTACCCAGCTCTTGGGCTGATATAATTTTCAAAATATAGGTATTTCGTTCTTTCCTAGCCCTAAGTGTTCAAGAAAGTTCAGGCATTTTTGGTGTACCTACTGTAGGCGATAAAACTTTAGCTACATAGCTAAACAAAAAATATGTCATTATTACACAAGCAACGTTTGAATTCCATGAACGACATAGTTTGTGTACCTAGACTACCTAGTACGTATTCAACGTACATGCATAATATTATTATCAACTATTATGGTACCTCCCGAGTTTTGGCGGGATTCCGATAGTGAGACATTGTTGGTTTTGTATTTTTTTCTCAAACTTGTGTTTCTTCGAGTGTTAATGTCTAAAATTGATGGAATATTAGTCATTGAAGGTTCGATAACGTGCACGAGTGTGGGCAAATGATATATACTCTAAAAGCGTGTCTCTACGCATTTTTTTCCAAAACTCCTAAGAAGTTTCAGTAAAGCCTCCACTACTTTACATAATCGTGACTTTGACTATGTAAATAATTGACTTGACTTTTAGTTATGACTTCGTCACGAGAATTTCTATGACTTTCCCGTTGTATAAATAAGAATACCTACTACTGAAATAATGTTTAACATTAATTAAATGCACAAACCCTGCGAAGTCATAACTAAAATAACAAAAATGGTACATCCCTAGTGAAATGCCCTTCGAAAACTGACTATTTCGAAAAATGGTTGACATTTCATTCTCGTTAATTTATTCTATTCAGTTGGCCAGACTGACGCTTGACGTATGGTCGGTCATCAAAGTTTTCGGGATTTCCATTTTGGCTTTCTTCGATTAGTGGAAGATTCTTAAGTGCCGAAGTAATCAAATACGCATGATATTATTGTGATAACGCGCTCATATAAAATGTTGAATCATAAAGGGAAGCCAGCATTCGTTGCGGTACCTCTATTTTGTCGTGCCTCGCTCGTCGGCCTCAGTTCAGTGTTATGATCGCGTCATAGCGCACGTCTCGCGACTCCCGTAACCAGTCGATATTATGCGGCCCGAAAGTGAGAACGTTAAAAAATTACAATTATGATGCCCATGGTGTATACAGTGTATGGATTTGCCATATTTTTTATGATCGCGTGGGTGACTCTGTGGTTGATTCATATAATGGCCCTATCATACTCTAAGTGGAAGCTGCACCGGAGCGTGGACCGGTCGCCGCCCGAGCAACCGTACCCCGGCGTGTCGATACTGAAACCGCTCACCGGCGTCGACCCCAACCTGTTCTCCAACTTGGAGACTTACTTCAAGCTCGACTATCCCGTGTACGAGCTTCTGTTCTGCGTCGAGAACAGCAACGATCCAGCGCTGATGCTGGTCAACAGTCTACTGAAGAATTATCCCGGCGTCGACGCGAAGTTGTTCGTGGGAGGCACGCGCGTCGGCGTCAACCCTAAGATAAACAACATGCAGCCGGCGTACGTCGCCGCCAAGCACCCGCTGGTGCTCATCAGCGACGCGGGAATACGGATGCGCGAGGACACGCTACTGGACATGGTGCAGCACATGCGCGACGACGTCGCCATCGTGCATCAGATGCCGTTCACGGTGGACGCGGAGGGCTTCGCGGCGGTCTACGAGAAGGTGTTCTTCGGGACGGCGCAGGCGCGCATGTACATGTGTGCTGAACTCCTCGGCATCAACTGTCACGTGGGCATGTCGTCGCTGGTGCGCCGGTGCGCGCTCGAGGAGGTGGGCGGGCTGGCCGCGTTCGCGGACTACCTCGCCGAGGACTACTTCCTGGCGAAGCTGATCACGGGGCGAGGGTGGCGCATGCGCGTGGCGTCGCTGCCCGCGCTGCAGAACTGCGGCACGCGGTCGGTGCGCTCGCTGCAGGCCCGGCTGGCGCGCTGGGCCAGGCTGCGCATCGCCATGATCCCCACCACCTGCCTGCTGGAGCCGCTGTCGGAGTGCATGCCGCTCGGAGCCGGAGCGGCCTGGGCGGCCGGACAGCTGTTTGGTGCTGAGCCGCTGGCATTCTTCCTAGTGCATGTGCTACTGTGGTTTCTGTCGGACTGGCTAATGCTGCGCTCGGTGCAGAACGGCTCCCCTCCCTTCACGAAAGTGCAGTTCCTCGTGGGCTGGGTGTGGAGCGAGTGCTGTGCACCGTTCCTGTTGGCCTGGGCCCTGCTCAGTCCGGAGATATCGTGGCGGACTCGCACCTACCGGCTGGACTGGGGTGGCCGCGCCCATGAGCTCAATCCCAAGCTCAAGTTCTGATCCCTTCCTTCCTCCACTGGAAAGCTTTAATTTCATAAATGTGATTCCGTTGGGTGCATGTGTGAATGTGAGCGTGTTCATAGCTGACATTCTTAGTGTTAAGTTTTTATTTTAGCCATTATGTTTGTACGAACGAACAATTTGTTACTTTTGTTTTAAAAAGAATTGTCTATTTTGTTTAATATTTTTTTTTGGTAATTGATTTACCAGCCTGTGATTTTTCGTGTCGTTTTGTAAAGAAAAATATTGTAAATATTATCTATAAAACTTTTAAAGTTGCAACATGCCATAACTGATGTGATTCACTCTCTTATCAGCAGACAGTGTTACATTCTGTTGGGATTGGTGTATACTTTAGGTAGGTACTGCTGGATGAGTGGGCATACTGCAATTTTTAAAACAATAATAATCAACTATCTCATAATTAAACTCAATTGAATAGTTTGACTTCAACTACTTTACAACATTGATGCTTTTCCTGCTAGAGTTGAATGAACAGACATACCTACTATGGTACAGCTTCGAGACTTGTGACGGGGAAAAATAACCCTTATTCCTATGCCACCCACAGTGTCTCGATCTCAATGGGTATCCAGATTTTCGAAGCTGTATTGTACTGTGATATGGAAAGTCAATTTTTGTGTGTAAGTTGCCCTTTGATTAAACATTAATGGGAAATCAGCAAATCATTCAGATAATATTATTTCAGCTTATAAAACTGCAGAAAATAATAATCTAAACATTAATGTTTTCCTCCTTCGATTTGGGTTATCTAAAATACAAGTTAATTAATACCTAAATGTTATAGATTTGACTCCTTCAATAAAGAATGGTTCAGGATTGTAAAATAGTACAAGGTAGATATGCTGGTTGTACCTATTGGTAAATTATGAATAGATGTGCTAATCACTGCTATATGAAGCACAGTAACTTCCACCTGATTGGTCGCTCTTGTGATTCTCATCATAGAGATCAATTATTTATAATACAACAAAGGCAACCTTTTAATTTCCATACCTAAATAACATAACATCATATATTTAAGTTCATTACAAGTGCAACTTACATAATAGATATCTAAGAAACTAGATCTTATTACGATGGACCACAATCTGTAAATTGATCCAAAACTTGTATCTAGTGACCGCACACACATATTAATATATCCCTTCATATGTGTACATACCATATTATGTAAGTATGTACCTACAATGTATGCTCCTTAAAATTACATAGGTACTTATCATTTTCTTGTGATCATCTATCTCACCCTGGGTAGAACAAAATCAGGATCATCAATGACACAAAGCTGTATAAATTAAGGCATATCCTGACACAGTTATGTCAATTTTAATGTGAAAAACCTGTAATGGACTTTCACTTTACTAAGGTATTTAGGTCATCTTCAGTCTTGTACTGATACTTAAGTACTGACATCGGTAACGTGAAAATCCCTTTTAGGGTTTATTCACATTACACGCAATTACAGTATTTGATTTAGATGTCTTTGTTTGATGAGCCCGGTAAATAATTAAAATGCAGATATTTTTAGCAATGCAATGCTTTTCAGTTGTAGTTTGAATCCATTATGTTTTTGTACCACAGATAGCAGAAAATATAATGTAACATACCTAACTTAGCTATATTCATTTTTATAGTCTATCAAAATCTAAATATAGCCTAAACTATGTATATCTTAAAATGTAAATAATTTAACTCAGGCTGATTTAAAGTAAAAATAACATAGTTTGCTACAATACCTTTATATATTTTTCTGATTTTTTATTATCTAAAGCTCGAACAATACAGAAACAATTTTAATTTTATGATTATTGTATTTTGTAAATCTATCTTACGATTTGTATCATGAAACACAAGTTTTATATAAATCTGTGCAGAAACTTTGTTTTTTTTTTAACAAAAAGTGAGTGTTTTGCTATGCAGGTTTTAAATACTTAGACGTTTCATGATCAAACTTTTTTATAAATCTGACCAATTTTTTATCTCTTCAATAACATAAACACAAATCTACTGGACTTGGTGTGGGTCAAAATTTGAAAAGACAAGTAAGTACATTTTAAGTTAAAAAGTTATTGTGATATGTGATGTATAAGATTCCTATTTGGTTTAAAGAGCATAATATAATTTATTTATATTATTAGCGTACAAAATATGTCTTTGTTGTACTCGTAGGTGTCAGCTTTAACTAGCATTTTAATCTTTATTTTTCTATGAAGTTTAATACTTTAGACTTTAGTTCAACAACAACAATAAATAAATTATTGAATAGAAGTCAAAAATTAAGGCTGCAAATTAAAATATTGATAGTATGCTAATTAAAAGTTAATCAACGTCTATGAGTACAGCATTTGTTATGAGGCGTGACAGCAGTCTTGCCACAAAATATAAACAAGTTTTATAACCATCACTTGTATGTACCTGAAACATTTTAATAATAAATAACTAAAAAAAGTTGCATATAATGTATAAGCCATTGTATAATTTCCTTTTTTTTTAAAGTAACATACAGACTCGATAATGACCAAAAGTGTTATCGTTCCCTAAATCTGTATTATATTACAATAATAATAATTCAGCCTGTAATTGTCCCACTGCTGGGCAAAGGCCTCCCCTCACTTTAGTGAGGAGGATTAGGCCATTATTATAGGGGAATTCTGTTACAGGGTAATTATTGGTCCAATTGTCGACCAATTCGCCATTTGACGGGAAAGTTGATTGGATTTGGATTTGACTTATAATAACAAGCAAAATACCATTGATAAGTACAGTGACAATTATAACAAGCAAAATACCATTGGTAAGTACAGTTGGCCTCAAAAGTCATACATAATCAAATTATGTACTTACTTATAAGTTTTGTTTTTATTTTACGTTAAAAAAAATATTTTTTTATAGTGTTTAGTCGTGAAAAGCCAACAAACTAACGGACATACAGCGTTACTTTCGACTTTCGCAGTCATAATAATAAACCTAACCTAAGTAGGTATACATGTGGAAATACGGTTACCTACTACACTTAAAGCAAAAAGGACATCGGCTACCTAGACCTACGTAATGCAGTGAGTAATACAATGATTTATATAAGTATGTAGGTATAGGCGCGTAATATAACTCAGTGCACTAATATGTTAATCAGTGTTACTCAGAAACTGCAATGTGACCTGTGTGAGCGAGCATACCAATAAACTTAGCCTATGTAGGGAGGGATGTGAATCACCATTATAAGGTACTACTTTATACTATGGGCCCGTCTTTCATGGAATCGTCGAGTTGATGACACATGAAATATTGTATACTAAATGTAATGACAAATTTTAACTATGAAGAAATATGTTATTTGATTTCATGGTTATTCCTTTTATCTCCACCATCGAGGCGGAGGAAAAGGGAAAATTAATAATATCGGTACATCGGTAGGTATAAGATGCCTTAATCCGCTGTGGAAACAACATAAGTCAGTGGGGAGAAGGCGTTTAACGCATAGATTTAAAAGCAAAACCGTTTTTTAATTCACTGTTCCATCGAAGCATAAACAGTAAACACTCCACAGCGATAGTGGGTGCGGTCGCGGTGAGGTATGGTGGTATATGGATACGTTCACTGCTTCGTGGGGTTAACAGAACCTGTCATGAGTTTTATTATGCCACAATAAACTCTACACAATAAATTCTACAGACACGTGAACCTTTTGTATGACAAATACACGTAAGTACTAACTACACTCAGATACTCACGCCTACCACTTTGGAACTATGTCGTTATTAAAATATAATTTCATATTAATATATGTACAATTTAATTAAACATGACACACTTATCAGATCCTTTATTAGAGCAGACAAGAGTGTAAATTGTTTGAACTGTTAGTATACAAAAGCATGTTTTTAAATTAAATAAAAAAAATTATATCAGTTTTATTTGAATCCATATATAAATCAATGCTGTTATCAACGATAATAATATATAACAGTAATCAGTATGTATTTAACGATTAGAATGAACCTAAATTACAACGAAAAGACCTCCCTATGTTATGTGTATCTAGGGATACTAGGGAGGGAAGATAAATTTTGCGTAATAATTATCCTATCCATATTTTTTTCTAATCAATCAGACATGAGTGTAATGTGATCTAACAAAAACAATATTATTTTGATTCCGCTGGTGAAAGTGTAGTCACAAAATTGAAATGAAGGCGTATACAGAGCCAAGGTTATCGGTCTAGCTCTATTTATTCACAGACTAACGTATTCAGTCTAGTTCTGAAGGCCGTCGGAGTTAGCCTCTTACGTAACATATTTTTCTGCGGTAACCCATCCGGGCGTACGTATTTTCTGAAGTGTTTTATAATAAGTACATATAATAGGTATAATATTATTAATATTAAACGTGTCACGAACACATTACAAATGACTCTCGGCTTAGAATAATAACACAAAGACTGATACTAGGAGTTTCACTCAAAAGTGAAGCCACGTTTTATCAATGTGTGCGTGAGTGCCACGTTAAACATCTTCTCCAAAACGCACAGAAGCACAATGAAAATGTCGCAAGCGTGTTGGTATTTAGTCGAAAAGCAGGGAAAATAAATAAATATCAACCATAAAAGCTTTCATTGTGAGCAATAGTGAGTCAAACTCCGAACTAGGCCCAAAAAGTCTCAGTGAAAATGGCTACACTGCGCTAGCGAGTACCTACTTGGTTTCTATGTGTACTTCTATCGACTCGGTATCTAAGGAATTTGGTCTTCTAGACTTTTTCGGTTTCCAAGCAAGTAAGTCTATTGTTATCTCCATCTGTCACTAAACAAATGACGAGGACTAACATACGTAAGACAACCTATTATAATATCTTCTTAGCCTCAGTTCCACGTACCTTGGAACTTAAGATTTTTTATTGTACCTACCCTTGTAATTTTTTATTGGTCAAAAGTTCCTCACTCATATTATAGATTTTTTCAGCCTAGGTGAGTAACCTTCCGCAGTCGTTCCCATGACCTGTGCCCATGACACGGGGCTGTTAGTTAATCTGTGATGGGAAATCGACTCCCCACCGGCCGACCTACTACTCGTGAACTGGGACTGGGGATTCATTGTCCTACTCATTAGCTAAGAATTTCGGGTCAGACTACATTAATTCTTAGGGGAAATATACATAGGTACATCATCTCATTGCAATGCACTGAAGCACAATTTGTAACGTGAACTGGTGAACTCTGACCTAGATAGTAACTCAGTTATGCCATGAGTAGCCTAACACTGAGTGAATCATTGGCTTATATTAGGTAGGTACCTACGTTCCACGTTCACGTCGTTGGTCGGAAAGGACTACGTAGCGGCGTCAACGTCATTTCATGCCTTGGTTTACGTCGTGACTACATCCTTGTAGAGGTATTAGAGGTAAGCCTGCTGAGAACTCTCCGCCCCTCTCTCCCAAAATCTAATTTCCACCCCGAAAGACAAGTGACAGTCTACTGACATCGCGTCTACATCCTTACCGTTTTTCGGGGTGAACCCAGAGACATATCATTATGTAAAAGCCTATCACAAATGTTTTTCACGTTTGAGCCTGATTTAATATTATTTTCTGATAAGTAATATTGTTATGGACTATAATAGGATTCCACATAATATTATGAATAATGTAATTAGTTTCACAGTGCTATCGGTTATATTTGCATGCTTACAAAAATAATTAAGGTTATTGTGGTCATTCTTTGATCAAGTAAAAAAGTATTTAAATAACCGATATTTAACCATAGCTGGTTGCACGCTAGCTATATACTACAGAAAGTGGGTATAAGCTCAGCACGCAGTGTGGCTGGGTTGGTATAGGTACAGCTGCTATTATTTAAACTGTGGCTAGGGTCAACTGATTGCTCCCTTTATTAGTTAATTTAATCTATCAAGACCCATGGTCCACTTCATGCTATCTAGTGCGCCCACCTACGCCGCACTTGCCTTGCACAACGTGACAATGACAACCCTATTATAGAGTACCTACTACCTGTAGCTGCTTATGGTGGGCGCAATGACGCAGTCATGAATCCGAAATTCCCAACCACTTAGGAGTCTGCATAAATGAATTATCTTCACAACAACTTCAACAGAACAATCTTCCTTAGCACACAATTTTTTATTCCTTGTTCCTGTTTATATGTACCTACCTACCTACCTATTTCTAATTCAAACCATAAGCGCTGGGAGCGTCTAAATACCATTCGGTACCTACCTAAGTACTTACCCATGCAGGTACTTAGAGACTAATTTCGTGCTTAGGTAATAAAGATAAGGTCTTACAAATGATGCGATATCCTTATCAAACTATCGGAAATAGAAGTACCTAGGTAGGCAGTAGGCACCTACTTACAAAGGCTGCTTGGTAATAAGTAGGTATAACGGCGAATAGAGTAACTACCTATATCTATTGAAAATTATTACTCTAACAAAGTACGTTTTACGTAAGGTAAGTACCTATATAATGTAAGATATAGTTACTAATACCTAAAAATTATCGAATTATAATTAAAAACTTGTAACACTATACTTACCTATAAGCTATAAATATACATACACCGCAAGATCTATGCAAATATTATAAAGACATAAGTACCTACTAGGTACCTATTACATTTTGTGAGTTTGTAACTTTGTCGGAAGTAATCTCCAGAAGTAGATAACTGTTTTTTTAGGTAGGTAGGTACCTACTAATTCTATTCTGAAAGTTATTTCTTGTACATGTAGGTACATCATCAATATAAAAACATTATGACACTTTATTTTATAAAATTATTACCTAAAAAATTCCAGTCCAACGCCCAGGAAACCCTTTCCTTAATACGACGACTGCGAACACGTGGATTACGAGTATTAAGCAAACAGAAAAAAAAAATACCTACATAATTATACTTACCTACTTAAATGAGTTATTTTTTTTTTATTAAAAAAAATCAAACAAACTAAAACTAGCTTAAACTAACCCTTACAAATCTAACAAAAGTGGGTGTCCATGTGGCATGGTACCAAGAACACTGGCTGCATTACCTATAAATACATAATATAATAAATTCCTATTTTATGATCACCTGCCACCGCCACACTACAATGCTGTTATCACTCCTATTTTATATCCATTTTAATGTTAGGCACATTATTGATGTTTTTGCATCGTGATTAAACAATGTCATAAAATTAAGTTATTTTATCTAGCATGGCCATAATATAAAACAAAGGAAACTATCCGTATATCAGTAACTATAATAGATAGATATAAGTATAGAAAAATCGCATTGAGGTTTTCACAATATTGTATGTAAAAGTCCCGAGCGATTTTTGGAGTTCATGAATGTTTAGTTCCCCGATTATCGTATCCTAAATCGTATCTTATCCTAATTTAATATATGTAATAAGCAAATATTCCTACTGCCTATCATACTTATTTATAAATATATGGATACCCACTATATAGATAACTAGCTGACCCGGCAAACGTTGTTTTGCCATATAAATGATTAGGCCTTTAAAAAAAAAATTGTCCAAAAAAAATCAAGATTTTTAAATAAAAAAACGGTTGTTGGGCGTCACTCGACATAGATAGTGTGCCGCGGACTTTTTTGTAAATATTTATAAGATCTACAATTAATTAGAACATTTTATGGTTCTATCTTTTATAGTTTAGGCAGCGTACGCAAAATAAGTAACTTTTCTGGTTGATTATTTTCCAAAATAAAATTTAGCCTATGTTACTCGTGGGTAATGTAGCTTTCGAATGGTGAAAGAATTTTTAATAACGGTCCAGTAGTTTTTGAGCCTATTCATTACAACCTACTAAATTGCTAACTTTGCTAAGTCAAATTTATATGGCTTTAGACTACTCGAGTATACTATCACATCACAGCGCTAAAGTTGTTACTGGGTTAAGTAATAAGTATACTAGTTATAGTATATTGTTAAATTTGGAACTAGGTAACTCACTAAACAAAGCTCTACAGCACTTAGGTATCTACCCGATGTCTCCCCATTGCTAAGATTTCTTATTGGTGAGAAAACTAAAGCCACTTCAATATTTTTCCATTCTCCCTACTGATGGGGAGAAAGAGTAAAGTTTGAATTCTACCCTGGTACAATAAGGCATTACAATCAGTTCATTGAAATTGATTGTCTATACTAATATTATAAAGAGGAAAATTTTGTTTGTTTGGTTGTAATGAATAGGCTCCGAAACTACTGAACCGATTTGAAAAATTCTTTCACTGTTGGGAAGCTATGCTATCCCCGGTACACATAGGCTACCTTTTATCCCGTAAATATAATTATTCCCGCGGGATAGTAGTTAACGCGGGTGAAACCGCGAGGTGCTTCTAGTATAATATAAAAGTTTAATAATGGCCTCTGATGTAGGTATAGGTATGTACCTACTTTACTATTTGTTATACTGTGGACAAATCAAACTAATATCGATTGTCCTAAGCAAAGGCCTCTTGTTTATAGGTAGGTACCCAGTCAATCTTCGAACTAAACTATTGATAGCGATTACAAATAGGCGGTCTTGTCGCAATGCGCCGGTTTTTATCTAATGCGAATATTTCGTGATTGTATTGACTATAGGTACTGCCGGTAGATTTGCATCTTTCATTGGAAGTTGATTGCAATCGTTGATGATTGACGTGGTATGAGGTGAATAAAAGATATCTATATTCTACATGGCATGTTCCTCTTATTAATTTCTCCCGTGCTTGGTCAAGGATCCAGCCGATCACAATTGAAAATCTATTGTGTCAGGAATTGCAGCAGCGAAGCGGTTAAGGTATCAAAATCACTTATTTAAGGTATTTGTAGAATAAATGGTGTAGAAGTTCTGAAATTGTTAAGAACACAAAACAAAAATGATCTAGCTTCACTCGGATCTGATTCGCGCGGAAACTATATCAAAATATATATAATTTTGACATATTATCTCGACGTTTCGGCCAAGTTACATCGACCATGGTCACGAGAAGACTGCAGAATGCGGGTATCACCGTCCGGAGCCGCCGTTGTTGTTTCAACTACCCGCGTTTGATCTTGCGAAACATCAATGTCACGACATAAAACACCATAACCACTTACTAATTACCGGATTCCATGACCCAGACCACCTAAACCCATCTTCATGATTGAACTTACTTCTTGATACAATCGCTTCACGAACAATTCTAGGATAGAAATAACGATCAGTGGAAAGGATCTCCGGGTCATGTAATTCGATCCAATGGCTTGATCCTGGATCTAGCAAATACTTGGCAATGGCTGACTTGTTCACCTGTAGCTTCCTTACTGCTGCGATGAGCTCCTTCCCTCTTTCTGCAATAGGCCTACGCTTCGTCTATCATATGTAGGAGCTACCACAACTGCAATCGACCTCGTACGCACCCGACGTCTGGAATGGTAATCACGTCCTTCACTGTCCTAATCTTCTGCGCTACTTTGGATAACGGAGTAGGTAACTTATTACCGATATTATAATCTTCATAAGTTTTTTCTCAGTGCTGCTGCACTTTGTCCGTTACCCCTTTTACATAGTATAAATATGGCATGAACGCCATTTCCCGGGCGACCTCAAAGTCAGTCGTCTTTTTCGGGTAGATCTCTATGTCTAGGCAAACACACGCGCACAAACTATGTAATTAGTACTGTTAGGCGGACTTACCGACTCCATCACGTATCCCTACACGTAGCACTAGGTCTTTTGTAATAAGGGCAGTCTCTATTGTGTACAGACGCGTGATTAAAGAATTTGGTACATATTTTAAACGGTGTATTTAAATTTTCTCACTAGTATCAGACCTACTATGTGCGTGAGTTAGACCCGATTAAAGCTAGTTATAATAATAAATGGTTTAAATGAAAACCTAGATAACAATTGTGATATATAATAACGCAGGTGGATAAAGCTCGCGGTGCTCAGAAAAACATTACCGCAATACCGGGCCAGAGGGTTTCAGTCAACCCGTGATAGTCGGTTCATGCGACAAATTCCCCTACCTAAAAACATCAAGTCATCATCAGTGTAACGCACTTCTCACACGCACGAAAAAATGTGGAAGTATCAGAATTCAGACACCATTTTTAAAAGGTTGCCGACCCCTGTTGTAACCGGAACCCGCGTCATTAGCTGCTTCGATACGTTTTCCTGGCATGCCCAGATTTGGAAGACGAGTCGCGCCATACGAATCCTTTGTGGACAGGATACTTATTTAATAATGTGCGACGCCTACCTGAATGTTAAAAGGTTTGTTGTAGCTTTACGGACGCTTCCTCGGACAATATTCGAATCGGCGCAATAATTTTTGTAAAGGTAGTAAAAGGCTAGCCGGTTTCGCTCGTGTTTTCTGCAAGAAGGATTTTTTTTTTGTTTTTTCTTATATTGTTAGATTTTTATTTTAAGTTGTAGTAGCTAGTTTTAGTTTTATTAAATTTAACTTGTTTTGTTGTCTAGAAAATGGTTTAATGATCTTGTTGATTTTTGTATAGTCAGCCTCAAAAAAGTTGAACATGTCGCCATCACATAAGTTGTAATTTCCAGTAAACTTTTATGCGTGCAAATCATTTTTTTTGTAAGAAGTATAGGGAATCTAAAGTATGGCTATGTTCAGCTGCTTTTGTTACTGACTGTGGGTATCGTTTATTTGAGGCGATGATAGCACAGCCAGAAATCAGAACATAAAAACTAAGCATGTGCTTCCGATGACGGAAAATATCGTTATAGTGTTATAAACGTTCGTGGTGGGGTACTATAGTGTCCGCATGGCTAGTGGCTACCATACGCAGTCTACCACCGTCAAATCCCTATCGGGGTACCTATTCTTAATCTGTGGCTTAGAATAATAACACAGAAATCAAGTAGGTAAGTACTAGCGCCGTGTAGCCATTTTTACTGAGACTTTTTGGGCCTAGGTCGGACTTTGACTCGCTATTGCTCCAAATCAAAGCTTTTATGGTAAATATTTATTCATTTCCCCTGCTCTTAGACTAAATACCAACACGTATGCAACATTATCATTCCTCTTGAGTGCGTTTTGGAGGAGATAATTAGGTAGGTACTTGCCACTCACGCACACATTAATAAAAAAGTGGCTTCACTTTTGAATGAAACTACGCATGGAACTATCCTTCTCTGCGTTATTATTCTAAGCTGTGGGTGGTATATTCCGGCAGCGATTCTGAGAGACATTCCTATTCCAGGCTGAGCATGTCACCCTAGTATAAAAATCCAGCAGAAAACGGGCGCCAATCATCACTGAGCTACACAATCAATCTTTAATGCCTAAGTACGACAACACGTGACTAACTTTACTATCTATTAAAATTGTATTTACGTCCGTGTTATCAGAAATACAAGCACTATTTCAAGTATCACTTGAACGCAGTTATCTATGCCTTGGATTTGTAGCGATCTGCATACAAGATAACTGACTGAACCACTATGTTTAGAAATAGCAACAGGAAATCGCCGGATTACTAAATATGGGCAGCCCCGAAGTACCTTAGTATGATGTAGGTACTATATGTACCTATATAGTTCTAGGGGGTGGTTTTTGAAAATCATCGGTGATGCGATATTATCAGATAATAATGCTATATTTTTAATGGTAGGTATACTAGATACCTTTAGTCAAAGTCAAGCATTTATTAAGCATTAAATAGGCAATAAAATAGCACTTATTACGATTCAAACAACGTTATAACATAGCTACATTATTTCAAACTTTTACCTACCACTGATAAGGACATGATTGTGTTCCATTATACGCAGTAATTAACAATATTTATTGCAAATCTGCCATTTTCATGACATTCAATCACCGATGACTTTCGAAAATCACTGGATGGATGGATGATTATAGTCTACCTACTTATAGCCGAAATTAATATTGTATCTCCTATCCAAGATTGAAATCGATATTGGATATCTGCCTATCGTTCGATCGATTTCAATCTGCGTGCCTTTATAAACCAATCCACGGCTCGGTTATTGGCACGTTTGACCCTAAAATGGATTGTGATATCAATCCCAGATAGCAAAATTTGGATTGGATTGATTATTAATTTCAACCGTTAGTTACTGTCCTACTTAGGTGCAATAACAAAAACCAATTGGGCCGCTCATTGCAGCAGTTAGCTTAGCAGTCTCCCAGAGATTAAATGTATAAATGTCACACGTATATTATCTCTACTTACCTAGTCTGTCATCTAAATTGGGCTCGCCAGACGCGCTTAACCTAGTTAGTGCTACCTTACCTTACTTAATAATATTTGGCTATTTCCCTTTTCTCTACCGGTGAGGCAACCATAAACCCATCGGAATTATTCAATCATACAGTTTCAGATTATTTTGCGTTCAGCTGCGGAGTCGATAGAGATTAGCTCTTGTAATACCTAACCCAATATTATTTTCAGTCACATCTAATCTAATCTATCACTACGGTAATACCAGTGGAAAAAAATAACAAAAAAATTCGGTACGAAATCCTTTATTTGATTTTTTGGTATTTTTTGAGACACTTTTCTTTTTGTACCCTCTTGACTGAATATAAAAATGAATGCGAACACACTTCTGCTAGTGTTTTTTTTACATATTGACATTAAAATTAACAACAATTTTGCACGAGCCACTTTTGAAGCAATTCTTACAATTCGAAGAAAGCTAGTAACAAAATTATCTAAGTATTTGCTAAAATTCAAAACTATGAACACATTTTGGAAACTGTTTTCCTCGCGGCCACTTGTTTTCATTCTGCAGAAGTGAAAAAATGTGAAACGACCGCACAGCTTGTGTACAAAGGTGAACGCGCATTTGAATGCGTCGAAGGAGTCGAATTTTAAAATAATTTGTATGAACACCGCTCACCAAGCCTCGCCTAATCATCAATCGCGGCTAATCAGCGGAAAAATTCAAACTCGACAAATCCAGAGCTAATTCTGATGACGTAACCAATTTCAAGAAACGCCGTGAGAAGCGTCTAGGAAACGCATGATACGTCGAGCACGGGTTGGTGAGTGAGCCCTAACATCGTTGACAAGCTCGTCCGCCGCCTTCGGCGCGCAAATGCGCTTTCACCCTTTTATTGCCATGAAATATTTACCATTGTTATGACAACTATAGCAGTTGTAGAAACGGTCGCAACCACCGATGCCAATGAGTATCAAATAGCAGCCGATTTCAACAAAAGTAAATCTCTCTGTTGGCGGAAAATTTGGGGAAATACTTAATCATCATCGGACGATTTAGGTTTGATTTGACTATCGTGCCCGTTTCCAGTTAATCGGATCCATGCAATAGCAGAGAATCAGTGACTTGCTTGTTGATGGGAGTTAATCGAAACAGACCTGCTCTGGTCCGTTTCTAGTTCACTTCTCAGCACCTCTAGTACGAGTTTTTACTAGCTCGACATAGTTCGCGTCAACTAGCGTTTTTGTATGAAGGCACTGTGCAGCGCCCCTACCGGAATTTATGAACGAAAAATCTTCTAACAAAGAGCTAGCTGACGCGTACTATGTCGAGCTAGTAAAAACTCATACTCAAGGCACAGCGCTCCCTACTCGAGTGTAGCTTCCCGTGTGATACTCTACACTCTACAGGAACCGATGTAATACCAGCTGGCCTGTGAAGGCCTATTTACGTAGTAATTGAGCCCAACACGAATAAAAACAAGTGTACGCGCATATCTACAACAAAACACTAATGAAAGACAAGCTCGACATCTTCAACTATTTCAACATTAAGTAAGTATGTTACTAACAATTACAACATTTCACGCAATGGGATTTACAAGCCAAGTGTTAGCGGGAACGAGCACATCTTACAACTCGTATATGACAAAACCGAACGCGGATGACCGACTTTTTAGATCTTTAGGACTTCAAAGAAAAAACTTACTAGACCAATCATAAGAAAGCGTAGGTACATAAGACACAAATACCTACATGCGGCCAATTCGTAAATTTTATTTAAAAAAAAAAGCTTTACATATGAAGCTGCTAGATGGCGTTGAATGCAATTGCGACCCAGCAACCGCGTTGAAAATATATTTAGTGTGCCAAAAAATATAATTTATATAAACTGTATTATTTGTAAAAAAGTCGGTCGCTTGTTGGTTCTATACAAAGGCGTTAATCACACAGAAAAGCAGGACAAACCTGCGTTGTTTTAGAATTTGTATACCTATACCTTCAAAATGCCTCTTTATTCCTCAGCTCAGACCGGCTCCGTCTTATAATGCCCAAAGGTGCATCTCTAGCTAATACCACATACGTGTGGTCACATTATCTTTATTTAACATTTTTCAAAGAGAATTTAAGAATAGAGTTGCCATAAAATGTAGCTATGATCCAGTGTTGCAGTACTCAGGTACTTTTTAAGTGGTTTTGGAAAGTCCTTACGTTATTTTTAATCCTAAAGTATTTACAATGTCAAAGATAGTTTTTTTTTTTTTCATAATCTGTGTACTTTTTTTTTTTTTTTTTAGTTATGGCTTCGCATGGTTTGTGCATATAGCCAGTGTCAAGTATTTTATTTTAAGTATTTCTTAATTTCACATTAAGAAAGTCACAGCAATGTTATAGCAATCGTGGTCAAGTAGTCAAGTCAATTATTTACATCGTCAGTCATGATTCAGTAAAGTAGTGGATGCTTTACTGAAACTTCTTGGGAGTTTTGGAAAAAATGCGAAATGACACGTTTTTTGAGTTTATATCATTCGCCTACACTCGTGCACGTTAACGAACACTTAATGGTTAATATTCCACCAATATTACACATTAACACTCGAAGAAACACAAGTTTGAGCTAATAATACAAAACCAACAACGTCTCACTATCGGATTCCCGCCAAAACTCATCTGTGTACTTTCTACCCGTATTTACAATATTGGTTATGGCAACTCTACATTATTGCTATTAGCTTTTAAACATGTGCCTATTTCTGTACAGTGTTATGTACTCTGTTTGACCACAATATAAAATCAAGTACAAAAATAATTTCGACATTTTTGACACATATCTTTTTTTATGAACTACCAGACCTTTTTCCGAATATTTTGTTGAGATCAAACTTAGTACAAAACAAACACTGATATTATAATGTATTCTTAAACAATAATAGACTGAACGATATCTAACAACAAAAAATTGCCTATATTTTTACAAGTGTCGAATACAGATTTTGTATATTGGCAACACTAAGGCCATTCTCTCATTACCTACATAACAATACTCTCAAGATACGACACTATGTCATGTATGTGAGATACGCCGCGGCGACTAGATTTTGACACCAGAGTCAGGTGTACGTACTGCGTATCTTAATGAGAGAATGGCCTAAGGCTTAGGTACTCTGGCTTGTGAAATTGTCTGTAAAGCTTGCTGCATTTTGTAATAAAAATGCATTTGTACAGTATTACCATTTTAATTTACATTATTATGCCTCGTTATAATTGTTACTACTTAAAATATTTTAAGAATTTGTTGTTTTATTTCACCGCCTTTACTTAGAATCATTATAACACTGATGTTACTTAACTCTTAAGTAAAGTCGGTGAAATTAAGCATAGGTTACACAAAGATACGGACGTGCATTCACGAAGTTTTCTTTCTTTTTAATATTGATTACGGAATCGCAAAGAAGATATAATTCTTTATAAATAAGGAAATTAAACTTTTATCACACCATTATTAAAATTTTAATCTTTCATGTTTACAATTGGTAATTATAAGTACATAATTATTGTTAAGTCTCATCGCAAAATTGAAGACAATGACAACGAAGAGAATATATAGCTAAGATCTATAGTGAACTAGTGGACTCGGCCACGCGTTGCTGTGGCTAAGGTTTTTTATTATTGCGACTATAAATTGAGATGTAAGCTACCCTATCTCTCAAGTTGGATCGAACTGCACATGGTGTGCGAATTTTATTATAATCGGTTAAGTGGTTTAGGAGTCCATTGAGGACAAACATTGTGACACGAGATTTATATATATTAAGATAAATACAGCCTTACCTTTATGTAACCTTCATCGCAGGCCGTACGAGTCGGCCCTCTAATCACTATCATAAAGGTTGTTATGTATCACTAAATGCATATAACACTACTACACGTATAATATACAAGCTATAGTTATATTATACCATTTTATATGTCAGCCTTCGTTGTATTACTGATCTAAAAGTTGGTAGCTTTGTACGGTAGAGTGATGTAGGTTTGTACATTATACTCTGATTAAAAATCCGTTTTAGTCTGTAATTAGTAAGCATGCTTCACTGTGTGTTAACTTATCAATAATTACAGATGAACTTATTGTATTAAGTCAAAGGGTATTTTCAAATTTTTTTCAAAGATAAAAATTTCTATTAGTTACTTAGTAAAATATAAAATTGTGAAACAGGGTTCGATGTTTATTAAAAATATTTCTGTCACGCATTTAAAATATACAGAAAGAGTGTCCGGTGAGTATATGTATTTTTTTTTATCTGGATTGCGTCCAATTTTGCAATTATTACTAAATTAGTAGGCTTGGCATATTACACTCAAGTAGCATGAAGTAGCCACGCTCGTATTTAACTAAGGGGAGAACTCCCCCCTCTACCAAAACAAGCTCCTAGGTACCTACTTAATTTATTACAATCTGTACATGAAAAGGCTGACATACATACACACAATCGTTATGAGTTAAGTGATGCACATCGTGACAAATACAGAGCACAGTGCGAAAAGTATACTAATCATTATAAAAAATATAAAGTTGTCCGGTGTGCAAATATTTCAAGAACCTAAGTAATAGAAAAAAAAAATATATTTTTTATACATTATGATGCCCGCCTTTGACAGCATTAACTTTAAAATTAATAATGAGTCATAGCCGTGATCGAGCGAGGCAGCTAAAAGCTACAATAAAAGAAATTATATTAAGTATATAAATTTTTTAGAATTAATTTTTGTTCCAAAATATAACAAATAACTACAAGAAAATATCGACACACCGACAACCCGTGCGTAGCGTTACGCCACCTTAAATTTAATACTTTTTTTATTAGATTATTTGTCGAATTTTTAACTTTTTTTTTTCGTTATATGGCACCACCGCCATTATATAACACGACATCACACGTGTGATCCATTGTGCTTTACCAAACGTACTGCACTTTACTTAAGAACCGTTTTAGACAACATTATAATAATAATAATATGCTTTACTAATAGCATACTGGTATCATTTTTCTCTGTGCTAATAGCCCTCCCGACAGACGTCCTGTCAACTGCCAAGCCATATCCAAAATTTATGGAAAATTAATAATATAATTAAGCTCTTGTACACCAAAAATAACAGAAAAAAACAACAGGTAAAAAGGTGTAGGTAGTATAATGGGCAGTCTTACCGCTTGAAGCGATTTCTTCTAGCCTCCCTTTGGATGAACAGTGAAAATGTTTTTGATAGTAGAGAGTACTTTCGTCATTAATTATCATAGTTTTACGTGAATTTTTCTCATGTTTTAATATCAGTTAGTGGGCTCAAGTCCCCCCCGGAGGGGGCAGAGCAAAGACATCCCCCCCCCCAAGTTTTAGTGCCCTGTAGGCTAAAACAGTTCAAAAGTACATCAAGCAAAACTAGTACTTAATAACCGAAGTTAAAGTGTCATATTGCCATAACAGCAGTTTTAAATTCACAACCATCGCTGGTCTATCCAAGCCTAATCCTTTCAAACAAAATTATGACTTATGGCATGCATCAATAGAGTTGTATATCGCAAAACATTGGCACTTGATGCAGCAAAAACCAACGTTTTAGGTGAATGCACTACAGTATGATGATTTTTAATGATTTGAAACATATTATTATCATTAGTACACTAGTTACTTAATCAATTAATTTATCACGTATAATCATCGTAATTAGACTTTATCTATATATTTTTTATTATTTCCCTCATTCAAACCGTATTCTTTCAACATATCAGAGACGATGCAAGCGCCATGATCACGATTTTTTTCACAAAGGTAAAATAAAACACTGTTCTAAAAATCATCATACGAAGTACACGCCTGCTCCAATCCGTTACTAATTTCAACACATTAGGCTATTTTGTGACGAAAACTGTGTCATTTTTGATACAGATACAGCACTCGCGCACAACCAACGAAACACAGTTTCAAGCAAGTTGACGTTTTCTGAGCGAATTTTTGTTAAGTATATAAAAAAAATATATGTTCGATTTATAAATAAATTAATAATATCCGAATGTACCATAAAATGATAAAAATCACCCTGGTGATTTTAAAATTAATTATTAAACAAACTAATTATAATCTTCTCCTTGCACGTAACGAGTAACTAAAATAATGTTTTTATACCACTTTTTCTTTACCGGAGATTGTATTAAATAATAATTTAATTTAGTTATTCACAACTTGCAAGAAGATTTGTCAAACAATAAATTGCGCATTATAGCGATAGCTCGCACGATAACAATAAAAATTGACAATAAGCGGTGCGGTCCATATATTAATCAACTATTTTCCATAGATGCACACGCCCTATTTTTTCTATCCAACTACAGTCAAACATGATTTAGAAAAAATACCATCTATTTGATTCCAATCAATTTTTCCCTCTCAATTATTTACAAGTCTATTTTCTAGTTTCTTTATTTTTTTTTAATATTTATTTCATTCTCGGTCATGATTATGTGTTGACGTGCAAAATATGTTTTTTTTTTTAATTCTGTTTACCTACAGTTACAATGTAACAAATGTCGGTCTAATATCCGGTTTCTGAACCCCTAGTTAGTTAGCTTTGAGTGCTTTGACCGTTATGTGTTGCTGTCTTTGTCATTTGTTTAGTGCTAAATAGAGACAACGATAGACTTATCTGTTGGCAATGTTAGCGAGGGGTTAAAAAACCGGACGTAAGTCTGAGGTTTGATGTTAATAGGCTTAATAATTGACAAAAAAATAATGTTACTAATTAATGAGACTGTGATCATATCCACCCACAGATGAGATGTCACCTAACGGCCGAAATTAATAATCGATCCAATCCAAATTTTGCCATCTGGGATTGATATCACAATCCATTTTAGGGTCAAACGTGCCAATAACCGATCCGTGGATTGGTTTATGAAGGCACGCAGATTGGAAATCGATCGAACGATAGGCAGCAATCCAAGATCGATTTCAATCTTGGATAGGAGATACAATATTAATTTCGGCTGTAAGTGAGACAGGACAACAAAATTTACCACGGAAGCTCGGTCCGGATAGATGGATCCATACCTCATAATCTTCGGGCTTCCTCACGTTTGTATTCACCAAAAAACGAGTGATAATAATACGAACATAATATATATTTTTACAAGAATTGGTACATTTGTCAAATATTGCAAGTCAAGTAAGACCCTATTCGTCGTTGGCGTTATATTTTGCATGACAAATTCTGGTGCCAATATTATAGCAACAGCGAGCTTATCTGATCATCATCACAGAGACGGAAGGTAGACAAAACGCCTCAGTGACTAATGTTTGGGTTATTTTTGTCATCTACCTACTTCTAGGTCAACTGCTGTATTTGACAAACATTGAAATGTATTAAATAATTTTATAAGATACAAATAATGCGGAATAAATAATTTCAAATTATTTTTAATTTTATGTCAAATATAGTTGCGTGCGACCCCATAAAAATAGCTTGGGAAGACTCGATAGTAGGGTTGGTAGTTAACCTACACGTAGGTACACGTACTTACGTAATGATAACAAACTAGACTTTTTTAATAGACTTTTTTGTGTACTTCCATACTAGACATAAAAACCCACAGATAATAAAACATAGAATTTCTTAAACTTTCGCGGAACGAATTCATAAAAACGGGTTTAACTCACAGATCAATATCAAAATATCATATTGACAAACCTCGACGCTTAGATCAAATTATATTTACTGTGGTGACGAGAAGACTGAGAAAAACGTCGAGATTTGTCATAATAACATATTATTGATATTAGAGCGCCTGCCATGTTATAAATGTTTTACAATTGTAAATTTCAGATTCATTTAACTTCAATAACTCGTTATTTATAAAATATTTTGAAAAAATTCGTGAATACACGCATTGGGTATGTACATTAAAATAATACGTATGAAAAGCTTTCCCGAATAATATTTTTCTATAGCGAAAATTTATTTTTTTATAATTTCGAGAGGAACTAATTCTTGCAATGACGATTCGACTTTATGTTTGCAATTTTGTCTTTTTTATACTCGGTTTCTAAACCCCTTGTTAACTCTGACCAACAGATAAGTCTATCGTTGTCTCTATCTGGCACTAAACAAATGACAAAGACAGCAACACACTTATCTGTTAATAAAAATTAACCAACGAGAAACCGGGTAATGTTAAATTCAAGCCTACATAAGTTTGTAATTTTTTGCTTTTTTAACTGTTTTAATATATAAATATGGGCACAGATAAGACTCTTTTTAGTCTAATAATAAAAATAAAACATACGTTGCACGTCAACAACAATTAGCAATAACATAAAGAACACAATTGACTAACATTATTAAAATAATTATTAAAAACTGTCCACGTCATTACACCGACTTAACATTAAGTATTCTCATAAAATAATAATTATTAAACTATTTCGGTCCATTGGATCTAGATAATTAAATAAAAACTTACACACCTTGAGATCTGTCACTCACTTTTTTTAAAGTTTTTTTTTTCTCACAGTTTTTTTTATCACATACATTTTTTTTAAATACTGTTTCCTCTTAGGTGCGTCATGGTAAAGATATGTAAACTTCGCGTGAAGAGTATATTTTTTTTACATATGTGTGTGTATGTGCGACACACTAAGTGGAGGATTTAGAAGTGGTGGTTCAACTGGTTCAACCAAAATCGTTTAGGACGTGTAATGATCAGAGCTCGAAGCTTCCTGGAAACAAAAACAAACATTAGTTACAAGGTGTTGTCGCGTCAGAGTATATGAGGCCGCCCAAGGCGCGTCAGAGTATATCAGAACGCACAAAGTGTCGTGTCAGAGTTTATCAGGCTGCGCAAGTTGTCGCGTTAGGGTATATGAGGCCGCCCAAGGCGTCGTGTTAGAATAAATAAGAACGCACAAGGTGTCGTGTCAGGGTTTATGTGGCCACGCAATTTGCTGTCGTGTCAGACTAAATCAGGCCACCCGAGGCGTCGTGTCAGACTATATCAGAACGCACACGGTGTCGGGTCAGAGTGTATCAAGCCGCTCAAGGCGTCGTGTCAAAGTTTAACAGGCTGCCTAAGATCGCTAAGTTTGGAAACAGCCTATGCCCAGCAGTGGGACATTGTGGGCTAATATAGTAACAATATTCGTAGGTACCTGGTTTTGTCACGCGATCGAGTTGACACAGAAGCTTGGTCGCGTCCCTTCGGGCTGGTACAGAGTTATAGACGCGATGTAGTTGTTCGACATCACCTGCAATGTCGCATGTTCATAATATGTTACAAGCATTAGAATCAGTTTAGACTAGAAGTTCTTAAACTTTCGCGAACAGAAAACATTATTAACTAGCTAAAAACGCGTCTAATTCGCGCACAAACAAATATCCAAATATGTATATAATTTTGACATACCTCGATATTTCGGCCGAGTTACATCGACCGTGGTCACGAGAAGACTAGTCTAGAATAGTGTAAAGTCAGAATGAGAGAAGCTCAAGTAGTCTAAAATGAATCAGAAGAATTGGGGGTGGGTCATCTCGGCCAAAATAATGTCTGAGCTGTATCCAATAGTACACTATTTACGTAGTATAACTTTTCTTAACTAATCCGAACAGCTGTTACTAAGTTTTGACGACAGAATATAAATTGTTTCACTCAACTAATCTACTTTTTTATCACTAAAACGGTCTAAAATCATTCTAACCAACTTTTATTAATCACGACTAGTGTAATCTCGTCCCAATTAGTGTAAACTCGTCTCAAATAGAGCAAACTCGTCTCAAATAGATAAACTCGTCCCAAATAGTGTAATCTCGTCCCAACTAGTGTAAACTCGTGCCAAATAGTATAAACTCGACCTAACTAGCGCGACCGACCTCGAATATGATGTCCTGGTATCCGTAGCAGAAGGTGCTGCCGAAGGGGTTGGTGGTGTTGGTGGAGGAGGCGCGGTTGAGCACGACGGGGCGCTCGCACACGCGGAGGGCGCGCGCCACCGCCTCCCACTTGCTGTACGCCGTCATGCAGGCGCCGCCGCGGCTCTCCACCAGGGAGTTGCTGGCGCATCTGCGGAGAGCGGAGAGCGGCCGTGTACTCCGGGATCCGTCCGAGCGTGCCACAATCATATACTAGAGCAGGACTTCCCAATCGATGGGGTGTGTGTGCCCCCTGGGGGGGCGTGGAGGTGTCTTAAAGGGGGCATGTAGTGTGATTGGATATTGTAATCTAATTAAGTACTTATCATTGTTTATTACTTAAAACACTTACACACAGATTTAGACGCGCCACCTAGTTCCAATCGGTCAAACTACTACGCTTTACCACTATTTTGTTCAATCACGCACTTGAAATAAAATAAAACAATTCCACAAAATACCTACCTGTCAATGTCAATGGACCATGATGAACAAAACTGCGCTGAAGAAAAGTATAGGGGGGCATGAAGCTTATTTTATAATCCGGGGGGCATCATGCAAAAAAGATTGGGAAACCCTGGTTTATAGTGTGACTCACTTGTCCGGCTGCACTGTGAGCTCGAACTCGCATCGGTGGTACATGTTGAAGTTGTAATGTCCGGGGTAGTTGGTGTGCAGCACGAACTTCTTCACCTGGTGAGTGCGGGCGTCGAACAGGATGTCCTGGAAAGATAGATAGATAACTCTTTATTAACACAAAATGTATAGAACACAGAATAATAGGTTAACAATGGGCGCACTTGATACACACGCTAGGTATAGAATTCAGACGATGGATGGTTTTGTTTGTCGTATGAGGATGTTCTAGCCTCTAGTGAGGCTCAAGGGCCTCTGACATGGATTAACGACTGCTATTAATGGGTAACGACCGGGACCGACGGCTTCACGTGACATGAAATTGATTCCTTCACCGTCTTTCTTTTCTATTTGATCTTGTGTAAGAATAGTTGGATTCAGCAATGCGTAGCCGTCTTGTGCAAGCTTTACTTTGGCCATCCCTGAATATATTTTTTTTCTGGCTCCTGATAATATCTGAAATCCTGAATATATTTTTTTCCGGCATCCGTCCATAATCTGAAATATTCAGATTGCTTCCACTTATATGTCTGTGCTGTAAGATCTGTATACAGCATCCCTAGCGGCGTTTATGAAACAACAGATGACGCGCTCGTTGTATAACGCCGCTAGCGCTTTACACCTAGTGACTGCAGCGACAAAAGCGCTTTATGCGGTAAACTCACACGGCACGCTGCAGTAGCAGTCTTTAGCAGTGTGGGGGTGCTTGTTATAAATATATATAGTCTAGCAGACCCGGCCACGCGTTGCCGTGGCTAAGGTTTTTGTTATTGCGACTATAAATTGAGAGGTAAGCTACCCTATCTTTCAAGTTAGATCAAACTGCACACGGTGTGCAAATTTGATTAAAATCGGTTAAGTAGTTTAGGAGTCCATCGCGGACAAACAACGTGACGTGTAATTTATATATATTAAGATATACCTAGCCCCACAATCTATGGCGAGAGGGAGAACGTCTTTCAAATGAGAACTGCACAAATACAAATTAATATTCAATATTATTTTCCCTCAATACATGACGTAGTGCACTGGAGACGACCGCCGACGGAGGGGGGGCACCCAGTCACTCGCTCTACAAAATATGCAATTCTGCATTTCTAATGTCCGTAGTAGTGTGCACCCACCAGGCCGAGGGTGAAGTAGTTGAAGAAGTAGTCGGAGGCGGGCGGCGGGCGGCGGCGCTGCGTGGGGCGGTGGATGCGCATCTTGTCGTCGCTCTTGTAGTAGAGGCGCGCCGGAGCCCCCAGGGCTCGCGCCACGGCCTGGCAGCTGTCTCCGAAGCGCACCACGCGGCACAGGGCGCTCTGCACCGGCTCCAGGGCGCGGGACGTGCCTGGAGGCCCAACATAGGTATTATAAAAATCTTGCCGTTTAAAGTGAGTCAAAATAACCCAAAACCGTCGGTTGCAAACATACAGTGAAGCTGGTATAAAGCGTGTAAAAAAAGCCGATAGAAATGTGTTTTTTTTTTCAGTGAAGCATCTGCAGTTTTTGTCTTGCATTAGTACCGTACTGAGAGCGACCGCAGTGTTTATAGCGGTGACTCAGAACAACCACGCCACTACGGAAACACGACTTTTAAAGACTCATTGATTACGGCTTGAATTTGAAGCCGTCAGGGCAAGACTGAATACGATCAGCGGGCGGCACGCGTACACAAAATCGTAATCTTCATTCGCCGCGCAGCACCATGCAGCGCGCAGGTGCAGCTGCTGCCGGTAGCACGACAGCGGCAGTCTAGTGGCAGTAGGATGGATGGCACAGTACCCTCGGTGAAGCAGTGCAGCCGCAGCCCGTGCGTGGCGCCGCCGCCGCGCAGCACCACGCAGCGCCGCAGGTGCAGCTGCTGCCGGTAGCACGACAGCGGCAGTCTAGTGGCAGTAGGATGGATGGCACAGTACCCTCGGTGAAGCAGTGCAGCCGCAGCCCGTGCGTGGCGCCGCCGCCGCGCAGCACCACGCAGCGCCGCAGGTGCAGCTGCTGCCGGTAGCACGACAGCGGCAGTCTAGTGGCAGTAGGATGGATGGCACAGTACCCTCGGTGAAGCAGTGCAGCCGCAGCCCGTGCGTGGCGCCGCCGCCGCGCAGCACCACGCAGCGCCGCAGGTGCAGCTGCTGCCGGTAGCACGACAGCGGCAGTCTAGTGGCAGTAGGATGGATGGCACAGTACCCTCGGTGAAGCAGTGCAGCCGCAGCCCGTGCGTGGCGCCGCCGCCGCGCAGCACCACGCAGCGCCGCAGGTGCAGCTGCTGCCGGTAGCACGACAGCGGCAGTCTAGTGGCAGTAGGATGGATGGCACAGTACCCTCGGTGAAGCAGTGCAGCCGCAGCCCGTGCGTGGCGCCGCCGCCGCGCAGCACCACGCAGCGCCGCAGGTGCAGCTGCTGCCGGTAGCACGACAGCGGCAGTCTAGTGGCAGTAGGATGGATGGCACAGTACCCTCGGTGAAGCAGTGCAGCCGCAGCCCGTGCGTGGCGCCGCCGCCGCGCAGCACCACGCAGCGCCGCAGGTGCAGCTGCTGCCGGTAGCACGACAGCGGCAGTCTAGTGGCAGTAGGATGGATGGCACAGTACCCTCGGTGAAGCAGTGCAGCCGCAGCCCGTGCGTGGCGCCGCCGCCGCGCAGCACCACGCAGCGCCGCAGGTGCAGCTGCTGCCGGTAGCACGACAGCGGCAGTCTAGTGGCAGTAGGATGGATGGCACAGTACCCTCGGTGAAGCAGTGCAGCCGCAGCCCGTGCGTGGCGCCGCCGCCGCGCAGCACCACGCAGCGCCGCAGGTGCAGCTGCTGCCGGTAGCACGACAGCGGCAGTCTAGTGGCAGTAGGATGGATGGCACAGTACCCTCGGTGAAGCAGTGCAGCCGCAGCCCGTGCGTGGCGCCGCCGCCGCGCAGCACCACGCAGCGCCGCAGGTGCAGCTGCTGCCGGTAGCACGACAGCGGCAGTCTAGTGGCAGTAGGATGGATGGCACAGTACCCTCGGTGAAGCAGTGCAGCCGCAGCCCGTGCGTGGCGCCGCCGCCGCGCAGCACCACGCAGCGCCGCAGGTGCAGCTGCTGCCGGTAGCACGACAGCGGCAGTCTAGTGGCAGTAGGATGGATGGCACAGTACCCTCGGTGAAGCAGTGCAGCCGCAGCCCGTGCGTGGCGCCGCCGCCGCGCAGCACCACGCAGCGCCGCAGGTGCAGCTGCTGCCGGTAGCACGACAGCGGCAGTCTAGTGGCAGTAGGATGGATGGCACAGTACCCTCGGTGAAGCAGTGCAGCCGCAGCCCGTGCGTGGCGCCGCCGCCGCGCAGCACCACGCAGCGCCGCAGGTGCAGCTGCTGCCGGTAGCACGACAGCGGCAGTCTAGTGGCAGTAGGATGGATGGCACAGTACCCTCGGTGAAGCAGTGCAGCCGCAGCCCGTGCGTGGCGCCGCCGCCGCGCAGCACCACGCAGCGCCGCAGGTGCAGCTGCTGCCGGTAGCACGACAGCGGCAGTCTAGTGGCAGTAGGATGGATGGCACAGTACCCTCGGTGAAGCAGTGCAGCCGCAGCCCGTGCGTGGCGCCGCCGCCGCGCAGCACCACGCAGCGCCGCAGGTGCAGCTGCTGCCGGTAGCACGACAGCGGCAGTCTAGTGGCAGTAGGATGGATGGCACAGTACCCTCGGTGAAGCAGTGCAGCCGCAGCCCGTGCGTGGCGCCGCCGCCGCGCAGCACCACGCAGCGCCGCAGGTGCAGCTGCTGCCGGTAGCACGACAGCGGCAGCCTAGTGGCAGTAGGATGGATGGCACAGTACCCTCGGTGAAGCAGTGCAGCCGCAGCCCGTGCGTGGCGCCGCCGCCGCGCAGCACCACGCAGCGCCGCAGGTGCAGCTGCTGCCGGTAGCACGACAGCGGCAGCGCCGGCAGCGGCGCCGCCGGGGGGCTGCCGGCCGCACCGCTGCTCACCTGCTAACGAACAAACGAACAAACTGATTAGAATTTAGATGGTGAAACAACTAAACAGGTAAACAGGTGTTTTTTAAATTTCGTCCCATAAAATCGGCGTATATCACGAACGAAACAAAAAATATACATTACTAGACGCGCCTCACCGTTTCACTCACGTTCGCTGTTATCCCAAAGGAACCGTTAATTGTTACAGAACAAAAAATATCTTATTTTCTATTCCAGGACCCATAGCATCTTTATAACAAATGTTATCTAAATCCGCATTTACAAAGTTCATAGAATTCAAATTGGTAGAGCAACGTCGAGTTTTTCGGAGAATAATGCATGCATGAAAGTATAATATAAAGTGGTAGAAAAAACGTGACAGTTACCTGGTGTTGAGATCCGTAGTAGATGGTGGTTCTGGAGACGACGGGCGAGCCGCCGTTCGGGAACTGCAGGGAGCCCAGCCCGTGCGCGTAGCCGGGCTGGAACATACGGAGCCCTGTTTAGCACGTTTACCCAAGAGATGGCGTTAAATACAATATCATTTTTAGCTAGTCCGTCATGTCTTGTCTGAATTGAGTGGAATCTTTGGGTTTCTTTTGTTCGAACTGGAGTCACTTGGATGGAGTATACCTAGAAACAGTGCACCATTTGCTCAATAGATGGCGTTAAATACAATATAGTATTTAAGATAGCCCGTCGCGTGTCTCAACTGTGTGGAGTCTTTAGTTTTCTTTTACTTAAAATGAACACGTGACACTTGAAGTATACCTAAAAATAGTGCGCCATTTGCTCGAGAGATGGCGTTAAATACAATTTAGCTTTCTTAGTTAGCCAGTCGCGTGTCGCAACTGTGTGGAGTCGTGAACGTGACACGTGAGGAACTAGTCTGGCCCACTAACATTGAATATTTACCTCAAATTTACTATCGACAGGGAAGTAGAAAGACAACCCCCTGAAGTTTAACGCGAAGAGGTGGCGCTGTGAGTCGTACAGGCCGGGGTGCGTCGCGCCGAAGCAATGCTCTATTTGCTCGATAGATGCCGTTATCTCGGGGGAGTTGAAGCACATGCCACTGGAATGAGATGAAAAGCATTAAACCTGAATATTAGGTATATATTCCTATGCACTTTATATTATTCCATATATAAATAAGAGCCTGTTCCGTTACATTTATAAGGTGATTTAATCGAGTGCTCCAACTAAATCTGTTCCGGACGTTTGAAGAATTGTGTCGATGGTTATGGAAATTTTAAATACTTTTTACCAATGTAGTTAAGTACTTAGAGAATTTCGACTTTCGTTCTTTGACTAGTGTTTTTGTATGCAGATTGCAGGCAATTTGAGATTTGTTTTACTGCGTCATCTAACGACACGTCGGCTTAGGTATAGAACGGCGATTAGCATTGAAATGTCATTAGGTCAGCCGACACTCCCGGTCTATAGTATAGGAGTACTAATGTATTCTGTGCTTTAGCGATAAGCATTGTTGCTACCTCTTTATGGCACTGTATCTATGCCAATATTATAGAGAGTAAGGAGTTAAATGATGTTTGTGTGTTTGTATTTTGTAAGGAGGAAAAGTTTGTTGATGAGTTTCAATTTTACAAGTGGGTAAAGTTTGCTGATGAGTTTGTATTTTTTAAGGAGGCAAGGATTTTCATTAGATATACTTATAAGAAGTAATTTTTTTATGTTGAGTTTGTATTTTATAGTGAGGCTTAGTTTGTTAATGAGTTTGTATAGTGTTATAAGGTTTCTATCTTGTTTCTATCTTGTTCTTGTAGTTTCTATCTTGTAAAGAGGTAAAGTTTGTTGAGGAGTTTGTATTTTATATGGAGGCAAAGTTAGTTAGTCTGCTTGCAAGTATGTTATGAGGAGGTAAATTTCGCTACACGTGTTTTCACTTTTATCCTATAGATCTTGACGTTTGTACTCACCTATACCTAAGTTTAACTAATTTCATATTGTAGATCTCTATAATTTTGAGTCGTTGCGCGACCGGGTCGAATATTAACCGGACGCCGTCCTGTGGCATGTTTATAACTAGATCTACGTTCAGAGGATTCTGAAACAAAACAAGCATTTGTATTAGCACAAAGTATTCTACGCTCCAGGCCTATAGCAGTTTTGCTTTTGATGTCAACGGATAAAAGCCATAATAATTTCGGTACCATCAAACTATGGATCGCCAAATATAACGTGGTACTATAATATATACTATAATATAACGTGGTGGTACACTACGTTTGTCACCTTGACATGAAGTTTTTTAGTAATTCTCCTGAGTTCCAGTAGTATTGACGTAAATTGTGCTTATTAAACCGGAAGGCAATAATAATGTCTGCACAGATTTCAGGTAAAGGTGCGAGTGGTACTCCCCCAGACGTTGTCTTGTAAAAGAAGTCTCCATCTTTCTTATTATGTATGGAAGTCTCTTGACTACAAGTTAATGCGCGGGCGAGGAAGTCATTGCGTAGGCTAGGAAGTCTTTGCGTAGGCGAGGAAGTCATTGCGTAGGCGAGGAAGTCGTCGCGTAGGCGAGGAAGTCGTCGCGTAGGCGAGGAAGTCATTGTGTAGGCGAGGAAGTCGTTGCGTAGGCGAGGAAGTCGTCGCGTAGGCGAGGAAGTCATTGCGTAGGCGAGGAAGTCGTCGCGTAGGCGAGGAAGTCGTTGCGCGGGCGAGGAAGTCGTCGCGTAGGCGAGGAAGTCGTTGCGCGGGTGGGGATACAAACTAAGAGGCAATTAGCAACGGTTCAAAGTAAGTATTAAGGTAGGTAATTACCTGATCACTATATAGAACTTGTACACCTCTAATTGTGCCCACTTGGCTCTGTATTATCGCTACTGACTGGGAGAAGTGCATCCCTGTAACAAACATAGTAAATTAGTAAATTGTACTTACTACAAATCTTTTACCTATTAACTATTTTATTCTTATTATAATTTTGCCTGTGGCAATTCAATGGTACAGTCGTTAAATGCCACCACCATGTTAGTTGTGTTGCCAGCTCAGATTAAAGAAATTGGTAAAAAAAATAAGGCTCTTGTTATTTAATCTGAGGCCGTCAGCTAGTATATAGTTAGTGAGTAAGAAACTTAGAACACTTGGGTAGTACCTATTCCCAGATCAGGTACGAAATTTCGAATTGACAGACACAGTAAAAGTCAAATGGATTGTTGTCTGTTATGGTTTGTAGGTGGTCCAACTGTAGTATGTCTAGTACCTAGTTAGTTAGTTTTACGTTGTACTAGTTCGCATTAGTTATGGGAAGCATTTGTCCAGTAAAGTAAATTCAAAATAGATGTAAAAATATTGCCGTTTGCTAGATTCGACTATTAGATCTGTTATTTATTTGCGTGTAGGTACCTTTTATATGTAGATTACTTATTTATTGACACTAAAATGTATAGAACACAGGAAGGACAGGTACAATGGGCGGTCTTATCGCTTAAAGCTATCTTTACCAGACAAACTTTAGATGTACAAGATAGACGAGTTGGTTGTCATCTCGCCCGCAATAAAATTCGCCCGCGTGGTTGAGTCACCACCTTTTATTTAAATATAATTTTTAGCAGGAATAGGGGTGATAAGAAAAGGCATGATGCGGGTAAATCAAAAATGTCCCAAGACTCGAATACCTACGTGGTTTATCTTGTATAGCTATACACTCAATATACCTTTTAGTTGTCTATGACATGTCGTAAGAAATACAATATAGGACGCAATAAATGTTTTGTAAACAGTCTCTGTCTATAAAATAACAACGTAAAATAATAACGGTAGACGTAGAAGATGAAAATATCGCATGCATGTAGAATTATATAAATAAATCTGCAAATACAGGGTCCTTAAGTCATGTACACGCTCTAATCTTTTAGCAGATGAGAAAACTGGACCTCGATGAAAGTTGTTTATTTTTTTTAGATAGGATGTCATTCAATCAGAATTAATTTTCATGGACGTTTAATTTGTGCTTATCCGATAGTAACTAAACTGCATGGTGTGTCACGATTACTCTCGATGTGTTTATCTTCGGCGAAGGACTGTTAGACCTGAATAGTAATAAGTTCGCTTCGGTTCGATTCGACGTTGACTTTTGGAGCAACCTGTATGTATTGTTTGTATACTGATAACGATCAAGGTCAATAACTTATTGTTGTATCGATACGAGGAATAAAATCGTACGTGTTTGTGTTTCTAGTTTTATTTTATTTTTTAAAGTCGAGTAATCCCGAGGGTATATTAATAATGAAGTAGCTATGTATAATTAATAAGATAATATCTTAATGTTTTTAAACAGCTACATATAATAAACGAAGGTACCATTACATCTACATGTCTGCCTCTGCATGAATATCACAGAACCTACTGAACCAATTTTGATCCGGTTTTCATCAATGCATAAGCTGAAAGTTTTCAGTACTTTTCATCAGCGTAGCGTGTATGTACTTTTCGATATCATGTGTTTACAACGAAAATCGCAACTAGTTCTAAACTATCCCCATGTAGGTACTATAGGGCAAAAGAATTACGGCTACATACTGACTTACTTGTATGCACAGCTATCAAAGTATCTGTTGATAGAAATTACTTACTGAAAGAAATCAATATCACATCAATAAGTGTAGGTACTTATAGGAAATTAAAACCACCACAAAACTACAATCACTGCAAAGTGATGATTATAATAGAGCTACATTGTCCTCATATAGCTTATTCACACGCGCACAATATCGCGAATATTTTCCTTAATCTTCGATAGAATAGGCAACAGTTGCGTATACTATACGCATTAGTCGCTATCTACAAGGTGACGAGTTTGTTGACTGCTTTTACCTATACTTACACGATTTTTGTGGTAAACAGTTCTCTAATGTATCAAGCCCTTTTGATGCTACGAGGGCGGGTCAATAAGTCCGTGACTTTTTGAACTTCTGACCTCTTTATTGAAAAAGTCACACTGCTCCTGTCAACAGGCATCTGTCAGTCGACTCCTGTCAAAATTTGAACTTGCTGCGCCAGTTAGTTTGTGTTTGACAGCTATTTTTATCAGACTACCCACTAATCATAAAAGAAAATGGAAAAAAGTTAATTTCGTGTGCTTTATTAAGCATTATTTTTTGCGAAAAAAAACCATTACCGAAACCAAGGTTAGGCTTGATAAATACTATGGGGACTCTGCACCATCGATTCCAATGGTTAAAAAGAGGTTTACTGAATTTCGTTGTGGCTGTACAAGCACTGAAGATGCCGAACGTCCTGGACGCCCAGTTGAGGTCTCTACACCCGAAACAATCGAAAAAATTCATGATATGGTTTTGGCCGACCGAAGATTGAAAGTGCGAGAGATTGTGGAAACTGTAGGGATCTCGCATGGGTCAGTGGTTTCAATTTTGAATGATCACTTGTGCATGAGAAAGCTTTCCGCAAGATGGGTGCCGCGTTTGCTCACAGTCGACCACAAACGCAATCGTGTAACAACTTCATAAGAGAGCTTAGCGTTGCTTAACCGCAGTATGAAGGAGTTTTTTCGCCGTTTTGTAACCGTGGACGAAACATGGATCCACTACAACACACCAGAGACCAAACAACAGTCAAAACAGTGGGTTTCTAAGGGTGAATCGGCGCCAAAGAAGGCCAAAGTGCGTTTGTCAGCCAATAAAGTCATGGCGACTGTTTTTTGGGATGCACGCGGGATAATCCACATTCACTACCTTCAAAAGGGAAGAACAATCAATGGCGAATATTATGCCAACTTATTGGACCGATTCAATGACGATTTAAATAAAAAACGACCTCATTTGGCCAAGAAAAAAGTTCTTTTCCACCAAGACAATGCAAGGGTGCACACATGTGCAGTTGCTATGGCAAAAATCCATGAATTGGGCTATGAATTGCTCCCTCATCCACCCTATTCTCCAGATTTGGCTCCGAGTGACTATTTCTTGTTCCCAAACCTGAAGAAGTGGCTTGGTGGAAAAAGATTTGACTCCAACGATGAAATCATCTCACAAACAAAGACCTATTTTGAGGACCTCGACAAATCTTATTTTTTGGTCGGTATAAAAAAACTGGAGAAGCGGTGGACAAAGTGTATAGAGCTCAAGGGAGACTACGTTGAGAAATAAAATGATTTTTTTATCAAAAAATCTGTGTTTTATTGCAAAAGTCACGGACTTATTGACCCGCCCTCGTATTTCAAGTGATTCAGACGTAACGGCGGCGATGCGCCACCGTAACGCAGTGGGCACTTATCTTTACACGAAGCGATTTGCTTCTATATTTATTACTAGTGGTAGGGGAGCCCAAGCGGGGATTTCGGGATTTACTAAAGCGCGGCAGATTAATATACAGGGGGATACCTTGTACCCGGTTAAGTACCTCCACAAAACATGAGGCCCATATATAAGGCCGCCCGTGAAGGATACAGGATCAGATTAGTAAAAAAAAATTGACCATCAGAAATTCTCGAGCGCGTCAGATTAAGGTAGGATGAGTTAATTACATCCTAAAAAGTGTATATTCCACTAATCTGACAATTTGAGAGAGACGTAAAAAAATGGGAGGGCAACAAAGTTGTAAAAAAAAAACGTCATCTCGACATTCTCGAGCGTAGCTAAATTTTTTTTTATTTGGAAGGAAATAATTCAAGAATAATGAAAAATATATAATCTGACGATTTCCGCAAGCCGAAATAACAAAAATTCGTCGATAAAGTTAAATGCGTGCAGCTGCGTGATGCCTACATTTCCTTCTCCGCGTTTCTGATTTCCTGTGAATTTGAACCGATTCGGACCGATAGATTTTGAGAAATTTTGAAAAATCTCAAAAAAAAAACAGTTTTTTTTTTTAAGTGGTTTTTTTTGGAATAAATTTTAACCGGCTTTATCGATCAACTTCAAAAACTAATCCGTCTTTGAGCTTAAAAAACCACGTCGATCGCCACCAAGCTGGTCAAAAGCGGTTGATTCGTTCGAGAGATATCGTGAACGAAAGCAACCCGAAAAAGTGTTTTTTCGGGATTACTCAGAAATTTGTGGTTCGATCAATTAAAATTGCAAAATTACTTATGAGGATGATAAAACTGCGTCGAATGCCGCCAACCGCGTGCAAATTGGTTGATCCATTCAAAAGTTATTGCGGTTTGAAAATTCCAAAAATAGTGTTCTATGAAACTTCTATCAGACTTTCGAGCTGGGAGAGCTCAAAATATCACATAAATTATATTTTGGGCTCAAAAATGTCATAAGTACAATTTTAAGCGCCCAGGAATGGAATTAGCGGGAAGTTGCAGGGATGGCCTTTAAGGTGAACCGTTTTTCTAATTTTTTTTTGTCAGATCAGGCGAATGCCTCTAGATAATCGTCAGATTATGAGACAGTACGTTTAGAACATAAAGATGAACCATATATATCTTAATCTGACGCGCTTGAGTATTTCAAAATGGCGAATTTTTTTTGCACATTATGAAAATGGCCGCGAGTTTGCGTCCCATCGAAATCGTCAGATTAGTGAATAAGAGCTTTTTTTTAGTGCACTTAACACTCCCTAAGAAAATCTGACGCGCTCGATAATTTTTTTTTTTTTTTCATTTTCAATCCTTAAATACAACCACCCGCATCATGCAAACGATCAGATTAACATACGTACATTATTAAAAATACGTAGGGCATTGATGCTATCAATATCTGACGCGCTCGAGGATGCCCATGCAACAGTTTTTTTTTACATATTTAAAAATCTATAGCCGCTTCCCCCACCGATGTAAAGGTATATATCATATAACATTTTTTTCTTCTTATCATCTAAGCTTTGCATCCCAATAGGTCTCTACGACGCTCGAGTAAATCCCCATTTAGCATCGTGGGCTCCCCTACTATAGCCTCTATCTTATTTATTATTACTATCCTTATTTATTATTTTTGATGCCCGTGCCTTCGTTTGAGCAGAATACAAAAAGTATCCCAGTAGGTTGACCTTCGCCAAGGGCCAAGCTATCTCTATAGATACCAAATTTTGTCTGTCTGTATGTTCCTTAATCACAGCTAAACGGCTAAACCGATATTGATGAAAATTTGTATGGACATCGTTTGAACCCTGGGGAAGGGCATAAAATACATTTTACAGCGATAAACTGCATTCCACGCGGACGTATATGCGGACAGAAGCTAGTTATTATATAAACTTCAACTACAAGTCTATACTATGGTTCATTAACATTTTAATACTTCATCACAAATTACATTTATAAACAACAAATGACACAAATAAACATGGAATTAAATATTTTACACACAATAAAACATTAATTAATATTAAATATGACGCAACAAAAATACAGTTACTGTCAGCTGATAACGCACAGAATGCCAGTAACCAAGTTAACTTTGCTGTCGTTATATTTTTATGACAAATGTATAAATCCCATTATACAGAGATTTAACTGTAAACATAACTTTGTGAAGAAATAAGGTTTAATGACTTTTGTTTCTTGGTGCGAAACTTCTGATTTTGTTTGGTCCGGTTACTTTTATGTTTACAACACGTGTTGACAATTTTCCTCCTGGACTGAATTTTTTTCAATGATAATATTTCATTTTTCAGGGATAAAAAATAGTCTAACTTGGACACTTTTAATTCTTTATAGGGTTTGTGCAAAAATCACATGAATATGTTGTTGTGTTAGAGATGTGTTGTAACTACACCACATCTCAATGGCAAAATACCAAATTTTCTCAAGACCCCTTCAGCAGTTTAGCTGTGATAATGGAACAAATAGACTAGACAGACAGACAGAATTTTCAGATTTGGATAGAAATTTGTTTGTTTCAGGAGAAAAAAATACAATGATTCTAAAAATGATATGATAGCATAGAATCCCTAATACCCTAGGGCCTGCCCTAGTCTATAGTTAAAGAGAATTTAAAAATAAAACTGGTACATACACAAGCAGGTTAAAGTGAGTGTTATTATAAAAAAAAAATAAACAAACAGCCCGTGACAATTTTCTTGTTTAAATCCAGAATGTGACTTCTTTGAGTATATTTTTTCTTTTGTTTATTGCATGCTAAAGGTAAAATTAGAGAGCTTATATATGTATAAAAAAACAAAGAAACTGAATATGACTCATACATAATATCAATGATTTTACCAGCTTTTAATCCAACTCATTGTGCTGATATGGTGTTAGTAAGTGGTGGATCTCCTTGTGCCATAGGAATTATGCTACCCTGGTACTACTTCTATCATAATTATGTTGTGTCAGCTCCAAAACATAGTCATACTGGCCGGCACAAGATGTGAGACCCTATGCCCTATGTGGGCTGGTACTTTAGGTATAATTCAACTGTGTTAGCTCCAAAATACAGTCATACTGGACGGCACAAGATGTGATGCCTCATGTCTATGTTGCCCTGGTACTTCTGGTATCCTAGGGGAGACAGTTAGCTTAAATATCTGATGTTAGAGACAGAAGGTAGACAACACATCTATGTCTAACAGGAAATTACCTAATAGTCTTTGGACTAATTTAGTCAAGTTGCAGAACTGACTACTTATGTAGGTATTTTATAAAAGATTCAATGGATGTTAATATTTCCTAATGATATCATAATAGGAAAATTATAAACCAGCAATACTATACTGCATCAGTTTATAGGTATACTTATGCCTATAAACATTTATAAATAAATTGCTACATTTACGTAGGTAGGTACTTAAGTAAGTAATTAGTAGTAATTAGTAGGTACCTACCTATCTGCATAAAAGTAGGTAGGTACCTATATTTAACAAAGAATTTATTTTATAAAGCTTGAACTTATATTATTAAACAGTAAAATTACTTTAATTACAATATACTCAAATTATTCTTAAATAATTAGAAGAAAATTAAATCATGCGTGAATTTAATCAATTTTATTGATATCAAATTTTTTCTTTACATTTAATTAGTAAAAGCATTTACCACTAATCTAGATCAACAACGATTGTAAACAGAAAACAACGCAGCATAGTTTCATGGTCAAGATTAGCAATAAAAAAAAACAAACAACTTCGAGGCGAAACAAAGGGTCTCGACATTTAGCTGGAAAAAAATCAATGCCAGGCCAAGGAAACAAGGGGAATCGTACTGAATTCAATAGCAATATATCCGCTAATTATCGAGAGATCGGAACACCGTTGCGTAAGACACAACCCGTAAAATTAAGCGCAAAATATTGACGTAAGGTGTAAACTTAAGACTACTCACCCAACACGAATTCCCAGGCATCGCAGCCCAGGGAGCGTTCGGGGACTATCTCCAAATCCAACATTATGCACAACGCACTGAACACTAACTAAACTAACTAACTTTCACTTTAAAACACTGATTTTTAACAGTTATAATACGCAATTGCGCTGCCTTTTCTTTGTTTGCCAACTTTAGTTTTCAACCATTTTGTATTTGTCAGAGGAACTGTCATTACGAACAGCTGATTGTATTTCGCCAGGAGCGGATCGAGGGCGTTTGTTTTTGTCGTTGACATGGAGGGACGTAATTCGCAGACTACAACAACCTAACGTTGCCTGCGAAAGAGCTTCGATCTCCAAAAAGATTGATTTATTTTACTATTTTTAATTTCGTACTTGTACAAATACAATACGGAAGCAAACATTTTATTTATGGTGATTGATTTTTTTAGTGGTGAACTTACAGCAATAAATATCTTCGCTAACTTATTGATGGAATATTATAGCGGGGCATTTTTGTATCATGAAATATCAAAATATTACATTCTTTACTAAAATAATAGACCAAACTTTTAAAGTTCGACCCTGGCATCTACCAATGACGCATGCGTATAGAAAAAATCGTGTCGGATAGTCTGTTTTCTAGACATCTCCCTCACACAAAGGCAACTACCAATCACGCTATCTCACTCGCATCAACAGTTTACCGTCTATCTTTTTTTCGCGTACTAAGAAGATGTCGTTCCATCCCTTTCTGTTGAACTTGTTATTGATAATTTTGATGCGATTGCGACATTTCTACCTGCAACATTCAACGTTCGTCTTCAAGGAAGATTTTATGCAAGCTCTGGAGCTAAAGAAGCAATGTACGTTTAAATTGTAAGCAGACAATGTAGTTGCATTGTATCGCAGTTTCTGAACATTTTCCTGCATACTTACTATTTAGTATTCTGTGATACAGGCTATATTATAGGCAGATATTATAGGTAGCTAGTTAGACTGCCCGTCTCCTGTCTAGCCCTGAAAAACGTTCTAGAACTTGTAATAAATATGTATGGACGATTGTTACCAAGGTGTTTGTTTCCATGACGATGCTTTCGCTAGTCCCGCTTTGTAACCTTGGCGGGATTGCCGCCCACTGGCATGCGTAAGTATTGTGTAATAAGATGTTTATTTACATCGAAATAGAATTCACGTATTTTTGCATAAGCGTAGCGTCTGGGGACTTTGAACTGGCCAAAACGCAAACAAGGGAAAAGTGGTAGGATGACCGGAAGTGCTAATTAACTAACGTCACGTATGTACGTCACCACTCATTATAGGTACCTAATATGGTTAATTAAAGGCACCAAGATTATCGCAGTGCCACGTAATATTTGTAATGCAATGGGTGTCAGTCGGCACTGCAAAAGTAGGTACCTAACTGTTATGAGCAGGCTAGGCGCTTACCATCAATTGAACTTCTTTTTTGCCCTGAAATTGTGCCTACTACCGCGGCTGAAATAGTGGACAGTCAAATATATACCTACCTACAGGAATTTAGTTAGAAAAAATATTGATTACTCCAGGGCTTTCCTAAGCCTTGAACTGACAATCCACTAATTGACGCTATAATAATTACGGAATAACGACTCTTCCCTGATGCACGGGCCACACGTATCGTCATCGTCGACAGCCTCATAGCTCGGAAAATCGAAAATTGTCCCAATGATTTCTCGCCATAAATTTGACTGACCACACTATCGTCATCGTCAACAGCCAAATTCAAAATAAACCAAAATTTAAAAACGAATGATCCTAAAAATCTAAATATTCAACGGCAATGCCAATACCATATCCGGTAGTATTTCGATGCCATATCCCTATGTGGCTACACTTACGGCGAACGTCAAATGACGTCAAACAACGGGATATTCAATGGGATATTATCACGATACGTGTGGCCCCAGCATGACGAGCGATTTCCGCGGACTACCCGCTGTTGAGCCGAAGCTAGTCGCCCGGCCGCGCGCTAGATGTTGCCACTTGTAACATCTGCCTATATGCAGCAAATGCAAAAATGTTACTGAATACCCGTGTCGTTTGTATTGTCTAATAATACTTAGGTACACGATAATTCGTCATCGTATCACTCTTTGTTGAGCGAGGGCATCAATAAAATATGTATCATTCTTTACACTAAAAGTAACTTATATTTATTTAATCTGTGACTAGATTGTGACGTGAAACTTACGAGCCCGTAAGTTAAATCCTGAGTACGCCCCCTGTTCGCTACATAGAGGTGTAACAGGGGCACGTGTAACTAGTAGTGTACGTTAAACATCGATAGTTTTGATTTCCGATTGTTATCGATAGTTTGCCAAAAACTATCGATTTTTATCGACACTGTCGATAGTTTTGCTCCAACTTTGCCTAATTTCAAGGCCTAATTTCGACTATTAGGTAGGTAAAGTTCATGAAAAATAGTAGATCGATAGTAGAAAATAATTATCGATACTATCGATAGACAATCGATGTTTAACGTACACTAGTAACTAGTTACCTACCTACGTTGGTCGGTAAATTATATTGGCACGAGGCAACGACGTAATTATGCCATTGTTTCAGTCGCATTATTATTACAAGTAGGTAAAGTATGCAAGATGTTGACTTCCAACTACGGCGCACCGAAGGATTATGTATTGTATAGTTTACTAGTAAGTGTTTGCTCCAAGTGATACTGATTCATAATGTCGTCTGTGGTGATTTGCCACTACGCTGGTGCCCGTACGACCCGCACCCTTTGGCGGTAAATTAGTCTGTACGCAGCCCGGGTGACGGCGGCGAGATGGACCGCGCGGCCCTTCTTTGATCCTTGTCTAACGGCCGAAATTAATAATCAATCCAAATCCAAATTTTGCTATTTGGGATTGATATCACAATCTATTTTAGGGTCAAACGTGCCAATAACCGATCCGTGGATTGGTTTATGAAAGCACGCAGGTTGGAGATCGATCGAATTATAGGCAGCAATCCAAGATTGATGTTAATATTGGATAGAAGATACAATATTAATTTCGGGCTTAAATGATTAACTTTATAACATATGAGACTGTATGAGTACCTGTAGGTTACTTTTTTTTATCGCAATAGGTCATTCCATTCGGAAGAAATCGTGGAGTAAAAGTAGGTATATTGTATTTTTGTTACTGGTCGAGGTAACACTGCTTTTATATTGTTGAGTTGGTTGTGAACTCGCACAATAGTTAAATAAAACTCGCCCGCGTAGTCGAGTCACCTTTTATTTAGATATTATTTTAACAGCTAACTCGACCACTATAGTATATTTGTAGAGTCAGAGAAACAAGTGTTACAAAAACTAAATGTTTTATAATAATAACTAAGTTATAAGTAATTTATCTACTTGTGATTATAAGCACTCGCTTTGAAGAAATGATTTTTCTTTGTTTAATTTCAAAGCGAACATGACTATAATACAACATCATCCACATATAAATTCATTATTTTATTAACAATTAATTAAGTTACAAAAAAAAAACAAAAAATCACCTATCCTTCTTCTTATGTTTAGATTTCTTGTGCTTCTGCTTCTTATGTTTGCTCTTCTTCTTTTTCTTCTTCTGTTTGTCTTTAACTTCCTTCACGTCTACCCAAGAATCCGAAGACGATGAGTCTACATCTATCACATCTTTGTCTTTTTTCGATTTATCATTCAATTCTCTCTTTTCATTGTCTGTTTTAGAATTTTCATCTGTGGACTCCAATCTCTTTTGTATTGCGTCTGGGATCTTTGGTCCGTATACTTCATCCGTCTCCATACATTCTGCCCCATTTTTATTGCCAGTTACCTTGGACGCTGAATTTGATTCTTTATTATTTGCACTCGACGTTTCTTTACTCGATTCAGGTTTTTTATCGTCAACATTTCGCCTCCAAGAGTTGAGCTCGTCAAAGTCAATGTTAGCGAATATTCCTCGCGGCGGCGACGTGTTTCTTTGCACGTTCTTCGGCGCGTCCACAAAATCGTTGATTATATTAAAATTATTAGCTTCACCATCATCATTTATTTCATCTTCACTGTCGCTCAAGAATATTGATTTGTACAAATCCATTTTATCAAATTTATCTATAGTATCCGTCACAGCTTGACCTTTCTCTTTTGTTTTCTCCGATTCTTTCAAAAACAGCTCAGCCACCGTCATTCTTTTGAAACTACCTCCACTTTGTTCAATATTTAACTTATTAATAATTTTTGACGGACCACTATCTTTGACAATACTATTGTCAGTTTCATTGGTGATTGGGTTTGGAGTTGGGATCGGATCAGTTTTAGGTGCATCTCTGAGGGATTTGGATCCGCTGAATTTGGTCTGTTCTTTAGTGAAGCTGTCTTTGTCGTGCACTGAAGACTCCAGGTACGAGAAGATGGAGTAGGACACCTTGGGTTTGTCTTCTTTCTTGGACTCCGTTCTGGGAACAAGAACTCATACTTAGTCATTTCAAGAACTAACATGAACAAAGGTCTGTCAGTTTTGGACTATTCAGCCTGATGGGTCAGAGCTAATCGTCTGTAGCTAGAAATCACATATTATGAGTGTCAGAGTTTATCAGGCCAGCCAAGGGCCTCTGATGTGCCTTAACGACTGCTCTCATTGGATAACAACCGGGACTAACGACTTAACGTTCCCTCCGAAGCACGAAGCGATGGATCGAACCCGCTACCGTTGGATTCTAAAACGCACAAATCACCCATCGTCCACTATCACGCGATAGAAGGTAACCTGACAAAACTAGCACTTATAAAATTGAATGGCACTAAACTTTTCGTTATTATTTCGACTAAATCCGCTAGCAGTTTGCACAAGAAAAGGTGTCCTATGTCCTTGTTTTTAGAGTCTATATAAATAACTATATTCCGACTGGCTTACCGGCCGCCTCCCGGGTCGGGTACGTTGAAGCGTTTGTACACGCCGGCCGCCGGCCGCCACGGCGCCGCGGTCCGCGTGGGGAGGCCGTACGCCCCGCCCGCGGCCGCCGCGATCTGCGAGGCCGTCGCGAGGCCGTAGTTGGTGTGGCTTTTTGCGACCGCGGTGAGCGGGTTGGTGGCCTCGTCCGGGTCAGACGCGTGGGTGAACCTGGTTGAACAATGTCCGTCTTACAACAAAAGTTTAAACCAGAGTTAAACAGACGTTTCTAAAATTTCGTTGGCAAAATCGACGTCTATCACTCGTGTTTTCTTACTCAATCCTGGCGTTCTCAGTTATTTTAGCGAGTTTAGTTTTTATTGAGTTATATATAAAAAGCGAGGGTTAGACGTCGATTTGTGGAGAAAATATTTAGGCACATCTGTTCAACTCTGGTTTAAATCTTTTGTGGTGAGTCAGTTTCAGTTTTATCTTACTAAACAAACTGTAGCGTGATTGGTGGGTGTTTTCCCTCACATAAAATATAATAGTTACCACTCAAAAAACCTTACAGAAGGTATTATATTTAAAAAAACCCGCCAAATCATCATGTCCCTTGATGTGACGTCACGCTTTTCTAAATGCGTCACGCTTTTCTAAACTGAAACGTGACGTCAGTGCATTGGTAGAAATCGACCAATCACCCAACAAGTTTCAAGAGGCTATAGCTTATCTTTTCATCCTACCCTTAACAGTTCAATGCCAATGAGACCTTTGCATTGCAAAATCATTTTACGTTATTTGATGATTGATTTGTTTCGTCATCAATTTCATTTTGCATGTTGATACATTGATTGATGTTTCAAATTACGATCCATTTCACACAATTATTATCTAAGATTGGATACGAAACAGCTATGTATTTCTTGTAAACCTCCGTCTTTGTCTGGCATTTAGATTTTTGGCATGGAAAGAAATTATACAATATGAGGAAAAAAATGACATCCCCGTAGAGTTTCTTGGTGCTGTCTTCTCTAACGGGTGTATTCCGAAGCACTGGTAGAATCAAACGGAGTTTCCTTTTCCTGTCTGAGATTCAATCCTGGACTTGAAAGGGAAACATTCTTTTTCAAACTCAAACCATACCTAATCAATTAATTATAGTTTGTTTTCTTTTATGGTTTTATTAATTTGTTTATTAGATTGAAGTGTTTGACTTGTAAAAGTGCGATTTTATTGCCTATTTACAATAAATGATTTGACTTTGACATTAAAGGAACGACGAAGACAACACGATATAATCATTTCTCCCTTCGAAATTAAATAGAAAACCAGCTCACCTGTCACCCATAATACCAGTCAACGGCTTATACAACTTAGCCGCCTGTTCAAATTCCATCAACTCCCTCTCTCTTTCCCACTCGGACAACCGATCGATGCCGCTGTCTCTTTCCGACGTGCTGTTATCATTCAAATAGTTTTCATATCGCACTTGCTTCAGGGGGTTACTGGCAAACGGCTTGAACACTCGCGTTATTTCTTTCCCAGTGTCTTTGATCGATATATAATCTGGCGTGCTCGATTTTGGGGCAGTCAAGTCGATGATATTATCAACCGTCCTTTTGTTTGGTGTTATGAAGTCAATTATTTTGTCAACGGTCTTATTGTTGGGTGTAGTCAAGTCGTTGTTAGACGCACCTAGACTGTCGTTTGGTGAAGTTAGGTCATTGACAGTCGCACCTAGTCTGTCGTTTGGTGAAGTTAGGTCGTTGATAGGCGCACCCAGTCTGTCGTTTGGTGAAGTTGCCTCGTTGCCTGTGTTCGATATCAGGTTTTGATTATTCGCAGTGTTTGTAGAAACGAAGTTTACGTTGCGTCCGATGATTTTGGCGATTAGATCTTCGTTTGCCGGTTTGTCTGTTTGTTTGACTGCGTGCGACTGTTCGCCGAGCAATACGCCTCTCGCTTCTGCTGTTAGCTCGTGACGGCCGAGACCTGGGAAGAATTTGTATATATTTAGTACTAGCAGCACCGCATGGATTCACCTGCAGAATTCCATTTCCAGCAGACACTCTGCATTTTCTCAGAATAAAATATAGCCAACTAACTTTCGCACGCTACTTCTTCCACGCGGACTACCGTTTATCGCGATATAGTATTCCTTGTCCTTCTCCAAGGTCCAATCTCTATTACCATAAATAATCAAAATTTTAATTAAGACGTGAAAATTGATTCGAATTTATAATATAGTCAAGAGTAATGTGTGTTGGCATACCTTGGTCGCGTGGCGGCGCGTCCGCGGGGCTGAACCTCGTGCGGCGCGCCGCCGCCGCCGCCGGCGTGTAGGCGCGGGGCAGCGCGGGCGCCGGGGGCGCCGGCGGCGGCGGCTGCGGCGTCGCGCCGCGCCTGAAGCCTTCCAATACCTACATGATAACTGATATTATTAAGGCGAAAGTTGGTGAGTTTTGAACCTTCTTCACGTTACAACGGCTGGATTAATTTTGTCTAAATTTGGTGAGGAGGTAACTAATACTCTGGATTAACACATAGGCTACTTTTATATCTAACTAGTTGCGCCCCGCAGTTTCACTTGGAATAAACGATTCTAGCAGAATAACAGCCTACGGGGGTGAAACCGCAGGGCACTATGCACGTGGGAAACTACGATTTCATTGACGGATAGCCGCTCAAACTCTTACACTGTTACTCTTTTCCTTGACCGGTGGTTTGGGCTTGTCCGGCGCGGGCCCGCCGATGGCGAAGTCGTAGTGCGACATGTCCTCCCTCGCGTAGATGTCCTCGTCGTCCGCCTCGAACGCGCCCACGCCGAACGCTTGCCCGCGTATTGACACCTGAAAATTATGAATAGAACCTTAGAGTAATAACGCAAAGAAGGTTAGTTCCACGCGTAGTTGCACTCAAAAGTGAAGCCACTTTTTTAATGTGTGAGTAATGATCTTCTCCAAAACGCACACAAGCACAGTATTGGTATTTAGTCCAACAGCAGGGAAAGTTCTCAGTAAAAATGGTGACACGAAGCTAGCGAGTACTTTGGTTGTGTTATTCTTCTAAGAATAGAACAGTTTGAAGAATATTTTGTAAGAAATTCACCCTTATGCCGACGTAGTGACGCGTTTCACGGCGCAAGCTTAGATACGGACGCGGCTCCAATTCCGTTCTAATTCAATGGATATAGAGCGCAATTTCAAATGACAAGAACAAGGGATATGCACCAGTGTCGTATTTCCATAAGTTTTGAATCAAAATTGAATGGAACGACATCTCACGTTAAGCAGTGGAACTTCCATTTTTTTTTTTATACATAGATATTCAAAATTATTTTTATAACTTTTCCTTACCTTCTTCCCTTTATCTTTCATCTTCAAATGACTCTTCGAGCTGCCTTCACCATAATCTCCGACCATATTTCCGAGTACCGAGTGTCGACTCAGCCCTTGGTAACCCAGCCCAAAGCGATCACTCTTACGGCTCAGAATATAAGGCTCGTAGTCGTCTGGCGCGAAGAGAGTGTCATATTCAAACTCTGAATCGGACGAATGATCCGAGTCTCTTTCCTCAGAATTTTTGGCCTGTAATGAAGCGATTAAATCATTTGTGTGAGGTTTTACATATCATCTATTATTGTAAATTAAATATGTACTAGGAAAGGCTGGTAGGATGCAGTGTGGGTTGCCTGGAAGAAATCGCTTTTAGCGATATGAGCGCCCATTGTAGGCACTACCTGGTGATGTCTGTTTGGTGGTTTTTTCTATTGCTTTTCTATTTCTTTTTTGTTTACAACAAAGTGTTCTCTATTCCATTCTATTCTATAATCTATACTCAACCTACTTCTCTCAGTTCTTCCGGCATATAGCACCCGTACACCTTCTGCTGTGCCTTAGCTTTCCTCTTCTCGCGCCTGGTGACCCTGTCTCCGGTGCCCTGGCCCGGCCTCCAGCCCATGTCCCGGAGCATCCGCACGGCTGCCGTCTCGTGGACCGTCTCGATCAGTCGGTCTAGCACTGGTTCTCCTGCGGAACATGTAAGCTCAGTTTCAGTTCTTATTATCGAAGTAAAACTTTTTCTCAGCTTACTCCCCTAGTCATACTAGGGGAGTAAGCTGGTGAATGCGTGACGAGATCAATTTAAAACATACATTATGCTACATTGGAATTTGACATGTTCAGCTACTTTTGTAGCGGAGTGTACAAGCCACAAGGAGTTGTTCTCATTTTCGTTCATTCACCGTACCAACGCATACTCTGAAATCCTGTTAGTAATCTGAATAACTACTTTAGAAAATAACAATGTAATTGCAATAGGATATTATTAAGGTCTATTTTGCTAATAAATCTACCTGGAATAGGCCCATCGTGAAACGTCGGCCGCGATCTCTTGTGCCCGGAGAATTCGCTTTGGGTCTGCATATATTTAGGTGCAATACCGAATTCACTCCGGTCTTCTTCGTCCATAAAGTCTTCTGGCTTTTGACTCTGAAAAAGCAAAAGTAAGGTGAAGTTATGTTACAGTCCACTCTTATTTTATAGTAATAAAACAGGTTTTATACTATGTTGATTAGCACTTAGCTAATAGTAATTTCAAGAATGAGTGTTTCTGTAGGTTGTTATACTAATATGCCAATGCTAGAATAGAGCATTGGGTGAACAGGTTCGTTCAAGAATAAGCAGTTCCCCAAATGAGTCTATTTGTAGGTGTAGGGTAGTATTTATCTACAAAGCCTTTCTATTAGATAATCTGTACCCATATACTGTGAGATGTATTTAGGTAGCATGCTATCCACCAATCTGGAAGCTCCTGTGGTGGATTATGGCCTAATCCTTCTCAGGAAAGTAAAGGGAGACTCATACTCAACTGATCTTGGAACTGTTTTGATGTTTTAATTAACTACAATCATATTTGAATACAACCCAAAATAATGTTATACAAGTTTTGTAGACACAGGGCTTATTCACAATATCCTTTAATCTAAAAATACCCTATTATACTACAAAGTTCTCAACTCTCTTGCCGGTTCTTCTTGATAGACAAATTCCAAATACAGTGGCTTACTTAAGTTTCGCGAGTGCGCCCCCAAAGGCCTATGACTAGAGATAGTACAATTTGACTTACAGACCCCAGAGCTTTCTCACTACGAGAGCTCTTAAACGTAGTCGGAGTCCATCCCTCCTGGCTGCCAACAGTGTTGCCGAATCCCGCTGAGAAACCACCGGTGAACGCTCCGTGGAACCTCCGTCTGCCGTAGCTGTCGACTGCAAACTGGTCTGTGGGCTGCTGGAACTTCCGTTTCGATGGGATTTCATCTGTGCCAAAAAACATGTCCCTTGATACAGGAGCGAAAGCAAGAGAAAATGCATTACATATTATGTTTGTTAAGATAAATAATTGTATGTTTGTTTTATTTTTTTACTTTATATTTTTTAGTTTTTCAGGCTACATAAGGTCTCTAATGTGGCTCATAACCTGGTACGGCGGCCTAACATGCCCTCCGAATGATAAGGAGTCAATCATAAGGACTATAATAGGTGTTCCTACTATTCTTAGACATGCTATTAGAATACACTTATTTGAACCTATTTACAAAAGCAATCATCTAAGAACACTAGAACATATTGATGACTTCCTGAAATGTGGGTGAAAATAATGCACAACTCTTACCTTCTTCGTAGGGCTCCAGTGGTGTCCCGTAGCGAATAACATTGTCGTCATCTGAGTCGGAACTGCTCATGATTGTAGGAATTAACTTAGGAATACAATTGACTGAAATAACATTAGCATTTCTTCGCAAATCAATAGAAAATAACAAATCAAATCAAATCAAATTTGTCAAAAAAATCAAATTGAACGAATGATCCATACTTGGTCTGTGGAATGATCCATGACATGAATGAGTGAAATTGAAATTGAGAATGAATGAGCACAGATACGATACCTACCCAGCTTGTTTTCTTGCTTCACTTGTCAGAGTGGTCTGTGAATGAACTTTAGGATCGAACGTGCGCATAACGTACTGTGTCGCTGCGTCCGTTCGATTTCTTTCACAGAGTGCAAAACATACGAGAGAACGAGACCGATTTCCTTGTCCATGCAGACCCTCGCCCATGGATGAACTACCCAAATCCCAAACAAACACTACTACTAACACTTTGGGTAGTTCATCCATGACAATATGAGGTTTAACATAGAGTAACTTTTTATGCTGGGTATTATATTTTATTTCCTCTATAGGTAACATGCATGTGGGATGTGGGCTACAATCCCTATTCTCATAAATGTAAGTACCCTACCTATACCTACTGGTATCCTGTAATCTGTGCCTACCTATTTGGTATTAAACTACACTCTTTTACTTATTCTTTGATACTAACTACTTCATACAACACATTTACAATACAGAAAAATGTAACATAATAAGATTAATAAATTAATCTTATTATCAACTTCTACAAGATACAATTTGTACATTGCACAGTACCTTATTTGTTACATTTTTCTGTATTGTAAATGTGTTGTATGGAGTTTAAACGATATTTTATTGCAGCACCTAGTACCTATCTAGCAAGTTGCAGCTGAGGTGGGTAGTTACACACAAATAAAGATAAACCAGAAGGTATTCGACAAATAATTTTAATGAATATAAAAAAAACAACCATGTCATGTAGTACCTACCTACCATTTTTTACTACAGGTGGATTTAGTAAGATTTCAGTTTTATGTACTAAAATAAAAATAGCAATGAAACTATAACATTTCAGATTAAACCTTAGGCCTTAGGCCTTAGAAGAATAACACAGAAATCAAGTATATCTACTCGCTAGCGCGTACCTACAAGTACCTACTAGTTTGCAGATAATTACATGGCCATCACACACACATTGATAAAAAAGTGGCTTCACTTTTGAGTGAAACTATGCATGGAACTATCTCTCTGCGTTATTAGTCTCAGCCTTAGGCATATAAAAAAAAAACAATGTACATATTTTTATAAAAAGTTAATAAAATAGTTAGGTATTGTATGTATGACAATTTGATGATAAAAAATAATTTATAATTTTTATGTCTTTGGATAAATTAACGTGACGTACACACACTACAAAGTATTAAAGAAAATAATACACAGTCATAATACATTTTTCGTAAGTAAGAGCTATGAACACAGAAAACATAATAGAAATAATATGTTCGAATAACATTCTACTTCTTTTATGTACAAGTTAGATTTCCATTTATTTATTTTTAATTGATTACTATGCTAAGCCATACAACCAGTTTATTGTCATCTAATAACAGCTCTATGCCCAACTACTTTGTCATCTGCGAGCATATCGTTGATAGTGTGTTGTAACTTTGTCACTATACGGAATCTATCATCACCGTTCAGACATTCTCTCAACAATTTATCGAGGTGAGGTTTTGAATCATTTATATCCTTCGGTATTGGATACAACAAAGGATTCTCGTCACCAGCTAATATGTAACACGCTGCCCAAATGTTGTGATCGCTTAGATGATGCCTGCACATATTGTGTATGGAAAACGTAAAGCCAGGGAGGTGCTCTCTGCTGTAACGTTTGTACCAATTATTCAGATCTGAACGAGGGGATATGTGCTTGTCAAGTACCACAACATCTTCTAAGTCCACAAACGTGATGTCATCTCTTTCATTGGCAACTAGGTTATCTAATGACCAGTCCATTAGGTAGAAACGGAATCTGTAAAATAACAACGGTAACATTTTATTCACTATTCAGCTTCTAGACTGCCAATACATTTAGAACATACATTTAGAAACTTTATTCTACTATTGTCAAATTTTACTATTTGCAGCTGCATTCAGGGCACTGCTATTATATTTATTGAAGCTTTAAACTGTGTTCATACTGAAGTGAATAGTTGCATACTGCATTTAAAAATAAAATGAAACAAACCTATCATGTTTAAAAGTGAAGTCCATAGCCGCATCAAGTATGCTCTTAGCAAACTTGAGTTTTCGGTTCCATTCTACGTGCATCAGCGAGGATAGTGGTTCTCCCTCATACGCTACCAGCTCTAATCGTCCGCAGACACCACCATATGCCGGTACAGGCCATCCCTTCGACTTTGGTATCACCTAGAAAGTTAAACAAATATTTTATTTATATATAACTTGCTAAGTAATGACACTGGCATGATAGTGAACAAATAGAGGTGAATTACCTGTAGAATAATTGGCTCAGGATTTATCATGAGCATCGTCCACACGTACATCATATCAAACTTGTAATTTGTATGTCCGTTGATAATGGGCTGCACGAAGTCATAGAAGCTGTATGAATATGGACACATAATCAGCCCTTTCCTAGGCTCTGTTTGTGGAGTCGTAAAGTTATACTGAATTATTTGAATAACTTTTGAGTCTATATTTGACACGTTGACGGCTTGAATTGGTTTACAGTTACTTTTTAACCCAAAAATCGTACACAGCTTCGCGTCCAGGTCTCTCAGCTCCCAGTCGTGAGCTAACTTCTTCAAGACCGCTCTTCTATTATATTTAGTGTAACCGTAATAAATATTTTTAGCGTTAAAAATGTTGAACCAACCATGTCGCGGTTCTAGTATTATCTGGTTGGAATACAGCTCTGGACACATGGATACTCCGTAGCAGGCAGGGCAGCGATCCAAATCAGTCAGATTCAACACTTTTGGAGTTTTCAGATCGCCGAAAAGAAGGACAGAAACATAAAACGAAAGGCCGAAAGCCAAGGCAGCGAGAACAAGGCGTTTACAAATTCTACGTCGAAGTAACAACATTTTATACTTTTTGTCCATCATTATGGATAAATTTTACTGAAAAATCTCTAAAATTAACATAGTTACCTACTTTAAAATCACATTGAAAACTAAAACTCATGGATTTAGCCATCTAACCAAAGTCAAACGTCCAAACCTCCCCGTGATTTTATTTATTTATTTATTTACCAGACCAGACCAGAATTTGACATTTGTTTGTTGCACAGACCAAGTACCTAGTAGGTTTTTTTTTGTTTAGTTATGGCTTCGCACGGTTTCTGCATATAGCCAGTGTCAAGTATTTTATTTTAAGTATTTCTTAATTTTACATTAAAAAATGTTAGAGCAATCGTGGTCAAGTAGTCAAGTCAATTATTTACATCGTCAGTCACGATTCAGTAAAGTAGTGGATGCTTTACTGAAACTTCCTGGGAGTTTTGGAAAAAATGCGAAATGACACGTTTTTTGAGTTTATATCATTCGCCTACACTCGTGCACGTTAACGAACACTTAATGATTAATATTCCACCAATATTACCCATTAACACTCGAAGAAACACAAGTTTGAGATAATAATACAAAACCAACAACGTCTCACTATCGGATTCCCGCTAAAACTCCCCCCTAGTAGGTTTTTTTTTTTAAGTTATGGCTTCGCACGGTTTGTGCATATAGCCAGTGTCAAGTATGTATTTTATTTTAAGTATTTCTTAATTTCACAAGAAAGTCACAGCAATGTTATAGCAATCGTGGTCAAGTAGTCAAGTCAATTATTTACATCGTCAGTCACGATTCAGTAAAGTAGTGGATGCTTTACTGAAACTTCCTGGGAGTTTTGGAAAAAATGCGAAATGACACGCTTTTTGAGTTTATATCATTCACCTACACTCGTGCACGTTAACGAACACTTAATGGTTAATATTCCACCCACTCGAAGAAACACAAGTTTGAGCTAATAATACAAAACCAACAACGTCTCACTATCGGATTCCCGCCAAAACTCCCCCTAGTAGGTTTTTTTTTTTTTTTGTTTTAGTTATGGCTTCGCACGGTTTGTGCATGTAGCCAGTGTCAAGTATTTTATTTAGTATTTCTTAATTTCACATTAAGAAAGTCACAGCAATGTTATAGCAATCGTGGTCAAGTAGTCAAGTCAATTATTTACATCGTCAGTCACGATTCAGTAAAGTAGTGGATGCTTTACTGAAACTTCTTGGGAGTTTTGGAAAAAATGCGAAATGACACGTTTTTTGAGTTTATATCATCCGCCCACACTCGTGCACGTTAACGAACACTTAATGGTTAATATTCCACCAATATTACACATTAACACTCGAAGAAACACAAGTTTGAGCTAATAATACAAAACCAACAACGTCTCACTATCGGATTCCCGCCAAAACTCCCCCCTAGTAGGTTTGCTGGGTGTGTGTTTCGTTCCAAAGAGAATACAAACGCTCTTGTTTCGTTCTTTGTGTAGATCCACAGAGTGCACACACTGAGTGTACACTCTTCTCGACTGACAGTTTATATTTTTTTATGATAGACTTCGCAGATTTTTTGCTAAAGCACCCAATTCCTGCCGATAGAGGTTATTGTTTGTAAGTATGTAAGTATGTTCTATTAAACAGGGCGTCCCACCGTATATGCCACATGGAGGGAAAGTACCTTAAATATAATTGTAGATGGAACATTTTACTGAATGAAGACATTATTTGAATTTAAAAAATAATGTATACTGCATTCATAGATATTTAAATAATTACATGGTTGAACTGGGAATCGAACCCGTTACACGAGAAAAATAATCACTCAGTAGCTTTATCATACCTATTGAAAGGATTATTTTTTGCTAAGCAACATACCTACCTAGTGGCAGAAATAAAAGAAAGACCATGAATTTTAACATTTTTAATAAAAAAATTAGCAATATAACAAAAATACGAGATATATACGAGTACGATACCTACATACAATAGATGTTTTTCGGATTTTGGTATGCAGTTGGGTTTTTTGTATAATAATTGGTTTTACTTACGGTTTGGTGTGGCCGTTTTTGTGCAGTTAGCCTAAACAGATGTCAGTTTTCAGGTGTCATGGATGAATCTATTCTCATCTCAATGTCATGATACCAAAAAAAGAAACAAAGTTCAATGTTGATTTGCTTTGATGATGAGATGAATGGATTGTTAGCGATCTTCTGATATTGCTAAAAAGTGAAAAACAAAGTGTTATTGATTTACAACTTGATAAATTTACCTTACGTTACTCACTTACTATTCAGTTACCAATACATGTTATGTGTGAACTTCTATCTAATTTGAAAACAAAATATGTATGTAGTCCCCTGTAAAAAAAAAAACTCATCAAGATGAGCTACGTTTCTAATTTTATGGACAATTATTCGGCGAGCCTCTACGATATGATCGGTAAGTGGTACTTTACTTGTCGACCTTCGCTAATGCTGCAAAAATCATGACTAACACATTGTAACCTACTTTTCCGGTATTGTTATTACCTAGGTATTTTTTTTTATACTACATTACTATCCATATTGTTGCCTTTATGGCAAATAAATAATTCCAAGGGATGAAGAATATATTCCTATGTGTTCAGTGCGGGGCATTCCTGACCACCAACTGGGACAGGCTGTGTGTGAGTGTAAAATAATAGATTTAATAGGTGTATACAAGCAACTTAGCAAAGCTTGGTAAGATGGTACTGAGTCCTTTGGTCAGCAGGGGGAGGACATGAGCTTAAACAGCACCTAAATAGATAAAGGACAAAAAATGTTATTGGCTGATCAATCTAACAAACATTGCAAAACTTGCCTTTGAGTGTTCAATCAATAAGATTTATTTTTCTACGCAGTTCTGTGTAATGTCGAAATATAAAATGAGTCATTGTCATAATGCGTTTAAGAATTAATAACCATAATAAAATATCGAATCATGTTCTGAAAAAAGTTCTAATCTGTCCAAGTCACTAGAGAAACGGTTATTGTCGATCATGAATGTATATAAAACTAGAAGTGCCCAGCGGTCTCTCTGTGTTGACTATAATCCTACAGGAATTGTAAATTGCTGTTAAAACCATGAAACGAAAGTGGCGAAGTTTGCGGCTAGTTCTAAAATAAATATAGCCTATTGTTATTTATTTGTATAAAATGATATAGCTTTTGACACCAGTTTATTACTATAAATAGTCCTATGTAATCCCGTAGGGTTCAAACTATCTCTGTACGAAGTATCTTGGAGATCGGTTGAGTTGTCAAGCCATGAAAATATATCAAACAAGCAAATAGACCCTTGTAGTCTTTTGTCTAAAAATTATAGTAATTTACTCTTTTATCAGTCTTTATCATTTTTCAGATATTGCAATATTATGTAGAAAGTTTATTGGAAATAAACCTATGTTGCAATGAAGGCTTTGCCCTTATTGCTTGCAAACAATGACTTTGTAGGTATGTATTGCAACACTTGCATTTTATCATAATATTATGTGTTTCATGTACATCATCTTTCGTGTGCACGAAACCTTGTAAATGTTTCGGTTTAAACATCTACACTAATATTATACAGAGGAAAGCTTTGTTTGTTTGGTTGTAATGAATAGGCTCCGAAACTACTGAACCGATTTGAAAAATTCTTTCACTGTTGGGAAGCTATGCTATCCCCGGGTGACATAGGCTACCTTTTATCCCGTAAAAATTCATGGTTCCCGCGGGATAGTAGTTAACGCGGGTGAAACCGCGAGGTGCTTCTAGTTATGTATATAAAAACATTACCCTCCTTTGGTAGTCGGGCAAAAATAGCCCTTTCCATAAAAAGTTCGACGAACTTTGTCTCGTTTTTATATCGTCGTCGGTCACGTAGCCGACGGACAACGAATGTGCCCGAATAAACTTAACCGTGATCCGACAAACCGCAAAGGCAAGTTTCGGCTAAGCCGACCGATTTTTAGCCGAAACCGAAACTGGGTCGGTCACTAACTAGCAATTTTAGGTCAAATCTTACAAGGCTATTTACAATTTATTTTATCCGTCCCCTTCCACATGCATTAGCGTGTATACGTTGGTAGATAATCAATTAAATTGCTATGATTTACGCACGTCAGCGTCATTCTGATCAACAACACAATATTTTAATCGACTACATACATACGAGAGTAAGTTCTATTAACGCGGATGAATATAAATGTACTTAGGCCGATATCACACTAGCGCAGCGGTTTGCGAGCGACACGAAGCGGAGCAGGCGACACGTCTTCGCTGTGCAGCCGCGGCGCATTCGCATTTTCGCAACGTGCCCACTCTGCTTAGAACGTTCGCAAAGCGCTAGTGTGATATCAGCGTTACACGCTACCAGCAGAAAGCCTGATTGCGGCAGAGTGTTTCCCATGAAAAGGTAGCTTAATTAATAATCCCATGAAAAGGTTTAAAAAAAAATAAAAAAAATCTGGTAGTATCTTGTAATTATCCCACACTAGGTAGTCATCCAACATCTTGCGTCATATCATACCATAAAACAAATATTATTACTGACACACTAACGTCACTGCACCTTCGAATCGAGTGCGGTCGGTCTCGACCATTGGTTACCACAAAAGGCACGGAAATATCACCTATTGTTCGTGTAACCGGGTGTTAGGACCTCCTTAATTTCAGCGGGTTATTGTTGAAGAAAAAAGTAAATATAAGTACTTCGATTTCGTTTTTAGGGTTCCGCACCCAAAAGGTAAAACGGGACTGTTTTACTAAGACTTCGCTGTCTGTCCGTCTGTCACCAGGCTGTAATCTCATGAACCGTGATAGTTAGTTGATAGTTAATTTTTCACAGATGATGTATTTATGTTGCCGCTATAATAACAAATACTAAAACGCAGAATACAATGAATAGAAACAGAATACAATGAATGAAACGGGATTTTTTTGGCTCGTTTTTATAGATAATGGTACTACGGACTACGGAACCCTTCGTGCGTAAGGCCGACTCGCACTTGGCCGGTTTTTTATGATCTACGAGCTGTAAAGCGAAATATTCAAGAAAATTAATAGAAAACCGCATGATAATCCGATCAGTATGAGTCAATTATTATTAGTGACTAGTGATACAATTAGTGACTAGTGATACAATATAGCTTGTTACTCAATTAGATAATAATATGGACAGCTGCAAAGTAAGTAAAAAAATAGACTTATAAGCTTATGTAGGTACTTCATTTGCAGTAAGCCGATGCAAAAATTCTGCTCGACTTGCAGAAAACACATTGAGCTTGCATTTTAAAAATAGCCCACCAACCAAATCCTGATTATTGTTTATTCAACCACTGAAAGTCATCAAGATATAAGTCACATTCACAATAATTATGTAAACATAAATGAAGTATCTGTCTATCACATTAACTACATAGATAAATAAATAATAATAATTAAAATTATTGTTAATGCTAGAGGCGAGTTTTTCTCTGCCAGTTCATCCAATCCAGCCAGTATCATTCTTGAACGAGACATCGCGCCAACCGAACGCGCCAGGTTTTTTTTTTATTTTTTTTCTGGACATGCAAGTTCAGTGTGCAACCTATAGTATCAGTCGGGTTATTCGTCGGGTTATCGGTGCATTCGAAAATAAAATTTTTTTGTAAATTATTATTTAACGATAAGCAATGGTTGAGACTCAGTGCGCTGTTAGACCGGTAAAGGCTTACATCATGAGTGATCTACTGAAGAAGTTTGACCAAGACACGACAAATGATTTCGTCAAGATCGCGATCGCTGTCGTCGGATTCTACATGGGAATGTTTTATCGTATGTATATTTTTTATTTAGTATTTTTATTGAATAGTTTTTAACTTTTAATTTGCATAGAAACAAGTTCGGGTCAATTAAATGTAAAAAATGTTTTTGATTGTTACTTTTAACTTGTTAGATAATTATTTGAATGAATAATTAATGGCTTTAAAATAACTGTTGAATTCTAATGGATAGAGCTCAATGCCGGTAGAAAAATGCTTATAATTATTTTCCTTCACCTAGTTGGATATTTTTTGGAATATTCCCTATATAACTATTACCTGTGCCTATATTCAGCTACTTTTTTCTGCTTGAACAAAAATAAGGATTAAACGAAATGCCTTTGCGCTGGTCGCAGGACGGGAAAGTGAAATTTTTAAAATCTAAACGCAGCCAAGGAATGCCGGCAAAATTATGGCTTAAAGCGGTAATTTAAAGTTGGCAGCGCTAGCAAAACCTCTTTTTTGCGCTTGCTCGTAATTTTTGTGTTAGCCCTCGTTATTAACTTATGATTTATTGCTTAGTTTTAACAACATTCTGTTTTTTGAAGAATTCAGGCGTAGGGATGATTACCTACACTTAATGTTAAGGTTTTGGGAATAAGTACTTACGTCTCCAAAATTCAAGTCAACTTTTTGTTAAAATATAGGTTGACTGCAAGTTCTTAAACTGTCGCGAACTAATCCTTGCGTATGTTAACTATAATAACGTGCATAATGTGATAGTGCCTGACTTTCCTCGGTAACGTTACGAAATTCCGTTGTAATCCATTCGACCGCAAGCCACAATAGTCATATCATTGTCGTTTATAAATAGGTGCTCGACGTGGGTTTTGCATTTAATGCGAGCGTTATGATTATATAGTTAAAAAAATACCCCTTCAAAGGACTATTTCTGAAATGAAATTGTCCCGCGGTGATCATAGGAACTACATTCAACGCCTAAGAAATTTCCGCTTTCGTATAGAAACTAGCGCCGCGTCTGCGCGATACGTGAATAAGACTTTACTTACTGAATAATATCACATCTGATCTGATCTGATCCCATCAGTTGACTTTATTACGTCATTAGCCAGTAACAAATGCATATATTAGTAAGGTTTTGCCATAACGTAAAACATATTTCTAATTTATTTTTTACGGGTACCAATTAGTACTAACTTTTATAAGCGCCGCTTTTGGTTAGTAAATAAGATACGTATTTGATAAAATTAGAGGGAAGACAGATACACAAAAATGTACATTATTAACGCTTGTAATAAAATAATAACTTGTAAGTACTTTGCCATAGGTAGATACCACAACACAATCAGAGAAATTCAAGTTTATCTGCTAGTAAATGAGGTTAAAATGTCAAATTGATTGCGATTTCATCAAAATAAATCAGACTGTGCGTAAGCCGATTCTGTCCGGTTCAACTCATCTTGATCCTTTAAAAATGAAACGTGTACCAACTCATTCACCTTCGTCTGTAATGAGCGCGAAAAAAGTTCACCGACGAACATTATATTACATAAAAATAAAAATTTAATAATGTTCGTTGGTCAGCGCATCACTTGAGAACAGCTGGATAGCATTGCTCTATTAAATGTTCTTTATAGTCCAACCGAATTAGGTTGTTACGGAACGAACAAATTGGAAAAGTTTGCCGAAAATTTACCAAACTTAAAAAAAAAATTGCAAGTTTATTAATTTTTGTTTTGGTACGGTTTTGTGAATTTTATTACGGCACAGAGCAACTATTAGTGTGAACCACAGGTCTGATAGCCTGACAGTGCAAATGTATCCTAGCAAAATATAACATGACTGGCTTACCACATCCCGTAATTATGCAAAGCAAAATAATCGACGTAGGGCGAACCTGATTCTACCAAGTAAATTCATCATTAATGAAGGCCACATGACCGTGCAGCACAAGTCTACACCTGGATGAGGCAGGTGGGAATTTCGCATAATTATACCTTCTGCCATTTTTATACCGAGTTGCCGACTGATGCAACAGGATAGGACTAGATCGTTATACAGGATGTTTGATAAGTAGGTAGCTAGTAATCATAACGGGAATTGTGCCTAGTTTCGATCATCACTCATTATGTTTTAGTTCAGGGTGGACTTTATCAAAGTTCCGTTATATGATCCTAAATAATACAATGTTTATTTTTAAAGGAGACCAATGTTATTTTTTAAGGTAACAAAGTAAATAAATGCATTTTAAGGTATAAGAATTTTATTGAATGTTTTATTACTGAGTAACGAGACAGACAATCGCTCACTTGATGGTACCTGACTTTGCATAGCATAATTTGCATTTATTCCATATTTGAGGATTTTCTCAAATTTGTAGAAGAGAAAGGATCGATACCGAACTCTTTTTGTCGTAACAGTAGGTATCTACCTAACCATTAAAATAGTATTTAGAGAGTGTAATTTTTGATACGTAATTTTATCGAGACAATAATTCTAAATTACGGTTCTATTTTGTTAATTTGTTGAGTGTATGTCTTAACAGTTTTAAATAGTATGTTCTTTGCGTAACAACATATTTCAATAGATTTATAGCCAATACTTACCACGGACATAACATAAAATATAATTAAAACATTAACGCAGATCCAGAAACTATCACGCGTCAATTATTTAGTAATATAAATATGACATCTATGAGTAAAAAAATAATTTACTGGACATGTAAATACAATCATCCTGTACACATTGCTGCTTTACACACAGGACGTAAGAGGCGGTCTTATTATAGGTTCTATAACCTATCACGCATCCCCCATACCCCTAGCAAAAACTAAATTTATTACTCTAAAGTGTAATTCTACGAAAAAGTTATTACCATCTGCCGCAGGCTTTAATGTGGGTTAATGTGCATTGAAGTAACGAACTCCCTAAATAATCGGTCGTTAAAGGTTTTTGCGTTGTTTTAACTATAGTTATATGGACTAATGTAACCATCAATTCTGTTATAGATTCCAAGTAAATATTATATAAGTCCACGCGGGCGACGCATTTACGCGGACCTTGTGATGCAGTTTCACGTTAGTGAGCTTTAACCCCTTATTAAGGGTTAATTAAAAAAAAAATTTTTCGAAATCAAAATGGCGTGCCTGATTCATCAATTAGCCATTGTCCTCCCACTGCTGGTTGTCCCACTAGTGAGAATATAATAAAAATATGACGTCAAGCAACATTATCTCTATATAATACAAATATGAACCCCAATTTTCATTTGTCACGGCATCACGCGTGAACAGCTGGAATGCTAATTATTTTTTTGTGGTATTTGTTATTGTCAGGAGAAGGTTCTTATGAAAGAAAAAAAAATAAAAAAAACCTTAGAAAATTAGAGGAAACTTCACGACCACATTAACTATTGTAATGTAATTTTTATGACAGGAAAAATTAACATTACAGGACAATGTCTGTCGGGTCAGCTAGTATATTATAATGTGTTATTATAAAATTAATACAATTAATGCACAAGGAAATATGTATACTACAACTATTGACACACCAAGCATTTGAATTGTAGATTTGTCTACATTTTTATTGTGTACTAGGTGTACCAATACCCACCCCGCCTACTATAAATAAACTCTACATCAATATACCTACTCGCATATAAAACAAAGATACCATTTATAACTCAAGAACGGATGTACGAATTTACATGATTTTGCTTTGTTGGATTTGTCTCCGTTCCGAATAGCAGAATAACTATTAAAACATGGGACATGTTCTTGAACCCGCGACACCAAGCGCAGCAGTCCGATTGCTCAGCCACTACGCCAAACTACGTCAACTCGTTTTCTCATACATTTTTGACAGGACAACGTCTGTCGCGACAGCTTGTATTATTTATAATACTTAGTATAAATAACGCTGAATATTGTTCTTTCTTTGTAAAAGTTTTAGAAAAGTTGAATTTATTTTATAATCTATAAAAAAGTAAAGTAATATGTAGAAGAAAATATTCAGCTTATAATGCCACCGAATCCGTCAGTATTTTTTTGCACTATTTTTAATACCTATGGATTTCCGTGATAACATGTCTGATTCCATCGACGGTAATCTATAATTATCTACTTTATTGTTGTACTCATTAAAAGCTTATCCCAAAGCGCTAAAAGCACGGCAAACTAGGTTTTCATCAAACATAATAATAAAATATATTTGCTGTTTTCGAAAAAATAATAATCTATGTAAACTTAAATGCCCGATAGCAGTCGTGAGCGATAGATAACACAGCATATAACTCAGTCTCTGATATTTTCGTGAGATAACGAATATTCATAACAAAGCTATTCTTGAACTTAGGCGTTTTGAAAACATACTGGGCATTTTCAATGTCACATTGAGTGAAGTTTATCTTCTATCCTCGTCTGTGTATACACAATAATAAAGTGGTAAAGGACACCATCTGTATACTTACACTTAATGGATTAAAAAAAAATAAGTAGGATACGTTGATATTAGCCATATACCTACCTACTGAAAAATATAAGGATGGAAGTTCTTAAACTTTCGCGAACTGAATACATGTTAATTAGTATTTAAACGGGTCTAATTCGACCCGTCAAAATTATATATTTTGATATTCGTTTGTGCGCGAATTAGACCCGTTTAAATACTAATTAACAATATAAGGGTGTATTTTCGTATCAATAAAGTACCTATTTCGAGATAGAGACTCAAAAACGGGACTGAACTTCCGAAAACGGCACATTTCTACCAAAATGTGAGAGCAGTCACGAATCATAATAATTATCTGTTATCTCTGTCATTAAAGCCTATTTTGTTTTATGAAATACTAGCTGTTGCCCGCGACTTCGTCCGCGCGGACTATATACCATAATTCCAAATAACTAAAAATAGACCATGACCTCGAGTTCGACATCGACATCCGATATGCGATATCCAACATGCTCGTACAACATCCACCATCTTCTATCAAAATTACCATTTTATACAAAAACCTTGCATTTTATACCAAAATCTAACATTTCATACAAAAATCTACCATTTCCTACCAAAATCTACCATTTTCTACCAAAATACCATGTTCTACCAAAAGCTACCATTTTCCACTAAACTCTAAAATGTTCTACCACAATCTAAAATGTTGTTTCTAAATCTATTATTTTCTTTCTAAATGTGCTATTTTCTACCAAAAGCTACCATTTCCTACCAGAATCTACCATTTCCTACATAAAACTACCATTTCCTAAATTAAATCTACCATTTTAACCGTAATCTACCATTTTACTATAATCTACCATTTTAATTTCAAATTCACTAATATCTACCAAAAGCTACCATTCCTTCCAAAATCTACCATTATTACCAAAAATCTACCATTTTCTACCTTTAATTTATCATTTTCTACCAAAATCTACCACTTCCTACCTTTTAAAGAACATAGATACCTACTAAGTTTGAAATTGATCAAACCAATAAAACACGTTGTTCCATCCAAGCTTTGCAACCCCTTTTCACCCACCTAGGGGTTAAATTTAAAAAAAAAATCTTAGTGCACACGTACGTCTCTTAAGGAATATGTGTACAAAATTTAAGTTTTGAACTCAATATTTTGCATTGCATTGTTCAGTTTTGAACTAAATTTTCTGATGAAAAATATTTTGCAACCCCTCTTTATCATTTAAGGGGCTTAATGTTAAAAAACTATGAATGTATTTAAATAAATCTTTTATATAATGTAAATGCCAAGTTTGAAGCTGATCAGACAAAGAAAACACGTTGTTACACATAAACGATACAACCCCTTTTCACCCCTTTAGGGGCTGAATTTTAAAAATCACATTTTAGTGCATTCCTATGTCACTTATACCTAGCATAATTGAGCCAAATTTCAAATATGAACTAAATCTGATGAAAATATCTTGCAACCCCTTTTTCTCACTTTAGGGGTTGAATATTAGAAAACGATGAAATACGTGTTTAATGAAATGTTTTAAAGAATATAAATGCCAAGTTTGAAGTTGATCGGACCAAGAAAACACGTTGCTCCATACAAACTTTGTAACCCCTTTTCACCCCTTTAGGGGTGGAATTTTCAAAAATCCTTTCTTATTGCTCGCCTACGTCACATAAGGAATATTAGTGCAAAATTTCATGGTTCTAGACCAAGTGGTTTCGGCTGTGCGTTGATCGATCAGTCAGTCAGTCAGTCAGTCAGTTCTTGCTTTTATATATATAGATTAGTATACTTACATGCCGATTTATAAAAAATATTTTTAGGTAATTTATAAGTATCAGTCGATATTTGATATCTGGTATATACACTCCCGGCTTACTGGAACTGTCGTTAAATTTTACAGCAGGTTACTATCGTTGTGTATATCTAGATCAATAATTATAAATTATATTCACGATTTTATCTCTACAAACTACGGCGTAATATATATTTTATGAGTGTATTTAGCCATGGGCCACTCCACTCGTCTAACTATTACTCTGAGCTTGTTACACGTTGACCACAGCTCACGTAGATGTAAAATAACTTCTAGTCGATCAATCTGTGAACCAAAAAGCTCTTGGAAACAAATGTTTATTTATCCGAAAGGGAGTTTAACTGTACATAGATGACGCATCGCTTGTACGTCAGATTTGTCTCATGACCGTCACGGTGGAACGAAAAAAAGAAATAAGTTTCTTTTTCAACGCTGACTAGCAACAGTATTTGAAGCATTCTGTATAATAATATGGAATGTAAACACAAGTTGAAGGTCACCCACTCATTTTGCATAATTATCTTTTCGGTGAAATGTGTACATAATATAATCTTGTAGATATGTATGTATTGTGTTTATATTATGTAATTCTGGTGACATACATAGATTTGTTGAATAAGCTAAAGCGAGGCGACGACGGCGCACTTATTAGCACGGCCGAGAATCCGAGATATAATGCAAATGTTTATTCTATATTATTATTCGATTTAGGGGTCATAACATTTTTATAATTGTGATTTCATTAATTGGAATTAAACTTGTTGGTAGCCGGGTGATATATTACTATGTCGTTGCAAAAAAGTAGATTTTAGCGTTTGCTTTCTTCAATGAGGCTATTATATAATAAACCGGGAAAGAAAGAAGAATGACCCTAACACAGCCTTCTAAGCTAACCCACCGCGTGGAAGTTTCGCTTCGTCAGACAATCCTAAACTCGGTGAAATAGACATAATTATAGTTTTTGTTCGAGCTCCAGATAACCAGTAACGCCATCTACTTAAGGTTGTGTAGTTATGTTTCTCCCGTTTATTCTAGATGGCGTTAGTAGAAAAATTAAAACTCGCAAACGGTTTGTAACGCAAAGTCCATATACAGTGTGCGGGAAATTCAAAAATACAACTAGCTCAGGATACGTAAACAGGTGTTTTATTTAACCCTTCACGTTATCCCCATTCTGTACATGGTCCTTAGAAGCCGGATGTACTCAGGCCAAAACTAGGTCAACCAGGTCAACCTAGGTCAACGGTCCAAGTTAAGACCGTACACCTAGCTTCCCCCGTACTCGCAGTGGGTCGCTGCACGAGGAGTACGAGGCACTGCTTCGTATGTTACTCATCCGCCACGCGGAGGGAACAGACGAGTAGTGCTGGGAATCATCAGGAGCTCGAGTCAGCTCATCAGAGCAAGCTGGCGAGCTCATCTCAACAATCGGCAAGTGTCATCTTCAAGATTGAACACTCAAGAGCTTATCGTCGATTGTCGTGAAGTGACACTGACAGGAAGCCTTACGTCAAAGGTAGCAGTGACAGCAAGCCTTACGTCAACAGTGACAGTGACAGCAAGCCATTACGTCAACAAGCAAACGTGAGTGACAGTGACATTGACTGGAAAACTGTAAGTGATTTTTATTTAAAAGTGCATTAACGTCATATCAGAAATATTGAACTTGGAAGAAATTAGCTAAAAATTAGAAGAAATTAATTTGCATGTTCAGTAGTTTGGACTTAGAATAGTTTTATAAAAACGTAACTGACGGGGAACCTATGCCCGATTTTAGTGCGAGGTTCAAAGTGGTCAAACACTTGTAAAATTTTTGAAGTTTTAAATTAAAAATATTCTAAGTGTTTGAAATAAATTAAGAGAACTGTTTACAAAATGGAGAGAGTTATTAACTTGCAATTGGAGATTAACAATGTGATAGAGAAAGCCTTTAACAATTATAAAAAAAGTCCTAGAGATCGTATAACGGTGGAATATGTAGAGACAAGATTAGAATTATTGGAAAGCAATTGGCAATCATTTCATCAAAATCATAAAAAAATGTATGAGAGCCACAAGCCTGAAGAAATTGATGTATCAAGTTATGTCACCTCAGAGATTTATGACAAGACTGAGGAGACTTACATAAATTATAAATCTTTTTTGAAGACAGTAAAAAATAAGTTACTTGCTAAAACTGAGAAGCCGCAACACAATCCTTCCGCGTCAACAGTTGACAAGCAATCGGCAGTAAAGTTACCCAGGATTTCAATACCCACTTTTTCGGGCAAGTATTCCGAATGGACTTCATTTCGTGATTTATTTCTTTCACTCGTTCATAAGAATGAATCTCTCGACAACGTGCAGAGATTACATTACTTGAAGGGTTATCTCAGTGGTGAGGCTGCGCAGTTGGTGAGATATACACCGGTAACTGATGCGAACTATATAGAGTGTTGGTCTTTGTTAGAAAAGAGGTACGATAACAAAAAATATTTGTCAAACTGTATATTAAAAAGATTGTTCGGTCAGCGACGTCTGAATTCAGAATCCGCATCGGGTTTGAAAGAATTGTTAGACACTACGGTAGATTGTTTAAATGCATTGAAGAACTTGGGCATTAATGTCAGTACCTGGGACATAATAGTCATTCATGTTGTTACGTACAAATTAGATGCGGAGACACGGAAACAGTGGGAATTATTTATTTCTAGTGATGATTCTCTACCAACCATTGACCAGTTTAAGACATTTATTGAACAACGTTTCAGAGCCTTGGAGTTTATCGAACCACGTAAACATAATAATATGCAGAACAATACTTATGTACAAAACACTAAAGTTTTGCTAGCAACTAAATCTTCCAAAGCAGCGTGCGAATATTGTTCCCAAATTCATAAAATGTGTTTTTGCAAAAAGTTTGCAGAGCAATCGGTTAGTCACAGGCGAGAATTTGTAGCAAACAATAACATATGCTTCAACTGTCTCGGTAGCAACCATATCTCATATGATTGCAAAAAGTCGGCAACATGCCGAATATGTCACAAAAAACATCATACGCTGTTACATCCTAGTATGGAAAGGGAGACACAGGAACTAACAACTACCTCTAAGCCGCAGTCTAGTGGTAATACTAGTCCTGAGTCCGAACTCCCGATAGTAGCTTGCCTCTCTACAGGTCAGATTCCAAAACCCAAACAAGTTTTATTGGCAACAGCACTGATCAAAGCCGAAGCTCACAACGGTGTACCTTTATTAGTACGTGCACTGATTGATCAAGGCTCACAGGCATGTTTTATTACAGAAGCCATAGTACAGCATCTTCGGTTAAAGAAGATACCTACCAATGGAGTGATCTCTGGTCTGTCCAATGATAAAACTATGCGAGCACAGCACAAGGTTCGAGTGCAAGTTCAGTCACGCGTTGATCAATCTTTTAAGATGGAAATAGAAGCTTACGTTTTAAGCAAGATCACGGCTTACCTCCCGGAACAGCAGATAGACTGCATCGATTGGATCGACTTAGATCATCTACAGTTGGCAGACCCACAGTACAACGTCCCCAATAAAATAGATATCTTATTGGGCGCGGATGTTTATGGCACCATAATGAAGGAAGGCATGAAGAAGTGTCCTAAGAGATCACTGATTGCTCAGAGCACCACGTTAGGGTGGATTCTTTCTGGTGCGATAAACAAGGAAAATGAAAAGAGCGTAAAGTCAGTAATGAGAGTACGGGTAATGCATGCACAGGTCAATGAAAATGAAATATTGAAAAGATTTTGGGAAGTAGAAGAAAGTACATTCTATAGTGCGAAGAAAATATTAAGCGAAGAGGAACAAAGATGCGAAAGAATGTATGAAAAGACTACTACAAGAACGAAAGAAGGAAGATATGTAGTCAATTTACCATTCCGCGATGAAAACCCACTTTGCAAGAAGGGTGATTCCAGAGATATAGCTGTAAAAAGACTAAAAGGGTTAGAAAGAAGATTGGATAAAAATTTTGATCTTCAGGAAAGATATAATGCTGTTCTCAAGGAATATTTACTGTTAGGACACATGGAGCCAATTTGCGACAATGATATGAAAAAATCGGAAGCTGTCTACTTACCGCATCATGCTGTAGTACGAGAGGACAAGTCCACAACGCGCGTGAGAGTCGTGTTCAACGCCTCGGAACCAAACAAGCTAGGCGTGTCTTTGAACGAGTCACTTATGGTTGGGCCAACTCTACAAGCTGATCTTCGACATATTGTGTTGCATTGGAGAACCTATCCCATCGCCTTGGTAGCTGACATCATAAAAATGTACCGCCAAGTGTTGGTTACGGAATCTCAGGCTAACATGTTTCAACGCATTGTGTGGAGAGAGGATCCTACGGACGAAATAAAGGATTATAAACTGCTTACCGTCACTTTCGGAACTGCAGCCGCTCCATACTTGGCAGTTCGAACGCTGCATCAGGTTGCTTATGATGTTGGGAGTCAATACCCACTTGCAAAAGAACGGGTCTTGAATTGCTTCTACATGGATGACCTGATGACTGGCTGCTCCACTGTACAGGAAGGCTTTGAAATATTTAAAGAAATGCAAGGATTATTAGATCAAGGAAGATTCAAGCTACAAAAATGGAATAGCAACGACAGGGATCTTCTTAAGCAAATTAGATTGTATAACGAAAAGGACAAACATATAGAAGAAACTAAAGAAATTGAAAGGGATTCAGATAGAGAAGAGGTAGAAATTAAGTTGGACAGTACTATAAAAGTTTTGGGACTTACTTGGAGTAGAAGTGAAGACATGTTCAGGTACGCAGTGCAGCTTTCCCCGATGACTGGACCTGAAACAAAAAGGAAAATAGTATCAGAAATTGCACGGCTGTTTGATCCGCTAGGATGGGTAGCACCAAGTGTGATTATAGCAAAGATGTTTATTCAAAAGCTATGGTTGGCAGGCGTAAGCTGGGATGAACCAATATCGAATGAATTAATAGAGGAATGGAATACTTATCGCGCTGAGTTTGCGAAATTCTCCGAAGTGCAGATCCCACGTTGGCTAGGCACCAGAGCCGACGATCGTTCTGTAGAACTCCACGGGTTTAGTGACGCATCTCGTAGTGCGTATGCAGCGGTGGTCTACATACGTATTGTTGATAGCACGAATAACATCAAAACGTCCCTTGTTGCGGCTAAAACGAGAGTGGCACCGGTCAAACAAATTAGCATCCCTCGATTAGAGTTGTGCGGTGCAGTCTTGGTGACGCGACTGTTAGCTGAAACGTCAGAGGTGTTGAACGTGCCGAAAGACAAGGTGCATGCCTGGACGGATTCCACCATAGTACTAGCTTGGCTGAATAGTCACCCGAGCCGCTGGAAAACGTTCGTCGGCAATAGGGTATCTGAGATTCTTACCACTCTGGAATCGTCTCAGTGGTCCCACGTCTCAAGCAAGCAAAATCCAGCAGATTGTTCGTCGAGAGGTATCTTACCAGCTTCATTGGCTGAAAATGATTTGTGGTTTTATGGGCCAAGTTTTTTAAGAGAGCATGAAGTACCTTACAATAGACCAAATGACTTACGCACCAACGAAGAAGAATCTATCCAAACTCACTTGGGAAAAGTGTCGGACGATGACTTGTTCTTAAGGTTTTCATCTTTGCAGAAGCTGTTGAGAGTGATCGCTTATTGTAGAAGGTGGTTAATGAAGCCTACACAAAGGACACAATACCTACGTAAAATTGAAATAGACGAAGCGTTGCAATGCTGTATAAGAAAGGCTCAAGCAGAAGAGTTTGACGAAGAATACAAAGAGTTAAAGCAAGGAAAATTAATCACAAGGAAAGGTAGCAAGCTAAGAATATTGTGCCCTTATTTAGACAATAAAGGTATCATTAGAATAACAGGTCGCTTGAAAAACTCTACTTTGGAAGAGCAAACCAAGACACCTATTGTTATGTCTCATGACTCACCATTAACTCTATTGTTAGTGGCTGAAGCTCACAAAGAGACGCTGCATGGAGGACAGCAGCTCATGCTCAACTATTTAAGGTCAGCGTATTGGGTGATTGGAGCCAAAAGTCTGGTGAAACAACACATACGTAAGTGTGTTACTTGCGTCAAGAACAGTGCCACTACGCATAACCAATTTATGGGTTCATTACCATCGGTGAGATGCACTCCAGCGCGTCCGTTTATTCACAGCGGCGTGGACTACGCCGGGCCGATCCAGATCAGGACCACTAAGGGGCGTGGCCATCGCTCATATAAGGGATATATATGTCTTTTTATATGCATGGCTACAAGAGCGATACATTTGGAGGTCGTTAGCGATATGACCAGCCAAGCGTTCATAGCCGCATTTAGACGATTTGTTGCTCGGCGAGGGAAATGTACCAAACTATGGTCCGACAACGGTACTAACTTTGTTGGAGCCGCAAGGGAATTGCAGGAGTTGAGTTCCATTCAATCTGTGATAGCGGAACATTTAGAAAAAAATGGGACAGAATGGCACTTCATCCCTCCTCGAGCGCCAAACTTCGGTGGCCTTTGGGAGGCAGCCGTAAAGTCCACCAAGTTTCATCTTAAACGGTCGATTGGAGACTTGACGCTCACATTTGAAGAGATGAGCACTTTGCTTGCTCAAGTCGAAGCCTGTCTTAATTCCAGGCCTATGACAGTGATCAACGGGGAAGATGTTGATCAACCCGTACCGTTAACCCCGGCTCACTTTTTAGTGGGAGAACCGTTAGTTCAAGCCCCAGACTTATGTTATAATACTAGCAAGTTAAATGTATTGTCGCGCTGGCAGCTAGTGCAAAAAACGTTGCAATCTTTTTGGAAACGTTGGTCGGACGAATATTTGGTTACGCTGATGCATCGGTATAAGTGGTCACGACAAACTCCAGAGCCAAAAATAGGAGATATTGTTTTAATTAAGGAAGATGATCTTCCCCCAGGTCAATGGTTGATGGGTCGAGTTATAGAAAAACATCAGGGGTCAGATCAAATCACCCGGGTAGTCTCATTGCGCACCAAAACTTCTGTTTTGAAACGACCAACCTCCAAACTGTGTATTCTTCCAGTTGATAACTAATTTGTTAAAATTCATTTCTGTTACTTACTATACTCTTTAGTAATAGATGCTGTTAATATTATAAGTTAATTTATGTTACCGAAAAGCAAACTTCGGATATGATATTTTGTGCTATTGTTTTGTATTGGAAACTTTAAAATGTGTAACAATATTTTGTAATTCTGGGCTCACTTAGGTATTATATTCAGTTACAACTCACCAAGGACATCCTAGTTCGACAGGTGGATCCAATTCAGCCAACATGAGCCGTATGTAATTTAAGTTAAAAGGACATTCCTCAATAATGTCCTTGGTGGGCGGTATGTTCGAGCTCCAGATAACCAGTAACGCCATCTACTTAAGGTTGTGTAGTTATGTTTCTCCCGTTTATTCTAGATGGCGTTAGTAGAAAAATTAAAACTCGCAAACGGTTTGTAACGCAAAGTCCATATACAGTGTGCGGGAAATTCAAAAATACAACTAGCTCAGGATACGTAAACAGGTGTTTTATTTAACCCTTCACGTTATCCCCATTCTGTACAGTTTTTCTAATTTATTTTTGCGGCTAAACAGCCGGCGCCGCCATATTGTAGAAGGTATCGGAATGACAATCAGTCGTATTCGTATTACAAAACGGCTCCCTTGGCTACACTACAGGAAAACACGCAAGGAAAACGAAGAAAATAAAAAGTGTTAGTGAGAATGTAGCATTTTTCATTATCAAAGATAATATAATTAACACTTGCTCTTCGGGCAGCCAGCTGCATTTCAGCTTCTAATTAACAAGGGACCAAAGATCACTCGGTTTGAATAAATAATCCTAGTGACACATTTAATTTTAATGGTATTTTTCCTCGGCAGGCTGACGTGACTCAGCTCTTGAATGCCGTTGTGAAATCGATAGGATACAAAGTTCAGTGTGACTGGCTGACCTTGTTTTTGGAAAATACATAAGAAACTTCCGTACTTTGAATTGACCACTGGACGGGCATTATTCTCCTCCAAAAGACGCCATTTTTTTTTAAGTTTAGTCTTGTCAAAAAATAAACAAATCATTAGGTATACTAGTACCCAACTTATAAGGCGCGTCGTGAATCTTCGTTCGCGCAGAAAAGAAAGTATGGTCCGAAGATTAACGAAAGAATGCTTAAAACTTACAATCAACCTAAGCTCACTATTATAAGGTTCATAATACACTGCAGCTGTTAGTTCCATCTCACTCTAAGCTCGCTAAGATGGCGGGGCTGCCGACCAATAATGGTAGGGGAGCCCAAGCGGGGATTTCGGGATTTACTAAAGCGCGGCAGATTAATATACAGGGGGATACCTTGTACCCGGTTAAGTACCTCCACAAAACATGAGGCCCATATATAAGGCCGCCCGTGAAGGATACAGGATCAGATTAGTAAAAAAAAATTGACCATCAGAAATTCTCGAGCGCGTCAGATTAAGGTAGGATGAGTTAATTACATCCTAAAAAGTGTATATTCCACTAATCTGACAATGTGAGAGAGACGTAAAAAAATGGGAGGGCAACAAAGTTGTAAAAAAAAAACGTCATCTCGACATTCTCGAGCGTAGCTAAATTTTTATTTATTTTGAAAGAAATAATTCAAGCATAATGAAAAATATATAATCTGACGATTTCCGCAAGCCGAAATAACAAAAATTCGTCGATATAGTTAAATGCGTGCAGCTGCGTGATGCCTACATTTCCTTCTCCGCGTTTCTGATTTCCTGTGAATTTGGACCGATTCGGACGGATTTTGAGAAATTTTGAAAAATCCCAAAAAAAAACAGTTTTTTTTTTTTAAGTGTTTTTTTTGGAATAACTTTTAACCGGCTTTATCGATCAACTTCAAAAACTAATCCGTCTTTGAGCTTAAAAAACCACGTCGATCGCCACCAAGCTGGTCAAAAGCGGTTGATTCGTTCGAGAGATATCGTGAACGAAAGAAACCCGAAAAAGTGTTTTTTCGGGATTACACCGAAATTTGTGGTTCGATCAATTAAAATTGCAAAATTACTTATGAGGATGATAAAACTGCGTCGAATGCCGCCAACCGCGTGAAAATTGGTTGATCCATTCAAAAGTTATTGCGGTTTGAAAATTCCAAAAATAGTGTTCTATGAAACTTCTATCAGACTTTCGAGCTGGGAGCGCTCAAAATATCACATAAATTATATTTTGGGCTCAAAAATGTCATAAGTACAATTTTAAGCACCCAGGAATGGAATTAGCGGAAAGTTGCAGGGATGGCCTTTAAGGTGAACCGTTTTTCTAATTTTTTTTTGTCAGATCAGGCGAATCCCTCTAGATAATCGTCAGATTATGAGACAGTACGTTTAGAACATAAAGATGAACCATATATATCTTAATCTGACGCGCTTGAGTATTTCAAAATGGCGAATTTTTTTTGCACATTATGAAAATGGCCGCGAGTTTGCGTCCCATCGAAATCGTCAGATTAGTGAATAAGAGCTTTTTTTTGGTGCACTTAACACTCCCTAAGAAAATCTGACGCGCTCGATAATTTTTTTTTTTTTTTCATTTTCAATCCTTAAATACAACCACCCGCATCATGCAAACGATCAGATTAACATACGTACATTATTAAAAATACGTAGGGCATTGATGCTATCAATATCTGACGCGCTCGAGGATGCCCATGCAACAGTTTTTTTTTACATATTTAAAAATCTATAGCCGCTTCCCCCACCGATGTAAAGGTATATATCATATAACATTTTTTTCTTCTTATCATCTAAGCTTTGCATCCCAATAGGTCTCTACGACGCTCGAGTAAATCCCCATTTAGCATCGTGGGCTCCCCTACTATAAATAGCGGTCAATAGCATTTCCCGCGCTTTGAAAATTCATCTTCTGCGCAGGTACATCAGTAAGCCATATAAGTTGGGTACTACTATACAGACCTACTTATTTGGGTATTTTTCTCATGGCCTTATGAAGATAAAATGGATGGCAATACCTGTAGCGTAGTGAACCTTTTAGAGCTGGGAAATTAAATTTGATTTCGTGCCAACAGAATTGGTAGATATACTAGATATCTACGGATGTATGGAATTCTTCAACGTCGAAACTAAGATGCAAAATCAGTACGTAATAAATCGATTCAATAGTTTTTATGAGATGTGCGTACACAAACAGACAGACAGACACCATTTTTACACAAAACTATTCAATACATACGTTTCATTTAAATCTACTATTTTTTACACAAAATTTTTGTATGTTAGTTAGTTAAGATAAATCTAAAGTCTAATATCTTTATCTAATAAGTACTAGAAGCACCTCGCGGTTTCACCCGCGTTAACTACTATCCCGCGGGAACCATTAATTTTTACGGCATAAAAGGTAACTTATGTGTACCGGGGATAGCATAGCTTCCCAACAGTGAAAGAATTTTTCAAATCGGTTCAGTAGTTTCGGAGCTTATTCATTACAAATTACAACCAAACAAACAAAGTTTTCCTCTTTATAATATTAGTATAGATAATAATCCTTCTCTCTGAAAGTGTCAAGAAAGTGGAAAGGGCTGAAAGTGTCAGTGCATCGTTGTTGTTGTAGTGATTTTTAAATGCTTGAAAATGGTTATTTATTTCAGTTATTTGCATTTTCTTGGGCATCGCCCGTTCTACTTCAGTGCATTATTTATCAATGCCAAAAGTCTGTTATAAACAATATAAATACCTATATGGTACATTATATTTAACTTTTTAATTAGTCATCTATACTAATATTATAAAGAGGAAAACTTTGTTTGTTTGGTTGTAATGAATAGGCTCCGAAACTACTGAACCGATTTGAAAAATTCTTTCACTGTTGGGAAGCTATGCTATCCCCGGTCCACATAGGCTACCTTTTATCCCGTAAAAATTAATGGTTCCCGCGGGAAAGTAGTTAACGCTGGTGAAACCACGAGGTGCTTCTAGTATTAGATAATTTGGTAGAGTTATTCGGAGTGTCAAAACAAGGTCGTTGTACCGAATAAAGTCACGTAGTGCTTTCTTTTCAAACATTATTTCCTAAATTAACTTCAAACAAACGTTATTTTGGAATTACAAGTGAGTTCTGTGCCAGCGATGAGGTCAATTTAATTTTATCAAGATTATCTCATGTTCCTTTGTGTAGATTTCGTTTATAGCCAGAGTTAAAAATAAAATATGTATAGTCACGAACTTTGAATGTGAACATATACAGATTTTCTAATTTATATGTTTTTATTTTTAATTAAATAAATTAATGATGTTTTGTTTAAAGTTATGTGTCAGTTAGTTTAATAATAATTTTAATAACATTTTGTTGATTAAACGTGTCTTTATTTCGACACATTTCACTCAATAAAGGTTTTTCAATTTTCATGCGACTTGAATGTTCTTGCAATTAGTTACTAGCGTATTATTTATTTATTCTATTTATTAATTTGTATATTATTGCTTATTAAATATTTAATAAGCAAATAAATAAATGTGTATTACTAGCGTCAATGAATAATATTATTATACAACTTAATTATTATAATAAGTGCGTCACAGAGCGGCTATACTCGTAGTTAACGAAATAATCTTTGTGACCCTCTGCTATAGATCTTGTACACAGGAAATTTTCCGAACTATTCGAAATTTTCTTCGTACGTCCATAGATACATTATTTTTAATTCTTGGATTTTATCAAAGTCAAAGTCAAAGTCAAAGCATTTATTGTAAATAGGCAATTAAATCGCACTTTTACAAGTCAAACAAAAGTTACAAGAGAATCATAAAAACATAAAGTATGATACATATCGATCATGCACCGGCGATGTCAAAGTGTATCGCATTATGTTATTCATATCTTAACGACAATATTATCCGCTTAATGATTCCGGCGGGTTACTTGATCTTACTGTATTTGGATATAATATAGTCTAGGAGCGAAACCTTTCATTTGAAACAGTTTAAGTCTTTGACTAATGCAGATATCACTGATATCGTAATATAACGACTAACACAGAATGTCGATAGAATATCGAATCGATGCCTTGATGGGCATTGACCGCGTAGGGATCAGGAAGTCAGGATGATTGGACCACTGTCAATTTTCACAGAAAATGTGACATGTATCCGAAAAGAACAAATGTGTGATCGAGTGTGGAATGTGAATCTACCCGCAAAATCCTAATTAGCGTTTACACGGACATGTAGCGATACAATATAACCTTCGCTCTGAACTTCATTTATGATAACTAATCGCTAAAAGCGGGGAAGCCTCGCCGCTACCGCGTGTCAAACGCCTGGTGTCACCGTGATGCATCGGCCGCGGCGACCGCCATCTTTGAAAGTTTATTCAATCTACCGGTACTCCGTGCAAACCATTATAGACTGCCGCACTAGGCACTAAAGATTATTTCTGATTGAAGCTGTGAACATTTTCCTAAATCTTACAGGTCGTTTCATTTGTTCCATTTCAATCCACATTGCTTATGTCATAAAGTATATTTCACATCGTGGTCCCGATTAGCCTATCGTCATTTTGAATGTTAAACTTTATACTTTACATGCTTTAAACTAAAGTTTATATTAGTTGGAGTATGCGAGAGCAGACAGAGTACAGACAAGACTGATAAGACCCGGATGCTGACAGAAGATTGCGATATCGGTCAAGTGCCAGTCGTTAGGAAGATCCTTAGAACTCGACCTACATAAACCTACCAACAAGTAGATGAAAGATATGAAAATCGTCTTTGGGTCGATGTTTTAACCGTTGGTTGTATTGTGCCCTGAGAGGAGCTGTCTGGGACGCACGGACGCACAGTCGGTCGCACCGATGGCTTTTCGTTAGTTACGTGCAGTTTTCCGTCGCTCTATGCTTCGGCCGTCGGCAGAGGATGTTATAGAAAATAGAAAGAAAAAAGATAATAAATTTAAAGATAAAGATACTTGATAAAGATACTTTTACTTTTTTTTTATTAATATGCATCAGTCACACCAATAATTATAAGTAGGATACAAATTTAACACTAAAATTACCCTAATTATTGATGCATATTCTCATACAAAATGGTGCAACTCAGCATAATATCGATGAAGGTAGTTCCTACCTATCGCCGACGCTGTTATTGTTGGAGCCACTTCCGTGCAATCACGATTATCGATTTATCACGGCACGGTTATCGATTGATAGCAGTCTAAACCACGTTAAAGGCCCTTAGGCGGCCAGACAAACTCTACAGGCTACACTAGAGGCTAGGACAACTTCATACGACAAACAAACTAACAGCGGTCTTGGTAGAAATAATAAAAAACCGGCCAAGTACGAGTCGGACTTGCGCACGAAGTATTTCCATACCATTATCTTTAAAACAGCAAAAAAAATCACGTTTGTTGTATGGTAGCCCCCTTAAATATTTCATTTATTAGATTTTTTAGTATTTTTTGTAATAACGACAACTGTTAAATCAATGTCTAAAAATGTCACAGTTAGTTCACAAGATACAGCCTGGTGACAGACGAAAGGACAAACAGACAGACAGACAGACGAACAGCGGTGTCTCAGTAATGACAGTAATGGGGTAAACGGGACCCCCGTTTTACGCTTCGGTACGAAACCCTAAAAACGTGGTGACAGTAGCAGAAACTACTAGCAGCGGAAAAAGGAATGTGGTTGCAAAGGTCCAATTAATAAAGAAGTCGATCTCTAAATGAGTCGATTTTTAGTGCAATACTTGGTTTGGTGTTGACATTTTATATTTTGACGTTCTGAGTGTTGAAGTTTAGTATCCCACCCAATACTAGCAGACACGGCCACGCGTTGCTGTGGCTAAGGTTTTTGTTATTGCGACTATCAATTGAGATTAAAGCTATAATATCTTTCAAGTTAGACCAAAATGCACTCTTTGTGCAAATTTGATTGAAATCGGTGAAGTAGTTTAGGTTAGGAGTACGTCGCGGATAAACAACGTGACGCGTAATTTATATAATATGTTAAGATGTACAGATTGGCGATTTATGGATGGATGGCGTGTACCATCAGTGTACGACTCGCTTTACTCGTTCACTGAACCAGTACATACTCTGACCGATCTCTAAAAAGGGTGAAGGTTATGTTTCATATGAAATGCTGCTGCCCATATCCTGTTGATAAAAAACAAACAAGAGTTCCCGATCGATTGGCTGCATGGAAACTTTTACATCACTATCTCCGCTGTCCGTCCGTGTATATCCGTTGGCCTGATTAGATATTTAAAATAACTGTTAAATGGCTATGAAATGTGAACTTTGACTCTGATAGACAGGTTAGATAATTGCTTTGATTTTCAAGCCTTGCATGTTTTTGGGGTTTCGTACCTAAAGGGTAAAACGGGGGCCCTATTACTAAGACTTCGCTGTCTGTCCGTCTGTCACTGGCTGTACCTCATGAACCGTGATAATTAGACAGTTGAAATCACAGATGATGTTTTTCTGTTGCCGCTATAACAACAAATACTAATACTAAAACACATAATAAAATAAATAGGCTCCCTTACAACAAACGTGATTTCTTTGCTCGTTGTTATAGATAATGGCACGGAACCCTTAGTGCGTGAGTCCAACTCACACTTGGCCGGTTTTTAGAATAACAAACATCTACGTTGACACGGGATGTTTCGTTTTCTACATCCAATGACCGGTGCTAAAGATTAATGTGTTATTAATAGAGGGCGTATAGCATCGGCTATTAAATTCAAATAAAATATTTATACTTACGTAACTTTTAATCATGGCAATTTAGGCATAACCTGTGGAACATACCAGTTCACATCCAAACATCGAAGTTTATAATTACTCTAAAAATACTAATATTACGATTTACCTCCGTGAGTGCCAACAAAATCTTCCACAATCAACAGATTATTTTTACCTATATAAAATATTGACGTCAATATATTTATTCACACATATTTTTTTCTAAAATAGGTGTCACTACGTTTGGTCTCAATTTAGCATTAGTATGTAATATTATTGTAAGTATATATTTTTTGCATAATATAATCAAAGATAATTTAGCTTAAGAAAAACCTATACGCGTTTGTTACTTACATGATAGTTTTTTGCTTTTATTATTTATAGAATAGGAATAATACAAGAAAATAAAAGTCAACGAACGTTCCACAAAAACCGGCCGAAGATGTTATTGTGACACAGGCTCACTGCCCCACTAAGTAATAACCTACTTGATCCTTCCTACTAACAATAACATTTCTAGAACAAAGTGCATTGTATGCAAAATGTTTACCAGTCATCAAGGTGACGGTACCGTTATATTCAGCATCTTTGCGGTGTTAATATTTACACCGTTTTAATTAGGGTTCCGTAGCCAAAGGGTAAAACGGGACCCTATTACTAAGGCTCCGCTGTCCGTCCGTCTGTCCGTCTGTCACCAACCTGTATCTCATGAACCCTGATAGTTAGTTGAAATTTTCACAGATGATGTACGAGGGTGAATCAAAAAATTCTTGGAATCAATATTAAAAAATGCAAAGATTTAAATAATAATATTTTATTTTTCTACATAATCTCCCTCCAATGCAATGTATTTAGAATAACGCGTTTCTAACTTCCTTATTCCTTGTGAAAAAAAATTATTTTCTTGACTCTCGAAAAAGTCCTCTACGGCAGCTATAACCGCGTCTTTATCGTGAAATTTTGTTCCACGAATTTCCTCTTTTAATTTTGGAAATAAGTGAAAATCACTTGGGGCTAAGTCCGGAGAATATGGTGGGTGGTCAAGGAGATTGAAGCCAGCACAGCGGATTGCGTTGAGCGCAACTTCCGATCGATGAGCAGGAGCGTTATCTTGAAGGAACAACACGCCCAACGACAGTTTTCCACGACGTTTTTCTTTAATCGCTTCACGCACTTTCGGGATTAAATTTGCATAATAGGGTCCAGTAATCGTCTGGCCTTTTGGCATGTAATCAATAAAAAGGATTCCTTCACTATCCCAGAACACAGAGGCCATAACTTTGCCAGCGGTAGGAGCAACTCGAAATTTCTTAATGGATGGAGAGGATGGTCGTTTCCAAGACATGCTTTGTCTTTTAGTTTCAGGATCAAAATGGTGGACCCACGTTTCATCCATGGTGACAAGACGACGGCAAAAATTATCCGAATCACGCTGGAACATTTCGAGATTACGCTTGGAAATTTCCAAACGTCGCTTTTTGTTTTCGTCGGTTAACATTCGTGGCACCCATCTTGCAGACACTTTTTTGAACCCCAGTGAATCAATTAAAATGGATTGAACGCTACCAAAAGATACCTTTAGGATCTCAGCTATATGTTTTATAGTCATTCTTCTGTCTTCCAAAACCAGATTCTCAACCTTTTTGACATTTTCTTCTGTAACGGAGGTTGAAGGCCGCCCAGAACGCGGGTCATCTTTACAGCTTGATCTACCTCTTTTAAATTCAGCCACCCAGTACGCAACCGTAGAATAGGGTACAGCATCACCCCCTAATGTCTGCTGAATGTCCAAAAAAATTTCCTTCGTAGACATTTTTTTCAAACTGAGATATTTTATCACCGCACGTAACTCACTTTTATCCATAATTTTGACTTTTTAGCAACTCGTTGCACAAAAAAATTTATTACATGCGAACGAACTGACATAAACAAGTGACAGTCTGCATAAATATAGTGTGATAGACACTCTTTAATTTGAATATCGAACTTGATCCAAAAAGGTTTCATATATATGCACTTCTAAGAACTTTTTGATTCACCCTCGTAGATATATCTGTTGCCGCTATAACGAGAAATACTAAAAAACATAATAAAATAGATATTTAAGGGGGCTCCCATGCCTACAGCAAACAGGACTTTATTACCGTTTTTATAGATCAAGGTACGGGACCCTTAGTGAGTGAGTCCGAGTCACACTTTGCCGGTTTTTGTAATTACAATTCTTTTTTTATGGAACTAAGTATTTTTGCTCAATTCGTTGTTATCATCCTGTTTTTCCTTGTCTCGGATTATTATCAACATAATGGGCTTATATCGCATCTGTGTGTACAGAAATATCTCTGAAACTACTGATGCCACTTTTCCCCGGTTTTCACTCATACGTAAACCGATTTCCGATAAAGATTTGAATGTAGGTACATATCATAGATATTTTAATGTGGAAATTTGTTACTCCACGACGATTTTCCTCAAGGATTTCAAAACAAAATCAATAGTTATGTAGCTTATTCAGCTGTTCCGTTTAGGTGTCTCATTTCCCAAAATGTATGTATCCCATGTATAAAAAATTCCCTTTCCTGAAGTGACGCTTTTCTAAGCAACGAAAATATTGTTGTTTGTTTTTGCGTGAATGATGCTACCTCTTATGCTGGGCCACACGTATCGTGATATCCCACTGACTATCCCGTTGTTTGAGTCATTTGACGTTCGCCGTAAGTGTAGCCACATAATCGTGATATTATGGCATTGGCATTGCCGTTGAATACCCCGAATTTTTACGTTCACTTGTTTTTTGATTTTGGTTTATTTTGTATTCGGCTGTTGACGATGACTATAGTGTGGCCAGTCAAATTTATGGTGATAAATTATTAAGGACAACTTCCGCGTTGTTTAAAGCGATGCTGGCCGTTGACGATGACGATAGGTGTGGCCCATGCATTAATGACAGAGTTAGATTGCCCAATGACCATAGAAATATGAACATAAGCCTTTTCTGAAGTTCTAAAGATTCCCAAAATTTCCTATTCTCCTTCTAAAGTTTGTACTAAACCAGGATCTCTCTTTCCAGTGGAATACGTGGACACAGAGTACAGTCTGTGGCTGACCTGGTTCCTCACTCCCGTGATAGTGACGTTCCTGCTGCCGGCGGTGCTCATCGTGCTGATCTACATCAGCAGCATCATATTCTACCTCTACAGGCTGTACAGGTGCGTAGTGGGAACGCGTGGGCATAGAGTGAAACCTCTGTAGGCTGAGTAAAGGTTGTGTTGAAAGTATAACCTGTGTTTGTACAGCTGATGAGGAGCTAGAGTGGCGACCATGGATTGGAAGACGCTGTGTAGGTAGGCCTCCCAATAGATGGGCCGACGACTTCAAAAGAGTCGCAGGCAACCGGTGGATGCAAGTGGCAAATTGTCGTTCGGTGTGGCGGCCTAAGGGGGAGCCTATGTTCAGTAGTGGACGTCTTCAGGCTGATGATGATGATGGCAGCCTGTGTTAGCACAGAATATGACTTGTCTTAACAAATAGTGCAGCAGATACATGACAGATTGTTTATACTTTGTACCTTTGTGAGTACCTTTGTGAAGTCATCCAAAAATGTATCTGTAGGTGTTGATGATCTTCCCAAAACGCGTCTTTTTCTTGCCTCTTCGTCTGTTAATCCAATTAAATAATATCATTATAATTATTAATTATTCTTATCACACGCAGACAACCCCCAGACGGTATGGCTCATTATTTTCTTTATAATTTAGTCCAATTAAGACTTACCTCTGCACCTCTCCGTACAGATAGCGAGTGCGTAGACCTTATGATACAGTAACACGGTAGTGATGTTGCATCATAAGTGTACTTTTTTTATTAAGTCTTTATTTTTATCCTCTCATGTTATTAATTCGTGACTGATGCTTGTATGGCAAAGGTGAAGTCACTATTTACAAGCTTTTAGAGTTATTTAAAGGTCTCGACAAACACCACGGGCATCTACTGAGCAGTAGGTACATTACATTACAAATAGCATGTAATGTATTAACTAGCTAAAAACGGGTCTAATTCGCGCACAAACTAATATCAAAATTATATAATTTTGACTTACCTCAACGTTTCGGCCGAGTTACATCGACCGTGGTCACGAGAAGACTGGAGAATGGTCGGAGTGGCAGCTGTTGTTTCCAACTACCCGCGTTTGGTTTTGCAAAACATAACCGTTACGACATAAAATACTAATAGCATCCGAAGTAGCATGTAATGTATCAAGGCAATAACTGTTCATGCCCCTCCATGCCCGATGTCTGTCGAGAGCTTCTTACTATCTTCTTTCTTAATCTTTCTTAATATATATATAAATTACGCGTCACGTTGTTTGTCCGCGATGGAGTCCCAAGCTACTTAACCGATTTTAATCAATTTTGCACAGTTTGATCTAACTTGAAAGATAGAGTAGCTTACGTCTCAATTTATAGTCGCCATAACAAAAACCTTAACCATAGAAACGCGTGGCCGTGTCTGCTAGTATCGTATAAAACAACGAACACAAAACGTACCTGCTTATTTGTTGAAATTAAAGCATTTTTAAATGGGTCCTTTGTTACAGGCTAAAAGTGGTGGACGGTGTTCAGAATGACTGGCGGCAGGCGGCGCGGGTGGCCGTCTGCGCGCTGTGGGACGCGCACGGTTGGCTGTGGCATGGTATGAACGACACCTTACAACCACTACCATATAAAGCGATTTATGCTTTAGATTAGACCTAAGAAAAAAAAGAAAAAGAGTGTAATCTAGTAGGGGGTGGGCCTTCTAACAAGATTTCTGTTTTCTTCTTTATAGATGATTTGCTTACGCATATACGGGTTTTTGTCCATACGAAGGGTTGTCTGGAAGAAATAGCTTTGAGCGATAAGACTGCCTATTGTACTTTCGTATTGGGTTTAGGTGCTGTTTTTCTTTTTGGTGTAGGTACAATAAGGAGCTTTGTATAATATTCCCTGTACCTATGTATCTTGGGATCTTGATACGATTAATTTCTAGATTACGTAAGTAATAATAAATGAAATGGCCATGGGAAAAAAAACTGACATTCCCAAGGCATACTATATCATCTCATCTCTCTCAATTGTGGTACTATTATAACTGTATCCTATCCATTCTATACTATACTAGCAGTTACACGCGACTTCGTTCGCATTTTTATAATATGCAATATCATGCAACTGTTCAGAAAATCACAAGTCGCGGGTAACCTAGTAAGAATATCTGTCTCACTCTCTCTCTCCCTGTCTATCACTTTCTATTCCTCTCCCTCTCTCCCTATCTCCTTCTCTCTCTCTCGCACCCCCGTGCTGACGCCGACGATGCCGCAGGGTACGAGATCCGCGGCGTGGAGATGATCCCCGAGGGTCCGTTCCTCGTCATCTACTACCACGGCGCGCTGCCCATAGACATGTACTACTTCATCGCTCGCATCATGCTGTTCAAGCGCCGGCTCATACACACCGTCGCCGACAGGCTGCTCTTCAAAATACCTGGTGAGTTGTAACACCAGTTTTTGCAGCTGTCAAATACCATGGTCGTTATATTATATGGGGTGAATTTTCGAGACGGCACAGTAAGGGCAGGTACCTTAACCGTTATAGTTACCGGAAAATGTTTTTAGGTGACTATCCGTAACGTTTTAAGATACTCTGAACTGCATTTACAGATTTTGGAAAAAATGTACAGTCGGCAAGCAAATGGTCATGTAACTCAAAAACTTTTTTTGATGCCAATCGATCCTGTTTCTTATAAGGGTCAAAAGTTTCTACTGGACCCAATGAGGTTTGAGTACTAGAAATGTCAGAAATCGCGAAAAACTTTTCGCACGCGCATCGTGCAAGAAAACAAGGTGTAGCACTACGGAAAATATGATGACGTAGTTGTCTCTTTCTACGTCAATCAACGTACATCGAGGATTTATGATATGGTATCATACGTACGTTGATGACGTAGAAAGAGACACCCACGTCATCATCTTGCCCGTTTGTTGTATGGGTTATTAAATATCTATTTTATTCTGTTTTTTTTTGGATAATTTGTTGTGATAGCGGCAACAGAAATACATCATCTGTGAAAATTTCAACTGTCTAATCATCGCGGTTCATGAGATACAGCCTGGTGGCATACGGACAGACAGCGAAGTGATAGGGTCCCGTTTTATCCTTTGGGTACGGACGGAACCCTAATAAGGACTCGTTCGCAGAATGGCTTATACTTAGGTTTCGCCCCAATATCCTATTCTAGCAAAGGCTTATTCGTTTAACGACCTATTGATAGAAACACTCATTCTTGTTTTTGTCTTTTTTGAGGATGAGATGAATGATAATCTGTGAACATGTAATCCCCCCGTCGCCAGGCTGGGCGTCGCTCCTCGAGGGCCTGTGCGTGATCCCCGGCACGGTGCAGACGTGCGCGGGGGTGCTCCGCTCGGGGAACCCGCTCGCCATCTCCCCCGGGGGAGTGTACGAGGCGCAGTTCGGGGACCACTACTACAAGCTCAAGTGGAAGTCCAGGATCGGGTTCGCTAAGGTCGCGCAGGAGGCGAAAGTTGTAAGTTTTTTTAGGCTAGTATTTAATCGCATCTCACCTGGTCTGAAGTGTAGATGTGGCCGTAAATGGTGAACATAGAATGGGACTTTCTTATTGAGGGTGATCTAATCAGGCGGCACTTTAGTGTCACTGCCAAGGTTTTAAAGGTTGTTTTCCTTCATTGGAAGCTCAAGCCCAGCTTTCGCTGTCAGCCGGCTTCGAACCGGCGGAAACCTTTTTTATTTACAATAATACTTTCAGATTGTTCACATAAAAGTTCAGTAGCTTGCTTTTGAAATAATTTTATAGTAAACACTTTTGTCGGGCGTCCCGTGACGCACTTTTTTTTTTTATTAAAAAATAACAGTCCTACACTAGAATCGCTCCTGTATCGTGGGTACCGCTTACAGGCATATAATTTCCCACACACATCACAATAACTGATCTCGGGCGTCTCGAGAGGCGCACGTTTTTTTTTAAAATTGATCTGTCTAAACTAACGTCCCGTCTCCCCCGCAGCCCATAATCCCCATGTTCACCCAGAACGTGCGCGAGGCGTTCCGCACGGTGGGCTGGCTGCGCGGCATCTGGCTGCGGATCTACGCCGCGGTGCGCGTGCCGCTCGCGCCCGTGTACGGGGGCTTCCCCGTCAAGCTGATCACGCACCTCGGCGCGCCCATCTACCCCGGGGAAGATGACACCCCGGAGACTTTGCATCTGAAGGTGAGCTGGGACACATCCTTACTTATGTACTTGTGTAATACTAGCTGCGCTCCGCGGTGTTAGCCGCTGATTTTGGGATTAAAATTATAATAATGTAGCCTATTTGCTAAGCTAGGGTGTGAGCAAATTTCATCAGAATTGGTCCCGCCGTTTGAGAGTGCAGAAGTAACAAACAAACTTTCGCTTTCATAATATTAGTAGGATTGCATATTATCGCGATAAAAACTATACTATGGCTTCTGTCCTAGGCCTTGTCTATCTTTATACCAGAATTAATCACAATTGGTTCAGCAATTTATCGGTTCAACATCAGTTTTCACAAGTTTCATTTCATTTTCTAAGTATGCATGTATGGATTGGATCGACGCGTTTCACAATTATATTTTGTTCAAACTGAACGCGTGACATCCGACACGTTAAATAGTAATGTCTAAGGTTTTCTTACTTGGTGTACGGTCGGCATCATAAGTAGCTTAACATGTTTTAGTTTTGAGTTCCATTGTAGTGTAAGGCTACTCCAGAAAGGAATCATAAATGAAACGTTTATATCTCTTATCACAGTTATATTGCTCAACTTCACAATGATATTTAAACAAAACGTATTTACAAACCTTAATCAATGGCGATCGTTCTCTAGTCGGCTCTCTCATAGAGGATTCGGAAGGCTGACCGACTGACAGAATTACTGCAATATTATCGTTGGACAAACGCTCTAGCACTGACAATTAATCAAAGATGTGACTTTATGATGTTACATCCGAACTGACAGTTGACAGCACTCAATATCATAGACATCCACAGACTATTCATGTTACAGTAGATACGCAAAATGTACATTATTACGGTGTATATTAAATTCAAGATACGGAGATGTTCAACTACTTTAGAGGCCGTTCAATTGTAGATACGCAAAATGTATATTTTTAGAGTGTATATTAAATTTAAGATACGGAGATGTTAAGCTACTTTTGATGCCGACCGTACAATATAAATCTTTTTCTATTCTCTTGTAACGGTCTGCCCTTTCCCAGGTAAAGACAGCCATAGAAAAGCTAATAGAAGAACACCAGAGAGTCCCCGGTAACATACTCACTGCTCTCATAGAGAGAGTGCACGAAATGCCCAAGAACAAGAAGAAGGAAGAGCCCGAGAAACACGCCAACGGCAACTGTCACAACGGAACTGTCAAAGTGGCAGATGACGCGCCGAGTGAGTGTCAAAGTGACAAGCTGAAAGTGTCATAATAGTGGTGTGTGGGATATTTTTGTAGGTTGCAATGACGAAACTTTTGTATAAAATTCAATGATTTTCAGACTACCGTTGCATTATGTGGCAGTCACAGTGGTTTATTTCCATGCGGTTGACTAAGGTTTAACGCTAGTACAAAAAAAACGTGCATATTTTCTTATTATGTGACTGCAGTTATTATGATTGTGGTGGTAATCCTGGGTGAACTAAAGTTATCGAAAATTTATGGGCGAATTGCACCAAAATTTTAACGTCAATTTAGTTAATTAATACGGGGCAGATTGAGTACTAATGTCATCAGGCACATTTGAAGTTTGCATAAATCGAGATTACACGCACGTCGTCACGCAAGATCAGTAACGTGGAAGTGTAAATCGGGTTAATTCTAGATGTAAATAGTTGGTGCAAATCGCCCTTAAATTGTAACGAAATTACTAGCTTAGCTGCCATTTCATCGGTTCAAAAACCCAATTAGAATACAAAGGTTTCTACGTGTAATATAAAATAGTGTGCCAATGTGATTAGAAATATAAATTCAGTCTGGAGTAATATTTGCTATACCGTTTTTGATAGACTTCCGCTGGCTGGAGGCAAAGCCGAAGCTATGAAATGAAATTACACCAGCGTCTGTTTAATCGTATTGTTATTCTGTCGCACTCATACTGATACAAAATGAGTGAGACAGCATTACCCGGGTTTCACTTTGAATTGCGTGTAATATAATATTATAATGAATTAAAATGTATATTTAATTGAGAGCTTTTGATGTAAAAACTAAACTGGCGTCCGTATTTTACTAAAACCAGTCTGTTAAAAAAAATCCCTATAAAATTTAAGTGTATGATTAATACTCGCGTATTTTTAAGTTTTTGCAATAATCGTAATAAAATAAAATACTATACGCGCAATAAATATTTAGCTACAATTACGATTACTTAAAACCTAAACCTTTGAATATTTTTTTATAATGTTATCATTCTATTTACTTATTTCTATACACGGCTTTGACTCGTGTATGTGTGAATCTATGCATTTATAATATTTGTGCATTCTAATTGGCATTCCTTACTTTTATGCCCTCGACAGACAGCGGGCGTGGGCGGGACGGCGACGGGACGAGAGCAGTCAGTGTGCCTAGTGTGAGTTTTGACAATTTCTTTACGCGCTCGGTCCGGTTAGCGTAAACTTGAAATTGTATGGAATAAGAGCAGCGCCATCTAGTGTCAGTCACTCAGACACTCAGTCAGGCACACAGGACAGTTGTTATGTACTAGGGCCTCGACGTGACGTTCCGCCGAGGCTCGCTCTGTGTCACGTAACTAATACATTACAACTGTTCACGTGCCGCCCGCGCCCGCTGTCTGTCGAAAACATTAAATTTGTAGTTATACCTTGTAACTAGCCGTTTGTTTTTCCTTAAAAATTTAAGACTATTTCAGGGATTATATACCCTTCATATAATGTAGTTATATATTTTTGTGACTTTGATAAAATGAGCTGAATAAATAAATGTAATATTTATGTAGGTACATTATATGATCATATTTTATTGTGTAGGTTATGTATGTACTATTTGCGTGCAAATTAGACGAAACGTGGCTTTTTCTTTTATTTAGTTTATTTTTTATGTCCAACGCTTACATACCAGCTCTGGGCCAGTGTATTGGATTATTGTCCATTATACTTGACTCTCGACAGTGTTTTTTTACCCCACTGCTGGTAATAAGTTTCTTTGGTATAATTATGTATCCATGTGTAGCCATGAATATATGTTTTTTCCTATGGCCTTTTGCCAGTCGCTTGCTTGACCTCTTAGCCTCATTGATGCATTTACCATGGACAAATTATCTGACCAATTTGCCAATGTCGATATTCTGTCTACCTGTTTGGTCCATTCTACTGCATTTTCATACTTTTTTCCACTGAATATGGGTATTGCCTGACTTGTGTCGGCTGTACTAAACACTTGGAATGTAGGGGGAACTTGAGTGTTTGAATTATTAAGTGCTATTTGTTTCATTAATTCTGTTTGTGTTTGAAGTATTTGTGTGATGACATCATTCGAATTTATTGGTGTGGTTGACATACCTGATGCATTTAGATTTTCCTTATCACTTTTTATTTGTTGTAGTTGACTTTTCATATCTTCTAGCTCTTGCTGTTGTGACATTCTTTTTGATTTTTCTTCCTTGTACACTTCCATTAGATTTTCCTCGTGTTTTTTGTAATTGTCTTTTATTAATCTTTTGACTAAATCTTGTTTTACTCCAGCTAAGCTTAAAATTCTAAATCGTAATTCTTCCTTTAGTTGTTGTACTGTGAACTTTTCTAAATCTTCCTCTCGAGTCGATTCCATGTTTGATCTGGGGTGAAACCTTTATGCTATCCGTTTCAATCTTCTTCACGATATGATTAATCTGTAAGATAATACCTGAAAATCTTGACATATGTTGTGTATAACGTACACAAATTAACTTTTTCACAAAATTAGACGTATTTTGATACAAAGTTAAAATTTTTTTGTCGTAGCGCCATGTAAGGGCTTGTGAATAAAACGTAAGACGTTCGCCATATTAATTGTTTATTTCTATTTCTTTCTATCCTATCACATTTGTTTTATCTATCTCTGTCATTCTGTTTCATCTTTACTTCCTCTTTCATTCATGCTATATTTTAAATCTATACATCTCTTTCACACAGTTTCCTTACGTTCCACTTCTTCGTTTTATCCGTTTACTCTTCTAACTCGTTCAATATACAATTTTCCTTCTCATTCTTACATCGTCTTCTAGCCTAATCGCTATGTTTAAGTTTAATGCTTACACTAGTACCCAACTTATAAGGCGCGTCGTGAATCGTCGTTCGCGCAGAAAAGAAAGTATGGTCCGAAGATTAACGAAATAATGCTTAAAACTTACAATCAACCTAAGATCACTATTATAAGGTTCATAATACACTGCAGCTGTTAGTTCCATCTCACTCTAAGCTCGCTAAGATGGCGGCGGCTGCCGACCAATAGCGGTTTCCCGCGCTTTGAAAATTCATCTTCTGCGCAGGTACATCGGTAAGCCATATCAGTTGGATACTACTATACCAAAATGTTTCCAATTTTATCTAATTATTGCTGTTAATTATGGACTCAAAATTACTTCTATCGGGCATTTCCAATTGTATCAAAATTGTGTTTTATACTTTATTTTAAATGGAGTTTATATTATGTAAGACATATCAGGTTAGTAAAGATGTGATAGTTGTTTAAATGGACAATTTATATATACTTGTAGAATAGGGATTACTTGTAAACGCAAAATTATGAAATTAAAAATAAGAATACAAATTAAAAAAAAACCTTAGAATACAATTGATACAAATAGAGTGCATTTCTTAGATTGTAGTTTTTGTTATATTTTCATTCACTCACTGAGGGCAATCACAGGTCATCCCACTGCTGGGACATCTGTGTCCCAGCTGTGGTAACTTAAATTAACAAATAGGCTGATTAATGTTGCATACACAAAGTATGTAACTTATAAGGTTTGGCGAAATATCTTAGACAATTATGTATAGTCGATGGAATTTATTTTAAGCGATTGTCACAGAAGAGAACGTGTTATGAATCACGATTTAGACATAAAATATACAATATGTTACACATTTTATGTCAAGCTTCTAGCAATAATATTATATAGCAATGTTGTGTAAGTTGTTGCGTATTATATCTGTTTTATATATTATAATAATTATAAAAAAAAACAACGTATTTGTAACTATCATAAAAACGCATCGAATTGTGTGTTTCTTATGTTTATTTATAACATCGGTGCAGATTCCAGGAAGAGTCAAGAAATAAAGATTGAGATGTATTATGAGAGCGAAAACATCCGGTGGTGTCACATGCATTAGACATCTTTGAATGTTGCATGATATCGTATACGGCCGTTAGAAATATAATCTATATCTAAATATAATATGAGCAAAAATGAAGTGTCCGTTCGTAATGACAAAATAACAGCAATTTTTATATTTACGTAATCCCAGTGTCTTACAAACAGCAATATTGTAAGCGTGTGCCTATGTATATGTTATGTTATTCATTATTGCATATTTTCCGAAATTCTACTAATATATGTAATTCGATAAATATAATTAAGACAATAGTATTAGGTTAAAGTAGTTTTTTTACGGTAATTTTTATTATAATAATTAATCTTATTTAGCAGCGGTATTGTCAAAGAATTTAACCGTGTAATCTATAATTAAAATGCCTTTTAAAAGTATGTTTGTCCTATATAAGTCTCATAAAAACGCGTTTCATAAGAATGTTCAGTCAAGCTCCAAGTTTCGCGAACAGAACACTTATTAATTAGGTTTTTCGCACACAAACTAATATAAAATTTTGCAACACCTCGACGTTTCGGCCGAGTTACATCGACCGTGGTCACGAGCAGGCTGGAGAATGCGGGTGTCACCGTCCGGAGCGGCGGGTGTTGTTTCCAACTACCCGCGTTTGGTCTTGCAAGGTTAAAACAAGTCGAGGTGTGTCATTTGTATATTTTGATATTAGTTTGTACGCGAATTAGACCCGTTTAAATCTAATTAATGCAGTAGCTATCCCAATTCTCATCTAAGTTTATTACTGCATCATTAGTGGTCCAAATATAGCATCTTGTGAAGTTAATTTCACATGCCCGAAAACTATTTCGCTGAATGTGATCCACCAATCCGGATCTCGAATAAACCTTGGCCTCACGTAAGCGAATCACCTGCGCTCAGTTAGCGCGGGACTCGGATCGATGATGATGATGATAATGATGATGATGATGATGAAACCACTTTGGTTCCAGTTAAATTCTTTGATGAACTCGAAAGTGTATGGATATGGGTGTGTGCCAGAAACTGTGAAACCAAATGTATGTGCATTAGAAAGCTAGTTTACGTATATTGATATACCTATAGCTACTTAATTTGCAAACGATTACTTAACCAGATAAGTAAATATTTTGAACTATAAATATTTGTGTTTTGATTCGCCATCCTTACATTATCGTTTATGAAAATGGTTAGTGATTGGATTAATCCAGTTTTTGTAATTCACTGTCGGTTTCTTGTAACCTTTGACAGCAGATTAAGTCGGCCGTTGTCTGTATCTGACTCTAAACAAATGACAAGGCCATGCAATAGTTTTCATCTTTTGTCACAATTAACTCTGGAAACCAGCTATTAGTCTTTCTAAAGTGCTGGTAAGTACCTACTAGTAGAAATGAATAACAACAAAATTGACATTTATAATATTAATTTATTTCGATTTCTCTTACAGTAAACATTGAGGAAATATACAAACAGTAAAATTATTATACAATAAGTACGAATAACACAATTCTTCATCACAATTATTGGAAACAGTCACCATTTATAAATACTAAAAGACAGACCTGTAACATCATAATGATAAGTATATGTCTATGAAGGCAAAAGCCAAAGGAACCAAATTGACTCGGTCAGTTTGATCCGATCATAATATATTCTGATTTGTTTACTACGAACGAATTATGTTAGATTTCACCCAAATTAAGCGGGATCTTAAGAGGAAATCTATATTTACAAAATAACATGATAAACAGTTATCGAGTGCAGTCGGAGTTAAAAAGTCGATGAAAATCTTTTAAAAATATTAGTAAATAAAACTAGTGACATTTTTGATCGACTTTTCACGCCGACCGTACGACATAACAACAACGATTTAACTCCTAACATCGACAAGTTACCAAATTAGATGTAACATCATTTTAAAAATAGACACCAAAATTTTGGACTTTCCATAGACTACATACTACAGAATGAAGGAAATATAAAATCCCAACATTTATTTTAACTTTGTATTTTGTTGTTTGGTGAGATTTCAATCCGTATAAACTAAAGCTGTATGTCCACCGCGAACGAAGCTTAGTTTTTAAGCTTATCTCATGTAACAGACTTGCAAACATCTTGAATAAATTGAACTCAAATTCACCTTGCATGCTTTGTGGAAAGACCAAATACATTGCATTGTAAGTAAATACATATTATGGGCATCAAAAACAACAGTAATCGTACACACAGATACAAAATACACATGTAAAAACGACAATAAAAATTCATTTAACAAAGTTCTATTAAATTCCACGAACCAGGATGGTTCACTATGTTCTTACTATGACAACATTGATTTGACAGCATAATGTGGCTTATAATAAACAGCGTAAAGGGTCCTCAGTACGGATAGCATATCAGCACTAAACCTTGGGTTTCCAATAGCGGTGCCTTCATTTAGCGGTCGCGATATAGCGTCGACTAACGTCACTGAACGTCGGCTATTCCAACAGGACTGGTTTCATAACACTGCTGAGACACCGTAACGTATTTTTGTAGGTGTATACTTTTTATATTAGAAGCCTTAGAAGAATAACACATAGAAACCAAGTACCTAGTGGCTAGCGTCGTATATCAATTTTTACTGAGACTTTTTGGGCCTAGTTCGGACTTGACTCGCTATTGCTCGAAATCAAATCTTTTATGGTTAATATTGATTAATTATCCAAGTTTTTGGACTAAAAACCAACACGCATGCGACATTTTCATTGCACTTGTGTGCATTTATGAGAAGATAATTAAATGGCACTCACGCACATATTGAGAAAAAAGTGGCTTCACTTTTGAGTGACACTACGCATGGAACTATCCTTCTCTGTGTTATTATTCTAAGTTGGAAGCTATAACAGTACGGTTAGTCTTTTTTCTCTTCGTTCTCTTTAACCCTGTGCCTGCCATTGGCTCTCAAAACATGCAAATCGTCGTTGGTCAGAGCTTCGACAGGCAGCTCACTGTACTCGACTAGAGATTCGACTAAATGCGTTATATCGTTCCTATTCAAGTCCGTGATCTGAAGGCCTGGTTCTGGCAACAAGTCTATAGCGTCGGCTTCAATGAAGTCGTCCGTCGATTCATCCAATTCGTTTAGATCGGGACCGTCTTCCATATTAAAATAATTGGCCATGGCGTTTACGGAATCGTATTCGATAAATTCATGGGTTTCCACATTCGAATCGTTTTGCGACTGCTTTTCAGCGATGGCAGCAAGGTGCCTTACGCTCGTAGTACTGAATGGTTTTCCGATACATTCCGGCGTAAACTGTATGCTAGCTGGAGGATATTGTATAAGCGGGGGAGGAATCTTTACAATCGGTGTTGGTAACCGAATATTTGGCCTCGAAATCCGCTTTTTTGGCGGCGAAAATTTCACACGCGGCTCCGGATACCGAATAACAGGCGGAACACTCTGCTTGTGCTGTTCCAAATCAATCGGTGGTAGAAACTCTTCACCACTTCGCAGGTTGTCCGAAGGCACGCGGACAGTCGCCGGTCCCTCGGCCCGCGTCGAACCCTCCACAATGTGCGTCAAATCAACGTTCTTCAAACTAAACTCACTTCGATTCGCGGCTACGTCACTTATAATCGAGTCTATGTCTTGGAGACTGCTCGGCGCACTGTCAGCAAAGGAATCACTATCACTGTGCAGAAATGATTGCTGGCGGGGGGGCGGGGTGCTGTGTGGCGGGTGTTAGAACAAATCGTAGTTGTTCACGTCGTCGAAGGGCTGCGCCTGCGCCGACGGCCGCAGGGGCGTGCCGCCCGGCCGGTAAGCCTGCGGCTGCTAGACATGAGATAGAGAGGCGCATCAAACACAATACACAATCAATCAACCACCACGAGTCTCAGATCAAACCTATGTGGAAGTACCTTTCAATATTTCTGACCTCGTACTAAAGAAAATAACTTCCAAGTAATAGGGGAAGGTATAGTAACCATGTATGTTTACCCCCGTATCATTAGTCGTTACCTCCAAATTTCTTTCACTCAACCTTTACTGAGGGACCTCGAAACTCCCCCCAAAATTTCCTCATATTTGGTATCGTTAGTTGAACTTTCGAGGTTCCTCAATACTCCATTTTAACACAAATGATCGTAGAGAAGCGGCTTTGAGGAATCCTCAAGGTACGTCGCGAGGTACCTTGAGATGACAGATGGTGTGTTTCCTTCGTACGAGGATTATTGTCAAGGAATAACCGAGTGGAGGAAATTTTACCAACTAACGATACCAAAACAGGCAAGTGACGTTGAGTGGAGCGAAATAAATGTGGAGGTAACGATTAACGATACGGGAGTTAGATTTGAACTAACGACAATTTGAAGACTGTCTTTATCACTTGTTTAGTGTCAGACAAAGACGGCAATAGCAATCTGTGGTCAATGTTGATGTGCCAGATACCGGCGTAAGCGAGACAGAACTAAGGTTGATGAGCGAGAGAATGAGATGGAAGAACTATTGGTAGAGTATTGAAGAAAGTGATGATCAGCCGATGAAGGTAGCATGCAAATTATAATATGACGACACGCACTGACATAACGACGGCCGCCTTCGTAAGTCACTGATGACCACTGCGTAGTGCGCGTTCGATTCCAGCACAGAGGAAATATTTGCGCGAACAGGGGCCTTATCATGACTTTAACAGAATCGTTTCACTACTTTTTCGTACCGTGACGTCTTGTTATGACATCTTGACGCTCAATTTAGGTTGATTTTAAATCTAAAGGGATTGACGCCTGCAATGATATGGAAAGCCGTATGTATTATGTCAATGCTTGTGCAGTTAGTGAAGAAACAGTGAGTGGAAGCATTACTTGAGCGTGCGTGCGTCGGTCACATGTGTGGGCGGCCGCCGGCGCGCGGCGCTTGTTGCTGCTAGAAACAGTGGGCACTCCGCCTTATGTCGTGGCGGAGCTGCTAGGGGCTTCCAAGCGACGGGTATTTTACGCTCTCGTCATTTAAAATGTGGTTAGTTGTAGTTTGACTATCATAGCTTTATATTTTTTGAGTCAAAGTCTAATTTTCTTTGTTCTGTTTGTTTATATTTTTGCTGATTGGTTTAAGTATCTATAGACATAGACACTGATTTAACTTTTTTTTGGAGGGTAATGCTTAGGTGATTTTAACATAATGCCGACGGTAACGTCCTTTTTGGAAATCAAGGTTATTCATATTTGTCCAAAAATTTCCGACATTAGGAATTAAGGTTTTTTTTGCTGTTATTGCCTTATCTTGAGTGAGATTCAGCCGTGAATCAGCGCATGAAAGGGAAGCTTCCTTTTTCCCAATCAAACCATGATCTGTCACTGTTTGATTTTCTTTATCATATTTTATGTTTTTATTCTTCTATATCTTGACTGAGACTTGTGTGCTTGAATTGTTAAAAAGCTACATTATTGCTTGACTAATCTGATAAGTGTTGGCAACACGGAGTAAAGCTACTACGGGTGGCTGACAATGAAGTTTTCCGACGAAGGAGTTATAATACTTTTTGTGGAATTTAGGCTCTGTGGAAGGGAAAAAGGGCGGGAGCGTAGAATTTTATTGTTTTGGGGTTTGAAACATTTTGGTAAAGGGAAGAAAAGGAAAGATTGTACGATTATAATTATTATTCATTGACCTACTTGTTTTTATTACCGTCTCAGAGGGAGATAACATAAGAAACTATTTTATGTACTAATTCAACAAAAACTTGGAAACCCCAAACATATGAAATAAGAAAAACATAAGTTAATAAAAGAAATAAACATTGCTATAAAAAGTAAGCCAGAATGATAATAATAAAATGGTGGTTAATTATTTACATTACATGGTATTATTTACATGGTGCAAATGGTAGAATTATTAGTAAAGAGTAGAAATACACTCATCAACATTGTCTAGGGGTATGCAGCAGTTTTTTGATTTTGATACACACTATAATTTATATTCCTCAGAAAACTAGGCGTGGAAGGTATTTTTATTTTATGCACTATAAAAATAAAAATAAAAACAAAACTATCCTACTAATATTATAAACGCGAAAGTTTGTGAGTATGTATGCATGTTTTAGCTCTTTCACGCAAAAACTACTGAATGGATTTCGATGCAACTTCACTATAATATAGCTTACATATCAGAACAATACGTAGGCTACAATTCATAAAGATATAAAGAGAATTAAGTATATTATCGAAACGAAATTTTTAAACTCAATATTACATCTCTGGCGTTGACAACACCTACATGTTAATTTAGGATATAAAATAAAATACCCCTCGACAATGTTAATGTGTGCAGTTTTTAGTAATTATAAGTAATGATGTGACACGTCAGATCTTTCTCTATTTATTTTGTACTAAAATTAGTATTCTGCTCAACTTTTACTGTCTAGTTTAACTCGTCCCGTGCCTCAGTTATGTAGAATTTATGTTTTGTAACAAACGAGGCGTGAATCAGTACTGTAGCATAGGGCCTAGACAATTATTGAAAGCATGCATACTATTATAATCCAGCAAAGAAATGAGCAGTGCCTCTGCCTAGGTGAGAATAATATATCGATGGTCATAGGTTGACACCTCGTAACTAAAATAAGTAAAATTTTCAGGGGACGAAAAAAACTTTCTTGTATCTCTTACAGTTGCTATTTAAATAAAACAAAAATATAGTTGGTAGGTAATCAGTTACTCTTTTTAATTATATGTAAATATAAGAAGTCCACTTGGGGTTTTATTCCAATAATGCCAAAATAAACTAGATACGAGGAAACAATTCTAAAAAAATCTTAGGAAGATCAAGTTACGAGAAGTCAATTCAATCACTCATGACCAGTTTTTGAAACCTTAGTTAACTTATCTGGCAAATTGTCATAAAAGCTGTGGTAATCTGCAGGTATAACCATCGTATAACACTATTTATAGGTATTAAAATGCTCATCATAGATAATAAATTAGTAATTAACAAAACTTAAAATTAGTTACCTACCTACATGATTCAAATTACTAAATGTATCCCCCGATCCCCCGATAGGCTATTATAGTGTATTGAATGACATTGTATCCTCATACATGGTGTGGTGGGAGTCTGGATAACAATAAATAGGTAACACAAAGTGTAAAACGTCCATTTGTATGATTCATTTCCATACACGTTTTACACTTTATATTGGTATCGTTGGTACCTATAAAAAGTAATTAATGCCTTCCAGTTTTAGGCGCTATATTTGTACCGGAAGCACCAGGATAGCACAGGACATAAGGAGGTATTACTTCTTGTTCCATCCAATATGTCTGTGTCTTACAATAGCAATCCCAGCCATACTGGTGAACGCCGGAATCCCTGGATGATTACCAAGCCATTCAGGGATTCGGGTACCCACCTTCTAGGTCTATCATACAAAGAAATACAAGTCAAAAAGGACAAGCTATAAAAAAGGGTGTTGGTAATTATTAAAACTACCACTTTTTTGTAATCTATAATAGCATAAAGTGATGTTTTCTTACTGGCTATGCTACCATGGTAGGTATTCCTACTTCTAGTTTAAATATATTACAGCTAAGTTTATTTCTATTCAAAAGCTAATAAAGGTATGTCTCCTAGCTATATCAAAGGCGATTGAAGTAGTCAAAGAGTTAGTTTTATTAAAATTGATCCAATTTAATTATTTGGAAAACGACCCTCGAATGAGTCCTTTTTTGGGAGTAGGGTGTTTTGCGAATAGGGTATTAATCTACGAATCCCACTTTTCACAGAGATAAATTACCTATCTTGTTTGCCAATTTTACAACAATTAAAACTGGTAGCATAGTCCTACTTTTTCAAATAATAGCGGCACACTAACCAATACGTTCATACAATGTATAGTGTTGACAACTCGTAACTGTATACAAAAATTGGGCAGGTCGATACTTGAAACTTGTGAGGTGTCAACTTTGGATAGAAATGTTCCAGAGACATTTTCTGTTTGTTACGAGCCAGCTACCGTTAGATGCGGCGCGTAATTTTGAAATTTTACATGTGCATAACTTGTTTTCGTCAAAAATGTTAGTTACGAGGTGTCAACGTATGACCATCGATATACATTTTTTTTTATAATGAACTAATTGTTAACTGCTTTAAACAAATAGCACATGGGTGATTATGCCTACCAGCTGACTGGATATGATGACATAGTGAAATCTATAGAGCGATGTTCTAATAAACAGAGACGTCAAATAAACGAAACTAACATTCGTTATTAGAAATGTCAATTAACTTCTTTTAAAACCGGTTTCTGAGCCCCTATTTCACTTTGAGCAACCGATAAATCTATCTTTGTCTCTGGCTGGCACGAAGCAAATGACAAAGACAGCACACTTATCGGCTGGCCAAAGTTATTTAGGGGTGTAAGAACCGGGCACGGGCGCGGCAGTCGAGGATTGATCAACCCTAGCTACAATACCTGCTGCAGTAAATGCCTCAGGCCGGGATTGAGGGGGCGCATGATGCGGGGCGGGTGCCCCGGGGGGCCCGCCGACGCCTGCCGCAGCTGTTGCTGCAACTGTTGCTGTATCTGGTGCTTGCGTTGCTCCTGCGTATGGAGAGCGGAAATCAGACACGTCCAGTGTGTGAGCGGAGCGAGCGCGTTCGTTCCAACTTTTCAGATTCGAGTCCATTAGCGGTGGTAGCTTAGTGGGCAACCGTCCACCAGCCAAGCATGATGGCGAATTGAAATCCCAATGCGGGCACGTACCAATGCGTTTCTTGTCGAACATAATGTACCTAATTATCACTCGCTTTTCGATAAAGGAAAACGTGAGGTAGTCACAATGCTGACCCGGTTACCGTGGTGGACTATGACCTAATCCTTCTCACGAAAGCGAGATGGACCCGTGCTAAGCAATGGGCGGACTGAGGTCGATGTTGATGTTGATGATGATGATGATGAAGTTCCTTGGCGTGTTTTATTACTCACCAGCGGGCCTAGACAAGTTGCAAACGCTTCGAAGCTATTCTATTCGTAAAAACGTTAACGCTTTAGCGTTAGCGAAAATAGTTTGGTAGACAAAGGTTTATGACTCTGGCGAACGCTCATTCTAATCAATCGTACGCTAATAATTATTTGTTCATTCAATTTCTTCATTCATTTGTGTCATCTTGTCCATAGATTAGCTTACAAACTTCAGTGTCACAGTCACTTTAGGTGTAATTTTCTTTTTAAAGTTTGGCTTCGCATGGTTTGCTAATTTGGCTAGTGTCAAGTATACAAATATGCGTAGTAATAGTAGGTACTACCTAGGTAGTTAACCTAATCTAACCTAACATTTTTAAATTTTGTTATTTTGTTACTTCTTTTTAGCAATGGAACCAAGATTGCGAGGTCCACAATAATCCTTATGCGTGCATTATCTCGTTATCTCGCGAAAACAATAAAATTCTACGAACAAAATCATGACACAATGCTACTGTTTGCAACAGCTGCTAGAAATCAGCCATTTTGTTTCGTTTTCTACAAGGTCCTAGCGAACGCTAGGCTGTCGTTCAAACGCAACGCTAACGCTTGTCAAAAGTGGCACTTGTCTACGCATATGTATGGATTCTGTCGAACGACAGGGAGCGTTCATTAGATTCGAATAGAATAATAAGCACTTGTCTACGAATATTTCGTTCGCTTCCTGACGTTTCGTGTGCTTATGTCAGCCCATACATTTTCATTCTATTCGTTTCGATTTGGTTAGAAACGTTTGCCACTTGTCTAGGCCCGCAGGCCGCGTTCCATCTGTTGAGGCTGTATTCAGCGGACAATCATGGCCTGTGCTGAGACTTCCATAGCGTGTTGGCCTGAACCGACTTACCGCCGTTCCAACATGGTGAGTGATAGTAAGCGTCGAGCGCACGTGCCGCGCCAGTCACCACCTGCACCCTCACGTCTGTAGTGCTGCTCCTGCTGCTGCGCCGCCTGCAGGTGGGACATGATGTCCACCCGCGCCTCCTGCACGCGGCTCACCTCCAGCTGCCTGTAGTGCTGCTCCTGCTGCTGCGCCGCCTGCAGGTGGGACATGATGTCCACCCGCGCCTCCTGCACGCGGCTCACCTCCAGCTGCTTGTAGTGCTGCTCCTGCTGCTGCGCCGCCTGCAGGTGGGACATGATGTCCACCCGCGCCTCCTGCACGCGGCTCACCTCCAGCTGCTTGTAGTGCTGCTCCTGCTGCTGCGCCGCCTGCAGGTGGGACATGATGTCCACCCGCGCCTCCTGCACGCGGCTCACCTCCAGCTGCTTGTAGTGCTGCTCCTGCTGCTGCGCCGCCTGCAGGTGGGACATGATGTCCACCCGCGCCTCCTGCACGCGGCTCACCTCCAGCTGCTTGTAGTGCTGCTCCTGCTGCTGCGCCGCCTGCAGGTGGGACATGATGTCCACCCGCGCCTCCTGCACGCGGCTCACCTCCAGCTGCCTGTAGTGCTGCTCCTGCTGCTGCGCCGCCTGCAGGTGGGACATGATGTCCACCCGCGCCTCCTGCACGCGGCTCACCTCCAGCTGCTTGTAGTGCTGCTCCTGCTGCTGCGCCGCCTGCAGGTGGGACATGATGTCCACCCGCGCCTCCTGCACGCGGCTCACCTCCAGCTGCTTGTAGTGCTGCTCCTGCTGCTGCGCCGCCTGCAGGTGGGACATGATGTCCACCCGCGCCTCCTGCACGCGGCTCACCTCCAGCTGCTTGTAGTGCTGCTCCTGCTGCTGCGCCGCCTGCAGGTGGGACATGATGTCCACCCGCGCCTCCTGCACGCGGCTCACCTCCAGCTGCTTGTAGTGCTGCTCCTGCTGCTGCGCCGCCTGCAGGTGGGACATGATGTCCATCTGCGACTTGAACTGCGCCTCCTGCTGGTGCGCCGCCTCCAGCGTCTGCTGCAGGTTCTGGATCCGCTCCAGGTTCTGCTGGCGCGCCGCCTCCAGCCCGTCCAGCTGGTGCGGCCGCGGGCCCTTGCCGCCCACCTGCCCCGGCATGCCGCCGGAGATCATCATGCTCTGGAACGCCGCAGGTGCAATGACGTCACACTTTTTTTTTAATTTTGTTTTTAGATTCGCTCGATTTGTGCACTTAGCCAGTGTCAGGTATTAACTGCGCGCTCAACTTCCAGAGCTGTCACATCTACATTAATTATTATTATTATATTCAGTATACAATCTGATATACTGATATCAGTAATCACCTGGTTGTGCTGTTGCATCTGCGGCTGCACCATGCCTTGCGAGGGTGCCCCCAGCTGCAGCACGCCGACCTGCCCCACTTGCCCCACCTGCCCCATGCCGGAGGACATGGCGCCGCCCCCCATCCCGCCGCCCGGCGGCATGCCCTGCTGCGACATGCCGGATGAACCTGACCAATAAGAGAGGACAGGGTCTGGATTTACTTATTAATTTAACGCACACAGACAGACCGTATTGACTTTTTTGTGCCCGGCTTTCACACACAAACAGCTGAACCAATTCCGATGAGACTGTTGTTAGTCGTATAAGGCAGCACCGGTTTTTAGTGTCAGACCACCCGATAGTCTCTGTCGTGGCGCTACCAATCAATCCATATCAACCGAGACCCTCCCGAAGCACGTACCGATGCAAATCCATACGTAACTTCCGAAAAGTCGTTGCGGGGCCGAGGATCGAACCCGGTGCCCACGGTTCGTAAAGCGCACACGACCACGCGCGTGGTTACCTGCCATCGCGGCCTGCGGCATATTGGGCGGCATGCCGCCGCCGGAGCCCCCCGCCGCCGGCTGCTGCTTTTGAATCTGCGATATCTTCTGCTGTTGGATCACCTAAGAAACATATTGATTCGATTAATAATTATTTCATTATTTCTTCTTCTTCTTAATTTAAAAAACGTGGCCCAAACGAGGATTTCTTCTGTTTCGTGGGTACAGTTTACAGACATAATTAATATCACATACACATAGCACCCCGAGCAGAAACCTTTTCTGACGGTATTTTCACTGGCAGATAGCTGGAATCAAATGTTACAAGCAATCATTGTTTGGAACATCACAGAGGTTCCTGCGAGATAGATAGTCAATACGGGCGAGACCGCGGGGCACACACACACCTCCACTCCACACAAAAATCACTCCACGTCGGCCCATAGCGGGGACGGGGAATGTCTCTTCTATGCTTATACACTCACCTCTCTCCGTCTGTCGAAAAATGTCGTCTGGTTGTTTATATTTTATGAATTGTAAACTAAAAAAAGGTTTAACACTACAGTATATTCTACGTAGATACAAACAATATACAAACACAACAATCTCAAACTCTAAAAGAACGAACTTGCCCCGTCCCCGCAATTATAGCCCCGTCTCAAGCCAACCCCGGGGACGGGGAAGTCCCTCCGGCGATTATAACATCAGTACGTACACTCACCTTTCTCAGTCTGTCGACGAACGTCGCCTGGTTGTTGGGTATGAACCCTAGGTACGCCTTCTTGTCGGGCGTGTACAGCAGGATGAGGACTTTGATGTCGCATTGGGGAGGCGAGGACATCGGGGAGAAATGGACGCAGCCGGCCTGGGAACAAGTTGTGAAGGACAGAGTATTACCAAAACAGGTTTAAACTGGTACGATCTATAGGATTAAGCGAAACTTCTACTTAGACTTGTCACATAATCTGAATAAATAAAAACAAAAGAAAAATAACTGGTTTACTAAGAATATAAATATGGCGCAGTCGGAAGGATAACATTTAGTACTCAAATACCCGTTAATCATGAACTTCCGTCTATTTTTTTCCGTAATAAGCTTCCTAGGCCACATGTCTATTGTCCATGTCTAGAGATGGTAACTATTAAAAACCGGCGCAGTAAATAAGAAACAGACGGTCAGTACTGAACTACTGAAACACATGATACCTGTGAACTTTTTGGGAAGACCGAAACCCGGTCAATTTTAAAAGCTCCGAGTTACTTAAACTATCTAGGACAAGTCAATGTTGGCGCAGTCGATAGGATAACAGTCGGTACTCACAAACCCGTTGACCATGACCTTGGTGAGCGCGTCCAGCGCCTCGCTGGGCTGCAGGTGGAACAGCACCGACTTGCTGTCCTTCAGGTACTGGCCGCCGATGCTGCTGATCAGCTGCTTCGGCATCAGCTGCATGAGCAGCTTGTTGGGCCACGTGTCCACTTTCAGCTCGGGCTCGATATCTTTAGTGCTGGCTGACACCTGAACAAATATATAGGATGGAATAGGAACCTTGTTAGTTAAAAAAAAAACAAGTGCAAGAATGTGACCCAATTATACAAGCCCAAGATAAGTGTCATTTCGCGTTCCCACCAAACTCCCAGGAAGTTTTAGCAAGGCGCCACTTTACTGAATCGTGACGTCGACTGTGACGCGGCTAGACCGACTGGGACTCGATATTATGTAAATTTTTTCTTACTAAATACTTCTAACATCTTAACACTTGCCCCTAGTTAACAAAACGTGTGAAATCTTATAAAGAACAGACTAATAAAAACTTATAAAGAAACTCACCTGACAAGGTAAATGTTTAGTTGTCTTCTGCTGGTCATTAGTAGTCTTTCCTTTCTCCATCCACTCTATGACGCCGCTCCAGATGTAGCTGCGCTGCAGGGCCACCTGCGGAGCCCCGGGCGCCGCGCTGGGGCCCGCGGCGGAGGGCCCGGCCGCCGGCGACACCATGCCCGGCATGCGCGGGTGGCCGGCCTGCAACGACTGCTGTGAGAAACACTCGAATGGCGTACAGTTACACGAAGAACGATTCCAAATATAAGCATTTATTGTATTATCATCGGATTTTACATAATAATATTATGCATGCAATATGTTCCCACAACAGGATAAGTAAGTAAGTATTGTCTTGAAAAGTATATTCATCCAGACACACTTTAAGAGTATTCGATTCTGCAAACGGATTAAAATCATCCTAAATTGGAAATTGTACAAATCTACCATCACTCGCTGGGAAATTCCGTTGTCTACTTTCAGTCTCTACCATCAGATTTGACAGATGAACAAAGTTTCCAGACTGGGTCAATGTTAATATATAATATTTTATTTTATTTATGTTTTAATCTACCGGAAACCCAGATTGGGTAAAAGCCTCCTCCAGTCATGCCCATTTATCACTGTCTTGAGGTACTTGTTTCCAATTTGGACCAGCTAATACTTTTATATCATCTTCCCATCTTGTAATAGGTCTCCAACTTGTTCTTTTGTCTATTGCCCGTTCCAGAATGTTCTTGTTCCGTTCCAGAATGTTACTTATAATAGATATTGTTACTTGTTTGGTCCATATAAGATCAGTCAGTCGCGCAGTGACACGAACAAGTGAAGCTATATAGCTGGTGATACAGTACCTGGGCAGGATGCGAGGGTGGGGGGTACGAGGGCTGCGCCAGCTGCGTCAGCAGGGCGGAGTTGGTGGCGTAGAGCGACTGCCGCGGGGGCGCCAGCCAGCTGCCGCGCGGGGCGCCCCGCGGGAAGGGGCCGGGCGCCGCGCGGGGGGCGCCACCGCCGCGACCCTGGCTGCAAATAAGTGGATTAGTATAAATTACTGGACAGAACTATATTACTTTCATTAGCAATATTTCACATGTAAATTAAATTGATAGCATTAGTAACATTTGGCTTGATAAAATTTGTATGTAATGATACGAGTACTATTGGTCCTGGAATAACACTTATGGTACAATTAATTTGCGGGTAAATCCCCCTGGCGAAGGTAGTGAATAATTAATAAAATATTGGGAATATATCAAAATAGTACTAAACTATATCATACCCATAATATCCACACACTACTAAGCACGGATCTCACCTCACTTTCGTGAACATACGAGGCAATAAACCAGGGACTATAGCCAACTTTTGAACCAGACATACCCATAGACATCAGGCGTGACGAGGTCGGGCTGCGGCGGCGGCGCGGGGCTGGGCGGGCGCTCCTTGAGGCTGTACCCGCGCAGCAGCACGAGGTGGCGCGGGTCCTTCGCGTAGGCGCGGCCCTCGGCCGGCGCCCCGCCCGCCTGCTCGAACACGGCGTGGAGCGCCGCGGCGCGCCGCGCGCTCGCCACCGACACGAGCACGCCGCGCTCGCCGAGCAGCCGCGCGGCCTGCTCCACCGTCGCCGGGGCACCTGCACAACTCTCAAGCAGTCAAGCAAACATACTTAGGCAGAAGCTATACTTTCACTCTCTTCAAAACAGTGTCAACATATTATCCGAGCAAATTTGAAACTTGCTATATTTATGATGCAAGGTACAATAGTATACATTTCAAAACCAAAATAAAATAACTCTCTTCTTAAATCAGACACTTTAATAAGGTAATTCATAGTTCTACACAGCAGTCCTCCTCTGTTTACACATTTTCAGAGAATATAGGCCAATATTGATTTACCCTTTTATTTCATAAAACTTATTTACAATACAAGTTGTACTGGCATATAATGATGTTCTTCAAAAAAGCTTCCCTCTGTCTGTACATCATTCATTACTATGTACTGGTTCAAATAGTGTTCATAAAATAGAAAAATATAATGTAAATAATGCTTATCGTCTTCAGTTGGTCCCATGGCATGTTTTGAAGGCATCACTACCACAGTAACACCTACTTCACAAGATTTTACAGGTGCTGTCTGTGCAGGAAAATGTGCAGGAAAATGTACACTATTTGTATTCTTGTATTGTATTCAGCCTGTACTGGTATAATATAGTAATCCAATATACTTTTCACTTACTGCTACTTGGTGATTGACGATGATTGCTTTCAAAAGTTTCTGTAAAGTTAATTATAGCCAAGAAAATGTTTAAACAAGCGTGCGATTACATCAGCCCAAGGTTCATAAAGCCTGAGTTGGACATATGATTTAGAATAGCAACAAAAAGCAAAAAAAGTAAATAAAATAAGACAGAATTGCAGGAAAAGGGTTTTCGTAAAAACAAATTTATGATTTGAAGCTACCAGTTACTTATTTCTTTCTCATACAGTCCACCCTTATTAATACAAAACTAAAATCCAATTGTTCTAAGCCTACTTTGGCCGTTGCAGGAGACGAACCTGCACTAATTATTGCTCTTCACAGTCAGCTAATCCCCAACTTGAGCTTTAAAAGCTTGATAATTTCTTTGACATCAAGCAATCAAAATGAACTGTATCTTGCCTGGTGGTACTATCCCTCCAGCATATGCGGAGTACGGTGGAGAGCAGCAGATCAGCAGCACATGTGTTGGAGTGTCGGTTCTGCCGAGCTCGTCAAAGCAAGCCAGAGCAGTCGTCAGGGCTTCCGTAATGCATGCTTTACTCTCTGCATGGCCTCCGACGAATCTGTGAAGCAAGTATGGATCAGTCAATAGACAATTTTAAATCTTTGCCCTATCTCCTATTTTATTCGAAGTAGATAATAAACAGATATAAATAAAAAAAAAACAAAGTCTAACCCCCAGTTTCTGAAACGTCAGTCAACGTTGACAACAGATTAATTCTATTCCCATCCTCGTCATTTCTTCATTGTCAGATAGAGACAACTATAGTTTTAATCTACTGTCAAAGCCAACATACCTTCCAGAAACTGGGGGTAAGCCAAGCAATAGCATACTCACTGTATCTTATCAACAGCTTCTAGCACACTCTGTGGAGTGTTGAACGGGCCGGATGTAGCGACTGGAATGCCAGGGTGGCAGTCGGCAGATCGGTATGTCACTATGCAATACACTGAGCCACTGCCGCCGCCTTCCTCTAGTGCGCCTCCGTGGAAGTATCTGGAATTATGTACAGGACCATGAACTGTGAAAAATTATATTCGTCATCATATCAACTCATATCTGTTTGCTGCAGAGCATGAGTCACTTCTCGAAGAGGGTTAGGCCATAATCTACAATGTGGGCTCAGTAGATTGGTGTACCGTTAAAATAATTCTCAGGCCTGTAAGTTTCTTGCCAATATTCTCCTGCACCAAAAAGCAAGTGATGTCTGTGCAAGTGATTTACAATATCTGAATGATCTGGCATCACTTTCAGTGACTGTTAATAATAATTATTGTACAAATTTGATCAGAAAATGTACAGTTGTTAGCAGAACAGTTCCATAATATAGTTGTACTATGAAGAACTCCCGTAAAGGTTCAGCACTTCTAAAGAAGAACAACTAAAGTCAAGATGTTGAAACTCACTCGAGAGTTGGTATAATATAATTCGTCTTCAGTTCATTGATGTACGCTCCATTAGCTGCCGTAGCTTCTATTACAAATATCACTTCAGCCTGCACGGGGGAGTCAGGAGCGTTGACCACCATTTTTGCCGGTAATTTGTGAATTTAAATCACATTAGAATAATATAATGGGAGTGTCGCAAATCGCAAACACGAAGAGCGATGAGCAAACAAACAAAACAAAGTGGAAAACTAGAAACGTATTTATTCCTCTATCTATGGTAGAAACTTCAAACAGAAAAACAAAGTAGCAGTGTGACCAACTTTGAAATGAAAAATCTAATCCACCTACCTTTGCCACCTACTGTAACATAGGTTGAAAACATACCTACCCCACCAAATTCTACTAGCGATGTGGTGGAATCTACTAAAAATCTACTGTTGTAGTTTACCGTATGTACTACTTCTGTAGTAGGTAATCTTGATAAAGAAAAAAATAATTACCTATACCTTATTTACCACGATCGTGACGATATGGTTGAAGGTGGTTAGTTTAGAAAGGGACTGGGCTCTCAAGGACCGCTGCTGGAATACCCCTAGTACAGCTTAGGGATTTGGCAGCAGATTTTTCTACTTGAAGGTGGTAGCTAGCCAGGCGGGCACTTTTGTATGTTCTCTGCCTGCCAATAAGGTTTTTAAATATGTTTTCTTTCATCGGAAGCTCAAGCTCAATTTATGAGGTTAGCTGGATTCGAACTGACGTCTAGCGGCACGTGATCCAAAAATAGAACCAATTGAGCTATTAGGTATCACTACAAAATCCATTATGTCATCTTGTTAAATGTAAATGATGATTGAGACTAGGTAGGTATTTCAAGATTGGTAGGTACTAATAATGTTATGTAAATATAAATGTACCTACCTGTGATTGTAACTGAATTTATTGTTTTAATGTCAAGTAAATTTTATTAACATTTCCTTATTAAATATACATAAAATAAAATAAACTAAAAATAGCTTAAACTAAACCTTACAAATCTAGTTTTAATTAATGTAACTGAATTTTGATGTTTAATTAATGAAAAGTCCAGATAATTTACAGTTGAGTTTTAGTAGATTCCAGCATATTGCTAGTAGAATTTGGTAAGTTTTCAACCTATGTTTCAGTAGATTTTTCATTTCAAAGTTGGGCGCACTGTCCATGGCATGTGCTGATAGTCAGCTGACTGTCAGCTGTTTCTGTCAGTGTCGTGTGTCTTTCATTCATGAGTCGCCAATCGCCAATCGTCAAAAAAGTGGTGAAAAACACGGGACGGGAAAGAAAGATATCACTCTTCCTAGGGTTCACCTCCAACATTCTTGGAATGAATCCTGGGCGAGTAGTTCCCGTATAAAAGGCAAACACTATTCTGCCATTCAACCTGATATCCCAGCTAAGCCTTGGTTTGCCAAGGTGCGCCTTAGTAAGCGAGCTACATCCGTGCTCATACGTATGCGACTGGGTCACATGTGCAGTCCAGCAGACCTTGCTCGTATGCGCATTATCGACTCGGCATCATGTGTATGTGGAGAAGATGTGGGTGACGCAAACCACATCCTTTTTAATTGCTCCCTTCATGATAACTCGACGTTATACAACGACCTGCTATTCCTGAAAGTTCCTCTTCCTATAAATATACCGTATTTGCTTCATAATAATAACATTCCTATATACAAAGTGTTAGCTTCATTTATTGAAGCTAACGACATTAAACTCTAAATATGTGTGTAATATTATTATGTAGTATCATTAATTTTGTATTTTTATTTCATTTTATATCATAGTACCCTTTCCTTGCTCCTCTGACCCTATCCTTCACCCTTTTTTATTATTTCGTTTTGTACAAACTGTAAATATTGAAACGTTTCCTCGTTTTTAAAAAAAAAAAAAGTCCTCCCTAACTTACTCCCTACTCCTTAATGAAAAAATGAAAAAACAAGAAACCCGTAAATGAACTTTTGTAGAAGACAATTAAATTGAAAATAAAGAAGACTGAATAATATTATTTGATTATTTCTTGAAGAAACTGGGAAAAACTACACTTGACTCTGGCAAATGCATTGGAAGTGCGATGCCAATATCCTCGAATGAGGAGAAAGAAAAAAAAAAAAAAAAAAGAAAGATATCTTTTATATTTTTTTCATAACAAACTCTTATCTTTCTCTAATTCATCAAATTTAGATTCGTAGAATTAGTAGATATATTAGGTACTTATCTGTAAGTTCAGTCATAAATCATACCTACACAATTTTGTACAGCAGTGTTATTATAACCATGGAAACAGGGATTCGTTCCTTACGGATTTTGAACCGGCTTTTTCGTAGGCCTGCTGGTATATCTGCGTACAGATATGTTACCAGCACTGCAGTGAAGGAAGAAATTAATATCGAGCTTCAGAACTCATTCAATGAAGACATCAAGCTCGGTAAGTAGGTGTAATATATCTTTCGGTATGAGGTTACAAGTCCAGCAATTGGGGAAATTGTCGCTATTTTCATTGTTTACACATTCAACCTCATACGACCCCCACTACCCCCCCCCCCCCCTTCCCATTTTCCCAATTTTGTCTAGTGCCGCTGACCCAGCCTTTCATATGTTGGGCATACAACAAACAAAGTATAATAAATATGTATAAGTCTTAACATAATATTTAATTAGTAGGTTATTTAAATGTTGGGTTTCTTTTCACCAGGAGGAGTAGTGCCAGTGTTCCGTCGAGCCCAGCTGTTCCCGACGCGGGTAGCGCTGCAAGATGAAATCGGAATATACACTTATGCCGGCCTGTACCAGGCAGCCTCGGTTCTCAGCTCTGAGATTGCCGCACAATTGGGTAAAATTAAATGCTTACTTAAAGCAAACAACTTTTAAGTCCCTGATTTGAATTCTATTTGTTCCCCAACTGTGTCACTTACTCCCCCTAACATCATACTAAGTAGGATACATACAAATACTACTGTTAATTTACTCTTACAAGTAATGCTACTCTATATTACAAATAATGCTACTCAGTATTACAATAATCAAAGCTTGCCAGAGTTCACAGTACAAATTATAGTTATAGTTAAAATTTACTTCCATTTTACTGCTTTCTATTCCAGTTGGTGAATCGGATCGCACAATCGCATACATGTGCAGTAATGACGCCTCACACGTTATTGTGCAGTGGGCTATATGGATGTCTGGCAACATTGGTATGTGTGTATTATTTATGTTATTACTCCTTCAAGCTTAGAGGCATCCTCTAATTTCCACAGTCGCCACTAAAAAGCGCAGATATTCACCTAAATAAAAAATGGGTGCGTGTACTTCTGTACGCGCGTGAGAAGTTATACTTCTTTAATATTTTAAAAATAAATTTAATAATAAATTCAAAAATCGAATTTAAGGTTGGTCATTTTTTAAATATTTTTATTGATTTCTTAATTTAATATTCACTTTTCATTTTTATCAAAAAGTTTTCATTAAATTTATTTAGTTATTTTTATAAATATTTATTATTTATTCAATCGTACCAACATGCGCGACTAATATCGAGGTTCAATTCCTATTTTGTTGGTAGCTTTTTTTTCGAGACTTAATGAGCGGTTAAGCAGACGGCTTCATACTGTTAATTTTGTGTCACAGGTGCGCGCGCATCTTAAAATTTCACTCTCATCATTTTTTCATAACGCGCCTAAAAAGTATAACTTCAAAAATATTACATTATAAATATAACACTGAACAATAGATAATTAGTGTTGCTTGCAAAAAATAATACATTATAAATATAACACTGAACAATAAATAATTAGTGTTGCTTGCAAAAAAGGAGTCATAATTTCGAATTTATGTATACAGACTCTAAATATAAAAATCTTCAAGTTTTGAAGTTATACTTCTTTAGGCGCGTTATGAAAAAATGATGAGAGTGAAACTTTAAGATGCGCGCGCACCTGTGACACAAAATTAACAGTATGAAGTTAGGCGCGTTATGAAAAAATGATGAGAGTGAAACTTTAAGATGCGCGCGCACCTGTGACACAAAATTAACAGTATGAAGTTAGGCGCGTTATGAAAAAATGATGAGAGAGAAATTTTAAGATGCGCGCGCACCTGTGACACAAAATTAACAGTATGAAGCCGTCTGCTTAACCGCTCATTAAGTCTCGAAAAAAAAGCTACCAACAAAATAGGAATTGAACCTCGATATTAGTCGCGCATGTTGGTACGATTGAATAAATAATAAATATTTATAAAAATAACTAAATAAATTTAATGAAAACTTTTTGATAAAAATGAAAAGTGAATATTAAATTAAGAAATCAATAAAAATATTTAAAAAATGACCAACCTTAAATTCGATTTCTGAATTTATTATTAAATTTATTTTTAAAATATTAAAGAAGTATAACTTCTCACGCGCGTACATAATTTACTATGTAAACAGACAGACATATAGCTACCTATCTATTAACCTCGCTGCTGCAATTCCACACACAATAGATTTTCCATTGTATCTCGGTAGAATCCTTGACAAAGCATGGGAGTGATTAATGTAATATGATGTAGATGTCTGTAATCCCTCTCGCAGCCGTCCCGCTCACGCCGTTGCATCCTCCGGAGATGCTCAAGTACTTCCTCGGAGACAGCATGGCGGACCTGGTCATCTGTACACAGGAGTATGAGAAGGTACCTACTGCATGCTATGTTTCAGCTTTATACAGTGTTAGCATTTAGATTTTAAGCAGTATCACAGAATAGCTATAAGTTGTCAAAAATGTATTTCCTCAGAATCATTGTTGTCTGACTCAATGCTGTCATTTCTGATCATTTTACTTGTGAATTTGTTATTCAGTTAGACAACGCGACTGCTACACGTTGATCTGTAGAACCAAAATTTAGACATCGTTCAACTCTGGTTTAAATATTTTGTGGTAAGACCCCGGTTATGTATTTCCAGATCCTCCGGCCCATCACGCTGGAGCTCTCGAAGCCCCTGCTAGTGACGGGACGAGACAAGGAGGTGGCGGCGCTGCTGTACCAGCCCAGCAATGAGGGCCTGCAGCCGACGGAGCAAGGCCTGCCTGATGTGGGTCGCTCCAACCTCTGGTACGGGGAGGCCGATGCACTCCTCATATACACTAGCGGTGAGTTGGCTTCAAAGGCTGACTGTCCAATAATAACTGCCCATTGGACCTATTATTAAGTTTATCTTTTCTGTCTTTTATACAGAATTTTTTGGCAAAAAGAGAATATTTATCTATCTACAGTGGGTGGCGGTTTATACTCATACAAAAATGTTACAATCTGCAAAATTTGAATAATATAGGGGTGATTCCCAACAAGTAACACCCAAACCCAATGCTGTTACTTCTTGCAACTATTTTTCCTCAAGAGGATTCCAAACGTTTCACACCGGCACGTGTAACAGTGTTGGCCTTTGGGAAAAAAATCCCGACGAGTCACAGTGTGGCTCGATTTAGTATGAGTAGTTGGGACAAATTAAGGTTAGTTGGTGTTTATAAGTTACTAGCAAACACGGCCACGCATAGCTATGGTTATGGTTTTTGTTATTGTGACTATAAATTGAGATGTAAGCTACACTATCTTTTAAGTTAGATCAAACTGCACACGGTGTGCAAATTTGATTAAAATCGGTCAAGTAGTTTAGGAGTCTATCGCAGACAAACAACGTGACGCGTAATTTATCTACACTAATATTATAAAAAGGAAAACTTTGTTTGTTTGGTTGTAATGAATAGGCTCCGAAACTACTGAACCGATTTGAAAAAATATTTCACTGTTGGGAAGCTATGCTATCCCCGTGTGACATAGGCTACCTTTTATCCCGTAAAAATAAATTGTTCCCGCGGGATGGTAGGTAACGCGGGTGAAACCGCGAGGTGCTTCTAGTATATTATATATTAAGATTTTTTTAAATTGCAGGTACCACGAGCAAGCCGAAGGGCGTGGTGTGGACGCACGGCATGCTGCAGACGCAGCTGGCGGCGCTGCACGGCGCGTGGCGCTGCTCCGCCGCCGACGTGGTGCTGCACGCGCTGCCGCTGCACCACATCCACGGACAGCTCAACTCCATGCTGGCCACGCTCGCCGCCGGCGCCAGGTGACACCACTGTAGAAATAACAAAAATAACAAAATTAAATAATGCCATAATATTGGGATGTTCCGGCATTCTAGGCTGAGCATATTTACCTACAACCACATCGTCACATAAGACCAGGGGGGCAGTGGACAAATGCAAATTAAAAAGTAATGTTTTTTCACTTACTGTTTTTGTTTTTTGTGAGCACCGAGCCTAGAGCTGGGTACATTTTTTTTAATTGAACGTAGCCCCACACAGTGTAATTTCACGTACACATAACACCCAGACCAGAAACATTTATATCTGTGGATCGCATAAATATTTGTTCCGGGCGGGAATCATACCCGCGACACCAAGCGCAGCAGTCCGATTGGTCAGCCGCAACACGTGGTTGCAGACTGCGCATGCTGCCGGCGTTCTCGCCGCACGCGGTGTGGGCCGGGCTGCTGGGCGCGGAGGCGGGCGCGTCGGTGCTGCACGCCGTGCCCGCCATGTACGCGCGGCTGGCGGCGGAGCACGCGCGGCTGTTCCCCGCGCCGCGCACCGCGCAGCACGTGCGCCGCGCGCTGCGCCGCGTGCGCCTCATGTGCGCCGGCTCCGCGCCGCTGCCGCGGGCGCTCGCCGACACCTGGGAGCAGGTACGTGCGCCTCATGTGCGCCGGCTCCGCGCCGCTGCCGCGGGCGCTCGCCGACACCTGGGAGCAGGTACGTGCGCCTCATGTGCGCCGGCTCCGCGCCGCTGCCGCGGGCGCTCGCCGACACCTGGGAGCAGGTACGTGCGCCTCATGTGCGCCGGCTCCGCGCCGCTGCCGCGGGCGCTCGCCGACACCTGGGAGCAGGTACGTGCGCCTCATGTGCGCCGGCTCCGCGCCGCTGCCGCGGGCGCTCGCCGACACCTGGGAGCAGGTACGTGCGCCTCATGTGCGCCGGCTCCGCGCCGCTGCCGCGGGCGCTCGCCGACACCTGGGAGCAGGTACGTGCGCCTCATGTGCGCCGACACCTGGGAGCAGGTATGTGCGCCTCATGTGCGCCGACACCTGGGAGCAGGTATGTGCGCCTCATGTGCGCCGACACCTGGGAGCAGGTACGTGCGCCTCATGTGCGCCGGCTCCGCGCCGCTGCCGCGGGCGCTCGCCGACACCTGGGAGCAGGTATGTGCGCCTCATGTGCGCCGACACCTGGGAGCAGGTATGTGCGCCTCATGGGCGCCGACACCTGGGAGCAGGTACGTGCGCCTCATGTGCGCCGGCTCCGCGCCGCTGCCGCGGGCGCTCGCCGACACCTGGGAGCAGGTATGTGCGCCTCATGTGCGCCGACACCTGGGAGCAGGTATGTGCGCCTCATGTGCGCTGACACCTGGGAGCAGGTATGTGCGCCTCATGTGCGCCGACACCTGGGAGCAGGTATGTGCGCCTCATGTGCGCCGACACCTGGGAGCAGGTATGTGCGCCTCATGTGCGCCGACACCTGGGAGCAGGTATGTGCGCCTCATGTGCGCCGACACCTGGGAGCAGGTATGTGCGCCTCATGTGCGCCAACACCTGGGAGCAGGTATGTGGACGCGCGCTGCGCCGCGTCAGATTACGACATCGATTTGTGCGGAAATATTTAGAACCTAGTTCAACTCTTGTTCAAATCTTTCGTGGTAAGACGATATACGTTTGCGTACGTGTACTTATTGGGTTTCTCTTGGCTCGTCTCCAGATAACAGGCATCAAACTGCTCGAGCGGTACGGCATGTCCGAGGTGGGTATGGCGCTGAGCAACCCCTACCGGCCCGTGGAGGAGCGCACGGTGGGATGCGTGGGGCGCCCCCTGCCGGGGGTGGCCGCCAGGGTCGCCGCCCCCGCCGCCGACGGCGGCCTGCAGCCCTCGGTCACTGTGGAAGCGGACCCACCCAACACTCAGGTGAGGACGGATATCCTACCGACTGCGCCAAAACCGGACGCGTTCAGTATCACAGCCACAGCCTGGAATTATTAGCAGGTCACTTGCCATGTTCGAGATAGGAGTGGAGTAGGTGTATGTAGGAGTTCCACTCTTTAATTAATTAAAGTCATATAAGAAAATGTTTTTGAAAAAGACAAACATACATTCACGGTTTACGGCTAAAAGGCTGAACCGATTTCAGTGAAATCTAGTAAGAAGATAATTTAAACGGATAGGATAGGAGGTGAGTATACTTTTTATCCGGGTATTGCTGTTGTTGGTAGATATCACTAGAGCGGCTCGGGCTCGGGCCGCGGGACGGCTCGGGCTCCGCGGAGCGCCCCGAGTGGGGCGCGCCGCGGGTCACGGAGCACCGCGCGCCGCCCGACGGGGACCACCAGGGGGAACTGCTGCTTAAAGGACCCGCTGTCTTCACCAGGTATAAAGTGCGATACTGCTACTACGGGAAGTTCTGATTGAACATTTAAAAATGCAGCTCAGCAAAAACAAGAAAGCTCGTTCGAACCAGCACTGGAATGGGACTGGGTACACTCAATAGTGTAATAATATAAGGAAATGTAATTATGTAAAATCTAGAAAATTACATTTATCTTTATCTCTCTCTTTCTCTTTATATCTCTCTTTCTCTCTCTATCTATCTCTCTTTCTCTCTCTATCTATCTATCTCTCTCTCTCTCTCTCTCTCTCTCTCTCTCTCTCTCTCTCTCTCTCTCTCTCTCTCTCTCTCGCTATAGCTGCGTATTATTTTCTCAGATACTGGAACAGAGCGCCTAAACTGGACAACTCGGACTTCACGGAAGACGGCTGGTTCCGTACCGGCGACACGGCTTCTTACTCCAACGGGAAGTTCAAGATCCTCGGCCGCACGTCGATTGACATCATCAAATCAGGTACAGCCACTTGCCGGAACTTGCCGGTTCTTAGCACATCTTGTCTGTTCTTGCCACATCTTTCAGTAATGAATCTGTGCGTGACAGAGTAACATGACAAGCAATACTTTCAAAAACATAATCAAATCATTAACATGTTTTATCATGTTAGCCTATGTCCAGCAGTGGACGTTATCAGGCTGATGATGATGATGATGATGATGCAATACATTATTTGATACTAGCTTACCAGACTGGCGTTGTGGTGTCAAAAATTTATGAGGAAATAATTTAAATAATTAAATAATTGCTCTCTTTTCCTTGAAATTTTGCCATGTTTTTTCAGTTATTCTGCTATTTGAAGCGGAGACGAATCCAACAAAACAAAGATCATCAAAATCGGTCCAGCCATTTTTGAATTATAAATGGTGTAACTGACGCGACTTTGTTTTATGTATATAGATTACTAGAAGCGCTTGGTGATTTCACCCGCGTTAACTACTATCCCGTGGGAACCGTTAATTTTTACGGGATAAAAAGTAGCCTATGTCACCCGGGGATAGTGTAGCTTCGCAACAGTGAAATATTTTTTCAAATCGCCTCTGAACTTTCGGAGCCTATTCAATGCAAATATTTCCTCTTTATATTATTAGTATAGATTAGACTTATAAAAGAGTGGGGACATTGCCTTGCAATAATTGATGAATTGAATACTCTCCCAACTCCAGGCGGCTACAAAATCAGCGCACTGCAAGTCGAGTCGGCGATCTTGGACCATCCGTCCATCGCCGACGCGGCTGTACTGGGCATAGAGAACGAAGACATGGGAGAAATAGTCTCCGCCGTCGTGGAGCTGAAAGAGAACTGTGCCATAACCCTGGCCGAGCTGAAGAGAGAGACAGCGAAGAAGCTGCCGCCCTACCAGCTGCCCAGGACTCTGCTGGTGGTCGACGTGATGCCCAGGAACGTTATGGGCAAGCTGGACAAGAAAGAGATCAGGAGGCTGTACGGAGACCAGCTGGCTTTAGGGCGGAAAGTGGCGTAACGCTACCGCGAACCGATGGTAGCTCAGTTGGTTGACTTCGGATTGGAGTGTAGAGGAAAATAGTCTTAATTGAATGCCTTATCAGATATGATCAGTGAGCTTCGTGTCCATTAGTAGTGTAATGTCGCGTGTAGACAGATTGCGCGCGACATGTCGGGAATAGGTAAAGTCGTGCTATATATCTCTATAGCTATATATCGTGTGCGTGGATGGTCACTCTGACAGTTGTCGTTTCTATACAAACAGTTGAATCGGACAAAACAAGCACAAAAAAAGACCAATCTCGCTCAAATATATATAATATAGTTAGACAAAAGTTTTAGTTGTGAAATGTTCCAAGTAAAAAGATGGCGTGCATCAACGTAATATGTGTCTGAAAACTAACAGCGTTTTCGAAAAGACATATACCTAATAATTAAAGTCAATTAATGCTAATTACTTTGTAAATAATTATCGCAAATAATTGTAAATAATAAAATAGTTCCTTGTTTTAGTCCTAACGACTGATGTTATTGTTAAATAAAAGCCATTATATTTTACATTATTAAATAATTTTATTTAACGTATCTTAGTAATAAAATAGCATTATGAATAATACTAATTACCTACCTATATCTTAGTAATCTGGTAAAGATAAAGATAATTATAAATTGAGTCGATATAACGATATGATAAGATCAAACATGCCATAAAACACTGGCAAAGAGAGCCAAATTACTTCTATCGATTCTACTCTTGCTTCAGTCTGTTAATAAAAATACTTTCATAGAGAAACATTATACTTTAATTTACGTTCTCTAATTTTTGTTTTCTCCGTGTGACATGAAACATTGACATTCTAGTTTTTTCATACTACATACACAAACAAGTTTATAATGTCCAACACACCCCCTTAAACTTGTAGGTGTTACAAACTTACATAACAAGTTTCAGTTTACAAAATCTTTCCTTACTCAAAGGTTTTGTAAGCATATCTGCCAACATCTCTGTTGTACACAGATACCTACCTAGGTCCTTCATCACAAACTCTTTCATAAGATCCTCTTTAATCTTCTTCTTCTCAGAGTTAGAATTTGTGAAAAGCAATATATCATCTACATAAAGGGCAATATACACCATTTTTCCCTCTCTTGACCGTATGTAGACACATGGTTCCGAAGTCTTGAATTTAAGTTTCTCGGTCAAAACAGAGTTAATTTTTTCATTCCACAGATTCAAACTGCTCCAGCTTCATATTGAACAGCTTCCTCAGTAGTCCCAACCGTCGACATAGACCCTGATCTTCAAAAGCGTTTTGAAGACTTTTCCAGGCATCTCTAGCTGTGGTGGCGTTCCTTACATGATGTTGCACTGATGTACTGACATTAAAGCATATTTTGGCTAACGCCTTCTGCTGTTTCTTGACATCTTCTTTGGAACCGGTTGAATCAATGCAATCCCAAAGATCATGATCTATCAGGAACATCTTCATTGTAAACTTCCATGTCGTCCAGTTCGATGAACCTTGGAGTTTATCAATGCACGCCGAACTACTGCACGCCATTTTTATGAAATTATTTTACATACACAGGCCAAAAATTAGACTTTTACAGGCTCTGCTACCATGTTAATAAAAATACTTTTATAGATAAACATTATAGGTACTTTAATTTACGTTCTCTAATTTTTGTTTTCTCCGTGTGACATGAAACATTGACATTCTAGTTTTTTCATACTACATACACAAACAAGTTTATAATGTCCAACACAGTCGAATACCATTAAACTTTCGCCAGACAGCGGGCGGGAGGCGCGATGTGGGCAATTGTAATGTACTAGTTACTAGACATCCTTTTTTCAAACTCAAACCATAATCAGTTACTGTTTAATTTCATGTATCATACTTTATGTTTTTATGACTTTCTTTGTTTGACTTGTTAAAGTGCGATTTAATTGCCTATTTACAATAAATGCTTTGACTTTGACTTGACTTTGACTTTGACTTAGACGTCACGCCAGCGCTGTGTCGTGTCTTATACTCACCATCATTATAGTATACGTTACAATTGTCCACGTCTCGCCCTGCTCGCTGTCTAGCGAAATATATCAATTCAACGGTTTGTTTGGACATCTGGAAATACAGAGATGTTTCAGCAACAGACGCGACTAACTTTAACATACACAGATGATAACGGGTATCACAAACTGCAATAATATTGTATAAAAATGTCTACAAAGACGGTATACAACACGGAAGATAGACAAGACTGGAAGTGACTTAACTTGATACCTGTATCGCAACCGCTGTCGCCAAAAAAAAATAAAAATTACTGTGTTAATAAAGGTTTATAAGTCAACTGCGGTTTATCTAAAAATATGCCTTATGTGTTAGCAGATAAGGCATTTTTCAATGTGTGGCAAGCGTAGAGGATTACAGTAGGCGTTGGTTTTGAGCTATAAGTCATATGTTTGGCAAGCGCGCCCGGCCTACTTTCACTTCCACTTGTCTCTCTTTCGTGGTATACAAGTATAAAACTACTGACTACACGGACTACACAGTTATCACATTCAACTTTTAAACGGCGACTGCAGAAAACTAATCGCGGCGTCCGTCGCGTTTAGCAAACATGGCGGCGAGAAAGTCGCATACTCTATAGAATTGGCCCAACTCGAATACGTGGCTACAACAGTCGCCCCTACGCCCATAGACATAACTATTAAAGCTAACAGTACATCGTACCACTTCACCGTGTACTCATCCTCTATCTCCTGTGACTTCTTATATCTGCTGGCGAAAGTCCTGTATTTTGTCCTGAAGCGGTCGGAGAACATGAGCGGCCGTTTCGAAGTATCACCGGCGTCGAGTTTGACGTTGTTGTCGCCGAATATCGCACGACTACGGCGCAGCCAGTCGGTAGGCAGTGTGTTGTGAACCCCGTTAGAGTATTTCAAAGGATTTTTGACGGTCAGTTTGGATTTGATGTAGCAAAGCCTGAGGAAGAAGATTGGAGGGAATATGAACATCAGCGGGCCGGTGAGGGTTGAGCCCACGAGGCCCATGACCAGGTCGAATCTCGGCACGGATTCGGCTAGGAACACGGCGAATGCGATTATGGCGGAACGGATCAGGCAGCGCTGGATGCAGAAATCTGAAAGGAAATTCAGAGATATAAACTAGCTAGTGTAAATATAGCTAGAGTAAAATACCGATAGAGCAAACCGATTCTGGCATTTGCAATAAAAGTACTACAACGCAAGTGTTACTGAGGTTATGTAACATCGTATAAGTCATAAGTAACATAGTATAAGTCATAAGTAACATAGTATAAGACATAAGTAACATAGTATTTAATGTTCACTAGATATTTTTCATGTGTAATTTTTCAATAGCTCAAAGAGCGAATGCGATATTTTGCTAAGGATGTCAGAATAGCCTGCAAAGGTAGGAATTGAGTAAAGCTTTTCTATACTCACGTCTAGGGATGTGTAAGAAGTCTTCGACCTGTTGAAACAGTACGGAGTTGCCAACAGCACTCGAGAAGCATAGTTGAAGAGTCACCAGTAACGCTACCAGGTACAGTGGAATTGAGGGTGGAATGCCTGTAAGAAATACAGAAACTGAATTAATTCCCTCAATATTTAGATCAAAAATTATTATGCGCACACAGAAGTAGAGATAAACCAACCCCACTAGTATATAATGACTCGAGCCAACCAATCATAATAACTATAAGAATTGGTGTGGATTGATACATGTCTTTGTGGGGTATCCGTGCGGATTGAGAGAGCATACCTCAGAAATATTCATAAATTTATGGTTCGCTAGTAGAAACTCTAAAACGAATGTAGAACTAATGGGAGGAATTATGTCATTGGACGGATCTTGTCCACGCTGACTCTACAGATGTTATATTACTTATTATACAAGTCAGTGGAAGAGCTTATGTCCGAAACGGACTTATGCACCAGGATGATATAGATCAATACGTCCGTCTATAACTTTTTTTTGTAACCTATCTGATACCATTGCTGAGCACGAGTGTTCTCTCACTTTCGTGTGGAGTATTAGGCTATTATCCACTACGGAGGATCGGTACGGATTGGTGGCTTATTTCAGTTTCCTCACGATGTTTTCCGTCACCGAAAAACGAGTGATATCTTTGACATACATGTTGGTAGTAGGTACGTGCTCTCACTGGGATTTCAACTCGCCACCACCCGCTTGGCAGGCGGACGTTCGCCCACTAGGCTACCACCACTTTTCTACTCGAAGGTAGGTACTTACCACGTAATATATTATTATCTACGTCCAGCCCGTATCTGGAAGCCGCCAGCAGCGCTGTGATCGCAAACATGGTGCCGGTGACGATAAACCCGCCGATGACAGCTTTGTTTATGTGTCGGCTGTCCCGCATGTCCACTTGGATGGTCAACAACATTGGGTGGATGTCAAACTGAGGGCAACAAGGTACGATTACTTAAGGACGCGATGTAACTATATTAATGTCGATTGTAAGCAGTCAATCTCATTTCACGCCCTAAATTATTGTATCTACTTATATATCTATTGTATCTCCTATCATGTGTGTACATGTGTGTGTATGTACATGTATAATAGCGGGCCCTAAGAAACATTAGAGGCGTTTACACACGAAAACGACACGATATGGTCCACTGGGCCGGAACCAGTGGTCTCGGGGTAACCCGAGCTCAGTGGTTGATGGAGCGACGAAAAGTGATCTCATATTGCGTTAAGTAGGTACCTAGTAAAACTGTTATTCTGTTTTTTAAGGTACCTTGAGTATTTTGTTACTGGGCAGGGGACTTAAGATGTTTTTACCTGCTGGGGACCGATTTATGTTAATTGCAATAAAAGTTCTACTACGCTAGACGTTCTTTCTACTGACGTCGTATTTACTTCTCGAACGGTCGCATTTCACGTGTACCTATATACGAGTACTACTAGCAGACACGGCCACGCGTTGCTGTGCCTAAAGGTTTTTGTTATTGTGACTATAAATTGAGACGTCAACTATCCTATCTGTTAAGTTAGATCGAACTGCACACGGTGTGCAAATTTGATTGAAATCGGTTAAGTAGTTTAGGAGTCTATAGCGGACAAACAACGTGACACGTAATTTATATAATACTAGCTGATACCCGCAACTTCGTTCGCATTTTTATATAAAATGTAAACTGTTTAAAAAATCAATTGATGTCGCGGGTAACAGCTAGGTAAGAATATATCTGTCTCTTTCTCTCTCCCTTTTCCTCTATCTTTCTCCGTCTCTGGCTCTCTTTCTATCTTTCTCCTTCTTTCGCTATTTCTATCTCTCTTCCTCTACCTCTATCTCTTTCCCTCTCCTTATATCTCTATATCTTTCCCTATCTTTCTATCATTAATATCTCTCTCCACTCTCAATTTCTCGCCTTCTCTCTCCCTGTCCATCTCATCCATTATGTTTATTTCCCTCACCCTCTCAGTCTATATCTCTCCCATTCCCTCATTCGCTCACTCCCTCTCCCTCTATTTCTATATATTTCGCACTCAATCTCTCTTTCTCCCCCCACTCTCCCCTATTTCCCCCCCACTCTCTCCTCATTCTACCCTCACTCTCCCCTCTTTCTCCCTCCACTCTCCCTTCTCTTTCTCCCTACTCTACTCTCTTTCTCACCCCACTTTCTCCCCCACTCTCCCCTCCCTCTTTCACCCCACTCTCCCCTCCCTCTTTCACTCCACTCTACCCTCCCTCTTTCACCCCACTCTCCTCTTTTTATCTCCCACTCTCACTTCTTTCTTCCCCACTCTTCCCTTTTTCTCCCCCCACTCTCCCCTCTTTCTCCCCCCACTCTCCCCTCTGTCTCCCCTCACTCTCCCCTATTTCTCCCCACACTGCCCCCTCTTTCTCCCCGCTCTCCCCTCTCTTTCTCCTCACTCTACCATCTTTCTCCCCCCACTCTCCCCTCTTTCTCTCCCCGCGTTCTCCCCCCACTCTCCTCTCTTTCTCCCCCCACTCTCCCCTCTTTTACCCCCACTCTCCCCTCTTTCTCCCCCACTCTCCCCTTTTTCTCCCCGCACTCACCTCTCTTTCTCCCCACTCTACCCTCTTTCTCCCCCCACCCTCCCCTCTTTCTCACCCCACTCTCCCCTTTTTCTCACCCCACTTTCCTCTCTTTCTCCCCCCACTCTCCCCGCTTTCTCCCCCCACTCTCCCCTCTTTCTCACCCCACTCTCCCCTCTTTCTCACCCCACTCTCCCCTCTTTCTCACCGCACTCTCCCCTCTTTCTCACCCCACTCTCCCCTCTTTATCACCCCACTCTCCCCTCTTTCTCACCCCACTCTCCTCTCTTTCTCACCTCACTCTCTCCTCTTTCTCCCCCACTCTCCCCTCTTTCTCCCCGCGCTCCCCTCTCTTTCCCCCCCCCACTCTACTTGACTCACACTCTTGAAGAATTATGGATTCCCCATACAAACTTTCAACCCCTATTTCATCCCCTTCGAGATTGTTTTTTGAGACAAAAGATAGCCTATGTCCGTCTCATAGGTCCAATCTACCCCTATACCAAATTTCATCGAAATCGGTTCAGCCGTTTAGCCGTGAAAAGGTAACAAACAAACACACAAACAGATAAACAGAGTTACTTTCAGATTTATAATATTAGTATGGATACTAGCAGACACGGCCACGCGTTGCTGTGGCTAAGGTTTTTGTTATTGCGACTATAAATTGAGATGTAAGCTACCCTATCTTTCAAGTTAGATCAAACTGCACGCGCTGTGCAAATTTGATTAAAATCGGTCAAGTAGTTTAGGAGTCCATTGAGGTCAAACATTGTGACACGAGATTTATATATATTAAGAATAAGATTTATTTCGTTTATGTTTCACGTATTCTCAACAAGTCGCCCGGTCTTCGGTCGATTGCTCATGAATGCAATTTTTCAAATTTGCTTAGCTAACGTTTTCAAAGTCGCCTTCCTGGTTGTCAACTTATTTGTTTATTTGCTTTTGTTTGTCAACTTATTTGTTTATTTGCTGTACCCGCCACTGCGCACTGCTTGATGATGCGTCGCGCCGCGCCGCCGCCGTCTACATAGAGTTTTCATCAATAGCCCGGTTTAATATTAGTGCAGGAAACAAACGATTCCAAAAAATAAATATAAATACTTAGTTAAAATATATCCAAAATATATATTATTATAACATATCCATCAAGAGCTACATTATGCATAATTAACGATCGGTGATCTCCCTTCGCATAGTTACCGTGTGTATAGAATTTTATAGCTTATCAGCTGCTGAATTCAATGATTTACCTAGGTAACTTTTTTTTTTAAAGAAGGATTTGGCTCCTTACTGTGTCCTCGGCCACGGGGGTAACGGAAGGGGGTATGTGGGCTCGGACCCACTAAAAATCCCCCGAAAACAGTCCTCCACCGAAATGGGGCAAGTTAGGGTCGTTAGTATTCGCTATCTTATAATAGTAGGCACCGGTCTTATTGTAAAAAACAAAACAGTGATTTCTTTAAAGAATGTCCTTGCCTTTATGCATGTACTTTAAATTCACCCTACTACAGTCGTTGACCTAATAGTAGGTATTATAAAGTACCTAATAATATGTTTTTAATATTATGTTATCTATTTAACATAACCATGTCATTGTCAAATAGAGGCCTACTACGCCTAATATATTGTATAGGTATTATTTAAATTTAAATGAATTACATAGGTAGCCACATACCTATGCCTACATTGCACAGCTGGTTTGACCTTGTATAAGGTAGGCTGTAGGATCGTATTATATGGAATAATAAGTAATTTAAAAGCTAAATAAATATACATTTAAATAACTGGTGTTGCCTAGGCCTCTCTCTCAGGGTCTCTCATCAACTCACTGAACTATACCCCGAAATTAATATTGTAGCGTCTATCCAAGATTAAAATCGATCTTGGATTATTGCCTATCGTTCGATCGATCTCCAATCTGTGTGCCTTCATAAACCAATCCAAGGATCGGTTATTGGCACGTTTGCCCCTAAAATGGATTGTGATATCAATCTCAGATAGCAAAATTTGGATTAGGATTGATTATTAATTTCGGCCGTACCTATACCAGCAGACATGGCCACGCGTTGCTAAGGTTTTTATTACTGCGACTATAATTTGAGATGTAAGCTATCCTATCTTGTAAGTTAGACCAAACTGCACACTGTGTGCAAATTTTATTAAAATCGGTTAACAAACGCGTAATTTATACATATAGTCATAGAAACTTGACATGCATGCAAGATTTCGACTCAATCGGGTCAAAATGAAATGGCAAGATTTCTTTGCTTTGCTTCATATATCTGCTCTGGTTCCTCCCACTTTGCTATCATAGTGAGATAAAGTCGATGGCTGACGATAAATCACTGTCGCCTTCGATCTGCTGTACCTAACCTACAGAACATGGGACAAACAATCTGCTTCCTCAATACAACATGTCTTGACCAAACACGCGTTTTTATGCTAATTTAAAAATGTTATTGAACCGTTGGAGGATAAATTAACACTTGGCTTAGATAATTAATTAGTTACACTTATGTTTTATAGTAATATGATTGCGTCATGATTACGTAAGTATATACCTACATACATCTCACACCGCAGTATTTATTTACGACCATGATTCTTAAAATTAAACGTCCCTAATATTACCCAGACCTAGGGCAAAGCTCATAATATTGTCGCGTAAGTTGCTCTTTCTACGAGTAGGTACCTAGGGTTTGCGTTTCATCACTATCTCACCTGCCTCCTCAGAATCCTTCGACAAAGAATCGAATCAATTTGGTTTGGCATCATTCTCGATTGTCAATGTGGTCTACGATAGTGCTCACCTATATTTAGAAGCAACCTGTTCACTCAGTTATAACTATGGGGGGGGGGGGGACGGGGGGGGGGGGGGGACGATACACATACACAAATTCAGGCAAGGAGAGTTCCACTCCTTAGCGGTATGCTATTCGTGCGAAGAGGTGGAATATCCACCGTTTTGCTATGTAAAGCTCTTTGTGGCCCAGCAGCTGTTGCGGACCGACGTGCCACTTCCATCAGGTAAACATGTCGATAGCTCCTTCCTTCCTTAGTCTTACTTAACGTAGCCCCACACTAGGAATTCTCCTGTATCGTGGGTACCGCTTACAGACATATCATTTCACATACCTACACACAACACCCATACCAGAAACAAATATCTGTAGTCTCTGTGGATCACACAAATATTTGTTCCGGGAGGGAATCGTACCCGCTACACCAAGCGCAGCAGTCCGATTGCTCAGCCACTACGCCTAACGTGTCATCAACTGTGCCGTGTCGCTACAGTGACAGCTGTCCTGTTCTGCGACGTTTGCATATCCTGGCACAATGGTCTGAACATGGACATCAGAAAAGATATGAGAATACAGTGGCATCGACTTATCTGTGCTCCTACCTGAAAAGCCAGCACTCCGTAGGCGCTGAGGAAGTCTTCAATGCGCGGCCTGTAGTCCAGCACTGTGCCAGCGCTGGGCGGCGACTCGTAGTCCAAGGATATGCAGGTCCACGTGGAAATGGCCACCGTGGTGACTATGCACACAGAGGTCACGGCTATCGATCTGCGGGTTAGCATCAGAGGCAACATCATTACGACGGAGGAGGAAACTTTACATCGTCCCTTGTTGTTTGTTTGTTCGTATGAGGTTGTGCTAACCTCTGTCAGAGTTTATCAGGTCGCCCAAAAGCCTCTGACGTGGCTTAACCATTGCTATCGTTTGATAACAACTGGGACATGAAATATTATGTTTGTAAGTAACATATCTATACTAACTTTTAATTTGATTAACTTCTTTGTTAAAACCAAAATGCGGGCCTACATTGCCGTACAACGTGGCAATGCAGCCAGCATTTTGGGATCGTTGCCCATTGGTAGCGGGCTATTAGATTAGGTTTACTTAGTTATAGTTTTTAGTCTTTGATAAAACGTAAGTTTTATTCATATATTTTTATTCCTCATACAAACTAAATCATACTTCCTACTTAATATCATAAAGCCGAAAGTTTGTGAGTTTGTGCCGTTTGTTAGTTCTTCACTGTCAAACGGCTGGACCGACTTGCATGACATTTGGTACGCAGACAGCTTATGCTCCAACTTAACACATAGGCTGCAAGTCATCATCGTGACCATCACCGTTTTCCATCAGTGTAATAAAAACTATGATAAACCTTTCAAATAGGCTATAGTCGTTGTAGGCTTATGTGTAACTCGGGTGAAACCGGGGGACGCAGCTAGTAAAATATAATAAGTATCCAAAACATGTTTAATAAATTACCTAGTTATCACATTCGCCAGACTCATATAGATAGGCCTATGAGATTACAATAAAGATATAATAAATTTAACCTAGACATTTTACAAAAAACTTGTTATACAAACAAGTTATGCCTAAATATCCGCATTATTACGACAGGAAATTTAGAAGCCGCTATTTAATAGTTACCTACTCGTATATAGGTAAGCTCCGATGACACTGATGAAAGAACACGTTTTCTACTTGTTCCAATAAATATGTCATTGCATAATTTAAAAACATTTTTGCCTTCACACAGGCACAATAGGAGAGGCTTCCTTGTTTCTTATGCTACCCTGGTACTTCAGACTACTTTAGATTTGATATTTCCACTTTATTCCATGGGGATACTTCAGATTTTTCTAATTTTGATCGTGCAAAAGGCTTATTCCCAACCACCACCTGATTCTGCCCCAGGTGGTGGTCGTTGCAACAGATTTTTTTTTTACCTAACCAACCCCTGTGGTCGTCGTACCTATATATAATGCAAAATGAGTAGGTCTGCTGGGTACTTACTTCATATCTTTGGGGGAACCGAGCCACATGATGGGGCAGAGAAGCAGCGCTAAAAACAGCATCCAAACGCAGTAGGTCACTCCCACGCCGCCGCCTGTGATCTTCCACCAGAAAATCTGCAGGCTTTGGGCAGCTGCACACAAAAATTAAATGTTTAGAAAACCGCTGCAGTGGTAACTTCCAGTGGGGTAATTCTGTGTGTACGGAACATGAGAGTTCCAGCTCAGCCACATATTGTGGAAAACAATGATTGGAGTAGTATCACAGCCTTATAAACCCTCAATTCTTCTTACACTATGGTAGCATATTATGTTGGTAGGGTTATGTTTCCATTCCACAAAAATAACAGCAAAACATTTCGTTATAACAGCGAGGGTCCAAGGCCTTGTCTTGGTTATAGTTCTCCCTTTCAAGGATGTCAATTCCAAACTTCAGCGTTGGCTTCCATCTTCTCCTGCCAGAAATCATCCTTGCTACCGTTGTTACGTCTATCTACTATTCTACATATTACTATCTATGTCTACATACTATTAGCTCAAATGCTACTATCAATTAGCAATATATAAGCATTAAAAATATTGAATGCCTATTACCAGACGTCTACAATGTAGACGTCTCAAGGTCTATAGGAATGCTGTTTTTGTTCAGTTTTAGGCGTAGATTGTTTTTTGTATTGGCTTCTAATAATTATATTCAAAATGTTGTATCCATGCACCTGTCAGGTAACTGAATAGCCAGCGTCAGTCAGTGGTAGTGGTACCGCTGTACTGAATCGGGACTTTTTCGTGGATGCATTACAATTTACACTGACACTCCAAGAAACACATGAGAAATTATAATACATATAAACTATAACTTTTTTATGCCAATAATACCCGTTGTCCCCACCGAGGTGGATTATGACGTAATTTTCCAAAAAGCGGCTCCCAATGCGCATTGAAATGTTCGGTGGGGATTATAGGAGCCCGTTTTTGTCATATTTTCATAATCTTCCCTCAGAGAGACCTTTTGTAGCAGCATAGTATATTCTGATATCACTTCGATTTCCATTTCTTATGCACATAGGTATATAGATACCATAATGATATATACATTTTTGTAACGGAATTATGAGCGGTAAACCAGATTCAAAAATCTTTGAGCAAAACCAGGAAGCGCAATGAGAATTACTATTTCTGTATAATTATTATTATACCAATTTTGTGAACGTATAATTTAATATGCATTAGGCATAAATATATAAATATAGGCAAATACTAGTTCTAACAGTGAATGCAGGCTAGGATTAAATAATTAATGGTAATTTGTTTGCTTTAAATTTTTTATATACAAGGCTGGTGCCTATGATAATTGTGTGTTTCCTGGTTGAATGCATTTTGTATACTTGCATAATATAGTAGGAAATATATGTAAGCACATATATTATGTTACAGTCAAAACTACTTATCAATGAAAATTACTCTTGACTGAACCAAGTTTGGCCAATAGTGCTTTTGACTGCCAATTTACGGTTAAAAGTAGCTTTGACTCACTGGAGCATCGGTCAAAATCACTATTACATATTTTTTGTGAGCAAGCACAAGTTATCCTACTTAGTTGAATGTGCTACATACATGATAACCAGTATATATATTTATTTCCTTTATGATATCCAGTCAGAAGAAAGACGGAATCAGCTCGTCATACCTACTTCCATAGCTTTATAGGACAAAACTACTTTTTATTAGCTGCAATTTCTGTCAAAACTACTTTTAACCAACTTGCTCAGTCAAAACTACTTTGGATTGATTTGAGAATTAGTCTAGTTAAGAATTTTGGCTGCAACATACCTATACCTACATAACTGCATGGCCATGTTCCTAGCCAACTGTCTATGATGAAAAGTATTCATAATCCTCACCCAGGATAAAGTTGGGTATCCCGGAGCCGAAGACTGCTGCGTTCAGTAGTCCGGTGACGATCCTCCTGCCTGCGGGGCCGAAGACCAGCTCCGCTACGGCAGCATACGGGTATCTGGTAGATATGATGACAGATTTAGGTACACTTCATTAGGAGAGATTGTATATCCTGCTTTTATTTTTGTTAATAATCGAATCAAAAACTTATTTTCAATTATATTACAATAGCTTTTTGTCTTATTTAGTAGTTTTTTGTAGCTTGGATGGAATTTGCGTATAAAAAGAAATAATTTTAACGGCCTAAGTATATCCATTTAAAATTACCCTTCTCGTAGTTTTAGCACTGCTTTAAAAAACTTATATGAACAAAACACCAATATTTATAATCTTTCTCTGTATAATTATACAATACTATTTTTTCTGTAATAATATTTTTTTTCGAGCAAATATAGAGAGTAAGTTTTTACGTAAGACGCAATCGGCCTTGTCATTACCTAAAGATGAACACAACACAAACCGGTTCTTTTCCTTGATGTCCGGTGTGATCTCCTGAGCCAGGAGCCAGCTTCTACCAAGCAGCACCGCTGTGTAGAGCTGCAGGCCCATAACTGCCAGCACCAGTGGCACACCGTATATACCTGACAATAGGAATGTAAATACGTTATATTTCGAATACGTTATGCCGAAGATGGTCTGCCATTATAAATCTGCATGAAGGTTAGAGGAAAAATAAAATACTTAATAAAAAAATGTAAACATCCAAATATCAGAAAATTTCATTGCGTGGAAGAAGCTCTAGTCCATTGAGAAATTTTATAGAATTCTCTCTTTCTGTCTCTCTCTCTCTCTCATCACACAGAATATGTTATATTGAAAGTCTAAAAGAATACGAACCTTCTGAAAAATTACTTGACTACAACAAAACTGTGTGCCGAAAATGTTTCTCAAAACACAATACCTATTTAGGTACATATTCTACCCAAATACTGAACTATTTTTTTATTGTTACTTACTTTACCTGTAATATAATTGAGTAACTGATTCAGAGTACCTAACTGCTTCATTACGTCATGACCTGCTTTTCTAGTCAAAAACACCAATCACATTCACCCCAATCTGTCAAAGCCTACTTTTCTGTTAAAAAAAAGACCAAACACACTCGCCCCATTACGTCATGGCCTGCTTTTGTAGTCAAAAAACACCAAACACACTCGCCCCATTACGTCATGGCCTGCTTTTGTAGTCAAAAAACACCAAACACACTCGCCCCATTACGTCATGGCCTACTTTTGTAGTCAAATAACACCAAACACACTCGCCTCATTACGTCATGGCCTGCTTTTTTAATCAAAAAACACCAAACACACTCGCCCCATTACGTCATGGCCTGCTTTTGTAGTCAAAAAACACCAAACACACTCGCCTCATTACGTCATGGCCTGCTTTTGTAGTCAAAAAGCACCAAACACACTCGCCCCATTACGTCATGGCCTGCTTGTGTAGTCAAACAACACTCACCACATGCAATCACATTCGCCGGCAGGGCTATAATCGGGAACACACCAAACAGGTCAACAATGCACATGATTGTGAACAACACACTGAGTCCGCCCCTGGGGGAAGTGGGGGTAGCCTCATGCGCCACCGTCACCGCATCCCCGTCCAGCGTGTTGATGTAGGTCTCTCGCATCACTGCCAGAGTCATGGTGTCATCTGAAATGATCATAGATCTATTGCAATCTATATACATATACTAGCAGACACGACCACGCGTAAGCTATCCTATCTTTCAAGTTAGATCAAACTGCATACGGTGTGCAAATTTGATTAAATTCGGTTAAGTAGTTTAGGAGTCCATCGCGGACCAACAACGTGACGCGTAATTTATATATATTATGATAAGCTAAGCAAGTTTATAAAAATGAATCCATTTTTCCCTCGGTCAAGATATAATATCACGCGTGAACGGCTGGACCAATTTTTTTTGTTGTGTTTGTATAGTTAGGAGAAAAACAATGTCCAAGTGCGAGTCGGACTCACGGGCGAAGGGTTCCGTGTCATTATCTATAAAAACGGGAAAAAAATTATTGTTTTTTTAAGTACACCTATTTGTTGTTATAGCGGCAACAGAAATAAATCACCTGGGAAAATTTACACTATCACAGTTCATGAGATACAGCCTGGGTGACGGACGGACGGACAGCGGAGCGTTAGTAATAGGGTCCCGCTTTACCCTTTGAGTACGGAACCCTAAAATTTAATAAAATTGCGTGGAACATTAGACAATTCAAGAAAACTTAAGTTTTAAAACTAAAACTGTAAATAATTGTCGATCGAGTCACCTTTGAAACAAACAAAAAAATAATCAAAATTAGTCCATCCATTTGTGAGCTACGATGATATTGTCACAGAAAGATTCTTTTATAGTCTTTATTCTACAGATACTTAATTCTACAAATAAATATATAAAAACACACTTTTATAAATCACCAACACTGCACTAGTTGATTGAAACTGGCTCGCTCCAAAACTGACTGGAAACCGATCGTGAAATAAATTAATAATTTATAGCTAGATAATAAGTAAGTATATTAATAGGTAATGAAAACAACCGTAATGACATTAATATTGGCGATTTACTTAAGTTATTTTTTATTAAATTATTCGAATAACATTAATGATTATTGTTTATTCATAAGTTTTATTATAATATGGAAACTTCTATCGGTTTGTTTAGAATTTAGATGAATCATAGAGTTGCAACGTGAAGAATAGAACTAGGTAGGTACTCAGCGGCTATGTAACTAATGATGATTGGGCTCATTTTAATCAAATTGGAGTACCTAACGACCAAGTATTTTATACCTTAGTTACCGCAAAAATCTTTGCATATTTTAACATAATACTTTTGTAGTATATTATATTAATCAAAGAATGTCGTGTTAGTTACACTTTTTATAACTCAAGAACGGCTGAACCGATTTGGCTGAAAATTGGTAGGAAGGTAGCTGAGAACCAGGAGAAGGATATAATATGATACTATTTATCCCGTTACCACGGGAACATTTTTGAAACTGGGAAAAATGTATCAGATAAAATCTGGTTGTACAGTTGACTGTCACTCATTTTGACTCATAGGGACAATGACATGACAACGTCTGTTGGGTCAGCTAGTCTAAAATAAAACAAATCGTGACATAAAAGATTCGTGGGCTTACTATATGAAAAAGCGCGTTATCTTGACAACCTACTTAGTTAAGTAGGTTTCTACTAGTTCATTTTCTCTTCTCCTATTTGTTTCATACAATTCGACGGTAACTGTCCCATTACATAATTACATAAGTTATTAATAAGACATTTCTTTGTAATGACGCTTGTTATGGTTATGATCTTTAGTTAATTTAATTAAGGTGAGTAAGCGGGTACTATTCTATGTTTCCCAGGGCTTCAAAACGAAGCAAAATAATTATTTCCACAACACCAGTTAAGCGAAACACATTTGAAGCCACAAAAGGGTTTATGCAATTCGCCCCCGCCACCCCTTAATACATACCTGCGGCTTTCCCTTTATCGGTAACACATCCACTGACACTTCACCGAAAATCTCTTAAAAACTTATTCTATATGATTAAATTGAATACTAAAAACATATGCCTAATTAAAAACAAAGTTTTATAATAACTGGTTTGCGATGCATTTTTCAGTAAGGACGTGCGAGCGATTGCTGTCCGACTAGCCGATGGCCGGCCTGTGCGATGCGGATGGAGACTAAGTTGAAATAATAGGGCGAGCTAATCGATCGACTGGTGGTACAGTCGGGTAGACAAGTGCTAGCAAACTTGGGGGTCATCCATATACGTCACACTAATTTCGGGATTTTTTACCACTCCCCCGTCCTTGTCACAGTTGGTCACATTTGTGTGACCGCCCCTCCCCCTTCACCCCCTTCTTAGTGTGATGTCACTTATCTTGTAATTTTATATCTCGAAATTTATTTCAATAAAAACATTAGGTAGATTATTATATAAAAAACGACATGAAAAGTAAAACTAAGTAAAATTGTTGAATTCAAACAGCACTAAATGTCAAAGGACGCATATTAAACCCCACAATTTAAACCTTACGGATACAGAGTGGATATTTTATAAATTTTTCGATATTAGTTTGACATTTTAACATTTATAAATGTATAAGATAAGATTTTGAGTGACGGCTCAAAACTAAGGCCCCCTTACCCCCCCTTGTCACACAATGTCACAATTCGACGACCCCCCCTACCACTTTCATATGGTGTGACGTACTGACGATAGATGAAACTATAGTTTGACTAGGGTTCGCGAGTGGTCACTGTGTTCAACGATTTTCTTTATGATGTTACTAAAGAGCTGGACGAGCGGGCGGTTCACGTCTGCTATTTATTCCAGGGTGGAAGTAAACAACAACGACTGAGGTATGCTAATAACTAAAACTAAAAAAATATATTATATACATAAACTAAAAAAAAATATACATTTTTAAACTGCATAGGTAACGTCTTTTGAATGGAATGACCGACTTCAATAAAAGAGAGTAAGTATAGGTACTTATTATACAATTGTTGAAACAGTCTTGAATAAGATGTTACCTATTTATTTGGTCCATCTCGCCGTCACCTTTTCAGAAGAGTTAAATGTGGATGTCTCAAGATGGGTTATTCCCAGTTTACTCCAAGAAAATGTCCCAATCTACTCCACGAAAAATGTATCAAAAAAATATTTTATAAATTTAGTTTCATTTTACTCCACGCAATATAAAAATGTTCCCAAAGTACTCCACGCACACTACTACATCTAAATATGATGTGGGCTCTAACGTACACTCCAAATTAACCGTATACCTACGCCAGGAAAGTAATGTCAATTAAGCTATGACACTAATTGTGTAATAATGCGAAAGCCATTAAAAACCAATCTGGTTAAATATTTTGCTAGTGGGTAGGTACCTCTATACTTACCATATGCTACAAAACAATTACATGGTAAATAGTAGAGTTCATTAATTTATATATTACTAGCTGTGCCCGTGACTTCGTCTACGTTCGTACCTTTTAAACCTTCCCTGGACTTTCACAAATAATTTCTCGAGTTTTAACGAGACTAACGAACAGCGATTGATTTTTTTATATAAGAAAAAGAAGAAGAAGAAGATATAGCCGTTGGGCTTTGGGCATAGTTATAGTATAAGTATAAGTTAAACGGGGTCTATCACTGGCTCTGATCCTAGTACGAGAACGCACCAATGTAAGTGTTTCTAGCAAAAGCATATTTACGTAAAAACCACTCGCTTTTGAAAACATTGTGAGGACACTAACATGCCCGAGAGCTATTTCGAATTCGGAGAGTCCACAGATCAATAGATTCTCTGTTGTAGGTAAAAATTAAACTACGATGAAAATTATTATGAAAGAATGATGAAAGTACTCCACCGACCACTATCAAAAATGTTTTACACTGTCCATCCAAAGGTTGTGTGGAAGAAGCGATAAGACCGCCCATTGTACTTACCCCGTTTACCTATTATTATTTTTTTCTGTATTATTTATATTTGGTACTAGAAGCACGTCTCGGTTTCACCCGCGTTAACTACTATCCCGCGGGAACATTAATTTTTACGGGATAAAAGGTAGCCTATGTGTACCGCGGATAGCGGACAGCATAGCTTCCCAACAGTGAAATAATTTTTCAAATCAGTTCAGTAGTTTCGGAGCCTATTCATTACAACCAAACAAACAAAGTTATAATATTAGTGTAGATACAATATAGAGTTTTCTATTCTATTCTATTCTACGATACAAATGCTGTTCTCGCCTGTACCACGCTGTGCATATGTCACCTGATACACCCGTAATTCCATACGCTTGGGTGCCTGCGGCTGCGAACGTTGACTCGACTATCAATACAACAATGGTGCCTATAGAGTATAGATACCTACCGTCTGGGCCCACTCATTCTAGTCACTTTCTAGACGACCTATAAAGATGCGAGAGGGCTACATCCTACTTAACTACGTATAAGAAACTCATTCAGTAGTAGTATGTAATTGTAGGTAGGTATGTAATTGTCTGCGGCGTATTGTAGTGGTTGTTTTTGAAAGTGGCTTTTGGTTATTTATTTTAAAAATATTTATGTAATTTCACCTAGCTGTCTGACATGCAATTTCCCTGATGTTGTGTAGTTACATACAGCACACTCACAGTGTAGAGTGTAATACATTCACACATAATATAGAGCGTAATAGTTACAGATAATTAATTTTGGATCTACATTCTTATAGGTTATGGGCCCGTCATTATACATTATAAATAATACCCGCTCTGTACCCATGGATCTGTGCTATTTTACTTTGTATTATTTTTCTGTACAAATCTATACCTCAACGATAGCCACGCTAATAAGAATTTCTAAAAATTTTTGAGTTATAGAAGCATAGGTACCTAATTATTATACCTTAGAATCCTTAGATCTTAGAAAAGGTTTCGTAGGCTATCCACTTGACCACGTTTGTCCTATGTATACTCGTAGCTTATTTGATTTGATGCCTATCTTCAGGGGAGAAACTGAAGCAGATCTTGCTACGGCACTTCAAGTTTTGGAAAAACTGTATCTAACCAAAGTAGGTATACTTTGTCGTACATACGGACAAGTAACGCCATCTAGCTTATTTGAACTTAACTAATGGTGACGTTTCGAGTTTGACATAATAACAAAATGGCACCATTTCCTTGCTACGTTTCATTACACACAGAAAAACCAAGACTCAAGAAATGGTCAACTCACTAAAATGTGTGTAATTTTAGAGAAATAGCGCATTGTTTACAATTTTTTTTGTAAATATGACTATGTGATAGTGATATTTCATTTAGTATTGCACAATCATTTGCTAATTTGCATACAGAATACAATCTCAATATAGCGCATGCTCCGTTTCACTGATCGAAGCGCATTGCGAAAAATAATTCACCGTAAAAAATGACAAAGTAGATGGCGTATGGCGCGCGGAAATCCGTAATCATTCTCGATTTCCTCGTCTCGGGTCTTTTCTGACTTCGCCAACAAGTCCGTCGTGTTTTTGTGTATCGAAATTCCAAAATACATTAGGGCATGGTCGCTGTAGTTACCTTCGTGATCATTCGTAAAACCAAAGTTTTAAGCGCGAGTGTTTTAGCCACGCAGTGAAAAGGAAACTATCAAGATTCCGTCGATAAATAGAAGCCAACCCAGTGGGTGGCTGAACTTGGTAAGTTCTTACGTTATTTCCCAATCGATTCCTATACGTAGTCGTAGCTCATGTATCGTTGCAAACAATCTGCGCAAGCCACGCCTGTGTGATAGTTTCCCTTTTTATTTACTCGGTAAATTTTGATTTGATTACTCGGTACAGGTTCTGAATAGGTTAGGTTATATTTCGCCTTGAATCCACGAATTCCACGATGTTCACCAGCTGCTTCTGAAATACAAAATGTCTGACTCATAAAGTTGTGACGAAATTTACGTCATTGCAGTTCGTTTGACTGTTCTAGCTTGCAAGAATTGAGTAGGTAATTGGATAGCTAAAATCATCGTAGGCTACAGTAGGGAACATCTTAAACAAATCCATGTATACCCAGTGTATACCGAATTATTGAACAAACTCTCAAGCATACTTTCAAAATTAGAAAAATTAGCATAAATACACCCAGAATAAGTTAGCTTCTAAGCTAACTTATTCTGGGTGTATTTAAGTATTGCTAGGGTGTATTTTTCTTTTAAGAAAAATACACCCTAGCAATACTTAAATTTTGCAGGCAACACTTATGTATTTTGTTCAGAGAGACACAACATATGCTCACAGCCAGTTCACTCATTTATTTTATCTTAACATATCTGTATTTCCCTTGGAAACATACTAATATATTATTAATCTCACAGCCTATATTATTAACCTACTAAACTGTAAAGTTACGGGCTACACAGTGTCCCAATAAGGCCCTTATTTACATATTTTACAATACACTTGTGTTTTTAAATGTATATGTATAGTTTGGTTCTAAAGGTAGTTTTATAAAATTTCTATAGCCTCTCTAATTTGCTATGTTAGAAACGCCTTTTGGTATCTATATGCCCAGAGAAAAGATATACATGATATATATCTATAATTGATTCTACTTATGGCATTATGTAATCAATATATAGCGGCTATACTGTAGCTAGGTAGGTATATAAGCATTTCTCCTTGTAATATAGTAACTAGGTATTTATCTAAACTCCAATTATTATTGTTATAAACATAGTTAACTTGGTAATTGCATAGTTGAAAGTTGTAAGAAATGAAAAAGCGTGTTAAGGTAATATTTTTAAGTTTTGATGTTCTGGAGTAATACTTATTGAAGCGGGCATTTTTTTATTATGAGATATAAACCCAAATTGTCAGTGTTGGATTAAACATTCATACTGATAAGCATGCAGAGTTATGGTCTTTCTTCAGTGAATCCCAAGTAATATACAGCTAGCAAAAGCTATAAGATATTCTAAGCTCTGACCATACTATAAATGAAGCTATAAATAAGTCTGCTGGATTTTGGTGTCCAAAAAGTTTGAAATCAAAACTCATCTTCCAATAAATATTAATTGGCAGGTATTCAGCTGTAATATTATATTTTAATAAAAATAAAGCATTGCATGATTGGCTTCTGTGTTTATTGTCCATGATCCAACACGCTTTCTCGTTTCTTTATAGGTCTGACATAACTTTGTAACAATGGAAAAGAAACGCGACTCATTCTTCTTAAACAAGAAACCGAGCAAGGCTGCCAACAAAGATAAACATCAGAAACAACCAAACAAACGTCAGGAAGAGTTCGATAAGACACGTAATGCGAAACCTGCTCCGGCAGTATGCAACCATAGCGAGGCACCAGACAAAAAGCCATTTGACAAGAAGACATACCGCTTAAAGAAGTACAGCAAGAAATATAAGCTAGAGCAGTGGGAAGAGCAACGCAAGAAACGTCTCATCCGTGACTATCAGAAGGAAATAAAAGACGACACTGTAACAGGGACATACAAGCCAATAACGTTTGATGAAGACACCACCGATTCTCAGCACGTCGGCAAATATGTGCGACATCCAGACATTATTGACAAAGAGAACATTGCTGTTAAAGTGAAGAGAGATCCATTCCAAAAAGCGAAGGAGAAATACAATAAGGTTAAACAAGAGAAAGAACGGAAGAAGCAGGAAATCGAGAGGGTTAAAGAGGAGAAGATGAAGAAGTTGCAAGAATATAAAAAGAAGAAGCATGACAGGTTTAAGAAGTTAAGCAAGAAGAACAAGAAGGGCCAGCCGGGGATGTCGGGGAGGCTAGAACTGTTGCTGGAAAAGATACAGAAGTCCTCATAGATGCATTACAATCATCCACTTTGTGGCTATGGCTCCACTCCGCTAAGCCAATAAGTAGCAGACTATACTAATTACTAAGTGGATTCATCAGCATTTGAATTCTTCTGTACGCAGATTCCAAGTAAACATCATATTTTAAGGCCCTGGGAACATTATTTTTAATATCCTCTGACTGATAACATCTGAGAGAGATAACAGCATTTGTTCCCAAATATGCGAGAAAGAGTCACCAATTGTGAAGGTAAAAATGGAGGCAACAACTTCATTGAATTGGTTAGAGATATAAATGAAATGGATAAAATTAAACAATGAAAAAGTATTGGTTTCAGAAATAATAAGTACGTAAAAACTGCAAGAGGCATAAATGTAGAGAAACTAGCTGGTGCCCGCGACTTCGTCTGTGCAGGATTAGTATTTCGAGTAGCTTTTTTGGCTATAATGGCTTATACATTTTGACTATAATGGCTTACACATAAGATATAGATACTATATACTATGGCGGGCTTTTATGTAAGACTATTTAAGATATACATTACATATTATGTGTAACTAGAGATTTTGGCAGCGCACGCCTGAATAGCTCGCAGATGGTAGATTTTGACACTTACCGTCATATTGTGGACAATTCGACACCCTATCTTTATAAATTGTAGCCTATGTGTTACTGATGTATGAGCTATATTATTGTAAAGTTTCATTAAAATCCATTCCCCAGTTTTTATGTGAAAGAGTAACAAACATCGATTCATCCATACTTACAAACTTTCGCGTTTATAATATTAGTAGGATAATAGGTCTAGTACTATTATCGAATAGGTCTACTCATCCCCGAGACTCAGGTTGGAGCGGGCACAGTTGACATAAGAAAGAACCCTTTGTAATAGTTTGTAATAAAAAAAATCTTATCTTAGACAAACATATTGTTACAAGAAACAATTATAGATTAGTTTTTTAATTTGTATTGTATTGAGTCTGAAATTGTTAGTTTATGTCCTACTTATAAACTAGGTACGATAATACTTAATTAAATATTGTGTTTTTGATATTATGTGCCTTAAAATAGGGTTGATTTTCAATGTAGAAAAAACAAATAGATTAAGTTAAATGAACCTAAAACACTGGTTTAACTAACCAGTTATTTGTTTATTTATCCAGCTAAGAACTATTAATTCTACATAATGAGCATTGTATCGAACATATGTATACATAATGAGCATTGTATCGAAGATTTAAATTGAAATTAAGCTCTAATTTATGATGTGATTTGTGTATTTAATGTAATCTGAACCTTAAAATGGATTTTGAGTTTAGAATTGTGTATTGTAAAATTTTTATTTACCGAATAACAAAAATAGAACACCCTAATAATGATAAACATACAAAAAAATTCCATGCAAAATGGACTCATTAAAATATACATCATGTCAAATGGACATCAACTCGTATCAGAATGGAATAACGGAATTTCATGTCGTCATGTTATGATTATTTCAATTTAGACTACTCTATTCCTTTGTTATTCTTTAATGGCCAGAACAAAATGCTATTGGAGTATTGTTAATGACCGTGAACTTGAACACAGTGTTTTTTTTTTTTTTTTTTTTTATTGTATAACATTATAACCATCGACGTGAAGCGTCAATGCCATTTTTTTGTCAATTTTTACATTTTTTATTATCTTTTAGATTAATTTACTCGCTGTCACATAAACTAAAACTAATCGTAAGTCCGCCGCATTTCTCTTACATACGCGCTTTACAAACATAACCGAAACTAGACCGTGAGCAAAAAGGGTAACCAGGCCCCGCCCGCAGCGCCCGTTCACGAGCTTGACGCGTGTGCCAGCCATCGCCTTCCTCGCACGTCGTTCGGGAGGATGACGACCCGCCACACGCCGCCGCCGCGGGTAAAGCCAGTTTAGTGGGAATGATACCGCCGTTTGCTCACGGTGAGTTCAGGCTACTTTTACTTTAACTTAATTTTTACACACCAAAAGTACATTAATTTCAAGGTCAATTTAACATTTTAGTCAGCCTGAGCCGGTCGCCGGCTCCACTCCGCCTCTGAATAGTTTTATATTCTCGTCAATAACTTTTTCGTCTCTGTGCTTCATGGCCATCCTTATGTTGTGTTCCAAAATCACCCTCTCCGAGACTCCGCTGGCTCGCGCGATGAACCTTCCCACGGCATCGTCGGCATTGTCGGTGTGGTAGACACACTTTTCGGTGTGTCTTGACACCGCCACCACCGCATGTGGGACACTATCGTGCAAGCATATCTTGGAGGGTTTGGTCTGGATGATGATGACCTTAGCGAAGGTGAGTCCCTGAGACTCGTGAATGGTAAGAAGGCGAGAATCCTTCCCCGTCCCGAATCCCTTGCTGGAGAGGGACTTTTTCTCTTCTTGTGTGAACACAAGATATAGAGTCTCCGGGAGATTGGGGGGGATGCCCACATTCGTGTACCCTTCTCTGCTCAGAGAACGTACTCTAGGTGATGCTGAGTACATTCCGTTGTACACTTCGCTAAGGGCATACGGGACGTCCATCGGGTTCCGGTACGTACAAAACCGTTCCTCCTTGGCTGTTACTAAGGAGTCCGGGTACTTGTAGTGCAATGCAAAGAGATTTTCTCGGTCCAGGTAGGGTAGTTGGTTTATGTCTCCAACGAGAACGAGTTCGCTGGCACCAGAAAGCCTGGCGGCCATGACTATGGCTCCAAAGTGGTTCATGAAAGCCTCGTCAACCGTTAGACGGGTGATCCGACTCGTCTCTCTGAACCCGTTGGCTAGCACTGACGCCATAGTGCGCACTTTCGTCTTTGTCGCCTCGCCGATCCGAGGCTCCAGACGGCGCCTGAGTTCTCCGGCCGCCTCGAGCGTTGTGGTGACAACAACATCCTCGTTCTCCTTGAAGTTCCTGACAATCTCCGTGGTCTTGCCGCAACCTGGTACCCCATTGATCCATGTGATCCGTGGCACCGTCCAGTTCTCCCATACATCCTTTTCGCCAGGATTGCTTTCAATGGTTTTGGCCATCTTCAGCATCCTGTCGTCCAGCATGATTCGGGTACAACGGGCGGTGACCACAATTGGATCGTCTTTGGGCGTCTCGAAACACAACCTTCCTGTTTGCTGAGTCCTCGACTCATCGAGTCCCACAAAACCACTGATGGCGCTGTAGGCAACCATATACTGACCCGACACGACTCCTCTGATGGTCTGGGATGTGTCATTGTTGTATATGGCCGCCTCCGCCTCCCCGATCCTTACCTTCAACAGCGGTTCGTTGTCATGCTGGAAGGCTTTCAGGATGTCTCTGCATGTGGCTTGGTTGACCTCGCGAGTCGCTCTCACCACCGCCAGAAACTCAAGGAAGGCGTTTGCCACGTGGTCCATGGGTCCCGAGATCTGTCTCAGGCTCGGCGGGATTACTTGTCCTTTGTCCGCTCTGGTTCTGACTGGCGGCTGCGGCTTGGGAACTTTCAAGGGTGTTCTTAAGAATTCCCACGCCGCCGCCCCCTGTCTCTCCAGATTGTCCAGGTGTGGTCCCAAGGTTATACTGGAAGGCTGGTTCATCATCTTGACCGCAGATCTGTTCGTTGTCGCGTCTCGTCTGGTAGATTTGCAGGGCGCTGGCGCTTTGGCGCTGAAAAGATGTTTTATAACAGATGACATCGTCTTACACTTCTCTTTCATTTTTGTCATTGCCAAGGCTTTTCCGGGGTCTTCTTTTCCTCTCTCGTCGGCTGTTTTCTGTTGCAATCTCTCCGATCCGCTCTGTAGGCCATGACTTGGGCCCGAGGGTGGGGGGGCGGGGCGCGAAGCTGTTGCAGTTGAACACAGTGTTTGTTAGTCTTAAGTTTGTTTCTTGATCTATCTGTACTCGGTTTCAATCCAGTATTCTGCTTTTCTAATAAGAATAAATTGGTGAATCTGATTTGTGAGTATGTTGTGCATTTTAATTTGACTTATCCATAATATTTTTAGAATTTGTAAGGGTACCTAGGTTGTTTTATTGCGGTGTTTCGCCAGCAGTTCTAATCTATTTCCTCTATGTCTAAGCTTAGCATGTTATACTTTGATAGATGTTTCAGGGCTCAGTAATAGAATGAGACAATTATCAATATATTTACATATATACACATTTATATATATATAGATAATCACACTAAACTACCTATTTAGATAATCTAATCACACATTAAGCGTTTAATTCGTCAGAAAGATCAGGTAAGTAGATAGGCACAAACAATATTGAAATATCGTTGAATAAAAATAAAAAACACTATTATTTTAAATTGTAATGTTTAAAAACAATTAAAAGCTACTAGGTAAGCAGATTTAATGAAGAGATAGGAGATATAAAGTTGTAGTAAACCAAAACATTTGAGTCATCTATTCGATTTTGTCGCTAGTGTTGCCTTTGCCGGTGTTACAATCGAAACTACATTTTAGTTTAGTCATGTCAAATGGTATTTTGTCACACTTCAACTTTATAAAAAGAAAAGGGATGGCTATAACTTACAGCTGTCAAATTAAAATTTCGTTTAGTTTGTAACAACAGAACAGGCAGCAATATCATCCAATAAATAACAATAATCAACAATTTCCCTATTTCTAATACATGTTAAATAATAAACGTGAAACGATGTCCGCGATAGTTTCGTGTCGTTCAATGATGCGGCTCAAAATAAACCCGCTCGGCAACCGAACTAAATGTGGAACGCACGCGCCATCCAAACAGTTGCCAAAACTTGTGATAACTAGATGCACGTGACCCCAGATATTGATAGCGGCGACGTGACCCCAGAACAAGCGTTTTATAGATACTACGGACGGCGCCAACTCGGTGATAAACATACCGATAGATACACTCACCGAGCGACCCCAGCCAGATAAAAACTCACTTGAACCCTGTTCCTAGTAACACTAAGGGCCGTATTAATAAATGGAGCTCAATAGCGCTACCAAGTGCGCAATCAGCTGATCCACACTCAAAATGTAATCTACATCTAAGTTTGATTTATTATACAGCCCAGGTCCGTATTTATCAATCAAACTTAGCTCTGAGAGCTATCTTCAGTGTGCACTTGCTATTTCGTTCTATTTAATAAATACATCTTAAGTTGTAGATTAGGAACCGAAACTTACATGATCTCTGGCAAATTAATAAATGACACTCAGCAGTTAAGTGCTATCCGATTATGACACAATTGACACATACAAGACAGTATGTAGTAGCCAGTGCTACATCTCAATATCCATTTATTAAATAGCAACGATCTCAAGATGCAGATTACATTTTGAGTGTGGATTAGCTGGTAGCGCACTTGGTAGCGCTATTGAGGTTCATTTATTAATACGGCCCTTAGACTCGGTGATTAGTGCGTCGCGTTCGATACAATTAACATTTTGACTGGGGACAAATAATTATTGTGACATTGGGACAAAAGTTACCATCTGCCAATTGACAATTTAAATTGGTCAAAGTTCATATAAATAATGGTTGGAGGCCTTTGTGATTGAAGAAGATTGTGATGAAAGCATATAAATTACACTTGCGCAATTCGGTAGAAGTTTCAACTTTTGCGATTCCTTCCTACATTTTGAAACATCTGAAACACCTTTATGACAATATGTTTTAGAATGCATGGATCGTAGCAGATGTTCGTCCTACCAGCCATCTATACCTACGTAATAGTCAGTCTTATAAACAGAGTTACGCCAATATAGTCTCTGTTGCCTTGCCTATAATGTCCTTCTGAAGGAATCTCGTACGGCGAGTTGAGACTGGAGGACATTTCTGTAGCGTAGGAAACTGACCTCTGCGTCAAATAGGACATCATCATCACCGAATGTCGATTCACTTATAAATTTTAGTGTAAATGAATATAGGATCCTTTGGAATTATATTAAAATTGCAAAATTGCAACAAGAAACACGAATGCAAACCCTTTATCAAAAAAGCAATGGGGCAGATGGGAATTACATTTCTCAGCTGCCCCCTTACTCCACGGGGCAGATGGGAATTAAAATTATCAGCTGCCCCTTACTTCACGGGGCAGATGGGAATTAAAATTCTCAGCAGCCCCCTTACTCCACGGGGCAGTTGGGAATTAAAATTCTCAACTGCTGCTTTGATGGGGAGGTGAAGGGGCCGTTGGGAATATATCATCGTAATGATGACGTTCGAATCGTGGTCGACGATGACATAGACCTTGGTCATTTTCTGGCGTGCCCTCGGATGCGGCTGCCAACTCGAAATTTTCTTCAGCACCCTTTCACAAGAGGCCTCCGTGAGTGTCTATAGAGTTCCGTGCAGTAGGGTGAGCAGGAACCTCTATCGAGAAAGTATTCGATACGTTCAATGTCAAATTGGTTTTAGATTTGATCAGCGCCTTGCAATATCGACAAGATGCGTACGCGAACGGTTACCTAGACCGATGTGTTAACGATACGAACCGGTAAAATTGTCGTGCTTGTCCTATTGTAGAAGAAGGTACTGATCAAATCTAAAACAAATTTGACAGTTAACGTACCGAGCATTTACGAAGTTTATAGAAGTTCCTCATCCTACAGGAGGCGCATACTACTCACCTCTGTAGGACGAAGCGTTCGAGTCTTGCGAACAGGGCCTCGAACCGGTTTGAAATATACCGGTTATAAACGTTAAAATAACGGTTTCTTGGACTATTTCGTTCCGAGTGAAAACGTTAAAAAGAGCGTTAATGAAACCATAATTAACCGGTAAAATCCGCGATGCCAGTGGTTCAAGATCAGCCGTGTATGCGGGGTGCGGGAGAGGTTAGGGCGGGTGGGTAAATAATGGATAATACGAGGCGGCCAAATGCTGCAATTTGATACGGTTGAATCCGATAAACGGTACGATGACGCCCATTCGTGGTTAAAGCAGTTCAAGAGGTAAACAGACAGGCACCGACTCGCTCTCGCGTCTCGTGGCTTCGGACGGCGCGGCGTTGGTGAAGTACGGAACGGTCGGTACGCTCCGCGCCACGTGGCTCGAACGCGCACTAACTTGTTAACTATCTGACCTGACGAACGCTTCTTTATAACACAACGAGCGATTAGGTATCTCAAAGACGATATAATTGATCACGTCCTCGTCATCCAAAATAAAGAGTTGCCTTATCTTACTAATATTAATAAGCCGAAAGTTTGTGAATGTGCATGTGTGAGGGTGTGTGTGTGTATTTGTTGGTCATTCACGCTCAAACGGCTGGATCGATTTCAATGAAATTTGATATAGGAATAGATTGGATATATGAGGCGGACATAAGCTATCTATTGTCTTAAATATAATCTTAGAAGGGGATGAAATAGGGGTTGAAAGTTTCTATTGGGTAATTAATAATTATTTGAGTTAGTAATCTGAACATGTATATTTTGGCTTTTGGTAAGAAATAAAGAAATAAGAGCCATGTGTGTAAGCTGTTCTCAAGAGTCCTTACGAACCATCTCGAACGCAGGTTTGATGACTTCCAGCCTCCCGAACAAGCCGGTTTCCGGAAAGGCTTTGGCACCATAGACCACATACACACGCTCCGCCAGATTATACAGAAGACTGAGGAGTATAATCAGTCGTTATGTTTGGCGTTTGTGGACTATGAAAAAGCCTTCGATTCAATCGAGACCTGGGCAGTATTTCAGTCCTTTCAGCAATGCCATATCAAGTATAGGGTATATCAAAGTGCTGAAGTGCTTGTATATTAACTCCACCATGTCAATCCGACTACAGGGCGAGAGCACAAAACATACCCCATTGCAGAGAGGCGTGAGACAAAGAGATATTATTTCTCCGAAACTGTTCGTAAACGCATTGAAGGACGTTTTCAAGCTCTTGGACTCAAACGGATTCGGCATCAACATCAATGGTGAATACATCACTTACCTTCGTTTTTCCGATGATGTAGTCATCATGGCAGAGTCCCTGGAGGATCTCAATACTATGCTCAGCGAACTCAATAGCGTTTCCCAACTGGTGGGTCTGAAAATGAACACGGACAAGACGAAAGTCATGTCCAATGGCCATGTTGTATGTGCCAGTAATCGTTGAGAATGGTACTCTCAAAGTTGTTGACCAGTACACCTACCTTGGCCAGATCGTCCAGGTAGGCAGTTCCAACTTCGACAAAGAGGTCGCCCGAAGAATCCAACTCGGATGGGCAGTGTTCGGAAAGTTACGTGACATTTTCTCGTCCAAAATTCCACAGTGCCTGAAGACAAGGGTCTTCAACCATGTTACCAATGATGACATAATTATGGTACTGACTGAGTTGTGGTCCTTATTAACTGCTGGCCTTTTGGAAAAGCTCAGAGTGACACAGCGAGCAACGGAGAGCTATGCTTGGAGTTTCTTTGCACAATAAAATCCGGACCGAGGATATTCGCCAAAGAACTAAAGTTGACGACATAGCTCCTCAGGGTTTGCAAGCTGAAGTGGCAATCGGCAGTCCGCATCACTAGTAGAACTGACAACTGATGGGGAAGAGTTTCTAGAGTGGCGACCACGGACTGGAAGACGCAGCGTAGGTAGGCCTACTAGATGGGCCGACGACATGAAAAGAGTCGCAAGCAATCGGTGGATGCAAGTGGCAAATAGTCGTTCGGTGTGGCACTCTAAGAGGGAAGCCTATGTTCAGCAGTTGACGTCTTCAGGCTGATGATGATGATGATGAGAGATCGAGGTAGAGAGAGAGAGAGAGAGAGAGAGCGAGGAAGAGAAGGATAAAAAGAGAGCAAGAGAGGGAGAGAGATTGAGAGGGAAATATATAGAAATAGAGGGAGAGATCGAAAGAAGGAGGGAGAGAAAAAAGGAAGAAAGAAGGAGATAAATGGATAGTGAGAAAGTGAGAGAGACATAGAGTGAGTGGAAAATATATATAAATAAAGGAAGAGAGAGATAAAGAGAGCGAGAGTGAGAAAGAAAGTGATAAATTGAGAGGAAAATATAAAGAAATAGAGGGAGAGATATAGAGAGAGGTTGAGAGTGGAGAGGTAAATATATAGAGATAGAGGGAGGGGGAAAGATATAAAGATAAAATAAGAGGGAAAGAGATAGAGGTAAAGGGAGAAAGATAGAGCTTCCTCTGTCTTTCGAGCGAGAGAGGGAAAAAATGGAGGAATAGGGAGAGAGATAGAAAGAGAGCTAGAGAGGGAGATAGATAGAGGGAAAAGGATAGAGATAGAGAGATATACTTACCTATCTGTTACCCGTGAAATCAATCGATTTTCTTAACAGTTGACATTAGGTATGATATTTAATATAGGTAGCTAGTTAAAACTGCGAACGAAGTTATAGTATCCGCTAAATAAATCACAGTAAAATTTTTTACGCTAAATAAATATTAATTAGGTACGTGCTTCATAAAAGCTACTGTCGAGCCTGAAGATAGGTACTTTAAGCTTGCATAATTTACTTATCTATATATTTTGCCGATATGTTGGTCCCTACCTAGACCTAGTTTTTAGCATCATAATATTTTACCATAATGACAAGGTGAATACGGTTATTTTTAATTTAAAACATTAAAACACCTCTCATTCATGAAAAATAGATAAAGGCAGGTAGTTAAGTACCTACTTACATAATTACAATGATAAAATTACTTATCCATCGGCCATCATTACACAAGGCGCGAGCCTTCCACTTAACACGGTGATCCCGATAGATGTAAGTTTACGAATGGATAGTTATTCGTTGTTGCAACAGAATGGCAAATTAAGGCAAAAACCGGTAAATATTGGTTTATTGAACATTAACCTATAATGCGAACTTTATTAACCTATAACCGGTTAATGAAGGTTAAAGGTAGAACGAAACCGCATCTAAAACTCCCTATGTACTTAGGCCGAAACCGGTTCGAAAATTAACCCGGTTTTCAAGCCCTGCTTGCGAATATAGCAACCTTCGTATCGTATTTTAGGGTTGAAATTTGCTTGTTACTAACACCGATGAGTGACAAGTTATTTAGATAGCAAACACACTAATGGCGGCGGCAGATTGTCTGGTAGCCCTGTGCGACCAATGCGAAATGTACGCATTGCGAAATGTCATAAAAACTAAGGCCCGTTAAGCTGACTCTGCTTTTATATTACAGGAAATAAACATATAAGTTTTACAATGGCTTAGAGCGGAGATGCGCCCGACTGCAATAAGATAATCAACTTGTGTAAATAAAACAATCTCACAGAGACGGATTACAACTGTGGTTATAAAATGTGTTAGTATTTGCTAGTGTCACGTTTTAATTGCCAAGATTACTAGGTAAACGTAACATGTCTGACACAATGCGCTGAGATTGGGCGTAGGTCCAATTATTATTTATGTAGGCTAGGTTAGGTACGTGAAAATGTCCGATAGGGCGAGCCGAATCACTATCGAGGATGTATTCGTAGCGTTAATGTAAAAAAAAATATTGAGATTACGGCAGCGCCCTGCTATCGTCAAAATGCGTATACGAACGGTTAACTTGATGGAATGGAAACGTTAACGATACGAACCGTAAAAAAGATACGAATGCTGAACAAATCTAAAACAATTTTTTATGTTAACTATACGAATACTTTATCTATGGTGATTCGTGCTCGCTACTGGAGTGTATTCTAGACTTCTGGAGGTTCCTGTCTCCCTCAGACCATAATGAGAAAGAGCTATGCTTTAATAGTATTGATAATTAGGTATTTTATATTGAAAATTTTAAGAAAACTTACTGCTATGTATTACAAATAATGTGAGAATGAGTAGAGAAGGCCAATTAAAAGTTTCCACACACATATAAACACAATTATAATAAACTCGTGGTATTAACAAATTAGATAAATTATTAATCAATTTAGGCAATTTGCAGACACAATTTTTTATTGCTGTCTTGGACAGCGTCCTTGAAAATATATTGTCATATCTGGTCATTTGATTTGCTATTAGACGATGCGTAATGTTTTTCATTATTTAGCAATGAACAAGATAACAATGTTTACCTACATCGGTTTATTATGACTTGAATAGACATGACACAGAAATAACAGATAAAGCGAATTCTTAGAGATTTCTATGTGTAAACACGGAATATTTTAATCTCGATGCGATGTTGCATCACAATTTACCTGGGAGTTTATAATCCCTCCGAGCTTATTACAAATAAATAAATTTTTAATATTTCTTATGAATGTAGGATGTGAAATGTTCAACAATCAAATGATAGTAGGAAATGATTAAACAGGCTCACAGTTAATACTATTTATTTTATTTCATGATACAAAAGCGATTTTTTAAATCTACGTACTTTTACGACAGATTTCTTACAAGACAATAATTTTGTAAGTTTTTTTATACTTAGGATTAAGACATTAAATCTACAAATAAGTAATAAGTCACGAATCATACAGTACAGTTATTTCAATTAAATATAAGAGCAGTTAGAGCTCATTAAACAAAATAAAACCACAGTGCACTATTAGGAAATTTCAGAAAGTATTATATAAAATCCACAGCTTTTTATTCGATGAAAGATTAAGTAAAAATATTAAACCACTAAGTAGATACCTAAAACATTGTTACATAATTCTTGTTTACAATTGTATACTTTATAGCTGTCATCAAACGAATATTTTTGCACGATTTTTGTAGGTATATATTACATAATATTAATCTTAATAATTAATAGCTACATAAGGATTGAGTCATCAAAATTGTATACCTTATTATTTTACTTAAAAGTAATTTTGCGCAATTGCACTGATTTCAATATAATACGTTGATGATGCACGTTCCAAACAGAATAGTATCCTATTGGTCGTATATGTGTGCTTGTCCTCCAGATTAAAGTTAGACAATCTTGGTAATATTGGTTATAATTGTTCAAAACTTGATATCAATTATCTTCTCTATACCTATATAAAAATGAATCCCAATTTCCCTTGGTCGCGGCATCACGCGTGAACGGCTAGACCAATTTTGAGGCGATGACACCGAATCCCCAAAAAGTGAGCTGAAGCGTCCGACGAAAGTAAACATTGTTAATAATAAAAGTAGTCAGAGGTACTGCCTGAAGATCTGGTGGAGGACTGGGTGGCCAGAAACCCCTATGGAGGTTTGACGACAGTTTTTCTTTTTTATGGTGATAACTAGACAGGCGGGCACTATAGTGCCAACCACCAAAGCTTTAACGACGTTTTCCTTCATCGGAGGCATTTAACACATTTGATATGTGCTAATAATTTTAGAGTATACGTGACAAATCATCTTCACTGGCGATACGTATCGGCGCAGAACCCGCACTCTTTTTCACCAGTACTTGGTCGTTTTTGAACCACACGTACTTGTAGTGATTAGCCCTTGCCACGTCCTTGACCAGCAACAGGAGCTTATGATGGTAATATGTTAGGGTTTGTTTCACATACACCTTGGTTTCGTCCCCGACTATGTTCAAATCGTGCGTGGTGATCACGCGGCGCTTTCTGCAGCCTGCCAAAACGGCTTCTTTTAGTAGCCGGTTCCTGAACTCTGCTATAATCGGTTTGCCTGGTGTAGTAAATCTGAACGAGCAGCGGTAGACCTTCGATATGTCGCTGTCTTTTATTGCGATACCGGCAAATTTGGCGGTGTTCACGACGATCTTCATTAAATCATCGCCGACGATGGTTTCCGGCACGCAGTTTATTTCGATTTTGTACCGCAGCTTGTATTGTTCCGCTTGGGCGATCTGGTGCTCCAAAACACTTTTCCAGCTTTTCGCGACCCTGCTTTCTTCGCCATCGTCGCCGATTTTTCTTTTGAGTGACATTTGAACTGCCAAATTCACGTAAAGGCCACTAAATTCAAGCTAAAAGGTTACGTTTTCAAAATTTGTCTAGGATGCGTTGTCATAAATCGACACACCTCGCTCCTGTAACAGCCTTGAATCAAAGTTCGGAGCTCGTCCCGGGCGACCGGCTATACGTACACGAAATGCAATATCTAGCATCGCCGCGACTGCGCAAATGCACTTTATCCTAGATAGTACGGTGTAACAGGATGTAAATTACTTACAAACAGGAGTTCATGGGACGCGCAACAAGTGTGTCAGGGAGCTGACCTAGGTTAGCGAAGACCATTTTTCAAAACGGAGACTGCATCTGAAGACTTCTCACCGAAACGTGAGCAATACAATTCCCTTTTTACTATAGTGATCCGTGAAAGAAATGAAAAACTATTACCTCAAAGTTAGCTTACAAAATCATTGCTATAATAACAAATTACATTAAAATAACAAGTGTTTGATATTTATATTGCGTTAAGCATGGCGCTTTGCTTTGTTCTATATTCATTATTTGGTAACATCCAGATCATATATAATTTCGGACATTCAGATCTAAGAAATATAATAATTATATACCTACCTACGAGGGTGAATCAAAAAATTCTTGGAATCAATATTAAAAAATGCAAAGATTTAAATAATAATATTTTATTTTTCTACATAATCTCCCTCCAATGCAATGCATTTAGAATAACGCGTTTCTAACTTCCTTATTCCTTGTGAAAAAAAATTATTTTCTTGACTCTCGAAAAAGTCCTCTACGGCAGCTATAACCGCGTCATTATCGTGAAATTTTGTTCCACGAATTTCCTCTTTTAATTTTGGAAATAAGTGACAATCACTTGGGGCTAAGTCCGGAGAATATGGTGGGTGGTCAAGGAGATTGAAGCCAGCACAGCGGATTGCGTTGAGCGCAACTTCCGATCGATGAGCAGGAGCGTTATCTTGAAGGAACAACACGCCCAACGACAGTTTTCCACGACGTTTTTCTTTAATCGCTTCACGCACTTTCGGGATTAAATTTGCATAATAGGGTCCAGTAATCGTCTGGCCTTTTGGCATGTAATCAATAAAAAGGATTCCTTCACTATCCCAGAACACAGAGGCCATAACTTTGCCAGCGGTAGGAGCAACTCGAAATTTCTTAATGGATGGAGAGGATGGTCGTTTCCAAGACATGCTTTGTCTTTTAGTTTCAGGATCAAAATGGTGGACCCACGTTTCATCCATGGTGACAAGACGACGGCAAAAATTATCCGAATCACGCTGGAACATTTCGAGATTACGCTTGGAAATTTCCAAACGTCGCTTTTTGTTTTCGTCGGTTAACATTCGTGGCACCCATCTTGCAGACACTTTTTTGAACCCCAGTGAATCAATTAAAATGGATTGAACGCTACCAAAAGATATCTTTAGGATCTCAGCTATATGTTTTATAGTCATTCTTCTGTCTTCCAAAACCAGATTCTCAACCTTTTTGACATTTTCTTCTGTAACGGAGGTTGAAGGCCGCCCAGTACGCGGGTCATCTTTACAGCTTGATCTACCTCTTTTAAATTCAGCCACCCAGTACGCAACCGTAGAATAGGGTACAGCATCACCCCCTAATGTCTGCTGAATGTCCAAAAAAATTTCCTTCGTAGACATTTTTTTCAAACTGAGATATTTTATCACCGCACGTAACTCACTTTTATCCATAATTTTGACTTTATAGCAACTCGTTGCACAAAAAAATTTATTACATGCAAACGAACGGACAAAAACAAGTGACAGTCTGCATAAATATAGTGTGATAGACACTCTTTAATTTGAATATCGAACTTGATCCAAAAAGGTTTCATATATATGCACTTCTAAGAACTTTTTGATTCACCCTCGTACATCTATTAGTCGAAATGTACAAGGTTTTTAGCATTTTCTTTACAACTGCCTTTTGTTTACCTCTAGGTATAATAATTACTCTCGAAAGGTTTATACACCCCTTTTATAATCATAACATAATTACCTAATTAATGCCTAGTTAGGAAATCTATTGTTCGAAATGACGTTATCAGTCGTGATATCGCGACTCTCAAAAATACTAATGTTCTATTGCAAAATTAAATCCTTTCATCTAATTCATGTGATTTACCAAAATATGTCCAGTTTGGCTTTGAATGCTATAAATGAATGTATACATTTCTTATTTGTAACCTTCTACGTTGTGTAATTAATTTCATTTTTGTCTGTTCCACTTTCCGACGCGGGTTGTTACAATCCGCGCAAAACTGCAGGGCTCGAATTAGTTAGCGAATCATAATCACTAGCCCTCCATGCCTTGCCCAGACATGGCTTGATCGATCGAGGTATTGCGGAACGGGAGGTAGCATAGGTACTGTTATCACCCTCTGTCTCCTATATCCTAGGCCCTACGTTGGTGTATGTATGTACTCTGCACTCCCCACCCTTTTAAGGGAGTGGTCATCCATCACAGTTATTGATTTATTACTACTCCATCAGAGTCTGAGCTACACATTTGCGACCGTTGTAATTTTCAACTTGCAAGTAAATAATTCAGTGGAGTGACAGTTCATAGATGCTTTAATAATAATAATAATAATAATAAAGAGCTTTATTTCGGACTCAAGGATCCATATGAACTATTCACAACAATGTGTCTTAAATAAAAACACAGTCAAAAAAAAACAGTAAAAAAAAGAATTTATAATAATATTAATATTAATATTAGGTGGCAATAGCCAACCATTGTCGGTACGTTGCAGATCGCAGCAGGCGGTCCGCCAGGCTCCTTATAATGCAGTTCTTACATCTGTCAACCCTGGACATAAATGAGGCGATCCGCTTGCGCTGAATCGCGTTGAATGTGTCGACGCAAGCGTTGAAGAACATGCCAGACGCACTGCAGCTCCGCGAAAGCCCCATCAGCTGCCTGAAGATATTGTTATACGCCACTCTGATGGAGTTGTGCGCCTTCATTGTGTAGTTAGTCCAGAGTTGACAGGTGTAAAAAGTCTGGCAGAATGATCGAAATAACGTAACCTTCACATCAAGCGCTGCGTTGTAAAATCTCCGCGCAATCATGTTTCCTACTACGCACAAAGCTCGTCTCCCACGTTCCATGTCTTCGTTGTCGGTTAGCCCAGACGTAACGATGTGTCCAAGGTACCTAAAACTATCTACAGTATTTATTGTTTGTCCATTTAGACGCAACTCCGGCACACGCTGAGGGCCCTTACCCGACCTGAAAATGACCATTTCTGTTTTCTTGCTGTTATATGTTAGCTCATGTTTACTCGCATATCGCTCACAGATGCTAAGCAGCTTTCGTAACCCTTTGATCGTGGGACTGAGCAGCACCATATCGTCAGCATAGCTCAGGTTGTTGACATACCTGCCATCCAACCTGAGCCCGACGGGGGTGCCGCTCAGTTCCACGATCAGATCATTAACATAATAGTTGAAGAGGTCGGGCGAGGTGACTCCACCTTGCCGCACTCCGCAGGAAAGCCTGTAGCTATCCGAGACCTCTGAGTCCCACCTGACGTTGTTGGTCTGGTTGCCGTACCAGTACGCTAACAGACCGACAACCCCTGATGGGACCCCAGAGCCGCGCAATTTCGACCACAAAAGTTCATGATTAATTGTATCAAAAGCACGTTTTTAGCCGTTTACTTGCGTAGTTCCTTTCTGCGCTAGTCCCGCTTTGCTGTACTAGAAAAATACAAAGTAAAAAATAAAAATACAAGTTAAAATACGTGTCTTATTTTTATTTGATTGGTTTATAGTATATTATTATTATTGACTTTATTATAATAATATACATGTGTTATTATTATAGTTCAAATGCGAAATCTACTTTGACACCTCATAGATACTTATAGATACCATTCATATTATACATATTTGTTAAGCTTTCGCCAGACAGCGGGCGTGTATTTTTATCAGCAAAGCACCGATTGATTCGATAAAATTTTCTTAGGTACATTGCGAAACTAGCGATAACTAATTAACTAGTTAAATAGACTATCAAATTGACCTGAACATACGCATGCGAATAATAATAATTAACATTAAGAACACGAATAATACAGAAATGAAATAAACTAGTCCATAAGTAGTTATAAATGCTTATAAATTATTACCTTTAATAATATAATGTTAGGTATACGAATAGCCGTAACTGTCGCCCACCTAGACAGTCAATAATTGACACCTGTCGTGATGATGTAGGTTATATTATAATCTAATCCGTTACTGAAGCCCCAGTTATCTAGTACCCAACTTATAAGGCGCGTCGTGAATCTTCGTTCGCGCAGAAAAGAAAGTATAGTCCGAAGATTAACGAAAGAATGCTTAAAACTTACAATCAACCTAAGATCACTATTATAAGGTTCATAATACACTGCAGCTGTTAGTTCCATCTCACTCTAAGCTCGCTAAGATCGCGGCGGCTGCCGACCAATAGCGGTCAATAGCATTTCCCGCGCTTTGAAAATTCATCTTCTGCGCAGGTACATCGGTAAGCCATATCAGTTGGGTACTACTATACCTAACTTTGACCAACCGATATATCCATCGTTGTCTCAATCTGGTACCTTAGAATAATAACGCGGAGAAGGATAGTTCCATGCGTAGTGTCACTCAAAAGTGAAGCCACTTTTTTATCAATATGTGCGTGAGTGCCATGTAATTATCTTCTCCAAAACGCACCCAAGTGCAATGAAAATGTCGCATGCGTTGGTGTGTAGTCCAAAAGCCGGGAAAATTAATAGATATTAACCATAAAAGCTTTGATTTCGAGCAATAGTGAGTCAAAGTCCGAACTAGGCCCAAAACGTCTCAGTAAAAATGGCAACACGGCGTTACCGAGTACCTACTTGGTTTCTATGTGTTATTCTTCTATCCCCCGGTTTCTAGAACGCTAGTTGGCTTTGACAGTAGATTAAAACTATCGTTGTCTCTATCTAACACTAAACAAATGACAAGGATGGCAATAGAATTAATCTGTTGTCAACGTTGACTGACGTTTCAGAAACTGGGGGTTAGTCTGGCACTAAACAAACGACAAAGACAGCAACGCTTATCGGTTCGTCAAAGTCAACTAGGAGTAAAAAAACCGGGTATTACAAATACAAAATTTATTTAATGATAAATTAATTTTACTGCTACATTTTGAATCCATAGGCTTTTCCCATTCAATGCGTTATATCAAAATTGCGTCTCATAGAATAATATAAATACAATACAAACAAAAAAAAACAAATATTAGTCATTTCTAGCTGGTGGTCCGCGTGGACTGCATTTTATCACGACAAAAAAAATTTCAAGATCCATTCTAAGTCGGTTAATCATTAGATATTGGTGCCTATTCTGTTATTATAGACTACATTTTAGTTTGGTCCTGTCAAACGGTATTTTGTCGCACTTCAACCTTATGAAAACGCTAGAAGCGCCTCGCGGTTTCACCCGCGTTAAGTACTATCCCGCGGGAACCGTTAATTTTCACGAGATTAAAAGTAGCCATGTCACCCGGGGATAGTGTAGCTTCCCAACAGTGAAAGAATTTTTCTAATCGGTTCAGTAGTTTCGGGGCCTACTCAATGCAAACAAACAAATCTTTCCTCTTTATAATATTAGTATAGAATAGATAAGGGATGGCTATAACATTAGAACTGTCAAATTAAGATTTAGTTTAGTAGATAAGGCACTATTGAGTACAACCCAGGTTTAGAGAAAACAACTCATGATAATCAGACTAACTGCCAGTTTCCGAAACGTCAGCCAACTTTGACAACAGATTAATTCTATTGCCATCCTTGTCATTTGTTTAGTGTCAGATAGAGACAACGATAGTTTTAATCTACTATCAACGCTAACAAACTTTCTAGAAACTGGGGGTAAAACGGTCTTACCACAATATATACAAACAAGAGTTGAACAGATGTGTCTAAATATTTTCTCCACAAATCGACGTCTAACCCTCGCTTTTTCTAACTCAATAACGAATTCCCAAGTAAAATAATCAGGAATGCCAGGATTGAGTAAGACAAAGCGAGTTATAGACGTCGATTTTCTGAAACGAAATTTTAGAAACACCTGTTTAACCCTTGCTTAAACTTTTGTGTTAAGACGGAAATATATTATTTCCTCATAACGAAGGCCATTGTAATACTTTATTATGGCTAAACCTCCATTAGTTATCTATTCCAATGAAGCATAATATAAGCTTAATTGTGTTTGTTGAACCGCACAAACATTGTGCACGTGCCCCCACACACTGTAAACATACCGAGTATGTAAGTTTCATTAGATAAATACCTACTAATCTTGATACAGGCAGTTATATATTTAGATATAATAATAATTATATGTACTGTACCTACTTCAAATGGCATGAAATTAATAGATTGGAATTAAGAAATGGGGTAATTTAAATATGTTACGGTATAAGACCGAAATTACGGACGAATTACGGTAAATGCTAAAATATACTTCTTCAATCCTTAATGGTAAAAGTTTTTATTTTTAGTTTATAATGGTAAAAGTACGAACAGATCCGTGGTCATCGTTCATTTCGTACTTTTGCCACCATTCACTTGGTAAATCTTAGCACTAACCTCGCCATCTGAGCTTTCATGAAAAACAAATGTTCGGTTCCTAATCTACAACTTAAGATGTATTCATTAAATAAAACAAAATAGCAAGTGCACACTCAAGATAGCTCTCAGAGCTGAGATGGATTTATTAAAACGGCCCTCCTAAGTATGTGTCTTCAAGTTTAGAAATACAATTGATCAATCAAATTGGAAACTCAAATTGCCATCAATTTCTACGTATAACAAGTCGCAGGGAACGGCGCAGGTCTGTGCGCCGATGCCCTAACTGAATTTATATGAACTAGGTCATGGCTCGTAGCTACACAGATATCCCAGGAACACTCTGGAAAGGTCATAAGTTCGTGCCCTATTCGAGTGACCTGTATTATGACATAGCGATACTGACGAGGTACTGACAAGAGAAACAAAACTGTCCGCCGATGCGCAAAGTAGACAAAGTGAAAATCAAATCCATATCCGCTCGCTGCTATGCACGGGTCTCGTCTCTTTTGTGAGGAGTGTGAAGCCATACCTCCCTAATAATTATCGGACAGGTGGGCTACCTCACGATGTTTTCCATCACCGGAAAACGAGCGATGAGTAGGTATACGTATTGTTCTCGTATGTTTTTACGAAACACATTAGTAGAAGTATACGTGCCCGCACTGGGATTCGAACTCGCAACGCAACCCTCTGCTTGGCATGTGGACGTTCTCCCACTGGGCTGGACAAAGATCGCTAAAACACATTAGTGTGAAATAATTTTCCCGGAACACGCTGTGGCTGCGGCCGATATGCACACAATATAATTATAATAAACATGCGATTAGTGACGAAAGCTGCCGATAGGAGGTGCACTGTCGCGGCTCGTGTCGGGTGACATCACGTGAAGCGGTTCGGGGCAGTCGAGACGAGACTGGGTGTACAGTCGCTGATAGAATACTTAAAAATAAACACGGGGTTTTGGGAGTAGAAAAGATTTTCTTCCAAATAGGCTGAACGATTTGTTATGATGAACGGTTTTGTATTTGTGATCATTGTCATAATATGTAATGGACAGATAGGCGATCGTGAGGTACTCATGCTTGCGTGTTTCAGCAGCGATTGATTCTTCCCGAATTTTGTGACACAATGATGAGGCACCGCTTAGTATTCTTTCCGATTAAGTATTTTCCGTTAGCGCCAACATATTCGGTGCCGACATCCGAACTAAACCGGATCCTATAGTGGATTTTCTCCAAAAGCACTTCTTCTAACGACTGTCCGCATCATTACTCCCGTAGTATTCTATCGGCTGATAACCGGCATCCCGCGGAACGCATCCGATAACGGCCCGCATAAATATGTGTCTCGCGCGACAGTTTCGGCAGTTCGCTCCTAGCCTTCGTCTGGAACGGTCGCATATCCGCATCTGCATGTTCCGAATCCCCGAAACGCAGTTTCTCGTTCGCGTGCGCGTTTCAAGCAACTCTATTTTCATTTAGCAACAACCTCGGGTTGTTGCTTAAAAGCTCAATAAAGCTTCGAGAATTACGCTGTTAAAGGTGAGCTGGTTTTTGGATGACCAAGATGTGTCAGCACTTGACATTTTATATCTTAATTCTATTGGATCAAGAATATATTCGTGACTAGCAGGCCCGACAGGCATCTAGTCAAGTCGTTCCATACAAAATGTATGAGAGAATAAATTTTAGTTTTTCGTGAATTTTCTCATGTATTTAATAGTTAATCTGCTATTCGGAGTGGACAGCACAAAGCAAACATTATAAGGCCCAGTCGTGCTTATCTAGGGGTTGGTAATCGGCCGTCAATATTTTTGATTTGAACCTCCATTTAAAGTTTCGTTGCATAGAAAATATTGTATCTTCTAACATTTATGAAAATTCATCAATTGAAAACATCAAAACTTTTAAAAGTTAATATTATCTACATAGTCTACTAAAAATCGTGTGTTGGCAAAAATATATTATTCTACGTAAATTATATAATATACAATTATAGATAGGTATACATACATTATGTATGCACCTTTAACGAATAACAAATTCAAAATGTGACTAGGTACAAATGGAAAAAGGTGTAAAAACACAATTATATGGAAAATTAACATGTTCACTTGAAAATTCTTCATAGTTATGGAATCTTTCTGGCATTAAAATTGCGCGTGCGCACGCTGAGTCAACACCGGCGACGGCGTCACGCTTCCCAAAACCGTCAATGATTGATCTACCCGTCACGAATCGAGCAAATTGTCGAGTGCTCTCAAAAAAATTACATGTGATCAAATTGTGGCGGGTTGAAGTGATTCTATACTTTATCTGATCGATGTGATATGCATAGTGGTTCGTCTAAAGATATTTTAAGAAATTTTGTCGTCTAAGTGTACATTTTTATATTTATTTGTACAACTAGATTGTGGCCAAAAGTGCCGAAGGGTAAGGCCCCATTATTATAAGCAATGACAGTTTCAAAAGAGGAATACTAGTGACACATAGTGGGCTGGTCAATGGTCATGCTGAAGTACATATGCGAAATGTGGACTTCAGTCGGCCCAAGTCGATCGGAGCATTCGGAGCAAAAACACAGATAACTTAATAGTTACTACGGGTCAAGTTAAATTGACTGCGAGTTCGAGCGTCGCTAGTCTTCCGCCTTTGAACCGGTAATTGCATGTAAATCACACTTGTGTGTGCTTATGTTAAAAACAATTGAAAATCGCAATGTCCTGCAGACATTACCGCGTACAAGGGTTTATTGTTTGCTCATTAGCTAACCTAGACAGTTAAAAGCACTTAATTAACTTTACGATTAATGTAGGTACCTACCTAATTTTTTATTGAAATGCAGACTATTTAGTTACATAATACTAGCGCAATAAATGGGTAAAAATGGTGGCTTCATTCCATGTTGTATGGCAATCTCATTCCAAAATATTTATGGGATCGCTCAGGCTTTGTCTAAAATTTATGGCAACGCTTTGTTTGTCCAGAATAAGTAGCTTTAGCGATTTTGTCACAGGTAGGTAACGTTAGAATTTAAATCGATAATTCTATCATAGTAATTTATAATTTTCGATTCCTCATATAATATGTAAGCGAATAAATGAAACATGGTCGGGAGTCGCGCTCAACCCTATACTTATCCAGTGGATTAGATATTCCGTAAGTAGCCAATTACTGGGGAATACCGAAGGGTTCTGTACATTTATAATGGCTTATGAGTAATGGTTGGCGGCTTGGGGTAGTTACAATACAGTGTTTCTTGGAATACCATTTTCCAACTTGAGCACAAGACGGCCAAAAGCAGGCGGGGGACTGTGGTTTTTGATTTGAACCCTTATCAAAGGTACGACATAACACTAAAGTGTTTTTAGAGTTGGGAAATGTGAATTTATCCAAGGTTTAATTTGTTTTGATATCGTGATGGGACTCTTTTCTAATTAACATGTACGTACCTACTTGTACAGTACGGTTTAATTAAACCTCATTAGAGGCAATTAACGTAATATAAAGTTATCAGTTCCATGTTTATTAATTTATGAATATTGTAAAGATGATTAACACCCATGCAAAAGTTATCTCGTTTCGTTCGATAACTGTTGCCGAGTTAATTAGCCAGTAGTTATTTCTTTCAGTAGTAAACTTTCTCGAACAGAAAACATATTTAACGGAGTACATTTAAACGGGTCTAATTCACGTACAAATTTGTATAAAAATATGTAATTTTGACAGACGTTTCGGCCGAGTTACATCGACCGTGGTCGCGAGAAGACTCGAGTTTTGTTAATAATATGTTTAATAACTCAGTGCAATGAACAATAACAACCACAGCAAAAACTATACAAAATAAAATAGCGAATCTGTCTGCGCAGTCAATAACAATAAACACATTAATTTCTGATATATTCAGGCATATTATCTACATTCAAATGTATCCAGAAAAATTAGCAAACCCGCGTGAAATTGTTAAAATAGCGGCGGAGTCGTGACGTGACGTTATCATTTCGCCTGACCAGATTTAAATTCGTATGTTGTGTACTAAAGATTTCATGCCGGTTCAGTTTTGCATTTCCATGTATAGCAGGCTTTAATACACGTAACATACAATTTCATATCGAAACTGCCCAAGCGTTATCACTAGGTACACGGTTCAAGGTCTCGGATAAAAGCCATAAATAGCTTAGATTTGTTGAAAAATCTCACACAATCTAATCGAGACATTATCTCACGTGCGTGGCGTAGGTTACGTACTTTTATTGAGTACTTATCTAGGATAGGAGAGTGCACACGAATTACTTAGTAGCTATGAGTCAATAGTAATTATTGTGATAATTGAATTGAAGTAATATTATTCTTGCCTGTAGCGTTTTGATGCCGCGCACTACCTCCGCTACGCAAGCGTAGTGTTAGTGGCTACGAACACATTTAATAGTTACATTTTTGTACTCAACTCTATAGAGACAATTTTGGTGGCACTGCCGTAGCCGGGCGCTGTAAAAAGGAAGGCCACTGACCATTTTGATGATGATGATGATGATGATGATAATGATGGTGATGATGATGATGATGATGATGATGATGATGATGATGATGATGATGATGATGATGATGAAGACGTAGTTATGAATGTTTGTTGTCGTTTGTCGCAGGGAGCACCGGACGAGTCCGGCGCGTCATACAGTGCCGGGCGCGAGCGGCGATCCAGCCCGCTGTGTGTACGGCCGCGCCCTACGACGCGCTGCTGGCGACGAGCGCTCAACGTGGACCCGCCCTGGCGCCGCGCGACGGCCCGCTGACGCCACACCACGCCCGACACGTCAGTAACGAACTTACACCGCTCTCTCCGTCTCTCGTTCTCTCGCTCTGTATTTCTTTCACTCTTTCTCTATCTCTTTCTCTCTCTGCCCTTTCTCTCACTCCCCCTCTTTCTCTCTCTCTCTCTCCCTCCCTTCCTCTCCCTTTATCTCTCACTCCCTGCCTCTCTCTCCCTTTCTCTCTCTCTCTCACTCCCTGTCTCTCTCTCCCTTTTGCTCCTTCTCTCCCTTTATCTCTTTCTCTCCCTTTATCTCTCACTCCCTGCCTCTCTCTCCCTTTCTCTCTCTCTCTCACTCCCTGTCTCTCTCTCCCTTTTGCTCCTTCTCTCCCTTTATCTCTTTCTCCCATTCACTCTCTCCCTTTTTATCTCTCTCTCTCTCTCCCTTTTTCTCTCTCTCTCTCTCATTTTGTCAAGACCTGTCTCCATCCCACCAGTACGCACAATATGCTGAACAAATGTATCTTTCCAGCTGACACCAGTGGACTAGCGCTAGTGGGCCTCCCCCGGGCTCCGCCACCTGACCCCGGCCGCCCCTCCGTCCGGACCGTTGACCGCACCCAGGGCATAGCGCCCCCACGCCTCGGCGCCGCCGGGGCTTCGGGCCTCCGAGCATCACCCGTCTGCTGTCAGACCAGTCTCGACAGGGAGAAAAAGGAATTTAACAACAACTATGAAGGCATGTACAAAACATTGAGATATATTACTGTGTATACGAGTATAGTATGTACAATGTACATAGGACTACATAGTAGCAGTAGGTTCTATTGAAAAATCTCATTACATATCATATAAACATTATTTTTAATATCAAGACTATATGGTGGTTAGTACCTAACCAGTACATTTTACTTCTTACCAGATTGTAATGTTTAAATAAGAGAATAAAGTGAACTGTGAAATGTAAAAATGAACCTTATTCAAATGATCCAAATCTATGACATGTCATAATAATTATATTATGCTATCGAAATATGCCCTCCTCTCTGGTCTACGTAAAAGCTTAGAACACTTGTGTCCCCGCAGGTACCGGTGGCAGAGAAGTTCCAGGTGCAGGTGCTGGAGGGCGAGTGGTCCCCCACCAGCATGATGCAGGCGGTGGTGGCGGACGGCGCGCAGGAGGACCCCTTCTACGTCATGAGCCTGGACGAGGTGGTGGCGCGCCACCGCCGCTGGAGGCAGCTCATGCCGCGCGTCGAGCCGTTCTATGGTGAGCTTGGCCTTTGGTTAGGAATGTGCGGTTTTCCATCGCTCCGTGCTACGCAGGGTAGGTTAAGCTGTAGTTCCCGGTCGTGGTCGATTGATAGCAGTCGTTCAGCCATGTCAGAGGGTCTTGGGCGGTCTGATAAACTCTGACATCTAATAGCACAACCTAACAATAGTAACAATAGTAACAGCAATGGTGAGCTGGGCCAGCGGCAGAGATGGTGGTGATGGTCAGTTGGCTCGGTGTGATATGGTTGGTTAGTTGGTTGAAGTGATGTGTTTACTTGCATAATATAAAATGACGTAAGTTTTTTTTTAGTTATATGCTGGCTTCGCACGGTTTGTGCATTTAGCCAGTGTTAAGTATTTTATTATTTCAGTATTTCTTAATTTCACAATAGGCAAGTCATAGCATTAAAGCGATCGTCGTGGTCAAGTAATCAAGTCGATTATTTACATAATCAAGGCCATGATGCAGTAAAGAGGTGGACGCTGTAGTAAAACTTCCTGGGAGTTTTGAACTGATGCGATATGATACGTTTTTTGGGCTTATGTAATTTGCCCACACTCGTGCAGGTTAACGAATACTCAATTACCAATATTACACATTGACACTCGAAGAAACACAAGTTTGAGAAAAAAAAATACTAAACCAACAACGTCTCACTATCGGATTCCCGCCAAAACAGAAAGAATGGACATTGGGCATCCAAGCAACCTTGTCTAAATAAATAGTGTGTAACGTGAGTTGCCCGTGTCCCGTTGCAGCCGTGAAGTGTAACGACGACAGGGTCCTGGTGAGCACGCTGGCGGCGCTCGGCGCCGGCTTCGACTGCGCCTCCAAGGCGGAGATGGAGCTGGTCACCTCGCTCGGAGTCAGTCCCGAGTGAGTTATAGCCTTACATACTTACAGCCTTACATACATTGAGGAATAGACTACTTTGGCTGACTCATATTGAAATGTCGTTTTTTTATTACATAATGAGCACACTACATTGATATATCCGGGATAACTAACAATTTATAAAATTATTAGTTATTTTTCAATGTTACCAGGTATTTTATGAAACGACTAGTTATTTTTCAATGTTACCAGGCATTTTATAAAACGACTAGTCATTTTATAAAACGACTAGTTATTCTTCAATGTTACCAGGCATTTTATAAAACGACTACTCATTTTATAAAATGACTAGATATTTCTCAACGTTACCGGGTATTTTATAAAACTGCTAGTTATTTTATAAAACGATTAGACGTATAAAACGACTAGTCATTATATAAAACGATTAAAAATGTTATAAATCGTCTAAAATTTTTATTTAACGACTAGATATTTTGCAATGTTACCAGGCATTTTATAAAACGACTAGTTATTTTATAAAACGACTAGTCATTTTACAAAACGACTAGGCATTTTATAAAACGACTAGTCAAATTATAAAATGGCTAGTCATTTTTTAAAACGACTAGTCAGTCTATAAAACGACTAGCCATATTTCTAAATTATTAGCAATTTTATGAAACGACTAGTAACTTGTAAGAGTACGTCGGAGCTAACCGGCTCCCTCCCCCGCAGCCGCATCATCTTCGCGAACCCCGCCAAGATGAGCTCGCACATCCGGCGCGCGGCGGCGCTGGGGGTCGACACCATGACCTTCGACTCGGAGGTCGAACTGCTCAAGGTCAAGCACCTCATGCCGGACGCGCGGTCAGTACCCACCCCCTAATGTTCGGGCTGTTTGCTGGCAACATTGCATGGCAATTTACGCACATACTCATACGCACATTGCACATTTAATTATTATTTTAGTTCATAATTTAGATTTATTAATTTTATTTTTAATTATTGATTTTTTTTATTGATTTAGTTATACTATAGAATTAGTTCATAATTTTTTTTTTTTATAATTTTATATTACTATATAAGAAACCAACATGCCCGAGAATTATTTCGGAGGCATGTATCCACCAATCCGGACCGGACCCCCATGGTGGATTATGGCCTAAATCTCCTCACAAAAGTCATGAGAGCCTTTGCCCAGCAGTGGAACAGTACAGGTTGAATTATTATTATTATTAATTAAGATTGGTGAAATAGTTTGATCGTGTTTAGATTAGAAGCAAAGAAACATATTATTACAGACAAGTACATAATGTTTAATTACGAAGTAATTAGACATATTGTGCTTGAATTATTTTTATAACGTCATGGCGAAATAGTTTGACTGCGTTGAGACGAGTAATCCGGCATGTGTGCGCAGACTGGTGCTCCGCATCCGCTGCGACGCGGCGGAGGCGCAGTGCCCGCTCGGCATGAAGTTCGGCTGCGACCCCGAGGTGGAGGCGCCGCGGCTGCTCAAGCTGGCCGCGATGCATCGGCTTAACGTGAGCACACTGTATTTTACAACATACAATTTATTTTTACATATTCATATGTATTTCAAATATGAAACAAGGGGTCAAAATACAGAAAAAATACTAGAAATATTTTTATAGGGATCAATGAAACTTGCGTCATCATAATTAAAAAGGATCATAATATAAGCTCCTACTAAGAAACAATTTTGGACCCCTATTTTATAGGGCAAGTTCTTGTCTATTTCTGTTTTTATTTTGAAAAGAACCAGCTAGACATGTGTAATATTCAGTCTGCTTCCTTTTACACGGATGTTTCGACGCAGTTTTCCTCGGATCGTTCACTAACCCCCCCTCTCCCGGCAGGTGGTGGGCATCTCGTTCCACGTGGGGTCGGGCGCGGGCGAGGCGGGCGTGTACCGGCGCGGCGTGGCGCTGTGCCGCGCGCTGTTCCACACGGCCCGCAAGCTGGGGCTCCGGGACCTGGCGCTGCTGGACGTGGGCGGGGGCTTCCCCGGCGCCACCAGCGCCGACATCGCGCAGGTATGTGCTACAAACGAAGCGTTTATTTTAGGTACCTACACAATTAAAAAAGAAAAATAATTCAACTAAAACCCTAACTGGAAAAAGCTAAAAACAAGCTACCTTTAAATATGTCTCTATAGTATCCTATGGATGTTAGACATGTAATTTCACATAGCACCCATAGACCAGAAACAAATATCTGTGGATCACACAAATATTTGTTCCGGGCGGTAATCGAATCGGCGAAACCAACCGCAGCGGTCCGCTCGCCCAACCAGTGCGCCAAACGCGTCGTCAAATTTGGAGAGTCAGTTCAACATGTTGTCGGCAGGTGGCGGAAGTTATCAACTCAGCGTTGGAGACGTACTTCCCGGTGGACGGCGGCGGCGGCGACGTGCGAGTCATCGCGGAGCCCGGCCGGTACTTCGCCGCCGCCGCCTACACGCTGGCGACGCTCGTGCACTCCATCCGCGAGGTGAGCAGTAGGGGGCGGGAGAGGGGCTACAACTCTGCTTGAGCTTCCGATAAAGGAACTGTTCCAGCAGCGGTCCGTGAAACCCAGCCCCGTTCTATGCCGAGCATGTATGTATACTAGCATCGAGCAGATGAAATTGACGTCAACTTAAATGTATTTTACCCGACGCGCGTGTGATTGTTCTCACCCGACACCCGTATTATTGTTCTCACCCGACACCCGTATTATTGTTCTTACCCGACACCCATTTTATTGTTCTTACCAGACATGCGTCTCATTGTTCTGACCCGACACGCGTGTGATTGCAGATAGCGCCCGCCGAGGACGGCGGTGAGCCTCACACCATGTACTTCATCAACGATGGTGTGTACGGATCCTTCAACTGCATTCTCTACGACCATCAGCACGTCACCGCATACCCGCTTAAGGTTATTATTGTTTACTATTTTACCTTAACCCCCAGTTTCTGAAACGCCAGTCAACTTTGACAACTGATTAATTCTATTGCCATCCTTGTCACTTGCTTATAGTCAGATAGAGGCAACGATAGTTTTAATCTACTGTCAACGCCAACAAACGTTCTAGAAACCGGGGGAATGACATAATATTAATATCTAAAAGAAGGGACACTCTGGATTGTAAAATTAGAGCGAGATGGCAGATTGGAAGGTTGTTTGACATTTTGAACGAGATTGAGTATCTTTTAAGTACACACGCAGTACAACGCGGACGACGCTTACAGTTTCGCTTGTCTTTTGTTAGATTTTTTTTCGATTCGTTTGTATGGTGTGTCCACTCTGCCTAAGGTTTGATAGCAGTTTTTCTTCAGGATGTGAGTATAAAAGTAGAGGTATTTTTTTAGTTTAGGGAGTTTGGGCAATTGCATAATATATTTTTATGTTTTTTTTTTTTAATAAATAGGAGTCGTCCGCGAAGCCGACCGCGTGCTCCGTGTGGGGCCCCTCGTGCGACGGGCTGGACTGCGTGCTGCCCGCGTGCCGCTTGCCCCCCCTGCAGCTGGGGGCGTGGCTGCGCTTCCCCGACATGGGGGCGTACACGCTGCCCGTGGCCTCGCCCTTCAACGGCTTCCCCGTGCCCAGCGTGCGATACGTGTGCGACAAGAGCGTCTGGTGAGATTCATCATCAATATCGTCATCATCATCAATGTCATCATCATCATCGTCATCGTCATCATCCGGTCACGGCTGAGCGTATGTCTCCCTTCACTTCCGTTGAGGATAAGGCTATAGAGTATACTATTACCGAATTGGTGATGAGAAATGTTAAATGAGATCCTAGTTAGAATCGTTGAAACAAGTCAAAAAATAGAATTTCAAAAACCCCCGACAGTAATATGCATATCTTTATTTAATCATAGCTGAGATAACTCTAGGGCTGGTGCAAAATTAAGATTGGTTCAGGCATTAGGAGCTACAATGCAGCAGACAAATTTTCATAAAAATCCGTTCAGCCGTTATATTAGAACTCACAACAGTTAGCGTCAAAGAGCTAAAAAGGCTTCTGACACTCCATTTGTCACTTACAGGTTACTCCTCAAGGACCGCTTCCCGCTGACATCCGACGACTTCACCCTGGAGCCGCGCCCCCTGCCCTGCGGCTCGAACCCCGCGACGCCCCCCGCCACGCCCTCGCCCCCCGCCAGCCCCACGCCCCTCCACCAGGTGTTCATCGAGTGCGCGCTCAAGTGAGCGCCGCCGCGGCACTGCACTAGTCTAGGTGATACACATTCTATTTCACGAACTCTGTTTCTACCTTGTCGCTTGTACTGTACATGTGTGTTGTGTTAGTGTGCCTCAAACTACGGCCTCATCAAAGTTTTCAATATTTTCTAACACGAAAAAACTACACCATACGTTAGAAAGAGCAAGGCTGTATGGTTTGTCTTATGCGAGACAGAGATGACGCTTACAAACCTAATAGAAACTCCACCTCTTTGTAATTTGATGGTTGATCATTTTTGTGACTGTATGCAACTATTTTTCTTAAATTAAGTATACAGTTGTTAATTTTTATAATTAACTAATAAATCGATTGGTAACTACCTATTTTGCTACTGTTTATCTGTACACAGGGCAATATTGTTTTATTACGAATTGTGGTAAGATTTTACTGTAATATGATTGTGTATCACCTTAACTATAATGTTGCCAGCATAGCGATCTTGGCTCCTTCTAAAATGGACTTCGAAGCACTTGATATATATAAATGTGTGGAAGATAACTTTATACTTTTTAAGTCGGTTTGTAACGAACGAAAATGATTCACCAACTTTCGAAACGCCACATGACAAATGTTACCACGGTCATCAATACATGACAAAAACATGTACTCTGTACAGTTGTCACTATTCTTCGGTTCTATCTTATAACTAAAAACATGTACGAACTGACTTAAATTGTAACATATTATATTTTGGTGTGTTTTCCTGATTTAAGGATGTATCTTAGCATTACTGGACAAAATTAAATAAATACATAATTATGTACATTTTAACAATATCAGGCTGGGAGCGGCTGCTCTATTCCATTCGTAAATCTGCGTGATTGTACCAAACCAACTTTTGATAGCGATACCGAATCTCAGGCCGATATCTGAATTATTACAAAAAGGTTAAAAAACACGAATGCCACCGGTCAGGATGTATTTCTATTTTCATATTTTTCTTACGTTTTGTGTCAATATTCACAATAATTTTAATTAATCGAGAAATTATGTTATGAACTTTTAACATTTAAGTTATGAATTTTCCTTTTTTTTATCACACATTTATTGTAATCTTTGACTATAATCCTATTTATTTTGATTTAATTTCACGAGTTTTATATTATCGTGGTTGTATTTGTGTGACATAGTTATGTTCCAGTTCCAACGGGGAAATAAGTCGAACCAAAACTTAACCTATTTATGTGCTACTAATATACGTGTAATTTTTTCAATATCTGAAACTTATCAACTGTAGAAAAGCGAGTGAACAATCATGCCTTGGCTCGCTCGCATTGAAACTGCACACGATGTGAAAAATGTCATTGAATTCCCCTTATTTCCCCAAAAATAATTTGCACTTAGAGTTAAACGGTTCTGTAGATTGTAGATTTTTTTTGTGTGCCTGTAGCCTATAATTATATCGTTCCGTTGTTTTGCGAATACTAATATTTGATAAGAATTGTCACGTTCATTTTTATTTTCCATTCAATCGTCAGTTGCATTTATTAAAACGACCGTTCAATATCTTCATGGTTCGTTTTCAAAGTAACATGTAGGTACCTATCATTTACTAATTGCAGATGTGGTCATTACTAAATAGCAGACAAACAATCATAATTAACAAGATGATAGTGATTTGTAGTAATAGATGAACAAGGTCCAATTGTGCTATGCCTAGTTAAATTGAATTATCGTCAAAATGTAAAGATAACGTGTGATTATCTGCATGTACATTGACTATTAGTAAGTTAATGAGGGATAAAATAATTGGTCCGAAGACACATGGATAAATATCACTTCAATTAGTTATCATCTACTGTTAGCTATAAACGTATCATTCGTATGTGTTGAACGCGGGTCTCAAACGACTCATCCATACTCGATTCCATGCCACACTCGCCACGCCCGTGAGGCAAAACACTGAGTATGAAAATGAGTCGTTTTCGTCCCATGTTGAACAAACTACTATATGTCGGGGTTTGTTTTTAAACTTGTTTTGTCATATCCCAGCCATTATTACTGCCAACTGTGTTTATCAGTGTTCACCTCAACTAGATATTAGACATCGGTGTTGTGATTTTGTGGCTTCTTTGCTGTTATAGGTTTTCTCGATACGCGGACTTTGCAATAATGTTTAATAAAATGCTTTTTGGAATACATTGTTCAGTGACAAAGGTTGTTTTATTTATTTTAATTTATGATATCAGGTCCGGTACCTACATAAGTATATAGATAAGTCGGTCAACCAGTATGGCGACTGTAAAATAGAGGTGGGGAAAACCCTGTGTCTTATGCTACCCTGGTATAATATTATGTTAGCTCTAAAACGCAGTAGCCTTTGTCGAAGACACGAAAAATACAGTATTATGCTATCCTGGTACTTCTACTAATATTGGTAATTCTGATATAAACGTGATCTCTAAAACACAGTAGTCGTACTAGATGGTACAAGAAATGATATCTCTTCGTGTCCTATGCGTCCCAGGTACTTCTACTAAATAATGTTAGGCCTTTAACACAATATATTAATAGGCCTCAAACAGTCACCATAGGACTCTTTGAGAGAGGATCTTGGAAAACTGGCTACTAACAATCCCCACCAAACATTTCAACGCTGTTCGGTGGGGATTGTGGAAGCGATTTTTTGGAATATGTCACAATCCCCTCGGCGGGAACGACTTGGCAGGGATTATGTTAATAAACCGTCTAGATTCAAAGTCAACCGTCTTCACCACGACCACGTCTCCACCAGGAATAATAAAAAAGAAGACAAAAATTGTGTACAAAATCATTTATTCAATATCATAAAGGAGAAGATACAGTTGTATTAAATGATTCCCGTAATCATGTTCACTTTGCCGGCAATCATTTACAAGGCATTGACGACAACCCCGCGGGCGAGGAGAGTTAACGGCCGCACTATAGTATCTGGCGTACCATCGATCGACATCGATCGGTGGTGTGGTAACATACACTAACACGCATGATTATAAACATCCTTTTCCAAACGCAAACCATGATCAGTTACTCTACTTCATATCATACTAGCTGCGCCCCGCGGTTTCACCCACGTTTGGATAATATACTATGTATTATCTTTATGAATTATAGCCTATGTGTTATTCTGATATGTAAGCTATATTATCGTGAAGTTTCATTAAAATCCATTCAGTAGTTTTTACGTGAAAGAGTAACAAACATCCTTTACTTACAAACTTTCGCGTTTATAATATTAGTAGGAAGTAGGATAAAAGTACCTATGTTTTTATTGTTCTGTTTGTTTGATGCCTATGCTGAAACAGTAATAATAATGACTTTATATTCCATACTTACATACTTCAATCAAAGATTGCCATAAATATTAACACTCCACTCAACAAACATAATTATATCATCTTTTAAAATTCACGTACAAAACGTTCTAATTCGAACATTAAAACCATACATTCAACATTCAAATATCATTTATTCCCTTTATACAGATTATAAAAATACATTTATTGTCTTTCATACAAAATTACATAAAACCGTGCGAAGCCATAACTGAATCAAAAAAAAAATACATAGCAAGCAGGTATACTACTATTATTATAACTGGCATCGACCTCAAGATGTCTTTATGGAAGGTCAAGTTGCAATGAGAGAATTGGCAACATTTGCCATGAAATCTATATTATAGAACTATCTTACAATTACCTTTTGTTATGACAAAGCTGCAATAAACCACTGCGATACACTATTACGAGAAGCATTAACTTTAAATTCATAAGCGTAATTTAAACGTATTCTGGGACTGCAATAAAACTACAATAGCTTAACAAAATATTTTTGTTATTTATTGGTAATGCATACACTTCTTGTATGCATAGCGCTTTGAACGCTAATTCTACAACTTACACATAATACTAAACAAGAATTCTGTACCTCAGAGGTATACAATAGTAAATCCACTTTTTTTGAAAATATGTTTCTTGCACCATTCAAATCGCAAGAACCAGTTCTACACAATGGTATAAGACATTAAGTCCTATGACATCAATGAAAAGAAATATCCAATCGTATATGACATTAAATCCACTAACGTCTAATGGGTATAGGACCTCAATTGACGATAAGATTATTTACATCTAAGCTTTGCACGAACATAATGTTGTTCATTGGAGTTAATGTTATTTACCTCTAAAGGAAAACTCGCGCGCAGCGCGCTAGCTGTCCATAGGTATGCGATGAATATTATTGAAATTATTGTTCCACGAATATTATAGGAATCTTCCAAGTGCAGATGTCCCTGACTTACCTGAAGCATGTGACTAGCTGTGTTTATTTTTAAAAATTAATTTTATTTTGGTTTTCAGATTTGTGAAACAACTTTTATTACATTTTATTAGTAAAACCCTCCCCAATTCTTAAATAAGTCCATAACGCTACATACTGACAAGAGACATAATGTTTCTAGGTGCCGAATTCCAATAACATCCCAATGTTTTATTTAGAGGTAAACAATAGCATGATATCGTAATGCTTTCTTAAAACAACTAAGTAATTTTTGTTATACGGTAAATAGTCTCAAGTCCACAAAATTGGATAAGAATTAACTTTATTGTAATTATGTGTAGTACATAATAATAAAAAATACTGTTGGGTTTGTTACAATATCTTTAAAAAAACTTTGTTAAAATTGCATTCAAAGTTTCACTCCGCGCATTTTTGCCTCATCTGTAAAATGTTCGTTATGTCACATAATATTGTATACCTCTGAGGTACAGAATTATTTTATTTAGGCTAGAGTTCACTAACATTTAAACCTTTTGATTCAAAATCGACTTGGAAAATTAATGACATTTCAAGCCAACTGAGGCTTAGCCCGCTGCGAAATTCAATTTTGTAGGCTCCTACTTGTGCGAAATGAGATGTCTCAAGCAGTGGAAGCGTAGACGATGATGGTCCTAGAATTCGTTGGCCCATTCTGTCTTGATTCTCGATTATTCTTATCCACTGAAGAGGTTTTTACGCTCTGTACGAGCTCTGTAGCGAGAGCCTGCGTTTCCCAAAACTACATGACTTTTTAAGATGTTAACGAGCGCCACAACCTAAGTCTAAGTAGTTGGTATAAGTACATATTATATTAATATGACATTAGTATGTTGTAGCCATACACTTTTTTGCATAAATTAAAAACTGACCTACAGTTTTATAAACTTTAAGCTGTTGTTGGTGAGACGCCACAAAAAGCACTGCTTGTTCACACACATCGGGTTTTTAGATCAGTCCGGTGGGGTGCGGAGACGCCGGCGACGGGTCAGCAGATCTGCACGGCGTAGGCGGCGAGGTAGGCCTGCAGGGTGGCGCGGTAGGGCTCCTCTAGCGCCGCCATGCGCGGGGGGAGCAGCCCCGGCGCCGCGCGCGAGACTGCGCCCAGGGACTCCGCTAGGTAGCGCTTCGGGTCGGTCACGCCTGAAAATTTAGAACATTCATTTTTATTTAAAAAGCCATCCTTGCAATAACACGTAGGTATTCATATTATAAAACGAAAGCGCAAATAAACTCTCGTCTCACTAGAAGAAAACTCCTATAAGTATTAAGTAAAGCGTCCATCGATTACCCTAAACCGATATTTAGTATATTTAGTTTGAAATCTGAACACTCGACACGTCCAAATCATGCGAAACCAATACGTAAATGTAAACAGTGTGTCTGGTCGGTACGTACATGCGAGCGGATCCCGCGGCGCCCCCCGGGCGCAGGCGAGCTGTGCGTACTGCGCCTGGTACCCCGGCGCGTCCTCCACCTCCACGAAGTGGTCCTCCGGGTGCGTGCTCTCGTCCGTCGGCAGCTCGAACAGCGCGATCAGCGCCTGCGGGGGGACAGCGTCAGTCTCGCGACATACGCCCGGGGCGCGGGGCAGCCGGCGCTCGCGGTACCCCCGGGAGGCGGGGCTGCCGGCGCTCGCGGTGCCCCCGCGAGGCGGGGCTGCCGGCACTCGCGTTACCCCCGCGAGGCGGGGCTGCCGGCACTCGCGTTACCCCCGCGAGGTGAGGCAGCCAGCACTCGCGGTACCTTCACGAGGCGGGGCTGCCCGCACTCGCGTTACCCCCGCGAGGCGGGGCAGCCAGCACTCGCGGTACCTTCACGAGGCGGGGCTGCCGGCACTCGCGTTACCCCCGCGAGGCGGGGCAGCCAGCACTCGCGGTACCTTCACGAGGCGGGGCTGCCGGCACTCGCGTTAACCCCGCGAGGCGGGGCAGCCAGCACTCGCGGTACCTTTACGAGGCGGGGCTGCCGGCACTCGCGTTACCCCCGCGAGGCGGGGCTGCCGGTACCCGCGTTACCCCCGCGAGGCGGGGCTGCCGGTACCCGCGTTACCCCCGCGAGGCGGGGCTGCCGGTACCCGCGTTACCCCCGCGAGGCGGGGCTGCCGGTACCCGCGTACCTGCATGAGCCGCGGCCACAGCGGCGCGAGGCCGCCGCGCAGGAAGTGCTGCGCCTCGCACAGCAGCTTGACGCAGCCCACCGCCGCCGCCTTCCGCTCCAGCGCGCCGTCCACCTTCTGCAGGTCCGGCACCAGCACGCGCTCCACGTACATCGCGAACATGCTGCCGGGGGACACACACTTCACTGACTCCTCTATCATTGTTTCCCCTGGGACCATAACTGAATGAAACTTCATAGACGGCCATTCGAAGAGAGCACGTCACGTTAACGCAAATGATTCCTTTACGGGTTCCATTACAGGAAACCGATCTAGCCCTGGTGTTTTCACGTGACCGGTCATGGACTCACTTGGCCTGCACGGAGTCCACGACCTCGACGAGCGCGTCGGCGGAGACGTGCGCGGCGTAGAAGCCGAGGAAGGCGATGAGGCCGCGCACGTACTTCGTGGTCTTCGACGAGGACAGCCGCTGGAACAGCAGCGTCATTATCTGCTTCGTGTACTCCTGCATCACCGGCCTGCGGGTAACAGTGATGACATGTTCAAACATAGAAACAGTAGATTGTTCAACGAGGGGCTAAAACGAGTCATAACATACCAAGTCGACGTTTTGACTTCCGAACCTAGCGAGGGAGACAGTAAAATCGAGTATGGAGTCGTTTTAGGCCCACGTTCAACACTTAATTTTTCACTTCGAGTGCGCGTAAATAAAATAACTAGGTACACAATTAAAAACAGTAAGAATATGCTACAAGTAGTCACATTTTAATTAAACCAAATAGTCACGTTTAAATCCAATTTGTTTTGCAGATACAATAATTCTACAGATTATAGCGGCAAGTCACTCACATGCCAAACTTGTAGAGCAGGGTTTGTATGAGATAGAACCCTTCGTGGTCGTTCGTCTTCGACGCGATCAGCTTTTGGAACACGCCCAGTATGGCGTTCTGTAAAGAAATCATTCTATTAGACATAGATGGGACAATCACGAATTTGCCACGTCTGTCCAGTACGGGGGACACTGGGAATCTAAATTCAGTGCCCCCACTGATTTGAATAGAGGACGTTGGCACTAGCCGGGGCGGCGGCGGGACTCACCAGCCTGCCCTCGCGCAGCACCAGCTCCCCGCGCACGGCCACGAAGGCGCCCAGCAGGCGCACGAGGGGGCGCACGTTGGCGCTGCGCTCCCACAGCGGGGGCGCCACCAGGCACGGCAGCAGCGCCCCGTACGCGTCGCCGGCGTCGCCCGCGCCCTCCGCGCCGCGCAGCTCCAGCATCAGCGACAGCATTTGGAACACGTACGGCATGAACTCTGCGGAGGAGACGTTGTCCGGTGATTGGGAACCCTTATCGGGGTGTTGCGGGGGCGGCCGGGACCGTTCTGGGCTCGGCATGTTTAACAACTTCGACCACATCATCACTCGGACCAGGTGAGAAAGTGGTCAGTCAAATGCCAGCAAATACGTATAAGAAGTATTATAAAAAAATGTTGTTCTAATAGTAATAGTAGCAAATATATGGAGTTCATACCTTGGACATCGTTTTGCAAAATGTCTTGGAATATCGGAAACAATGCGTCCTCGAAAGCAGATATCGCACTAGGGTTTGCCTTTGTCACCAATCTGTAAATTATAACCAACACGTTACAGATCCATCCTCCACTCCAGCGCACGGTACACTATTTCATAGTGTTTGTGTTTGTGACTCACGAGACGGCGAGCGAGAGCGTCTCGAACAGATAGTGGTTGAAGTGCGGCTTGGAGGGGTTCTTGGCGATGGTGGCCAGGATGTGCGCCAGCTTCGGCAGTGCCGCGCCCAGGAACGGCAGTGCCGCGCCGCGCAGGCACGACAGCGCGCGTAGCACGGCTGGAAAATCAAACATGACTCATTAGAATGTGAACGAATTGGGTCTCAAACACCATCGCGCTACGAGCGCTACACAGTTGCTACTAGCACTACACAGTTGCTACTAGCGCTACACAGTCGCTGCGAGCGCTACGTACCCTTCATGACGTACTCGTTATGCTCGTCATCCACGTGTTGCACTAGTATAGCATGACACAATGCATGTATGTGCTACACGGCCGCTACGAACGCTATACAGCCGGTACAAGCGCTACGTACCCTTCATGACGTACTCGATAAACTCGCCCTCCGCGTGTTGCTCAGCTAGTAAGCATAACGCGGCACAATGCATGTATGTGCTACACGGCCACTGTGCTACGAGCGCTACACAGCCGCTACGAGCGCTACACGGCCGCTACGAACGCTACGTACCCTTCATGACGTACTCGTTGTGCTCGCCCTCCACGTGCTGGTCGGCGAGCGCGCGGAACAGCGCTTCCAGCAGCGCGGGAGCGTGCGGAGTGAGCGCGGCCGCGGACAGCATGCCGCCCGCTATCAGCTTCTCTATGGCGCACGCGGCGTATGTCAGCACTACGCCCCGACCCGTTATGTGTTGAATCTGGTGCGACGATCATTACATTACATATTTACACCGAAAAGTTTCTTCCACAATTGTCAATAGACAAGTGTAACCGCATCGATAACTCACAATCAGGGGTACTGCAGTCAGGATGAGGTCTTTGGGCAGCAGCGATCGGAAGGTCATGATGTACTTGATAGAGTCGGCCTTCAGGACCGGCAGCTCATTTACTGAAATACATGAAACATTTCCGTAAGGACTAATGCCCAGTTTCTGAATACTTAGTTAGCTTTGCCCCACCGATAAGTTTATTACTTTCTTTATTTTTTGTTTAAAACATAGCCCCACACTAGTATTTCTCCTGTCTCGTGGGTACCGATTACAGACATATAATTTCACATACACACTGCCTACATTACAAACCACACAATATGCCTTTGACATTGGTTTAGTGCCAGATAGAGACAACGATAGACTTACCCGTTGAACCAAGTTAACTAGGGGTTCAGATATCGTCTTTTGTTTATTGTGCGACTTTATTTTTGTTAGTTTAGTTGCCCTAAGCGTGGGCTAGGGCGTGGGCTGACCGTTAGCGCGCTGCAGCTCGGGCAGCACGTGGTGCGCGGCGAACTGCGCCAGGTCCACGAACGGGGACAAGCGTGGGCTAGGGCGTGGGCTGACCGTTAGCGCGCTGCAGCTCGGGCAGCACGTGGTGCGCGGCGAACTGCGCCAGGTCCACGAACGGGGACAAGCGTGGGCTAGGGCGTGGGCTGACCGTTAGCGCGCTGCAGCTCGGGCAGCACGTGGTGCGCGGCGAACTGCGCCAGGTCCACGAACGGGGACAAGCGTGGGCTAGGGCGTGGGCTGACCGTTAGCGCGCTGCAGCTCGGGCAGCACGTGGTGCGCGGCGAACTGCGCCAGGTCCACGAACGGGGACAAGCGTGGGCTAGGGCGTGGGCTGACCGTTAGCGCGCTGCAGCTCGGGCAGCACGTGGTGCGCGGCGAACTGCGCCAGGTCCACGAACGGGGACAAGCGTGGGCTAGGGCGTGGGCTGACCGTTAGCGCGCTGCAGCTCGGGCAGCACGTGGTGCGCGGCGAACTGCGCCAGGTCCACGAACGGGGACAAGCGTGGGCTAGGGCGTGGGCTGACCGTTAGCGCGCTGCAGCTCGGGCAGCACGTGGTGCGCGGCGAACTGCGCCAGGTCCACGAACGGGGACAAGCGTGGGCTAGGGCGTGGGCTGACCGTTAGCGCGCTGCAGCTCGGGCAGCACGTGGTGCGCGGCGAACTGCGCCAGGTCCACGAACGGGGACGCGCGCGTCACGCCCGCCGCCTGCGTGCCGCCGCGGGCCGCCAGCGACGTCACCAGGTACATGGCGGCGTCCTTGCCGCGCCACGCCGCCGCGCCCTCCGCCGCGTACTTCTGCAGCATCAGCTGGGGGGCGGACGGTCTCCGTCAACCGGGGGCCCAAGTGACCGATGTGTTAACGGCTGGCGTATTAGTCGCCGTGGACCGTCGACCGGGGGGCCCCACGTGACCGATGTGTTAACGGCTGGCGTATTAGTTGCCGTGGACCGTTAGCCGGGGGCCCCACGTGACCGATGTGTTAACAGTTGGCGCAGTAGGGTGCACATTTTTATTGCCAATTAGGCGTCACCGATCACCTTCTCTTTGTCACATCTCACTATGCTATGTAGGTACATTGCTTAACGAATGACTCGAAAGAAATGAAACCAAAAGAGACGAATTAACCCGCGATATTGATAGGTATTGTGTGCGTGCGGCCTCCCTGATCCAACATAATAGATGGAGGTGAGACATGTTTCACGTGGTTGTTGTGTTTGTTTGTTTCTATGTATTGTTATGTGTTGTGTAGGCATATATGAGTATCGCTGACCTGCACGTACTGTCCGAAGATGTGCATCATCTTCTTGTCGTAGTGCGTGGCGAGCGCGCGCACCAGGTCGCAGGCGGCGCGGCGCCGCGTGTCCGCGTCCGAGCCCTCGGCGTCGCGCCGCACGTACTCCTCCGGGTTGTCCAGGAACAGCTCCATGTCCGACTCTGCGCCGTGCACGGGTGTTAACACATGTGACACTAGCCGCACCTCACAGTGCATCAGTATTATCCCAAGGGAACTGTACATTTATACGGGTAAATAAATCCTATTCTTTCACCTCTGAACTCCATGTTCGGTACGACCACCTTCTCACAGATGCTGCTCAGCGTGGCGGGGTCCTCGAACAGCCCCATGTACTGCTCCTTCTCCGCCACCTTCGAGAGGAACGTCAGCGCGTTGGAAACCAGCTGGAATCAAGAGAGGAAGGTTGATGGGAGATTGAATAGTGGTTGGATGGGCGCGTGCGGCGCGACCTGCTCCGCGTACTCACCAGGTCGTACTTGGCGGCGGGCGCGGTGGCCAGCAGCACGGTCCACACGGCGGTGACGAAGGCGGGCGCGTGCGGCGCGACCTGCTCCGCGTACTCACCAGGTCGTACTTGGCGGCGGGCGCGGTGGCCAGCAGCACGGTCCACACGGCGGTGACGAAGGCGGGCGCGTGCGGCGCGACCTGCTCCGCGTACTCACCAGGTCGTACTTGGCGGCGGGCGCGGTGGCCAGCAGCACGGTCCACACGGCGGTGACGAAGGCGGGCGCGTGCGGCGCGACCTGCTCCGCGTACTCACCAAGTCGTACTTGGCGGCGGGCGCGGTGGCCAGCAGCACGGTCCACACGGCGGTGACGAAGGCGGGCGCGTGCGGCGCGACCTGCTCCGCGTACTCACCAGGTCGTACTTGGCGGCGGGCGCGGTGGCCAGCAGCACGGTCCACACGGCGGTGACGAAGGCGGGCGCGTGCGGCGCGACCTGCTCCGCGTACTCACCAGGTCGTACTTGGCGGCGGGCGCGGTGGCCAGCAGCACGGTCCACACGGCGGTGACGAAGGCGGGCGCGTGCGGCGCGACCTGCTCCGCGTACTCACCAGGTCGTACTTGGCGGCGGGCGCGGTGGCCAGCAGCACGGTCCACACGGCGGTGACGAAGGCGGGCGCGTGCGGCGCGACCTGCTCCGCGTACTCACCAGGTCGTACTTGGCGGCGGGCGCGGTGGCCAGCAGCACGGTCCACACGGCGGTGACGAAGGCGGGCGCGTGCGGCGCGACCTGCTCCGCGTACTCACCAGGTCGTACTTGGCGGCGGGCGCGGTGGCCAGCAGCACGGTCCACACGGCGGTGACGAAGGCGGGCGCGTGCGGCGCGAACTCCTCCTCGTACTTGAGTGCGTACAGCGCCGCGCACTCGCACACCTCCACCCGCAGCTGCTCCAGCACGCCCGGCTTGTCGTCGCCGTCCTAAGGGCCGGGTCGGTGTTAGTCGTCTGTTATAGCCGACTCACACTCGTTAGGTGTGAGTCAACTTACACACACTTAACATCCAATCCAGCGCTGGGCTGGATTTTATCATTCACATTATTCAAAATTCTAATTCTGTATAATAATATATAATAATGTACATGGGCATTTACCTATGACATTGTATACTTACATCTATCTCTAGGCAGGGTACTTTGACCTCCAGTAACTTCAGCAGATTGGGCATCCATATGTGCATGTTGTCTTCAAAGAACTCCGGCAGATCTTGATAGTTCAGAGAGTAGAACACCTTGCAGGTCAGTACCAGGGAGCCGTATATGACCTTCAGGGCTTCCGGGTTGTCAGCATGCTTCGTTGTCTGTTCTATCATCGCCTGTGAAATTGAATGGCATTTGTAATATTCAGTCTATTCGGTGACAATGTGGTTGGATGTGATAAATGGGCCCGCAGGATGAGACTGGCTGCAGAAGACTGCTGCCGGAAAACCCTGGCTAGGGCTATTCAACAGGTTTTTTCGTATTGTGTATCAGGGCTCCACCACAAAGATATTAACAATATTCCTCTTCACGGTTATAGAGGAGCATGGATTTTGTTGATAGCACCTGAATCCCATCCCCTTTCTATACTTAAGGAATCCCATTCAGGAATAGATCAGAACAGGGTGCAGTACAATGAACAGGAAATATAGTATTATGCAAACCTGAAAGAGATCCGTTAGAGGCTTGGCAAAATTGTCCAGAACCATTTGTATTTCCTCCCACAGCTTCTGAGATTTGAAGTCGTACCGATACCGCTTGAACAGGGAATGAGCTGTGCTGAGTAGACCGTTTATCATGCGATAATCACCTGCAATCAAACATTATATAAGACTAGATGCGCCCCGCGGTGTTACCGACTGTTTTTATGATAAAAAGCCTGTGTTCAAACTAAAGCTAACTTATAATACTAGTTAAAAAAAAAATCCTATAGTTAGTTGTAGTTTAATTCAGCCGGTTGCATCTGGGCATGCATAGTATGTTGCAACGTGAATAGACCCCTTGGTGGAGATTCTGCAATAACTCGTTGCCTTTACTCGAGAACACTCCCTTAACCGGTCCCCTGCATATGTTGCAGCTCCATATCAGACAATACATTTTCCATTGTTTTAATTAATGCCGTAGACCAGTATTTTTATATGATTATGAATATGTATTGAATTAATACGTACCAATAGCAAACTGTTCTATCATTTGAGTGCGTAGTTCGTGTATCAAATTGGGCCATTTATCAGGGAAGTCACACTTGGCGATGAGGGACACTACATCACTGAACTGCTTACGAATGGACTCCGGAGACTTGGGCATGAGGGCCACTATGATCGTTTTGATCGTGGCACGGTCCGATGCGTGAATCCTGTCTATGCCATCTTCTTCCTGGAAAACAGAGGGATGAAAAATAAAATAACAAACCGTAGTCAAGTTATATCTCTAGGTTCAGATATAGTGGAGATAATAGAAGCTTCTGTTGTCAGTTCCATAGCTGATACAATGAAAAAAAATGAGCAGTTCCCTTTTTATACATTCACGTGTCCTTAGCGATGGATATCCTGTCAACTTAAGGGCTTAGGACTTATGACCTTCCTCATTTGGGGGGAGACGAGCGCACTTCACCCGCGCTCCGCCACCGCAAGATTCGCGGCCGCTACACCACAAAGAGAATACAAACGTGCTACACCATACTAGCGATCAAAGATTAGTAGCTGTGCTGTGTGCAGAGATGCGCGCCATTATGTATTATGCCAACAGTTCAAAACGAACTCACAGTTTGCGTGATCGATGTATCTACTTTGTAAATAAGTATAATATTTGATACATTTTTCTTAAGATAACTTTTAAGTTTTTCGGGTGCTTACCTAAGTATTTTTAAGTATAGTAATTCTACCTTCTTGTAGTTACTTGCATTAGTGACCCTCGATTTTATCCGCGTGATATAAATATATGACGATGATAATGATAAAAAAACCCAACTGCATACTAAACTAATGCTAACAAAAAAGCTAATAAAAACAAGCTCGTATAAATCTCTCCAATAACTATGCACGCTGGTAAAGAATTTAAAATAAAGCGTTCATGCACATAAATTATAACTAAAGTTGCCCTCTGCAGCGAAATAATTGGCAAGGAGGTAGATTGATCCTTGCAGAAGTACATGGGATACCTTTGATATTTTATTACAATACAACGTAATCCGCGTGGACAAAGTCGCGGGGAACAGCTAGTTATATATATTATATCTATACTAAATAATAATAATACTAAGAGTTTGTTATATACATTGTTCCAGTAATGGTAAGCTTAATTATCCCTGAGTGATAATTACAGGCTGTCAAATAGAAATTGAAAAGGTAATCACTAAAACTACTTATCAGATACTAGAAAAGAACTATATCGCTGATAGGGAGCTAACCTAGCCCAGAGGGAGCTATGCTATCGTGGAAAATGTTAAATACACGGGTGAAATGATGTCTATGAATTATTACATCCCCTAATCTATACTAGAATACCTACTTGAACCTGATGCGATTATGATGACGCCGAAAACAAAGGTACAGAAAGTCAATAATTAAACACAGATTCAGTAAAAACTTATTTATTTATTTCGTATGTAAATGCCAAACTAACAATATTGTTGTAGATACATTGTAAATATATAAAATTAATAGAACACCTAACAATCAGTCATAGCAATTCAGTAGCATAGTCTCAACATGCATAATTTACAATTAATTATACATAACTAACTACCACTAAACGATCGTCATGTTGTTAACTACAACATGGTGATAGTTTAGATGAGATCAACAAATGCCAACAAACACAATTAAAACAGATAATTACACATAGCATAGATTATAGAATTGCACATAGATACAATTTATTGTATTTCACCCCCACAAAGGCTCTGTCACTCATATTACAAGACATTCAATATTTTATATAGCTATAGCTATGACACACAATATATTACTATGCTGATAAGCTTAGTTTTATCCGCTCTAATGTCTACTGCAGTAATAAATACCTCCTCATCAATTCGCTCTAAGTGCCCATCCTCCTCATCATCATACTCCTCAGAGTCCTCGTCAAGGAGGTCGAAGAAAGCCAGCGGCACCTCTCGTTCTCCAGCATGTTGCCAACACAACATCTATAAATGTATTATTGCATGAATAATTGTTACCTAAAGAAATCCTTTCCAGTTGCGATGATTATGATTACGAAGATGACGATAATCATGAATTAATTAATGTATCTATGGTAATGGATAATTCTCTCAAGTATGTAACTGGTGCAACATTTTATTTACTTATATTATTACGAAATATTTTGTTGATAGTTTATGCCACTTCAAGCACACCCTAGTAGGCGATTAGGTTTCCCGCCCGTATTCAAATGTCATCAAATTCGATTGCTGTATTACACCATTATTTTATTTACATCTATTTGATACAATTTATATAAATTTTCACATATTTATGCACAAAGTGTTCACTATTTTATATAAAACGTTCAACAAACACTTTTACTGAGAATTCACCACAAACATGTGCTATAAACACAAAAAATGGCTGACAAAAACTATGTCTGCGATTTTATGATTAGTTAGAATTTGTGTTTGTAAATATTTATTTGGATGAACTAACTGGTGTTAATGATAATTAAACAGATAATTTCAGGTTATTACTCACATTGTTCTTTCTAGTTTGCCTCGAAACTGTTCTTTTTTCAAGTTTACAAACACTTCACATGCGTAAACTCAAATCTTCTTGAACGATCTTGTGGCACACAGATAACATATATTATTTTAAAAAATGTTGCCTGAACCGTTTCCAGATGTTAGACATACCGTAAAAAGGTAATTTTGCCTTTATCTTACACTAGCTGACCCAGCAAACGTTGTTTTGCTATATAAATTATTATTACTATTTAATAAGATTCAAGATTAATAGATTCAAGATTTTTAAATAAAAATATGGTTGTTGGGCCTCACTCGACATAGATAGTGTGCCGCGGTCTTTTTTGTAGATATTTATAAGATCTACAATTAATCATTTTATGGGTCTTTTATAGTTTAGGCAGCGTACGCAAAATAAGTAACTTTTCTGGTTGATTTTTTACACCTTGTGTCTGAAAAATTCCAAATATCTTACGGAACCATAATATTTTCAAAATAAAATTTAGCCTATGTTACTCATGGATAATGTAGCTTTCGAATGGTGAAAGAATTTTTAAAAACGGTCCTGTAGTTTTTGAGCCTATTCATTACAACCAAACAATATAAGTATTGTTAAAATTTATATTTTTATATGCTTTTACAATGCAGTGAACTATGTGTTTACTTAAGTTTACATTTATTTTTGTTTTTTGTTAATTAGTATTTTACCGGGTCTAATTCGCGCACTATATTTTGATATTTTTAAATACTAATTAACATGTATTCAGTTCGCAAAAGTTTAAGAACTTCTATTTATGTTTTTACTACAATTAGGAAAGTATTTACCTGCAGTCTCACCTCATGGTACACAATTCAGTTGTTTTTTTTTTATTTATTTATTAATTAACTAATTGATGGCGTAAAATGCCTGCTTAGAAGATACCTATTCACTCTTGACTTGAAAACTCCCAAATTAAACCAAAATGCTAAAATCATAATACAAATGCTTACCACTGGCCAGTTTCTCTTGATGTAGTTTTTGAAAGCAATCGCTCCCGCTATCCTGATGGTCATATCCACCGCATCCTTGTCAATCAGATGCAGCAGGAGTATGGCATAGTTCTGGTTAACCTCCACACCTTCTAGAAACTTCTCCGCTGAAAAATATTTCACCATTAGTGAAAACACTATGTTTTTTACTATGACATAAAACCTTTTTTAGGATTATTTTCGGGATACCTAGTTAACTTTGACCAACCAAGTAACGGCCGAAATTAATAATCAATCCAATCCAAATTTTGCTATCTGGGATTGGTATCACAATCCATTTTTAGGGTCAATCGTGCCAATAACCGATCCGTGGATTGGTTTATGATGGCGCGCAGATTGGAAATCGATCGAACGATAGGCAGCAATCCAAGATCGATTTCAATCTTGGATAGGAGATACAATATTAATTTCGGCCGTTAGTCTATTGTTGTCTCTATCTGGCAGTAAGTAAACGACAAAGAGAGCTTAACGGTTGGTCAAAGTTAACGAGGGGGTTGAGAAGCCAAACATTAGCCAGTTGATATAATCCCTTGAATGTTGCACAGTATTTATTATAATAAATAATATAACACATCATTTCATGGTTTCACAATAATTATGAGAGGTGCACGGTGAAGCGAGCGAAAGTTCATAGACAAGTGCTTATTATTTTAATTATTATTGCATACCTATCAGTGTCAGTACCTATCCAGCCTACAGAGCACCACTGGTAACAATTTACAATTCTAGACAGCAATTATATTACTAAAATTTCCAAGCTTTTAAGGTTTATGAATGAGTAGATAGATCTAGAGCTAAAAAAAAAACAAAGTATACTTAGTTTATCAAGCTATTGAAATTATGGACATGTTGTATATAAATAAAAAATAATAATAGTGGTAGTCTATAGTAGTGGTGGTGGTTAGGTGGTTAGGTACACCATAGTATAGTAATAGTAATACCATTAACAGTTGAATCTTAAAAAAAACATCCACCTAGCTCATTGGAGGTTATTTGCATCGAGTTGAAAATAATATCATTGAACAAAGAAGCCTATTACATTTTGGACCAATAGTGACAAGCCTTCATGCCTCAAACCCATCTTTTATTACATATTTATGTAGGTATATATTACAACATGTTGAGTTTTGCCTAGTAATAGCATGCATCATGTTTTTATTAAGATTTTGAGGCATGAATAAAATTTTGCAATGCATTGATACTATGGCATCTACAACGATCAGACGAGACGAGAGAATAACAGAAAATGTGTATTGCTAATATAATTTGCAAAAAATGTAACACATTGTAACTTTACCGGGCCTTCTGATGTTTGGGTCGGGGCTCAACGTTCGCTGTAAATAATTGGCTAACGTTGCTAAATTATCATCGGTTACTTCCATTGTCGAGCTGGTTTTCTACGATTTTGTTTTCTATGCTATAAATTTCGTATAAAACCGAAATCACCAAATTAATTATTCACAATTCCACAACAACACATCAAGATGATCAAGACAACTAATAAAAAAAAGTAAACCATCAATCAAAGTAATATTTTTTTTTTATTTTAATTATGACTTCGCACGGTTTGTGCATGTAGCCAATGTCAAGTATTTTATTATTTACGTAGGTATTTCTTAATTTCACATTATAAAAGTCACAGAAATATAGCAATCGTGGTCAAGTAGTCAAGTCAATTATTTACATCGTCAAAGTCACGATTCAGTAAAGTAGTAGTAGATGCTTTACTGAAACTTGCTGGGAGTTTTGGAAAAAATGCGAAATGACATGTTTTTTGAGATTATATCATTCGCCTACACTCGTGCACGTTAACGAACACTTAATGATTAATATTCCACCATTATTACATATTAACACTCGAAGAAACACAAGTTTGAGAAAATATTACAAAACCAACGTCTCACTATCGGATTCCCGCCAAAACTCCCAACCAAAACCAAACCAAAGTAGTATTTTTTTTTCTTTTTTTCTTCTTTGACCATGGTGCTTTTCGCACATTGTGCCAGTTTCAAGTAATTAAGTAGAGTTTTGGCGGGAATCCGATAGTGAGACGTTGTTGGTTTTGTATTATTTTCTCAAACTTGTGTTTCTTCGAGTATTAATGTGTAATATTGGTGGAATATTAATCATTAAGTGTTCGTTAACGTGCACGAGTGTAGGCGAATGATATAAACTCGAAAAACGTGTCATTTCGCATTTTTTCCAAAACTCCCAGGAAGTTTCAGTAAAGCATCCACTACTTTACTGAATCGTGACTTTGACGATGTAAATAATTGACTTGACTACTTGACCACGATTGCTATAATATTGCTGTGACTTTCTTAATGTGGAATTAAGAAATATTTAAAATAAAATACTTGACACTGGCTAAATGCAAGAACCGTGCGAAGCCATAACTAAAAAAAAAAAAAAAGTAATTAAGTACCTACCTAGTTAATTAAGTAGGTAGTTTTACTTTTTGTAAAAACGGGCAAGTAATAATTATAAGTATCAAACTCTCAAGAACCTACTCTATGGTAATTCGACTGATGGGTCTGATGGCATAGATTTACTACCCAAATAGATTAGGTAGGTACCTATGTACTGCGAAACAGTAAATTTATGGCAAATAACTTTATTTTTACACATAAGTCTATTTTCTGTTGCACTTATAACAGAGGCCGTGCCGAGAAGGATATTTCTTTACAACAGCAGGGCACTTTGTCCTTGTCGTTTCAACTTACCCTCTTCAAAAATTTTGTTGATTAATATTTTTGTTACAAAACCATTTTCAAAAGGCGCTTATTTTAATGCTATTAAAACCAAGTTTATTTATTTCACTTGATTTCTTTCATCGCAATAAAAAGAAATAATATTATGACGTAAATTTAATTCAAATTAAGTGATTGCAAATCCACTTCGAGGAATAGACTCGCTGATCACAAAACATGAACTCCTACGTCGGATATTTTTGAATATATATGAATGACCTTGATTTTCGAAATTGACGTCCCGTCGGCATTATGCTAAACAACAACAACATTTTTGAAGGCTGGCAAGCTGAAACGACAAGGACAAACCACCCTGTTGTAACTATTCTTCCTGGAGTTTGGCGGGAATCCGATAGTGAGACGTTGTTGGGTTTGTATTATTTTCTCAAACTTGTGTTTCTTCGAGTGTTAATGTGTAATATTGGTGGAATAGTAATCATTAAGTGTTTGTTAACGTGCACGAGTGTGGGCGAATGATATAAATTCAAAAAACGTGTCATTTCGCATTTTTCCCAAAACTCCCAGGAAGTTTCAGTAAAGCATTCACTACTTTACTGAATCGTGACTTTGACGATGTAAATAATTGACTTGACTACTGGACCACGATTGCTATATTGCTGTGACTTTCTTAATGTGAAATTAAGAAATACTTAAATACTTGACCCTGGCTATATGCACAAACCGTGCGAAGCCATTGTAATATAATAATATTATAATGGCTTCGCACGGTTACTAAAAGCGAAGCCATTACTAAAGAAAAAAAAACTCATCCATTCCATCATTTTCTTCCATCACTCATCTCGGTCATCTCATCTCATCTATCCAAGATGGATGGCGTTGGATAGGGTTGTGGCTTTAATAACTTTAATTTTGTGCTGTGCAAAAACTGCAAAATTCTGTCTGAGACATAGGCATATACTTTAAATTTGCAAAAAAACTTATTTGCATTCAATTCTAGGTGAATTCTAGTCTACGTCGTCGTTGTGTGTGTATATTGGTAAATTAATCGACAACTATGGATACATTGATCGTCCTTAAAGAGTCCGTTGTATCGATCTTTGTGCCTGACTGACGTATGTAAAACTTTGTCTCGATCTTGTGAGCCCAAGCAGGTACATTCATTGTTCGTAGACCGCACAACGGTTGTTCCCTATATGAGATCGTAAAATACTGTTTGGTACCTACCACTCGTGTACACCAGCTATATTGCGTAGTACCTATGTACTTGAGACTTTTACCCCTGATCTCCTCATTTTATTTATTTTTTCTTCCATTAATGTTGTTGTTCAGAGTCTGTTTATACTTACCTATGTACTTGTGTGGATAATTTTCAAGTGTAGAATCTCTCGTTACTCTTCCTCCTGCGTTGTATTTTTGGTTGGTTTTGATTGCAACTCCAGGTGTATGGAGTCGTCTCCGTCGTCTGACTTAGGTGCTGTGTACCTATGTATGAAAATCAATTCTGTGTGTGGGTTATTCTTGTTTCTTTGTTGTATGTATTTATGCCAAAAGTATTTTCATCAGATTTCAATGCTAATGTGCTCAATGTTCTTTCGATGCTTTGTGCTAAGCCAGGTGGTGTATACAACTATAAGACATTGGGTTCAGTTCAATCCTCAATATATTAGACATCCATCTTAGTCATTGGACTTCCATTGCACTGTACTTTGAAGGGTTCTTTAAACTGTCAGTTCTGGATGTTATCAGTTGATAGCAGTTGCCACCGATAAACATGGCAATGGTAAAAGTTGTATTTGATGTTTGGCTCATACTAGAGTGAAGAAATTTGCCATTATGGTTTGTGTCTGCAATGCCTTATTTGACAAATCAAAAACCATATAATAATATACTAATATGTGTATTAAGTGATCATATTGTTAACTGTGTACTTGTGTGTTGTTTCTTGTTGTTTAACATAGGTGATGTTAATGGGGAATCGGTAGAAATTTGGGAATGGAATACAAAAGGGAGTACCTACTACATCATTATTTGCTATAAGGTACTATTAGGTCTTTTTATATATTGAAATTAATGTTTTATTTGGGAACAGTAAAACGAAAACATATTATGAGTAAATTATACATGTGTTTAATCAATCAAAGTATATTATGTACCATTATTGTCTATGCACTTTAACCGTTTTACAGGTATTTCATTGATTCAATTTGATAAAAAAATTGGAGCGAGAATCAGTAAAATATTTGAAGGCAGCTTGGACAGCTTCATCGGAATTGTTTTTTGTTTCCTTCCTTCCTTTATGAAAAGTTTCTTTAGCCTCGTCTCACTTCAATTACTGGAAACCTATTTTGACTAAATCGACTAGAAACATGTTTTTTTTTTAATCAATTATAGTAAAAAGGTCTTTGTCGCTATTTGCGAACATGCCTCCCTGGTAATGCTCACTTAATTTTAATCACGCTTATTAACTAATTGGTATAGCTTTCTGGCAGTATATTATGTCATCTATAATCAATTAATTGCATAAAACAGTCGTCCGCTGCAGATTGGGACAAAATTGATAATAGCATGCTAATAAGCAAACAAGTTCAGACGTTCAGCAAACACGTTCAGCTCGGATCACGCCCCCCCCCCTACCCGCGCCACAGGTAGCATGCTCAAAAATCAAACGACGTTTGAGTTTCGAGCACGCTCTTAATAACCATGCTTTATACATTACACACGTGCTACTAATGCGCACTTGCTCAATAAAAGCATGATTTCGTGCTAGTAATGAGCACGTCTGTCCGTACTTTAAGGAATGAAAATTTATTACATGGAATGTGTCCAGACTTCACTCTTACTGCTATTACAATTTCTCTTCTACTCAAACTAGTGTTGTCAATCCCCGAAGAATTTAAGGGGTGTGGCTGGATCGTCCTATACCATATTCCTTTTTCTTTTGACCTCTCATCGAATTACTCTTTTACTCTTCTCCAAAGGTTATAACAAGCTTTCTTAACAGTTGGTATGTAATTCGTAAAAACAGTTTCATCAACACAACCCAGCGCTGGAATTTTATATTTACTGTAAAACCTGAAAATAATATTCTCATTTTAGAAAAACTTAGTACTTAGTATTTATTAGTTCAATGATACATGATTGAACAATGATTCATAATTATATTAAATCACTGCAAATGCGGATAATTTAATTGAACAGCCTCAGACTTAGAGGAGGGTTCCTAGTTATTGAATCTAATGATATCAACAATGATAAACTCAATGAATACATAAATACTTAAGTACTCTCTTTTGACTTGTTCTCTCTCACATTGTTGAAATGGGAATGCTATGTGTTTGTTAATTACTGCTGGATTGTTTAAAGTCATTGTCACTTGCCGGATTGCCTTGGAGACGCTAGCCTGAGAAATGCAATGCTTGCGGCTGTCTCCGACCATAGTCTGGTACGATCCGGTGGCATAAAAGGCTAATGCAGCCAATACCTATAAAACATTACCCATATTTTTGATAATCGTTGTCAATAATCTACTCATACTTTGTACCTGCCTACATAAATAGATTACAGCGATGAATTAAATTGGTCGTTGTAATAAAATTGGCGAGAATGTTGACGGTTTTATAGAAAATATTCAAAGTGGGCTTACCTTAGTTTCCACGTCCAAAGCATCATTACGTAGAGTGGGTGGCATGTGGGGAGCCAACTCCGTGATAAGGTCACAAGTTAGTCGTTTATTGAGTCGGTATCGTTTAGTAAACTGGCGATCACTTATATATATTTTTTTTCCTGTCCGGGCTCGATGGCCCGGCCCGCGAGCTAACCTCCAATACGGGGTCGGAGTCCTTATTTGCTAGGGTTCTATCACTACAGGGTAGGCTTAGGTCTAGCACGGAAATAAAGTTTTTCAGCTACTTATGTCTATGGTTTGTAGGGTTTTTGCATTTCTTATGCATCTTCTTAATTTATTGTTTCTATGTATTTTCTTATCTTATGTGTCTTATCAGTACTTAAATCTAGTGGGATATTGGTGGTGTTTTTATTTGCAACTTATGTTTCTATACAATTTGGCTTAAAGCTATGTTTTCACATTTTATTTGTAAAATACTTATATGTAAACATTTATTGTACGGTCGGCATCAAAAGTAGCTTAACATCTCCGTATCTTAAATTTAATATACACCCTCAAAATATTCATTTTGCGTATCTACAGTTGAACGGCCTCAGTAGTTTAACATCTCCGTATCTTAAATTGAATATACACCCTAAAAATGTACATTTTGCGTATCTACAATGGAATTGGAAACTAAAACATGTTAAGCTACTTTTGATGCCGACCGTACCTAGTCAGGTCATAAATTCTGTCACATGTTTTATATAAAATAATTGAAACAAGTTTATTCATTATGTAACCATTTATATACCAAAATGAACCTAACAAAACATAGATTCTTATGACACTAAAGTTTATTCAAAATGACCTCCGTGATTTTGAATACAGGCCTTCAATCTGCGCGGCCAGTCGTCTATCGCAGCACGAACGAGGTCCATGTCAATATCGGCGGCTGCCTTAACCAAGGATGTCTTGAGTGACTCCAAATTGGGATGAGGCTTTGAGCACGCCTTTTCCTCCAAGTGTTGCCATATCTTGTAATCTAGCGGATTCAAATCTGGACTGGAGGAGGGCCAGTCTTCGTGCCGGATGAAGTCGATTTCACGCGCCGCCAGCCAGTCTTGTGTGCTCTTCGCTCTATGAGCTGGCGCCGAATCTTGTTGGAATACCCAGTGCCTGTTAACATGGTATGAGAAACAGGTTCCACAAGGTTCGTCAGAACTGTATTTTGATACACAACTGCATTCGTTTTTACACCTTTCTCACAAAAATGTACCTCTGTTAAGCCCCAATAAGACACTCCCAACCATACCATGAGCGAGGATGGAAAATGACCTCGTTGGACACGCGGAATACGGTTGCTCGCTTCTTCACTACTGTGTGCGTACACCTTATCATTTTGTTTGTTGTAGCTCTCTTCTACGGTAAAAATTTTTTCATCCGAAAAAAGAATTTCCCGATATTTTTATCCCGCGTAACGCTTCAACAAAGCGCGGCATCTCTTCAGTCTCAGGTCCATTAGACGAGCATTCAAATGATGTCCTGTTTTTCTTCGATATGCCCGAAGCCCTAAGTCTTCATTTAACACCCTTTTCACCGTGGTTCTGCTTAATCCCATCTGAAGGGCTAACAGTTTCTGCTTACGTTTGGGATTTCTTTGAATTCGCGCCTTCATAGCTTTTATCACTGCTGGAGTCCTAACAGACCGAGGGCGACCACTTCTTGACCTGTCATCTACACTAGTCTTCATTGTATCGTTTGATGGTACGATAAACGAATCTCTTGGTTATATTCAAATTTTTCAGTATGTCAAAATTTTGAATTGGCGCGTAACCGCAACGATGCAACGCAATAACTGCAACACGGTCTTCTTTAAGCGTCCACTCCATATTAAAAAATGAGTAAAATTCTAAAAAGTATACATTTTTATTTTCATGAACAATTCGAATTCAATAAACTTTTTTGTGGCCAGCATTCTAAAAGAAAAGTTTTTACTGTGTGACAATACTTATGACCTGACTAAGTATATACATTCTTTGTCACAGTATGGTGGTTGTATAACTAGATAAGAAGTTTTTATAAATTTATTGTGTGATTTGTTGTCTTTAGTAGTCTTTGTACATTATCTATGCATTTTAGATATAACTACCGTCGTTCGGGGTGACTATGTGCCACATTTAGAGGTTCTTTTTCATGTTAACAACAAAAAAAACAGGTATTTCAGTATTAATAAATAAAACAATATTGGT